>JARWLC010000019.1:12004293-13449293 GCA_033318265.1 Phyllotis vaccarum
CAAGAGAACAGAGGCAGAGTTGCAAATGAGCTGAGGGAATTCAAATTGATAGCCAGCTCCTGGCCGCAGCTGCATTGGCTAGGTAAAGCTATCCACACACAAAGCCATCTGTTCACCATGTGGGCAGTCTTCTTTGCCTGAACACCCTGCAAAGCTATCTTTGAGCTGGTAGTTTATGCACTTGTATTCCATGGCTGCTAGCTCAAGGCAAGGAGCTCCTGAGCTGGGAACAATAGGCTACCTCAGGATCTCCAACCTGGGCTCCCATTGTCAAAGACATGTTAAAGCTACCAAGATGGCTGGCTCATGATCTTTTGCTGGAGCCATTCTAGTTTCTTTGGGACCATTCTTCTGGGCACATCTGCCTGAGTTCACTTCCTATAGGCACTTGCCTTTCATGCTTTGGTTCTAAACACTGGTATGATGGAGGATGTCTGGATGGGAAGGGATTCAGTGGAAAGAACCCATGGGGGAAAGAAAGGTGTGTTCTTATCATTTTATCAGACATAGGCAGAACTGGGGTTCCCTTTGCACCCCCTGCAAATGGAAGTTGGAAAGAGATGGGAATGGATCAGCCAGGTTGGGGAGTGCACTAAGCTTGAGTGAACTGACATTGCCTTACACAACCAAAGGCCTCCATCCTTTTAAGACCTGACACGATCTGACACTGGCTGTAGGATTTCTTCTATTAGATGTGTATGACAACCAGAACTTTCCAACAACATGCCATTATGTTGGGTCTAACCACTGCAATCTATACTGAAATGTGAGTTGAAATGAACAGAGGCTTTTTCCAGGATGGTTAACTACAGCCTAATTCTGGATTCTGCTTCAGAGACTGTATGAAATGTAAATGCAGTCATGGAGTAGTGATGTAGGTGTGTGGAGAAGGTGCTTTGAACCCATGAGAGAGAACCTCTAGGTAACAACTCCTAGTCCATCTTGAGTATACTGAGGCCTTTGGTTTCACTTTGTGGAGGGAGGAACTAGGGAAATGAAGTGCAGAGCTGGCAGTAGACTGGTTGAGAAGGATGCTGGGTAATGAATGAGTTACCCAGGGGAGAGCCCTTGGCCTTCATTCTTGTAGGTTATTTCCATTCCCCAAGTGCTGTAAAGTGATATGTGCCTGACATGGGAAAGAGCCTCTGTCTGTGGCTGTCCAAGTCTATACTCTGGGCCGCTGCATATGCAAATACCCAGAAGACAGTCATATCAAGAAAGTCCAAAAGCTATGTCTTTGCTTAGTGGATCCTGTGTCATCTCTCAGTGAGCTTCTCTCACAACACACACTTCTGTGCCCGGAACGAATGTTCCAAAATGCATATGCCACTGAGAGGCATGATTCTCTAATAAGGATGACACATTTCATTTTAGTAATGCCACCATTGGAAATGAAGTGGCTGCTGGAAACCTGGAAAAAATGTCCCAGATTCTCTGAATCTGGGTTTAGCAGTGAAGAATGGCCATGGCTAAGTGGGACTCTGCCATGTGCATGGGAGTGGACAATGAGTTTGCTATGAGCTAAGCTGCCTTGCATGAGACTTCTCCAGGCTTGCCTGGCTTAGTATTCTCTTGTGCCATTCCTTAGAAAATTGGAGAACTTTTGGGGACAGAATTATTCTCTGAAGACAGTCATTAGCTCACAGGTAGTAGAGTGTGATTGAATCTGCTGCCTATTTAGCACCTGGATATATTTTTAAGAATATCCTGTCGTTCCAGGGCATTCGATCAAATGACTTCATGTTAGGCCGACCACCAGGGCCACTATTGCCCACACAACCAAAGGCCTTCCATTAGCCACGGGCCTTGGCACTTAGGACTTTCACTATACCACTTGCTTTTTTCCAGCGTCCAATTTGGCTTTTGACGGTGATGGATGAGCTTCCCTAGAGCACAACAGATTGGGGCACCTGAAGAAGGTGGATGGACCATTTGGATTAATCAAATCCAATTTGGAAAGAGGGCCAGTTGTTGCTGTGGTTACAGCTGAGTATTTCATCACTGGAGTCATCTGGGTATCACTAGGTGGGAAGTTACTTAAGATCTTTGTTACATAGTTGTCCGATTGCGTCCTCGGGCACAAACAGGCTTCGTATCCACAGTCATCGTTTCTGTAGGAAGAAGAAACAAAGAGGGATTGGTTTTTACTTTTACATTTCTGATGTGTACCAAACACATTTAGGCACCGTGACCAATGTTGGGAGCACAAAGACTGTGTATGAGGGATTCATCCAGACGCAGAAAGGGATAAGTGAACCATAGAGGTGTGTGTATTAACTTTTAAAAAAGTCTTTGAGATGACTAAAGGGATTCTGACGTACAATTGCCACTTAGACTGAGGATGAACTTGGGTCATCTGGCCAGAAGAGAGAGCCTTATGCAGAAGCAAGAACAGGAACTAGAACCATGGAAAGATTATCAGAAGCAAAGTTGTGAGGAGTAGAGTTGTAGCAAGTAGTAGTTGGGAAAGGGGGTCAGTGTGATGAAATATTATAATACTCAATCTTTGTTTTCCATCTGCGAGAGGTGTATACATGCATATGTGTGTGTTGCTGGGGATAGAGTCCAGGTCTTTGTGTTGGACAAGTGTCTTAGCATTAAAATATATCCCCAGCTCTGAGCAATGAACTTTCTTAGTAGAACCTCAGACATAGATGAGCACATTCTCTTGTGTTGCTCATTTAACCCAGTATTTTACTGAAATTCAACTCACGGTGTCAGCATTTAACACAGATGAAAGGTAGTAATATGGCAGCCACAGAATGAGAAGGAGAAAAACCAAAGTGACTTCTGTGGATATGGTCACAAAACTTTATATACAACCTGAGAGAACAGCAAATGTTCTCAATTTGGAACCTACAGACTGCACCTCAGAAATCAAAGGTCTGCAATCAAGCTACAATGTAAGTAAAGTAATTAAAGCCAGATGTTGGTGACAGAGAGCCACATCTGGTTTTGAAGTATATACATGCTTGTATACTCACACACACATATATACACACATCCTTCAGGAAAACTGTATTCCTTTCTGGAGGTGGCAGTGAGGGCAACTAGATATTTGTCATTTGAACAAGTTGCCTTGGGTGCATAAACAAGCCAGAACAGAGATGCTTGGAACCAGGAGTCACCTCTATACCTGTCTGGTTATACTGTCTAGAGTATGTTCAGAGGGCTAGACATTCTCCCTGCTAGTCCTGCTGCCCCCCTTAAGATCTACACCCCCTCTTTTCCCCTCAGAAAAGAGGCCTCTCAGGGATATCAACCAAATATGGTATAACATGCTACAATAAGACTAGGCACTTAACATCACATCAAGACTGGACAAGGCAACCCAGGAGGAAGAAAAGAGTCCCACAACCAAGTAAAGGTGCCAGTGGACCCCTCCTCCTGCTGCTACCTGGCCAGAAATCGCATAAGAACAAGCAGCCACTCAGCCATCATATATATGCTAAGGACCTAGGTTAGATACCTACAGGCTTCCGGATCTCTGTGAGCCCCTATGAGTTTCGGTTAATTGATTCTGTGGGTCATGTTCTCTAACCCCCCTGGTTCCTCCAGCCTTTCCTCCCTCTTCTCTGTACAAGTCCTTGACCTCCATGTAATGTTTGGCTGCATCTGCTCCTATCAGTTGCTGTATGAAGTCTCTCCGGTCACTCTGATGACAGTTTTGCTAGGTGCTGGTCATAGAACACTTTGCAGGCAGGATATACTGTAGGTCAAAGATTTTGTTGCTGGGTTGGGGTTCCAATCCCTCCACTTAAGGTCTTGCCTGGTTACAGATGGCCTGTCCAGGCTCTGTGTCCCCCATTACTAGGAGTCTTTTCTAGTGTTACTCACATAGATTCTATGAAGCCTAGACTTTTAAAACTATTTCCCATATCTAGAGAAATAACTAGCAGAAGCCAGTCTACCAATGACCCAAGTAATAACATAGCTGCAATTAGACACTGGCTGCAGGATACTCATTTGGTGCCTTTCTTCATGTGTGTAACTCCTAGTCTCTGGCATAGCCTCAGGGAATGCTATGGGGCAACCTACAAGTTTCTCCTCTTTTTCAGGTGAAACCCTTCTGCTTAATGTGTCTTCTGGGCCAAGTCTTGTCAGGGTCTAATGTCCCTTGTTTTTCCTCCCTTGGATACTGCCACTTGGCTCCATAACACATGTGGCCGGGAACCAAGCCCACAAGCTGATAGGAGAAATGAGTTTTGATTTATCTGAAGGCATTGCTGGTCATCTCTATCAATAGCCTTACAAGAAAAAACTTTTGGAAACACACCCATTCTAGGGAACGTCGCATGCCCAGGATATGTCTAAAGAAAAATGTAGTTTGGTTATCTCGGGAGAATTTTGAATTTGATATGGGTGGCTTATGCTACTCCCCAGTCTTCTTTTTTTCTCTCATTGGGGGAAAAGGGGTGGGGGAGGGGTTGGAGAAATGGCTCAGCGGTTAAGTGCATTGACTGTTCTTCCAGAGGATCTGGGTTCAATGAGTTCAATTCTCAGCACCTACAGTTGGCAACTCACAACTGTAACTCCAGTTCCATCCAGGATACCCGACACTCGCACATAGACATACATGCAGGCAAAACACCAATGCACATAATATAAAAATCAACAAATGAATTTAAGAAAGAAGGAAAAAACTAATACAGTTCCAGAGAATAAAACAAACGAAACATATTGTAACATCTTTCTAACTTATCCAATGAGTTGCTTCTCATTGACCTTTTAATAAAAAGATATTAGGGGAAAGCTTTCTCTAACACAGAATAGCACTCATCCAGTGGGGGTGTGGTAGGGACTGGAGACATAAATGGTGGCTTAAATACTATGTGTTAACCTTGCCCTTGTTGGTGCCTATCCTAACACACCTAGCACAGCATCTCTGTCCTTGTTATCAGACCCAGTGGCCTTCCAGGCAGTGTCATGAATTTGGAAGGCTTCAGGAAATTCAGCAGCATGGCAGGAAGTGGTGGTTAGAATTCTGTCTGACCAGAAAGGTTTCTAAGTAAATTCAATTGTCCTGAGACATAAGGATTTGATTGGAATTAAATTGAATTGAAATCACAGATAAGGACTGTCCCACCGAAAACTGTAATGTGCAAATGACATTTCAATCACAAAAATGACAGCTGATGTGAGGCAGGGCATTCAAACTGACCTCAAATTAAGACCACAGGAAGACTGAATGGAGTGTTCGATTGTATCTTCCTGTGAATTTAGAAATGGGTTCCGGTTACAGGAAGTTCCCAAGGGTTTTGAACTAAGAAGTTTGTCAAAATGGAAGTGATTCTTATTGTCCGACCTTATACGTACTTAGGATGTTACCCTTGTACTTAAAATTTTTAATCTAAAAAGTGAAACATCCTCAACATTTTGTCGGCTACAAGAAACAACTTTACAAATATTTGTATGAAAAAAACACTTCATATGCCTCCCACCTAGAATCAGGTGAGCACCTTCTTCCGCAAAGATGGCATTTTTATCTTTATTACTTAATTTTTTTTTTAACGCTTGTTTTCTCTCCGTAGAGCTAGCAGGTTAAAGAGATGAGACCATGTGTGGTACCCCATGAATGGCGAGGTCACAGGTCCTAAAACAGGACCTACTGCTTCTGTGCTATGGTATCAAGGTGACTTGTAAACACATTCTTGATACCTCTCAGCCCTCTTCATATGGGCTTCTTTTTGCGTTTGACCTTGGCTTATACAAAGGTCGCAACTAGTCAAAGTGTGGAGAAGAGTGACCTTGGGGCCCAGTCCTGAATGTGATCTCTACAGCATCCCCATCAGTAGGGAGCACAGTGGGAGATAGCTGGAAAGAAGGCAAGTCAGAGGTTTGGGAGGAGTGTTGTGAAGCGGTGTCTCTTGGACATGGCATGGATGATGAGCCTGTGAACTCACTGCAGCTGGGTTACCTGCGTAAGATCTGCACACCTGGTAACACTTTACCATGGAAAGGGAAGGGCTGATGAGGTGTCACTCTTCCATAACAGACTAACGAGTTACTGGTGGTCAAAGGATAAGGAGTGACTTCCTTCAGTGGCGTAGCCAGTGATAAACTGCCCACGATTTGGGAAATAACCCCCTGCTCGTGTCCAGACAATCTAATTAAGTGGGTAGCACATACCAAACACTCAAGAAAGCAGGAGGAGGATGTGTTGAAAGAAAGGTTTTAAGAGGAGAGGAGATGAGATGGGCTAATACTGGTAAAAAAAGAGCTGTAACTCAATATATATGAAACTATAAAGAAATAAAAAATAACAAACAACCAAAGAAGCCAAAGAAACAAAGGAATGTAAATAGAATGCCATTTCCCATCAGGAGCTCGGGGTAACAACTTAGAAAGTAGAAATGTCCATTTGAGTAAAGATACTAAGTACTTGGGCTCCATCTTAAGAACTTTGTATACTCTATCTCATTTAATCCTTTCTCCACACCTTTATGTCAAATGAATAATTCCATTTTCCTCTGGTGAGGTTAAGGGATTTGACAAAGGTAGGAAATGGCAGGCCCAGACTTTGCCACCATGCCCTCATGGATATAAACATGGAGAAACACACTAGGCTTTGTATGCCACTACAGAACCTTTCTATATAAAGGCTCTCAGGGGGATGAAGGGATGGATCAGCAGTTAAAAGTGTGTAGAGCTCTTGTAGAGAATCAGTTTGGTTCACAGCATCCATGTCAGGTGGCTCACAACTGTTAAGAACAAAGGAATCCAATGTGTATCTTCTTTCAAGTACACACAATAATAGTAATATAAAAAATAAACCTTTAAAGGAGTCTCATTTTGGAAAAGAATTGGAATAACTCAGATGTTACAAGAAAGTGAATTAAGTCCATTGTCAAGATGGCTGTGAGCTGAAAGGTAGTAAAAAGTGGCATTTGTGTGTGTGTATATGTGTGTGTGTTTGTGTGTGCATATGTGTGTGTGTGCATGTGTATGCATATGTGTTTCTGCAGGTGTGTGCATATATGTATGTGTTTTTGTATGTGTGTATGTGTGTCTGTGTGCATGTGTCTGTGTATGTCTATGTGTGTATGTGTGTGTGTATGTGTTTGTGTCTGTGTGTGTATGTGTGTGTGTATGACTGTATATGTTACTCCCAGAAGGAATACACAGAGGCAAAGTTCCAGTAACAATGCCACCCACAAAGTAAATATATTGTTTTCAAATGAGGTATCATAGTAAATAATTACTAAAAGGCAAAAATGACAACCTATTAAATTAAGTGGAAGATACATGGAGTGCGCAGTTCCAAATTTGTATCATTACATTTACTCAGTAACAAATTCAACAATCATTTACTGAACACCAGAACACAAAGATAAACCAGCCTATTTGCCTCCTGAAGAGTCAAAACACCAATAAGATGGCAGGGATAACCAGTAACTTTCAGCAGAAAGCTCTGACTGTGTGCTCTGCATGTGTGTGGGACATGTGACACCATCTATCCAAGTCACAGAATCAGAAGGAAAAATATTATGATAAAAATTGGGTCAGGGTAGAAGTTCAAGAATATATGTGATGCCCTGGATTATGAGGTTAAAATCAAGAGTCTGAATTGTCTTCTAGTAGAGGGACTTGGCTTGTTAATGCCCAGCATTGGTAAAATTCCCCCAGGAGGCAACTAATGCCCCATCCTGTTTCTGTGATAATCTCAAGATGTTGATGCTAACTTAACCCAAAGGTGAGAGATCTCATGTCATCATAAGAGTCAGATGTTTAAAAATCACTTTATTTAATACATACTGTGTTTACTGGTTGAGGCATGTGAGGGAATTACATTTTAATTCGACAATTATAGTTTAAGGGGCTTCAGCCTACCAATTGCTTAAACAATACCTAAATATTTGAGAGAATTTTGCTTGTTAGATTTGTAAAATACTGTTTCTTCATGTAAAAATGTTTAGGAGATTTTTGTTAAGTGTGAAATTAATTTTTAAAAATTTGTGGATATTAGCCTGTTAAGTCAAGGATCTGAGAATTCTAAAAAGTAAAGGGAATATTTTAGTTCGATGTTCACACTGTATAGCATATGCTAAGGATTGCTCTGGGACTATCACAAGTAACTTACTCACCATCACCATCCCAAGCACATGTTGCTAGTCCTATAAGCAAACTCACCACACCTTTAATCATGCTTCTTTTATTTTTATAAAACTACCTGAAATATCACACAGTATGTTCCTTTATAATGTTTATTTTCTGTTTCTGTCATAAGAATGTAATTCTCACTAGGGCAAGGAAATCTGTCTACTCCCACCCTCAAATGTGTCATCAGCACCCACTGTAAGGATTCAGTTGATATTTGCTGAACAAACACTTGAAGTCAGCATTTCCATCCTCAAAGTGATTGTTTCAAAGGAAGTCCAGCTGGCCCTTGCTTGAACAGAATGTCCCAGCACAGCAAACGATGCCATGCAAACAGAGTCTTGACAGATCACGGAGATAAGCTGACAGCAAAGTAGACAACTGTGATCCCAAGCATCAGGACTTCTGAGTGTTTCAGAAGAAGCACCCGTCCCACCCCAGTCTGCCTTTTCAACTATGATAAGATGATGAGAACCATGTGAGGCATAATGCTTGAGGCTGTAAAAATTTAATCTGAGATGACAAACAGGACCTTGACTGCCATTGTCTTTAATGCCTTGTCCAAGGCTTGAAGAAGTAAGTGCCACAGAGAAAGCAGGGCTCAATAAGTTCCAGAGAAAAGAGAATGTCAGTTTGTACAGCAGTGCTCACTCATCTTGATACATTAAGAGAACCATTATGATTGCGGATTTGAAAGTTGGCATGCAGAGTCTGTAAGACATCAGCAATCATTTTACAGATCACAAGATGGA
This sequence comes from Phyllotis vaccarum, assembly GCA_033318265.1. Classification (NCBI taxonomy): domain Eukaryota; kingdom Metazoa; phylum Chordata; class Mammalia; order Rodentia; family Cricetidae; genus Phyllotis; species Phyllotis vaccarum. The sequence continues at coordinate 12,013,143 of JARWLC010000019.1, forward strand.
AGACACTGGTATTCCACCCAACAGGAATGTACTGACTGATGACTTTGCCAGACATTTTACTGGGTACAGGTTATACAATGAATAGCATGCTCCAGCCTTAAGTAGCAACTGAAACTGCTGGGGATGACACATATGCAGATGATATAAATGGCACCAAATACTACGTCAGGGATAGACAAAGAGAGCTAAGAAAAGAAGCACAGACAGAAACCATTCAGTTCATACTAGAGGGTCTTCAGGATACTCCTGAGAATGGCAGCCAGTCAGATGGTAAAAGGATGAGCTGGATCTACACAGCTAAGAAGGGCAGAACAGAGGACACAGAAAAGTAAAGCAGGAGTGATAATGTGGGGTAAATAAAGTGCATTGAGTGGATCATTAGGCATGACCCCAGTAAAAAGTGTAAGTGAGAGGAAGACAAGAGTCACGGGGGGGGGGGGGGGGCTCAGCAGCAGAAGAACCCTGATCTTTAGCTTGTTCAGGACAGAGGGAAGTTTCTAGAGATCTTCAGAGAGAAGGAAGGATCTGGGATCAACCAAGAGGTCTGGGCAGGTCTGTGGGGATGTTTCCTGGGAAGACTACTCCTTACAGTAGACCTTCTGCTGGCTGTCCACTGATAAAGAAGTCTGAGGGGAATGCAGGGCTCCCTACTGCTGATTGTCTGAACTGTACCACCGCTGCTCCCCTTCTCTAACATGAAAGTCTAGATTCCTTGGCCTTCAAAGACAGACTGAAGATCAGCAGCCCTCGAGAAACCCTCCAGGCTTCTTCAGTGTCAGACTAGGACCGCTGAAGCATCCAGCCTCATGGATAGAGCAGCCGTCACGTTTTCAACCTCTCTAGCATGCAGTCAGCCATTGCTAAACTACCTGTCCTGTGCTGTGTAAACTAATCTAATATATCCTCTTTATGATCTGTATTCATTCTATCGGCTCTTTCCTCTAGAGAACCCTGACTAATGCAGGAGGTTCTGTGGAAAAAGTACATTGCGCCCAGTTGTCCTATTTTTAGCCATTCAAGATTGGACCACTGGGTTCACATGTTGTACCAGTCTAGGCTGCCCCTCATCACACCGTGTTCTCATCAGTGTTCCCTGATCTTCCTAACTGGGGCTGGAGTTGATAGCTGCTTAGGTGAGGCAGGATTTTTACACAGAAGTATATAGATCTAAGAGAATGCAAGACCCCAATAGAGATCCTAGACGCTGTAAACTTCTAGATGAAAACAGGCTTCTTATCCTTACTTTATAGGAAGCACTGAATCCACTTCACTGTTCAAAGCAGTTAAAAATGAGGTTTCTCTTCCAAGAAGCCCAGTCTCAGAATATGAGAACTGTCCTATTCAAAGCCCCCACGACCAGCTAAGGATAAAGTTCTTCAGTGTGGGGTCCACTGGCTAGACTGTGTGGGATTCCCACTATGCTATGGGCCAACTCTGTATGAAAGGACTCTGAAGGCAGGTATCAGAGTTTGACTGACTTCTCCAAATTCTTTTGAATGGCTAGCTTTCAAAAGTCATAATTAATGCAGTTTGAAAGGTGAGATCTTTGGGATGTGATTGGTCCTGCTTCTTTTATAAACAAAGCTATCATGCATTAACAGGTCAGTGGCTATTAACAGGTAAAAGGCTATTGTGGAGGCTGTGCTTTAAGAATGAATTCTCTCTTGGTCACCTGCACTGTCTTGCTAATATAAAGTCCTGTGCAGCCTCAGGACTATTAAGGAGTTTCCATAAACCAGTAAGTAGGCCTCTGTCTACCTTTGACCGTCTACCTTTGATATGGGCCCGACCTGAGCACGTACAACCCAGCAGGAACAGGGTCTGAGGGAAGCTATTCATATGGGTAGAATTATAGGCCACAGAACTGGAGTGAAAGGCCTTTAGTCCTGGAGGTAGACAGTCCACAGCACTGCTGGCAGTCCCTCGACCTGTGAGGCCTGTTAGGACAATCTTTTCTCATACCTTGAAGGCAAAGTGGTACCAAGCAACAGTATAAGGGACAGATTTCCTAGATTGTAATGCTTAAAATCATTACATGTTTGATTTACTCTTCATTTGACGGCAAAGTCTCTTGAAAAGTTGTTTAAATTCTGTGTATGTTTAAGTCTGCTCTGCTGTCAGCTCTTCTGTAGCTAGTGACCATTCACTGTGCATCCACAGTTTAAAACGAAGAACCACATGTGTGTGTTTTCTCTCTGTGTTTGTGGAGTGTGGAATTTTGATCAGGAGCTGTGCCAGATGCTATCTATCATAAGTTGATGTTCACAGGTAAGAGACATATTTAGGAACACCTGGATCCAGATGTTTAGACAATGTCAGGCCTCATTGCTTTGTCCACCTCTCAAGTGGCCTTTCTTTTGTTTGGCTCCTTTCTGGTATTGGGTGCTAATGATTAGAGTAAAGACGTCTGCTAGAAACTTGACATTAGCACTTCATGGCTCCAATTTCATCTCCTCTCTCTCTCTTAGAGAATTCCAGTAAGACTCCTGGGCACACTGGGTCATGGCCTTACCCTAAAGCAATCCTGGGATGTGCTAAGCAAAGGGGACATTGACACTTTGGTTTGGTTACCTTCTTCCAAACTACTTGGACAGAGGGTTGGAAGGCCTAGTCAAAAGGGCATTTTTTTTTTTTTTTTTTTTTAAATCATAATAGGAGTGTTGCATTAGCAAATTCCAACCTTTTCCCTTTAGGGTGTTGCAGCCTAAGATTACTAAGAAAAATCAGGTTCTGCTTTAGAAGAAGCAAGCCTTGTATCTACAAATTCAGTATTGATCAGAATACAATTAAAAAGACACTAGTGGGTGGGTGGGTGACTACAGAACATAATATAACACTAAATTAAAAAAAAAAATCCATTAGCTTTCAAGGTTTTAAAGACAAAGGGCTTTGGTTCCCAGTTTTGCTGCATTATTGTTCATCATGTGTCCTACTGGGTTTGGAAATTGTGTTGATACTGAAGCAGATGATTAGGTGGGGGGAGAAATAGCAGGATCAAAGCAACTGAAAGTAAATTAGCAAAAAAAAACCCTCTTACATCACAAACCACTTGAGATGTGAGGTCACCAGGGGCTTCGAATCCCTGCCAGCAGGATAGAAGCAAAAGAATTTTCCTGAAAATTCTTAGGCTTTGTTTTCCTCTTCTATTGTTAAGTGGGCTGGATAGTAATAACACGAAGGGGGCAAAACTTTAGAGCCAGTGTAATTTCGTGATCTTTAACTGTACAAAACCCTGGCTTATCTCTGAGTGGTATAGCCATGTTTTCTAAACAGCTGAGATGTGGGGATGCAAGCTGTGAGGTGATGTGTAAGCGTCCGCACACTTTTTCGAGGGACATGGCAATAGAGGAAGAGGCAAAGTTCAAATTAAGCTTACAGGTTGTGAGATTCATCAGTGATGGTTAATAATGAATGTCAACTTGGCAGGATCCCAAATTACCTAGCAGACAAAACTCTAGGCATGTCTAAGGGATTTTTCTGGTTTATGTTGAGGCACCTTAACAGTGGGCAACACCATTCCCTAGGCTGAGACCCCAGACTGTGTAAAAATGAGAAAGCAACAGGCAAATACCATTCATCTCTTCCTGCTTCCTGACTGTGGAAGCAATGATACAAGACACTTCAAATTCCCTCTGCCTCACCTGCCCTACCTGCTATGTTAGGAGTTAGGAAGCCAAATAAATCCTTTGTCTCAGTTTGGATTTCTATTGTTGTGAAGAGACACCTCTATCACAGCAACTGTTATAAAGGAAAAACATTTATTTATGGCTGTGTTACAGGTTCTGCAGTTTAGTCCATTATCATTGTGAGAAGTATGGCAGTGTGCAGGCAGACACGGTGCTGGAAGGAGCAGAGAGGAGTTCTACATTTGGATTGGCAGGCAGCCCGAAGAGATAGATACTGGGCATGGCTTGAACATTGGAAACGTCAAAGCTGGCCGAATTCCATTGCTTTGGAGCATACCCCAGCGGCTGGCAAACAAGTGATAAACCTGAAGGGTGGCAGCATCACCCCCCCCCCCAACACCCACTGTACTCTGTAACCTCTAGGACCCACTCTGCCAACCAGACCCACTGACATCATCATCCTCCTCTCAGCCAATCATCCACCAAAACAATATCAGCAGCCCCTGCACAAACACCACCCAACTCCAGTTGGAAGAATAAGCAGATCCTATAGGCAAAAGCACTACCTACACCAGCTAGAAGAACAGGTGGGAGAACAGGCACAGGTACAAGCCACACCAGTAGGAAGAACAGATTCCATTGGCGTATATAAAGCCTACACAGGCTAGAAGAACTAGAGGATATGCTTCATTTAGGCACCCTGAACCCCACAAACCTAAGCTGAGACAACTGCCTGGACCTGAGGACCAGCCAACCACCAGAACCCTTGGTGACCAGGCCAAAAGATAATAAAGAAAACAGATCATAAGTGAACAAAAGACATATCCAACAAAGGCATCACAAGAATCAAACCCAGATGGATAAATAGCAGTGTAAGAACACATGTCACAATATGGTACAACCAGAAGTTAGTGGTTCTATAACAGCAACATCTGAACATCCCAACACAGATAAAGCAGAAGAAAATGTTCTTAAAAATAACTTTCAGAAGATTATAGAGGCCCCTAAAGTGGAAATGAAAATTTTCTTTAAAGAAATGAAGGAAAAGCTAAAAAAATTGGAAAAAAATCAATAAATCCTATAAATAAAGCTAAGAAAAAAAAATCAATCATAAAGGTGAAGAAAATAGTTGAAGACTTGAAAACTGAAATAAGGCAATAAAGAAAATACAAACAGAAGGAATTTTGGAAATGGAAAATCTGGGCAAGTGAACAAGAACTACAGATGCAAGCATCTTCAGAAGAATATCTTCCATCTCTTGGAAGAAAGAATCTCAGGCGTTGCATATATGATAGAAGAAATAGATTTATCAGTCAAAGAAAATGTTAAATCAAAGAAATTCTGAACACAAAATATTCAGGAAATCTAGGATACCACAAAAAAGACCAAACCTATGAATAACAGGATTAGAATAAGGAGGAGAATCCCAGATCAAAGGCATAGCAAATATATTCAACAAAACCATAGAGAAAAACTTATCCAACATAAAGAAGGACATGTGTATGAAGGTATAAGAAGCTTACAGAACACCAAATAGACCTGGCAAGAAAAAAGGTCCCCTTGTCACTTAATAATCAAAACACTAAACATACAGAATGAACAAAGAATATTAAGAACTGCAAAGGAAAAAGGCCAAGTAACATATAAAGGCAGATCTACAGAATTACATCTGATTTCTCAGTGGAGACTTTAAAAGTCAGAAGGTCCTGGACAGATGTTTTACAGACACTAAGAGAACACTGATGGTAGCCCAGACTACTGTACCCAGCAAATATTTTAATTGACAGACTATTAGACCCATCAAAAATTTCATTCACTGCATATGAAGAAAACAATATATTCCATGACAACACCAGATTAAAAAAATACCAATCTACAGATTCAGCTCTACAGAAAATACTAGAAGAAAACTCAAACACAGGGAAGTTAGCTACACCCAAGAAAACGCAGGCAAGAGATAATCTCACACCAGTAAACCCAAAGAAGAGAAACATATACACATTACTACAACCACCACCAGAACCCCAAATTAACAATTGCTGGTCTTCAATATTCCCTAATTATCAGTGGGTTCAAATCACCTCTAAAAGACATAAACAAACAGAATAGACATGAAAACAGGATCCATCCTTCTGTTGCATATAAGAAACACACACCAACATCAAAGACAGATATTACCTCAGAGTAAAGGGTTGGAAAAAGATTTTCCAATCAAATGGACCTAAGAAGCAAGCTGTGGTAGCTATGCTAATATCTAACAAAATAGAATTCAAACAAAAATTATTCAAAAATAGATGGAGAAGGACATTTCATACTCATGACAGGAAAAATTCATCAAGATGAAGTCTCAATTCTGAACATTTTATGCCCCCAATACAAGGGCACTCACATTTATAAAAGAAACATTACTAAAGTTTAAATCAGACATCAAACTCCACATATTAACAGCCAGAGACTTCAACACCCCACTCTCACCAAAGGACAGGTCTGCCATATAGAAGTTTAACAGAGAAGTAAGGGATCCAATGTGTTATGACTCAAATCTACCGAATCTCAAACACAAAAGAATATACCTTCTTCTCAGAACATCATGAAGCCTTCTCATGACCACATACTCAGTCACAAAGCAAATGTCAACAGACACACACAAACAATTGGAATAACCTGATGTATCTTATCAGATCACCATGGGTTAAAGTTAGAGTTCAACAACAACACAAATTACAGAAAGCCTACAAACTCCTGGAAATGGAACAGTGCTCAACTGGATTACCGCTGGGTCATGGAGGAAATAAATTGAAGACTTCCTAGAATTCAATGAAAATTAACCCACAACATACCCAAACTTATGAGACATTATGAGAGCAGTACACTACGTGCTTACGTAAAGAGTTTGGAGAAACCTCATATGAGTGACTTAACAGCATATCTGAAAGTTCTAAAACAAAAAGAAGCAAACTCAGCCAGGAGGGAAAAAATGACAGGAAATAATCAGCTGAGAGCTGAAATCAATAAAATAGAAACGGAACAATACAAGGACTCGGTAAAACAAAGAGTTGGTTCTTTGAGAAAATTAACAAGATAGACAAACCCTTATCCAAACTAACCAAAAGGCAGGGAGAGAATATCCAAATTAACAAAATCAGAAATGCAAAGGGGGAAATAACAATAGACAGAGGAAATTGAATCATCAAGTTATACTTCAAAAACCTGTACTCCACAAAATTGGAAAATCTAAAAGAAATGGACATTTCTCTTGATATGTACCCCTTATCAAAATTAAATCAAGACCAGATGAACAATTGAAATAGACCCATTATCCCTAAGGAAATAGAAGCAGTCATTAAAAGCCCCCCCCCAACACCAAATTCCAGGGCCAGATGGTTTCAGCACAGTATTTCCCCAGAATTTTAAAGAAGAGCCAATATCAATACTCCCCAACTTTTTCCACATATTAGAAACATAAGGAACACTGCCAAATTCTTTTTATGAGCCCATAGTTACTCTGACACCCAAACCACAAAGATGCGACAACAAAGGGAATTATAGGGAATTATTCATCAATATCTCTCATGAACATTGATGGAAAATTACTTAATAAAATACTGGCAAACCAAATCCAGGAACACATAAAAAAGAAATCTATCATGATCATGTAGGCTTAATACCAGAGATGCAGGGATGGTTCAACATATAAAAATCTGTCAATGTAATCGACCATATAAACAAACTGAAAGAAAAAACGCCACATGATTGTCATTAGATGCTGAAGAAAACCTTTGACAAAATCTAATATCCCTTCATGATGAAGGTCTTGGAAAGATCAGGGATACAAGCAACATATATAAACATAATAGAAGCAATATACAGCAGCTGACAGCCATCGTCAAACTAAATGGAGAGAAACCCAAAGAGATTCCACTAAAATCAGGAACAAGATAAGACTGCCCACTCTCTCCGTATATATTCTATATAGTACTCAATGTTCTAGCTAAAGCAATAAGACAACAAAAGATCAGGGGGATACAAATTGGAAAGGAAGAAGTCAAACTTTTGCTATCTGCAGATATGATAAAACACATACTTGACGGAACTCCTACAGCTGATAAACATCTTCAGTAAAGTGGCAGGATATACAATTAACTCAAAAAAATTAGTTGCCCTCCTAAATACAAATGATAAGTAGGCTGAGGAAGAAGTCAGAGAAAGAACACCTTTTACAGTAGCCATGAGTAATATAAAATATCTTGGGGTAACTCTAACCAAACAAGTGAAAGTCCTGTATGACAATAACTTTAAGTCTTCAAAGAAAGAAATTGAAGAAGATATGAGAAAATGGAAAGAACTCCCATGCTTATGGATAGGCAATCTTACCAAAAGTAATGCAATTCCCACCAAAATGCTAATACAATTCCTTACAGACCTTGAAAGAACAATACTCAATTTCATATGGAAAAACAAACAAAAAAAATCCAGGATAGCTAAATAATTCTGTTCAATAAAGGAACGTCTGGAGGTATCACCATCCCTGACTTTATACTCTACTATATAGCTATAGTAATGAAAACAGTTTGACATTAAAAGAAAAAGACACATGGATTAATGGAATCCAATCAAAGACCCTGACCTAAATCTACACACCTATGAACACATAATTTTTGACAAAGAAGTCAAAATTACACAATGGAAAAAAAGAATCTTCAACAAATGGTGCTGTAATAACCGGAGGTTGATATGTACAGATGCAAACAGATCCATATCTATCACCCTGCACAAAACTCAAGTTCAAGTGGAACAAAGACCTCAGTATAAATCCCAATGGAAGACAAAGTAGGAATCAGCCTTGAATGCATTGGCACAGGAGACCACTTCCTGAATATACAAAAATAGCACAGACACTAAGAGTAACAATTAATAAATGGCACCCCCAGAATGAAAAAGCTTTTGTAAGGCAAAGGACACTGTAGATAAAACACAGTAGATAGAATACGAATCTGAAAAGATCTTTACCAATCCCCATTTCACAAGGATGATCTCCAAAATATATAAAAAACTCAAGAAACTAGACATCAAAATACCAAATAATCCAATTAAAAAATAGGATGCAGATCTAAGCAGAGAATTCTCAACAGAAGAACCCTTAACCATCAGGGAAATGCAAATCAAAATGAATCTGGGATACCGTCTTACACTTGTCAGAATGGCTCAGATAAAAACACAGATGATAACCTTTGCTGGAGGGGATGTGGAGTAAGGGGAACACTGCTACTTTGCTGGTGGGAGTGCAAACTGGTACGGACACTCTGGAATGCAGTATGGCTGTTTGGTTTCTCAGACAATTGGGAATCGGTCTACCTCAAGAATTGAGGAACCAAAAGTTCCTCCATCTTAGAGTCAGCAGCCATGTTAGCAAAGAAGTCAAGGAAAGCTCAGACTAAATCTCTGTTCAGTTCTGAGAAACTTGTGAAAGATGTTATCCAAAAGGTCATCTGGGCCAGGCCCTAGCCTAACTGCAGAATGTTTCAATCCTGCCCTGGGGCCATTCAATACAAATCCATATACCGCCCTGACCCATCCCGATCAAAAGCCAAGTTAAACAACTACAGAATGTTCCAACCCTGGGGCCAGTCAATAGAAACACAATCCTGACCAGCCCTGACAATAGGCCAAGTTAGCTATCAACCAGAACCTCATTTTATTTTTTTCCTTTGTTTCCTCATTTTATCCCAGTTCATGTTTTTTTTGTTTATAAAATATAATTGTATTCTTAACTCAGGAACTCTTCCTGGCCTTGCTGTGCCAAGTGCATGGATGAGTTCCCTGCCTGGCTTGTATTGTGCACTCAAACCTTGTGTTTGCATTTTGGATTCCTCGCACTCTGGTGATCTCTCTGGGGGTCATTCTCTGGGCAGAACAGACTCAGCTATAACAATCTCGGGCATATACACAAATGTCCTTATTCATCTATGTTCAAATGAGCATTGTTTGTAATAGCCAGAACTGGGACAACCTAGATGCCCCTCAACTAAAGGAAAGATGAAGAAAATGTAGTACATTTACACAATGGAGTATTCTCAGCTGTAAAAAAGCAATAATTTTATGAAACTTGCAGGTAAATGATTGCAACTAAAGAAAATCACCCTGAGTGAGATAATCCAGACCCAGAAGGACAAACATGGTATAAACTCACTCATAAGTGGATATTAGATGTAAAGTATAGGATAACCAACCTACAATCCACAGTTCCAAAGAAGCTAGACAACATAGAGGACCCAAAGGGGGACACATGAATTTTACTGTGAAGGAGTAACAGAAAAGATCTTTGGGGTAAAGTGTGAGCGGGGTAGGGAATAGAGGAATAGGAAGGTGAAGGAATGGGTTGGGCAGGCTGAGTGAGGAAGGTGGGCTGGGGTGCAGGATGGAGGGGGAGATTAAGGAAAGAGAAATGTTGATGGGGGCAGCATATTGAAGTTATGGAGAACCCCGGCACCAGGGAAACCCCTGGGAAATCAAAGGATGATCACAGCTAAGACTCCTAGCAATAGTGAAGAAGGTACCTGAACTGGCCATCTACTGTAATCAGATTGGTGACTACCCTAATTGTTATTAGAGATTTTCTATCCAGTAACTGAGGGAAGCAAATGTAGAGATCCACAGTCAAGCACTGGGCTGAGCTCCTGGAATCTTCCTGAAAAAAAAAAAAAAGAGAGGAGGAATTGTATAAACCAGGGAAGTCAAGGTCATGATGGAGGAACCCACAAAGACAACTGACCTAGGCCTCCTGGGAGTTTACAGACTCTGGAACAACAGTTACAGAGCCTGCATGGGACAAACATAGGCACTCTGCATGTGTATGACAGTTGTGTAGCTTGGTCTGTTTCTAAGGCTCCTAGTAGAGATATTAGGACCTGTCACTGGCTCTTAGCTTGTTTTTAGGAGTCTGTTGACCATGCTAGATTACCTTGCCCAGCCTTGAGGAAAGGGAAGGAGCCTGGTCTTGTCTCAGTTTGATGTGCCATGCTTTGTTCAAGCCCAGAGGACTGCCTCTGAGTGAATGGGAGAGGGGTAGAAGGCAGGAGGGGGAGGGGGACCTGTGATAGTATGTAAATTAAATGAAAAAAATTATTTTAAAAAATGAAACCTCTAAACCCTCCCCAAGTAACACCCTTCCTCCACCAATGTCACAACTACTCCAACAAAACCACATGTCCTAATCCTTTCAAACAATGCCACTCCCTATGAGCCTAAGGGGCCATTTCCATTCAAACTACCACACCCTTCTGTCCCTTCCTATTTGCATTAGGTATATTGTCATAGAAATGAGAAGCACAGCTATTACAGCGATACAGTGACTGGGAGAACCTTTCCCAAAGGGGTCCTGAGAGAGCAAAAGTTACATTTACGTCTTAATTACTGCACCTAAAAGATCCATGAAACAAACAAAATGTCTCTGATCTCCAAGTCTCTTGCCCAAGAACAGATAGGTCCTGAAATGGTGTGTAGGCCATTGCTTATGGGAGATAACAACCCACATGTTTTCTTTTTGAGTTTTTTGATATGTACAGTTAGTTTGATCCAACTACACAGGATGTGCTTGAACACATGTGGGTAGGAGTTTCAAGGCAGGAAAAACATCAGGATGTATGCTTGCCCCTAATTTAAACCCCTGCAAAGCTTGACTTGGAAAACCAGAAATGGACCTGGCCAGAGAATCCATCAATCTGGCCAGTATTTAATTAAAGCTCGCTTCAAATTTGACTTTCACTGTGGTAGTGGTCTTGACAGTCCATGGCTAAATCCACTGCAGATGGGTGTAGTGACTACACTCCTGCCTCAGTGGTATAAAAGAATAAATACTGTGTCTAAAAGCATTGTGTGAAACCAAGACCTGTTTAAATTGGTGTTAGTCAATTTTTGTGATGACAATAAACATCCTCTGAGTCTTAGCTGCTTATACAAAAAAAACACCACTTCATGGCTCATAGTTTGTGGATTGTCTGCTGCTCTGCCAGATGAGACTGTTGCTGCTATGCTTTCTCACTCCAGTACAAGGTGGAAGGAGCACCTTGTATGCTGTGCCCAAGAGAGAGCTCCAAGGCTAAAGGTAGCAAGTGGTATCACATGTTGCATCTCAAAGTCATCAAATGGACTGGATTACACCATCAAGCCTGTATTCTACAAGCTAAGGCAAGGATCCTATAGTTAAGATTTTTATTGCTGTGAAGAGACATTATGATCATGGCAGTTTTTATAAAGGAAAAAATATTTAATTAGGGTGGCTCGCATTTTCAGAGGTTTAGACCATTATCATTATGGTGTGACATGTAGCTTGCAGAAGACACGGAGCTAGAAAAGGTGCTGAGTGTCCTACATCTTGACCCACAGGCAACAGAAAGTGGTCTGAGACACTGGATGTGGCTTGAGCATGTATTCGACTTCAAAGCCCAACCCTATAGTGACATACTTCCTCCAACAAGGCTATACCTACTTCAACAAAGCCACACCTCTAATAGTGCCACTCCTCATGAGCTTATGGGGGACAATTACACTCAAACCACCACAGCAAACAATAAGGCCAAGTCCAAAGTTACTGTTGTGAGACCCTAACAAGAGTTTAGAGAGTCACATGATATAGAATGAATACTACCATGTATCACAGTCTGATTGCTCTGCTGCTCATTTGCTGGTGGAAGGGAATACATTATTTAAGACTCAGTTTATTTCATGAGGAGACAATAAATATTGTTTGCCTGTTTATACATTGTATTCCTTACTTTTCCTATAATTGTGATACTCAGCAAAAGCAACTTAGGGAAGGACCAGCTTATTTTGGCTCTCAGTTTGAGAGGACACAGTCTTTGTGGTGGAGAGATAGCAGGAACATGAGGTATTAGGTCACACTGTGTCCACAGTCAGGAGAGAGAGAGAGAGAGAGAGAGAGAGAGAGAGAGAGAGAGAGAGAGAGAGAGAGAGAGAGAGAGAGAGAGAGATTGGTGCTCAGATCACTTTTCTTCCCTCCTTTATATTTAGGCCAGATCACCAGCCCATGGGATGGTGTTAGAATTGGGTCTACTCTGCTCAGCTAAATGTTTCTGGAAGCTCTCCTTTAACAGTATACCTAGGAGTGTATCTCCTAGGTGATTCTAAATCTAGACACCTTGACCATGGAGACTGACCACAACACAGAGTGAGGGCTCAATCAGATAAGGCATATGCAAAACATGGTAAAGTGTCTTGGAGAGAGTAGGCATCTGGCAAAAGAAAGTTTACATTGTATTTTCTTAATCTGAAGTACTAATATTAAAGGTAAGGCTTGTGAGGAAGGCAAAGACCAGCACTGGCTAGAAGGCAGGACAGGGAGGCTTAGGTTTGGTAGGCTAGGAGAGAAAATGTCAGGCAAACAGTTGGATTATAGAGTTTAAGGTGCTAAGATATAAGGACTTGTCAGACCCAATGTTCCCAAAAACTATACAATGGGGAAACAAAGGAGTTCATGATGAACAATGGTTCAGACCCTTTTCCAACAGGCTTGCATTGGTCTGAGAAAGCTTGAGGCTTTATCAAACTCAGCTGGTCATGGGCCAGGAAGACTGGAGACCTCTGAAGACCACACCTGACAGGCCATACTTCTTGCAAGTTCTGCCCATCAATTCTCCTCTGGCTCTTTTACATGCTGCTCTGCACCTCCTTTCGCAGACCTGCACCCTCTTCCCACCATCTCCAGTCTTCCTATGGTGCTTAGTACTAATCTCATCTGACCATCTCTGCCATCTTGGTGGGCTATCTGTCTTCCCCACAGGCTTTCTGCTCCAGGTTAATGTGCAATACTCATTTCCCAGTTAACTTTTTACTTTACCCTGTTAACACTGCACAAGTACCAAGGCTTCTCTTGTCTGGGGTTTTCTTTCCAACATAAACCCTGCCTCTGAGTCACTCCAATAAATGAGGTCTGGTTGGTATTTTATCTTTGAGCATCCTGGTCAGCAGTCTGGGAAGGATGTAGAAACCTGGCCTCACATTCAATGTGCTCACTGAAGAATTCTGTCTGAGGGCTTATGAAAGATGAGTTATTTTGAAAGAATTCTCTGTGTTCTGCCACACAGCAGATGATGCTAGTTTATTAAACTACTTCAGTAATTCTGAAAGCAGAACTCTGTGATACAATGTCGGAGGCACAGTGGGTATGGCTGCCATTTTCAGGAGAGATGAAGCAGAATAATCACAGCATGAGATGGGAAGTAAAGCATGGTATCTTACTGAAATCAGCACCCTCATGGAGGATGCTTTCTTCTTCAGAAGAGGAGGCTATACTGTTGCCCTATTCTTCCACATTGTGGCAGGACACAGCAGGGGTGAGTATCCTTGTGTGAGAAGATAAGGTCTGCTTGCAAGGCCTGTGCCCACTTCTAGCAGGGGACATCAAAGGTAATAAAGCCTCATCTTAGTAAAGGCCCCTGAAGCATAAAGCTCTTCTCAGAATAGGGACAAGATTGGAATGGCTGGCGATAGAGGCCAGCTTTATCCACTTCCTGCCTTGCCTTCCTACCTTTGAACCTCTCACCTTCTCATCTTCACACTCATGAACTCTTCAAGTGTCAAGGTTCAGAGAATACTGAAGCCTGGCTGGACTCCAGAGTCCAGTAGTGTTTCTGTTTTTGTGAGTTCTAAGTGCTTCTTCTTAAAGCTCCTCACACAGTGGGCAATCTCAGGCTATGAGACAAAGTGTAGGATATTTTCAGCAGGGGCTTTTTCTTGTCACTTTTTCAGCATGTAGTTTAAACATACAATCTTCTAAAATTCTACAGGATTTGTTGATGTGGGAATGCCTTTTTGTATGTTGTGAATATCAATCTTTAAATAAAGGAGCTGTTTTGGGTCATGACAGGCACCATAGAAGAAGTAGGAGGAGAAATCAGAGCATAGGTAGGAGAAGCAGGGCGGAGTCAGGCAGATTGAGCAACATGTAAGGAGCAACATGTAAGGAACACAGGTGAGCCATGGGCCACATGGCAGACAGATTAATAAAAATGGGTTGAATTAAGATGTAAGAGCTAGCTAGCAATGTGCCTGAACCATAGGCCAAACAGCATAAAGTTAATATAAGCGTCTGAGTCATTTCTGGGGGCCTGAGCAGCAGCAGCAGGTAGCTAATGGGTCTGGCGCACAGGTCTGTAGGTCTGGGCCTCTGGCTGCACGGGACCAAGAAACTGCCCCCACAACAATTTGTCACCAATTTGATAAATCTCTGAGTTACAGATGTGATCCGTATACCTTATGCCAATGCATAAGTTATGTTAAGTCAAAGGGTCTGTTAGGTCTGTCCCTCTTTCTCCATCAGCCAACTTGCCCATGTGTTGGAATCTATCCAAACGTTCCATCATTTATATATGGATAAGATATAATTCCTTTTTTCCAGAGATCTCACTTCATATTCAGGAAATCAAATAGAATTAGAAGATAGCATTATAGAAGTTATTGCCTAGGTGTATCTTCTCACGAGAACTTGCGGCTGAGTGTTGTATTAGCTCAGTTCTTATTACTGTAATGACATAACCAGGGCAGTATGGTTTTTATAAAAGATTTAGTTCATAGACTTAGAGGCTCAAGGGCATGGTGTTGATATCAAATAACCTCTGGTGAAGGGTTTCTTGAATGTGCCACATCTGGCAAGGGTATGTTTATAAATGTTTCATGACTCTCTCCTCAGTAGACATGAACAAATGCTTATTCATCCTAGATAGAGAGGAAAATAAAAGAAATGATTCCAACCAAGTGCAATTTGCTAAACCAATGAGCTTAATTAGGGTGATGTATGGGAATGTGGACAACTTAAAAAAATGTGCTGGCCAAGCCACACCACTGCAGCAGAGACTTGTTTCTCCCAGTAATAGTTAAACACATATATTCCATAGGGAGGGTAGGAAGCTCATTTGTCTTGTTAGCTTTATGTACCCATTTCCATGATGAAATGATAGTTGTCCTGCTCATGTGAAGTGCTATGATCACAACTCCTCTAATTTCAAGATGGAAATGGCCATAACATGCATGGAGAACGGGATTCAATTGCAGGGAAAGATCATCTCTCCATGTGAGAAGCCAAAGAGGTTGGCAATCCCAAAGTCCCTTCTTGGATCAATGACCCTAGGACCTTTAAAACATACATTTAATCCATGTCCCACCTATACCAGGTAGAATCCTAAAGAAGTCCACTTAGAAAGCAGCTGGAGGTAGCTCAGACAAAGAGAAGCACATGTGCAAAGGCAAAGTGACTCCACAGAGCATCACATTTCAGGGTCTGTTGGGAAGCTCCGCTGGTCAGATGTTACAATCTACCATGTCTGGACAGTTTTCTCAAAGCTTAGAGCAGAATGGAGGACTCCTTCCTCTGCCCAGTGAGGACTTCCTGCTTTCTACCCAACCTTATTTTAAGAATGTCTCCAGGACCAGATGCCCGACTTATCTCAAGTGTGGCTCTTGACACAGTTTCCTGCAAAAGCTTTCCCTGCTGCCCATATGGTAATCAGACATTGTACTAGGAGCCTTATGACAGGACCCTGCTGTTATAAGTCCTGTTATATAGTACAGTATCTAGTTATCATATGAATGTTACATATGATAACTAGATACTGTACTAGGAGCTTTGTGATAGAACATGCTACTTAATGCAAATTAGGTGATGCCCCCATCCTATATATCTCCCTCACTCTGAAATAAATTTGAGCTGTAACACTGAAGCTGTTTTGCAGAAGGTGCTCACAGGCCAGATAAAGCCCTGCTTGCTGCTCCTGCCCCCTTCCCCTTTGTGGCCTGGTGGCCAATGGTCTACCGGAAAGGAAAGGAACTACATGGGTCAGAAAAAAAAAGCTCATATGTAAGTATTATGCTAAGAAGTAGTGATATGTTGAGGATGCCAATCAGGAATTTGCCAGGTTGTAGAGGGTTCTGTGAATATATATCTGAGGTGAGGCAGAGAGAACAAAAGAATTGGGGTAAAATGTTGGGGTGAGTCATGACCTGTCATTCCCTGTGACAAGAGGGAACCAGCAGCAACCATGTGCTGCTGAGAGGGATTCAGATTAAGGGCAAGACTGCTCAGACCTAAACCCACACGGTTCCAGAGGAATAGACTACCTCAGAGGCTCTTTTAGCCAGAGTATATGACCACACTTTCTCTATAGCCCTACAAGTTTCTGTATTGCCAAACTCCATGTCAACCCAACAGGGCACCAAGACAGATGTTCCTGAGCCCCAGGGTGTCTAATGCTAGGCAATGCAGAGGTGCCCCATATTTCCTTCTGTACTTCCCTAAAGGATTGAGTCCTTAATGTCCACAGTCTGGGACCATTTCATTCCAAATGTTCTCCGGAGCACCTGGGCTAAGGTTAATTTACTGACAGAGGGGAAGAGCAAGAATTGGCTAACTATAGTTTCCAGGGATGGAGTGAGGAAAATCTGGGGTCCAAGTGCATGATCTGGTCTCATACCTCTTGACTCAGTTGCTTTCCTTCCATGGGATCACCATGGAGGATGGTAATATCAGAAAAAGTTTTGTCTTTCCTTTTTCTGGGCAGAGTCAAGATATGATTCTTAAGGGACTGCCCCAGGCTTCATAATATGGTCAGGAAGTTGTCTAGATATCACCGGGCTAGGTAATCACCATATAGGAAGGCTAGCCTACGAGCCCTTGGAAACTCCCCAAGGAAGAGAATCAGTGTTTCTGACCAGGACACCATCAGCCTCCTTTAATCATGATAACTACACCAACTGTAACTATTATGTGTGCATCATGCACTAAGTACTATGTACCCTTGTAGATCTTCTGTAATATTAACTTTTTAAAAAACCTTCAATTGGAAGGTAGGCAAAAATCAATATCCTTTTTATATTCCTCCCAATGACCGTCATGATTGTTTCTGAGCATAGTCACTGGACATTCCTGGGATCTTAACTTCGGGGGTTGGAGGCTTCTCACTTCCTTTGCAGTGCCCAGCTCAGTTAAGCTCGGTTGTAAGGTCCAGTGCCTTATTTTTAGGCTAGCCTGGCATCCAGCTGGCATTTGTGCTGTGTCTGGAGTTTTTTTTCCCTGATTGGGACTCCCATAGAGTTTTTGCTCATTTTAGTAAAAAACTCAGTCCTGTTGCCAGTTCCAAACTAGTTACAAATGTTTGGCTTTTCGGTGACGTCAGCAAGGGAACCATGTGCTACGGAGAGGGTGGGCTGAGTTCACACATTGCAGAGAACTGGTGTTACAGTCCTGAAAGCTGACTGGCAAAGAGTAGACTCTCCTATGTATAGAAGGCATTTCTGAGACCCCAGTAATAGGTACTGAGTTTGAGGGGCTGGTTCTAAACATTCAGTTTATTGGCAGAAGTATCTCTGGAATAACTTCTTGCATCCTTCAACAAAGATGGAAAACCATAGCTAATAGCAATTAATTGATATGTCTTAACACAAAGAAATGATTCATATGCCAATTACCTTCATATGATCATTACATACTGAATACATGTATTAAAATGTTAATGCCAATTGAAGGAAGCTTGTCTCTCTGGGGCAAAGAGGGCAGGAAGCAGTTGCATCATCATGGGTCATCAGCTCCCTTGCTTGAAAGCATTTTCATGTATAAAGAAAGCAAAGAGGGATAAGAATAAACTATGGGGCATGACCATGTTTGACTGTTAACCCATGAAAGCTGGGCAAGAGACCATGTAAGAAAGGCGTGGGAGTCAGTAGAGCTCCAGGCTCATGGGAAGGTATCAGGGCAGGAGTTGATTGACAGCTGGGTTAGGGTAGATGGGTATCTTAGGGTTACTATTTCTGTGATAAAGCATCATAATCAAGAGCAATTTGTGGAGGACAGTGTTTAGTTTTATTTATATTTCTATATAACAGTTTATAATCTAAATAATTTAGGGCAGGAAACTAGAGACAGGAAACTGATACAGAGGCCATGGAGCCCACAGCCCAGGGTTGGAACCACTCACAATGGGCTGGGTCCTCATACATCAATCACTAATTAAGAAAATGTCCTACAGCTTTGCCTGATCTAATGGAGAAATTTTCCAAATTTGGGTTCCTTCCTCTCTGATGATTCTAGAGTCTGTTAAATTGATATACAATTACCCAGCTCAAGGGTAGAGGGAAGTATAGCAGTCAGGGCTTTCAGGTGTGCTACCCCGAGGAAGGTAAGAACCAAGAGGTTAGAGGCTGTGAGTCCAAGGCTAGATAGAGTGTGCCAAGGAATTACCCCCATGTCAGCATCAGCCAGCCCATCACGCCAAGTGTTTGAAGTATTTTTAGACCCTCCTGTTTTCCATGTGCTTCTCTCCTTTCCTTGTACATACTAACATACTGAATAACATTGACTTTTAAAATCTGTATAGAATCTGCTAAGTGCCAGGCCCTGTGAAAAACACATTATATGCATAGTTTCATGTAAGACTGATAATAGGCATTCTTATTTGGTAGGATATTTGATTGGGTTTCTAAAGAGTTGACTAATAAGGCTTAAATAAATTTAGCAACCTGTTCATGGATACACAGCTCAGAAAGAAATCAGGCAAAATATGAATTCAGTGGTTAGATTATCCCCTGAGCTTCCAATGTGAAAAGACCCACTTCTGAGTTTGAGTCAGTGGAGAGTTGCCTAGGGTTCCTTTAGAAACCCAGCAAAGGCCTCCAGGGAGTCAGTGACCACAAGCTAAGAGACAGTGGCTTTGCCTTCACAGGAAAAGCACACACATGAGCCTGTGTGGGCTATGGAAATTGAGTAATTTTTCACTTAAAATTATCTGAAAACAAACTTCAGTGCCTTAAAATTACATATTCATTGAACATTTCTAGATTCTAATATAGGATTAGATGGTAATGATTTAATTGATGGTTAAGTGTGTTGTAGATAAAATGAGTGTGCTGAATCCTTCCCATAATTATCTCTGAGGAGCCCTGGCAGCTGTAATTACTGTCTGAGGCCAAAATTACAAACCAGCTGTAGTTTTAAGCAAAATACGTTGCAGCTTCTGCTGAATCTTTAAGGAAAAGTTGGTCACCACCAGTAGAGGCATCCCTATAGGACCAGTCAAAGAAGGAGTAGAGCCTTGGGAAAGGGCTGTGTTCTCATAGTTTTTCTGAACCCCTGCCCATCACTGTCACTGTGCTCTGCTTGCTCTTCCTTGCCACAGGAAATCCTTCCTTTTACTCTTTCTTTTGCCTGGAAGAGTTCTCAGATCAGTTAGTAGATACTACTGACACGGTGCCCTAGAGGCTGGACAGCAGACTCAACAAGGCGGGGCACTCCTAAGTCAACTCAGTGATGGTCTGGAGCCTTTACATTGAAGAAGACCAGTGACATCATGATAATTCCAAGTCTGTGCCTTGATGGTGACCCATAGTTGAAGTTAATTTCTCTTTCTATATTTGGTCAGAGCAGACAGGAGTGACTGTCTCCACAGATCCAGTGAGCTCAATCATTCTCAAATTCTTTCCAAAGGTTTACTTATTGTTTTAGTAGTTATGCAAGCCATTATGTGTTCTTTCGACACCAACCACTGAAATCGGAATCAAATGAATTCTGAGGTGTGCTTCTGAAAGCTGATACTGATTCATCTTCTTGAAGATTTTCACTGTTTTATGCCCAACATCCTCACTCATAAAAATCATCCCTTGACACTGATTATTCTTTCCACTTTGAATTCATAATTGGGCATCTTTGACTTTCCCCTAGTCTGTGGTTAGACTCACCACAACCCTCTTCCTCCTTAGCATTTTAGTAATTCTTTTCATATTTAAGACAATGTTCCAGGAGCTACATGAAGGATTAGGTAATTCCATGATATACAGAGCAGACACGGTGCCTATAACCACACTGGACTGTGACTTTTGAGTTATCTCTTACTTGACTTTGAATTCAGTAACAATATAATCTGAGACAGCAATAGCTTCACCTAAAGGTGAATAGCTCAGGGCTAAAAGGACATGCTAGAGTTGAAGAGAACCTCATAGCTGGCCAGAGACATTTGTCTCTGTTAGTGTTACAGCCTCTGAGGCATTCAGCATTCCTGAATGGGGTGCTTTCCGTGCTCACAGGTTATGCTTCTCTGTAATTCATGCATAGTATACCCCAAATATGAGTTCCGAGTTCTATCTTTGCCACATAGAACTCTTGCTCAGTATGAATCAGACAGAACACAGCACAAAGTAACATTATAACTGTTATTACACAAGCTTAGCTATGGGGATGAAATCAGCATGTGTCTCAGTCTGGCAGAGCGTCGGGCACCTGTTCAGAGATATTTGCTTTATTCAAGATGAGTTTTAAAATGCTATGGAGGAAGAAGGCAGCCATGATGAGCAGAATCATTGACCGGAGGAAAGACAAAGACTTCCAGCCCTACCCTCAGAGGGGAGAGGGAGGGGAATTTAAATGACGATGTTGAGCCATGAAACTACAAAATGATGAACAACTCTCATATTCCAGGGACACCCCAGTAGAATCCATTCATGCCATCCATCCTGTCTGTCTCCGCTCGTGCAGTCTTTTTCTTCATCTTACTGGGCCACATATTTATTCCTCAGTGCACGAACCTAATAAAATAGTTATTGGCCCTAAATATTTATTACAAGAATGCATCCATAAACCCCTCAAGAGGTACTTGCACTGGTATCAATGGCCAGGGGAGGGCAGCAAAGGGTTGCAGAGTGATGGCAGCAGAGCTCCCCACCCTAGGCGTATTCCTCCAGCTACGTGCTCTTTGGGAGATAGATGCTTGGCATTGATGCAAGGGTTCCATAACTCACGTTGACTATTTGCGACCACTGAGGATACCAGGAATAAAGAATATTCATGACAACTATCCATTGGATCTTAGTGTTCATTTCAGCAAAAACTGGAGAAGTTAGTGTCCAGTGCTGGGATTGACATATGCTAAGAGTTGAAAGCCAGGATTCCACAAGTTAACATCACAGGAAGAGTATGGAGATTTAGGGAAAAAGCTTCTTGTCTCCCATTTTTCACCAGAGAAAAGAGTGTTGACTGCCAAATGCAGTGATGTGACAATAGGCATGGCGGGGGGGGGGGGGTGTCTCAAGATAGATGATCTGTTGTCCGGAAAGGTTCCATGGGACCTGCTGATATGGAAATGGCTTGTCAGATACCACATCCTTAACAAAAGAGAACTTCCACAAACTTTGTTTTTCCTTAAGACTTGATGGATCTCTGCACCAGGGTGATGGCTTGCTTTGGGAGTCTTAACTCTTTATTGGGTATTCCCTTATGGATAATTTCTGCTCAGCTCCACACTTCAGCTTCTCAAGGAGATTTCAACATCAGATGCACACTTTTCCAGGAAGCACTTCCCATTCATATATGTGTACTTCAAAGTGGTCTGCTGATCCGCCTGCTTGAATACCAGTGATGCCCACGGGGCTAAAACCCTGCCCTGGGACATCGAGCCTATTCTCTGTGAAGGATGCTTCATACACATTTCAAATAGATGAGTTTTCGATCTTACCTCCTGTGACTTACTAGACACTCTTATTTTAAGTCTCTTTTTTTTTGATCATATCCAATTTAACATTATTTATTATCAAATTGTATTATGGGTTGTTTGATTCTCTTTGCTCCCTACCTTCTAATATCAGGTTTTAATATTGATAAAGTTAGCTGACCAATCTCCAAGAAACACAGCCCCATGTCTTTGTAAGATGATCTGTGTTCTTGGATAGAAAATTACTCCTTTTGTTATCTGAAAGCCAAGATACTGGTGGAAGGTTTGTGAATAGAATTCCAACAACAGAAAATAATCCCAAGGCTGGAGAGTTGGGACTTTATAAAATTAACGTCTATGCATAGAACAATAATTGTCAGCAGAGCACACAGTCCCCAGAATAGAAGAAACTTTTTTTTTATTTTTTATTTTTACCAATTATATCCTAGGCCGGGAGATAATACCCAAAATTTATAGAGAACTGTAAAATGTAAAAATTCAGCATCAAAACATCAATAATATCTTCCAAGGCCAATGAAAAAGACATTGCTCAAAAGACACCCAAATGACCACAGCTCATCATCTCTGATTACTGACTGCTCAGTCCTCCAGAGTTGCAAAGGGCAATATATGGAAAGAATAAGAATACCACCTGCATTGTGCATTCATAATTTTTCCAACTGTATTGTGAATTCATCATTTTCCCAACTGAAACTAAGCAATCGAACCCAACACAACCCTGCCTCTGAAGACAAACACATCCAAGCTCACTCCTGTGGGGTTTTCTGTGCTCATGACAGGCAGTGAGTGTCACCAGTTTTAGCAATCTCAACCGCACCTCATTCAACAGCAGGAAGGCATCTTGCTTTGGAACTTTTTGGATCCAGACAGTTTGCTTCTCTGTTTCTGTCCCCACCCCCCTTCTGCCTTTTTGTAGCCCAGGTTGATCCTGGAACTCCTGATTCTCCTGCGTCTATCTTCTGAGTGCTGAGGTTATAGGCATTTGCCACCATACTATGCTTTTTTATATAATTCTGGAGAGGAGCCCAGGGCTTTGGACAGGAAGCAAGCACTCCACCAACTGAGCTACATGCCCAGCCCCCAAAGTTTCTTCATGCATCACAACAGAATGTTAATAGTAATCTTTTTAGCTTGTTTCTATGCAGCTTTATTCATACTGTGGTGGAGAATATCTTATTTGCAGCTTTTGCAGACAGTCTAGCAGTCAGATAGGGATTGGGATGACCCTCACCTCTGCTTGTGTTATTTTTGCTTTTTTTTTTTTTTTTTTTTTGGTGGTGATATATATTTAATAAAATTTGCTGGAATATCAGGGGACAGAGCCATCTCTCCAGACTTTCTCTCTCATTTCAGAGACAGGGTTTTCTGTTTAACAGTCCTGGCTGTCCTGAAACTAGCAAACTCACAGAGATCCTCCTGCCTCTGCATCCCAAGTGCTGGGACTAAGGTGTGTGCCACCACTGCCTGGCTGTTAGGACTTGAACTCACAGAGATCCAGACTTATTTCTGTCTCCCAATGATGGGATTAAAGGCGTGGGTCACCACTCCCTGACCATCATGGCTTGGCTGTGGGTGATGTTCTAGTTTTTTTCCTACTCAGGAGAGGGCCTCCATTTAAGGGTTCATCTTAAGCACAGTTAGATTGCAGAATCCTACATATAAACAAGTGTCTAAAGCAAACACTTGTATCTCCTTGGCTTCTGGACATGGCCACACCCTCATTAGTTCTGGTGACTGCTTGGGTTGCAAGGACTATAGTTTCATTCATGAATGTTTAATATACATTTGGATGATTTGCATGAGACAATTTAAACACTTATGAATAACAATAGCAGTGGATTCTTACAGGAGCTCTACAGAAAGAACCATGTCACGAATGGCTGGAGGAAAAACTTCCCTTTGCAATCCAAGGTAGTTCCCCATTCAAAACCTCTAGAGCTCTGAACTAGCCTCTGATGTGGGATGTCTTTCTGTATGCTGTGAATATATTTTATTACCATTTGTTAATACAGAAGCTGTTTTGGCCCATGGCAAAGCAGCTTAGAGGCAGGTGGGAAATCCAAGCAGGGAAAAAGACAAAGAAGGGCAGAGTCAAGGTGAGATGCTGCAGGCTGCCGCCCAGAAAGGAATATGTAATGGATAGAACACAGGTAAAGCCATGGAGTCACATAGCAAGACCTAGATTAATTAAAATGGGTTGAGTTAAGTTGTAAGAGCTAGTTGGTAATGAGACGAGCCATAGGACAAACTGTTTGTAATTAATATAAGACTCTGAGTAATTATTTTATAAATGGGTGCAGACAGCGGTGGGAAAGATTCATCTGGGTCCAGACCATGAGTGCCCTGACGGGTCAGAAAAACTTCTGGTTATAAGCCTCGGCTATTATTGACTAAACTCTTCTTAGTTCATTGCTTCTCTATCCTCCTTTTACCTTTCAGGTTCTTTATCCACGAGTTTTCATACATTTCTTCTCATTATAGTTCTGCGATGATTATCTTTCATCACGGCCTATTAAGCCTTCTTGGTTCTCACTGTAAAATCCGATGATTTCAATTTCTGGTTCTGCTAATGCCTCATTGGATATGACATTTCCACAGTTTGTGGATAAAACATAATTGTTACAATGTACCATGGGATATCAAACTGTACCATAAGCCATAGAGAAGCTCGCAGAGTAGATGTTGGAAACATGTACCCTCTTCCTCTGTGGCCAGGCACATACACTTTATAAAACAACCCTTTAGAGATGCCTCCTCAACAGAGAGAGTGAGGTCTGGCTATGTGCAGGCAACCCCGAGCAGGTGTTGTGTGTGTGAGTCACATGGTCGAGCAGGAACTGCCTCTGGCTTTCTCTACGGACTAACCCTCTTTGGCTTTCTTATCTCTCTCCTTCGGCTCATAGTTTCTATACTCAGGGTCAAGCCTGTCATTTGACTTGATGTTGCTTGACGGCAGGTCCCTGAGGTGTAGTGTGACCTCCTCTCCCTAGACATGCTTACCTGAGCAGCCTCAGCTGGTTCTGAGCCAGTGTTCCTGAGGCTGCCTCCTGAATGGTATAGGAATCTTGAGATGAGACAGGGTGTCTTCTTCCAGACTACCTAGACTCCCATGAGGATTTTCTTTTTTCCTGGTTCCTCTGAATGTTGACATTAATATTCTAAACTAGATAATCAGGAAGTAGTGGATTGAGCAGCCTTTCCTTCTATATTATCTGTGCCTACACGTCCTTACTGGCCAGCTTCGAGCCAATCTAAATGCTTTTTTGCCTGTTATCTGTTGGTATATTGTCTTCCCTACTGAACTAGGGTTTTAGGAACATTTTTTTCCCCCCAGACTGATTTCTCTCCTGAGTGTCTTGGGAGTTGTCTGATTGAAACCAAGAGGCACAATGGCTGCTTTATGAGCAGTGAAGGCTGTCTCTTGTATCAGCACTGGGCTTTTAGAAATTTAGAACAAATGCTCAAAGTCTGTCCACAGCTGGACTTGCTGAACATGAATGTAAGTGAGCGCTGTGAGTCAGACCTGGGAAGAGCCGACTTAGCAGGAAACAGTTTGTGTGTCGAGAGCTGATGCTGAAATCAGAGATGTCGTCTGGAGAAAAATGCGACATCCAAGAGTTAGGGGTGGTATATGGGAGGTCCATGTAATGACAACAATGTACCCGAGGTCGACTGAGGAGTTCAGTTTCAAGTGGAGAGCAGAACATGGGAAAAATGGGTCATTCTAGACAATTAAAGAAGGTGGATGAGAATATAAGTCAGGGTCTAAGTAGTGGTTCTTAACTTTCCAAAGGCTGAGACCCTTTAATATGGTTCCTCATGCTGTGGTGACCACCAATAATAACATTATTTTTGTTACTACTTCATAACTATAACTTTGTTACTATTATGACTTGTATATAAATATCTGAAATGCAAGATATCAGCTACATGAGTACAAAAGTCATCGTGACTTACAAATTGAGAACTGGTTTAGAGGCTAACGACAGGCCTAGTAGGATCAGTGTGGGAAAGCAGCTCTCTCAAGGCTAAATGGGACGGCAGAGCTGCTTCCATGATGCCAGACTGTGTAGTAATTATACAGAGAAAACCCAGTTAACCAGCAAACCTTGGGGAACAGGATAACAGGTACTTGGGAAAGTCCCAGCAGGCTCTGCATAATGCTGGGTTCTTTGCTCCTGGGATGAAAACAGCACACAGGGTACATCCTAACACTGCTCATAGGATAACATTTCCATATGCTCTGGAGGCAAGATGGCATCCTCATGGCCTTGTTAGGGGTGGGGCAGGGCATCCTGCACACACTGTAAGAAGAAATGGGCAGTTTCTAGGTAGAGCCACACAGCAGGAAACCCCTCTTTCTCCTGCATCAATCCAGTCTCCCCTGTGGTCTTTTCTTATTCTATGTAATGTTCACATTTCTTGCTGTTCACATTTCTTGCTGCTGGGAGGGAAAATTTACCTCTGTCCCCCATGAGTCATCCTTCTCTAGCACTAACCTATCTCCTACCTTTGTCTTCCATCCGGACTCTTGAAGGAATCATCTACAGCCATAAACCCCACCCCCTTGCCTTCTATCATGTCTCTCTGTCCAATCATGATGCCTGAAGACGTCATCAGTCCTTTGAAACTGCTTTCTTCAATGAGAGGCCACGGCCAACGTCCTGTAGTCAGTCCAGCTCAGAATGACAAGCAGCTTAGGGATAGGGCATGGTGTTGAGGAATAGTTTTTTGTATGTGTGAGTACACATGTGTGGACATGCACAGTCATGTTTACACTCACAGATATACACATGCATACAGAAGCAAGAAGACAATTGGAAGTGTTGGTTTTCAGCCAACTCCATCTGTTTTTCATCCATTGTCTCTCACTTGGCCTGAAGCTCATCAAGTAGGCTAGACTGGCTGGCCAGAGACAGGAACAGGAATCCACTTGTCTCAATTTCTCCAGCATTGGGATTCTAAGCACATACTACCATTTCTAGCTGTTTAAACGGGCTCTGGGGATGGAACACAGTCCTCGTACTTTTAGGGCAAAATCTTAACTAAGCTATTTCCCTGGCCCATGGAACAATTTAAAAATATTATCAGATTAAAATAGAAATTTATTTGATTATATTAGACTTGCATGGTCTGCATATAGTGCTTTTAATGTAATCTGTGTATCTTTCCCTGGCTCCAGCTCTTTCACCAACTATGACAGTCTTGTCTTCCCAATATCCTGAGTTTCACTGATGCTCTTCCCGAATTTTGTTCTAGTGCACATTCTTGTCCTCATCATGGAGGGTGGCAAGATCTAGATCCTATCAGTCTGAATGCAGCCCCTTCTCTTCATATTAAGGCCACAGCTGAGTCTGGAGTCATCCAACACGGATACACAGGCCATTCAGACAAACCAGTCTCTCTTAGTCCAGGAAAAGCTTTTGAGCCAAGTTCTGAGTTTTCTGACATGCTCTTTGCCAAGGATTTGGGATCCTAATTAGTCTTTGGTTAGCAGATTATTGGCACATTTTCATTGAAAATATAATTAGTAAACCAGCCTGCTACTGTATGGAAAACTGTGTGTGTTTCTCTGTGTGTATGCGTGTCCCTGTGTCCTTGTAGGATGGTGATGGTTAACTTCTAAGTAACTGTTGTGAACTTGATGCTTTTGAGAGGGGCACCTTTTTGAAGGACATACGTGCAACACACAAAAACTCCTTAATCCTTCCTATCAATTGCTTCCCCATCTCAATCTTTGAACCTGGTCCCCTCCCCTGCCATTTTAGTTTGGTAAACAGCAGGACCATCCATCTGCCCAACATGGAGATCTGGCTATTGTCCCAAACGCCTTCCTCTCCCTGACTTTCCATTTGGTGTTAGCTCATAACCATTACAAGCAGTCAACTTCTGCCTTGCTTGGCTTCTGCACAATCATCTGACACTGCTGTCATCTGTCTTCAGCCACTTGTCCATCTCCTCCAGATGGTCACCATAGTCCAATTAAAAGGGCATGTTTCTGTTCATCTTAAAATCATCCCAAAGTTCCAAGAGAAAGGGCGCACTCTACTTTCCTTTTCTGGTAAAATTTGAGGTCCCCCTAACCTGGTGTTCAATCATTTCAACTACAGTCCCAGGTGCTGGTCCTGTCCATGCAAGACTCTGCCTTTGAACGTAAAGGTCTCTTCTCTCCCTCCTCCTCTTTGCTCAATAGAGTTCTTACACATTTCCAAGAACCTGTCGAACAGGGTTAGCAAGTGTCTGCCTACTGCTCTCCCATATCCTCCTTCACACACCATGAAAACACCAATTATATAATCGGCTACATGACCCTGGAACAGTTTACTGTCCATCTACTTGCTCAGGCTCCTTGAAAGCCAGCACTTAGTCCTAACCCCTATAGCTAGAGCACTCAGAGTAGAACCCGGCCTCTAGAAGGAGCAGAGGAGATCTGCAGGTGGGGCTTACCTTCAACACAAATTGCTACTTCTTTTTCTGGTTTTACATGTTTCTTCAAAGACAAATATACATTGGTGTCTCTATGCTGTGGCATCTAAGCCAGTGGTTCTCAAACCATGGGTCATGATCATCACAAGGGGTACATATCAGATACCCTGTATATCTAATATTTACATTACAATTCATAACACTAGGAAAATCACAGTTAAAAAGTAGCAATAGAAATAATTTTACGGTTGGGGTGTCACCCAAACATGCGGAACTGTATTAGAGAGTCTCGGAATTAGGGAGGTTGAGAACCACTGATCTAATAAGCCCAGCCCCACAGCAAAGATTATGTATTTGTGGCAAAACAACATATTTGTGCTCTAAAAATTTAGTAATACAAACACAGGTATGCAGCATCCTACTCTGAGTCTAAAACCAGGGATGATTTTGATTCCTGGTGAATACCTATGAAGCAAAGCCTGGAAATTTGGACTTTTAGAGGAAAGGCTAGAACATACAGTCTAAAAAACGTGTGTAGTTTTCTTTCTCTGGGTTGAGGATCAAACGAAGGGCCTTGTACTTGCTACTACTGAACTACAGCTCCCAACCCAAATGTGTACATAATATATATACTTGATCATGATTCAATTCTATATCTCCCCTATTATGAACCCATTCTGGAACAAAACTGCAAATACTTCTCTGCATGCATGCATCCCTTAACTCAACAGTTTTTACACTGAAAATACTTACCCATTGATGGATATGTGAAATTTCAAATCAAACCTTAGGAATGAGTTTTTTTTTTTTTTTTTAAACCTAAATGTTAGTGGCTAATTAATAGGAGGGGGCATTTCTTCAGTGGCATATCCACTGGCAAGATGCCCATGTTCCTGTAAGTCCTAATAAAACTCATTGAGTCATTTGAAAAGAGCATAGGAAGGGGCTTGTTTGAAAGAGAAAGGATTAGTGGGAGCAGGAGGAGGACATGAGAGGCTAATCATTATTTAATGATTCTAACAAGCATTCTTTTTTAGACAAATAAAAATGTAAAGAATCCAAACACACTACATGTATGAACATTTTTTTAATCGGACCTTTAAAAAAGTTTTATAATTATGAAATCTATAATAATGTCAAATGTATTTTTTCCTCATTTTTCTTTTTCTTTTGAGGGGAGGGTTCTTACTAGGCCAGGCTATCTCAGCCTTCTGAGGGATGGGACTAGAAGCCCACAGTACTCTGGGATGAAAAAGGAAACACACTTGCCGAGCACATTTTATTGTCAGATCCTGGCCAATTCCTTTCTTATATGCTCCATTCAATCATTACAGGTGCCTACAGCTCAGCACTAATGCTCCTGTTGACAGGGGAGGGAGCTGATCCTCAGAGAAATCAGGTAACTCACTCAAGCTCAGCGCCTTTAATGCAGAGCTGGCACAAAGCTCTTCCTGTTAGACACCAGTGACAACAGCAAGTAGCCCACTGGGATGCTAAATTGGGCCCTGGATTTCTCTCTGATTAAGTGATTTTGCTTTCTACATGTCCTGGTTGCTTCAATCACAGACGCATTTGCATGGATCTGTTTTACACATTCCTATTTCAAATCAAACTTTAGGAATGAGTTTAAAAAAAAAAACCCACCTAAATGTTAGTGGCTAGTTAATAGGAGGGGGCATTTCTTCAGTGGCATATCCACTGGCAAGATGCCCATGTTCCTGTAAGTCCTAATACAACTCATTGAGTCATTTGAAAAGAGTATAGGAAGGGGTTGGTTGGAAAGAGAAAGGATTAGTGGGAACGGGAGGAGGACATGAGAGGGAACGGGGAAGGAGATGAATATCATCAAAATATATTATATACATGTCTGAAAATATAATGAGACACATTGTTATATAATTAAAATATGTTTTAAGAATTTAGATAATTCCATGCCTGTGGCTGGTTGCTGCTCTGGACTTGTCTGTCCTTCATGTCTATTCTAGCCTCTTCTGTTTCTTCAGTTACATGAAATAATCTTATGTAATAACCCCAGCCCACCCTGATAGGTATCGGCAAACAGACCCCCTTATTAGGCTAAAGCTTAGAAACAGAGGGCATATATTGTTCTCTGAGCATGGAGGGGGGTAGAGTTACAGGGAGCTTGGTGCTCAACTTCTCATTTCTTCTAGGATGCAAGTGAGTACAGCCTGGAATCTGGTCCAGATCTATTGTTCAGTTGCTTCCACATTAACTTATCTTATGGAGTGCTCATTTATGGAACTTATGGTTCTACCTCTCTGTATTTTCTCAATGCCCTACTTTTTCTAAAGCACATCATGTTCATGTAACAAAACAATGGCTGTAGTTTCTTCATGGGGACCTATGGCATCCTTAGGCTTTTAACTGGCTTTTAGTGATAGCTGTCAGGTGGAGTGGGCCTTAGTTTTAATCCGAAAGCAATTGGTTACCCATATCACAGCGTTGCCACTATTACACCACTGAGCATACCTTGCCTGGAGGGTCCGTAGTGCTGCACTCAAGGTCCACAGCTGTGTAAGACCATTGATGACTTTCCTCCTTTAGCACTGTGCTCAGAGCCAAGAACCATTTCTAGGTTTTTTTGTTTTTGTTTTTTTTAGTATTGATTCTGCTCAATTTCTGCTACGGAAGGAGCTCATACTTTACAGGGCAGTGTCCTGAGCACCCATGGATTCTGACACAATTTGTGATGATGGGGAAGTTACATATCGTCCTTAGGGGCTTGAGAGAATTACTGGCTTAAACAGTAAGAGGAATATCTTCTGAACCGAGTAGTCCTCAAATACTCCCATGTGATTCAAAGGTCCTTTCCTTCCCTGGTATTCCTTCTCTTACTTTTCAAGTAGCTTCCCTGACAGTAGCAACTGGAGCTCACAGTGATTTTCCTGTGACAAGAAGAGGCTTTCTCAAGGTCTTTGCTATTAACTCCTTTATGCCCTGGAGCTGATGTGGTGGTACGCCATGGGTGAGGACTTAGATTCTGTCCTACCCAGAGGATTGACTTCGGTGTGTCTGATTTTCCTTCATTACACTGAGACCACAGGGCTTCACTCACTCAGTTGTGATTTCTTTCTCATTTTTGATGAGATTTCTATCTAGGTAAAGCCTACAGTCACACAGGCTGGTTTAATACTTGAAAAGTAACATGTCACACTATTTGTAAATAGAAACATAACTGACATTGTCTCTAATTCTGGAAGTGGATATTCTGCCACTTTTATGAATACAGAATTTAAAATGCAGTTGAAAGATCAAAGTGCATGACCTCAATAGGAACCCAAGTGTGGTGATGTCGCCGCCCTACAAGACATGCCGTAGAATCATATGATGTAATCTTCCATAGCCAAGGGGCCTTGATTGTCAACGCATTCCTGGACCTTGTGTACTAAAGTAAGAAGCACTCTCATATAGTTCAATTCCATTGTCAGAGTGACCCAGCCTGATAAGTCAGGATTGTCTGTGCAAGATCCTACTGTAGACTTCAAAGTTTGCAGTGAAGAGGTCTTTTTTCCCCTTCCAGAATGACAGTAACACGAGAGGGAGGCTTCTTCATCCATCCTGCAGAAAAGGTTCTATAGATAGGCTAAAAGCAGATCATGCTCACTACCACGATGATGAATACTGGATGTCTGTCTAGGGCAATTCTGTTTTGTCTTAGCTAGGAAGTATTGCCTGGCCCAAGTCCTCCTTGCTTTTTAATGTGACTGTGAACACATATAATAAGGAGGATCCCTTGTTCTTATGGGTTTTAAAGTACCTTAAACTAGGTCATCTATAAGCCGCAGAAATTTGCTATCCACAGTTCTGGAGACTATGAAGTCTAAGATCAAGGCTCTGGTGTTCTGGGTACTCTGGTGTATGTGGTAAGGGCAAGCTCTAAGCTTTCAAAGACAATACTCTTCTTACTGTGCCCTTATATGGTAGGCTTCCATTATAAGGCCTTAGTTCTACCCATGTGGGCAGAGAACCCTCACTAATCATTTCCTACCTTTTAATACTACCTCACTGGAGATCTGATTTTAAAAAGATTCCTTTCCTTTGCTTCATTTCTCAAATGAAAAAAAAAAAAAAAACCCAACCAACAACAAACCAGACATTCAGTCCATCACAGAGAAAATATAGATAAGGCCAAGAGAAAAACACAAACAGATGTGGATTTCTTTGGATCCAAATTTCCATGTCCCCTGCAGAGACTTCATTAGGCATTAATAATAGGAAGAAAAAATCCACAATGTTTACATTTTACAATTTGTAGTCAGTCTTAATCTTTTTGGATGGCATTTACTTGCTTGATTGGTTTTATGACCTTTCTCTAGTCAATTGCTAATCTAAACATTATTTATCAATATTAAAGTACCTAAGTGGTACATTCAGATCCTCAGCCACACACAACAAAATCACTTTGATGTTTGCTATGTTATACACAAAGCTTGTTTTGGACAGTTGGAGTATGGTACACTATTGCACAGGAGGTACCTGAAAGTTGAGATTGTTTTATGTAATTGTCAACAATTTATGAAGTTTTCCTTGTTATGAGAAAACTCTCCTTTAAGATTTTCAATTATAAATGTTATCACATAGCATGTCCAGAATTGTACTTAAATCAGATGAAAGGTATTATTCTACCTTCCCTGACTGCCAGCTTTCAGTACACAGCAGGGATTTATTTAAAAATAAAATGATAGGAGGAAAATATAAAGTTACTAAAGGCAGTAATGGTAAATAATTTTTAATTTTTAATTGCATTTATTTATTGTGCATGTCCACATGCATGAAGAGTATATGTAGGGATGTCATGTACCACGGCATGCATGAAGTGTATATACAGGGGTGCCATGTACAACAGCATGCATGAAGTGCATATATAGGGATGTCTTGTAGCACGGCATGCATGAAGAGTATATGTAGGGATGCCATGTACCAACAGCATGCATGAAGAGTACATGTGCCATGGCATGCATGAAGTGTATATATAGGGGTGTCACATACCACAGCATGAATGAAGTGTATATATAGGGGTATCACATACCACAGCATGCATGAGGTGTATATATAGGGGAGTCATGTACCACGGCATGCATAAAGTGTATATATAGGGGTATCATACACCACGGCATACATGCAGTGTATATATAGGGGTGTCATACACCACGGCATACATGAAGTGTATATATAGGGGAGTCATACACCACGGCATACATGAAGTGTATATATGGGGTGTCATATACCACAGCATGCATGAGGTGTATATATAGGGAGTCACATACCACGGCATGCATAAAGTGTATATATGGGGTGTCATACACCACGGCATACATGAAGTGAATATATAAGGGTATCTTGTAGCACAGCATGTGGATGTGAGAAGACAACTTGCAGGAGTTTGGTTCTCTCCTTTTGAGTGTTGGGTCCTGGGAATTAAACTTAGATCATAAAGCTTCCTAGCAGGTGTCTTTCCCATATCAGCTATCTCGCTGACTTAATTTCACTTTCCTTTTAAATCAACTGAATGAAATATGAGAAAGATGGAGAGGAATGGGCACATAACTGTGTGGTGATATACTGTATGTTTAATAAAGCTTGTCTGAAAATCAGAGGGCAGAGCCAAGCCATGAAGGCCAGGGAGTGGCGACCTACACCTTTAATCCCATCACTCAGAAGACAGAGATCCTCTGGATCTTTGTGAGTTCAAAGGTAGACAGAGCCAGGGAGTGGGGGCACACACCTTCAATCCTAACACTAGGAAAGTTGAAGGAGGAAATGAGAAAGCTGGAGATAGAGGAGGCAGGAGGATTTTCTTTTGCCAGCTGAGGACTCAGAGGCACCGAGTCCGAGGACTCATGGATACAGGATCTACCATTTTTGGTCTGAAGAGTTGGGTAGATGAGAACTGGCATTGACTTGTTTCTCTGTCTCTCTGATATTTCAGGTTTTCCCCAGTATCTGGCCTTGTGTTTTTATCAATAATTCCAAGTATAAATAGCGCTATATGTCTAAGCTGAGGAACTGTGCCTTTCTCAACAGAGGAAACAATCTTTCTGTAGGCCCTTCAGCTCCATGTATGAATTGAATTTCCCCTGAAAAATACCACATAGAAAAAAAGGAAAAAAGGAAGACAGGTGTTTTCTTAACTGTGAACAACATTCTTGAATCTTGAGAGTAGGATGTCTTTTAGCTATGTTAGTGTCAATAAGCAAGCTGTTACTTGAACATCAATAATTATTTCATTAGGAAAGTTCTGCAGAAAAGTTGACCACGCATCATGTGTTTTATGAGGTACATGGCAAACACCAGTGAGCAGGAGAGAAGGATGGATCTCAGGGCAGGTAACACCTCCTGTGCCAGCCTTCTTACACTTTATGTCAGATATTGGAATACCAATTGTGGTTGTTCGGAAAAAAAAAATGGCCCCAGAGGGAGTGGCATGATTAGGAGGTGTGGCTTTGTTGGAGGAAGTATGTCACTGTGTGGGCGGGCCTTAAGGTTTCTTTTGCATAAGTTTCCCTTGGTGTGACTGTCAAATTGACTTGTGAGCAAGATGGAGGACTTTGAGCCTCCCACATATTCATTCTCAGAAACTTTTTTTTTTTTTACCTGTTTTTATTTTGGATTCTACTGAATGGAAATTCTGTAGCTTCAGCATGAAGAGAAACCAGCTGATTCCACTACACATCTTACTTATTTTTTTCCCACACTCATCAGATATAACTCACTATTGTGTAACCAGGGTTGGTCTTTCATTGTCTATCAATCATGTTCTGTGCACTGAATTAATGTAAAATGAAGGCAGATAACACAGCCAACAATTAGCAACTCTTAGAAAGTCTTAGAGATGGACCCTGTTGAGTGAAAAGAAACACTTCTAATCTCCAAACGTTTCCTTTCTATGTTTAGGGACACCTTGGAATCTGGGACATAATTCTTAGGTAAAGAAGAATCATGCTATGTCAGGTGAGGAGTTTATAGAGAACCATTTGCAGAGTCCTGTGAGGACATAGTCTGACCCATCAGGATGTAGGTAACACATTAATCATAAGAATTTTACCAAGCATTGGCTAGATATCAGCTGTGGAGCTGCATTTGCATAGATTGCAATAGATAGCAGTGAAGTCATAACAAGTCCCAAGGTGAGAAAGCCTGGGAGCAGGGAGAAGCGATTTCTGGTTTACCCCAAGTTTGAAACCCTATGTTGAGACAGACTGAAGGACGAGGTAATTACAATAGTGACCCCTGGATTAACATGAGCTACAGAAACGAGGGGGAAAGAGGGCATGTCTGTGCAGGTCTGTGATGGCACCCAGGACTCCACAGCTCCACGTGTCCTTTCCATTCATACCCTTCCTTGGAAATTGCTCCTGTTGCTTACCTCTGTTGTGAATAATAATGTTCCCAAAGTATTTATGTCTCTTGCACCCTAGGGAAGCTGTATGATTACTCTATTGAGTTTCCCTGTCTTCTCAGTAACTTTCTCAAGGTAACTACACTCCCTACACTGTTGATAGAGTGGGTTACCAGTTACATTTCTTTGACCTAGTCAGGAAATTAGATGTTTTCTCCTGGGGATGTGTAGATTGAAGACTCCAAGTGGGCTCTGTTGAGCACTAGATAGAAAAAAATCTAGACATGCTTTAAAGGGGCCATCGATGCAAGTTTAAAGCCAGAATTCCTAGCTGATGTTTCTTTAGGTTCTTCCAAGCTCTAAATTTATGGCTTCACTGAGCCGAAAGAAGACAAAGAGGACTCTGGTCATCACTGGATATCCTGCACTATAGCATTGCCCTGGGGAAAGGGTGTAGCAGGCTTAATCAGGTAATCTCAGGGGTCAGCCATGCTGGAACAAAGCCTTTCTGGCCTGATGCACTTGTCTGCACAAAGGTTAAGTGTTGGGAGAGAAAGACAGATTCCTTGCTGAGAACCCTAGTTATAGAATTATTTATATATATTTATTTAAATATAAGTATTGTAATAATATAAATGGCGCTATGTTGCATCCTATGAAGTAATATAAGATATATATATATATATATATATATATGTATATATACTATATATTCTGATTCTGTTTATTATTTCAGAAAAGTAAAGTATAATTTAACCAAATGGTATCTGCATATGGTTTCCCATAATTACATGTCTTAAACCATACATTACATAGCACTTTACAGGGAAGCCATGCAAAACATTTAACTATTGCCCATTAATCTCCTCAAGCTCTGGGTGCAGACCAACCTGACTGTCAGAGGGACGAGAAGGGGTGACGTCATTACTAGATCAACAGCATCTTATCTTGGAGGTGCAGAGGAAGATGTTGTGATACAGGAGCCCTTAGCACCCTGTCATCTCCTGTGATCTCATGGAAGGGATATCCCGGGAAAACTGCTCTGGAGGAAGCTCACACAGCCTTCTGAGCTGACGACATTATGAAGAGTTAAGCGAGAGGTATTGGCTGACATTTGGGTGTGCAGTGAAGCCATGCTGAATCCCAGAATGAGAAACGGATTTTAAAACTCATTGGTTCTGAAGATTCCATCTGCCACCTGCCTTGGCAATGCCAGTGTATGCTGGATTGAACCCTGAGTAGATGGACAGATCTCTGCAAGAATTGGAGTTCATTTACAACCTAGTCCTTTGGTCCCCAAAGTAGGGAAGTTTCTGTCAGGCCAACCTTCTTTCACACTAGATCTCAACTCATGCTCACTCTTATTCACTCTGCTCTGTGCTCTATACACGAGAGAGAGAGAGAGAGAGAGAGAGAGAGAGAGAGAGAGAGAGAGAGAGAGAGAGAGAGAGAGAGAGAGAGAGAGGTTGATAATAAGGCAGTTTTGTGTTTTGGAGAGCATAATAGTAGGTTATCTTTACAGTAGAGTTCAAGAAGAAAGGAGGTAGACCTTAAATCTGTATACCTGAGCCAGGAAGTGGTGGTGTGTGTCTTAAATCCCAACATTTGGGAGGCAGAGGCAGGCAGATCTCTAAGTTCCAGGCAAGTCTGGTCTACAGAGTGAGTTTCAGGACAGCCAGGGTTACACAGAAAAACCGTCTTGAAAGAAAAACAAAACAAAATAAATCTGTATGTCCACGTCCATCCTAGTATTGAGTGAGCCACTCTCCCAACCTGGGATGATGCTCTCTGGGGTTCCTAGATGTCACCATAAAAAACATCATGGGTGACATTTTCTTACATAGGAGAATTCCATGAGAACACACAGCAACCCATCAGAATGTACAACACATGGTAATGAGAACTTTACTAATCACTGGTTAGGTGCCAGCCATGGAGTTGTATTTCTCATAACTTTATCTGTGTTGGGGATATGGTTCAGTGTGTGGAGTGCTTGGTCAGAAGTAAAAATACCTAGGTTCTGTAGTAGGAGGTTTCTGGCCCGGATTTTCAGGCCTAACCTCAAGGTTTAGGACCCACAAAACCGCAGACCTGCAGACTCACAGACTGGCAGAGACAGAGACACACAGATGTTTACAATAGTTTTCAGCTGATTGGCCTCAGGCCCAGGCATATCACTTGCTAGCTCTCTATCCTTCATCTAACCCATGACTCTTATCCTGTTCAGCCATGGGACTGGGTACCTTTTCTTAGAGCAGCATAGTTGTCCTCTGTTTCTTCCGGCTTCTCTCCAGCATTCTGCTCTGTGCTTCCTGTTCTCAGAGTCTTCTTAGTCTGGTAGCCTCGCCCACACTTCCTGCCTGCCTTTGGCCAATCAGCCCTTTTTATTAAACCAGTGGGTAGGACAATTATTTACAATGGAATACAACATAATCTCCCACAAGGTTCAATTTCTAGCACTGTATAAATGGTTTTGATGGTGTACGCTTAGCACTTATGAATTGCAAGAGGATTAGAAGTTCAAAGCCATCCTTTACTACGTAACAAGCTCAATGTTAGCCTTGGCTACATGAAACCCCACCTCAACCCTTTCACCCCTTAAAAACCTCAATTAAAAAAAACTTTAATCTTTACAACGACCCTCAGAGATAGGCGTTTATGACAATTTACTGATGAGAAAAATCAAAGATGAAGAACAGCCAACCAGCACATGGCTGCATAGCAGTATGAATCTAGGTCCATCCAACTCCAGCACACACACTTCCCAGATCTGTCTGTGATTGTCTCCATCCATACAGTGACTGACAAAGCAGAGTCCACCTCCGGCCTTCTTTAATCTCATCTGGTACCATTGCCCTAATTTTGCCAGCTGCGTGTTTATTTTTAAAAGGGAAAGCAGCATTCTCCCTCTGGAGATGGATCTAGAGTTCAAGATTTGACTTCAAAGACAGGCAAGAGGCCACAGGGAAGAAGCAGCCTCATTTGACTTCTATATCGAGGACATAGGCATTTCATTTCCTTAGTTGCATTGTAGCCATTGAGGAACCATCATTGTATTTGCTGAAGCAATTCCAGCTACTGTACAAATGACACCCAAGTTTCATTATTTTAACTCTCAAGATGTTTATTTCTCACTTATATAACTGTTGAACACAAATTTGCAGAAAAGCTGAGAGCTAAGGGTTTAAGGAACACCTCCCAGGGACCTAAGCTATGTAATATTCTTCTCTCTGAAGTGGAAGACATCTCCAGATGCCTCCTACCCCATACCTGGCATGCCACACCAAAGGTAACTGCCTGACAAGGCCACTGAGAAAGTCCTGCTTGGAGCAGGGCTCATCCCTTAGCCTCCTACAGTCCTTACTTCTTTAATACTACCTGTCACAATGCTTTGAAACTTCGGACCACATCAGAGAATTTAAGTCAGAAGTGACTTCTAATGGTACAGGAGGTGGATTACAGTGGCTATCCTTGTCACTCACCAGTGGCATCCCTGGGCAATTTACTGAGTCCACATACGGGGTCCTCTGAGAATGCCACCAGAAACTGAGGAAATGAGGCATCCTTTTCCTGACTCTTTCTCAAGGAGCTCACATGCCTTGAAATCTCCCTTAGGGATCAATTTTGATGCCAGAAATGAGAGGTTTAGCTTCTATGGCCCAGGGGCAGAGATACACTCAGGAGCGTTCTAATTAGGGGATCCTCGTCTATTAGAAAATATAACTAGCATCCTTCATGCTTGGAGTCTGCTCTAAACACCGTTCCCTGAAAGGAGGCATCACTTGTGTCTGGAGGCCTGGGATGGAGGCTCTCTTCCTCTTCCGCTGCCTGCATGTTTACTCCCTCACACCTACCTGACTGACAAGGACAGAGGTGCCCACACTGGACAGTGCTATCTTTTGCTCTCAGGGTACCTGTGTTAGGGAGAAGCTGTCTATACTGGGAGAACAGAGGAACGTTCTCTGCCTAGACCCCACAGAGCCTTGGTCAACCGGTCGATGACCTCTGCTTCCTGGTTTTCCCATTTCCAGCAGCTCCAGTCTCCTGCAAGCTTGGTGTGCACCTCTCCTATGTATTCTAGTAGCTCATTCTATGAGGGCAAAGCTATGGCAATGCACTTTAATGACTCATAAGCCGATTCTTTCTTTGGCCAATGAGATAGCTCAGTGGTTTAAAGTACTTGCTTCCAAGTTTGATAATCTGGGTTCCATCTCTAGTACCCACCTAGTGGAAGAAGCAATCCTACTCCCAAAAGCTGTTCTCTGCTTTCCACACATATACCTTTGCATATGCACCACTGATATGTAAATGAATCAATAAATACATTTTCTAAAGACACTTTTGTTTTGCAATGTCCATAAGAGCTACAGAGACAGTGGCCTCTCACTCACATGTGTGTTTCATGTGTCTACGCGGCACGTGATCCTCAGAGATGCTCCTCAATCAAAATTTGTTTTGAGAGAATGCCCAAATAAACTA
The DNA here is from genome assembly GCA_033318265.1 of Phyllotis vaccarum. Taxonomy (NCBI): domain Eukaryota; kingdom Metazoa; phylum Chordata; class Mammalia; order Rodentia; family Cricetidae; genus Phyllotis; species Phyllotis vaccarum. The sequence continues at coordinate 12,053,540 of JARWLC010000019.1, forward strand.
TCCAATACACAAAGGTAAACAGGAAAACAAATGGGAAGTGACAGGGAAGTGGGTGGATGACAGAAAAGTGCCAGGATGGTGGCCAGTATGCATTTTCCCTTTCTTCGAAACTAAAACCCTACTTCTTAGGCACATGATAAAAAGAACATATTTAGGACCCTCCTCTGAAACTGGACATGTCCAAAGCCCTGGGACTAAACCCCACATAAGAAGCAGTGTCTTGGGAGATCTCAAAGAGAACCCTAAAAGAAGCACTGTATGTTCCTTTGACCCTTGCCTTGTTTCATATTTTTTTTGGCATGAACGATATGATATTTTTTAGTTGAATAATAACATTGAATAATGAGGTAACTTCTGGGACAGTTAAGGAGAAAGATGGAAGAAGGTCTGGGCATCTGTTGACCATTGTGTACTCCTTACATTGTTCCTTTGGACATACTGCATGTAAAGAAAAGAGAAAGTTCCTTTCCACATTTTGTTGCTTTGTGCTTTGTTATTTTTAATGAAATAAACCTGAACATGATGATTACCAACATTAAGAGACTAGGTCCAGAGGCAGTCCTAAAACAGAGGGTTCTCTCTGTCTCAGGTAGATGCCAACCTAAAGCCAACAGGATCAGAGAATCCTGACCCTTTTAAAAGACAGTAAAGATGAGGGATAATTCTTGATCCAAACATCTTAGGCTGGTGGAAAGAATATATTGAACCTCAGATTTCAGACAAGTCCCAGCAGAAGAGCCTGGTGCATTCATGCTGTTAACAACTTTGCTTTTCAGCAGCAAAACAGGTGATCTACAGAGTAGAACATGTGGGGGTCAGTCTTACCTCCATCAGAGAGTGCCAGTGTGCAATGGGCTTCCGAGGATATGACAGCATCTCACTCCAGTGGTCTCTGCCCAGCCGCTCAGCCTCGTTGCCTACTTGACACACGCCGATGACTTCATTGTGACCTACACTGTGAAAATGGGTCGCAATAATTTTTTCTTAAAAGTTTTGTATACAGAAGTCAAAGCAACATCTCAGACGAATGGAGGAAATGCAGAAGTAGAAGGGTATTAAAACAATTCTCTAAATTAAAAATAAAGTCCAGACTAAATAGTCAAAAGACCTAGGGTTCAACACGGTATCGAACTGTCCTAACTGACATGGGTTCATTTGGTTCTGCAAACCTTTGCCCAAAGAACACCCTGATGTGTGCTTCTGGAAGCTAAGCCGGCTTCCAGATATATGGGATGAAAAGAAAGTTTTTAGGAAGAAGTGTGTGATTTTAACACCCACTCAGATTTCCACAAGAGGCAAAGATGGCAAGGTGGAGCTCAGTGGGGAGGGTTCCTGGGACTTTTTGCTCCTTGCTTCATTAGAGGTCACTGCCATCATCTTTTCCGACACCTCTTTCTCTCCATACTCAGCTTTGGTTCTTTGAGTCAACTTGAGTTTTCAACTGTGAACGGCACATAGCTCCTTTAACTTAGGGCTAACAGCCTAAAACTTTTTGTGATTTGGTCTTGCTTTGCATTGCTTTACTTTTTCCTTAGCAATAATACAAATTCTCTTGAAATAATTAGAAGTATGTGGCCCATTCTCTGACACTTCGGGATAACCACTTTTTTCATCCTAGAAAAGACCAGTGATTTCTGTTTGTGTGGGTAGAAGGAGAAGGGATGGAGATGGAGTGGTTGGGATATTTAAGTCTATGCTCATTAAAATCAAATGCATGCAGAGGCTCTGTGGATATTCCCATGGATTTTTTCCAGGCCAGATTCATGAGTTTACTAATAATTAAATTGAGGCAGAGATCGCATAATCAGATTTGTTGATGCAGAAACCTTGGCAGTAGCTTAGGAAGTACTGTCCTAGCCTTCCATATCTGGTGGACAGCATCCCCTCCTGGAACCTGGCACTTTAGTGCTGTGTTTGTCCAGAGAAGATAGGACAAGGTCTGTGCCCAGCATGGGTTGTCACACTCATGGGCAACTGTGTCAGAAGACAAGGCCCGCTTCATGTAGGGATCTACTGGAAAAGCACTGAGGTCATTGATGCCACTGTGCTAACATTTGAGGGGTTGACGGAAAAATTTTTAGCTACAAATAATATTTGTGAGATTATATTAGAAGCCGGACGATTTTTTTCTTTTATAATTGTGCCCAGACCACGTGGGAGGTTTCTAATTAAAAAGAGACTTTGCATTTCAGTCTAATGACTGGTTTAACATGTATAATTCCCTATTGGTACTTCCTCTGCATATTAAAATGGCTGTTTTCAAATCTGTCCTTTAAATACACAATTGGCTACAATGCAGGCTATAAATATCTCCTCTGTGCTGTATTAATTAAAAAGTCTAGCATCTTATACATTTTAATGTACCCTGTCATCTATACTGATCCTAGCGTTTTCAAGAGAACATTTCTGTGTTTGCTTTCAGACTTAAGTAGATGGAAATGATCTTTATTAAACACAGTGCAAAAGGGGAAAAAAGATTAAATTTATATATTTAGAAACATTGGGGGTGTGGCTAAAGTAATCATTCTGTGTTTTGGGTAGAAGCTTTAAATGAGTCAGGCTGTTCAACAAAAAACTGAGAGCTGTGGGGCCCATAGTTTGACATACCGGGACCTGTTCAGAAATGGGAAGAGAAAGAAGTAGGATTTGGGAGGGCGGAGGAGAAGAAGGCTAATAAACGGGGAGGGGAAGTGGAGATATTAGGGGTATCGTAGTGAGAGGACTCTGCAGTACGGTTTGGACAGTGTGACTGACTCCTTGTCAGCCCATCTTCCACATGCTGTCCCTTTGGTCACTCTGTGCCCTGGAACTCCAGATAAACATGACTGCTCCCTAATCTGACCATCCTACTCGGAAAACAGCAAGATTACACACACACACACACACACACACACACACACACAGAGAGAGAGAGAGAGAGAGAGAGAGAGAGAGAGAGAGAGAGAGAGAGAGAGAGAGAGAAAGAGAGAGAGAGAGGGAGAGGGAGAGAGAGAGAGAATCGCTCCTGGCATCTCTCACCGGTCATAGTCCATGACAGCTATGGACAAGTGAATCTGGTCGATGCTTTCAGGAGGGACATCAAAGACTATGGCTTCATTGTAAATGGGATTAAGCGTGTTCCTTTTGGTGGATGTCTTCCTTTTCTTTAGCCGCCGGCCATCACACATCAATGACACTTTCACATAGGGATCTGGACAGGCAGGAGAGAGAACAGGTACTGTAAGGACAAACGCAGATGCTGGGTGTGTGTGACCAATGGAGGAAGACCCCTCTTTCTCGGTCCAGAGACTGAAGAAGTTTGAGGATTTGAATTTATGTGACATGTGATGTGGGCAGCAACTACTTTGAATAATTAAGTTATTCATTCAAAGCAAAACACAGGACACTGTCTCTTCAAAATGTATGAAATTTAAAAATAGGGTAAAAACATCTGTTGTCAGATTAGAAAATTTCCAACCAGAACTCAGGACTTGTCTGTCTGTGAAAGGAAGAGAAACAGACATTTCGCAAAAGTGGGAGACGGGACTCAGCATCCCAACTCTGAGTCACCATGGGCCTCAAGAAGGGGAATGTCTTCTATAAGCTCTGAATTCCTAGAGAATGGGACTGTCTGTGGGGTGCATGGCCTTGAGTACTGGGAGCTCCTGGAAGTGTGTTTGTAAAGGGAGGAATTGGTCATTAATCAGCAAGTGGGAGTGGACTGTCCATAACATAACCCCGGCAGAGGGATGACAGGTGAGCAGGCTGACTGGGCTCCGGAGGGGGCTCTTGTGGTTCCACTTGCCCCTCATCACCATGCAGCTCAGAGGCCACTCCTGTATCTCTCTGCATAACTACAAGTTTTCCTCACTTCTCACTACCCTTCTAGAAGGTACTTTAAGCCAGAGGAGCTGTATCTTCTTCTTTTTTTTTCTTGATTAGAAACAATTTGAAGTATAGAACATATAATGTATCAACATCAGTCAGTAACAAGCTTGTCACGCAAGCATAAGATGAATTAAATCCTATCTTCCACTTATACATCTGGGCATGGTGGGTGGCATGCACTTGCAATCCCACTGTTAAGGGAAGTGGAGACATTTAGGATTTCTGGTGTTTGCTGGCCAGTCATAACCTAGCCAGTAAGTCCAGGTCTCAATGAGAGAATCTTTCTTTAAAAAATCAAACTCAGGGATGACATTTCCTCCAAGATGTTCATATATTTTATGTTCTATACTCTAGGCTGTTTCTAAGCAAGGAAAAAAAGGATACAGCTCCTCTGCCTTAAAGAACCTTCTGAAAGGGCTGAGGAGTGAGGGTGGCAATGTGGTTAGGCAGAGAGATACAGGATTCCCTTTGAGTTGGACAGTAGTGATGGGCTAGTGGGGAACGACTCCTGGTCTTTATACAAACATGCATCCACATGGATGCACACACATGTGCAAATGTGTGTCACACACACACGCACACACACATCAGCAACAATAAGTTGAGTTTAACAACAAGTCTTAGTTCAGTCAGTGTGTACACCAGTGGTCTGTGCATTAGTGACCATTTGGCCAAGGTTGGTACAAATGTGCATGGTATGAACTGCATATTGAGACATTTTGTGCAGGGGTTTACAGTTTTGAAGACATATGCTTGGTTTGCTGAAAAAAAAAATAAAACAGCTATAGTTCACTTTTATAAGGAGTCAGTATTATCTCCAAGGTTCAATGAGCCCATTATAGTGAAGTCTGAGGAAAGGCCTAACTGGGTAGACCACTTGAGAACATGCAAAATGTGGGTCGAGTCCCAATTTTGGGTAGCGAAAGGCTCAAGACTCAAGGAACATCATGTGGCCTCTTAATACACTACATCTAATACATGAAACAAGTTTATTATACAACTCAATGGACCATATACTAATTCCACTCTCATTTTATAGATGGGAATTTGAAACCTAGAGTGGTTAAGCAATTTGTCCAAGGTCACACAGTGTAGCTAGAAATTTTCTTTTGTTCTGAAGCTGCTTGGTCCCAAGTAAACCCACAGGGGCTTATAGTAATTACAAACTGTTTGGGCTATGGCTCAGGCATATTGTCGCTGGCTCTTGCACCTTAACTCAACCCATTAATTTATGTATTGCCATGTGGCTGGTGGCTTGCTGGTACTTTTATATCTTACTTCTTGGATAGCTGGCCCTTCTTCTCCTGTCTCTCTGCTTGGATTTCCCGCCTGGCTGTAAGTTTTCTTACCATAGGCTAAAACAGTTTCTTTGTTAACCAATTGAAAAACACATATTCACAGAGTTCAGAAAGACATCCACATCTACAGAGCACTTAGAGTGATAGGAATGTGATTAAACCTAGGCAACTTAGTTCCAGACCCAAGGTACCATAATACATTTATAATGTGCTGAATGAGAACCAGATGAGGAACTGAAGAATGATCTACCTGATGCTCCTGTGATGTCCATTGCCTTTAAATTCCTTGCTTTTATAATGGTGATGGTCAGCCTGCCAGCTGTTGGAAGATAGCAGAGTGAAAACATAAGCTCTCCCAGATCCACATTGTCCTGTTAAGAAAGCACAAACCGAAACATTAGAAAATGTCCTCATCCCTTTCGTAGGAGGCTCAGCAGCAGGGCAGTGCTAGAAAGAGCAATCCGATCCTTTGGTTCAGCATGAGGTTCTAATGTCACACAGAAACTCCATCTCTGCACTGGGATAGATCTACGTCTACAAACGCTCAACTCATATTTAGAATGGTAGAGCTGAAGAGGCTGTCCACAGGAAGTCACCACATACCCAGCCCACATGTACAGCTTCACACAGGTTCCCAGAGTGCTCCTCCGTGTGGCTCTACACAGGTGGTTGTTGTAATTCACAGAAAGTTCTCAGCACAAAGCCATGCCAAGAGGAGCCTAACAGGCTAGCTGATCGCCCTAGCAGAGCTTAGAGGCTCTGCCTAAAACCCCACTCAGCTTCCTATGGTCTTACTAGCAGGGCTTCACTCTAGACCATATGCTTGCCCTGTACACAGAACAGTTAAATGAGCCACACTATCCCCACCCACTCCAGTCTCTCCCACATTATACACTGCCATTTGTACCCTTATTATTGCAAACAACCTCCGTAGATCAGAAGCATGTGGTTCTACCAGATCATGGAATCTTCTGGCCACTAACCGTGGAAAGGATACTAAATGAGCATGACCGTGACAGTCTTTGCTCTTGTGCTCCCATGTAATTAGACTCCCTGGGACACAAACCTAGTCCTGCTCAATACCCATGAAGGGAGAAAAGTTCAGAACCCAGACTTTAGGGAGCCCTGATGTCTGGTCCTTGAGGTCCCATTTAGCCACATTCTATCTTGAGTATATCTCAAAGAACTCCATTCCCTCTATTAGGATCCTGGGAAAGACATCTCCTTGAGCAATGTACAGCAAGTCCAAGTAGGTCAGAAGATAAGAATCTCTCTCCTCCTCCTTCCCTCTTTAAGGCCTAGGAGTGTGTAACTAGGAAGAGGGGAAAAGGCAGTTCATTTAGTTTCAATTTCTGTGAGACACCTGAGGTTATAGATCTGGGTGCCTGTGTCTAATTAATACCATTTCATATTGACAGTGCTCCAGGGACTTGGGTCTGGCCCTCAACATCCACAGCCTCCCTCCCCTTCTGGATTCTTGGAGGATGCTTCTATTTTTAGAAGTAAAGATTCAGCTTTGGAAGGTTACCTTGCCAGCCTCCTGCCTTGACTGCTTCCACAGGAGGAGGAGGAGGAGGAGGAGGAGGAGGAGGAGGAGGAGGAGGAGGAGGAGGAGGAGGAGGAGGAGGAGGTTAAGATCTGTTCAGTAACTAAGGCAGATAGATGAATTGGTCTGTATCCTCAAGCATTGCCTGGCTCATGCAAATAAATCACCTCACCTTGCAGCCCTAAGCTGTCCTGGTTTCTGGAGCCTTGACCTCAGAGGACCTGGTGTCCACTTTTCCCTGTGGGGAGATCCTGGGGCATTGCACAGAAGTGAGATTCCACACAGGGCAGGCTCTTGTTGCTGTGTAGTGCTGTGCTGTTCTCTCCTGCAGGAGCCTAACCCCTCTTTGCTGCTTATGTGCGAGTCAGCTACTGTGTCCTTGATGCCTAGTCTCGCTTTCCATAACACTGTGCTCACTTGTCCTACCTCATCCTGCCCACAGGATCCCACATTGAGAAAGTAATTCTATAACTGGCCCCAATCACTCCATGAAGGTTCCACAATCAATTCTTTCAGCATATATTACCTGGGGGTTCATACTGTATATTCTCATTCTCAAAGACTTATAATGTGAAACACACTGACTCTACTTCTGGCTTTCCAGGAACATAGTTAAATGTAAGTGTCAGATTCCTTCTGCACTACTTCTGTACTAAGTATACGGGGGTGTCCCCCTCCCCCCTATGAGCCCCAGTGTTATTTCTATTATGTGAGTGTATGTATACTCATGAGTTAAAAGGAAAAATAACAACAAAAATTCTAAGACTAAAATATATAATTTTATTTGTAAAATCACATAGGTTAAGTGAATAATTATCAATGTGAACATCCTTGACCCTCAAGTGATCTAAAAAGAAGTGGTGTGTGTGTGTGGGATGTGACTCAGTTGGTCTAGTACTTTTCCAGCTTGTAACAAATAAACCAGGAACGGTGGCACCCTTTTGGCACTTGGGAAGTAGAGGTAGGAGTATTCGAAGTTCAAGGTTTTCCTTGGCTACATATGGAGTTCAAAGGCAGACTGAGCCACAGGAGACCATGACTCACAAAAATTCCTGTAGACATTTAAAAAATATTACTTATGGAATTTATTGATTTAAAATAAACTGAATCAAAATAAAATGATGCTGGAGGGATGGTTCAGTGGGTAAGAGTGCACACTCCTCTTTGGGGGGCTTGAGTTTGGATTTTGGGACCCACATGAGGAGGCTCACAACCTCCTGTAACTTACACTCCAGAAGAACTGATGCTCCTGGCACTTTCATTCCTGTTTACATATTGACATGCTTGCACAACACAGAAAATTGAAAGTAGGTGTTAAAAAGTAAAATTTGTATATTGGAAGACTTAAAGCAAAAAAAACAAAACCCCCTGCTTCTTCCTATACACAGAACATAATGCTATTTTCCCTCACAATAACACTGAATAATTATTAGGGCATTCATTCACTAATTCATTTTCTATAGATTTATCTATTTCATTTTATGCATGTATTTTGCCTGTATGTATGTGCACACATCATGTATCCCCCAGAAATCAGAAGAGAAACAGAAGACCTCCTGGAACTGGAATTATAGGTCATTGTGAACCACCATGTGGATGCCAAGAATTGAAGCTAGGTCTTTAGTAAGAGCAACAAGTGCTCATAACCATTGGGTGACAGCTCAGGTGGTATAGTCCTTGTCTTACAAGCAGGAGGACCAGAGATTGATCATCAGATCCCATGTGCAAAGCATGCTGTGCTGGCACAAGTGTGCAACCCCAGCACTGGGGAAACAGAGACAAGGCAGATGTCTGGGGCTGCTGTCCAGGTACTGAGCTCCAGGCTAATGAACTACAAGGTTATGAAACTTCTGCTTTCCTGTCTATTCTTCCTCCAAGCATCATATTCCTCAGTGTGACTGGTTCACTGAGAAACCCTGTTTATAAATCACCTCTTTCAAAAATAAAAACTTTGTAAGAAACAGCATCAAGTACAATCCTACTTGTGAGGTTTCTCCTGGATGTCCTTTATTTACCTTTACCCATAACAACTACATTAAGATCTCAAAGCAGGTCCATTTATAACATGGCCTCTGTAAATGGTCTGCTCATCCCATCTCCTCAGACATCCCAATGGTATTCTTGATACTACCACAAGACACGGTAGAATGGGCAAAAAATAAAAACCATGAGAGAGAGGCCCCCTTTCAGTGACAATTCTACTGATAATTAGCATGCGCTGTTAAAGTAACTGTTGGCTGCACTTTATTTATAGGTATTAACATGATTAATTGCATTGGCAGTGTGCCTGGAGGATGACACTTTCTGAGCTGGTGCTGGGACACAAGTGAACCTGCAGCCTTCACAGGGCAACGGGGGGAGGCTGGGATCAGCCCATGCTTTCCCCCAACGTGACATGTTCTCAAAAAGATTCTAGGTCTAGTTCTCCCTGAGAAAAAATTTACTCTGACCCTAGGAATGGACAAGGGAATTAATAACACACATTTCCTAGCATTATCTTATCTGGTTTTCTCTAGTTACCTGGTTTAATATGTCACTTAATAGGCCCAATATTTAGATATCTAGGTAGCTTTCACCTTGTATTATAGATTCAGGCATCTAATGTCATCTTCAGATCCCCAGCAGGTTGTCTAACAGGCATCTCAATCTTACCATCCTTTACAAATGGAGCTCATTTCCCTCGCCTGCCCCCAGCCTTCCTATTTAGCCCCTTCCATCTTAGTATGCCAAAACCTCCCAGGGGCTGAAGTTAAAATTCAGTTGTCACTCTCTCTATTCCTCCTCTCACCCTCCCACATCTGCAAATCATGACATCTCTTCCTTCAAAAATATCTAAAAATCTCCCCAATTTCCCCCTCTACAGCACTACCCTACTGCAAGGCAACATCATTTTGCACAGGCACTGTACCATGGCTCTGAGTTTCAGGTTCGCTCTACTCTGATCAATAGCCAGGAGCCAGATGGGAATGGTTCAGAAAAGGATGCCTATCTGGAGAAGTGAGGAGACATTGGGGTGCTTGACCTTCCTCTCAAGGATTTCCCTTCAGGGGCTTCTGGAAGGTGGCTGGAGAGCTCTTGTCTCACCTGTGTCCACTTGAAGCCAGCTGTACCCCATCTGCAGTGGCAGATGGGACCTATGATGGTAACACTAAGAGGAACTTGACAGAGCCACTTGTCCTTCTTATGAGGAAAAATAAATGACTTTGGTTGGCTTAAAAGCTGGTAGACACTTAGTCTGACATACTGGGGTGGCGGTATCTCACCATGAGAGGGCCTACTAGGTGCACAGCTTTTCTCTGTACCAAAGGCAAATATTTCTGTCATTGAAGCCAACCAACTGGGAACACAGAGTAGAGCTTCACCACAGGGCAGTAGTCCTAAGTCCCACCTGACAGAGGGAAGCCATTCCTGGATGGCCAGGAACCAGAGACTGGATAGCCCAGAGACCAAGGGTAGAACCAAACACTGGAAAAACAAAGCAAAACAATAAAACCATGAAACAATTCCTAATGATATTCTGATATATTAATAGATTGATGCTGTGGTGATATATTGTTAATATATCAAACACCACATGATGCCTCATCCAATTGTCATTAGAGAGGTTTCCTCCAGCAGCAGATGGAAGAGGATGCAGGGAGAGAGAAGTCTAAATTGGAGACTGGGTCCCTCCCATCAGAGATCATAGAACAGTACAGAAGGAAGGAAGGAAAGGCTGTAGGGGTCAGAGGGAATGCAGGACACCTGGAAAACATGGTCCACTGAATAACTAAGCAGGGCTCAGAGATTGAAGCAGCAAACCAGACTTGCATGAGTCTGCACCAGGTCCTCTGCATACACGTTAAGGCTGCTAGCTTGGTGTTTTTGTGAGACTCCTAACAGTGGGAACTGGTGTATCTCTGACTTTTTTTGCATGCTCTTGAGATTCTTTTGCTCTTACTGGGTAGGCTTGTCTAGCCCTGATGGGAGAGCTTTTTTGCCTTGTATCTTGTTTTGTCCTGTCTGGTTATCTTCTCTTGGAGATCTGTTCTTTTATGAAGAAGAAACGGAGGAGTGGGTCTTGGGGAAAGGAGGTGGGGGCAGCTAGGAGTGGAAAGAGAAAAAACTTTGGCTGGCATGTATTGTGTGTGAGAAGAATCTATTTTCAATTCAAAAATAAATGTATTAAGATAACTTATTTGAGGACCCAAAACATCAATGGTACAATCCTTAGGTAGACGTAACCTTGTGAGGGTCACAGGTTTTATTCCTATTCTAGCAAGAATGTGGTGTAACTATGCACTGGGCTCCACCAAAGAAGAAGGATCCTGCATCTGCCTCCCTCCCCAACTTGAAATACAAATTCTGTTCTGGGCATCTGGATTTCTGAGATGTGGAAGTAGCTGGAACGTAAACAGTGATAAGATCAGCTACCATGGGAAAATCATAGGGGGAGCAGTGAGTAGCGGGTAAGCCTGTAAGCCTTAAGTAAAAAAATAATAATAATGAAGAAGCACAAGATTCTTGTTGGCATGAACGTCGATTTCTGTCACACAGAAGAGGGGCTGGATTTTCTCTTAATTGCTCCAAGAAGAAAAATGAGGATCCATAAGCGAGAGCCACAGGAGATCTATAATATTCTCTTCTATCACTATCCCAAACCATAGGCTGGCTTTAAAAGTGATGTGCTTCGCCATCTGTTCGGTAAGTTTCAGTGTGTTAGAGAAGTATGAAGTATCAATAAGGCAGCTAAACAAATGGAAAGGCTTTTCTGTCTTGCTGTTCTGATCCCCTGTAATCCTATGGATCAGACACAGGCATAAGGGGACAGGTAATGAGGCAGGCAAACATAGGGAAAGGCTTAGCAACCTCAGTCAACTTGGCTTGGCTATGCACACTCCTAAGGATGCCCTAAGGAATCTTTTTTTGCTGCACCTCCATGTGTATTCACTTTAAACACTGGAAATACATTATTCTTTTTAGCAACTCCTCCATAGTACCCTTTTTGATTCAAACATGTCCTATAACATAACCTAGAAAGGGAAACGGGTTCATCTGGCCTGAATTAGTTTTGGGAGCATGTTTAGGAAGACAAAATGTGTCCTCTGAGTAAACTTATTGGGAACACCCCATTTGCTGTAATATGCCTATGAATAATTGGGTGTGCTTATTATTAAAATCATATGCATCACAGCAAGGGGCCTTTGCAGTGATCAGTTTTATGGAATGCAAGCCTGTCATACAAACTAGAGAAACATGGACATAAATCTCTTTCACAATCAATCTCCTCCTTTTCTTGAGCCTTATAAAGAAAGACACAAACAATAACTGGGTCCTCTTGTGTACTTTTACGCACACAGCCTGGTGTCACAATTGGCGGGGCATCTTCCCTTCTCATCTGCAACATTGTTTTGCTTTTAAGTACAGTTTCCTTCCTACTTTGCAATCTCTGTGCACCTTTGAGACAATTCTTTAAATAAAGGGCCAAGAACCTAGATACCCTTGTTCCAGACAGTAAGAGACAATATATTTCTGGGCCATGACTAAAGAGGTATGGTTAGGTACAGTGTGTGACTGTCTTGAAGGACAGAGCTGGAGATGTGGTTTGTTGCATAATGATGTGAGTCCACATCATTCATTAACGCATAAGAGGAGATAGTAAAACGCAGCCGAGTCACAAACCTTTGTGCCCCTGGCAAAGGAATTTGGGCTATGGGACCTTCTTTTTCTCTCTTCCCCTTCCTAATAGATGCTTTGAGACTTCATAGAATTTTTTTCATCTTTCTGTTTTCCCAGGGGTCATGTCTAACTAAAGAAGGTTCTTGGATAAAACAAAGACAGCAATTTCTCACAAATTAAAGGGCCCCCAAAAGGCTATCGTCTTTAATTTGAATGTTCAATAACTATTCAGAGGAGTTTTTTTTTTTTTTTTTTTTTAAACAGGTCCTACAATCTGAATAGAAAAAAAAAAAGGCACAAAGTAATTTTTAAATGAAAATTTGTTCTTATTCAATGACTGTGGGCATCTCAGAGCATCCTCAAAATCGAGTATTGTGTGCCGGCTTTGGGTACAGCATGTTTCACTGGCTTTTGAAGAAAATGTTAAGATGAATTGAAAGTGGCTTTGAATTCACCCTGCATCCTCAGTACCTTGCTGTTCTGAAACTTTCCATTTAAGAATTCATGCTGTTTATGGAAACTGAAGACAGGACTCCAGCAAAGATGCTCCGTGGAGAAAATCATGATGAAAAATTAGCCAAAACATGTCTCTGGTGTGAACAGTCACAGTACCAGTACCACATAAAACTAGGCATGGTGGTCCACACCTGTGATTCTAGCCCACGGGAGACGGATATAGAAGGATCAGTCCAAGGTCATTTTCAGCTATACAACAAGTTCAAGACCAGCCTAGGCTACATGAGATCCTGTCTATTTATTTATTTTTGTTATTGTTGATTTTTGGTTTTTTTTGAAATAGTGTTTCTCTACATAACTCTGGCTGTTCTGGAACTTCTGAGATCCTATCTTTAGAAAAAGATTCTACATTGCCCCCCAATTCTAGTCATCTCTCATGGTACTCTACCCTCCACATGAAACCTTTCTGTTCTCACCTCCCCTCTCTCAGACCACCCATAAAATGTACTCTATTTTGTTTCTCAGGGAGATCGAGGCATCCATCCTTGAGCCCCCCGTTACTTAGCCTCTCTATATCTGTGGTTTTTATCATGATTATCCTTTACTTAATGGCAATCAAATGTCCATGTATAAGTGAGTACATATCATGCTTGTCTTTCTGGGTCTCAGTTACTTCACTCAGGATGATTCTGTCTAGTTACATCCTTTAGTTGGCAAACTTCATGATGTCATTATTTTTAAAAGCTGAATAATACTCGGTTGTATAAATACAGCACATTTTCTTTATCCATTCTTCTGTTGAGGAATATCTAGGTTGTTTCCAGATTCTGGCTATTACAAGTAAAGCTTCTATGAACATAGTTGAGTGAGTGTCTTTGGGGGGCAATGCAGAAACCTAGTATAAGGAAACTCTCCAGAATCTGTGAGACCCTAGTGAAGTCTCCTAATACTGCGGAGATACAGGGCCAGAACTGGTCATCTTCTACAACCAGGAAAGACTCCCAGCAGTCCGACTGGGACATCAACCCAGCCACAAAAACCACTGACCTATAATATGTCCTGCCTGCAAGATACGCTGGGGTTATGGTGATGTGGCTGAACAATGGCTAGACCAGAGCCAGAGGACTTGCATAAAAGAAGGGGAGGATGGTCTATAGGAGCCAGAAGGGTTGACGACATGAGAAAAAGGCTCACAGAATAAACTAAGCTATCTCTGGGGTCCTGCTCTTCTTTCTTTGAAGGGAAATAGAGGAGGAGTAGCTCTGGGGAGGAGTAGCTTTGAGGAGGAGTTTTTAGGAGGAGTAGCTCTGGGGAGGAGTAACTTTGAGGAGGAGTAGCTTTGAGGAGGAGTAGCTCTGGGGAGGAGAAGCTTTGAGGAGGAGTAGCTATGAGGAGGAGTAGCTCTGGGGAGGAGTAACTTTGAGGAGGAGTAGCTTTGAGGAGGAGTAGCTCTGGGGAGGAGTAGCTTCGAGGAGGAGTAGCTCTGGGGGAGAGCACAGGTGGGAGGAACTGGGAGGAGTGATGGTGGGGACCTGCAGTCGGAATGTAATATATGACAGAATAAAAAGCAGGGGATAGTTGTGAGTTCATGACATACAAGGCAAGAGCACTGCATTCCTTTTGCCACATTTACCCAAGGAAGTTACGCAGAAGAGCTTAATTCATTTTCTCAAGGTCACTGGGCTGCTCAGTGTGGGAGCCACACTCCGATCTACAGTCTTACCGTAGATCCTGTAGTCCCCTGTGGGAAGAGTCTTTTTGAAGCTTACATGGAATATAGTTATAGGGAAGTGGTCACAGTCATTCTTGAATAGTAATGATTTGGGGAAACTTGGAAAAGTTGAGCCAGGAGTCAAACAAAGAAGAGAAGGAGGAGGAGGAGAAAGAGGAAGAGGAAGAGGAAGAGGAAGAGGAAGAGGAAGAGGAAGAGGAAGAGGAAGAGGAAGAGGAAGAGGAAGAGGAAGAGGAAGAGGAAGAGGAAGAAGAAGAAGAAGAAGAAGAAGAAGAAGAAGAAGAAGAAATGGATCTAGATTCTTCCTTTTGCCACATAATGTCCCCACCCTCAGGAATGACATTCTCTCCCCATTATCATAAGAAACAGTTTTTGCCTTTTCAACTAGCAGGGAAATTGAGAGAAAGGCACTATCTCGACTAAATCCAATTTGAGAACTGGGGCAAATGGTGCTTTAGCCAAAGAGGATCTACACTCCATCCCAGCACAAACATCAGACTATCCTCCTGTGTCCAATTTTCTAACACTATGGAGGGAAGAGGAGATTTGGTACAATAAAGGGAAAGGGCAGTTTTAGAAAAGTGTAATAAGGGACCATCTCAGGGACACTTCAAATAGGAGCAATCATAGACTGTACCTGAACCCACTCTCTGAGCTAATGTATCAGACAATTAGTACCACAGCTGATACACATGGGCTATCTCATTGTCTTCTCACAGTCCTGTACCGGGAGGGCATGGCACAGAGTGGGCCCACATAAAATGAGCACACCACTGGATAAGTGACAGTAGCTTCTTCTGGAGGGGCAGACAGACTGATCAGAGACAGTTCAGGGCAGGGACTCTTCTCCTCCAGTTCAACTCTTCTTCAAAGATACTCTACAGTCTGATCTACAGTGTGGATAAGGAAGACATGAGTATGTTTGCAACATCCATGTAGAGCAGATTACAACCACTTTTAACTCAAGCTCCAGGATACCTGATGCTCCTTTCTAGCCTCTTTCAGGTATCTGCACTCACATGCACATACACAACACACACACACACACACACACACACACACACACACACACACACACACACACACACACACTAAGCCAAAACAAAAAAAGTAAGCAAGCATCAAAAATAGCTTGAGATAGTCATCAGGAAGCCTTTCATTTAATTTCTGTGCCCAAATGTACCCACTGCAGGCCTCTCCTTCAGATCTCCAGCAATCAGGCAATGAAGGTTTCCCCAGCTTCCAGGAGCCTCCAGACACCTCAGAGGAAACAGCCTGAATTCTGTGAAGCTGCCTTTATTTTTGTAGGTCAAAAATATCATACTGTAAATTTTCTGTTGTCCAACTGATGACACGGCTCAAGGTGACGGCTGTGACAACTGCAGCCCTCGGTGCTGCCATCAGTGTCCCCTGGTTTGCTGATGGGAGCTTATCGCCAATGAGAATGACCCTGAAAGACCCAGGCAGCCATTCTGACAATGACTAAACTTGTTGAAGGATGTCCCCATGGGGGCAGCAGCTCAGTACAGGGTAACAGCAACAATAAGGAAGCATGAGACTTGAGAAAAACCCTCCCAGGGCAGCAGTCAGGAATGGGAAGGATAGAGTAAGACCTGTCATCAGTTTAGTTAAACAGTGACCATGTAGACACAGTAACTGTGCTTCACTCTCCCACTGAGTTTGGTCTCACCCTGAAACCAGGATGGGACAGAGATTCATAAAACAGTTTCACCACATTAATACCAAGTGAGCAAATATGTGATAGGCTGACTCTTTGATAAAAAGGCTGAAATGTCCCATGTATTAACAAATAAAATATATCAGTATTAATATACTTGGACCAAGTAGGTTTATTTCTAGGCCCATGGTGACTCAAATTGGTAAACTATAAATGTAATGAATCACATGAATAGTTGGAGGAAAAAAGACTTTAAACACCTCAAAAGAAAACATGGCTAGTGAGACGGCTGAGCTGAGTGAGTAAAGTGTGTTATGTAAACAAGAGGAACTGAGTCTGGAATCCCAGCATCTATGTTATCTGGGTATGGCCGGGTACATCTGTAATCCCCACCCTGAGGGAGGGAGCCAGGTGGACACTGCAGGCTCATAGACCCTCTAGCTAGTCTGTCATGCTTTAAAGTCAGTGAGAGACTCTCTCAAAAACAAGGTGGAAGGGTTGAGGATGTAGCTTAGTGGCAGAGTGATTGCCTTACATGTGTGAGACTCAAGGTTCAGTCCCCAACACTTCAATAATGAAGGTGGCGATGGTAGTGCTGGTGGTGATGTAGAGGGCATAGAGGAAGATAACAGGCAGTAACCTTTGTCCTTCACACAGGCACATATAGGTTAGCATTCCTATACACACAGGCACATGCGAGAGAGCGCGCACCAACACATATACATACACATGGGGGCATATGAAGATGAAAAACAGTTAAAGAAGCTACCCAATATTTCTGCTGTTACCTTCTGGCCTTCACACATACTTGCATGCATATGAATATAAACACACAAATTTAATCAAAGGAAAACGTAGTATATCCAAATTGAGATCCAGACCTACGAAGCAACTACAAAACTTAAAGCTATCATCATTGTTCAGGATCAGAATTCCTGCTCTCGCTCCTTAAGTAGCTTGGGATGTTCAATGAAATACTGTAAAAAAAAAATTTTTTTTTTAAAGTAAAACAAACATGATTTTAAAAGCAATTGCTATGTAGTTATTCAAAGAGGCAACAAGAACTTAGTTGGCAATCCAAGATAACTAAGTAAAAAACTGTTGAAGCTAATGAGACAGGTGGCTAATTACAAGTGGGCAAAAATAAAGAGTTCCTACAAATCAGAAGATATAAACAACCCAATTAAAAGCTCAACAGCAGAAACTGAACTGTAAATTTAATAAATGAATACATATAGGAATGTTCTCTGAATCATTAGCTATAAAGAATGATCACAATAAAATGCATCACTACAATGGCCAAAACAATGGCCACAGCAAATGCTAGCAAAAATGTGAAGCAGCTGGAACACACATGCACAGCTGGCATGAATGTCAAGCAGCACTATAAAAAACCACCTTCATTTCCCTTTCTGTTTGATTGCTTTGGAGATAGAGTCTTGCAAAGTAGCCTTGGTTGTTATAAAATGCACTCCAAATAACCCAGGGTGACTTTAAACTCATAATGCTGCTCAGCCAGTATTACAGGTATGTGCCACCATACCATAAAAAACGTTTGTATGTGTGTGGTGGGGGGAGAGGGAGGGAGATGGAAGAGAGCAAGCATGTGTGTGTGTGTGTGTGTGTGTTGGTTCTGCTGGAGCTGGAATTTTAGGCTGCTGTGAGCTGCTTGATGTGGGTACTGGGAACTGAACTCTGGTCCTCTCTGTAAGAGCAACAAGTACTCTTAACACTGAGCCATTTCTCCAGTGCCCTGTTTTGTTTTTTTTTTTTTTATTTTTTATAAAGCACAAATCTATTTTAACATCATGAAACTTTACTTCTGGGTGTTTAGTCAAGACAAATAAAAATATAAGCTCAAAGACGTATATAAGACTATCCATGTAGTCATATTATCTAACCAGAAAACAATCAAAAATCAACAGTCCAAAGGTACAAGAGCGGAGGAAGGAATACATTTTGATACAGAGTGTAACATTGCTGAGATGAAAACAAAACAAAAAACCAACAAAGCTACTGCCACACTCCACAGCTGAGTATCAAAAACATCACAACAAGCAAGGGAACCCTCCCTGTACACAGGCCGTGTGCCGCCACCTCCCCCCTCCCCAAGCATGAAGTCAAGAGCAATTAATCCTGAGGATACAAGTGAGACAGTAGCTGTTTTTGGAGTAGCTCAAGGGAGCAAGGGAACGAGAAGTCCTCAGGAGAGACAGAACTATTCTAGACCTGGTCTTACATGATGACCATAAATGTCAAATTCTTCAAATTGAACTGAGCACTGAAGATTTATGCATTTTATTAAATATAATTTATGCTTCAATTTAATTAAAGGCTCCATGTTCATCACGAAGGCAAAATACTTTAAGAACATAAAATTTTTACTTCTCAAGGCGTATGAAGCAAAAAACATCTTTAAAAACTATGTAACAAACTTAGATAGAAAGTTCCTAAGCTAGGCATGGGAGGCACATAACTAATGCTAGCGCTCAGGAGGCTAAGTTCACGAATCTAAGTTCAACCTACTTACACTGAATGCCAAATCAGTCTAATCTACACAGTGAGACTGTGTCTCAAAAAAAAAAAAAATCTTGTCCCCCAGAAAAGAATCAGGAGGAGGAAGGGGGGGGGGTGGAAAGGAGGAAGAGGAACAGAACAGGAAGAGAAAAGACCCTAGCGCTGAAAACACCCAACACTTCAGATTCAGGACATGAGGAAATCAAATCGGCACCGAACAGGAAGGAGGCTTGCCCTCTGTTGGCTAGCTTTCACAGTACCTTAAGGAGGTATTCAGGGTACTGGTAGATAAGTCATCAACAGCCTTACCCATCTGGGAACCTTATGAGCTGCAAAAATGATATAGACATGGCAAAGTATTCCCATGGCTATACCAGTGGCACTAATGTTAAAGGGGAAAACAACTGCTTTGTGATTAAATTTAAGACTCACTCAACAGGAGGGACCACATGCTTGATATTATAAATATGGTCAGGAACACATGGTTGGCAAGCTCATAGGCACCATGGTAAACATACTAATACTGCACTAAATGGACATAATCTAAACCCATAGGCTAATACAGCTCCCTGATACTATCCAAGAAATGGGGTTTTTTTTTGTTTTTTTGTTTGTTTGTTTTTTTTCTGTATGGTGGTTAACATAAAAACTCACATAGAGAACAAATCATTATGAAGTGCTCAGTCACAAACAGTACATCCCATCCTCCCAAGGCTCAGAGGCCACTAAGGAAGATTTCACAGAAAGACAGAGCTAGAAGTCAGGGAGGGGCAGAGAAAAACTGTCTTCTGGCCCTGATGGGACTGCTGCATTCATTACTTCACAACAGGTGTGGTTGTCTGCACACGACCTGTACAAGAGCAAGTCCGTCACCATTCTAACGTGGACGGGAGAGAGACTCATGAGTTCCCAGGTGAAGGGGTACTGGTGAGATTGCTTCTAGGACAGGGAATGTCACTTTTGTTTGATAATGTGGCCCCCGAGGGGTTAGCCTTGCAATGAGTACATAGGCAGGGCAAATTGAACTTGGTGGGTTTTAACTTTAAAGCAAAGGACAAAAATCTGACCTTGGAAGAGTTGGGGGAAGTCATAAGGAAGAGTATAGAGTCCATAGGAACGAAATATACAGCACATAAGTATGACGTATATATGAAGATAAATAAAGATATTTACAAAGATTGGGAATTTCTCTAGTTAGAGGGTAAAACAAATTATTATAAATTATATTTGCTATGATTGCTATTAGAAATGTAAAGATGAATAGAAAAAACTTAAAATGCAAAAGTGACCAAAATACTCAGATACTGACTACTTCGGTACATTATTGTCTCAGAATAACATATAAAATAAGATGCATGAAATGTACTCAGAGGTTTGTTTAGTCTCCAAGAACTAAATCCTATTGAAGACCCACCACATACTAGTAGCACAATATGTTTCTATTTATATGTGGTGTGCACATGTGATATGTGTTTGCTTCACATATATATATATATATACATATATATATATATATAGCTATACATATGTGTGAATGTACATGTGAAGGCCTGAAGTTGAAGTATCTTCTAAGATCACCAGAGTTAACCCATTACAGCTCGACCTTGGTATCCCATCTCTGCCTCCCGTGTAAATCCTGGGGTTAAAGCCATCTTTCACACTTGCTCATCTTTCATCTGGCTTCTGGATATACGAACTCCAGGCCTCATTATTGTATAGCAAGTGTTTTACCCAACAAGCCATCTCTCCAGCTCAGTATTGCAGCTATAAACAATATGCTTTCAAACATTGTCTTCCATTCCAGTAAGTCCCACGACCAACAGGCTTAGAGTAAGAGAGCGTCTGTCTGAGGACAACAATGAACAGCTTTTATATTCTAATTATTTCCACATTTATCTTCATTTTATTTCAATTTTCAGGCTTCTACTTTGTGACTGTGCCAAAAGTTAAAAATATCTGAATCTGTTATATGACAATATTGGTTGTTCAGCAAATGTTGGTTTATTCAGATAGAAATAAGATAACTAGTTATTTGCTGGCAGATAAGTTAAGATCATTAGTTTATACACACACACCAATTAACTTCTAATTGATTCACATTATAAAGTAGAAGGCTGTGGTTTTAGATTGCTGCCCCTGGAGTCAGACTATCCAGGTTTGATTCCAAGATTGGTCACTCACTATATAAAATCACTTGACCTTCAGAGCTTTTTGTGAGGAATGCAGAAGACAATGCACACATACAGCCTTCTTAGAGCATGGCTTAGCAAACATTTCACAATCACGTAGTAGATGTTAGTTCTTAACACTGCTATGGTTGAAATAGGTGGGTTTTATGATCCTGGGAAGGAAGTGTTGAGTGGGAAGGACTTTCTAAGTATGACTGCCAAGGCAGAACTTCCCAGGGGAGAACATTACTTTCAGAAACAATAACACTGAAGACAAATAAATGTGGACAGTTTTAACTTCAAAGAGATCTAAAAATTACCCAAAAGAGTAATATATGATAAAGAATTAATAAAAGATAAAGAGCAAATAACAACAAAATGGTCATTATACTTGGAAATTATGTTTAACTTTATCAATTTTAAAAAACCACATGTCACACAAAATCATCCTACCAATAAAAAAATATCATACCATATTTTGCCTTGTAAGGTAGCACACATCACAATCCTGTATTAACCTGTTATGATATTAAAAAAAAATTCTGTGAGGGTCACCCTAAATTAGTTACTACAACAACTAGAAAAAGGACCGCAAAAGCATAAAGAATGATGTCTCAAGAGAGTGACATCGGAGAGGCACTTGTCTTCCTTCTGATTTGCTATTCAGAAGAGGCTGAAATGCCTATAAGCAACAGGAACAACTTTCATAAGTCATACAACCACCACATGTATGATTATAATGCAAACATTATACCCACAGTAAGGCTAATTTAATAATAATGTTTATGAGAGAATGAGTGGCATTTATACATGATTTAGGAAAACATAAAATAGTAAATCTAGACTAGAGTGGGAACTTACAAAGCATATAGAAAATCCTAAAATGTCCAGAACATAAATAATCCTGAGGAAATAATTGAGTAATGGAAAAATGCATATATTAGAACTGAGATCTTAAATATAAAGCTAAAATTTAATAGTTAGATATCAATCAATATAAAATTGATTAAAACAGATTACAGTACATCTATGTATGCAATGGAATAGTAATAACTAGAAAAGGTATAACCTAAATTGAAGATGTGCTTATTTATTAATTGATGTGGGAAAAGTTCATACAAAGGGCAAAATGTCATTATAGAAGGACTATGCACAGAGTAATCTTGGGTTTGTTAAGAAAGTAAGTTTGTTTAAGCACTGAAGAAATTCTGAAACAAATATACCAAGGTATTAGTAGACTCTCAGAGTAACGATTATGCATATAACATCACTTGTAGGTAGGAAGAGGCCAGCGAGTAAAAATCTAATGGGGTAAGAAAGGAGCCTGGTCATTTACAGATGAAGCACCAAGACGCAGGGGATATCAGATTTCAGAGAACCTGATAGACACAGAGAAAAGAAGAGGACATAGTAGCATGTTCTCATGATCAGACGGAACGATGAATCTGTGAGATGGCCTCTTGAACAGTCATGTGTTCAGAAGGTGATCCAGTTAGAGACAACTTTATCCCTTGAAGGACTGGTAACACACCGAAGCCATGGCTTCCTTCAAGAGAGATTCCATGACCAGCACCCCAAGATAGAGACTCAGGGCTACCAGTGTGCTGTACCTCTGGCCATGCAGACAATGAGCTGGAGCCAGGTAAGAAGGGCATATCAATTGCATCTGTTGACATCAGACTTTTAACTCTGTCCACATATTTTCAGACTCTTGAGGGTTTTTTGGTAACCAAAGTAACAAGCACAGTAACTAGAAAAAGAAAAACCTAAAAATGGTACACAGCTCTCTGGAAATGGAGGAAAAAGAATGCAATGGGAGATGTTGGTAAAAAGATGCTGGGTGGGTAGCTCTGTCAGCTTGTTCATGTATGTACAGAAAGTCAACCTGGGCATCGAAGGCCCTTAGTTTGTGGTGAGCAATGGTGATTTCAACCATCTCCTGCCTCGGAGGAATCCCTGTTCAGTTTGCTCAGAGGCGCACATAAGCTCAAGGCAGATAAGCACAACACATAGGTGGTCAGAATATAACATACAGCAGAGGGGAAAAAGAGACTTTTCATCTCCAGTGGAGGAGATATAATCAACTATTTTCTGTAAGTGGAAAGAAAATTAAAGACCCTACAAGACTAGAGTGTTTATTTCCCCATAGAGTCATCCACTAATATTTTCTACCCATCATGAGGATTTCTAAGGAATTTTCTTACTTTATTTTCCTTCTGTGCTGGAAGCAAAAATGCTTAGAACGGCATTTTCACAGCTCTTCAAAGGCCTTGTGGTTGCTGGAGGGCTTCAGAGTAAGGAGGAGGAGGAGTAAGGTGGGAAGGAGGGCTGGGTGAGTCTAGGAAGGGCGTTTATACCTGAGATGCCGCAGGAGCACCTTCATCCAGACACACCATCACAGAACCCCTGGCAACTGATGCATAAACCCTGTCTGGGAGGCAAGTCTTCCCTGTCTGGGCAGACTGTTCAGATTCAGCTTTCTTCTGTCCCCCTAGCGCTTGCTCTCATCCATCTGTCACAGCTGCAGAGTTCCCCAGCCATGAAGGGAACTGACCCCAAATTCTATTTTAGTCCTGGTGATGCCTGGCATTTATCAGAGACATATGCAACTATTAGAGACAATAAACTCCGCTCACGAAGGTCAGACTTTTCAACTGGGTCGTAGGGAACTTCAATAGCCACATGAAATTCTCAGCTCTATAGTCAGTTTGTGACCTGCCTCAGCTATATGGGATCTCACCTACACACACACACACACACACACACACACACACACACACACACACACACGCTCTCTCATATATGTGTGTATGAACAACAGAAAGGTTAATGAAAGGACAATGTAGAATTTTCAATAATCCAGTGAAAAACTAGGAAACTACTTCTGTCTGTGCCACACTTTAAATTTTTAAAATCAGTATGAATTTTAAAATCAAGTAGATTTGGAGTTCAGACTCAGTTCTGTTACTTGCGGCACACATTTAAACTCTGAATTTGGGTAAACTAACACCTGTTTCTGTGTGTAAAGAGTGGTAAAACAGTATTTTTTTGTGGCATATGAAAAGTCACGTGTTTTTGACATTAGATACTCAACAAAACTTAGCTGTTACCTTCCAACTGACAGGCCTCCTATTCCTTCCCGGATCTACATTTATTTTTATCTATGATAAAAATGGCTTTGCTTCATACTTCACAGAGAAAGGAGATGTCATTAAATAGGGACACATACAATGCTGCCAGCACTTTTACGAAGAGGCCGGCATTGTCCACCCCCTTCCATCCTGAGAAGATGCATCCTTTAACTTATCCAGTAGGATGAACACCCATCCTACTAAGGTCTCCTGGAAACTCGGTGGATTGTTTCTGCCCTCTTCAATATTTAGTATTTCCCTTTCCTATGAAGCCACAGTATTAGTATGTTAGCATATTTTCTATATCTTAAAAATAAACCTCTTTACTGGAAAGATGATTTTTTCCCCAGCCTGTCACTTTCCTCGTATCTGGCCTAATTTCCCTAAAGGATTATTTGAGCAAAGGAACCTCATTCAATTTCTTATCTCCTACCCACTCCTCAGCTACTTCTCTCTGGCTTATGAACCTGGGCTCCATCTAGGCATTAAAGTGTTTTCTATTTTATCTTGCTGAAGAGACCTCCTCCATCCTTATCTGCATTCTCAGAGGCATTGGTGGGAAGAGGTGGCTTCTTCCTTGTGAGTCTACTCACTTCTGGACCCCATACTTGCTTCTTTTGCTTTCTTTCTCCATGTCTCCCCATTACTTTGAGGAAATGTTTATTCTATGCTCATTCAGTGTAAAATGCTTCCAACGGCTTGGTGGCAGACATAGCTTCTCTTTTATTCCAAACCATCTAGCCTGGTCCTTCCAATGTGTCTAGATTAGCCTTCTCTTTAAATTTCGGACACACATGTCCATTGGCCTATCTGCTTCACTACTTCAGTGACCCACAGATGCCTCACCTTCACTGTGTACAGGATGAATGTACAAGCTTTGAGCTTTTTAAGTGTCTTACTTCTAGTAATCTGGAATCTGTCAACGGAGTCATTTTTAGCAGACATATGAGAGGAAGAAGGGACCCTGATCCAGCAGATCCAGACAGAGAAATCCACAACTCTGGTGGTAAAAGCTACTATCTCTCTTTCAGGAAAGGATAACCTAAGCAGACAACATATATGTGAATATAAATTATTTGAACAATTATCAAGCTTGGTCTAGAAGACACACATATAACTATGAATCTGATGATAGACGGGAGGCATTCTTTTTACTTTTTATATTTATGTATGTGTATAAGTGCTTTTCCTACATATAAGTTTGTATATCACTTGTGTGCCTGATGCCTCAGGAGGTCAGAATATGGCATTGGACTCCCTGGTACTGGAGTAATGGACAGTTGTGAATTACCAAATGGTTGCTGGGAGCTGAACTCAGTCCTCTGCAGCAGCAGCAAGTGCTTTTATTAGCTGAGTCATCGCTGCAGCCTTTAGCATTATTATTATTATTATTATTATTATTATTATTATTATTATTATTATTATTAAATTGAGGAACTTTGGAATACTTATAAGACCTGCCCGAAGGCCAGGAGTAATGTGCACGCCTGTATTGCTAACATTTGGAAGGTAGAAGCAAGAGGATCCTAACACCGTCTCACTACAGCAGTGACCCACAGTTGCCTCACTTCATTGTTTACAAAGATGCTCACTTTAAGTGTATTTTGCATCTATAAAAAATAAAAAGTCAAACAAAACCAGATTTGTAAATTTAAAATGTACTTTTAAATAGTGATAATAGGAATCAGATTAGGAAATAGAAGCTGTTTATAATCGTCCAGGGTTTCTTACAGGATGCAATAGGCTGTGATGAGGATCCAGACAGCCTCTTGGGGGCAATTCCTTCATCTTGGAGGTGTTCTTATCCACTTTGACTTTAACTCATTTAGCCAGTATCAATTCTCAGGTAGGCTCCAACCCACTGGTGGTTCTCAGCCTAGCCTTGAGATAGCTGAGAAGCAGAAAAGAAATTACCATCGTTGGATGACTCAGGCCATTTCCAAATGAAAGTCAGGGACTAAATATTACCAATTAGGTTCAAATAAAAAAAAATATTTCATGAACTCCTATTCTGTGCAGGACCCTGGGCAAGGGTAAGGCACAGTCATTTAGGAGGAATGGGGCTTTAAGGGGCTCCTGGTATGAACGGGAGAGAAGACACAGAGGGAAACCAGCAATAGCACATTTGTAAACCAGTCACACAAATCCAGAGACTCCGATTTTAGCTCCAGGTCACACTGCAAAATGCTCCACTTAACCCAGACAAAGATCCTTCCTCCTGTCTGTACAGCACTGCTGAGCTTTATAGTTAAGTTTATCAATCTCATTGACCCCCCCCCCCCACTCTTTAAGAGAGTAATAACATATTAGAGGTAGCCCTGGGCAAGAGGTGAGTCTCTGTTTAACTGTCTAATCACTACATCAGATGATCAGTGCAGGAGAAACCTATGGAGGAAGGCAGACTGACCTCTATCAGATGGATGTCTGTATTCCTTCTGGATGAGGGACATAGGGAAGAATTCAGGAGGAAGGTTGGATCTTAAGTTGGAGTCCGAAAGATCAAGAGAAAAGAAAGAGAAAAAAAGTCAAGTGTGGATGCATGTTTCCCCTATGTTTGTTTTGAGGGAAGTATAGAAAGCCACAATTATAGCACATTCTGGATTGAAGAAGTGAGTCTGGAATGAACGAAGCTCACTGTTTCCCAGAATAGTGAGGAACAATCAGCAATCAGCATCTTAGCACATTTGAGGTCATGTGTGCCACAGCCCTGTTATACATCTGGAACTGTTATATCAACTCGGAAGCTCAGAGTCAAGAGTCTCATAGCACTTTTCAGGTAGGGTGAGGTCTACGAGTGTGTGAGAAGAGAAATAGGAAGAAAACACGCAATGTACTCATGTTCCATGTGGACCATACAAAAGATAGCAATTTCTACTGAACTTCCTGCTCTACTACAGCTACTAGTCCAAACACTGATTCTTGTTTTTCCACACCAACTCCATAAGTAAATACAGGTATTAACAATGTCATGAGAAAGGTGATGCTCACAAAGAGATGGTACCAGAGCATTTATGGAGGCGACACTTGGCAGCAGGGTCTCTGGGGGTGATGTTGAGGTGACTATGTCAAATAGGATGATGCATGGCATCTCTGCCTCCAAGAACACAGTGGAAAGCACAGCAGTGGCCTGCCTGTGAACATCGTCTGGACATCAAAGCATCATGTTGAAGAAACAACAGAGGACACCATCCATCCGCTAAGAGAAGTATGAAGCAGAACCATATGCCACTTCACTTACTGAAGAGCTGAGTTAAGGGTTACCTATCACATTGAAGCCTAAATCTAGACTTGCATTCCAATAGGAAACACGCTGGTCACACCCTCTACTTCCATATGCTTGTGATGTGAGGGAGAGTAGGCGGCAGGACTATGGAAGAAGACAGAGGAAGACCCTGTTAGGGTTTGCACATCAGATCTACCAGAGACAAAGAACCCCACTAACTGTACTCTGACAGCCAGCTCGAAATGGCTTATGGGGGCTGTTGTTTTATCTGAGAGTAAGGAGGAGGGAGCAGAGTGTCTCAAGGAAGAAGGTAGCGTGGTTTTTCTGGGAAGCACTGTGGCTGCAGTATGGGGAACAGACTATCAATAAGCCCAGAAGTTATTTTGATCATATCTCTGGAGATTTTTCCACTTGTTACACATTTATACCCAATAATTTTTTTCATACATTGAATATATAGGCATCTAACCTAAGTATATAAAAATATTACTGAGACAAAATCATAACAAAAGTTTTAAAGTAATTGCTTGATTCACACACACATCAAGAAGAAGCAACTTTGCATAGTAATAAAATGGAAAAGCCTGGTTATTTTCACATGATGAATTAAATTTTGACTCGGCTGGTTACACATGCTGACAATCCCAACATAAGGAGGTGACACACAGGAGGATCAAAAGTAAATCTTAGCTACACAGAGAGCTCAAAGCCAGCTGAGGCGACATGAGACATTATCTCAAAAGAGCAAAGCAAGGGCTGGAGAGATGGCTCCATGGTTAAGAATGCTTCTGCTTTTCCAGACAATTGGAGTTTGGTTCCCAGCACCCATAATGGATGGCTGATAACTGCTTGTAACTCACACTTTCAAGAATGCATACTGATTTATAAAAGCGCACATGCATATCAATTTTTATTTATATATGCCTATATAAGAGAAATTAATAAAGTTGATAAGATATGACAGAACATTTGATGTTTTATATACATTCTAATGTATGTCATTCTCCCACCCAAACCAAGTCTCCTGAAGACCAGCACCAAACTGCTTTCTCCATGACAACGGTTACATCTTCCTAGCTCAGAGCTATCTCTGCATTTCATATCTATGCATGCATACTGTTTGTATTGCTACTTGTGTTGTCAATGTTATGCCTTATCTTCTCTATCAACTTCTCAATATTTTATTTTATATTTATAATATTTTATGTAATATTAACCCTCGAGAACTAGGCAAAAATTTGGCATTGTCACCACAGGTCAGTTGATTCACTGGCTATTCTGAAATGACATCAATGGTGACCTCAGCCCTTCATTTTGGTCTGTTGTTTGGATGGATAGAGGAACTATATGTTCTCAGACTTTAACTACAAATCTCTGGTAACTAGTGGTAATGGAGGAATGAGTTCTTCACAGAGTGTGCTGTTGAAGACAGCATCGAGAGCTGAACCACCACTCTCTGACTAGCTTATAGAAAGCCTCAGTCAGCACAGTTGAGACCTTTAGTGCTACCCTTCAGGGGAGAGGCTGCTCTCTCCTCTGTCTCAGATTTGCAAAGTCAACAGTTGTACTTGAAGGTCCTGTATTTACACTGTTCTTGGAAGAAAAAAATAAACCTATTTTCTTGGAAATTATATTATGTCAGAAGTCTGCCTGAGGCAGGGAGGGCTTACTCTGTGTGAGATATTCCATCACTCTACAAAAAAAAAAAAATCTATTTTCCACCCTCGGAGGGTGGTCAATGGTCTATTAAACTAGTTGGATCCTTAGGCTGAGGGCAGATGTACACCTTCTGATGTCTTAGCCATCCCCATCCTCCCATGCTTCTCCTCACTCTTATAGAAAAGTTTATTTCTCAGAAAACACAATCTTAAATCAGTCTCTGCCAGCTCACCCACTCACGTGTTTTGGAAATTGAGTTGTTTGCTGCAGAACTGAATATTTGCTCAACTACATAAAAGATGTCCTGCATTGGTTTGTGCTGCTGAATAGTTGTTTAACTATACAAAGAAGTGTTGCTTTTTGTGTGTGCTGTATTTGTTGAACTATGTAAAGATGTGTAGCTGTTTCACCTTGCCTGCCTAAGGCAACTGATTGGTCTAATAAAAAGCTGAATGGCCAACTGGCAATAGCTAGGTAGGAGGGCTAGCTGGAGAATAAGGAGAGAGAGAAGTGGGGTGGGGAAGGACAGACAGACAGGGAAGAAGCAGAAAAGCAGAATGGACAGCACACAGATGATGGAGTAGATGAACCTTCTCTTTATCCACCATTTGCTCAGGGCTTTTTACCTTTCTCCTCCATATCTCTTTCTCTGATTTTCTACAGACTGGCAGGTGTTGCCCTGGGCATCCCTCATTCTCCTCTCCTTCTCTCATCCTTCTTTTTGCCCTCTTCAGCCTAGATTTCTCCTTTTATTCTCTCTCCCTGCCAGCCCCACCTATCCTTTCTCTGCCTAGCAACTGGCCATTCAGCATTTTATTAGACCAATCAGGTGCCTTAGGCAGGAAAGGTGAAACAGATGCAACATATTGTTATGTAACTAAAGACAGGCAGTAAAAACAAACCTAACACATTTTTAAATGGTTAAAGTAATATTCCATATCGTAAACAACGTAACACATCTTTGCCTAGCTAACTCTACAACAGTTGGTAACTTATTTTTTCTTTCCATGCTCCTTCCTCTTATGGCTGATAGTCACACTCCTGGTGGTATTTACAGAGAACCTACCCATTCCTGGGTATCAAACACTAGCCTGTGTCTCAGGTGAGCCCACTATTTGAGGATATTCTGCTTACTAGAGCAGGAAAATGTTGACAAAACACAGCTCAGCTCCATCTAAGTTTCTACTTCCATCTTCTCGATCAATGAGGATTCTGGAAAGTGCATCATTAATCCCATTACATCATCTTATTGAAGATGATGGCGTGTGTTTACAAAAGGAAATGCTTGCCTCATAAAATCAATAATGACAGGGCAAGGCTCTGGGTGGGAATGAACAGTCTGGAGTTTCAGTCGGACACACAGCTGCCATATGGGCGGTGTCACTTAGAAGCTGCTCTCAAAAGTAGGCCAGGCTCAGTGCTGCATTGGGCACTAGGTAGCTGCCATCAGGCAGGCTGCCCAGAGCCTCAAGACCATTTTGCACTGACTGTGGGAACCTGACCCTGGCTAGCCACATCTCTGGTCAATTACCACAGAAGGCAAATTCCAAAAATATAACCACTGCTCCAAATGGACAAAATGATAGTAGTTTTCTTATAATGGTCTTGGGAATTTTGAGCTTTTACATTCTTTCTCCACCACATTTCATGTTGTTCAGTCATTGATGGGTGGGAGATACAGTATTTGTCTAGCTTGTGTTAAGCCTTGGGTTCGAGTCTAGTCTACCCAGCACAGAGGAGCTGGAGGCATGAGAGGTGGAAGGTTAACGTCATTCCCAACTATAAAGAAGTTAGAGGCCAGCCTGGGATACAGGAGGGGGATGGAGGAAGAGTAAAGGGGAGGGGAAGAGGGGATAGAAGGAAGTACAGGTGGGAGAGAGCGAAAGAAGAGCAGGGAGGGAGGGAAGGGGAAGAGAGAAAGAGGTAAGTTGACCAGGCCACAGACTGCACTGTGGAGGTCTATGAAGCACCCATGATGCAGGCTGGGGTGAGACACAAGAAACCCAGGGAAGAGGGGATGCGGATGTCCGGTCTATGGGATAGACTAGAGCAGACATTGACAGTTGCATACATGCAATGCAGGCTGGAGATGACTTTGGCCCTTTTTCAAACCGATACCATTTACACACTGTCTCAGTACTTACTAGAACAGAGGTCAGTTCATCCACCTGTAGAGAAGGGTTTCGGGAAGATGTATTATTTTTCTCCTCTGCCTGAAGCTGTACTGTCAAAGGACATGTTGGCCGGTGAGCTCTCTGCAACCAGAGCTATTCAGACCTGTCACCACTCTTCCTGATTGCCTTATTAAAGTATTGTTTCCAACCACAGGTAATGTTTTCCCAGAAAGAACACTGATTAGGAGTTCTTTCCACCACAATGTTACAGTACCATTATTGGTTAGGTCTCTGGAAATCGGTCTGGCCAGCCTCATGCTGATGTACCAGCTATTGTAGCAAAAAAAAAAACAGCTGACTGTGGGCACAAGACAATGGGGGTGGATATAAGTGACCCACAGGGTAGAGGGTAATGGGAAGCACTGAGTGGTTCTCTTGAGTGTGCCAGGATCCAGTCACAGTTCTCAATCCAGAATGAGGAAGGAACTCTGAAAAGCAGGGCATGGTAGCTCATGCCTAAAATCCAAGTAATTGGGAGTTGAAGGCAGGAAAATGGAGAGCTTGAAGTCATTCTTCAGTACATAGTGAGTGTGAGGCAAGCCCAGGCTACAGAAACCTTGTCTCAAAACAGCAAGAAGTAAACCAGCACACCAAGACTCAAACTGTGCAGAAGAGAAGAGAAACTGAGAAGCTTGGAGTTTGGAAGGCTTTAAATAGACGTGCATTCAAATAGACTGGGGCTCACCTTTCAATACTAGCATAAACTTGCTGAATTAATGGGGCCCTTTCTGTCTACCTCAGTTTCCTTTCCTGTAAAAAGGATCTAATCCCATTTCACGCATGTGTAAATTAACTGTGAAACTGGGGTCTGGGACAAAGGATTCATGGATGCCTTCTGCTTCTCTTTCCTCCAGGCTTGAGAATCCTGCCCCCTGGAATGGTATAGCCCCTCAGCCTGGAGAAACTTTTAATCCCAATTTATTTATTTTTAGCATGTATATTCAGGAAATGACTTTGCATATGGGTGGTGAGATGAGAGAATCAGGGGGTAGACAGTGAAGGAAGCAGACTCTGCAAAGTCAGATAATAACAGAATAATGGACCTGGGCTCTGGGACTCGAGGGAAGATTTGTTCTGTGTTTGTCATTGTGGTAAAGTAGATGTAAGAGACTACTGGCCACTTTAACCATTTCCAAGTGTGCATCTCAGTGGCTATCAGCACATTCAGAACTTGTGGCCACCAGCACTCTCTCTCTCCATTAACCTCATCATTCTGAGTAGACACTCAGGAGCCATTAAACAACCTCCCTACCACCTTCCCTGGCATCCCAGCAGAGGTTTTGAACTTGAAGTTTCCTATCCTAAAGCCAGATGTGAATTTCTGACAGTCTTGGAAAGCACTCCCTATACAATGTAGGCAGCTCAGAGCCACATCAGTGTTTGGTCATTCTGCCTGACAGCCCAGCGCTACTGCTGCCCAGCTGTGGCCCTGTAATTTCTTTGGTTGATGGGGATCTGCCACCTTTTCTTTCTCTAGGGTCAGTCAAACAGATGCCAGCTACTTCTAAAAAAGAATTCTAGAACAGGGGGAGGAAAGACAGAAACATAAAAGACATCTGTGTAAAAGACACAGATGGTGGATTTCATCAAGGAAATAGTGTCTTTTGGACCCAAGCAGGGAACTTGCACATATGAACTCCCAAAGATTGAGACACGATGTACAAGACTTGTACATTCTTCAGCCAGACAAAACTCCAGCATGGAGAGCAGAAAGTAGGCAGTAAACTACTCAGATATTAGCTGAGTAGCCATTGGCATGAGAGAGAGAGAGAGAGAGAGAGAGAGAGAGAGAGAGAGAGAGAGAGAGAGAGAGAGAGAGAGAGAGAGAGATTTTTCTCAACTCTGTGACCCTGGCAAGTTACCACACTCCAAAGCCCCATGCACAGGAGTAGAAATGCTGCATAAAGTGGATTTGATTGTGTAGAGATAAAACATTCAACCCTGGCTGGGAGGCGAGGAGGAGGATTTGGGAGGGGTAGGAAAAGGGACTGAATACGATCAAACTTATTATATAAAAATCTACGGATTAATAAAAAGATTTAAAAAAAAGGTTAGAATGGCAACTAAGTATAGTAGAGCCAAAGTGCCCATGACTGAGCAGACATGATATCTAAGAGACGGGGGGCCGAGAGACTCACTGCTTAAATGGATCCGTTTAATTGCTGAGCAACATCCAGCCACAACTCTGGATGTTCTAACTAAAGAGGCGGTCTGATGGTCCTTCTACCTGGAAAGGATTAAATGACAAAAATAGCTTAAGGCATTAAGAATGTGTAGCCCATAAAGGAGAGGGTAGTGAAACCTGGCAGGAAATGCTAATGAGAGGAAGGAATTCTTCAGGAATTGTGGGTCAGTGGGACTTTCCTCCACTTGGCCTAAAGCAGAACTCTTCAACAGCAGCAGGATTAGGGATCTTCCTCCCTGACCCAGTTTGTTAAGAAGTCTCCAAAGAATGCCAAACTGATCTGCAATGCAGGAAACCAACTAGGGTGTAGATATATTTTCTAGCATTGCCCTGTTTTGAGTAAAGCCATGCTGATGGCCAGGTGACATTTGCATGGCCATCTGGTGACATTTCTTTTTGGGAACAGATTAATAGAAACTGAGCAGGGTGGTAGAGTTGGCATAGGAGCCAATGGAAGATTCTCAAGTGGCTCCATGGAGGTGAGCACATCTCTGAAGGAGGAGGTCCCCTGCTCTTTTTGTTTATTTTTCGATGAGAATTTAGTTATACAATAATTATGAAATACTCAGTGACTGGAGGGAGCTCTCCTTCAGTGAAGATGGAGTGCCTTTTACTTCTGAAATTACCAGTCAATGTAAAGTCTAGGTGTTAATGTGAGATCCCTGTAAGGATATTATAAATCTCCTGCCTCAGTGCTCCAGGGTAAAAGGAAAATAAAATAAATGCAGCTAGAGCCAGTTGGCTCCTCTATGAAGTCACCCCTGCTCCAATACTCCAGAGCCACCTGTCTGGCAGCCTGCAGAGAGAGAGAGAGAGAGAGAGAGAGAGAGAGAGAGAGAGAGAGAGAGAGAGAGAGAGAGAGAGAGAGAGAGAGAGAGAGACTAGGGGACCAGGGCTTGGAGTTCACTGACTGGAATCACCTGGATGGCTAGAGTCCTAGTATGTGCCCATCTCTACTTCATCAGAGTGGAGATCACACATGCACTCACCATGGCTAACTTTTGATATGGGTGCAGAGAACAGAAGTCAGCTCCTCATGCTTGCATAGCAAGCCCTTTGTCAGCCACGCACCCCGGACAGTCTACTTTCTACAGTTTCTACATATGCAAGCGTGTCCAGTCCTGGGCTTTTAAATAATAAATGCATTGCTGGCCCTTGGCCCACTCCCCAGAGCCTTCACTGAGTTTCTCATCCCCACTTCAATAGAACATGACAACAAACTTCTCTCTGTTCCGCTTTCCGTCCTCTGGACAAGCTGCTAGGCCAGAGGTGTGCCTTACTGCAGAGATGCTGCAACCTGTGTCACTAACATTGTAAATGAGCATCCACAGCTGTATGGCCGCTGCCCTGTGCTCCCTGGAAAGGATGAATGAAGGCTTTCTGAATACAGTGTTTGTCAACTGGTCATTGCCAGCTTCTTTTCCAGAAAGGAAGATCAGCCCCTAGAAAGAACTAAGAGAAACCCTTTTGATATCTGTGTGCAGGACTTGGTAACTTGGGCATACTTGGCTGGGAGGGAAGCAAGGTCTGTCCAGCTGTTTCAGTGCACAACATATCAAAGCAACTCTAAACCTGTGGTTGTAGCCCCTTTGGGCTGAATGACCATTTTAGGTGTCACATGTCCTATTTTGTTACAATGGGTTTTTGGCCCAGCTAGTTTTACCGTGGGACTTGCCCGCTGCTGCTTATCTGGACTAGCAATCTCAAAGTCCCAATGAAATACACAGATATTAATATTAACTTTATGTTTTTTGGTCTATGGCTCAGGTGCATTGTTAACCAATTTTTTTTTTTTAATCTTAACTCATTTTCATTAATTTGTTTTGTCACATGGCCCATGGCTCACCTGTGTCCTTTATATTTTTTTGGGGGGGGCATCTGGCTCGATCTCTTTTTTAGTCTGTCCTCTTTTTTATATTCAGGCCCTTGTCTTCAGCTACGGTGTTCCCCAAGGGTCAAAACAGCTCTTTATAGCAGATATTTCCATTACAATTCATAACAACAGCAAAATTACAGTTATGAAGTAGCAACAAAAGTAATTTTATATTTGGGAATCCACACAATATCAGGAATTATATTAAAAGGTTGCAGCCTGGGAGGGTTGAAAACCACTGACATAGTGCTTGCAAATGAAGTACCACAGACCGAGGCTAAACCAGGGAAAGGCAGAACTTTAAAGATGGAATGGGAAGGCATTCAGGATGATCTACTCTTCCATTTTAATGGTTGTTTAATCAAGCAGATTACTTAATAAAGGAAAATACTAAAACATTATTTTTGGAAGGCAAAATATATTCTAAAGTTTTAAAAGACCAAAATTAAAGTAAGATTGAATTTAAAATGTAGTATTTTGAAGCTATGCATGATGGTACATGCCCATAATCCTTGAACTCTGGAGGCATAGAGAGAAGGATATTAGTAGGTTTGAGGCCAATGTGGGCTACATATGAAGTTCCCGGCTGGCCAGAAAGACACAGACACAGACATAGACACAGACACACACACACACACACACACACAGACACAAACACACACACAGACACACAAACACACACACACAGACACACACATACACACAGACACAAACACACACACAGACGCACAAACACACACACACACACACACACACACACACACACACACACACAGGGCAGGATGAGAGTCATTAAAGACAGAAATAAAGAAAAGTATCTAGTAGTTAAATGAAAGAAATCTAGGGAAACAATGATCACAAGGACCACAAGCTCCCTGAAGGTGGGGCTCTTGAAGGTAGGGTCATCACAGACTTACTCAGCCCACGGCCCTATCATGCTTCAAAAGATGGACATGTCACCTAGACTTTAAAACCATTCTTACTTGGATGAATAAATACAGCTGTCCTTTCCACTCTGTTTAGGGCACAGGACGAACAACTTATGAAAAGTGAACTCCCAGCTCCACATTGGATCTCGTTTGTTCTTACCCTCCAGTGGGCTCCCAGCCCTCATCCGCTGTTTTGTTTTAGTTAGTTAGTTTGTCTTAATTTTATTTCATGTGCATTGGTGTTTTGCCTGCATGTATGGCCATGTGAGGCTGCAAGATGTTGAAGTTACAGACAGTTGTTAGTTGCCAAGTGGGTGCTGGGAGTTGAACCTGGGTCCTCTGGAAGAGCAGTCAGTGTTCTTAACCAGTGAGTCATCTCCAGCCCCATCTGCTGTTTTACACCCTCTCTCCTTCTTCATCTTCCAGATCTTTTTTTTACCTCCCAGTATTTAGACAATCTAGTCCTTACCGTCTTGGGAAAAAAATTCTCTGATTTCTATTCCCCCTCCTCCTCTTGATTTAGACCTTGCTCTCAGGGATCTAACTAAAGGGTCCAGAGGATTCTTTTGGAGCCTTTCTTCATTGACATCAGATAGCTTTAAACCCATCTGCCCTCCCATTTTTCCTTGAGACATCCTCCTAGTGACTTCCATGACATAGCTCACCACTTCACCTTTTGTGCTGTCCCATTTCTGGTGACTTTAAGATCTCTTCCACTTACCTTCTATGTTAGTATTCTTCAGAAATTCACCCACATTTTCCTTTTATCAATCTATATTCTAATAGTAAGTTATTTCACCAGTGTCTAGTGTCCAATTTGCATCAGCAGTGAATGGTGATAATTTATATTTCTACCTTAAGCCCTGCTTGAGCTCCAGTTCACATACCCATTTGTCTTTCATACGTATAAAAGACCTTTTTAAAAAATATATGACATGCGTATGTGTGGATGGTCAGAGGGTATCTTTTAGAAGTTACCTCATTCCTTCCTACATGTGTGCTTTGGGGATTGACCTCAGATTGTTGAGATTAATGAACATCCTACCTATGCTTTACCTA
Source organism: Phyllotis vaccarum (assembly GCA_033318265.1). Lineage (NCBI taxonomy): Eukaryota > Metazoa > Chordata > Mammalia > Rodentia > Cricetidae > Phyllotis > Phyllotis vaccarum. The sequence goes on from JARWLC010000019.1 coordinate 12,090,693, forward strand.
AAGACTGTTATTCACTATATACATCTTTCCTTAGGTTGCTCAGGCTGGGATCCAGAAAATCACACATTTTTGACTTTTTTCAAGTCTGACATGAGATCAATTGTTGGAGAGGGGGCTTTAATACTACAATGTTTTCCAAAATAGAGCCTCAGATATTGAAGACTTGGTCTATAAGAGATGGGAGTCGAAATAGGTTGGTGGAGCTCCCACCTATATTTGGCACAGCACAGGCCAAAGGGAATTTAGACAGTGGCCAGAGGGCCCACCCAGCTGAAGAAATGGTCTTGACCATCTGTGGAGACAAATCTAGTCAGGGTTTGAGGATCACAGCACCAGAAAGAAGAAACATGAACCACATGATTGGGGAGAATTGAGCAAGATTCACTTGATATAACTGGAAAGACTAAGTATCTTTAAAATTTCATTTTCTCCAGTTGATTTTATATTTGATGTAATCTTAACAAAAACTTCAAAAAGATTAATCCATCTAAGCTGATTAAAAATTTTTACATAAAATTCAAAAGATGTAGAAGAACCAAAACAATTCTGGAAAAGTGGGGCAAAGCTAGAGGATGTGGACTGCCTGACTTTAGGACTGAACAACTCTACAATTCAAATGTTGTGGAATAAAGTTGGATAAATAGAGCAATGGAAAAGAATAACGACTCCAGAACAAAATACATGGCCAACTGATTTTCTTCATAAACATAAAAGAAAATTATTTGGATAAAATATAGTCTTTTTGAGAAATGTTGCTGGAACAATTGGACACCACACACAAAAATATTTCACACCTCATACTATATTCATATATCAAAATTAGCTCAAATGGACCAAAGTCATAAATGTAGGAGATAAGAATATAAAGCTTCAAAAAGACAATAAGGTCACACTATGTGAATTTGGATGATGTAAAGATTTCTTTGACACACTACTAAAACAACCCACTCAAGAAAAAGATATGATTAATAAAATAGACTTAGCACAATTAAGGACTCCCCTGTTCCAAAACATAATGCTGAGAGAATAAAATATAAGTCATAGCTGTAGAGAGAATGTTTGCCTATTAGGTAATTGATAAAGATTGGCTCTCAGAACTCAGTCATATCTAACAGACAAAACAGTTGAACTGACATTTCATGGGAGATGAAAAGACAGTGGTTATGTGCATAAAAACATGTTCAGCAGCATGTGTCACCAGGGAGAGGCACAGCTACAATGTGCTTCTCTTTAACACCTGTTAGAATGTCTTAAAATTTAAGACCCAGTTCACTAATAACTGGTGGGGACACAGAACTAAGATCTTTATACATTGATACTACCAGTGAGCTAAACCAGCAGACACTGTGGGGAACAGTTTGGTATTTTTTTTTTGAGAAACGTACTACAACACGTGACTATGACATGATCCATTCATTATGTTCCTAGGTGAGTATGTGAGAAGTGAAAGAAGGGATCTAAAACATGATGCTTATGGCAACTTCATTGGTACCACCCCACATGCAAGGCCCTCCAGCAGCCAGCAGCAAGGACATCTCTGCAATGAAACTTCATTGTGCAGGAAAAGGATGGGGCTACAGACACACATATCAGGATGGATAAACCTCATAATAATCATGCTGAATGAAGATGCTTAAGCACACTCCGTATGATTCTAACTTATATAAAATCCAAGAAAACACACACTAATCCACAGCGACAGAAAACAGATCCTGTTGCCTAAGGGCTTGGATCCTGGTGTCAGGCAGTGGAGGCAGGAAGGAACAAGTGAGTTTTGAGTTAATGAATATGTTCATTATTTTGATTATGGAGGAGGGATTCACAATGTATACACATGTCAAGTATTGTCAAATTGAATACTTCAAACATAGGCACTTTATTGTATGCCAATTACTCCTCAATAAGACTGCTTTAAGATGCATTTAGAATCTGCCATTTTCTCCATGTCTATGACCACCACATTGGTAAGAGTTACCCTCCCCCTCTAGCCTTTGGTAATTGGTTGACTGTTTCATCTCAGAACAGGAGTCCATTCTGCACTGTAGCTAGAGAGTCATGTTTCAAGATGCATCTATTCACATGACTGTGTAAGTTCAGAATCCCTCAAAAATGACTCATCACACCCAAACACTCACTCTTGCCTCCAAGACCCCTACTGTTCCTGTCTGAGTTCCAGTCTCTCTTCCCCTGCTTCTCTTTTACCCACCCTGCATGATCTGCTCCTGGACCTGACAGCATGGTTCTTGTTGCAGGTCTTCATATGGCCAGTTTCTCTTTTGAGGATTCTGTGTTTGTCTAGGCAAACTCCTAACCCATCCTTTAGTCTTTCACATGATTTCTTCTGAGAGCCCTGGAGCATTTACTGGCATCTCCTTCAGAGTGCCAGCCACACATGTAAATAAGCTGTGCAATTTACTTATGATCTGTCCTGTCTAAGCTTCAAGATGCTAAGGACCACTGCACCCTCAATGCCTAGAACTCTGTCTTCCATCTAGAGAAACAATGAGTGAAATGCAAGAGATAGAACCAGAGTTTACTTTCTGATCCGTCAGTCACCCCTTGACTTCCAAAGTCGACTTTTCTTGAAAGCCACCTAGGCAAACCTGCACCCACTGGTATCTGATACCGGTATGTACTTTCCTCTGGAGGAGTGTAAGTTTCAACTTGGTTAATACTGCAAAAGATAATAAAGGGTGGTGGTATGGCTCGTCAGATAAAAGTGCTTGCTGTCAAGCCTGAAGACCTGAGTTCAATACCTGAATCTACAGAGTAGCAGGATAGAATAAACTCCTATAAGTTTTTCTCTGCCCTCTATATGTGTGCCATCACACACACACACACACACACACACACACACACACACACACACACCACACACACTTTTAAAGGACCACAACAGAAAGCCTGGGGTGAAGCATGACATGCGCAAAGCCCTGAGTTTTATTTCTAGCACAAGGACCAAAAAAAAAAAAAAAAAAAAAAAGGGAAGCCACAGGAAAGAAAAGGAGGGGGGAAAAACAAGGTGGGAGGGAGGCAGGGAGAATTTTTCTTTTTTAATAAAGAATATCTTTCAGCGTTAAATAATTTAAAATCTAAGTACGAGGCTTCCAAGAGAATTGTTAGTCATGTGTGACATAGCTGAATTTGTAGGTCAGCTGGAATTTTTAAAAAGCCATTCAAGCTCATCTTAATACTGACATGTATTCTGGATGGTTCACCCTGCAATGATTAGCCAAGGAGGAAACCAGATGGGCATGCGCTGGAGAGAATGGGCTCTGCAAGGACCAAAGCCTGACTGGCCACTGACCCAGTGCTTCCTGCCTTTAACACAGCAATGGCCTAGATTTCCCATGTAGCAGGAGAGTAGGGCTGGGGAGATAAGGACTGCAAATGTGGACGCTTTCCAAAGCAGCTTCCTAAGAAACAGCTTACCCCTCACTCCCCCACTATGTTTATTTAGACTCCCCTTAATTAGAGCATTTCAGCATGCAGGCATAATCCAATCTGAAGGAACATTTCCCTGGAGAGCCATCTGTCAGAATTAGACCACACTTAGCTACTGGACAGTAAGGCAGTGTTGTAAATACCACAGACTGCTTAGATTCTCCAAAGTCCCAAAACTCATTTTCCAAGCAAGCATACACCAATCCTGGAGAGGAGGCTTTCTGTCAGGAAGCTGGCTTGCTGTTCTGGGCAGTAACGCTTCCAAAGGTAGACGATCATTAAAGTTCATCCCAGTGGGACATTCTACCCGACTAGTGTCACCTTTCTTCAGAGACGAAATTGCTGTCCTTGACAAATCTATTAAGTTCTCCTTGAATTGTTGCAGGATCTAAAAAAGTTTGTCCACTCAGCCTGTGTCCTCAGATATGGGCCAGGGAAGGGAGCTATGCAGAACACACTCCTGAATCCAGCCTCCATCTCAGGATTAGGCAGCTGACGCCAAGGCAAGTCGACTGGCTTAGAAGAGTGTAGGGTAGGAGGTGGGATGGGAGAAGGAATAATCAGGTCTCTTCCCAACATCCCCATCATTGAACCTCCATTTTGGAGGTGATATGAGACACAGTCCCTCCTGTGTCCTCTTCCCCTTTCCTATCTTTTTCCCATTCCACTCTGCCCTTTTTAGATCTCTACAAGGCTGGTATGCACATTTCTCAGATTCTGCTCCTGTAGGATGCTCACAGCTCATGCTGCCTTGCTCTTGTGAGAATTCCTCTCAGCTCGCTGGAGCCATCTTTAAAATGACTGGCAAGTTCTACTCTCTTCTTTGGGGTGACCTGTAGCCCCTTGACTTCCGAGTAGGATTTCCCTGGGGTACTTCACACTCTAGTGCTCCTAGACTTCAGCAGCACACCACCCATCTTTTCCAGTTTCTGAACTAACTTTTCTGATTTCCATTCATTTTTAATGGTTACACTGAAAAGTAGTCACTTTAAAAAAAAAAAAATCACTTGCACAAGAATAACTGCCACAGTTGGAGATGTAGAGTGCTTGCCTGGCATGCGCAAAATCCTTATTGATGCCCCAGAACTGTAAAACCCAACATCTTCGCACACATCTGTAATTCTTGCACTCAGGAGCTAAAGTCAAGATCAGAAATTCAAGGTGCTCTTGGGCTACACAGAGAGTTTCAGGCCACCAATATCCAACACCCCCTCCCCCCAGTATTCCTCTCAGCCTCTGCTTCCAAGAAGCTCAAGTTAAGATACACTGAGTATATTGATATAATTTTTGTTTTATGTTTCATTAATCCACATGAAAATGTACTGTGCACTGTCACAGGCTCTGCTTTCAAAGGACAATTACCCTAGGCAAAGACACAGGTATCAGTGGATTCGGAATAGAATTCTCTTTAATACAGCTTCTTAATTTACTTTGTTCACCTTTCAAATATACAAATACCAAAAATGTACAAGTAAAAGGATAGAAAAAAACACAAGAAAAAAAAGCAAGCAAAAAGTTTCCTGGTTCTATAAATACCAAAGTACACTGGAGGGCAAAAACATATTTCTGAAAGACACAAAATAGTGGTAAGCTCCAGATCAGTGAGAGGCTTGTCTCAATAAACAAGGTGATGTCAGTGAAATGGATCAGTGGGTAAAACACTTGCTGCACAACCTGGATCTGATGACCTCAGATCAACCCCTGGAATCGACTCCCAAAAGTTGTTCACTGATCTCGGCAGGCAAACTGTAACATGCAAACCCCACTCCATCTGTGCTGCACACACAATACCAGCAAATAAAATAAGGTGAAGAGAAACAGGATTACAGTCAGCATTGACCTATGGCCTCTATAGATGCATGTATGGAGACACACACGCGCGCACACACACACACACACACACACACACACACACACACACACACGCCGAATGGTTGGAAATAGAGAGGTACTATTATTATAATTATATGAAGCAAAAGCCCACAGAACTATCAAAAAGGAACTGAAAATTCATCACCACAGTAGTAAATTTCAAACCATACCTTATCAATAGTTGGTATGTGAGACCGACAGAAATTTCAGTCACTATGAGAAAGTAAGGGGATCACTTTCGGAAACACACTCAGCACCTTTATAAAGTCCAAGGTGTATGAGAACACAAACCAAATTTCATGAGATTTTTACTACATCATCTGTAAAACAAGCCATGCCATCTGCTCAAAACTGCACTCAGTTACAATAACACACTAAGAAAATGAAACAGAACGTTTTAAAGTAATACATGAGAGTCACATTTGACATTAAAGATGAAAACAGAATATCAGTATTTGTGGACACTTTGGAGTAGTACTTCAGAGAAAATGTAAAGGCTGGGCTGCATCTGGATTAGCTTATACAAAAGCCTATTTCAAGTGCACCCAAAAGATAAAAATAGGTAAGGAGGTAGAAACTGAACATTTTCCCAAAGCTAAGTCCTACTTACTAAATGTGCGTTTTTAACAGTGAAAGATTGGAAGTGAATTGAAGACGAAAATACTTAGAGAATAATGGGAAAATTGAATTAAAAAGTAAAAGGAAAAAATAGAGTCCGTGAAATAGAAAGTTGGTGCCTCGAAGAGCCTTGCCATGCTGACAAAGGTCCATTGGAACCAACCAAGGGGAAGAAAAATGGCCTTAGAAAGGGGGAAGATGTGACTCCAGACAGAACGCGGAGTAAGACTGCCAAGCCTTATCAATTCCTTTAAAACAGACGAAATAAATTATCAAACAGGTCTAAACCATCAGTGTGTCAGCCATCAATGTAGCTAAATTTTTTCCTTCAAAGAAAATACCTGACCCAGAATACTGCAGGCCCCATTCCACTAACCACTGTGGGGAAAAAGGATTGGATATTATACGAAATCTTCAAGAGGGAAAGATTTAATGCCCTCTAACTTGGTGGGTAGTTTAGTTTTTAAAGACATATTTTATGTGGCTCAGGTTGACTTACACCCACCTGCTTCAACCTCCCTAGCAGTCAGATCACACTGGTATGCAACCATGTCTGGATTTACAACTCATTTTAAAGAATTATATATAAAACCAAATTATACAACTAGATGAGCAGAGATCATGGAAAATAAAACCACAGGCTGGTTTAATTCATGAATCATTGCAAAAGTCTGAACACTGTAAAACCAATTGGCAAAAAAACCACATATGCACACACACTTATGTATATCTATTTATGAAGAACAATAGGTCATGAAAAGTTTTCTAGAAAACCGTTATAATACAATACATTAAAAGATAAAAGACACGATTTATAGGCTTAGTGCAATAGATTCAGAAAAATCATGTAATAAAATTCAGTGTCCATTCAGGCTTTCAAACAGTCTACTTGGATGTTTCACCTAACAGTTAAATGTTTCAAAACTGGTTCTAGAAAAATACAATGAAACAATCAATCAAGAGGAGGTGACAGGAGACATCAGAGAATTGGGAAGGAAAGGGTTAACAAAATGGGGGCTGGGGGGGAGGGCCAGTGGGTAAAGTGTTCACTATATAAGCACTGGGACCCGAGTTTGAGTCTCTAGAACCTATGTAAAAGCTGAGTGTGTTCACCCCTTGTCTGTGTTCCTAACAACTGGGGGAGGGGGCAGAGATAGGCAGATCTCTGGAGCTCACTGTCCAAAAAGGCTAGTCTATCAGTGAGTGCTGGGTTCAGAGAGGGATCCTGTCTCAGAAAAGATAAGGATGGAGGTGATAGTAGAGGACTATTGATATGGACATCTCCCCCACTCCATCACAAACATGTGCTGTGACTTGCGCGCGCGCACACACACACACACACACACACACACACACACACACACACACACATACGTACACACGCACAAACACATGAATTAACAAAATGGTCCTTATCCATACATGCTACAATTGTCAATGAATAAAATGCAAGCTATCTGTGACCAAATTATTAGACAAAGACACAGTATATAGCAACCTTAAGTGTTGGCAAGAAGACAGTATGAATCAGGTCAGATCCTGTAAGCAGTATTGTAAATTGGCCAAACCACTTATAAATTTTCATTAACCATTTTCTGATATAAATACTGGAGAAATTCTTGCTCCTATATAATATGAGTATGCATAAGAAAGTATAATGGCAATAGTTTCTAAAGTCGAAACAAACCTAGTACATTATGGTGTGCCATATAGCACATGCTAAACCATCACTACAGAAGATAAAGTTGTGCAAGGAGGCTCGTACCTGCAATCCCAACACTTGGGGGATGGGAATTTGGGTGTTTGAGATGAATTCAGGAGAACTGGGTGTTCAATGTCATCTCAGTTCCACAGTCACATCATAGACAGTGTGTGTTCCAAGCTACTCTGTCTCAACAAACTAACAAAACCCCAGAGAGTAAATAAAGTTTAAAGGACTTCGGTTAAGAACCTAAACAACAATTATTCTAACAATATAATATTTAACATAGTTTACAGAATAATAGAGTGAATGCTATATCGTTCAAATAAATTTCAAAAACAGGAAAAACTTGGGAACCTATTGTCATGTGGTTAAATTATTATTATTATTATTATTTTTAAAGGAACTGTAAATCTGAACTTCAGTATATCGATTACTTCCAGGCAAGATTTGGGGGACAGTCAAGGGACTTACAGGATGCTGCAAAAGACTGATAATATCCTCCTTATTCAGCTAACTTCTGAACTAATTAGTGTTTCTGTTATTATTTATAATGCATATGCATGCATTACACACTTTGTCTGCATTACAGACTCCATCTAAAACAGTGGTTCTTAGCCTTCCTAATGCTGAGACTATGAAACATTGTTCCTCATGTCATGGTGACGCCCAACTATAATTGATTTTGTTGCTTACTTCACAACTGTAATTTTGCTACTGTTATGAATCATAATTTAAATATCTGACATGTAGGATATCTGATATATGACCTGTGAAAGGGTTGTGGAGTCATGGACCACAGGTTAAGAACCACTGATCTAAAAAGTCATATGCTTTGGTTTGTTCCGACAATTATGCTATTATAAAAGCTCCTGAGGTCTGTCTGTAGGAGGCTTGGAGCTTCATCCACCCTTTGTTTAAAGTGCTCCCTCCCACAGCTCTTTCTGCCATTTCTCACTCTAAGTGGTCTAAACAGCAGGGTGATTATGTGTCTGATGGGAATGAGCAGAAAATAATGCAGGGCAGGGCAAGAATCAGTGGATTCTCAGAGACAAAGCTCAGTAGATCCAGCAATGGCCAGATTCCCAAGAGCCACTTAGATGGAACTTGGGTTCCTGGGCAGCGAGTGTAAAGCAGGGATTTTTATAGGACATTCTGGTCCTTAGCATCAGTGAACCAAGCAGTCCTTAGGATGTTTAGTCCCATATGTGGTGACATCCTGAGCTGATGTCATCAGCTGAAGCCAGCTAGGAAAGTCAATTACCAGCATCTTCACCCAACTTTGCCTTCAATGAGGTCATTCTGGAAACCTGAAATCAGGTTCAATGATGAGAGTAACTATACTCCAAGAATCAGCAAATGCTACATATCAGCTATCCTTTCTCCCCTGGTACCCTCTCTCCAGCCTGATGATACAATCTACCAGCATACCCTTAGATATGACACAGTTGCATTGCCTGTGACTTGCAGAATAATGGATGGTATGCATTCCAACTAGTAAACTCTGATTACATAGTGTGATTGCCTCACCTGTATTCAACCATGCATAACACAAACATGGGAAATCCCTTACATCCTTTCCTGTCTGGGCAGAACCATATACCCACCTCTGTCGGATCTGGAAATGGACTGATGCTCATGGAAAATATAGAGAAATACAAATTGCTGGAAAGAGCTTAGTAAGGAAAATTCAATGAAAACATAGGCTTTAAAGTACTATTGTTTTTAATGACTTATGTTGTACTATTTCCCTTTCTGAACACAATCTATCAATGTTGGCAAAAAGGGGTTCTAACTTCTACTTGTTACCAGGTGAGAGTCTGAGAGGACCACAGAAAGCCTCTGAGCTACTAAACAAAAAGCAGACCACCAAGAAAAAGATTCTGATATATCTCTGGCCTATTTGCCAGGAAGCCAGTAATAAATGTCAAGGGCATGGGCCTGATGGTCAGTGTTCCTGCCGGGCACAAAACTCAGGCTTTCTAAGATGCTGACCTCCTGCCAGGAACCATCCTGGCTCTTGACTAAGAAAAATCTCCACCAAGGTTCATTATATTATTACTGATCTGGTTTCCATGTCTGAGAACAAAACCCATCATTTTTGCATTCAATAATTTCAATTTTATTCCTCCCCAGGAAAGCATGAAGATTAAGTTTTACTTTAATGTGAATATTTATAAAGCTCTCACTCTCTCTAGAGGAATAAAAGCTTAACAGAGATTAATTGGTCCACGGATTTACCACTACATAACATCTTCACATCTAGTTTCCTTAGAGCCTTAGCAAATGAGTCCTTCACAGGGACTTCATTTTATTCGCTATCTTAATAAGATAAAAGATGAACTTGAATTATCACGTGGCACGCCTGTTTTCACAGTACTCAGGAGGCTAAGGCAGGGGATTACCAGTACCAGGCTAGCCTGGCCGACATAGTGAGGTCCTAGTGTGAGGTCCTATCTCATGAAAATAAACTTATTCATCATATTTTTAGACACTCTCCTGGAGGTGGGGTACCGCTCAGGAACAAGTTGAACTTGGCTTTTGCATTTAATGGCGCAGTCAACTGGGGAAGAAATAAAGCTGAACAAATTCACAGAAGAAGACAGTGTGTGGAATGGTAGAAGCACCGGTGACATGGAAAGAAGATACCAGAAAGACTTTTCCCAACCCAGGACTCAGAAAGTTCACCTTATGATGAGGTATAGGCTTGGCCGGAGTTCACAGGCAAAGGGGACAGAGAGTCAGTCATTATATTCCATCATGTGAACAAAACAGAGAGACGGCCACAAAGCAATCCTAATTCCCACTCAGCTGTTATCCAGCTATGAATCCCTGGCTGAATCTCTTAATGGGGCATGCACCTAAGGTTCATCTGCCAAATGAAGAGTTCATATTATAGGATTTGTAGAGTTGTATTAGACGGTAAATTGAATGTAATAAATAGATAGTGTTTAGGTAGTATAAGAAAAAAAACTTTTTTTTTTTGAACGAGCTTCAAGCAGTATAGCATTAATGCAAATATTCACAGAAACCTCTCTAAGTAAGAAATGCCAGCTTATTAAATTCTTCTAAGTGTGCAGCAGAGCTACTGAATCAAAAATGGGATTTTTCGGTGACCAGAAACAATAACTATGAATCCGCAGGTCAGTAAGCCCTGGACCTGAGGTTGACAGCAGAAGAATGTGCTCCAGCGCTTAGCCCCTGGTATTCAATGGACAGTGAGACAGTCCTGCCTATAGCTGGATTCCATTGTTAAAAGATGAGCAAAACATGTAGAGAGTGGACTTGACCTAGAAAAGGGGGAAAACCCATCTCTGTAACCCGTTTCCAACCAATATTGCAAACTACCAATCACTTCAAACTCTAAAGCATAGTGCAAACTGTTCATTACACCATCTTATAAACACAATCTTAAACCATGGTTGGAGGAAGGTATTTTAGCGGCACATATTGAAATGAAGGTAAAGTTTCAAGGCAAATAAACTTACAGTCACAAATAAAATAGGTAGTGAGACCCAATGAGCCATTAGCCAGTAGAAGTGCTAAGAAAAAGAGCTAGAGCTGCCCAGATCTCAAATGGAGATCCACAAGGGACAAAATACAAAAGCAATTACTTAGTAAATGTTGAAATTCATACACGTACACACATACGTATCAAATCTATGTGCATACATGTGTATGTATAAAAGAAATGGAAAGTATATTGGGGGAAAGAAATGATCAAATAAATTAGACAAATACAAAAATATTTAAGTAATGGAAAAAAAATGGCTAAGAATTTTCCAGAACTGATTTGAGAAAAGACCTTCAGATTCAGGACTATATTGGGCCCAGGATAAACAAAAAGAAATGCCTAATTAGCAATGTTGTAATTAAAGAACAGAATGCTAAGGAGGGAAGGAAGACCTACAGATCAATCAAAAAGGAAAATTGACTTATGAAGTAATGAGTGGCATACTAATAACTGACTTAAAAAAAAGGAAGCTAGGAAACAATGGAATGATTGCTTCACGTTGCCCAATAAAAGTAACAGAGTTTTACTTACCTAAAGTTTTATTCCCAGAAAAGTAGCTTTCAAAGAACAATCTCAAAACAAAGACACATTTGGGAGCAGTGGGCTTGGATGGAGGTTATGGCCAGTCTATGGACATTCCAAAAAGCAGACATCCCAGTTTCGGCTCCTCACTTCTTTGTTGTCTGAAACTCAGAAGAAGCCAGACACCAAGGGAGTTTTTACAGTGTGGAGAGAGAAATAGAAACCTCAAGTCTCTGGGGCACCAACCAGTGATGAATGGAAGGTACAAAATAGCCCTCCAAAGGTGATGAAGGAACAGCTACCTCCCTTTCAGAGGAAACAAGAATAGCACAGGACTCCTTGTGGTAATCACGTGCCTCAGTGAGGAACACACCAGCGAACTGAACTCAGCAGCAAACACAAAAGGCAGCACATCACAGCAAGTTTACATTCATCTAGTAATAAGTTGAGCGAAAATTAGAAAACTGGTCAATATAATTGAACATAATGTTAGATTAAAGGGCCTCTCAAAAGTGTAGTTTTGAAAAGGGACACTTTTCATGAGATAACTCAGTCTACTGGGCACAGAGACTTTTCATTTGAGACAGACTTTAACAATGCAGCCCGAGTTGGCCGCAGATTCATAATTCTCTTGCTTCAGTTTCTTGACTACTGGAATTGACGTGTGAGATAACATACTTGGCAGAAGAATGCATCCTTAATATGACAAAGGTACCCACAAAATGCCTCCAGGAAAAAACCACACTCTTTAAGAATGTAATCTATCTAAAATATGCAGCAAGTCAAAGGGGACTGACTGATCCCATATTTACTAGTTCACACCCTACTGGATGTTCTGGTTTGTACTGTAAGCAGCAACAGCAAAACCCAAAGGACTAAGAAGTAAAGGGAACAAGCCAGAAAGCAGCAAAGCCACCACAATTCATACATGACTGGTTATTTACAGAGAAAATTCAGAAGCACCAATAATAATTAAGATTTTCACAAGAGAAACATACAAAATTTCACTTATATACCTGTAATAGTCAGGAAATGCTACTTCAGAAGTATTAAGGTAACAAAATAAGTAGCTAACAACAAATCCAACAAGAGTCTGGTAAGAACTTTATGTAGAAAAACCACAAAGCCTGAAGGTAGGCTTCAAATAAACACTATATAAATGGAAAGAACACTGTGAGTACAAAGATATGAACTTTCCTTCAACTGTCCCATAGACTTTAAACACTCCAAAATCAGACAAGAGGGAACCTTTGCCCGTGTGAGGCAAATGTTCTACCCAATCCCTCTAGGACATAACATGTACTGCCAAGTCAGTGCTGTACAAATTCATTTAAAAATCTATTTAGTTGAATTTGAGGAGTCAGAGTACCCGAGAAGACTACAGAACTGTATCAGTGTGTGGTTAAGAAAAATTGAAAATGAAAGGGAAATATTCCTAACTTAAAAGAAGAAAAAGTATTTTACTGTGATTTGGTTATTACAATACAATGATAGTTTAGGATCCTAAAAGAATTTTTTTTTTTGACAATGCAGCTCTAAAAATTATTTGAAAAATCAAGTATCATTAAGAACTGAGCTAAGAGACGTTTTTGCTTTTTTGGATGTTACGGTGCATTATGGAATAAGAGTAATTGGAAAAACATGCAATTTGAAGGTTCAGTGAAGCAGAACAATTAATAGGAAAAGGAATCCGGAAGCAGATTCTTCTCATATGGAAATCCACATATGATAGAGCATGCACAGCACTGCACACCACTGATCCCAAAAATTCCTTACCTCCCAGAAAAGCAAATGCGGGTGAGTCATAAATGAACTGGAGTTGAATCCTCTAGTGTAATGGCAGTTAGGGGTTGATCCTCTGACAGTGGTTGGATTTAGACAAAATCCTGAGTGTGGGGCCCCATGGTGGAACTAGTGTCCTCCTTATAGGGATAGAGACCAGGTTCTCTTCAGCATGCGAGGATGCTGGGAAGGTAAGATGGGAGAGAGTTCCACAGCTGTAAACCTTGCCAACACCTTGAGCTTAGACTTCTTGGGCTCCAGAAGGGTGAGAAATCAATGTCTGCTTAGCTACTCAGCTCATGGTATCTTGTGATGGCAGCCCAAGGAGACCCGTGTAAGATGCCTCTGTTATATGATTTAAAAATCGATTCTGAGAGGACAGAAATTATATTTGATATGTATATATTATGACAACAATTTAGAATTAGGCCAGAGAGACTGGGGTGGGGAATGGACATGGAAGAGACAGAGGGGAGGAAAGAGGAAAATGAAGCGATTATATTTTAATTTCAAAAACGAAAATGTCAAAACTTTAAAACTTCTGGCCATGTATGGTAACTTCCTCCTGAAATCCCAGCCCTTAGGAGGCAGAGGCAGGAGCAGCATTACAAGTTTGAGGCCAGCTCGGTCTATTCTCTATAGTGAGTTCAAGATCAGCCAGGTATACCTAGCGAAAGTCTATCTCAAAGAAATAACCAAACAAATCCCACAAACTCGAAAACTTTCAATAGAAAATAAAAAGTAAATATATTTGCAACTTACTGTGATTTCTTAACTAAGACATAGCCATGATAGTTTACAATGGAAAACACTGATACATGATGTGAAAACTGGTATAAGAATTTCTACCAAAAGTTACCTTGGAGTCCAGAGAGATAGCTCAATGGGTAGAGGGAGGGGCCGAACAAGACGGAAGACCTGAGTTCCACACCAAGAACCCATGGGATGGTAGAACGTAAATAGTCTCAACTCTCCTACGGTGAGATGGGAGACAGGCTCAAAGGCAGCCCAGTCTGAAGTATGAAACACAGGAGCAAAACCAACAGACCTTGCCCTGCCTAATAAGGTACAAAGCTGAAACAAACTCCCCAAAGTTGTCATTTTTGCCTCCTCTATACTTGGCACACGTAAATAGCCATTCACCCCTCCACACACAAATAAAAATTACAGTTAAGTCACCACAGAATTAATACACATACAACTATACACTGACAGATGACTATAGTGCATAGAACTAACATGGACTTGCATACAGACTATAAAAAGAACTTAAATCATCATGGAAAAGAAAACAGCAGAAGGGTGTGCTGAACAGCCTTTCACGAGAAAGGAAGCCAAAATGGCAAATAAACACATAAAAAGATAGTCAGCCTTGGCAGCCAAGGGAAAAAAATCAGTCATGTGGCACTTCACATGGACACACACATACCCTAAGCAGCTTAAGACAAGCAAGTGTGAGAAAGTGGAGCACTGGGAATGGTGTCATCCACCAGCAGGGGGATCTATTTGAGAAGCCACCTTGGAAATGGCCTTGCAACTATCCGGAAATGCTGAATACCTGTGTCTTAGCATCAGCAGGGAATACACTCTAAAAAACTGGGGTATGTGTGCATTAATAGATAAAACCTAAAATCATTCTCTGTTATGTTCTTCATAACCATTGATAACTTGAATGCTGCTACTGTAAGAATACTAAGGGGCTGGAACAATGTTTCCATAGCTAAGAACACTTACTGCTCTTGCAAGAGTCCCAGGTTCTGTTCCCAGGACCCACATAGTAACTCTTAACTGCCTGCAAGTCAAGCTTCCTTGCCCTCTTCTGGCCTTCATAGCTATCAGGCACAAACACACATGTAACTAAAATACATTTACTCATAAAATAAAATAAAAAATCAACTGATAAATAAAGCGTTCCAGAAAGAACGCTTATTTGTCGTATGTTAGAACAACAGAATATTGCATATAACGAAAATACACAAATCACATCCACTACATTCATCTGTATTGTTAAGTGTTATAATTAATGTTCAGCTAGAAGAAGAGCTATGAAAAGCAGGAAAAAGCTGTCAAAACACACACACACACACACACCTCACAATATAAGTAAAACACAGGCAGTGGGCGGGACTATAGAAACAACACCAAGGGTAAAGCATGAGTGTGTTCCCTTCATCAGCTGGTGGTCTCATGCCTGCTCATCTACGTATTCTCTCATTCTTCTGGTGTATATTATATACAGGGTGGTTCATGCTTATGCATCATAGAAGCGAAGCCTGAGTGAATCTCAGATGGCTGCCCTCAGTTTCTGGACCCAGTCTTATTAAAACGTATGAAACACTGTAATTTCACTCATAACACCACATCCTATAGCCATCCGAAAGCCTGAGCAAATGCTTCATGATGAATCACACATTCGTAACTCCTTTGCAATCCAGAATTTTCCAACCATCATCCAGAAACTTTTAGTTCTGGAGAAGTGCTGCAATGGTACTGATCTCACGGCTGGAAGATTTCCATAGCCTGACACTCTGTTCCTGGCCCACAGGAACCTGTTGGAAGAGACCTTTCCACCAAGGGGCTGTGTCACTTAGACTGTGGTCACTTCCTGTGCACACGCTATTACTCTCTCCACAAAACCCATAGATGGCAACTTCCAGGATCCCCATTGAGCTTCCAAAAATGTCTCTAGCTAGTTTATGTCTCTATTTGCCAGAACAGTATAAAAGAGTCTGTCTGGATGGTGTGAACAATGCTTCCTTACCCAAGCCCGAGACCAGACCTCATCAGGGCTCATCATCATGGCTGGCTTCTATACCCGTGCAGATTGTAAATGCTCTAGAGGCTCTGTTTTGGGGGCACTCAGTCTTACTATGAATATTCTCTCTGCTTCATTTGTCTAAGTTTCCTCAGTTGTCTCCTGATTTTGGAAGCTGGAATGTGAAGTTAATCCTTGTTCTCTTCAGCATCCATTTTTGAGCTTACAAACATCATAACTTTTCAAGATGAAGGTCTTCGCCTTCGATAACATCCCCAAATCACATTAGTTTTATCAATAGCTATTATTTATACCTTCCCTTCCCTCCAGACATGAATACGCAAGCCACCATGACCTTGGCCACACTTTCCATACCTAAATATTATGACAAAATTCATACAAATACTTTAAGGCATGTGGAGAGGACTGCTAAGGTGTGATAAAGTCCTAGATCATAAATATGTCTAAGGACTGAAGAATATCATGGGGGTATTTGGAACTGGGTAAAGATTTGGGGGTCTTCTTCTTTAGCAGAATGAGTCTTTGACTCAGTCAAGGCTCAGTCCTAAGTTGGATTAGTGCCTGAGCCAGATAGCGATCCCTCTGGATGCCAAGGTGATGAGGGCCATGCCAGTCTCAAGAAAAGGCACTAAGAGTTATCTCAGGAGATCTGATCAGGCATATTGGAAGCACCAGTTCCCCAAGCAAGTTCAGTTTTGCTCAGCCTGGAGCTCAGGACAGCTTAGTAGAGAATGACAGGATGTAAATGGAAGAAAAACATCCCATGGGATTCCATGTCTGAAATGTAGACGTGGCTACATAGACTCTGCCTCCTTTCCTAAGTCTGACATGAGACTTGACCTTCTGTTGATAAGTTTTGCCATCTTTTCAGAACCAATTTCTTATAATTTTAATCAATTAGTTTTATGCATGAATTACAATGCTAAGTCCTCTCAAGCACACTCAGGCTCAGGGTTAAAATTGAGGCTCAGATGCTGGAAGCACCTTTGAGCCAATAGGAGAACCCACGCATGGACTTGGTGCTGTAAATCAGGCCATGGATGTTCAGTTGTAAAGTACAGTGAACAGGAGGTCAGGACCCAGTTAGTACAACCTGAGATGGCTCTCAAGAAAATGTTCCTCACTGATAGAGACGAGCTAAGAAAGAGGAAAAGTGATTCCTTAATAGTTTTTGCCCATTATTTTTGCATATATCAAAATCAACGTTAAAAACATATTCCTCGAGATATATAAAGAGCATCCAAGAAACAGAAGAGTGTCAATGTAACTTTTGTATTTCGCTCCCAAGTACCATAACGTGTAAACATTCTTTCTGTGAAAACCCAAAGTACCCCTCCTCCCCAAATGAAGGATTGCTAGACTCACATTGGTGACATACTCGATATCCTTCCAAAGGATGCACTCCCTGGGGAAATCAGCCAAGTCGAAGAAGTGGTCCACCACCACTTGACCAATCAAATCATGGCGTGAGAACCTGTCAAAGTCATACACAGAGAAGTGAAGCTTCCGCGCTTCAAGGTCATTGTAGGGAACAGGAAATAAAAACACCTCATCAAATACAGGGTTTAGGGTCTTCCTGTGAACTTTAGTCTGATGTTTTGTTTTCCGGTCAGGAAGCAAGTAGATCTTGACATAAGGATCTGAAGTCCCAGAGAAGTCCTTGGCGGGCAAATTGACGGCTTTGTGAATCTTCACAATGAGCTGTTCCAAGTCACAGTCATATTTTAAAATGAAGTTTAGCTTCCCGCAGGCTTTGCTGTTACCCCTCCTTCCATCCTCATTGTCCAGTGACCTCTGCTTGTATAACTCCGGTTTAATTCTACCAATCCCCGTCAACTGCTCCTGCCTCTGAAGCTGTTGGATATTAAAGTCCGGGTTTGACAGGTTGAGTTGTCTTCGGATTGAGTTATGCCTTAAATGAAGAGCAAGACATAGCAGAGTTACAACCTCATTGGCTATCTGTCTTCAGAAACCTGGGCCTGGAATGTCTGCGTGCTGTTTGATTTTAAGCAGTGCTTATGTCTATGGGTCCTTTCTTTTTCTTTTCTGCCTAAACTCAAAATGTTCATCACATGAGCAATATGATTAAAGGTGTTCTCTACAACTTTAGCTAAAAATTGAGGCTTGGTATCAGGAAATGAACTTAAAACATTTCATGAACTTAACGCACATGATCCAAGTGCTTTAAAGGTTTTCATGCACTTTTAAAATTGTCCAATGTGCATTAGAGCCTAGCTGGCTGGTAGGAAGGGAAGATTTGCACAAACAACCTTCAAGAAGAAAATTATCCACCTTCACATAATATCCCCAAACTGAAATAATTGGCTATGTGTTGTGTTAGAAAGAGTGTCTCTTTCACAAGATAGGTGTTGTGGTGTGACTAATGCCTGTAATTCAAGCACTTGGGAGGCAGAGATAGAATGTTTACCATTGGGTTCAAAGCCAGCTTAGGCTGCAAAGTGACATCCAGCTTCAAAAACTGAACCAAATTAAAGATTTTTCTATATTATATGAAATTTCCCACTAGTGGCTTACAGCTTTATAAATACACAAATTCTTACTGGTTCAAATAAAATTATTTCAGTGTGAGAGTAGAGGTTTTACTATTGTAAAGGCTTATGGGACCCGAATATGTATGATTTCAAAGGACTGTGTTGGTTATGATGGGTGCCTCTGTCAGGACAGACAATGCTGTTCACTGTTCCACATGGGTTATCAACAAGTGAGAGGTTTCTTTCTAAAAATTTATTATTTATTTGTGAATGCATGTGTGTGTGTGTGTGTGTGTGTGTGTGTGTGTGTGTGTGTGTGTGTGTGTGTGTGTGTGTGTGTAAGGGTGTCTACAAAAGCCAGAACAAGATAATAACACATTCTCTGAGTTAGAATTACAAATTGTTGTGATCCACTAATATGGGTGCTGGGCCCAAACTCAGTCCTTTGAAAGCTGCAAATGTTCTTAACCGCTGACCCATCTCTCTGGGCCCCAAAGGCTTTACTTCTAAAATAAATACTGCTGATCAAAAAAAAAAAAAAAAAAATTAAAGATGAGCCATCATAAATTAAAGATAAATTAAGGTTAGATACTAATATTAGCAAATTTGACTTTTTTTTAATCGAGTCTAGTTTTCACTTCTATGCTTTGAGTTAGAATTTTCTTAACGTTCCCTTTAAATTCCGTCTCATCTGAATTGGTCCTCACAGAGAGAAGGAAGCAATCATTACACATATGACTGGTTATTTGTTTAACTGCTCTTTAATGTGGTGCTAGGGAGTGA
This sequence comes from Phyllotis vaccarum, assembly GCA_033318265.1. NCBI lineage: Eukaryota > Metazoa > Chordata > Mammalia > Rodentia > Cricetidae > Phyllotis > Phyllotis vaccarum. The sequence goes on from JARWLC010000019.1 coordinate 12,110,198, forward strand.
ACTCGGGCCTCCTACCTGCTACATAAATGCTCCACTAACTGAATTCTAAGATCCCAGTTTTCTTTTCCTTGGAGATAAGCTCTCAAAAGTTTCTCTGAGTGTTCTTAAACCCACTCTGTAGTTTACCTGGGATCCTTCTGCTTCAGTGACTACGAGGCCTCCTACCTGGCACTATGGGTCTGCGTAAATGACCTAGGATAAGGCTGTGCCAAATGCTTCTTTTTCTTGTTTCTAACTCAAAGTGCAGTCTATATGCTAAACAGCCAGTCAATAAACTTAATTAAAATAGGGTCTCTAACGGAAAGTGATGGACAGCCGAATTGTTGCTAAGGGATTGGTGTCTAGTTGGAGGGGCAGAACAAATACTTACATTTGTTTTTTTTCCCTTATGAAAAATCATGTGAACATGGGATTTACAGACCCAAAACATTTGAAATCATTCTCCTCTTAATGTCTCAGATGTTGTCATGCCGAGCATTCTAATTCATCCTAAAATACCCCCCAATCACTAATCACACATGCAGCACCCGAAGATTGCTGTCATAGAACTGACAATGTACCTGTCACAGTCAACGCAGTCCACAGCAAACATATATCCCAGGTACAAAATTTCCTAAACATGCAAAGACTAAAGTCTGAAGGCAGCAGCTGCAGATTAAACTTTCTGTCAGGGAAATCCTCAGTGACAAAGGTATTTTTGTCCCTAAGGATTCAGGGGAGGTCAGAAAGGCAGGAGTTGCTTTTAAGTGACCAAACTGGCTGTCCATTAGTGTGGCCAGGCCACTCCCCATCCAGAAGTGGAGCTGCTGTGAAGCTAGAGCAGAGCTTTAAGCTTGCTCTGCTGGCCACTTTGTGCAAGAGGGATGAATACAGAGTCACAAGCATCCAGTCCTAGGCAGAAACCAGAAGACAGGAGGGTACCAACTCCATCTCTATCTGTTCCTCACCTTTTCAAGTTAGATCCAGAGGTCCACACTTTAGTCATGTTATACCATTCTGGTTAAGGACTAGTTAGTTGGACAAACAGGTGATAGTACTTAGTGGTACTGTTTATGAAATAAAATTGCATCCTTGATAGCCACTAGGTATGGCCTTGGCATGTAGTTCAGTTGGTAGAGGGCTTGCCTAACACACAGAAAGCACTAGTGTCCTCAGCACAACCTATAACTGGAAATGGTGGCCCATGCTTGTCATCCTAACCCTCAGGAGGCAGAGGTTAAGAAGCTCACAAATTCAAGATCATTCTTGACCACAAGGCAAGTTGGAGGCCAGTGTGAGATATAAGACCCCTGCTGGGAGATGGCCACTGAATGCTTCTACTCAGGACTTGAGTCTGATTATACAGCACTGGCCCAGTCATTCTGCTGCACTCTTCCTGGGTTTCTGCTAAGCAGACTCTTTACATAGCCAGTTCCTGTCATTTTTTATAGTCTGGCTATAGGTTCATCACATAAAAATTTTGTCTGCATCCATCTGTAGAACTAACCTACGAAGCACATTTTATTTAAATTTAAAATGCATGGAATTGCCTACTTTGCAGTGGAACATATTCTGTTCAGTATACACATTCCCTTAGACATAAATTCTGGAGATGTTAGTATTACATGTTCAGCTCTTCCTAACTACAATGGATTGCCGGCTGGGAAAGGGAGTTGGCTGGAGAGGGCATTATGGAGACATTTGTACTTCAAAGGAAGAAGCAAAATCCCATTCCCTGAGAATGTACAGGAGGTCCCTTTTTCCAAATTCCAAAACAAATTACTTCAGTAAAGTGCTTGCCTTGAACATATAAAAATCTGAGTTGAGGAGGATGGAGCTATGGCTTAGTAGTTAAGAGCATTGGCTGCTCTTGCAGAGGACCTGGGTTCAATTCCCAGCACCCATGTGGCAGACACCAACCTTCTGTTACTCTTGTTGCCAGGGATCCAACACCTTCTTCTGACCTCTTCAGGTACCAGCCACACACATGGTACACACACACACACACACCATAGATTTAAAATAAACAAACAAACAAACAAAAAAAACCCCAAAAGCTAGGTGTGGCAGAACACACTTGTAATCCAAGTTCTGGGAAGCTGAAAATAGGTGGATCTTTAGGCCTAAATGGCCAGGAAGCCTAGCCTATTTGGTGAGTTCCATACCATGAAAAGATCCTGTCTCCCAAGAAAAGATGGGAGATAGTGACTGAGAGAAAATATTTGAGGTTGTCCTCTGTTCTCTACATAGAAATGCGTGTGTGTGCCCATGCAGACGACTACATACATACAAACCACACACACTCCAAATATTCTTCTAAAAAACAGCCATAAATATGAGTATTATTACAAAGAAATGTTTACATGTTTAGTCATGCCTACTAAGACTTTTCCCCATAATTACTATTGGGAAACAGTTGAATCTCACTGTAGGGTAGTAGACTACATCTGTGTGTCTGAGTCTCTGTGTCACATTTATGTCTGTTTCTCTGTGTGGTACTCATGTGTATCTCTGTGCGTCTCTGTATGTGCATGTGTGTTTGTGTATATGTCTGTGTGTACATGTGTGTGTCTGTGGCCCACACATAGAACAGAGAGGTTCAAAGGAACCAGAGAACCAGTGAACCTCACAGCTCTCCTGCACAGCAGCGAGCACTCTGGATTGAGATGTAAGAGCGGGGAGACAGCCCTGGGGACAAGAAGGAGACGAGGTAAAGGAAATGGAAAATCGATACTCTATAGCTCTGTAAACTTCAGATGGAAGTAAGAGGAAAAGGCAAGTCTAAAACAAACAGGAAATCCAGAGGACAGTGTTCTGACCTGCACGTTCCACAGTGGGTGCCATGGTTCCAAAGGATCTCCAGGGCAGTACACATGGGAGTCCTCAGATTGGGTCTAGAATTCTAGTGTCTCTGTGTGACACCATGATATTTAGTGATTCTGGTAAGGGAGAATTTTTTTTAAAAAAAAACTCAGTCGTCTACCTTCTCATTGGGTACGAGAAATCCTGTATTCAGGATTTAATATGCATAATGAATAAAGAGGTAGAGAGATGGCTTAGAGGTTTAAAGCCCTTGCTGCTCTTGAACAGAATCTAGCACAGTTCTTTGATCCCATGTTATGACTCACAGCCATGTGTAACTTCAGTTCTAGAGGATCTAACACCCTTTTCTGGTGACTGTGGGTACTTTGTACACCTGTAGTGAACATACATACATGCAGGCAAACACTTATACACATAATATAAACATAATCTTAAAAAATGACCCCCCCCCCCAGAGGCACAAGCACAAACATAGGGAGGAAAAAGTAAGTTCCAAGGATGATGGGTCCAGGAATTGAGAGACAGCCTCCTCCGTAAACAAGCCACACCATAGTGCTGGTTCTAAGAAGCTGGCTGCCAAGGTTGTATCTCTCAGCCTTCTCTAGCTCTGATTCTCTCAGGGCCAGAAGATGGTGTTTCTTTTTATGGAGGAAGAAAGGAAAAGAACTTAAAGACTGCCCTTGGCTGTCCCAGACCTTAACTGAACTTGGAAGAAGTCTGGGTTCAAACAAATTTAACAGTCTGGAGAGCAGTTTTCCTGTAATATACTAGCAAACAGGCTTCCCTCTGGAAGGGCTGAGTCCTAGCCACACAGCAGGAGGGGGAAGAAGCCCCAGGGCAAAAGAATTTTTTTTCTTCCCCTTTCCTTTAATGTAAACTAACCAATTTCAGCTCTAAGATCAGTCCCTGAAGTATAGCACCCCCAGTGCCAAGCATTTTCATTTAATCTAAAGAAAGAAGAGAGAACCTTACTACAATTTAACAAACAGGCAGTGGACACAAAGGCACTGAGAAACAAAACAGTCTAATCTAGGTCCTAGCAGGTGAAGACACAGTTATGGTTGGATCTACAGCGGTGCTGCAGTACAGCAGGTGGGGATAAGCCATGACTGCAGGTGAGAGTCTGCAAACACAGAAAGAATGCAAAGGCTCTGGGATTTTTTATGCAAGAGATGAAAGTTGAGTTGGCTTTGCCCCAGCTGTATTTTCTCCCAAAATGATACTGGAAACTTCACTAGGGAAACAACTGGATTTTCGTCATGATCCCAGATCTCTCTGAAGGATGTTCATCTCTGGGGTCATAGTAGCTTTCTCCAAAGCCCCCTGCTAAGCCTACTGTGTCTAGCGCCCAGTGCTGAAGACCCATTTCTTGGCTTCCTGACCAACACTGGAGAAGTACAAACTCTCACCTGATCTACATTCCCTACAGGTTTCAGGGGGAAGGGGAGAAAAGAGGAGGCAAGCTGAACTTCAGAACTACCTTTGTGGGCAACAGAGCACAGAGATAGTGAGAGGGGGCCCCATTCGCCCCTGAAATGCTATGTAGAAAGAAGAGTCAACTTGTTTTAAGCCAGACAGACAAGAGATGTCCTGGACAGAGAAGACACATAACCACACTCCAAGGAAAGGAGGAAGTGGCAATCTGAAGTCTGAGGTGCTCATCTCAAGACTGGGCTATTGAAGATGAAGGGATCTGCTTGGAACCTGTAGACCAGTTGGGCTGAGGGTAACTAGATACCCAGGAGTATGGCTTATCCTCTCCCCCCACTCCCATATTACCCAGGCTTGAAACCTTGGTGTCACTTTCAAATATATTTCCTTTTCTTATGTAGGTTTTAACTATCTCTTCCCATTCCCAAGAGCACCCAGATCCTACATGCATTCACCAGTGCAGGCTGGAACTGGTTCCCCTTGCTTAGCCTTCAGATCTATGCATTCCTAGCCTGTTAAAGGACTTGAGCATTTCACCCCGTGATTAGTGGTCTTCTTTGGGGCCTTTGAGGAGAGAGTTATGTTTTCTCTGCCTGTTAAAAAAAATATTGATACACTGTGGTGTCATACTGCGTTTCAAATAAAGATTTCCTGAAGATCAGAGGACAGAATCAGCCACAGAGTTAGCCATAGAGGACAGAGAATGGTGGAACACACCTTAATTCTAGCACTCAGGAGACAGAAGCAGAGGTCTGTCTGGATCTCTGTGAGTTCAAGGCCACACTGGTCTAAGTAAGATCGATCCAGTCCAGGAGAGAAGCAGAGCCAGGTGGTAGTGGCCCAAGGCTTTAATCCTTACACTTGGGATCCCATGCCTCTCCTCCCAATACTTGAAAGCACGTCTTTAATCCCAACACAAGGAATTTTGAAACAGAAAGTGACAAGGCTGGGCAGGGAAATGAATACAGGGCAGGTGGAGCCAGGATCTCCCCCTTTTCGCCTAAGGAGTTGGCAAGGTGAGAAGTGTCTGTGGCTTGTTCCTCTGTCTTTCTGATCTTTTAGCATTTGCTCCAATATCTGGGTCCAGTTTTTAAATTATAAATACCAATTAGGATTCATGCAATAGTATCCACTATAGAATTTCCTACATAAGAGATGCTTAATATGCATGTTTAGAGTAAAAGCATTACTTTTATGGATAAAATAACTTCTCATAATTACATACTAGTAGGGAAATACATATTCAAATATGTTTCATGGAAATTCAGAGGGGTCTAGGTACCTTCCATTTTCAAAATCCTCCATTTATTAAACTCTGAAGAAATAACTGTAAAAATAATGCAAACCCTTTTTGCTTTCAATACCAAAATAGGACTTAATAGAAACATGCCAATTAGAGCTGGGGATATACCCAGGGTTAGAGCATTTGCCCAGCATGTGTGAGACTCTGGGTTCAATCCCAGTCACAACAATGTCACACAGACTTACGGCAACATTAACCTCAGTACTCCATTGGGATTGTATCCAACAAAAAGATCTATTTCCTTGACTCTGTGGACTGCTTACTTCAGAAATAAGTCAAAGATTTACAAGGGAGGCACTTAATAAATATGAAACCTGTGGTAAACAACTTTCTACTTGCCTCACACGCTAAATGCTGGACCTAGTCTATGCTTCTGACCCTTTGCCATTCTTGTCAGAGAAATGTGGCCTGCTATTGGCCAATGTAATCAGTCAGCCATTCAGAGAAGAAAGCCTGCTATTCCTTGAGCTGTACCAGGGACTCAATGGAAAAAGAAACATATACATAGGGTTTTTGAGCTCACAGTACAGTCTGGGGGAATGAACGGTACTAAAGAAACACACGGAGGACTTGGAAACAGAGTCGAATGTCATGAAGAAGTGAAAAACAAAAACAAGAAATAAACAACAACAAAAAAGTGAGACCAGAGTGGGAGGCAGTAGAGGCCCGAACACATCCTTCGGGTGGGGTATCTGAACCTCCTGGACAGGGACATTTCAGCTAGGATATTGACACTGCAAAGTCAAGGAAGGTAAGGACAAAAGGAAAAAGGCATCAGTGGCCGAGGGAACTGCATGTGTCAAGGACTCTAGGGAAGAAGGCTCAGATACAGGCAGAAAGCTGGGGAGGCAATTGTAGCTGAGAACTGTGAGTTTTACAGGGTCCAAGTGAACAGTAACCTCTAGAGTTGTGTATCATGGTGGCCCAAGTAGGTGGATGCAGGGCCTTCACAGATCGGATGAGGGATTGTGCTGTGACCAGTACAGTTGTTATAAAAGCAAAGTGTTTAGCAGGAAATTTGAAGTTTAAAAGATTCAGGGAGCTTGATTTAGGAAACAGAGTAGACTGCATTTGAGGTTCCCTCTACTCTGGGGACCCAAGAAGTTTTATGTATTCAAGCTTATAAAACTCTGATATTGAAAAATTCTGAGAAAGGTAAGATATCCTCATTCTCACAATATTAGGTCAATATTTCAAGGAAGTTCTTACCCAGGGGGGGAAAAAAACTGAAATTTTGGATTGTTGAAGCAGTAACTGAATTAACCAGACATGGAATTTAAACATGGTTGGCCTTGGGAGAACGATAGAAAGCCATGCTGATGAGAAGCATTCTTTTGTTTTATTTTGTGTTTGTTTGTTTATGTATGTGTGCAGGTGTGCACCTGTGTGTGTATGTGTGTGTGTGTGTGTGTGTGTGTGTGTGTGTGTGTGTGTGTTGTTTCTTGGGACAGAGTTTGTGTTGTGTAGCCCCTGGCTACTCTCCTGGATCTTACTGTAGACCATGCTAATTTCAAAGTCACAGAGATCCACCTGCCTCTGCCTCCTGAGTGCTGGGATAAAAGGCATGTGCCACCACCTCCCAGCTGACATTCTTAGAAGATAAAGCATAGCTCATCTTTGGTACATTCCAATGGCAATGAAGTGATCACAGCATTCCTGGAGGAAGAGGCTACGTAAAGTGGTGATTTCCTATGTAAAGGCTAAAGCAGAAACTATGCCAACCAGGGTAACAAGCAGGGTACCCTGAACACTGTGTGTACTGGGCCTAGGAGTTGCCCTGGAAACCATGGGACAAGAGGTAATAGTGGCAGGATGGAAACAGAAATAAAGCAAGAAAGCAAAAGACACAAGGGGGATGAAGGCAGAATCGGTAAAAACAGGAAGGAAAGAAGGTTCTGGACCATCTTAGCAGAGCCCACCCATATCCCCATAACCGTGGTACTTAAACAGAATGTACAAACAAGCTGTATATGTAGCTCAATGATAAGGCAATGCCTGGCATTTCCAAGTACCTACATTTGGTCCTTGGAACCATAAGAAAATACCAATCTTTTGAATGAAGGAAATTTCATTCATTTTTTTCATTTTGTCAGTAAAAGTTTATGTGTGTGTGTGTATGTGTGTGTGTTGAAAAGTATTTCTTTAATCATGTACAGGCATTATCTTCAGCGGCTTGTAACTATTGGAATTTCCTCATAGGAGAAGACAAGCGGAGTCATTGGACCATTCCATGATATTCCTGTCCCTCCTTCTGCAACTTCTGGCCATCTGTATGCAATTCTAACTTAACTCCATGTAGCCTCACGGTCCTAGGAGGTATTAGAGAATATAGCCTGTGGCAGGTTAACTAAGGCGATGGTGGTGAGAAGGTCAGGAAAGTCATTGTCCACACCATCACTGTCAGGAAAGGGGCATAGGCTGGTCCCTGCCTTGCACTCATAAAGGAAGGGGCATTACTGACCGAGCTGATGGCGTTGGCTCTGTGACTTGTCGCTGCACACGGATGGCATGGGCACAGTTCTCTTGGCCACCTGGCTGGGTGGAAAGGGGAATGTCGGGGGACGTGTGGCTGATCTTCATGGAAGAGTCAGGACAGGGTGTGGGTGGGTCTAGGAAATCCTCACTGTTCTCCTGCTCATTGGTCTCTGTGTCTGTGTAGTTAAGAGGCTCTTGGTTGTTGTCTTTGCTACCAGAGAACAGGCCCCGCTCTCGCCATGGAACCCAGCACAGTTTCCAAGACACGAAGAGAGAGACGCCAAAGAGGGCAAGACCACAGGCGGTAACCACAAGGGTTAGCAGGCTCACAGAGATATCTGCAAAGAAGAATAAGACAAGGTCAGTGCAATAATGTCTTTCATGGAAACCCACTTTGTTGTCCAGGCAGAAGGACCATCTCATCCACTCATTCTGAAGGACCCTACTCTGAATGCCAGGCTGAGAGATGCTGCAGTGTTTAGTCACAAACATGAAGCCCCAAGAGCAAAAGGAGAAAGAAGATAACATTGTACTACAGTGTTTAGAGACGACAGAGCACTATGTATTTAAGGAGATTCTGAGTGCTTCTGCAAGCTGAATGAGACCGTCCTACAGGTAACACCTATCATTAATGTTTTCTGAGCATGGAACTTGTCATTGTTTTTTAGAATTATCCCGTCGTCTCAAAAAAGCCACACAATTTAGGAATTAAACCACATTTTTCTTGCTATTAAGTTTTTAAGGGTCTGAGCTCACATGTTCAGTGGGCTTTGTAACATCAAGAATACCTACCACTTTGGCCTTCAGAACCCAAACCTTCACTGTTTGAGTTTTTCCAGTAGTAAATCCTGGGTCATCTACTTAAGATCAAGAGGTTTTCTTAGAAGGCAATAAAAACAAACAAAACAAAACAAAACAAAACAACTGATAGGCACAGTTGGAGACATAGAATGTTGTATATTATCAAGCCAGTTATCAGTATGGGGGTTACAGGTTAAGCTGCTGGAGGAGTTCCATGTTCCTTAGGGCTATCCCCCACCACAAGAAGTGAAGTCTTGCGCTCCTCTACCTACTCTTTCAGTCACCGACTTGAGGGAAGTTCTAAAGATCACTTCACACCAGCACTTAAGCCTACAGCCCAGGAGGAAGAGTGAGCTTCAATGGCTGAAGAAAATCCCACACTGAAGCTAACGTAGAAGTCTGTGTGCATGCCAGAAGGGGCATGAGCAAGGATATCCGGCCAGGAATTATGGTGACTGTATGTGGACCATAGTCCCATGGCCACACAGAATTCTAGAGCTTTACTCATACCTTTCAAGGCAGAATCTAGTCTCTTCCAGGTTCCTATTTCAAGAAACATGCAAAGAAACTGAAGCATGAATCTGATCTCATCTCTGAATCTGCTACTTTAAATCTATGTCCTATACGTCCATTCTGTGGCCCAGGCTCCCAAAGTTCTCCCTGGGTTTTGAATTTACTGGTCATTTTTAAAATCTTGAATGTCTATTATGTGACAGATAGTATGCTAAGTTTTGGACAAACCGTGGGATGACAGACCTCACAAATTCATAGGTTCATATTCTGGAGAGATTTTTAAAAATTGATACCCACAAGTGTTCGATGATTTCTGATGTCATATTCCTGCTAAATCCTAGTGCCTACACCATTTACTCACTGAATAAAGCTGACCTGATTTTTGCCAAGACTTTGATTAATCTTATGAAATGATAATTTTTGTCATGAAAATTGCTCTTGAAAAAAGCCTACTCCCAAGCTACTGACGGATCAAATAGATACCCCCATGCCTTCCGGTCAATCTCTGTTGTTGTAAAACACTATTACATTTCTTCTTGTAACACTGAGGTTCCTGTTTCAGTTCATCAGTTGAGCTCAAAATCTCAATGAAACAAATTTTGGAATTCCCAACAAGAAATAGCATCATCACTGATTAAGTCACATGAATGATTTTCTTTTTGAGTTTTATGGAAAATCCAATAATTACTGAACACTTAATTCTAAGACAAACCCGTGAAGGGACACTAATCAAACCATAGGGCTGGGACGTAGCCTAAATGGCAGAATGCTTGCCCGGGATGCAGGTAGTCCATCACTAGACTTCCAGCACCGCAAAGATCAAGCATAGAGGCACATGCCTGTTAATCCCACAACTGAGGGAGGTAGAGGCAGGAGGATCAGCAGTTCACTGTCGTTCCTAGCATAACAGTGAGTTCAAGGTTGGTTTGGGATGCCCCAAACGTTATGTCTCTCAACACAAAAAGATTCCCAGGTAGAGAGGTGGGTGAGGAGGTTGTACACTTGATGGAGGTAAAGTAAAGGCATCATTCACCTTTCTTCATAGATCCCTGACATGGCTGGGGCAGCGAAGAGCAAGGTATGACTCTCAGACTCTCCTTGGCTGTGACATCTCACATAATGAAGTGAAGTCTCTATTGGAGCAACAGCTGGCTGGGATCACTGTAACAGGCACAGCAAACATCACTCCCAGTCCTCACTCCTCACAGCTGAATCTGAGCACAAACCGGGCTACTCATAGTGGAATTCATTGACATATTCTATACTCCATATTCAGGCAAAACTCCTTCACTAACTACTGTAGCTTTGTTTTGACAAATACTGCAAGGAGATTAGCTGAAAGGCTGGAGGAGGGGATGGCAGGAGCAGTGGGGTCAGGACTGTGAGCTGGTCACTGTGTAGTATTTACTGATCACTCTCCCCTGTCATAATACTCGCTTCCATGTATCCAGTTTAATTCAGGATTCTCTGTGGTTCGGGACACTGACTTGTTCTGTCAATGGAAGATGATTCAATACAGTTCAATCGCACTCGGGATATACTTTTGAGCTCTAACCCAGTGCACGAGAGTAAAAAACCTCCCGTCAGGGCTGATCTTGAAGACTTTGCACCCTAAAAATGATTTACGGCAAAAGGCCCAAGTCTAGAATGGGGAATAAATTTAGCCCTGATTCACAGCCTGTGGTACAGTTGCAAGTGAGGTATATATCCATGGGTAAAACCTAAAGAGTTGGCATTTTGAGTTTCTATAATTTTAAAAGGATTTGTTGTCATGGCAAAAAAAAAAAAAAAAAGTTGGCTAACATATATGACCATATACATTACTATCCAAACAGGGATGCTTTAAAGAAAAGCAAAGTTGTATAATAACTAAGTGAGGATCAGATTGTTAAGCCTGGATTGTCCAGGGTAAACTAAGACATACGGCTAATGGATTTAGGAATTTAATGTGGTGCTGGAGAAATGGCTCAATAACTAAAAATTCTTGCTGTGTCATCATGAAGACAAGATTTGGGGGTATTTCTATTCTAGTGGGGGTAGAAATAGGAGTATCATTGGGGCTTCCTGTCTTGCTGAGAAATCATGATGCCCAGGTTTGAGAAGACACTGCCACAAAGGAATAGACAAAAGAGTAATAGGAGAGGAGACCTAATACCTTATGGCCTCTACACACGTGAGCAGGTACACATATAAATGCATACACTCATACACACACACACACGCGGATAAAGATTCAACATGACAGGCCAGGTACAGTGATCCATGCATCTGCTTTCTGCACTCAGAAGGCAGAAGCAAGAGAAACATTACAGTTACAGAGCAGCCTCGTCTATATGGCAGTTTTCAGGGCAGGCAAGGCTACACAGTGAGGCACTATCTAAAAATAAGAAATAAACAAATCCCACACAAGCCCTGAACTAATTTGGATTAGTACACTAACCTCTCATGATTCCACTGGGATACACAACATGTGAAATAACAGGAAGCCTGACCTACTTTAACTAGTAGTAATCTGGCCTCTGACCCAATTCATAATAATTACAGCTAGCTAAATAATGTCTAGGCTACACTTTCCAAATACCAGCTTGCTCTTAAGTCAAGTCATGAGGCAAGAAGCATGAGAGGAGAGAGCTTTTCTACCTGAACACTGGGTGCCAAGCGTTCAAAGAATTCCTGGCATAGGTATGGCCCATCTGAGGAGCTCTGCTCTCACTTCTGTCAAGCTTTCATGACGGAAGGATAGGGTGTGGTCTGTAAACTGTGAGGTTGCTAGAATATTATGGATTCACAGTCTTACAGTTTTTGTGCACACAATGATTACAAATAGTCAGAGTGAAAATTTTGTATTTATACAAAGACACCAGGTGAGCAGTGCTTCAGAACACCTGCCAGATGCCAGAAAGCAACGGCAGCCTACAGGGCCTCACTAGCCTCCATGTGATCATGACTGTCTGCTACCTATCACTCAATGTGGTCTCTGGAGATTGTTGTTTTTACTTTTCCTTCTTGCCAAAAAGAAGGAAAAATCTCCTTATAATTTGACGTCAGTTCAGCAAAGGAGTGTAGGGATAGGAAGTCAGTCAGCTTAGAATCACAGAATATTGTTAAAGAGATAATTTATTTCTTAAAGTCAGATGGTAGGTATGCAGTCATTTGTTTATAAGTTTTTAATTGCATATATGTTCATGACACATACTCATTGGCATTTATGGCATATTTTAAAGATGGAAAAGAATAATGGTAAAGTAGACTGTGGTGTATTTTCTAAAGCATTAAAACAAGGTAATCAGTCCTTTTATACATGGCTCAAAAAAAAAAAAAATGAGATGGCTATTTGGGGCTTGGAAGCGGCAAATGCTCCCTGAAGGCCAGCAGTGATATGGGCAGGGGACTGTGTATGAAAGTGTAACAAGAGCTATGTGGTACTTTCTCAAGGGGGAAGACAGGAAGCACAATATCCTGCAGACAGGTCTTAGACACTGCACTTGATGTACTATAATGGTGTGTCCCTGCTCACCAGACACGCTATTGTAGTACTGGATTCCAGCTAGACAAGTGCAGTTCTAAAGAATAGCTCAAAATTTAATAAGTGGCAAGTACTGCTGACTAATAAAAAAAAGAGCTTGTTCATCCTTTGGTTTTGTATGGACCGAGGAACATCAGACTGTGTTGTAGTTACTTTTCTATTGCTGAGATACAACACCATTTTCAGGGCAATTTGAAAAAGAAAACATTTACTTTGGCTTATGATTTTGCAGAATTAGATCCATGATGCAAAGGAACAGCCGAGAACTTACATCTTGATCCCAAAGCTGTAGGTTAAGAGAGAAACTGGAAATGGTCTACGTCTGTTGATACCCAAACCCTGCCCCTCAGTGACACACCTCATTCAATAAGCCAGTGTCTACTATTCTTCTCAAACAGTTCCACCAATGGGGAATCAAGGATTCAAACCAACCTGGTGATGGTGGTGGGGTTACCATTCCAACCACCGGAGGCCAGAAATATCAATGAGTGAAACCAAACAGAAAAATCAGCCAAGCTGAGGCATCAGAGCAATGGCCCATGACATGGACCAAATTGGAGCAAGAGACAAGTCATTTCTGTCCTGAGACTCAGGAAATAAGAAAGCGGATTACAAAGCAGAGATGTAGCAGTAATGAACAAAGAGGACCTAGGAGATCCCATCTGACCCCAGAAGAAAATAAGACAATTCCTCAAACAGAAGTGCAAAGAAACTTGATTGAAGATAAACGTAAACCAGCAGGCACAAAACCTCCAACTCAGAAATACCAACAGTGACAAAAAGAGGGTGTTTTCCCCTCAAAGATTTATTATCTAAAATTGCTGAAAGACTAAAAGACCAGGAAATGGAGGCAAAAGTCAAAGTGGGAAAGCGTTTACGTTTCCTAAAACTGAATGCCAAGTGGGTAGAGATTCATCCAGCATCGAGAAAGCAACACTACGGATGATCATCCATGTTTTTATTGTGAAATTTGATAAAGATTAGAGAAAGCCATAAAGTTGAGATAGAGATAATAAAGACCACACAGCTGGGGAGGTGACTCAGTGAGTAAATTTCCTGGTATGTGAACATAAGGACCTGAGTTCAGATCCCCCAAATACATGTAAAACCAAATGTTATCATGTATATCAATAGCCCTGGCACTGATGAGAGACAATGTGATGGTCAGTCTTCAAAGCTTCCTAGCAGAAAGCCTAGTGGGATCTGTGAATCCAGGTCAGGAGAGACTCTGTATCAAAACATAAGGTGGAGAGTGTCGGTGAAAGACAGACAACATAACCTATGGTCTAGACACACACACACGCACATGTACACACACACACAAACACACGCACACACGCATATGCACACACATACACACACATGCATACACACATAAACACACGCATACACATACACACATACACGTTAAAACATTAGGAAATTGGAACTATAATCCATCTTATCAGCAACTTTATACAACATAGAAAGGCATGCAAATTTCTGAAAGAGAAAAACCTACATTCAAATTAAAATTTTATATCCAAAGATGCTATTAAGTGTACAGAGTTACAAGAAACATTTTTACAACTACAACATGTCAGAAGGACTATTTGCATATGTCCATTGGGACACCTCTTATGGATGACTGTAGGAAATGAAAATGAAGCATAGATACAGAGAAAATGTTATTCAGCTCAAGAGACCTATAAAAGGAAATCTGGGCACATGAACTGGGCAACAGACCAGAGAAAAGCCAGCTCTACCAGCAGCAGAGATCTGACTGAGCATATAATACACTACTCAGTTAGCAAATGTGTGAAACATGGAACACGCGAACTGGAGATCTAATGACGTTGGCTGTTATTAATAATTCTTAAGGATGATCACTGTTTTACTTCATGTGTCAGAGGCACATGTGATACAAAGCATGAAAATGTCTTCAGATTACAGATCAATAAAAGTGGCTAGGATTTGATGCCTGAGTTTTGACATGTAGACTTTATGGTATTATTCTCTCTACTTTAGAATATTTGACAAGTTCTTAAAGGAACATAAAAATGTAAAAATGCTTTGATAGAGGAAAATGTTGATCTTTGACTGCTGTCTCAGGTGTTCATATTTAACAGGTTTTCAATGAGGTCCAGAATCTCCATTTTGTTTTCCCAGACAGAGTTTCATTGTGTAGCCTTGGCTGTTCTAGAATTCACTCTGTATACCAGGCTGGCCTCAATTTCAGAGATCTGCTGCCTCTACCTCTGCTTCCTGAGCACTGGGACTAAAGGTGTGTATCACCACCTTCCAGCTCAGACTCTCCAATTTTAATAAGGATCTCAAATCACAGATGAGTCTGATACAGGTGGCTTATGGATCACACTGAGTGATTAATCCCAACCTCTCCCCATCTCAACCCCCATCCATTCCCCAGAGAGGGCAAGGAATCCCAAGGTGAGTCAATATAGTCTGGCATATCCAGTTGAGGTAGGACTCAGTCCCTCCCCCAAGGCTGAGAAAGGTGTTCCCCTGCAGGGTATGGGCTCTGAGAAGCCAGATCATGCACCAGGAAATGAGGCCATGGAGAACTTGAGGGCTTCACATGGTGCCTTGCAAGGAAATGGTAATGTAATTAGATAGAGGAAATAGGCTAGACCAGACAGCTCTGATGGGATGTTAAGAGTTTCAGAGAACAGAACCAATGAGGACATTCTGTGTTTGAATAAATCTTTAGCACCACCCAGGATATTTAATGTGAAAATTCATTTATCAACATCTCTTTCATGTGACTACATTTAACACTTCATTCCATAAGTAATGGACTCTTTTAGTACTGTTACAGTTTAAAGAGATAACATTACTGTGAACCTAAACCTGTTCTCAAAGCAGTCTCTTCCAACACGGTGAACAGGAGGAAAAGAATAGGGGAAAAGGAGCACAAAGGTTGCATTCCAACACCCCAGTCCTTTGGAAATACCCAGTGCAGGGGAACTCAGCTCCGTACCTCATCAGGCTCCAGGACATCTTCTGAATAACATGCTGGAGAATTCATGTGTCATAGATTCCAGGTTAAAATTAAATGCTTTGATGTTAAAATGATTGAGCTTGTCTAGGAAATGCAATTATGTAAAGATATTGCTATGTTATTAAATTGTAGGCACCATAGCACAGTAGTTATGAGTAGAGCTTCAAGTCACAGTCATGCTATGTGTCTCTGAAGTGGGTGTGGTGACACTCAGGTATTCTCAGCACTTGGGAGGCAGAAATAGGAGAATTAGAAGCTCAAGGCCACCCTCTACTACACAACAAATTCAAGGTCAGACAGGGTTACACAATACTGGGACTCAAAGCAACAACAGCAAAAAAGGATTTTGATCTCAACATTGACTGTTTTTATAACCTTAGGTTGATTTCTCTATATTTTCATTTTTCATGGTAATATTGTTGGTCTCCCCATCTTGGAGTTATCTATAATGACTACTCAGAAAGTTCCTGGTGCTAAGGATGAGGTAATAGAGTAGTGGGGATAAGAGAGCACTTGCTGTGTAAGCAAAGGGCCTGAGTTAAAATCCCTAATATTCATGAAGAAAGGCTGGGATGCCTACACATGGGAAGAACCCCAGTATCAGGAAACAAAAAAGGTGGATCCTGGAGACTCAGTGAGCCAGCCCAGCCAGCCAAAACAGTGAACTTCAGGATCAGTGAGAGCCCCTGTCTTAAATGAATAAGGCAGAAGGTGATAACAGAAAGATACCAGACACCTTGCTCTAGCTTCTCCAAGTACACATACCCATAGACTCACATAAATACATCATACATAAACACAGCGCACAACACAGGCCAGAAATCTTTTTAAAAAATTAAAGTTACTAGTGCTAAGTAAGTATAAATTATTGTGTGTGTGTGTGTGTGTGTGTGTGTGTGTGTGTGTGTGTGTGTGTGTGTGTGTGTGTGTGTGGTGTTTTATAACGTGTCTCAGGATCAACGTGCTCCATGTTCAAATCTAATATTTCTACCAATAAGTGATCACTGCAGTTAAAACAGTAAGAACTTTATGTGGTGGTCTAGCTATGAACACACACTACACACTAAGACTATGATCAGTGCCTAGTGTGTTTAATTGCTGAGAACAAGAGAAGGGGCCTCCCTCACACAACTGAAATATTCTAAGAACTAAACTGGAAGCTTAAGATTAGTCTTTGCCCTTAAGAAACTACTAGCCAGGAGAATTCTTGCATTACTATCTCTAATTTAGGCACTCCTGGATTCTGGAAGTTGGTGCATGGAACCAAATCTGAGATTCAGATGACTCCCCCAAAGCCTAAGACTGAAGTTATCAGAAAGTAGGGCTTCTGGGGAAGCAGCACATTAACTGTGCGATTGTTAGATACTGTAGAGTTTTGACATAGATGCTTGGAAAGGTCTGTGAATAGACTGTTAGGATGATTCCAGTGAGAACTGAGAAAGTAAAAGAGAGATATTCAAAGGTCCCTCTTACTGAATCCCCAGCTGACCATAGACAACAGAGTGTTGGTAGACACATGGAGGTAGGTAAAGACTGTTCTCTTTTTGTCTCTGATGGTAATGAGGAGTGAGTTATTAGTAGTTAGATGGTCCTTGTTGTATGGTATGAAGAATCATGGTGAACTGTGCTCACGTATGATGATTTTGTGGAAGACAGAATATACAAACAAAAGAAGAGACATTTACTTCTAGTTATTTCTAAGTAAGGTGTTAAAGGTATGGCTCCTCCTAGTTAAAGGCTAAGAAAAAAATAGAGACAAGAGAAATCACTTGAAGACAAATTTTATAAGTAAAGATAGAGCTTAAAGATTTGGAAAATTCTTGTTTAAAATAATGCCTTAATCTATTCTTTCAAAGTTTCATACAATCTATTTTGATTATATCTTGCCCCCAGTTCCTTCTCCACCTCCTTATGAATTCAACTCTTTCTTACTCCCTCACCACTTTCGTTTTGTAAACTCATCAAGTTCAGTTTCTGTTGGACAATTTTTCCTATGCGTGTGGTCTTCTTTGGAATGTGCTCGATACACTGGGTGTCACTGCATTGAAGAAAACCATCTTTCAACCAACATCAATCAAATAGTGGCTCCCCAATTAGGGGTAGGGCTTTAATGCCTTCCTACCTTCCTCCATGTTAGGATTTTATCCGTCTTGAGCTTGCACAGGCCTTGTGACTGCTATGCCATTCACTGTGAGTTCACATGTACATTGTGTGACCTTGTTACGGCTGGAAAACACTGTTTATTTAAGTCATACACCACCTCTAGATCTTAATAACTTTTTGACTCTCTTTTTTTGTATAGATCCCTGAGACCTGAGGGTAAATGGTACAGACATCTTCATTCAGAATGAGCGTTCCAGTGTCTCTTATTCTCTGTATACTGATTAATTGTAGGTGTCTGTGTTAATCACTTACCATGGGAAAAGTTTCTTTGATGAGGATTGAGAGGTGAAAGTCATTAGGGGTCATTTTATGTCCACTTAGGAAATAAAAGTAGCAGGTTTATCACTTAGGACCAATGACTTATTTAGCCACAGGTTCTTAGCCTCATTCACAGTGTCAGGCTTAGATTCTCTCTTGTGGAGAGTACCTTAAATCCCCAACTTGCTGGACAAAAGTCAGTCACAGTGACCACCAGGCAGGTAGTGGAGTTCACAGCTGTGTGAGAGGGGTGACAACTTTTCCTCTGCTAGTGTGCACAGCACCTTCCAGCACTGAAAATGACAGCCAATAGGGTTGAAGCTTAGATTTGAAAAATTCTTAGTTGTTCATCATGGAAGAAAATAAGAAAGCATGTTGAGAACACAGTAAGTGTCGCTATGCAAGCCACAAATAAGGAATTAATATAGGTATGAACCTGACTTTAGCAGTGACCTCAGATGAAAAGATGACAGCCTAAAACAGAAGGAAGAGATGGGAAGGGATGATGGAAAGCCATCAGAGCTGTACCTAGTGGGACCATAGCCTCAGTCTTACGGGAAGAGAGAAAGACGACTCTGAAGAAGATAGAGATAACCAAGCCAAACCTCAGTTTTCAAGATGCGTCAAAATCTTGCTGTTAGTAGGTCAGATGGTCTCATCCAGAGTGTCATGCTTGTGGGGAACCAAGGAACCCTGGGAATACAAGGCATGTGTGGAAAAACTAGGGAAAAGATTCCATGTTTCTAGGAGAGACTAATATCCTAGTGTTTCCCAAACACCAGACCTTAACACAGTATGCCTGGAAGAGGAAGAAAAACCCATCTAACCAAAGTGGATTCTTTGTGAATCTTAAGATCTCCTAGAACTTGCCTTGTAGTTTGGGCTTAGTTGGGATCTGATATCCCTTTCCTGATGCCTCCTTCTTTTGGAATAGACATCTCTATGCTACATTATGCTGTACTGTGCCCTGATGTGCTATTCTATCCTACCTAGTTCTACCACTAAAATTTAGAAGCCTTATAATGATTAATTTTATTGGTTCACAACAGGAAGACAGTGTGCCTATGAGTGAGTTACACCTTGAGATATATTTATATCTGATTAAGTGATATTTTAGATGAGATTCTTCATTTTAGACTTTAGTATCAATGTTCAAATAGGTTAAATCTTAAGGGCTTTTGAAATATAATGAACACGTTTTGCAAGTGAAAAAATATGGATTATAGAAGACTAGGAATGTAATACCACAGACAGAATGGTGCTGTCTCCCCACATTCGTATACCATCCCTGGTGGAGTAGGAGGCTGGAAGTAGGAGCCTCAGGAGTGCAAGGCCATCTTTGGCTATTCAGCAAATTCAAGCCAGCCTGCACTACATGAAGGATGCAAAATAAACAAACAAATATATTGAAACCCCAACTCCAATGAAAATGGTGATTGCATCACAGGGTGTGGCCTTTGAAGGTGATGATTACCTCCCTCATAACAAAATCATTTCCCATCCCCGCTCCCACAGAAAGGTCCCTCACCCCTTTTCATCTACAAGACAGCCATTTGTAGATGAGGAAGCAATACTCACTAGATATCAAGTCTGCTGGCACTCTGGAATAGGGCTTCTCAGTGTCTAGAACTGTAGGGCATTGTAGTTTGTCACTAATAAGCTGACCAGCCTGTGTTTTTCTGTTACAGCACTCTGGACCAACTAAGACCAATAAGCCAAGTCCTACCTCTCATATAAGGACAAACCTAAGTCATCTGATTATGTTTTCAAAAGAATATCAGGAGAAAATAATGGCCAGGGCTTCCCACTGTAGGTTATACAATGTCTTAGTTACTGCTTTATTGCTGTGAAGCAATACAATGAACAAGACCACTTATAGAGGAAAGCATTTAACTGGGAGCTTGCTTACAATTTCAGAGTGTGAACTCATGACCATCATGGTGGGGATTGTGGAGGCATGCAGGAATGCAGGCATGGAGCTGGAGCAGCTTATTTCTGAACCACAGCAGGAGGCAGTGAGCATGAGACTGGGCCTGGAGTGGGCTTTTCAAACCTTAAGGTACCCACCCCAGTGACATACCTTCTCCAAGAAGGCCATACCTCATAATCTTTTCTAAATAGTCCACTAACTGGGAACCAAACATTCAAATACATGAGGGGCCACTCTCATTTAAAACATCATGCATAGGTCACTATTTGCTCAAATGTATATAGTAATATGGAAAGAGCTTTCATGTTCTGAGGGTCCTAAACCTGACCTTGTACCTTTTATACATTGTTATCATGGTTAAGTCTTTGCCTCACTACAGTCTTCCACATCTGTCCTAAAGGAGCTAGATGGGACATGCACACATTTTGTGGCTCTTGTGGAACCTGACAACTGGACCTTGGGCTTGTAAGACTACCTCTAACTAGGCCAAAGTCATCAAAATAGTTCCCACTGTAGCCACCAGTCAGAATGTTATCTAACTGGAGGCTACAATTTATGGCTATTCCTGCTTTTTATTCCTGCAGCAGACTTCTCTTAGCATTAGTTCATGGTGAAAATTGCAAGGATTAAGGAGCATTAACTCAGGCCTACAGGGGCCCCTTATTACGGTGCTGAGCCAGGTAAACAGAACACACAGCTGCCTTAACTTTAAAAAACCATGAATAAAATGAATTAGATCATGGTGCCTAGCAAGCAGCACTAACAGTATTTTGGGTGTTGTTTCTAATGCAGAGCATGGTCTATCTGTAACCAAACTGTGTCCACAGCTTCCCTTCTTAGAAGGCTGCCCAAATCATTCTGCCTGTGTAACTAAGCAGCTGGCCTAAAATTAGCATGCAGAGACATGTTCTTTTGCACCTTAATTTGCAAAGTGTTGTTTCATGGGTGTGACCAACTATTCTTCACACTAACATTGTCACCTCTGCCTCAGCCAAATGAGGCTACACAGGGGCTGCAGGTGCAAGCACACTCATGGCTGGGCTGCAGCATCTGTGTTTATAATTTCTTACTTCCAAAGCGTGCTGTATGCAAGTCTTCACTGTCTGCATAACAGGAAAGTTCATCCACCACAGTATGTTTGCCTAATAAGCTTCCATTCCCTTTGTACCTGCTCTCTCTAGAAATGATTCAATTGTGGAGGAAAATCTACTTATAATATCTTACCACTTACTCAGTTGAAAGTAAAAACGCTTGTAGAATCTACAATTTCTCTTTTGTTTTTGCTTTTGAGCTCTTGAGACAGTCTAGCTCTAGCTGGCATAAAACTATGTAGCCCGGAATTTTTTTTCTTCTCCTTCTTTGAGTCTTTCACATCATGACTTCTGATCCTACCCATCTACCTCTCCATCCCAAAATAGAACAAAATTTAATTAAAAAAAAAAAAAGAATGGGAAAAAATATCATTATGGAATCTGCAGTGAGTCACAAAGTAAACACCTTTATTCATATGTTTTTACATGCAGGTGTTTATCAAAAAGAATCATTGGTCTGGTTTGATGCCCCTGGCCTCTGCTGCACCATTAATGCAGCACCATGCCCTGGTGCAGGTGGGCAGATGCCAGATAGAAGCAGGAGGCAGGACTGAGTCTGGGCTTTCTAATCAAGCAGTCCACTTGCTTGCTGAACGGTGAAGGGCTGGGAGAAGGAGTCGTGTTTAGCTAGGGGAACAATGCTCCTTGCGCATACCCAAATGGGAAGAAGCATTTCCACAGCAGACATTGTTGGTGAGAAGCTTCTAAATACTAGTTCAGAATGGTGCTTGTCAGCAACCTTTTGATCTTGTTTCCCAGTGTAGATGAGAAATCTGAACAAAAACTGGATCAAAGTGAGAGCAGATCTGGCCTAGCAAAGGATTCTTACTGGCGAAGGCTCCTGTTGGAGGTGTGAATTATTAGGCCAATGCAGAAGGCCCCAGCTTCAAAGCATGTCAGGAAATTGAATGAAAGCACTGTGGTAAGCTATTGTGCAGATGCAGGTGCACAGCCAGGGGGAAAAAGAATGTCTCCCTACGACAGATGTGAGGGACGAACTGTAAGACACTGTAGGCAGAGCAACAGCTGCATATTCTGTCTCTAGGTTCATGCTCCCACTTCATTTTAGCCCCCACAGGGCACTGGTGGGTGGGGTAGGTCTGCCTTCTTGTGAGCACACCAAGGAGGGGTGTAGATCACTTCAGCCTGTCCTTTGTCACCAAGAACCTGCTCTTGTGTTTCAAGATGTTCCCTCCGAGCTCTGAGGCAGATGTCCTTCTCTGTTTCAGATCATCTGCATATCACTGCAAATCTCTATGATTTTTCAACAATTCTAGCACATGACTGTTTCTCTTTATTCTACAGGGGAAAGAATCTCAATATATATAAGACACAGGATTTGGGTATGGTGGTACAAACCTGTACTAGCAGAGGTAGGAGGATGGATTGTAAATTCAAACACAGTCTGGACACCCTCCTCCCCATCAGTGCCTGAGGCACATGGAAGAACTGTCTCTGCCCCACCCCACCTGCTGCAATGGCCCTTGCGCCTCACCTAGGCAGCACAATAGAGCCAACCCTGTTGGCAGAGGTTGTGTGCTTGGGGAGAGAGCTGTGCCCATTACTTGTCTGTCTTGTGTCAGCATGGGTCGGGGAGAGATCTCCCCCATCAATGCTTGAGGCAAGTGGGAGAGCTGTCCCTGAGGTCATAAGAGCTGGAGAGCTGTCTACACCTCCTCAGCTGTAGCACTCTGGAGAATGGTCCCTACATCTCACCTGGACAACACAGCACAGCTGGCCCAGACAGTGTAGGTATGGGGAAGCCAATCCTGAGGATGAGAAAGCATGAGAATGGACCCCTCCTCCTGCTCATCACTGCAAATGGTGACCTAGCCATGGCAATCCTGGAGAGCCCACCCTGCTGAAGAAGACAGGCGAGAGCTGGCAGACTCACCAACTCTGCAAGTATCCAGGCCCAGAACCAGGGTTAGGTTTTGGCAAACCCCAACATCCACCTCATCTGTGGTGATCTGCTGAAATGTAGGGCGGGGGTGGGAGGAGTGGGGAGTCAGTCCTATGGACCCACAGCTGCAGGATCTTCTTGACACAGGGCAGCAACTGGATATCCAGCAAGAGCTAGTTTGGGCTTTAGATCCCAGAATTAAGCAGACTTTTCCTTTAAGTTCTTCAGATATGGAGGTACACTTTCAAAACAGAGACTGGCCCTCTGGGCATCTGGTCTAACTGAAAGCAGACTGTATTTTCTTTTTGCTGGCTGGGTCTATGCTGGTGTGGCTGGAGGCCTCACAGATTTTTATTAATATGAATGGGGAGGGAAATTATAAGGAAACAATTTAAGAGATTAAGTCCAGCATTGTCATAATCAGACTTGACTTAACCACAAGCTGTTCCTTCAGAATCTCCTAATATTTTTTGAGAGAGCACAATTCCTGGTAAGTCCCAGGACACTTGAGAGACAATGAGCCAATGGATTTTATGTGTAAGTACCTGAGGCTATTTAGGCTTTAGCCACCTCCTAGTTCTGGTTCCAAGATATTGTGTTCTTTTAAGTTGGGAACTTAAAGAAAATCCTATAATCATACAACTCCTGATTTGTACACGACATTCTTTATACTCAAAGGCCCTCTTTTAACATCTGCTTATAAAACCCTGTTCTCAGCTCTTCCAGTGGGAAACACTGGACAGACCTCCATTCGCTTCACCGATTTCAGCCATTCTAGCCTGACCCTTATGGATTATATCTCAGACTTCCCATGCCTTTTGCTCCAATTGATTTTAGCCAATAGGAAGTTTCAATGGAAAACCAGTTTCTCTTTCAGCTGCCTTCTTATTGCCATCATGTCATACATGTCCTGATGTTCTAGCCACAGCCCCTTTTCTAGGTCCTTCTCCATTCACAGGTGGTGACAGCTCTCTTCCGTTACGGGTTCTAGAGTATGCATTATCCCTCAGTGGTTCCCTTGAACCCTGATCTTAATACTGCAGAGAGTCCTTGTGTTCAAGTTTCCACAAATGACGCAGTCTGATCATGCCAGCTTCTCCTAGGACCTAGATTAATTCACTGTAAAGCTGGCTATTTTCTATCCCAGGCTAGCTCTAGGTACCTGGGTAATATCAAGGAAACCTATTTTGAGATTCCTAATATATAAAACAAAAGTGTATTGAGATGGAAGAGCCTTCCAGATCTCATCATCTCAAATAGAGTGAAAATTTCCATTTCCAACATAACTCTACGACCCAGCTTGCATCAGTTCACAAGACACATTCTTGTTTGATAAGTGATAAAATCATAAGCTCTATATCATTTCTACTTTATATCTGTTCTTATCCACTAAAAATGTGTTTAAGGAAAAGTAACTTCTAAGAACTCTATAAAAATTGGAGTATTTATGGAGAGATTAGTTGTTCAGGTTGGGCATGGTGATATGGGCCTGCAACACCATAGTCAGAAGGCAGAGAGAGCAAGACTTTATAGCAAGTTCATGGGCTATATGAGACTCTACATAAAACAACCAAAAAAAATTACTCATTCTCATGGTTGAAAGTGAGACAATATTTCACTCTTTTCTGAATGTTTAATACTTCATATAGCACATAACAGAAAAAACATGGACTGTAGAGACAGACAATTTCTTAAACTTCACAACACACAATACTGAAGTGACTCTCAGGGAGACACTTGCCTTCCCAGAGATACTAAGACCTCTTCAGAAGATCCTAGAGAAATGCCATCTTCAAAAGTGTCTCTTAGGGATAGCATATGTCTTCAAATAGCCTTGCTTCTATAGTCAAGACTAGCATTAGAACTTGCCCTCAAAGATTTCCCAGAGTCTAAGGACAGGAGATACTCTGCCCACTCTGGGCCGTGGGCAGAATTTTTGCTGTAAGCAGGCAATGGCAGTTTCTCCTACGACATTTCCACAATCTCATATCCTCTTATACCTGGGAATATGTTCCACATTTTAGCAAATTATAGCAAAATACACAGAACATACAAGGTAATATCTAAACATAGGAAAACACAGTTCACTCACAGCTCCCATTTCTCAAGCCCTTCTGTCACCCCCACAGTGGATCCCAGTACTCACCATTCCATGGTCCACATTTCCCACACACCTAGCAAAACTGTAAGCATTGCCTACTTTATGTCTCTATGATGAGCCAAATGTTCTGTGACATTTGAACGAAAGATAGTCACAAGACAAGATCTTAACTTTGAAAGGGGGCACAGAAAATAATGGGAGCCATAGAGCGTAGGCAAGATGGCAGGTACCCGGGGTGTGTGTGCAGGCAGAACAGCATGATGCCAATGCAGGTGGGATGGCAAGATAACGCACAAACACAAAGGTAAGAGGAGACTCTGGATACACAACCCAAATGATGCTCTGGACAGGGCTATATGAAATACAAATGGTAAGTTTGTACTTACTTATTTTCTACAGTTGTGACTCAAAGTACATGTCAGAAGGCAAACACTAAAAAATGAACTGAAAAAAAGCATTTCCCTCTGTCTTTTGCCATGAAACCATGGTGTCCCTCAACCTTTAAATTTATGTAGTTTTATTATTTACTTGTACAAAATTTATTCTCAAGGGCCTATAATTACATTTTCTCCATTTTCTTTCCTCCCTCTAAGCCCTCCCACAAGCCCTTCTCCAGTCTTCTTCAAATTCATCACCTCTTTTTTAAACTCATTATTATCACATGCATACATATCCCTAAATACAACCTGTTTGCTCCACATAACGTTACTTGTATGTGTGTTTTCAAGGATGCCCATCTGGCACTTGACAATCACTTGGTGTGCTCTTCCTGGGGAGAGACCACTTCTGCTCCCGATTTTCCTCGGTTGCCTCTGTGTAGAGCTAAGGCCTCCTGGGATTTTCTCTGTGTAGTTTAGCATTTCCTTTGGTGTCATCCTTGTTCAGCTCACGTTTGGAGAGTCACTCGGTACGGCTTTATGGGTATAGCTTCTCAAAATTCTAGGAGACAACCTCACAGCAAACTCCCAGGTCCTCTGGCTCTCAAGAATCCCCCTCCCCCCACACACAATGTATCCTGAGTGTAAGTATGAACGTGTTTTATAGATGTATCCATTGGGAATGGGTTCTATTTGAAATCAGGAAAGAAATGTGCTTGTTTGTTTGCACGGTATTGGGACAAAAAATATCATACAACAGTGTAAGAAACACAAGTTGCCATAAAAGAAAGCAACAGCCAAAGACAAAGTCAAGGCTATTGTGTCACATTCAACTCTGAAGAGATTGTAAATGAGGACTTTGGATACTCGTGACTGAATTCTTCAACTGGTGCTAGAGTAAGGACATAAACCCTTCCCATTTCTGAGGTCTCAACATACTTTATAACTTGCTAACAAGTAGCTTTATACAAAACTGCAATATTGTGACAGATACATTAGCTCAGATTGCAATTAGTGGCCTTACTGAAGAAGCTACTGGAGGTTGTCCTATGCTGTCCCTCACTAGTACGCATGCACGCACACACACACACACACACACACACACAAACACACACAATTGAAATAGAAAAATTCCTTAGCATGTGTATATATATAGTCTAGTGTCAGTGAACAAAATTTGAGATATTATTTACAGAAAGGATTAAATTAGCAGAAGGCTAAAATTAGGCAGGGGCAAATGCATTGGTTATTTTCTGAGTAGACTCACAGGAGTGAACTGGAGCCCGTCCCCCTCCATTTTTTTTTTTTTTAAAACACTGTGTGTGTGTGTGTGTGTGTGTGTGTGTGTGTGTGTGGTGTGCGTGCCTGTGTTTTCTTAAGATTATTATAATTAAATTTGTAAATGAGAATACATAGGTTAAATTAATATGCAGACAACATGCTTTAAAACAGGAAGCGGAACCTCTGCAAATTCTGATCAATAAGAATCACAAGGGCTTGTCTTGGGAAACTGCAGCTAGAAAGTATAGAAAGCACCTGTAAAGAGTATGCTCTAGGAAATTTCTGCTCAGCACAGTCACAGGCGGCCTCAGGGTAGAGGGCCCGGATGGCCTGGGAAGGGCCACTGAGTCCAAGAAAGTGCACAGTGTCCTGGGAGGTGTGTTCTACTGAGGAACTGTCATTAAATATTGCTTACCAAGAGGTACATAGTCTGCCATCTGAGTATCTTTGTGCTTCTTCAAATACACACTTCTTTTCTACCTGTCCACAGGATGTTTCATGGAAGTCTTTAGTTGTGGTCTCAATGTTCCCCCTGATCCAGAAACATGGAATCAACTCCACCATACACACAACCTTGCACTTGGAGCCAATGTGGTGTGGGGACAAGATGGAAAATGCTCACAAATGGCTTCCTCATCTTCTGTAGCCATATGGTTGCTTTTGCTTTCTGAGATATTAAGAAGTTGCTTTTCTCACTTTATAGTGCAAATGTTTATTAAATATTAAAAGAGAATCTTCTTTACTGCAATTAAGGACCAGTGGACCTCAAAACAATTTTAACTTGAAGTAATATTCAAAGGCCTGCAACAGGAGAGCTTATATGGTTGAACTAGAGCCAAGTTGCTGGGTCATAGCCAATGTCCACAGCAGGAAAGAACAATTAGCAACTTGAAGCAATTTTGTGTTTAGAGTCATTCAGCAAGCTAAGTACTGTATAAATTGGCCCCTATGCTACAATTACAGGGATCCGTTCAGAAAATATTGATAAAGACCTGTTACCTACAGTGGGACATTCAAACATACTTCAGGAAATGTTCTCTGGAAACATAGCAAAGTTATTTAACAGTAAGCATGCAAACGGAACAGTAAGAAAACAGCAAGACTATGTGCATTGGTGGTGTCTCATTTGTTCTGAGGCTATCCAAATTTCTTCCCTCACCAAAGGTACATTTCATGGAACTGAATTAAAAAAAAAAATCATAAAGTGGCTTACATACTACTATTTTTGCATATGGTAGAGAGCTTCAAAATTTTGACTCCTGAAAATTAACTTTTGTTCTATATACAGAAGTCACAATGTGCTCCAAAAGGGTGAATTTGTGACCACAGCACCCATGACATCATTAAATTTTAATTGCAAGCTAAATGTCATTTTAATGAACAGGTATAAAAGTGGAGAATAAAAATCAACAAAATCATACCATGGTTGTATTCAGAAGAGTGTGTGGAGAGTATAAAGGCATAAAAATCAGTTGGCTAAAGTCAGTAGGATGCACCACAAGAGTGGTACCTTTCCACATCAGAATATCTATTGCTACAACACACAGGGCTGACAAATTGTTTAAATCACAGTTTCCCAGACAAGGCAGAGGAAGTTTCTCTGCTGAATCTAACTTAATCTGTTTAAGAATCCCTCTGGTGCCCGGGAGAGGGGCACATTTGTTAGTTACTGGATAGCTGTATTTTTGTGTGAATATAAAAATGTACTGGAATATTTATTTGTGTTCCTGCACAATAGCAAGGACATAACTCTGCCACATATCTGTGAGTTTAGCAAATGAGTTTTTACTCAACTGATAAGCTATAGCTGGCTCATCAAGGGTCTTAAGGGTCAATTGTCAAATTTTTAGAAATTTTAAAAGCTGGCTATTAAACACAGACATTGGTAATGATGAAATTACATAAACTTCTAATTAAATATTGGATATGGGAAAGAAAGGTAATAAGTACTTTAGAATGATTATTCCCAGTAATTCTTACTACATATTTCCATTATCTACTCAGAGTATCTATGCTATCTATGTGGTGGAAATACTAGACACTGACCAGGTAATCAGTCTCTCTTCCCAATTTCACCTCCAGCCATACCATTTAGCAGCTTGAAATGGGCCATGATAGAAGAATCAATACCAATGGAATTGCAAACACCAAAAAGCAAGTTTTGATTTATCGTTCTGTTGATAGCCCATGAGAGTGACAGGGGATGTCAATGTCACAGATAAAAACTGTGCCATGCTTGAAGACATTACATTGGGAATTATACAGCAAATGGAGAATATTTTCTTCTAGGATTAAAAAACAATTATCTCTTTCAACAAACAAATTGCTTATATTAATGGCCAACAAGTGAGGTTCTGACATGTGTGGTGGTGTTTATTCGGCTTTAATATAAATGAAATTATCAACCGGGATATATGGTAGACCTATACTACTTTGCGAGTTACAATCAAATGTTGCTATGGAAATAGGAGTTTGGTAAAAATAAAAGCATTCTGTGTGAATCAACTGTAATAGATGATAAAATGGAGTGTGTATTTTATTATGAGTTGTCATTATGGTGTGACATTTATTATGAACTTACAGGTGTGTTAGCAGGTACACTTTCCATTTTGGACAGCTAGTTGTTGCATAGGTACTAGTGTGCCACCCTTCTAATCCAGGAGAGGGAGTCTGACTTTCCTGAAGAATCATATTTGCGTTTCTTCTCATATCTCTACGGTTCTTTAAGTCTTTAATGAAAAATCCCTATTTCAAAACTCAAAAGACTTGTGTCAGTAGACTTACTTTTGCAACATCGTGGCTGTCACTGTCACCAGATGGCAGCAGGGCTGGACTTGGGCTTGAGCAGTTAGATGTAGAGGAGGGTCAGAAATCTCTGAATCATAATAATACTTAAAAAAAAAAAATTCCAAATCTGCTCATGAGATGAAGAATCCCCACACTTCTCTATCAGGGGACCTCTCCTCACGATAAATAATTTCATCCTCAAAGTAATAGTTACAAAAGCTATGTGTTCTTGGTTACTGCCTCAAAAGCTTGTCACAAAGTAGATTCTTAAGCTAAGCCTCCAGAGAACTGATACTTAATGAGGCTTAGGAATCTATCTACATGTTAAATAAACACCCCCAAGTATATGGAAGGTAGGGGTTGGTTTGAAACTCACAGTCTTATGTCACACTCAGCATAGACATGGTAGTTACCAAAGCTCCCTACTGCTCTCCCAAGCCCACTCTGGTTCCATCAATCTGGCCATAAGAGCTATCTTCTTATCTCTCTGGCTTTTTTCTCCATCTGGCACGAGCCTAACCTCTCCCACCCATTCCCCAGCTTAAATATATATACATATATATATACATACATATATATATATATGTTGGCTATCATAAACAGCCTTATGAAAGATCTCCCTGTCAAGAGGGACTGAATCAGAAAAGAGAAGCACGGGAGGTCCCCTATGACTTGGTTTGAATCCGATATACCTTTTCCAAATGTGTTCACGAACCATCTGCTAAGTTGGCTTAAGACACTGCCAGGGATGGACACCGAGCTGACAATCTTTCATTTCTAGATTCCATGTATCCTCCACTGTGAGGACTGGGCTCTGTGCCTAACTCTATCTGCTGGTGGAGCCACCTCTATTGGACATCTTCTAGCATCTGTCACCATTATTCTCTCTCCCTGGGCAAGAAGATATCTTCTTTTTTAGTTTGAACATAAGGTAAAACAGCATTTCTGATTCTTTAGATGTTCCCAATTAATCCTAGTTATTGGAATTCCTGAAAGTATCTCCACACTATATGCTTTTTGAAAGTTCCTGGATGTGTATTAGCCAAGCACTTCCATTTGTGTGCTTTGTACTCACTGGTAGGTAAGAATGGCCAAGATAGTGGGGTCTCTCCAAAACCACTCAAAAGAGAAAGGAAGGATACAAAAGTTTTAGAGACTATTTTCACTTTTCTTCAGCTATTTGGAATCTAACTGCATAAAACGTACCCTTAATTCACTTGAAAACTATGTCAGTTTTTTAAGAAAAAAAAAAAACTATACCTTTGTTTATGTCATCCCTATTATAGAATATGAAGTGAGCTGTATCCATTCAGCCAAATCAAGAAAACTAATAGTGAAATGTGAAGAGTCATTTTCTAGGGCTGGAGATATATAAATCAGTTGGTACAGTGCTTGCTTACCATGCACAAACCCCAGGTTCAATCCCAGCACTTCATAAACCAGGCATGGTGGCACTCGGGAGAGGGGAGGCCATTGTCAGCTATATATCAAGTTCTTTTCTGAGATGTCGAGGGGCTCACAAACCCTGTCTCTGAAAGAGTTAAAAAAAAAAGAATCCACCTTTTATGAACCACATGCTGGTGTGGCTGTGGGGGAGGAGGAGAATGCTCAGCCTCAGCTCCTTAGGCACTTAGGTATCCCCAAGACAATCTTACAGAAACTTAGAACTCAGTGAAACAAGAGTTAGAAAATCACTACGCAGATGCAAAAGCTCAGCACTTACTTCAGTTTCGAACCTGCTCTTCTTTACCATTTAAGAAACCTGGCATATTCCTGACTTTTAACACGTCCACAGCATCCTTGGTTATACTACCTTTCTTAGTGTCTTTATACACCACCATGACAGAATTGTTCAACTGGAAATGCTCTGAGCATAATTTCCAGCAGTTGGTGATAAAGTTCTGCAACAAAACATGTGTTTGAACATTGAAACCTCAAATCTAGCGTGCAAAGGGGAAGAGACATCAACTTTCACCTAGAGGATGCTCAAGGAACTCTACAATAATCCGTACTGCCCTGATGTACATATAATTATAACAGCAAATTTACTTTAGTGCTAAAAATACTCTTTGAGAAAATTCTTAAGATTTATAATGATAGAAGCAATTTTTCAATGGTCTCCTCTGGTCCCCCTCTCCATTATTTCTTTAGTTATCAGTGACTTTGATAAAGAAGGTGAGCATGAACACTTGTTGAGAAATGTAAATAAACTATTGTTTAGCATACAGCATGTAACAAATTCTCATTTTGCAAATCTCTCATATTTTTCTGATTGGGAAATGTAATTTCATGTTATAAGTTAACGACAATGACCAGAATTCAGCCAAAACCAAGTATCTGCTCAGATCACTCTTCTTACATTATTCTAACATTTATGAAGCAGCTATTATGCTTTGAGCACCGAGTAAATGAGGGGAAGAAAAAGATAAAAATATGCATCACATTCCTCCAGCAAATTCCCAGGCTAAAGAAAGAAGCAGACACATGGGCAGATAGGTCAAGAATAGGTAATTCAGGGGACTCTGAAGCAGAGGTGATCAAGAAAAATGAATGAGAAAGAAAAGGAAGGGTGGCCAGGAGAATCAGTCAGGCCCTACGCGAAGTCTAAGAGTTAAGAAACAGCAGTGGACTCTTAGCATACAATGAGGGGTGTCACATAGTGCAACCTGCATAGCCCAGTATGTATCACACAAAGCACCTTGATCTTGGTCCAGCTGCTGACTGGAGCCACTGAAGAGTTTTCTAAAGGAAAGCAGTGAGTCCTATCTAGTTTTCAGAAAGTCTACTCTTGCCCCCAAGGAGGTAGATTTTGACAGTAAAAGACAGATGTAGGAAGTAGGAACGAGCTTCCACAGCTCAGGGAATGACCTGATGGTGTAGAATTGGGTGAGATGGGAGACAGATATAAGGAAGAATTATCGACATAGTGGTGTTAGACACAGATATCTGTGGCCGTAATGGCGATGATGTCCCTGAGATGATTCTGTCTTTATGATTTGAGTGATGGGGGGAAGGGGGGTGGAAGTAGTGTCACCTACGGCGATGAAAAAAAGAAAAAATAGAACTCGGCAAATGCCCTATCCATTTAGTTAGTATTTGAGAACCACAAGTAGCTATAGGTATTGTAAGCACATTAAAGGAGATAAACGCAGCTTATATACTAGCGGAGGAAGTCATATACTACTAAATAAGCAAAGATATTATAAAAATGCTGATATATGCTCTTTGATCAAAAGAAAGCCTGGGAGAGAAAAGGCCCATAAGACCTTTCTAGGAGGTTAGCTATTGAACAATGAGGCAATTAAAGGGAGGTGAGGCACATGGGGCCTATGAGGATGCGATCATGTTGAATTGTATGTCACTCTGTCCGAGATCTGAAGCTAAGCAGAATCCAAGGTGGAATATAGATTTGGGGTTAGCATTATATAAGAGTGTTCCAAGTCTTGATATGGGAGAAGACAATAAAGTAAGGAGACAGTGGATAAAGTTTACAAGGGGCAAATGCCAACATGTATGGAACAAGCAGAAGGAAAGGCACCAATAAGAGAAAGGAAGAATGGGATTCACCTGTCCATAGTTTTTGAGGCTACAGTGCTACATTCACCATTTTAAATATAGCCGCATCCTAATGACTTAAACGAGGCCCCAGTTTGTCTTATTTTAATAGAGATTTACGGGTCACTGTTGACTGTAGCTGATGCAGCCTCGGGAGAGGTGATAGTGGGGATTGGACTACAGTGGTATGGAGGTGTGGGGGGACCCCAGCCTGTGGAAGGTGCCTCCTGATCTCTGTGAGGGCAGGAAGAATGTGACACGAAGACCAGAGCATCAGTGAGGATGAAATGAAGATACACTTTATGATAAAGTGGATAGAATTGGGGCCAAGGGCATGTGTAGTATGAGGTTTCTGACCTGGACTTTTGGGCCTAGCCTCTAGGTTTAGGCATGCTGACCCACAGACCCACAGAGACACACAGATGCTTACAATAGTTTTAGGCTGATCAGCCTAAGGTCCAGGCATATAACTTGCTAACTCTTTACACTTAATCTAACCCATGACTTTTATCCTGTTCAGCCATGTGGCTCGGTACCTTTTCTCAGAGCAGCATAGTTGTCCTCTGCTTCTTCTGGTTTCTCTCTGGCATTCTGCTCTGTTCTTCCGGTTCCCAGAGTTTTCTTAGTCTGGTAGCCCCACCCACACTTTCTGTCTGCCTTTGGCCAATCAGTGCTCTTTATTAAACTCATAGGTGGTAACAATTGTTTACAATGGAACAACATAATCCCCCTACAGGCATGCTCACTATGCCTGCTAATCATGCACAGCACTGACTCTTGGAAACCAATTCCAATCAATGACCACAAACTAGAGTAAGCCAAAATGGCAAATCTAGGTCACCTATCATTTCTTCCTCAGATGGATTTACAGGATTTTTAAAGAAATATCCCCAAGTGTATGTGGGGTCACATTAATAGGAGATGTTGTAGTCACAATATAGCATAGATGAGCTTTTCCGTGGAAAGGGGTCTGGAAACCTATTGCTAAGTTTATTAAGTAGGTGGCTTTCATGAGGCTGCTGCATCCTTCAAGGAAAAACTTTTTCCATCATACATTCAAAAAGCATGGGACCCAGAAATTCAAGGTCATGCTCAGTTGCATGCATCAAGTGGAGTAAAGGAAGAGAAAACCTAAGAAGTTCTGGAAAGGAAGGCCCAGTAAACAGAGAAACTAACCAATCACACTAATAATATAAAAAGTATAAACTAAGAGATATCCGAGCAGAAACTAGGCAATCATGGCAAGAATAAATAACAGAAACATGGACTTTGTGAATGAAAATTCCTAGAGAAACACTGTGCCTACAAAGGCTGATTTGACTGATTAGAAAGTCAATGATGAACATACATATTAGGTTATTATAAGCCCAGAGACAAAAATATCCTGTGGCATCTACAACTTCTTAATAGCCATTTACTACCTATTTCTGTATATGGGACCTATGGGGTAGATTTTTAGAATGCAGTAACAGATCCATCACTTTCACTGACCCAAAGGCAAAGAATGTTGTCAGAGAGCATCTGAGGGCTATAACAGATACTCCCTTACTTTGATGTAACCACCCATCTGTTGTTCCCACCAACTTAAAAGTGCCTCGACCTATGACTCTCTTTTTTCTGTTACTATCAAACTTCAGGAAACTGTATGTCAGAGAATGGAATTTAGGATAACTTGATTCTGTGTTCTTGAGCCATGGCCACTCATATTTGGCTTCAGAAAAACTATCTCTTATCTCCTTTGAGGAAAAAGCTGTTCCTTATACATACAGTCTGAACACCATATCTTGAAATGTGAGAATGAAGCGCTTCACTGAAAGCAAAAGAGAAATAAAGCTTGGGAGAATCAAGGCAGTTTTACATGGCACAGCAGGCAATAAACATATCAGAGGACTTTATCTAAAAGGGCAGCAATAAAAATAGACTGCAAGAGTTTTTAGATAGATCCAAAAGAGAACAAAACTGTGGCTATTTCTGAAATTAGGTGATGTGGAAGTCTCTGTAATCTTAGTGATTGAGTCTCCTTAGGATAAGACCTGATTACTACCTACATAGCCTGATATCATCAGGTCTGAGATTCATTTATAATGGCACTTCTGCTTCTTGGAAAGACACCAACCACTGTGTCTCTGTAAGCTACTCCCTGGCACCTTAGGCTAAACACACCCTGTCTTCCTCTAATCCCTTCACAGAACATGCACACTGGGCTCCCTCTCCCACCTCAACTCTATACTTGTATTTTGACCTCTCCTGGAGCATATAACTGAGCCATAGAATCAGGTGGGACTGTAGAAGCACCAGATCATGTTTTCAGATAAAAAATGTGCCAGGAACAATGAATGCGATCATTGTTATAATTTCAAAACGATACTTGAAATAGTCTTTTTATTTTAGACTCACCTCTACAAGTCCTATGCCCTTCCAACCCATATTTCTGAAACCCAATCAAATCTCTGTGACTCCCTCAGCCCAGTCCTATCCCTGTATTTTGTACAACCCAGATGCCTAAGTAATAAGCCCCAAACTGTCTTTACAGCTTTTTCCTATTCTATCCCATGCTGCAGGGGTTCGATCACAAAATAGACTACTATTACCATTAATGTACAATTCAAATTCTAATGTGGCTCACAAGATCCTTACATAGCCTTCTGACATTTGTCTGTCAGCATCTAAGCTGACATAGTCTAACTTCTTGGTCTAACTCTGTTAACCTTACACTTACTCAAGTTCCTTTAAATAGTTTGCCTGATACTTCTCAACACTTAAAAGCTGATTTTTCTTCTTCTTCTTCTTCTTTTAAATAGAAACAACTCCTTCTGTGTTTTATGTGCTTCCCATCACACCGCATTTTCCTTTACTACATACACTCTACAGCTATGCATGTTACCCATATTATCCAGGACAGGCACCTAGTGCCAATTAGCTTCAGCACCACGGACAGTGCCAAGGACACTTCCTGACATTGCACTTAAGAAAAACAGCAAAAGCTGACAGTAGTGGTGGTGCACACCTGTAGTCCTAACAACGCAAAAGAGGATCACCACAAGTTCCAGGCCAGCCTGGGACACACTGCAAGACATGTCTTAAGAAACATCAAGAAAAGCAAGTGCAACAACAAAATATCTAACCAGTGTGGAGGATAGAATGAAGCGGGAGGGGTTAAGGAAGAGTCAATGATGGGGCAGAGGCCAAAAGGCAAGTGGCAGAAGATAAGAAAGAAGGATGATGTCAAAGACGAATGAAGGCTGTGCTGGGAATTTCTGTGTGAACCTTTGAGAAGTGAGCCGACTGACAACAGGAAGTGAACTGATCTCTGGGTGCCACGTCCCATTCAAACACTCAATCTCCTTCACACCTCACAGTCCTCCCCTGGAAACTACTCTTACCTTGTAGAAAAGAATGAGACATGGTGATCTCCGGTTACTCTCCCTGACTCAGTGAAGCCGTCTTTGAGCCCAGGTTACACACACTGCTCAGCACACTCTTTATTAGAAGTGTTTATCTAGGAAGTATTTGCACAGAGAACACCGACAGATCTAATGGTAAAACTTTTCACACATTCAGTATTTACACTTGAATATGTGACTTCTTTTATCTCAGTTCTTGCTGCAGACCACCACATACATTTCTACTTGACTGCCCCTCTGAGAGAAAGCTGAGTCCCCTGAATGTAACTGTGAAAAAGGACATGTAAAGGCAGTGAGGGCCTCTTTCCCTCGGCTCTTCTGGGGTAATCTGTAGAATGTGGTCTCTTCTGGGGAATGAGGACATGTCTGTATTGTGTGATGCTCTCATTACCCTTATTACAGATCCAGATGGAAACACAGCTATATACGGCACAGACCAGTTGCACTCTGCTGTGCAACCCTGGCCTTCCTCATTTCAGCAGTACTGTCAAATGTTAACTTCTGGAAGCGCAGGGTGTATAGTGGATATGGCCCTCAAGCAAGGAACCCATCAGGACCCAAGGAAAATTCTTCCTTAATTGACATTACAGGTGGGTCTGGAGGTACAATATATATTGCATTATTATACATTTGGGGAAAATGTGTTCTCAAACTTTTGTAACAATAAAACAGCTTTGTCATGATAGTTGACACTTGCAGATGTGGGAAAGGAAGGCTCCTCCTCCAGCTGAACAAAAGCTCACACAGTGGCTATTACGCCTCAGGTTCCTGCATTTATGTAAGTCTTCCTGCTCCAGACAGAAGCTAAATACTTAAGAGGCAGAGCCCTTTGCACCCTTCCCTCAACTTCTCAATTTTGAGCTAGGCTTTTGTTATGAGGCTTTGAAAAGTTCATCTATGATATTCATCAAATCCAATAGTACTACACATGTGTGTATGTATATGTACTCCTTGTGCATGTATGCATCAAATTAGTACCCTGTTGATGAAGGCATATTTTTCATAAGAAATTAATTTTAACTGATTCAATTTACCATCTAACAGTGGTTACCAAGGATACCAAATAGGCAGAATCACTTGGCTCCAACTTGCTTGTTAAATCAGAAGATGTTAACAGAAAACTGTGAAGAATTATTATTTTCTAAATAATCTGGCCTGAAATAGTGCCCCCTCCCAATGTTCTCAATTCCTGAACTGTATAATAATTACCAAAAATGTGTAAACATTTTTCTAGGATTTGAAGTGGAGTGATTAATATGTAGGAAAATGATCGTACATATTATGTAGGATAATGGTTTTACTTTCATTCACTCCTGATAAATCACTGGACTGAGAATGGCCACTGATTTGATCTTCTTATCTATCTCAAAGCAGACGTTTCTCACCATGGCAGTTAATTGAACATTCCAGTAATCTTGCTGAGTCTGCCCTAAATCAAACAGCCCATATCTGTGTGTTTAGTAATACAGGCAAGCATTTCACAGATGAGCCTAGAGTATGCCTTTGAGGGCAGAGAATTAAAATTTAAGCACCCAAAACAACCAAAAAAAGCACACATAAGATTTAAGAGGTGTCTACTCAGTGTCACTATAAGGAGGAATCAAAATTTCAGCCCCCCCCCCCAAAGACATGGTCGTGTTTCTTACTAACAAGTTCATTTCTGACTTAAGGATATAAATCCTGTCATTTATTGCTATTAACATGTCTTACTTGGTGGTATATTTTCATTTTGTTTATAACATCTTTTGTAAAAATGTTTCTATTGTTATAGCTGTCAAAATCTGTCAACTTTGTGATTTGCAATTGTTAGTTCTGATGTCAGATAAGGGCTTTTTATACCTTAATTAAGAAAAAACAGGTAGTTGCCACCTAATCTATTTCTCCAGTTTTCTAGAAGAACAGACATTATTTGTATCTGAAATGACACTTCTCAAGCCAAAAGACTACATTTTCCTACAGCTTGGTAGGGCCACATGACTGAATATGGTCAATGGCATGAAAGCAGGAGGCTGACATTCAGAAAAATTTTTTCCAAAAGAACAGGCCAGGGCCTGGAGAGATGGTTCAACAGTTAAGAGCATTTTCTGCTTTGTAGAAAACCTCAGGGCAGTTCCTAGCATCCACACAGTAGTTCACAGTAGACCCCACCTCAAGGCTACTGTATCAGTGATAATGTGGAAACTCTAATACATTGCATGGTGCTAAGTCCTAGCAGGTATCATTGTTATTATTATAATTGCTGCTATCAGCAGCATCCTTATCACACTCAGAACTGGCTTAGTTTCAGAAGGTATTATCAGGAATAATGCCGCTTTCTTGGTTCCACCTGAGATGACATTGTTTGTTTGTTTGTTTTCCCAAAAACTTAGCTGTTCACCCACTGCAATGATTGTAATAGAAAAGATAGGTAATAATAAAGGTTGACAAGGCTTTTTTTGAAATGAGAATCCTTGGACACTATTGGTTGGAATATAAAATACTCCAGTCATCTTGGAGAACAGTTTGGCTGTTTGAGACATTAAATGTAGATTTACAATACAACCCAGAAATCCTATTTCTAGGTACACAGTTAATAATAATATATACATATATAAATTTATACCTCAGGAAGCGGTAAAAAGATTCAATAAGTTGCTGTCCATGTAAGCATGATGAGCTGAGTATGGAGCCTTTATACCATGAAAAATCCAGGCATAATGGCACACACCTATATAACAATATGAGGGAATTAATTGGAAAGGGGTGGGGTAGTTCGAATAAGAATGGCCTTCATCGACTCATGTTTGAATACTTGGTCCCCAGTTGTTGGAACCGATTGGGAGGTATGGCCTTGTTGGAGGAGGTATGTCACTGGGCTTTGATGTTTCAAAATCCAACATTATTTCCAGTTATCTCTCTAGTCCCATGCCTGTAGATCAGATATAAACTCTTAGCTGCTGCTCTAGCGGCATGTCTGCCTGCCTGCTCCATGCTCTCTGCCTTGATGGTCACGGATTCACTCTCTGAAACTGCAAGGCCCCATTATATTATTTCTTTTATTCGTTTCCTTGGTCATAATATTTTGTCATGGCAATAGAAAGTAACAAGACAAAGAGGATACTTGGGGCTTGCAGGCTAGTCAGTCTAGGTGAATCATACACTATGCATACAGTAAGAGAACTTGTCTCAAAATAGGGCAGAGAGCAATAGATAAATATATCCAATATTGGCTTCTGGTATACCTTAATGCATGCACACACACACACACACACACACACACAAACACACACACATATGCGCGTGTGCACGAATATACACATACATACTTTGTTTTTAAGACTTATAAAGAACAAATTAACTGGTAAACCCCCCATTGGACTTGAATTTTCTAAGCAGTATTATCAATAATAGCACCAAAATGGAAAAATGTCCCAAAATGGTTAGCAGATAAATAAAAGCCAGTACAGTTATATAATGGAATGCTATCAGCAATATAAAGAACTAATGATACAGAGACCATGGTTGGACTTCAAAATTATGCTCACTCAAAGAATCCTGCCACAGCAAGCTCTTATGCAGTAAGACAGCATTTATTTATAACATCCATAAGAAGTATATTTAGAGATGAAAAGTTACCTAGTGGCCTCCTGAGGTGGGAATTAGCCGAACACATACATAGTGAACCTTTATGGGGTGATGGGGGTTTTCTAGGACTGATGTATGGTACTTGAAAGACTGATTTAAGGAGGAACAACTAAACTGTACTTAAAATTGATGAAGTGCACAATGTGGAAAATATGCCCTAATGAATATTTTTGATGTGGCAGAGCTTTACTGTGTAGCCCAGGCTGGCTTTTAGATAATCACAATCCTCTTGCCTTACATTGGCAACTACTAGGAAAGTGCCATAATGCTCAGCTACACATACACATTTACCACTTTGAAGTTTATACTTCCTTTATATGACCTGGCCAGTACTTATCAGTTTTTAAAAATGTCTCCTGAATATTACTTTTCTCTTCATGGGTAGAAACTTCCAAAAGTACATCAGACTTTTAACTGTTAATTATACTCTCTAATTATTTCTCTATTTGACATGTTACTGCAGTAGGTCCCTAATTCTGATTGCCTTAGGTTATAAGTCTTAGTAAATTCAGTTTTACACTTTTAATTGTTGCTCCACTAAGTAAAATTTATGGTTGTTAAATTCCCATTGTTTATCATATTATGAATAATGAATAAGTCTTAATGTGATGACTTATTCTGTATACAGTTTGTTATAGGAATGGTAATCCAATTAGCATAAAGCTTATCAAAAGAACATATAAAGACAACAAAAATTCCATAAATAAATCTTTTTCACTGATTAATTTAATATATTTAATGAAACTATTTTCTAAACAGTGAAAGAGTCAGACACTAATTCTCTTTGAAACTCCCCATGGTTTCAATTTTATTATCAATTTTTGTTTGCATCTCCCTTCTTGAAGCCTCTTTGGAGCCACTATTGATAGTCCGCCATCTATACCCTAATGCATCGCTGTCTATGTGCAATGGTGACTTGGATTTAATTTCCCACTTCCCATAGACTGAAGCACTGGGCAGACAGCTATGATTGGGTTACTGAAGCACAAAACTATAAAAATTAGAAGACACTTTAAAACCACCATAATGGAAGAGAGATGTGACTTTATTCTTCATCTGTTTGCAGAGTGGATCCTCCCAAACTGAATCTATGGGGATTATACTCCCCCAGAGAAGGTTTCAATACTCTACATGCAAATAACCCCAAAGCAGTGCCGGTTACAATCAATGGGTGTTTTTTTTTTGTTTGTTTGTTTGTTTTTTGCTTTTTTGTTTTGTTTTGTTTTACCAAGAACCTATTGAAAGAAACACTTTGGAGGATTTTCTCTGAAACAGATAACACAGTGTGATAAATTTTAGCTACCTCAAAATTTAAGCATTACGCACAAAAAAGGTTTTAAGCCACGCAATTAAAATGACCAATAAACCTGTGTATTACAGTAACATGAGAGCTGAAGCCATGGTTCAGGAGGAAGAGACCAAAAAAGAGCTGGCACCCTGATTTCCTCCTTCCCTGTAAAATATTCTGGGAAGTTCAGCTATGCAGGCATCTGACATCCATAGTATTTGAAAAAATAAAACTGAAAATATGTTTAGCCTGGGAGTCTCTGAATCACTTTATTTCCTACATAAAATACTAAAAGTGGTTCTCACATGGCTTTCTCCATCCAGCCAACTTTGTTCTCTGTTCCAGGAATATTTCTGGCAAGGAAAGAACGTATTCCAGGATGATTCCATGTTCTTCTCTATGCTCATGACCCACAGTTCTTGCAACCATATCTACTCTGTGGTTATCCTAAGTTATGAACAGATGATAATCATGTTACATGCTTAGTAATAAAGACAAAGGTTTTCTTATTGCGGAGACATTACAGCCACATCCTAAACCTGGATTTGCTTAAAAATTCATCATCCATGTTGCCAGTGGGACTGCACTTCATTATAAGGTTAATTCTCTGTGTGGTTTTAAAAATTACCAATTTTATGTAGTAAATGCATTAGGATGTCTGTATTTCCTTGCCCAATATTTTATAAAAGTTTTACACAGGTGATTTGAGCATATTTCCTTTTGTAATTTGGCTGCAAAAAGGTCATTTTAATTCATGAGGCCATTAATGCATGGCATTTGCAACTCTGATGGTTCATCAGGCTCAGGAGTCATCTGAAGATCCACGCTAGGTTAACAAGACAGGGTGACTGTATCCTCAGAAATTCCCTGGGATGATTCTGACGTCCAACCCAAGCAGAGAACCACTCCATAAAGCCTCTGTTTGGTAAAGGACTTTAGATTTCAATGCTGTTCTAACTTCTCTCCATAGGCCTGGGCACACGCACCAGGCACTATATGCATCCTTAAACTTGATATATTTAAAATTAATTTTTCTTTCACAAAAATATCCTCAACTTCCAGTAGTAAACCTGGACTACCAGTAGTAGATCATGTGACTACCTTCCCATGTACACCCACCAGACACTCAGAAGTCAGAAGCCATTTATTTTATATCAGTGTACTGGGTATTTTGTCTCTTAAATATGTCCTACGGTATCTGTCTACTACCTTCAAAGGATGCTTCAACACTTTTGCCTGATAAAAACCAACTTGCTGGTGTTTCCTTTAAATCCCGCAGCTTTAGTTATCCCACTGCACATGACTGACCCCACCACTGCTCCCCAACTGCCCACTCTTGTCCCAGTGGTTTATCATTCTTTACTCTGCCTCCCCCATTCCTGGTACAGTTCACCTGCTGGCTTACTGTCTCATTCCATAAAATCACTTTCATCACAATTCCTGGTTAATTCTTTATCTGTGCAGTTGTGATACTTGCAAAACCCTAGACTCGGTTCCTTGAATGTTTCTCATTGAATATCCTTTATGTAGTGAAAATGCCCTGGATCCTGGTCTTACCAACAGGACAGCATTTCCATCAACGCCCTCTCCCCCAGTTAGAATCACACTCTCTCCCCCTCTTCAAAGCATTCCCAATAGCCTTACCCTGACAGAGCCTATGGCTATTTAATCTTCCTCATGCTTAATTTCCATCTTCTCCACAGCTGAGGATGACGCTGGATTGATCCTTGTGTCTTTCTCCAGGACTGAGACTATGGACTATGGGCCCTGTGCCTGGTCTTAAACACTGACGAAGATCAAACCCAAGACCTCAGGCACGCTGTACTGTGTGAGACACACTCCCAGGCCAGCCTCAATCCTCTTACATGTGCACTTTTCTCTCGTTATAATGAAATTTCAGCCACTATAGTCACTACATGCTATGCACTCTCAACATCTTTGCTACTTTTCATTTTTATGCATACTCATAATTCCTGTTTTAACACTAATATCGGGCGGCAGTTGGCTTAGGGTAAAGGAGCCTGCTGCTAAGCCTGATTACCTAAGTTTGATCCTCAGGACTCATATGGTAGAAGGTAAGGACTAACTCTCAAGAGTTGCCCTCAGATCTTACACGAACATTGATTATGGCATACATATAGTGTTCAGATATATACTTGCATAAAATAAAAGTGTAAGAAAAATGAACTGATGTGGGATGTTTTGTGAATACCACTGGATAATAAAAGAATTGTTTTGGCCTATGGCAGAGCATCTTAGACACAGGCAAGAAATCCAAGCACAGATACAAGAGAAGGGTGGAGTCAGAGATTGATACTTTGAGCTGCAGCCGAGAGCAAGATGTAAAAGTACAGGTAAGCCACGAGCCATGTGGGCAAAATACAGATTAGTAGAAATGGGTTATGATGCCTGATCTATAGACCAAACAGCATGTAATTAATATAAACATGTACAGTATTGGCCAACAGTCATCGCATCCATTCACTCTCTCATTCCCCTAGGAAATTATTATCACACTTAGGTTTTCAATCCTTCATCACTCCTGACTATCAATCCTCTCAGGACATGGCTTCCTCATTCAGTGAGA
Organism: Phyllotis vaccarum; assembly: GCA_033318265.1. Lineage (NCBI taxonomy): Eukaryota > Metazoa > Chordata > Mammalia > Rodentia > Cricetidae > Phyllotis > Phyllotis vaccarum. Next base: position 12,154,396 of record JARWLC010000019.1, read on the forward strand.
AGGAAGGAATGGTCAGAAGACAAATGACTGCAGAATCCCTTCCCTATCTACCCACTCTGCCCATGGATTTTGCCTTGACTCCTTGGCAAAGGAGCTTACCTCCTACCCAGCATGCCATTTCTTAGCGCTTCTTTTTCTCCAGTATACAAATGGTTCTCTTTACTTTAAAAGTCATCTTGTCAATCCTTGCTTCTTTCCTGGTACAAAATTTGTTTGTTCTTTAATTTTCTCTTTTCAGTTTTTTTCCCCCCAAGAAACCACTTAGACATATTCCAGCTTTTATTTTTCCTTCAAAATGACTTAATTCAATGTTACCAATCAGCATCCACATCATTCAGTTTGATGGTTAGCCTGGCCCATATCTTGCTTGACCTACTATCTATGTTTTCTATATTTCATGCAGAAGATATCACTCCCATGCCTCAAGAAATCTTCCCTCATGTTCAGCCAAAACTCCTATTTCTTGCTTCCTCCCCACTTGCTAGTCCTTTCCAGTCTCTTTGGTGGTGGTTCTTCATCTCTGACAAGTTTGTGTGAACTCTGTCTTCATTTGTCCTTTGGACAGTGCTGTGGTCTGAATGCTCATTCATTTCCTGCCCCCGAATTTACATGTTGAAACCTAGTCATCAAGCGACAGCATAAGAAGTGAGTTGCTGGGTGGTAGTGGTGCATGTCTCTAATCCCAGAAAGCATGAGGTAGAGGTAGATAGGTGAATCTCTGTGAATTCGAGGGCAGCCTGGTCTATAAAGCAACTTCCAGGACAATCGGAGCTGTTACATAGATAAACCCTGTTTCGAAAATTAAATAGATGGATAGATAGATAGATAGATAGATAGATAGATAGATAGATAGGCAGGCAGACAGACAGACAGACAAACAAATAAATAAAGCAAGTAAGAAAAAAGTAGTGAAGACTGTTGGGGGTTGATTAGAAAATAAGAATGGAAGGTTGGGGGTGTAGGTCAGTGGATGAGTGCTTGCCTAGTATGCACAAGGCCATGGGTTAATCCCCACTACTGCCGAATATAAAAATAAGGGCAGAGCATACAGAGAGAGGATTAGAGACACTTTTGAAGAAGCCCATGACCAACTGGGCATGGTGACACATGCCTATAATTTCTGGAATCAGGAAGATTGAGAGTCAAAGTCACCCATGCCTATATAGCAAGGTTGAGGCTAGCCTAAGGCACATAAGACTGTCTCTATCTATCTATCTATCTATCTATCTATCTATCTATCTATCTATCTATCTATCTATCATCTATCTGTCATTCAAGGCCTGATCTATCTATCTATCTATCTATCTATCTATCTATCTATCATCTATCTATCATCTATCTATCTGTCATTCAAGGCCTGATCTATCTATCTATCTATCTATCTATCTATCTATCTATCTATCTATCTATACCTATCTATCTATCTATTTATCTATCATCTATCTATCTATCTTACATCTATCATCTATCTATCTTATATCTATCTATCTATCATCTATCTATCTTACATCTATCTATCTATCTATCTATACCTATCTATCTATCTATCTATCATCTTTCTATCTATCTATCTATCTATCTATCTATCTATCTATCTATCTATCTATCTGTCATTCAAGGCCTGATCGATCTATCTATCTATCTATCTATCTATCTATCTATCTATCTATCTATCATTTATCTGTCATTCAAGGCCTGATTGATCGATCTATCTATCTATCTAATCACTTTCAATTTTGCCTGTGTGCCTTCGGTACCTAAATATGTTTCTGCTGTCTAGACCTCTTCCCTGAACTCCTGGGAAGTGCATCCATCTGGCAACATAGGATGTCAAGCCAGCAGTCCTCCATTCTTTGTCATCAAGAGCTGTTACCCACTATACTAGGTTATTTCTATCACCTAAGGGCTGTTAGCTGTCCCAGCCTACACCATGTAAAAACATCTCTCAAGTCTTTCATTGCAGCTATTTCTCCAATTTCCTTTTTTTAATTTTTTTTTTTTTTATTTTTCAGAAAGAGTCTCATGTAGCCCATGTTGGCCTTGAATTTACCATAGAGCTGACGATGACCTTGAACTTTGGATCCTTCTGTTTCTACCACCTCAGAGCAAGGATCATAGGTCTGCACTACTTTATCTAGCTTCTGAAGTTCTAGGAATCCCCAGAGCTTTGTGAGCCTTTTATCAACTGAGCTATATCATCCCTGGTGGTTCCTAGACCCTACAATCTGCTGTTGTCACCTTTCTGCCCTCACTCACTGCTGTCCTCCTTGACTCCATCCCTATAACCCCGTTCACTCCTGGCAGACACCTAGACATGCCAGGCAGGCTCCTGCATCAGAACCTTTGTCCTATTATTTCTCTTCCCCTTGGTGCATATGTCTTATTCCCACATCTCCTGACCCTGATTCACAAACAACATACACTCTTCCCATTGTTTTTATTTATCCTTGGCATATAGTAATAACTAACATACCCTGTAATTGATATACATGCAATACTTCTCCCCATCATGTGTGCTCCATGGGAGAAAGCCTTTTGTGTTTGCACACTGTTATCATACATATTACTGAATGCATTTATGCACAATACTCTAAACATATATCCACTGTATGTGGCCATAAGGTTACATGACATTTTGTTCAATAACAGACTATATATATGATCGTATCATATTATCATAATAAAGAGAAAAACTCTTGCCTCTTCACTTCATAGAGGCCATGGTCAGAGACTGGTCTATACCATCAGATTTGCATGAGTCTATTCTAGGTTAAAAAAAAAAACCAAAACTGCCTAACACTACACTGCTCAAACCATTTCCCCATCACTGATATGTGACTGCACCTTATCACAGAGCCTGGCACACAGCAGATGCTCAATAAATGTAACACAGAAATTAAAAAAAAAAAAAAAAAAAACAACAAAAACCTTAACTTACCCTCAAACTTCATCTTGATTCCAGAATAATCTAATTAAGTGTTGAATCTGAAGTGAGGATTTCATTCAGGTGATAAGACAAAAGTGAGTTCAAGGCTGAGATGGGATACACACGGGGATACAGGCCTGGTTGGGCTACATTCCAAGACCCTATCTCAAAGAGAACTCCAAAACAACAAAGAGAAAGGTAAATCTTTTCACGCCTGCCTTTAGGTGAAAGCCCTTCAGTGGTTCTGACTGCTATGAAGACACAAACAGAAATGTCTTCTGAAGCCAGGCACGTCCTTAATGTGTCAAAAGCAAGGTGTGTGTGGGGGGCGGGGAGGGGTACAGATGTGAAAAGGAGCTAGGCTGTTACTTGCAGGCATTTGATTCAATTTTTTTTTAAGTGTGTATTACTTGGTAAGTGTGTATTACTTGGTAGTTCCCATATAGAGGGGAAAAAGTCATCCTCACAGTGTGGCGGTGTGGCTCTGAGAGAGCCTCCCATGCTTAACTTCCTCCTGAACTCTTTTGACACAGAGAAAACAGACTTGGCCTGTCCGTGGACCGGGTGACTGTAGAGCAATGGAACAAGCAGCCTTTTTATTGTTGAATAACCAGACAAGGCAGCAAGATGTCACCGTTGGCATCATTGGACATTATATCTGGAATCCAGATGATGGGAGCAGATGTCTAAGCTTGCTAAAGGCAGTTTTACAACTATGTGAGGTAATTTTACTTGTGTTTTAGAGGAATATGACTGGAAATCTAAAATTGGAATCATTTAACACACGATTTTCTGTCTGTCAGGACCTTACCTTAGACAAGAAGAAACTGCCAACCAGAATGTGTCTCTCAAGAGGACACAGAAGACTTGAAGAGCTACAGAACTGCCCCTGCTTGAAAACTTCCTGCCTCACTTTCCTGAGAATGGATCCTCTGGGCTCACAGCAGGCGTAAGTATATTCAGGTTTTCTGTCAGTGCCCAAGCCCACCTAGCCCTGGTGTCACTGGTTTCTGCCAATGGCCCACAAGGACTTTTATGATGAACCAATACTAATTACAATAACTTCATCTCTCAGCTTTCTCAATATGCACGGCACTTACTAATACAGAGGACCCATTCTCTCCTGTGTTATATTGGCCTTGAAATTTCCTAGAATGCCCACTCTACCCATAAACAGACTTCTATAGCAAGTCTTTAAAGACCCACTCACACCAGCTAACTACTTCTCTTTTCCTGTACCGTATTTAGGCTCCCTTCCTGTCTTTATTAATTGCAGCGATTATTTTATCTCCGTTCCTTAGGAGCGGTAAGTTTGTCTAATGTGTCTTTCAATTACTCATGCCTAACCTGGCACATGGCACTTAGGAGGCACTCCATGACTGTTTCTGAACTTAATGTTCATTAGGAAAGAGTGATAATATCAGTGTGACTAACATAAAGGTCCCATGACACAAAGGTAAAACGGAGTGAGGTAACAAATGAATATATAATTCTCTTACATTCATATAAATAAAAGCATTTTTCAGTGGCACTGGAAGACTGTTATAATGGTCACAAGAGGACAAGGAGCATCGAGTTATTCTCAGTAATAGAGTAAGTTCAAGATCAGTCTGGCCTTCATAATGTTCTGCCCCAAAAGAATTTTAAAAGGGGTAAGGAGATAGCTCAGGGGATAAAATACTCGCCATGTAAGCATGAGGACCTGAGTTTGAATCTCCAGAGCCTGCATATGTAAAGTAATGAAGGAAAAGAGACTCTATCCCAAACAAGGTAGAAGGCAAAACAGACACTAAGGTTAACCTCTGATTTTCACTAACAAACTTAAATACACACACATTACATCACACATGCGTATGCATACACATAAGTAGACCGCCCATCTCCTCAAAACAAACAAACGAACGAATAAACGAAAGAAGAGAGAAGTCATGGTACACAGTGAGAGCTCCCAGGAAGATGAATTCCCACAGGGAAACTTCTACACAATTCAAACTGTGACTTCATGTGAATGCAGAAATACACACTTCACACTCACCTTCTCACGATGTGATTGCTCTCCTGACTTAATCCCCTTTAATGCACCCTGATTTTTTAACATGGTCACCTGATGAAGAAATGACTGTATTTCTTCTAAGCCAACCAGATGGGGATCACACCTGCCCACGCAGAAGTGCCAGTATGCCTTCCAGTGATATTACCTGTGCCACCCACACCCACACCCACAGGAAGAGAGGGGAGAGAGAAAGGGGGGGGCACAAGAGCATGGGAGGGGGGAAGAAAGTGGAATTTTAGGGGGAGTTCCTTCCATGCTCAGGTTCTTTCTTCTGGGACACTCTGGCCCACATCAAAAAGTCCATGTCTTTGATTGTTTATTCTGAAAGAGGCATCTGGCCAGGGGCCTGCCAGTGGTGCCAGCACCAGGCTCTGCTTTTGTTTTTCTCTCGTGATAATTACCTCTTGACTAAACCACTCACTGGTTCCTGTAGAGGAATACCACAGAGATGAAAACGCACTTGTTTAAATAAAATATTTATGAAGAAACCCTAAAATGTCACTGAAGTCAATGCAAATTAGACCTTCACATACTGTACATCTGATGCCACTCAGTCCTTGGATTGTAATTTCCTCATTACAATTACCATTAACTTTCAGAAATTAATCCCACAGTGCATAATCACACCAATAATTATCTTTAAAAAGCCAGTATTTTAAGAATGATTCTTTTTATTATTTTGGAAAGTTTGATGTAAGGGTAATATTTAATCACAATGGTTACAAAGATTTTCTCTTAAAGCTATATTTAATTACTTTATACACATACCCCCTGATAAGAAATTTTACTATAATTCAATTTAAGGTTTTTATCAGTGAAAGTCCTACATTCTGTTTCTCTGATCCCGAGGCAGGGTCTCATGTAGCCCAGGCTGGCCTCAAACTGACTATGTAGCTGAGGCTGGTCTTGAACTCTTAATCTCATGTCTCTAGCCACCAAATGCTGGGATTACAGAGAAATTATATATGTCAGCACATTCAGATTTTAATATATTTTTCCCCTAAAAGTGGATATTCATGAAAAAGCCTTGTAACACTTATTAAAAGTCTTCAAGATAAAAACTTGGCAAAATAGCCAAGTGCAGTGGTGGGACACGCCTTAATCCCCACACACAGGAGGCAGAGGCAGAGGCAGAGGCATATGGATTTCTGTGAGTTCGAGGCCAGCCTGATCTATATAGTGAGTTCCAGAACAGCCAGGACTGTTACACGGAGAAACCCTGTCTCAAAAAAACCAAAACAACAACAAAAAGGTTGACAAAACATTGTCAAAAGCACGTTATGGGTCAGCTGATACGGGTACTAGCTATAAAAAGGCAACAGTCAAATTCTCCTGGGTCTTTAAATCATTTCTCATACTTTTGCAGTAAGGAAACATGGGCTGAAAAGAGTTAAGTGAAGCTTACCTTCACCTCTGGTCACAAGAGTTGTCCTCTACATGACCATGAGTCAGAATCAGGAAAGAAATGTAAGGAATGTACTATACTAATCCCAGGTATCACCACTCCTAGCATTTGGTTTAAATGGTCTCGGATACAGCCCAGTCATTGCTAAATTTTTGTTGTTATTTTTCTTCTTATTAGAGCTCCTAAATATTTCTAATATGTAGCTAAAATAGAAAATCGTGGAGGTAGGCTTTCCATAATACAGAAGTATTTAGTTGGAAAGAGGAGCCACTGATAATATAACATTGAAGCTCTGCTTCACACCTGTGCTGGTAAATAATCATTTTCTAGGCCTTCCTTTGGTACAGAAGATGAAAATATGCAGAAAACAATCCAAAATATGGCAGTGGAGCATGAATGGAAAACTAATTTGAATAAAGAATTTATAGCCAAAATAATGTTACTCAAACTACACAAAACTTAACCCATAGTTGGGAGACTTAATCCACTATACACATTCAGAATAGAGAAAGCCAGTCTAAGGATGGATGTCATGAAGTATTTAAGAAATCTCCACTGTCAATTACTCCTGAGTTCTGAGTTCAAAGGTCTCCACATCCATGGATTTAAACAACTGTAGATTTAAAAAAAAAAAAAAATGTTGGCGGTGTCTCTGTATTGACCATGGAGAGACTCTTTTCTTCCCATTAGTCTGTAAATAACAAAGTAACAATTGACATGTCATTTATATTTTTAGGTATCAAAATCAACAGATCATTCAGAGTTCATGGGAGGATGTGCATAGGTCATATGCAAACATTAAATCATTTTGTATGAAAGGCTGAACATTCTCAGACTTTAGCATCATGGAAGCTCTGAACCAATGTCCTACAGATTCCGAGGGACAACTGCAAATGTGACGTGACTGATTAACATTCTACTTGGCTTTGACTTTAGTCCAGCTCTCTCTGTAAGTGAAGAGAATGGCCACGGGCTAGCGTAAGTTTTTGTACTTCACTTTCCCTATATATACCAATCATTTTGACCATGCTTCTTGAACTTGAATTGTGGATTCTGTAAGTGTGGAGAATGCCTGGGATCTTGCATATCTTACAAGTACTCAGATGCCCCTGGCACAAGACAAATGTTTTGAACATCAGTATCTCCGAAGACTGTTAAGTGTACCAAGTGAACTGACCTACATGAGGTATCCTTGCAATTCTATCAGTGTCCTACAGAGCAGAGACAAGGAGAATATAAAACATGCTTGAAACTGGAGAGAGCATCCCAGCATCCCGTCTTTTCTAGATATCAAAACAATGGGTTCAGAGTTCTGATCTCCTCCCTCCTAACAGCCAAAGATGCAGAATGGAGAAGAAGAAGGAAACATTCAAGATTAATAAAGGCTGGGGGTGTAGTTCAGTGGTGGAGAAGAAAGCCCTGGGTTCAATTCCTAGTGTGACAATAGGTCAGTGAGGAAAAGCTCAGACAGCGAACGCACCTCCCCACTAGCCAGCCAGCCTCTTGACAAGGAAGCTCCAGTTAAAAACTGAGCAAGGACCAATGGTACTGTTAGGGACCATCAGCTGCAGGACAGCTTGGCTAACTAAAGAGGCATGGTGCACACTCAGTTATGCACAAAGAGCTAGACACACCAGAGAGAACCTTCCTGCTTTCTCTCCCTACGCCATGTCTTTTCCTGAAACCTGCTACTCAGTTAATGGGGTTGCTTAGGTCAGAAGGCCTGAGACTCACTCTCAGCCCTTGTCATCCTCCTAATACCTCGTGTCAACAAATATGAACGGTGGTGCCTTCAAAATGGTCCCTAGGCATTTCATCTCAGCGCCTCCATTAAGAGCATGCTGAACTTGCACCTCTTCCTGGATTTCTGAAACAGATCATTGATACATCTCTCCATCTTCACCCTTGCTCTCCTACAGTATTTTCTAAGCATGGCAGTCTGGCTGCCACTTATCTAACAACTTCTAATATTCATAGCTCATTCTGAGAAAAAGGTCAGGCCCTTCTAACAGCTATCAAGGCCCTACCTACATGATCTGAGCCATCAACCTTTGACCAGATTGCTTACCATGCTCCATCTCCAGTCATACTTGAAATCAGTGTTTCTTGAACATAGCAACAATGCTCCTGCCTCAGAGACCATTCATATGTTGTATTTCCTGTTGCCTCAAGTACACTGGCTTGTGAATTAGTCCGACTCCCTCTCTGGAAGGGGAAAAGCATCCTAGATGCAGAGTTACTCTGCTTTGAATTACTTGTTTTCTCCTTTTACAAGTAAAATCTTTAATGAAGCTTGAGAAAACGGATACCAGGGGGTAGCCATGGATAGGCATCAGGCATAGAAGGCTAGAACATGGCATTCAGGTGGATTCTTTCACAGAACAGGGAGTCACCCATTTACAGAGAGGACTCTCTGGGGACCATCAGGGCAGCTGTACGTGGTTGTTCTGGGTCACACCGTCCAGCAGCAGGGACACTGTTCACTTAGCATTGAGCATTGCAGCCTCTACAGACATTCAGCTTTTAGGGCTCAGAGATTAAGGTCACTGTTGGCTTGGACAACCGGCTTCAAAGGAATGGACATAATTCCATGTGATGTGCGTAAAAAACACTGAACAAGGTGTGGAAGGGAGGGAGGCAGGGAGATCTGGACTGTGCAGAAGTGCCTTGAAGGAGAAGGTGGCATTCTGAATGCCATCTCAGCTGTATTTCCTATCACTTGCTATCTGGTCTCATGCTCAGGCTTCTTCCAGGCACCACAGAAAAAGCCAGAGAGGCAGGAGCTACCTCAAAGCCCTGTGCCCTGGTTTAAGCAGAACTAGCTTTCAGACAGACAGGAGCAGCAAGGCAGTCTGCAGAAAAGCGATTTCCCAGCCAAGGAGCCAGAACTGCACTTGTGAGGAGTCTTCCCTGGGACTCTTCCTCCAGGCCCACTCAGTATGGGAACTGGGAGAACTTGGGCACATGGGAAGCAGCCTCTGTGTTAACGGGAAGAGGCAGATAATTGGCCAAAAGACTTGGCATTTAAACCCTAATTCAGAGATAGGCTGCATTTCTTTTCTCTTCTCTTGTAAAGCCAAAGATGACAGCTTGTCTGAGATAACAAGGTAAACCTCCCTCCCACACAGGGCCAGGAACACAAAGAGAGGTTCAGCACTCACATGTGCTTTGGCAAAGTGTGTTAATAATGGGCTTGGTTCTGATATACACACAAAGAACGCCCCACACTCCTGTTGGTGAAGTGAGATGCCCCCATTCATATCTGTGGTCTGTGAGGCACATTCTCCATCCAGCAAAGATTCTCACACAGATCGGACAACCAAGCCTCCAAGGAAATCTCTGGAATCAGTATTTCTCCACTTAATTCTCCTCTTTGGAGTAAATCATTAGCAATCATTTGAGAAACTTATTGATGTAACTACAGGAATGAAAAATAAAGCCTTTGACTACAGAAAAATGTGGCAAACATTTAACACCTGCCTTCACCACACATTTGGAATATCTTATTAAAGGTAGGCTATTCAAGTCAGCTGGCTCCTCTTTGAGAGTCAAGTAACCCTCTATCCTTTGAGTAAATGTGTGTCTATATAATGGAGCATCGTAAAATGAGAAATACTCATACTTAATAGTTTGCACACAATAGCTTATGGCCAATGTTTATACACATGAACATCTAGGCGAAGGTCATTCTCTCATACCATTTTTAACAATCCAGCCACTATATTATATCTTTTAAAATTTAAAACACTTATATTGAAAAAAAATTTTTTGAGAATATGAATTCTCCAGACACTAAGGAAACATTCCAAAGGAATGCATCTTCTGGTGACCAGTGATGAATGAGAAGACAGAGGAACCCAGGGCAGTTGGAAAAAGCAAATGGCTCAAATAAAAGCCCTCTTCTAACCTTTATTGGTCAGATACCAAAGTAAAGCAACTTTCCAAAGTTAAGAGCCTCACAACTTTCCCTAAGACATGACCAGCAAGCCCACCACTTTAGTGTGCCAGGCTGCAGCAGAAGAACAAATTGGGATCTAAGGCCTCAGTGCCTGCACACCTTGTGACATGCAGGGTGTGCCCTAGACATGTGGCTCTGGGCCTGTCCTCATGCATGATCTTATCCTGCCCTTCTGATCCCAGAGCAGGGAGAGAAACTGGGCACTGAGGCTGTGCAGCTCCCGGTGGGTATCAGCTGCAGCTGGCCATAACCAACTCCCAACTTCCCAGAGTTTTCTTGGCTCTAGGATCCCTTTCCCAGCTCCAAGGCCTCCAAGGCCTCCCCTGGCTCCCTGGCGTCAGCCTGTGAGGTGGCAGGCACAGCTAGGCGCTCAGGAGCCGCCCCCAGGAGCCAAGTGCAGGTGGCGGGCGTGGTTCCTCCAAGTCTGCCCCAGCCCACCCGAGCTTGGCCTCCGCGCAGCAACCTCTGCCCACCCGGTTCCAGCATCAGGCCACGGTGCGCTGTTTTCGGAGACCACCTAGGGCTCAATGGTCACCCCCTGCCCTCCTCCAGTCTGCATCGCTCTTCTGGCTCAGGCCCTGGCGCGGCCCCAACTCCCCATCCCAGGGCCCTGGGGTCGCTCCGGGCGGCGGAGCTTACCTGGGTCGCGGAGCCGGGGTCTGGAACGGTCCCGCAGGTGGTAGATGAAATCTTGGCAGCTGTCGTGCTCCAGGGCCCCTCGGACACAGAGCTCGGCCAGCAGCTGCAGCGCCTGGTGACAGAGCGCGTCCCTGGCCCCGGGCATCGCCCCCCCGCATCCTCGGACCGCGCCGGGCAGGCGGGCGCGGGAGAAAGCCCTCCGCCTGCCAGCTCAGAGCCTCCACCGCCGCCGCCGGCAGGTCCGCGCTCCCAGCCCGAGCCGCAGCGCCAGCCGGGCCGGCCTCCCACCGGTTGCATGCAGCTCTCCGCTAGTCGCTCGCTCGGGCTTTCTCCGTCTCCCGCGCGGCCCCTTGTCCCTCCCCCGGCGCCGAAGGGAGGCGGTGCCGCACAGCCCAGCGCGCCTTTCCGCGCTCCGCCCGCTACTCTCAGCCGCCGGGGGCGGAGCCGGGTCAGGGGTGCGCGCTGCGGGCGGGGGATCGTTGTGGCCTCAAAGCAGAAGGGCCTGCGGGCGGACCGGCACATTTGCGGGCCTCTAGAGGAGCACCTGATTCCGCTCTGGACGCCTGGCTCCAGAGCAGCCGCGCCCAGGCTCAGGAAGTGCGAGCCCATAGGCGTGCCAGAGCTCTTGGCACCCCATTCCTCCGCCCAGATGCAAACCTAGCATCCCCCCCCCCCTTCCCTCCGCGCCCGCCGCTTCTGGATCCCCGCATATGTTCAAGGCACGTTTCGAGTGTATGAAGCGAAGACTGAGAGGTGGACCACACCCGCCGAAAGCTCAGGACCTTCTCCGAACTTGGAAAGCGCGGTCTAAGCAGAAACCACTGGCCTAAGGAAGTCACGTGCTCAAAAGCGAGGTTTGGAGCCAAGACTTGCCAACAAAGAATGGATGTCCAAACGCGGTGGTGATTTGGAGAAAGTGCAGACTCTGATCAGAAGTGAGGGCGAATGCATGATCCCCCCCAACGCCCTCCCAAGACACTAAAGCGCACCCAGAGCTGCACAGGTCCTGATTGGTTGTCTAGACAGCTGCTTGGAAAGGCAAGGGTTGCCAGCATTTCCCTTGCACAGGAGTCAGAGGATTCAGAATTTGTGGGTATTTGGAAAGACCTCAGTCACCTCTCATAGACCCATTTCTTCAGTTTTTTAGGCTCTAAGCCTAGGGATAACCACGAATTACTGAGTTTGTTCGTGTGCACAAGGCACTGGGCCACAGCCTTTTGTATAATTTAATTCTCCTGATAGCCCTGAATGTGGGTGTTACCCATGATGCCACTGAAAAAGCAGACTCAGAAAGGTGCTACTTGCCCAAGTTCTCTCTCCTTCCCCTCCTTCAGACTGCTTCCCTCCGTGCTCTCCCCTTAACCCTCTTATAAATTTAGATAATCGTAATGTCAAACTTCATTCTAGAACAATTAATTAATGTTCTTAGCCTTAAGGCTGTGCTGTCTCTAAGAAAGTCTCATAGAAAATCGTTTGCACGCAGAGGTAATGTAGGGTCCCAGACAAAATCTGAAGTTCTGTGGTTTGGTACTAGGCCTTATGTGGTTTATTGTTGGAGAATGGGCAGTTGTAGTTATAAAGGTAACTCCAAAGAGTTGTGAAAAGACAGGTAGACCCTTCTGTTTTTCTTATTTTCTATGTTTAATTTTTCTACTCTTAAACCTTTTTTTATTTAGCCAGGCAGTGGTAGCTAATGCCTTTAATCCCAGCACTAAGGAGGAGGAGGAGGCAGGCTGATCTCTGTGAGTTCTAGGCCACCATCATGGTCTACAGAGTTCCAGGAGTGCCAGGGCTCCACACACACACACACACACACACACACACACACACACACACACACACACACACACACACACACGCACGCACGCGCACACACATGCACACACACACACACACACACACACAGACACACACAGACACACGCACACACACCACACACGCACGCACGCACGCACGCACACAAAACCTATCTCAAAAAAACAAAACTAACCTATTTCGTTAAAAATACAGCATAAGGCTGGGATGAAGATCAATTGGTAGAGCGATGGGCTACCATACTGAAGGCCCTGGATTTTATCTGTAGTACCAAATAAACCCCAGCACATCCCATAACCACAGCACTCAGAAGGAAGGTTGAAGGAGGATCAGAAGTTCAAGGCTGACCTTGACCATATGATGATTTTGAAGTAGACATGTCTCAAACAAACACCTCAGACAAAACCACATATTGTGATGAAACCAACTGAGAAAGAGCCCCAGGATGAGGGAGATGGTCCTCTTCCAAAGGAGGGGACACTTGGGTGGGGGCTGAGACAGTGGAGGTGACGTAGACTGGATGACGGTGAACAGGGATGCTGCGTGTCAAAGCCAGCAGCAATGTAACCTTTATGCCACGATGTCAGAAACTGAAAAAGCAATGACTTGAGAAGATCAATGTCTGGTGACAGCATTGACCAGACAAGTGGCAATGGCTGATGCCAGAAACACTCAAATTTAAAAGACATTTCAATTATTAACAAGACTGTAACCAGAAGAATCTGAAAGGAACAAAAATATAGAAGTTTTAAGAGTAGAGCTGGATTCAGTAGATTAGATTTGTAATCCCAGTCCTCAGAAAGTTGGAGGCAGGAGGATTCAGTTATGTTCAGAGCCAAGCAGGTCTACATAGCAAGGCTCAGGCTAGCCAGAACTACGTCGTGAGGACCAAAACACAGAACAAACACAATTTTTTAAAAAAATTACACACTAAAATAAACCATAAACAAAACCAAAACATTGATGCTTCAAATCTCCCAAAATTCCAAAAGGGTGTAGGACTTATGAGTCTCTAATGCCACCAGGCATGCGAGTCTAAAATTGAATGACAGGAGCCTGACAGTCATTAATGGGAGAGAAACAGGGTTGCCACACTGAAGGTTACTTCCAGAAAATGCTGGGTGGGAGATAACTCTGGCTTTTAAAATGTGACTCAAAAAAGTACTGTGTGGTGATATGTTATTTATTTAATAAAACCAGTCTGGAATATCAGAGAACAGATCCACCCACAGTCAATCCAGGAGGATCTGAGAGTGGTAATTCCCACCTTTAATCCCAGCACCGGGAAAGACCAGGAGTGGTGACCTATGCCTTTAATCCGTAACTCCAGAGACAGATCTTTCTGTGTTTCTGTGAGTTCAAGGCTAACTACCAAGTAGTAGTAGCTCATTCCTTTAATCTTAACCCAGATGTGAAATAATTGGACAAAGAGGGTTTTTAAGGTAGGCGTAGAAAGACAGATTCATACAGTAAAAGCAGCCAGGAGGGAGGCTGAGGAAGCTGGAAGACAGCTGGGTGAGATTTGACTGTGGTGTTTCCTCTCTTTGGTATTCCAGCTTTTCCCTGATATCTGGCTCTGAGTTTCCTTTGATGCAACCAGAATTCATGCAACAGTACTGAAAAGCGTCAATTAGGAAATGTACAAAAGTACAAGGAAGAATATTTGATAAAACTGATTGACAATGGCCAATCTTAGATTCTGAAGTAGAGGGAAAACTCAGATGTGTCCTTAGAACTGGGCATCCTGGTGTATGCCTATAACCACTGCCCATGGGAGGTTGAGGCAAGAAGATAAGGAGTTTGAGGCCAGCTTTGGCTACTGTCTGAAAAAAAAAAAAAAAAAAAAAAAAAACAAGAAAACTCACAAATATTTTTTTTCTCATTGAACTTGTTTTAATGACTGTGAAAATTGTCTAACAGATTTTTGACTAAGTTTATCTTGACAGCAAGGAACATCTCTTTACCTGGCCTTAATACCCACTCAGCAAGAGTGATACCATGCCTAGTACCGAAACCTAGTTAAATACTTAGTGCTAGTGAACAGTGAAATCATATTTAATGGAGGAGAATTTACAACCATAATTTACTAAACCAGCATAATCCCTAACAACAATCTATAAACATTGGTCCTTATACCCACAGATAAGTGTAGTCTTCATCCCTCATCAAGGAAACGTCCCTTTGCAACAGACAGAAACCACTACAGAATACTATACCCCATCAAAATGCATTAGTGTAGAGCTCAAACCCAACTTATACATCTACAAAACACTCCCACATCCAAGGCTCAGGGAAGACTGCAGAAGAGGGTCATAAACATTGCGATAACCAAAGGATCAGTGAGTGTGTTGTGAGATTGTGCCTCCTAGTAACATCAGAAGCTATGATGATAAAGTCTCACCAATATGACCTCCACCATGTGAACTGAACAAAGATGACCCCAATGAACATGCTGAATTAGATATGGAAAAGCCCACTAGGCCTCAGCCCTATACAAAGAACTACAGTCAACCCAAGTAAAGCTTAGAGCAGTAGAGGTGGCCTCCCCAGAGGGAGGCATACAGACTGGTTGTTCAATATCAAACAGTCAGCCTGAAAACACACTCACAAGTAATATTATATGAGCTCAACAGGTTCTATTTAGGATTATGTGTGTGTACAAATAAATATATGTGTGCTATAACAGTTTAAAAAGTCATGAAATTGAAGGAGAAAAGAAGGACTTGGAGGAAGGAAAAGGAAGGGGGATGTAATTAAATTATAATTACAAAAACAAACATAAAGTACTGATTTTAAAAACTTAAAGCTGCCACACATGTGCAAACAAATGGCCCACAAGATATTCTCTTTTCCTTGTAAAGGTTGTAAAATGTATTGTGATCATTAATTAGCCTTTTACTATTACTTAAATGGCTAATTTAGGTAAACAGTTCCGAGACCATTTCTCTACCATTGCTAAAAACTGAAGCAGCCAGGGTTAGAGATGGTATTCATCTAGCCCTCTGAACTTTCTGGGCAATTTGGTGACCTTGCCAGCTCCAGCAGCTTTGTTTTTCTCAATTTGACAGCAACTTTCTGCCTCATGTCTCAAACAACAAAATGATGCAAGGGGGGATAGCCAGAGAAGCTGTAGACACATGTGGGCTTGCCTGAGACCATATCAACAATGGCTGCATTGATCAGATTCTAAGAACGTAAGACCATTTTCCAGCTTCAAACCAGAACAGCAATCAATCTTCTCTGTAAGCTCAGCAAACTTGCATCATATGTCAGCTATGTGACAATACAGTACACGGCCATGACAATCCAGTACAGGGCCATGGCAGTGCAAATCTGACTGGATGGGTCAATCTTCTGAGCAATGAAGCCACCTGCTTCCATTTGTAGGGCATTATTGTTGTTACGAGCAATGTTGTCATGTCTAACATCTGGAACTGACATGTTCTTTACATTGAAGCCCACATTGTCCCCAGGAAGAGCATCACTCAAAGCCTCATGGTTTGTTTCAACATATATTACTTCAGTTGTGACATTGATTGAAGCAAAGATAACCACCACGCCAGGTTTGAGAGCACCAGTATCTATTTGGTCCACAGTTATAGTAACATCACCACCAATTACATAGACAGTCTGGAGGGATAGTTACAGATGTGTCGGTTGATGAGTTGGTGGCAAGATATAATGCAAAGATCCCTGTAGTGTGGCTCTACCCATACTCTCTCTACCTATACCACTATCTTGATGGACGAGTTTCCATCCTTTGAACAAGGCATATTGGCTCTTGGCGCCAGCATGTTGTAACCATTCCAACTAGAAATTGGCACAAACGCTACTGTATAAGGGTTGTGGCTTTTTTTTTTTTTTAACATAGTTGTAGACTCCTGGCTTATAGAATTTAGAGACCAACAGTTAAATGTTTCACACAGTGTGAAAACTAGAAGGGCACGCTCCCAGGTTTGCCCATTCTTGGAAAAACCAGCATCAAAATTCACCAACAGCAGCACAACAATCTGTAATTATGATTTGTTTTGTTTTTTAAATAAAGTCATTGTGTCTGGGGGCATCAATGATAGTCAAATAATGTTTGCTGCTCCTCAGATTTCCACAGGGAGATGAAAGTGATACTAAACTCCTGCTCAGCTTTTAATTTTTCCAGGACCCTGGCATACTTGAAAGAGCCTTTACCCATCTTAGTGGTTCCGTTTTTAAATTTTTCAGTGGTTCCTATCAGGTCCACCACATTCGTAGATCAGATAGCCAGTAGCTATCAGGTGGACTTGCCTGAATCTACATGTGCAATAACAACAATATTGATGTCTTCTCCTTTCCCATTTGGTTTCAAGGTAGCAGTGGAATTAACAACACTCACATTCTGATATCAAACCCTCTGCAAAACAAAACACAAATTTATAAAAAGAAAATAAAAACAAGTATCCTTAGGATGAAACAGAATCTAAGACATTCAAGAAGTAGAACAGTTACTAAGCAACCAGCATCTTTCAAATTAAAATATTCATACCTGGAGTTTATCAGATAATGCTAATATTGCATGATTGAGTTGTTACTGATAGTACCTAAAGCAATACATTTAAATCCATTTATGTACAAGTAAATGCACTTTGAATTGTGCTATTGACTATGATAGTATGTGTATACATTTACATATAGACGTACAGTCAGACAGGTGATATAAGTAAATAGAATCTGATACATAGTCTCCAACAGCTCAGGACAACCTTGAACTCACCATGTTGCCAGGAATGACTTTCCTGCATCTACATTTATAGTGCTGAGCTTACTGATGTGCTCCACCATGCCTAGTCTTATTTTTCTTGTTTTATGTCTACTGTAATGTACTTGGTACAAAACACATTTCTTAATCTGTTATTCTTAGCATCCCAAACTTGGAAATGTCATGAGCTACATATCATTTTCATTCAAGAATAGACTATATCACAACAGAAAAATTCCTATCACTCAAGCGATGCCTTAGCTACAAAAATGTTGCAGCCCACTATATTGCTCATTTTGGCAGTGTTGGCATAAACAAACCTACTTATATTGCTAGTTACATAAAAGTAGAGAGTGTACAATTATGTATAGTGCATAATACCAATTTTAAATGACTGTTACTAATTTATGTGAATACTATATTTTATATCATTTGGGGCTTAAATACTTCTACTTGTTAAGACAACTGTCACACAACTTCAAGACAGGTCTTTCAGGAGTTATTCCAGAAGAAGGTATTGGTAAGAGAGAATGACACCTCCACACCTATTATGTGTGGGAATGTCTTTCTGTATGCAGTGAATATTAATTTTTAAATAAAAGAGCTGTTTTGGCCCATGATAGGCACCGTAGAAAAAGTAGGAGGGGAAATGAGAGCATAGGTAGGAGAAGGGCTGAGTCAGAGACAGATTGAGCCACACACCCAAAGAAGAAACATGTAAGGAACACAGGTGAGCCATGGGCCATGTGGCAAGACAGATTAATGGCAGTGGGTCGAGTTAAGATGTAAGTGCTAGCTAGGGATATGCCTAGCCATAGGCCAAACAGCATGAACTTAATATAAGTGTCTGAGTCATTTTCAGGGCCTAAGCAGCGGAGGGTGGCTAAGTGGTCTGGGACTGCAGGTCTGAGGGTCTGGACATCTGGCTGGACGGGGCCAGGAAACCTATTGTAACAGATGGAATCCCAATGTGAGCCGAACACCCACATGAAGTCTGAGAAAGATTAGAAAGGGCTCTAGATCACAGAAACTTAGCCAAAACAGCTTCCAAATTGTGTATCTAAAGTGGGTC
The DNA here is from genome assembly GCA_033318265.1 of Phyllotis vaccarum. Classification (NCBI taxonomy): domain Eukaryota; kingdom Metazoa; phylum Chordata; class Mammalia; order Rodentia; family Cricetidae; genus Phyllotis; species Phyllotis vaccarum. Next base: position 12,172,996 of record JARWLC010000019.1, read on the forward strand.
ATTGTACAGAGATAGCGTGGCATTTGGGCCACATTCAAAATGGCGGCAGCAGACTAGAGGCAAGCAGTGTAAGCTGTAACTAGGGCAATTCCAAATCTCACAGAAGACTCAGTAGTGTGTGATTGATTTAAAGCTTCAGTTTATTTTGAACAAAAAGGAAACAGAGTCAAAACTGGTTTCTTAGTAGCAGCATTTCTTGGGACTGCTCTGTTTTCTGGCTGCAAACAAAGACTCAGCCCCTTTAAGAGAACTTCCTGACTCAGCTTTACCAGCTAAAACTGTGTGGTTCTTTAACAGAGTGCCAGTATTTTAAAAGCTCTTCTGGTTGGAAGATGATTAAGGATTCATAATAAAACAGATTCAGATGAAAAAAAACCTATAAATGGGCTACAATATGTGTAAAATGTACATAGGCTTCAAAGAGAAAAAAAAGAGGGTAGAGGAAGTCCCTAAGAAGGAGAAATAGAGTAATAAAAATGTAATAAGCCAGGTAAAGATGGAAAATAGACACAGAATCTGGATTATGGTTATTATTGTGTTTTCTTTTACGTTTTTAACTGTTAACGAGATAAGTGCAGAAAGACAATGGATTGCAAAGGCTGCTAAGTTAAACAAGAATATATATTCTAAAGGTATCTTGGCTTTGAAATTTGTGTCTAAGGATATATTGCTTTGGAAGAGTTCTGCTTTTGTTTCCACAGAAGATGAGAACCTGTGGATTGCTTCCAGACAAATATGGTTTCATCAACCAAGACCCCCTGAAAAACTCACTGATGGGAAGAGGTGGTCACATCAGTTTCAGGGCCGCAGGATAAGATGATCCAGTCTCAAGATCCCATGAGATTACCAATGCCCCTTAATCAGCAGGAAGTAGTAATGGAAAACTATCCCCACATTCCCAAAATATTGTTTATAAATATTTTTTCATTATAAATGGTTAATAGTCAGTGGTTAATCTCTTTCTAAGAAGAAAAAGGAGATATGGTATATGAGTAATTTTAAAACGATTATTGAATTTACTTGAAAAATCAGCTGTTAATCTCAAAATATTTTACAGTGTATAGATTTTGGTTTATTTATAAAAATTTAAGGTCAATTTTGTTATGCTGTAGGTATTTTTCTACTCTTGTTTAAGTTATGATGTTTGTGTAACTGATTTAAAATTGTAATGTATAATTAAGAAATGCATGTTAGATTTTTTAGGTATACAAAGATATATTTCAATTAAAAAGGTAATCATCAAACACTTCTAAGACCTACAGAATATGGCATTTAAAATATTTTAAGAACTTATACTTTTCTGGACAGTGAGACAGATCTGCTCCTGGCGGCACCAATCTATTTCAAGAGAAAAATGGGCATTGAAGAAACTCCATAGAAGAGTCTACTTTTTTGTGGCAATAGTTAGCCACTGGACAAGGACCTGTTCTTGTTTGACTGCTTAACAATATGTTGTTTAAAGTGGATATGCAGGTTCCCTATGAAAGTGACCTCTGAACTTTGACAGAACAAGCTGAGATGGTCCTTCAGGTTCCTACTTTTCAGAGAAAACTGTCAGATATTCTTCAGGACTCAAGGAGAAGCTACTGATGAACTATACCAGAATGGGCAGAGCAGATTTCCTGCTTCACTGAAATGAAAAGAGATTCTGTAGGCTAAAGATTGATGCCCCAACTTTGTAAAGGAACTTTGGGTGACTGCCCAGGCAGATAGGTGTCATCTCTGTTGTTTCTAGATTTTGGAAGTTGCTTGCACTTCCAGTTAACTTGGGTAAATATATCCTTCTGTGGTCTTTGTTGTAGCTGAAGATTAGATAGTTATAGGTACAGTTTTTCTTGGTTATTTTAAATTATATTGGATATGAAACTTTAGATTCACAACGATAAGGTAGATGATAGAGTATTATCTTTAATTTTGTTAAATACAAATAGACTAAATACTATAACTGTAATTCTTGCTTGGTAGCTATTTTGTTACATGTAATTTTGCTATGTTAAAATTGAAACCTTCCTTTTTGATTAGACAGAAAGGGGGAGGTGATGTGGGAATGTCTTTCTGTATGCAGTGAATATTGATCTTTAAATAAAGGAGCTCTTTTGGCCCATAGAAAAAGTAGGAGGTGAAATGAGAGCATAGGTAGGTGAAGGGCAGAGTCAGAGACAGATTGAGCCAGATACTCAAAGAAGAAACATGTAAGGAACACAGATGAGCCATGGGCCACGTGGCAGAACAGATTAATGGTAATGGATTGATGAAGGAGCTAGCTAGCAATGTGCCTAAGCCATAGACCAAACAGCACCAAGTTAATTTAAGTGTTTGAGTCATTTTCAGGGCCTAAGCAGCAGAGGGCAGCTAAGTGGTCTGGGACTGACTACAGGTCTGAGGGTCTGGACCTCTGGCCAGCCGGAGTCAGAAACCTCATTGTAACACTATTACTTTTCTAAATATCTTCCAATTGAATGAGATATGAAGTTAGAGGCCGTGATATTGATGACCAATGACCTTGTGAGTGTTTTGGCTAAAATGTGCTTATGTATGTCTTTGAGCTTCATAGTAGGATCTGCCAGCATGACTCAAAAAGTAAAATTTACTTTTAAAATATATAGTATTTTCTGGGATAGAAAAGTCAAAAATGTTCCTACTCAGGCGTTAACCTTGAATACAAATCTTCCAGGCAAGATGTACAATTGGCACAATAGTGACATAACTATTATGGGAGTAGTCAATCACTTTCTGATTGGATTTGAGGTCCATATTCCACAGGAGAAATTCCTGCCTGGTACTGTAAAGTCCATCACTTGAAAAATCATAAGACCTAGGGAAGAGAATAAAACTTGCATTGTGTTGAAATGGCAAAGTGTCAAGCTGTCTTCTGTGTAGTTGTGTTTATGTCCATAGATTAATGACACTTAGCTTTGTTCAGAGAAGCTTCTGTTTGCAATAGGCAATGGTTAATATGCAGAAACTCGTAACTTCTCAAAGTGCTGAGAATGAATGTCTGTGAGTGTTCAGCCTTAAGTGGAACATCTGTATCATCTTCTCCAAAGTTGAAGGAACATCATGGAAGATCAGGAAGAAAGAATCTAGAACCCAGAGAATGGGAAGCAGTGCTGTGAAGTGCTGTCTTCTGGACATGATGTGGCAGTTTTACCCCTGAACATATAGCAACAGTAGCTCCCCAAACAATGTTTATAGGAGACTAGATCCACCAACATTCCATCATAGATAAGAAAGGGGCTCATCTTTCCCTAAGGGGTTTTATGAAATTCATAAAGGAAGATGAGTCTTATTCCTCAGAAATATAGTCACTGATAAATAGCCCCTTTTCAAGTGAATATCTATCAGCTCTACACACACACATACTAATGCAAAAAACCCTAATTAAATGCTCTCTCTCTCTCTCTCTCTCTCTCTCTCTCTCACACACACACACACACACACACACACACACACACACAAGAGAGATGTAAAAATAGAAGATAAAGTCATTGGTAAGAGTAAGTGGTTCAGTATGGAAGAAGAAAGATAATATAGAGATGAGATAACGGACAACATGATCACTATACATATGGCTATGAAATTTTAGAACAATAAATAAATGTATTTTTAAAAGAAGAGAATTCTAATTCCTGAGATTCACACTGGCCTACAAAAAGTATTTTCTTAATAGTATCCGAAACTCACATTGAGATATTGTTTCCACTGTGACCATATTAGAGAATGGTACCACAGAGTGGTGATCAAGTTCAGAGGGCTGGAGATGAAACTGATGTCATTATCTTGGGACGATTGGCCTTTTTTAATTCCTTGTCTTTTCACCTTTCCCCACATCATGACAGCATGGAGCCTTTGTCTTCCACTTGGACTCCCCAGCCTGGAGAAGGGTGACAGTTTCTGGTAATTAGGAATGACTTGGTCTGGCATCATAATGGGATGGCACATGCCCGGGATCTCTGCAGGAAAGCTGAGGCTATCGTGGATGACTTGAGATTACACAGTAAGTCAACAGAAATAAAATAGACTTTCTGCCTCCATTCTGCTGTTGCAGCAACATCACCCAGACTAGACCAGTGGCATTGTGTGTGCAAATGCCCCTGAAGATGAAGCTTAAGAATATGTAATTTGCATGCTGAGGTAAAGTACCTTTTCAAAAAGACAGTTGATGGCACCTATGGCATCCTCTGCGTGATGTCATTATAGCTGATAGTTCTTAAGCATTTGTCATATATTGTATAGTTTACCCACATTACTGCATTTGACCTATGTTACCACTCCATCTTATATATGGAGAAGTAAGCCCAGAAAGATCTAGTAGCTTCTGCAAGTGGCTTAGTCCTGACAGCCAAGATTCAAATTGAAGTATGTCTGGCCCCAGAGCCTTTTTCTTGTGTGTGTGGTGGTGTTATTTTAGTTTTTTTGTGAAAGAGTGTTGTATAGTTGAGTTTGGCCTTGACTTTCTGTTTCTTCGTTTCTTACTTATTGAGTGCTGCTGCTATTACAAGAGTGCTGCTGGTATTACAAGAGTGGACCACCACACGCAGATAGAACCTGTTTTGTATGCCACATTGTTGCATACAAAACTTTTGTACATAGAGGTATTTTTACCTCCAAGACGGAAGTATCCAGTATCTTTTCTCTTCAGTTGAGATTTCCGAAGACCCTTATCAACTTGTCTCTGGTTTACTACATGACTTCAGTTGCTGAAAATCCTTTCTGAAACGTGGTGCTAAACTAAACCCAGCAAGCCAGTACCACACAGCATTTCTGGTGTCACCTTATATGTGGTGCTGTGTCTCCTGCTTCCTTTGGACCTCAAGGTTCTGCATGGATGGCAGTACTTTGGATATAGCAGATAAAACCCTCCCCGTCCCATGCATCTTTCATGCTACTACCAATAATGCAGACCCTGTGTAAAACCATAGAGATTATGCCATCATGAATGAACTTTCAAGACCAAAATCCTATTTTGGAGTAATTGTGGGTACCTAATGACAGAAGTCCATCATTCATAATTTCTGATGTTTCAGTTCTTTGCCAGATAGTTGCTCTATACAAAAGGAAATGGGATCCACTGCTATCTTCTAATGATTAGCCCTGGCATGAAGTACTCAGAAACCTTTTAATTCATAATCATTTGCCTCTGAGCCTGACATACTGTTAACCTTTATGAAGAGATTTTCAATGACTTGAAGTTCATGTTCTGTGTGTGACACTTGCTTTCACATCTTGGTCATTAGTCTCCTTTGAAAGCTGTTAGCTTTATCCTTTCCTGTTTGGGTAAATTTTTCTTGAGATAAAATGGCAGCAATTGGGAACTTGGTAGCAATGACTTTATCTATCTGAGTGTTCTCAATAACTATTTCCAAGGAGTGGAAATATTCCAAGGAGTGGATTGTTCTACTATGTTTTAGATACATAGTTCTCCTGCCTGGATCATGTGAACTTATTCTTGGTTTTATTGTTGATGACTACAATATTGTAACTACCTATTATTTCATTTTAAAGAAAGCAGAGTCTTATTAGCTCTATCATTTAAAGGCCACACCACCGAAGAGACAACCATAAAAGAAAAGCCTGAAGGCAAAGCAATGGGTCCCAGGCCTGACACTCCTTTACTGTTTCTTTTCTGTAGTCACACTGGTCTTTGTTTGTTCATTTGTTGATAATGAGGCCAGAGGCCAGAGCTGAGGTCAGATTTCCAGACCTCACCTCCCTCCAACATTGGATAAAAATTATTTTTTGATATATGACTTTATGAAGCTGCAGAAGATGACCTTGAATTTCTGATGGGCCTGTTTACTAAACCTAAGATTATAGTCTTCTAATTAGTGTCTAACTTATGCTGTGCTGGTAAACTATTGCAGGACATCCTGCTTGCTAGGCAAAGGCTCTATTACATGCTTACCTCCAGGTCCCAGATAAATATGTTTATTTTAGAAATACTTTTTAAAAACATGTTGTATGTGTGTTTTAAAACTGCGCATGTTGCCCAAGCTGGCCCTAAAGCTGCTGTGTAGTCATAGCCCAGGATGATTTCCTGTCTCTCTCTCATAAATTCTGGGATTACAAGCATGGTCTACTTTGTCTAGATTTTCCTATCACATTTATTTATTTTTTTCTCAAACTCATGTTTATTTTATAATTTAAAATGATCTCTTTTATTTTTGAGATTAATGTATCATTAAAATATCTTGAACAATTTATAATACTATATTTACCTCATTTCTATTCTTTTTTTGTCCTCTCCCCTACATCCTTCTGTGTTCTGCTTCTACTCTTTCTCAGCTCCATGGCCTTTTATTCTTACTGTAGTTACCTCAATGTATGTGCCAAAGTATGTATGTAATGTATTTATGCATATGAATGTATTTATGCAACCAGTTGAGTTCACTTAGTGTTTCTTGTATGTATGTTTTTAGTGCTGACTCTTTGGGATTAGATAATTAATCAGGGGGATTTTCCCTGGGGTAGTCTGATTCCCCCTCTTCCTGCAGTCCTTAATTGACTGTAGCTCTTCATCTAGGGGTGGAGGGTCCCTTCTAATTCCCCCATCCTTGTTGGCCTATCAACTGTCATTGTTGTTATGCGAATCTTGTTAAAGCAACCATATTGTTGAGATTTCAAGGGTGCAGTTTATCTGTCACATGTAGGAGATAGTCATACAGCAGACGTCCTGGACCTCTGGTTCCTACAGTCTTTCCTCCCCCTCTTCTGCAGTGTTCCCTGAGTCTTAGGTGTAGAGGTTGCTAAGTAGATGTATCAACTTCAGTTTGGTACCTCACAGCTTGCTGTTTTCTGCACTTTGACCACTTGTGGATTTCTTTAATGGTCTCTGCATGCTATAGAGTGAAACTTCCTTGATGAAGTTCTCAGTAAAGTCTGTTGCAGGAACTTCATGGCTAGAGTTATGCTTGGAAGAGTGGAGCCCTTATCACATTTATTGAGCCAATGTCCAATGAGTGTGCCCATTAATTGCAAGGTTTTTTTTTTTTTAATATAAATTCTTTGTTGGACTTTGAACTCCACAATTAATGAGCTTTTTTTCTTATATCTTACATTAATTAATTATTGAAAAGTAATTGCTATCTTACCTCAAAAGTATTTTCTGGACATATATAAAACCTTTATTTTCTTGGTATTATTTTTTATCTCTACGAAAACTTCCTTGCTCCACTCTCTTGAATTTCTTATTTTATTTCCAGAAATATATTCTGCATAGCATATCAAAAAGCAACATAAAATTTAAAATCCAAGAGGCTTATTTTTGTTATTATAATTATTTTTACTGTCGTTTTTAGCTCATGCCATGTGTGAGACACTTTTTAAAATGTTATGAATTAGCTCATATAATCTTTATAACAATTCACCAGGAAAGATGTTAGCCACCCCTACCCTTCCCTAAGGAAACTAAGTTTAGAAATGTATGTAGCAGTGGTTTGTATGCCTGTAATCCTAACATGTGGTGGTGGTAGATGCAAATGAATCAGGAGTTTAGGGCCAGCCTAGGTAGGTTACATAGTGAGTTTGAGGTCTGGCTGGACCACATGCGATACTGTAAAAAGAATGGTGAAATACATCCAAGAAAAGGAGGAGCAAGACATTTAAGTAGTTGCTCAACTTCACACAACTTGTCAGTAGGAGAGATGGCCTGTGTGACTCTCAAGCCTGGCTGTTGATTATCTTTCCTCTGCTGGTGTCCCAGGTGTCAACCGAGGTCATAAAGTGGTTCAGATGGCAAAGAACAAGCACTGTTGACCTTGAATCTTCTCTCATCTTGTTGGGTGCAGTAGAACTTGATTTTAACTTCTGCATGCGAAGATGAGAGAGCTTGACAACATGTGTATGTGACCTGTATGACCTTATAGACTGTCCTATGCATCCATTTATGGGCAAAACTCACTGAGCAGCTGTTGGGTGTTCTATTGGGTGTGCTGTGCTTAATGTGGTTTGTTTTTGTCTTGTGTGTCTGGATACTTTGTATACATGTCTATAAGACCATACTGTTCAGTACCCTAGGAAGCTGAAAGAGGTCATTAGATCCCTTGGGACTGAAATTATCGATGGTTGGAAGCCTCAATATGGGTGCTAGAAAGTGAACCCAAGTTTTCTCCAAGGACAGCTAGTGCTGTTCCCCAGTAAATCTGGTCCCCATTAAATGTGCTTTTAATTATTACGATGACTAGTTAAAATCCTTAATATTATTATCATCCTGATTTTCTAGATAAGAATATGAAAATTCTGAGGCTTCAGTCACTTGCCCAAGGTCATACCACTAGTAAGTTATAGAGAAGAAATTAAAACTCAGGATAGGGGACTTCTAGAGTCTTAAATTCAGCTGCTGCAATGTGCTGCACCATGACTCTCATATCAGAATTTCCCTACAGGAGTCCTTCATATTTTTATATCAACTCTGGAGACTTTTATGATAATCTTGGGCACTCAGATACACTTTGTAAAAGAAGTATTTATGATGCCTAGGAAAATCAAATACACAGCTTGAAAATAAGTTATATGTAACTTCCTGAAGAATTGATTAAGGCCTAGGGGATTACACAGACTCCAAGCAACACACTCTGCTCCTATGTCTGCTCAGCAGTCTCACCTAAGCAGCAGCACTACCTGCTTCTCTTACAATTTTGCCTACTGTCCATGTTTGTTGAGTTATCGTCTGCCAACAGGGAGATGCTAATTTCCCTATCTGAGATGGTAGATTTCAGACTTTGCATGGAACATCTCAGTAACAGTGCCTATGTTTTCTCCCCACTTGATAATCCGGAATAAGTGTTGTTCTCTATTCCCAACACAAAGCACAGTGCTCACTCCAGAGGCAGTAAGATGTAATTCTTTTCTGAGTCAAATATGAGTTAGGATGGCCTTGGAACACATTCAGGTTTACCTGAATGGATGTGGTCACATGAGTTTTAGAGCCATGAAAAAAATGTCATAAATCGGTGAAATTAACAAATACATCATGGAGACATCAGGTAAGTAGGGTAGAGCAAAATGGAGAAATATTACCAATAAGTTTTAGAAGCTCTCTGATGCCTTTCTTAGCATCAGAGTTGGCAGAAGCTAGAGGTCTGCTAAGAAGACATTCCAACAGTTTTACCTGATGGTCAAAAGGTCAGATTACAAATGTGACCCTTGAAAGACTATTAAGGGGACTAAATATACCCAAGATTCTTTTGGCTTTAGACCTGAAGCATCCCAACTCTCTAGTCATGAAGTTCTAATTAGCCAACCAGCCATGTAGAATCTTTAAAACTTTAACACCACCTGCAGACTTTCTTCTGAATATCAGCTCACGCTATCACACAAACGTGTGTTCTCTGCTCCTATTTATAATTTAAAGAGCTTCTTCTTCTTCTTCCGCTTCCTCTCTCCATCTCTCCGTGCTCTATGTCATCTAGTTGATAGTTAGATAAACCTCTTTTCTGGGCATTGCCCAGAGTTTTCTGTCTGCCTCCATCTTTGTGTTTTTATGTTCTTTCCTCTTTTCTGTTGTAATAGAAGACTGTCCCTGGAGACACGCATGAACCACTTTATTCCCTGAGAAGGAACATTGGTTTCCAGGTAGTAAGCATCCTCAAGACTCAGAGGACACCCTGGTGAGCTAAGGTAACAGCTGATTTTCCATTTCCTAAAGAATCTTCTATTTAGACCTTCTTTGAGAGAGCTTGATCTGTTGAAAGGAAAAGAAATCTACAATGTTCAGATGATGAAAGTTTTATGCAAATGATGATCTCCACTGACCTGGAGGTGGCTGTCTAACTTCAAGGGTTTAATTAGGAATAATGACACATTTTACGTTATAGTTTTAACCTCTATTGACTAAAATAAAACTTGTGTCTTTGCTTTATTTTATGGTGAAACCCCAATATCATTACATATTAGTTCTCATATTCGAACTGGCTAATAACAGTAGTGTGTTGCATATAATGATGGTTATGAGGCTCAATTGAGTGAACCTCTCTTGGAGGAAATAGATCTTCGAGGTCTGATACAAGTTGAAATGAAAGGCCATTGCCTTCAAAACCCTCCCACTGAGTGGAGTTGGTGGGCAGCATGCAGAGCAGATGGGATGGCGAAGTGAAGAGGAACCGCTTGGCCCTGTCTTTTCTGCCTAAGATCTGCCTTGGTTTGTTGTTTGCTTTTTTTGCATGCATTCTTCCGGTTTCTGCAGCTCTCCATGCAGTGTTCATGGAGACTCCTATCGGGAACATAGATCCTGCAACTTCTCTGGAGGTGCCCACTGAATGCTGACACCTGTAATATCAATAGGTTACACTAACAGACACACCTGGAGGGATGACTGTTGCATGAATAAATGAAACTCAGGGATAGGTCTCTGAGAAAGTCGGAGATATGAGATAGAGTAAACACCACAGTCAGATCTTATCCAGCTGTCTTTCAGCTTCCTTAGCCTGGCTTCTCTTGGCCTCCTCTCACTTCTGTCTTTCTATGCCTGCCTTAAATACTCTCTTTGTAAATTAAAGCGTGGCTCCACCACTGCCTACCTGGGAGCCTGGAACTCCTTCTGTAAACTAAGATGACCCCAAACTCAGTTTGGATTAAAGGCTTGGTCACCACTCCCTGGATACTCCCTGTGCTGGGATTAAAGGTATGAATGACCACCCTCTGATCCTCTTAGACGACTGTGGTTAGATCCCTCTTATATCTCCGAAACTTTTGGAGCTTTTATTAAATCCCCACAGATGACCATGCCTGTGAAGAGCCTAGCAGGTAGCGGTGTAGCAGGCTGACTCTCTCTGATGGAAGTGTTTGTCTGGCTTTCGTTTCTGTGTAGCCTGATCCAGGATCCAGAGCTTTTTAGCAAAAGCAGTTTAAGTGCCTCCTATAACACATTGGAGATTTTACTGTAAAAGGCAAAGGCTTATGCTCTCAGCTTTTGTCTTCCCCCTGGATGGCTCACTCTGGGTGGCATTTCTTGAGATCACTCATGTCTCTCAGAAAGGCTGTCCTGCTGAGGAACTGAGACTTCACCAACAGCTAACTAGGAAAACCCCTGAAAGCAGCCTCAGCCAAACCAAAGTGACCGCAACCCCATTAGATGCTCTTGATTAGACCCAGCTGAGCTGTTAGCCGATCCAAGGCTTGGAGATTGTGGACAGTCCTGCTCTTGTTTTGAGCTGATACCTGATGTCATCATCTTGTGTCCTGCAAAGTACAAGCCAGTGCCTTATTTACTAAACTCTCTCATAATTAAGCCAAGGCAAAGTACCTGGAGCTTTGGCCACCTGACCCAACAAACTCAAATTTCAAGGAAGACTGTGCTGTCACTTTTCGAGCCAGTTTTTATTCAAGTCCAGACCTGGGGAAATGGCATTCCATATTAAAGCCTGCTATTTCTGAAAGAGAAAAAAAAAGTTTTAGGAAGCCTAGAGATCTCGTTAAGTTGAAAGAGTGCTTGCCTCATTCGTGTGTGAAACCTTGATTAAATTCCTGGCAATGAATTGGGCTACTTAATTACTCATACCACTTTCGAGAGTCCTTCCTCTAAACTAAATCTCACAAATCCTAAACATGAACTGGGACTACTGGACTTCTTTACCTGTTTTTCCTAGTGTAGTCGCATCAATTAAATCTTTTTCAACATTATGTATCCCTTTAATTAACTTACGGGGTTGGGTGGCTGAGCCTAGTCTGTTGGGGTGGCTGAGCCTAGTCCGTTGGGGCTTCCCTAGCTCTGACATTTCCTCTAAAGTTCCAGAAACAAGTCTATACTACACCTCTGTTCTCCTTCCTTCCAGAGGAAGTCCTGACACACAATGAGGGAGCAAATGCAGTGTGTGGATGCCAGCCACAGGGACCACCACAGTTAACCACAGTAGGAATATGTCATTAGAACACACACACACACACACACACACACACACACACACACACACACACACACACACACACAGGTGGAGCCAGAATTCAGGAAAACTATTCAGGAAAGCAATACTTTGCTACATGGTGGCAGACAAGGAAGAAGTTACTGCCTACTTAGCATGGTCATGTTAAGGGTGAATCTCACCAAGGCCAGACAAACTCTGCAGATGTGGTCATGGGAAATTATACCTCACAAGATTCCTTTCCTCTTTGTTCTCACATCCTACCAGCCTACCTCCTAGAATGCTATCTCCTTAAATCAGCCATCTATTCCTTTCTGCCTGTCTTTCTCTTTCTTTTTTCTCTATTTTTTAATCGCTTCTTTTTTTGGAGACAGAGTCTTATGCGGCTAGGACTGGTCTCAAACTAGGATTTGTAGCCTATTGAACTTCTGATCTTTCTGCCTCTATTTCCTGAGTGTTAGGATTACAGGCATTACCATCATGCCTGAGTTTTGTGGTACATGGGTTTGAACCCAGGACTTCATGAATTAGAGATACAATGCCATCCCACCGATGACATTCATTTGCTACTTAATGTGCAGATGGCTTCCAGATGCCCCGGGAAAGCCTGTTTGAGAGTGATACTGGATTCTCCTCCACCTTTCTCATACCTGCTTGCACTAGGCTCCCCTCACCCAGGATTGTCCTTTGTCTGCTCTCAGAAAAATCAGCCCGCTAATTCACTGAGACTTTCTTTGCTCTTACCTTTGCTTGGCCATGTGCTGTAGCTGGCTCCTGATGTCTTTATATATCAGCTTGAAAAATGCCTTATCCAACATCTTCCCATGGTGGTCATACCTTGATGCTCCATTTCACAATAATCTTTTTCTTTTGTAATCTGAGTCACTATCAGACACTGCTCTCTACATCCTATCAAGCTTATTTTTATATTTATTGAATATCTTTATGTGTCAAAAACTGCTCTGGGTGTTGAGTATTTATTGCTTTCGAGGTTTTGTTTGTTTAATTTTTTGTTGTTGCGGAGGCTAGTCCTTTCATAGCTGGCCTTGAGCTTACTATGTAACTGAGCTTGGCTTTGAACTCCTGATCCTTCAGTCTCCACCTCTCAAATGTTGAGATTAGCCACAACATCTGGCTATTTGCTTATTCTTGTTTATTCTATGCACATTATTCCCTTTGCCAACCTAGAGGGTCACTTTATAGAGGTGAGAGCTGTGTCCCTCATGCCTCTCCTAAGAACCTGGCATCCAAGGTTGTGCCTGACATGTCTAGTGAATAATTGATAAATGAAAAAAATAATAGATGACGAAGGACCACTTTGAGGTCCATATGGGCTGGGATACTAAAGAGAAGATGGGATGGATAAGAGCCAGTGTCTAATGTTAGAGAATCATCTGAGCCAGGTGACAGATTCCAAGAGAGAATCCTGGATGTGAGCAAACTCAGGAAAGAAAATAGAAACATGAAGAGCCAGCAGCAAGAGAGAAGCATCCAGGCTGATCAAGTTAACTTTACTTCCATTGTCAACTTTTACTGACTCTGAGAAAAGCTAGAAATGAGAGCTATCATGGCTTCACTCAGGATCTCAAGATAGATACAGCATCATTCAGAAATTCGGTATCTGCATGTGTGAATAGTTATATAAGATGAGAGGATCCCATCCTAAATATACTGTAGGCTTCACAGCTAGACTTCTTTCTTGCAAGGATCTGAGAGATGCATGAATAAGATAGTCAGAAATTATAGGGATGCAGCCACAAGCCAAGGAATTGCCCAGAGTCATCACAACCTAAACAGTAGTGAAGCATTCCCTCCAAAGACCCCGAGGATACCTAAATTTCTGACCTTCACTTTTCATAACTATAAACAGAGTTAATTCTGTTGTTAAAGCCAGGAAGTTTGTGGTAATTTGTCATACTAACCTAGGATGTATTATGACAGTTACATCCTTTTTCTCTTCCAGAATATAAAGTAGCTACTTAATAGTTCAGTCAAGTAAATTTAACAGCAACAGCTTTTTCATTATGTGACATTTTTTTCAATTACCCACCAATGCTCCCATCCTCCCTCCCCTCCCCCATCTCTCTCCACCTTATCCCCCCCTCCCCCGAAGAAAAGACAAGAACTCCCAAGGTGAGTCAATTCTGTCTGGCATATCCAATTGAGAGAAGACCAATTCCCTCTCCCAGTATCAAGGCTGAGTGAGGTATTCCTATGTAAGGAATATGCTCTGAGAAGCCAGTTCATGCATGAGCAATAAACTCTGGTCCTACTGCAAGAGGCTCCTCCACACTGTCTATGTCCCCTGACTATCATCTACATTCAAAGAGTTTAGTTCCTATCAATGAAGGGTTCTCAGCTGTCACTTCAGAGTCAGTGAGTTCTCAATAGCGTGGGTTAACCCTCTTTGGGGGTCTTCTCATGACCCTGATCCCTTTGCTCATATAATCTCTCTCCCCTCTCTTCAGCTGGACTGGGAGCTGAGTTGGTGCTTAGCTATGGATATCAGTGACTAGACTGTCTCCATCAGTTACTGGATGAGGTTGTATAATGATAATTAGTGTGGTCATTCATTTGACTATAGGGGAGGTCCTGTTTGGGCCCTCTCTCCACTATTGCTTGGAGTCTTAGCCAGGCTCATCTTGTGAGTCCTTGGGTATTTTCCTAGTACCAAGTTTCTTTCTAACCTACAATGTCTCCTTCTATCAAGAGATCCATTTCTTAGTTCTCCTTCTCTGTTGCTCCTCTCACTCAAGTATCCCATTCCGTCATGTTATCTTCCTACCTCTCATTGTTCCCTCCTTCCACCTGCCCCACTATGATTCTAATTTACTCAGGAGACATTCTCTCTTACCCCCTCCCAGGGGAATCCATGGATCCTCTCTTAGGTTCCTCCTGTTACCTAGTTGCGTGGGGGTTGTGGATTATAGTAGCTGGTTATTCTTTGCTTTACATCTAAAACCCACTTGTGAGTGAGTACATACCACGTCTATCTTTCAGGGTCTGAGTTACCTCACTCAGGAAGATACTCTCCAGATCCATCCATTTGCCTGAAAATTTCAGGATGTCATTTTGTTTTTATTGTTGAATAGTACTCCATTATGTAAATGTACAATTTTTAATTCATTCTTCAGTTGAGGGACATCTAGGATGTTTCCAGGTTCTGCCTATTATGAATATGCTGCTATAAACATAGTTAAACTAATCCCCTTGAGCTAAAAATGTGCATCTTTTAGATATATACCCAATAGTAGTATTGCTGAATCATTGGGTAGATTGATTCCCAGTTTTTTGAGGAACTGCTATACTGATTTACAAAGTAGTTGTACAAGTTTACATTCCTACCATCAGTTCCCCTTTACTGTCATCTCTGTTTTTAATCTTAAACATTCTGATAGGTGTAAAGTGGTATCTCAAAGGTATTCTGATTTGCATATCTCTGATGGCTAAGAATGTTGAGCAATTTTGCAATTCTTCTGTTGAGAATTTCCTATTTAGCTCTGTAGCCCATTTTAAAATTGAATTATTTTGTTTTTAGACCTCTGGTTTCTTGAATTCCCTATGTAATTTAGACATCAGTTCTCTCTCAGATGTGGGTTGGTGAAGATATTTTCCCATTCTGGAGGCTGTTGTTTTATCTTATTGACAGTGTCCTTTGCCTTACAGAAGCTTTTCAGTTTCAAAAGGTCTAATTGTTCTCAGTATCTAATATAACTAATGGTGTTATATTTAGCAAGTGATCTTCTGTGCCAATGTATTCAATGCTATTTCCCAATATCTTTTCTATCAAGTTCAGTGTAACTGCATGTATGTTGAGATCTTTGATCTACTTGACCTTGAATTTTGTGCAGAGTGATAGATATGGATCTGTTTGCATTCTTCTACATACCACCACCCAGTTATGCCAGTACCATTTGTTGAAGATGCTATCTTTTTATTGTATATTTTTGGCCTCTTTGTCAGAAATCAGGTGTTCATAGGTGTGTGGATTAATGTCTGGGACTTCAATTTGATTCCATTGATCCACAAGTCTGTTTTTATGCCAGTACCAAGCTGTTTTTATTACTGTAGCTCTATAGTATAGCTTGAAGTCAGGGACAGTGATCCCTCCCAAAGTTCTATTATTGAACAGGATTGTTGTACAACCATGGGTTTTTTGTTTTTCCATAAGAAGCTGATTATTGTTCTTTTGAGGTCTGTGAAGAGTTGTGTTGGGATTTTGATGGGGATTGCATTGAATCTGTAGATTGCTTTTGGTAAGATTGCAATTTTTTACTATGTTGATCCTACCTCTCCAGGAGCATGGGAGATCTTTCCTTTTTCTGATATCTACTTCAATTTCTTTCTTCAGTGACTTAAAATTCTTGTCATACAGGTCTGCTACTTCTTTGGTTAGAGTTAACCCAAGATATTAGATGTTATTTGCAGCTATTGTGAAGAATGATGTGTTCCTGATTTCTTTTTAAACCCTTTTATCCTTAGTGTACAGGAGGGCTATTGATTTTTTTTAAGTTAATCTTGTATCCTGCTATATTGCTGAAGATGCTTATCAACTTTAAGAGTTCCCTGGTATAATTTTTGGGGTCACTTATGTATACTATCATATCATTGGTAATGATAGTTTGACTTCT
This sequence comes from Phyllotis vaccarum, assembly GCA_033318265.1. Taxonomy (NCBI): domain Eukaryota; kingdom Metazoa; phylum Chordata; class Mammalia; order Rodentia; family Cricetidae; genus Phyllotis; species Phyllotis vaccarum. Next base: position 12,189,485 of record JARWLC010000019.1, read on the forward strand.
TCCTTTATTTTTTATGCCTTTAATCTCCTTGTGTTGTCTTGTTGCTCTAGCTAAAACTTCTAGAACTGTATTGAATAGATACGGGAAGAGTGGAGAGCCTTGTCTTGTTCCTGAGTTTAGTGAGATTGCTTTGACTTTCTCTTCATTTAGTTTGATGTTGGCTTGCTGTATATCGCCTTTATTATATTTAGGTATTTTCCCTGTATTCCTGATATCTCCATGTCTTTTATCATGAAGGAATAGTGGAGTTTGTTAAAGGCTTTTTCAGCGTCTAAGAAAATGATCATGTGAATTTTCTTTTAATCAGTTTGTTTATATGATGGATGACATTGACAGTGTTCCATATGTTGAACTATCTGTGATGAAGCCTACTTGACCATGGTGGATCATTTTTTAAATATGTTTTGGAATTCAGTTTGCAAGTATTTTATTGAGTATTTTTGCATCAATGTTCATGAGGGAGATTAATCTGTAATTCTCTTACTTTGTTGCATCTTTGTGTGGTTTGGGTATCAGAGTGATTGTAGCCTCATAAAAAGAGTTTTGCAATGTTCCTTCTGTTTCTATTATGGAGAATATTTGAGGAGTATTGGTATAAGTTTTTCTTTGAAATTCTATTAGAATTATGCGCTGAAACCATCTGGCCATGGGCTCCTCCCCACCCCCCAGAGGACTTTTAATGATTGCTTCAATTTGCTTAGGAGTTATAAGTCTATTTAGGTTATTTATCTGGATTTGATTTAATTTTCATATGTTTTTAACACAAATTCTAGTTGTTACTTAATGAAAACTCAGAGATAGATATCAGAGAAAAGTTGGAATATCAGAGAAAGGAAACAGACCATAGTCAAATCTCACCCAGCCAACTTCTGAAAATGAAAGCTATCTTCCAGCTTCTTCAGCCTCACAACCTGTCACTTCTGCTGAATAATATCTTTGTCTTCCTATGCCGGCCTTGGGTACTTCCTTTGCCTGGTTGTTTCACTTCAGATTCTACTCTGCATCATAGTCTAGAGTTAAGATTAAAGGTGTGAGCTACTACTGTTTGGTAGTTAGGTTTTGAACTCACAGAAACACAGAAAGATCCCCTCTGTCTGTGGAGTTATGGTGTTAAAGGCATAGGTCACTACTCCTGGTCTTTCCCCGTTCTGGGAATAAAGTCATGAGTTACCACTCATCATAGGATTAGATGCGAGTTATACAGAAGGAATGATTCCTAGTCCTGATTATTTCTTGTAATAGAAAAAATAATGAAGTTAATTTTGATCCATAATTAATAAAATCAGCAGTTTCAATATGTAAAAAAAACTTTCTGCATACTGCGAGTCAGTGACTATGTTGAGTTTCAGTGAAATTCATTAATACCATCATGATAGCATATAATTCTGACTTTTGAAAAGAATTATAAGAGTTTTGAGCCACTTTAATTACATTTTCTGATTTGTAACCTGCCTTTCCTGATTTGTTTGTATCAGTATAAAATGTAGGGATTCCAGAACTGCTTTATCTCATAAAACATGAGGAAGAATCCAGTTAGTTTCCTTTAGAAATTCAATTTTTTTCTTTCAGGCTATCTGTTATTAAAATCTCCCAAAACATTACTGCAGGACTTTCTGTCCATAATTGATCAATTTCTTTATTAGTTAAAGGTATAACAATTTCTGCTGGGTCCATTCCTGTCAAATGACGAAGTCTTAATTTTCCTTTAAAAATCAGTTCAGAAATCTTTTCCATATATGTTTTTAATTTCCTACTCAGTTTCTATTAGAGAGATATCCATCCCAATACAACATTTCCTTTTGCATTAAGACTCCTGTAGGAGAATGCTTAGAGGGTAAGGTAGCTAAAATGCAATTAAGGTCTAGATCCACATGATCCACATGTGCATCCTATAAATTTTTTTTTCACCAAAGCCAATTCTCTTTCAGTTTCAGGTGACAATTATCTCAGACTATGTAAGTCTTTGTCACTGTTTAATGTTTTGAACAAATTATCCAGTTCATCATTCTTTATTCCAATACTGGTTCATATATTGGAAATGTCTCCTAATAATCTTTGAAAATCATTAAATGCCTTCAATCTGTCTCTCCTGATTTGTACCTTTTGGGGTCTAATTTTTTGTTGGCCTATTTTTTAACCTAAATAATTAATGGAATCCCCTCTTTATATTTTCTCATGGGCAATTTGTATTCCTCAAGCAGGCAATTTTTTATCACTTCTTAAAACATTTTTATAAGGTATCAATATTTGAATCAGCCAACAAGATGTCATCCATGTAATGATAAATTATAGATTGTGGTAATTTGTTATGTATTTGTTCTACTGGCTTTTGTACAAAATACTGGCACAGAGTGGGGCTATTCAGCATTCCTTGAGGGAAGACTCTCCACTGATATCTCTTTACAGCTTGAGAATTATCGTAAGTGAGCTCTGTAAAGGTGAATTTTTCTGTCTTGTTCTTGTTAAGGTATTGTAAAGAAATAGTCTTTTAAGTCAATAATTATAATAGGCTATTCTTTAGGTAACAAAGAAGGCCAAAGAATCCTAGACTGTAGAGAGCCCATTGGCTGGATCACCTTATTTGTTGTTCTTAAATCTGTTATCATTCTCTACTTTCTATATTTCTTTTTAATGGCAAATACAAGAGAATTCCAAAGGCTGGTTGATTCTTCTATATGCTGAACACTTAACTGTTCCTGTATCAGCTGCTCTAAGGCCTGCAATTTCTCTTTTGTTAAAGGCCATTGATGAACCCATATAGACTTATCTGTTAATCATTTTAAAGGTAGTGCTATGAGTGTCTTTGAAAGATTAGCAGCCGTTGTGACTTGTTTCTGTACAATCTGAATGGTTTGTAACTGTTTCTCATAATACCTTCTGATGCTTTTTTTTTTCTTTCTGGAAATGTGTTGGTTTATGGTTTATTTCTGCATTCGGAAGAATGTTAATCTGTGTGTTCCATTGTTGAAGTAAATCTTGTCCCCATAAATTTATAGCAATGTTAGCCACTTAGGGCTTTAATTTTCCTCTCTGTCCTTCTAGTCCTATATACTCAAGCCATCTTGCATTCTGTTTTACCTGGGATAATGACCCAATTCCCCAAAACTGAACATTTACCTCCTGAAGAGGCCAATTTAGATGTCAAGACTCTGGTGAAATTAATGTAACATCTACCCCTATGTCTAATAAACCTTCATTAATAACATCATTTATTCATAATTTTAACTTTGGCCTTTGTTCATTAATAGAAGCTTGCCAAAATATTGCCAAAATAATTTTTCCTGAGTTTTTTTCCTTTTCTATATATTTTCTATCATTTAGGGTAGGATATCTTTTTAGAATAGATTTTAATTTCTTTAATTGTTCTGGGAAGGGGTTTCCTCCACAATGGCAAGATAAGATTGAACTGGATTTGAAATGGGAGCTTTTGAAAGCCCCCTTGGGGTATTTCCTGAAGGAAGAAAGTTACCTTGTCTGTCCCTTGTTGACCTGCACTCATTAGTTCAATGCCTCCCTTTGCTACACCTTCTGCATACACCAGAAGGGAGAGGTGTTCTCTTGAGATTATTCCTAACAAAGGCACAATTTCTGGGAACGCCTTATTTATAATCTCTTTTTATGTGACCTTGCCTTCCACAATTGTAACATTTAACATTTTGACTTTTTCTTACACCTCTAGAAATAACCTTTGCTACCCAGTTATCATCACAGTCATAAGGCTCTAGATTAATTGTCTCAGGAATCCAATCCTCCAAGGGTGCTGACAACAGTCTAATGATTCTTTTACATTGTGAATTAGCATTCTCAAAAGCCAGAGATTCAATTATTATTGCATACCATATTGCTTTCTTCACTCTTCTTAATTATAACATTTGTACAGGAGCCCAACTAACCTCTGTATACTTTTTATCATTTTGCGATTTCTTTAAGGTTACTGGATATTTAATGTTGGCTGTTCGATAACTTAAACTGTTTTTGTATAATCATAGAAGACATTGCTGAGATTGGCTCCTTATATTCCTCTGTTTGGGTTTGAATATCTTTGCATTCTCTGTGAACAGGCTTTTCTAAGACTTTCTTTTTGGCATTCACATTAATTGACTTTTTAAATGATAAAACAGAAATCAAACAAAAAATATTCATAATAAACAGTATGATAAACATGAGGATTTATCAAGGTTTAGGCCCACAGACCCACAGACCCACAGACCCACAGAGACACACAGATGTTTACAATAGTTTTTAGGCTGATCAACCTCAGGCCCAGTCATACAATTTGCTAGTTCTTTACCCTTCATCTAACCCATAACTCATCCTATTCAGCCATGGGGCTCGGTACCTTTTCTCACAGCAGCATGGTTGTCCTCTGCTTCTTCTAGCTTCTCTCTGGCATTCCGCTCTGTTTCTCTAGTTCCCAGAGTTCTCCTAGTCTGGTAGCACCACCCATACTTCCTGCCTGCCTTTGGCCAATCAGTGCTTTTTATTAAAACAGTGGGTGGGATAATTATTTACAATGTAACAACATAATCTCCCACAGAGGATAGGTCCATCTACTTTATTTATCTTTTCCTTTACGAGTTCCAATATTAAATCATCTACAGTAAGGTTACAGAAAGACTAAACATCTTCAATTGCCTTAAAGAAATTCTGCTTAAATTTTTTTTTTTTGATTTACTCAACAATCTTGTTGTCAGTGATGATTCAGATGACTGTGAAGTAGGGCAGCTACCTAGTATGATAGCAGCTCAAGGAGGAATCTAAAAAGAAAAAAAAAAAACCTGCAACCCACCAGGAGAAAGAGGCCCCTGCCTGAAAAACTTACGCAGATGAAACACATGTGGCCTATGACTAGAGGCTAACTCAGAACAGAAAGCCTAGCCAGCCAGTAATTACTCCTCTGGCCACGTGTTGCTCTGGCAATCAAGTGGCTCTTTTGGGAATTCATGCCCCAAAGTTGGACACCAAGTTTAACACAAATTCTATTTGTTATTTAATGAAAACTCAGAGCCAGATATTGGGAAAAACTGGAATATCAAAGAGAGGAAACAGACCACAGTCAATTCTCACTCAGCCAACTTCTCAAGATAAAAGCTGTCTTCCAGCTTCCTCAGCCTCACTCCTCAGTTGCTTCTACTGAATAATGTCTCTGTCTTCCTATGCCTGCTTTAAGTACCTTCTTTGCCCAGTTGTTTCACTTCTGGGTTCAACTCTACATCATATTCTAGAGTTAAAATCAAAGGTGTGAGCTACTACTACTTTGTAGTTTGGCCTTGAACTTACAGAAACACAGAAAGATCTCTGTCTCTGGAGTTATGGCATTAAAGATGTAAGCCACCACTGGGTCTATGCTGGGATTAAAGGCTTGACTATGGGTGGATTTGTTCTCTGATATTCCAGACTGGTTTTATTAAGTATACAATGTATCAACATAGTAAGTGGTTCCTGTCAGAAACTTGTCAATTTCTTTTAGGTTTTCTAATTTTGTGGAGTACAGGTTTTTGAAGTATGATCTAATGATTCTCTGGATTGCCTCAGAATCTGTTGTTATGCTACCCTTTGTAGTAAGAAGTTTCTAGTGTGGCCTAGTCCTAAGGTCTGGACCTGCCAGTAGATGCTTAGCTCTGGTTAGTCCTGAGGTCTGGACCAACAGTCTCAACATTCCAATGAAATACATGGAAGCCTATATTAATTACATGCTCTTTGGCTGTCAGACCGTGAACTCACAGAAGTATAGAAAGATCTGTGTCTTCTGAGTGATGAGGTTAAAGGTATGAGTCACCACTTTGTCATCCCAGTGCTGGGATTAAGGCATGAGTTACCACTCTCTGACCCTCAAGGCTTGACTGTGGGTGACTCTGTTCTCTGATATTCCAGGCTGATTTTATTAAATATAAAATATATCAAAACACCCCTTTTCATTTCTGATTTTATTAATTTGGATATTCTCTCTATGCCTTTTGGTTAGTTTAGATAAGGGTTTGTCTATCTTGTTCACTTTCTCAAAGAACCAACTCTTTCTTTCATTGGTTCTTTGTACTGTCCTCTTTGTTTCCATTTTATTGATTTTAGCCCCGAGTTTGATTATTTCTTGCCGTCTACTTCTTTTAGGTGAATTTGTTATTTGTTCAGCTGTGCTGTTAAATCTCTTGTGTAAGAATTCTCCAATTTTTTTTATGTAGGCACCTAGTGCTATACTCTTTTCTCTTAACACTGCTTTCATTGTGCCCCATAAGTTTGAGTATGCTGTGGATTTTAGTTTTCATTGAATTCTAGGGAGTCTTTAATTTCTTTCTTTACTTCTTCCTTGACCTAGAGGAGGTTCAATTGAGAGGTGTTCAGTTTCCATGAGTTTGTAGGCTTTCTGTGGTTTGTGTTGTTGCTGAACTCTAATTTTAGTCCATGGTGACCTGACAGAATACAAGACGTTATTTCCAATTTTTCATATCTATTCATATTTGTTTGATGACTGAGTATGTGGTCAATTTTAGAGAAAGTTACATGAGGTGCTGAAAAGAAGGTATCTTCTTTGGTGTTTGCATGACATGTTTTGTATATATTTGTTAAGAAATAATATCTGTTAGCTTTCCTTTTTCTTTGTTAAGTTTCTGTTGGGTAGACCTATCCATTGGTGATAGTGAGGTATTGAAATCTTCCCACTATTAGTGTGTGGGGTTTAATTAGGTTTAAGCTTTAGCAATGTTTCTTTTACGTATGCTGGTGCACTTATATTGGGGGCATAAATGTTCAGGATTGACATTGTATCTTGATAGATTTTTCCTGAGATGAATAATGTCCCCTTATTGATCTCTTTTGATTGGATTTAGTTTGAAGTCTATTTTGTTAGATTTTAGAATAGCTACTCCATCTTGTTTCTTAAGTTTATTTGATTGGAAAGTCTTTTCCCAACCCTTTTCTCTGAGGCAATATCTGTCTCTGAAGTTGAGGTGTGTTTCTTGTATGCAACAGATGGATGGATCCTGTTCTTGTATCCATTATGTTAGCCTCTGTCCTTCTATAGGTAAATTGAAACCATTGATAGTAAGCGACATTAATGACCAGTGATTACTAATTCTTGTTATTTTTGGTGGTACTGTGTGTGTGTGTATGTGTGTGTGTGTGTGTGTGTGTGTGTGTGTGTGTGTGTGTGTGTGTGCATATGTGTGTTCCTTCTTTGTGGTTTCTTTCTGTGGGATTATTTATTGCTTGTGGCTTTGTGGGTGTATCTAGCATCTTTAGAGTTTTCTTTCTAGTGCCTTCTGTAGGGCTGGGTTCGTGGATAGGTACTGTTTAAATCTGGTTTTGTCATGGAATATCTTGTTTACTCCATCTATTGTGATTGAAAGACTGAGCTTGCATCTGTGGGCTCTTAATGTTTTTGTAGCATCTCTCTAGGACCTTCTAGCTTTCATAGTTGCTATTGAGAGTTTGGGTGTTATTCTGATGGGTCTGCCTTTATAAGTTACTTGGCATTTTACATCTTCATCTCTTAATATTCTTTATTTATCATATACATTTAGTATTTTAACTATTATGTGGTGAGTGGATTTTTGGGAGGTGTCTAATATATTTAGTATCCTGTCAGCTTCTTGTATCTTTACAAACATTTCCATTTTTAGGTTGGGAAATTTTTCTTCTCAGTAAATATATTTTCTGTGCCTTTGAGCCTTCTTCTGTGCCTTCTCCTTCTTCTATTCCTATTTTTCTTAGGTTTGGTTTTTTCATGTGTCCCAGATTACTCAGACATTTTGTGTTATGATTTTTTTTAACTTTAGAGTTTTCTTTGACTGAGAAATATATTTCTTCTATTATATCTTTCACACCATAAATTTTCTCTAACACCTCTTGCCTATGTTGGGCATCTTATAAGTAGGTGGAGAAATCAGAGCATAGATAGAGGAAGGAGGGCAGTGTCAGACAGAGACATGTAAGGTAACTCAGGTGAGTCATGGCCCACATGTCAGGACAGATTAATAAAAGTGGATTGAGTTAAGATGAAAGAGCTAGCTATTAATCTGCATTTCTTAATTACATATTACAATTTTAAATGAGTTACATAAACATCATACCTTTAAACAAGAGTAGAAAAATACATCAGCATAACAAAACTGTATGTTTCTTTGGGACTTTTCGGCTTGCTGGTCCAGATAAAGCAGTGGCGGGCAGTTCCAAACTGTGGAGCTAGTCTGAGCCAGAAACCTCTTCAATGGGGTCCTGCTTGTTCACTGCTTGTGCAGCTAGAGTTATGTTTGGTTTGGGGGCACTGTTTATGCTCTGTTGCTCAGACCTGGGGGTTTTGTAGATGCCTGGCTGACAGGCTAGGAGATGAGTAACTCACCTCTTGTGATGGGCCTCTCTAGAAGCTGTGTCTAGGAATCAGCTGAGGTTGGGAATATGGGTGGGTTTGTGGAAAACTTTAACTCTAAAAACTTTAAACAGTTTTTGTTAAATGAAATGTCTGATGACTGAGGAACCTAGCCGAACTAAAACAAACAAACGAAACACCTTACGAGACAAATATCAAAAGCTTTCCATGATTCTGTTCATGAAGAATCAATAGCACCTGAGGAACCTGGCCTTTTCTGCTATTTGAAGTAAACAAGCCTTGCCCATGCGCAAAACTACATAAGAGTCAGGGTTAAAAAGGCAAAGAAAGTGCATAGGCTCAAAGACAGTTCTGCCACTCTTGGGCTGAGTTTGAAATGTTGTACCTTGAGTTTATAGCCACGATTCATATTCATCACTGCTATGCATGATACTGTGGACCAAGTCTAGGTTTCCAAGCTTCTCTCTCTCTGCTTCCCTCTCAACATGTTCAGTTGGTTACTTGAATTCTCCCTGGATAACTGTGGCTTCATCAATCAGAGTGGCTCCATATAGATGCAAGATCATCTTCTTGCCTATGAACCTCAAGATTATGGAGGTAAATCCATTTAAAACAAAGCATAATATTTTGTTAAAACAAAGCTTTTAGGGCTGTTGAGCTACTTCAATGGATTGAAGTGCTTATATATAGGTCTGATGAACTGACTTAGACCCCCAGATTCCACAAGGGAGTAGAAAATAATCAACTTCCAAGGGTTGTCTTCTAACTGTCCCATACACACGGTGACACACATGCATGCCAATACACATGCAAGATAACTCAGAAAAATGCTCTGAGTATATGCTTACATGTATTGATTATTACAGTGAGGAGAATGGGAAATCTATGATCCCTGTAGAATTCCCCAGAATTATCTTTAATTGTGGAAGCCTTTTCTTGTCTGTTATAGAGCTTATCACAAAGAACAAGCATATGTGAGCCTTGTACCTCGTTTGCCTGTACCCAGGCTGCTGTCTCCTGTTTCTGTAAGGAGGACTAAGTTCAATGTAAACATTTTATTATTACTGTTTTTGTTATTATTATTTTTAGAGATAGAGTCTCATGTCTCACAGACATGAGATTCCTTAGACATCCAAGGGTAACCTTGAACTCCAGATTCTTCTGTCTATACCTCCTCACTGCTGAGATTATAGGCATGAGCCACCATATCTCGTTTATGCAGTGTTAAGAGCAGAACCCAGTCCTTCATGCTTGCTAGTTAAGCACTCTATTAATTAAGCTAGCTCCTCATTAAAATTCACTGTAAAGCTTTAGATGGACTCTGGAAAAGCCGTGGATCTCAGGGGCTTCCTTTAGCTTACTGACAGACAGCACACCAACATGGAGCTTTCTGCCCTGAGTAGGTGACATTCAAACCACCAGGACTACTGTCTGGAATGTTCTTTTGCATACAGTTCTTTCAAGTTTATGTCTTTTTCTGCCCATAGAGAGACAAATAAATCAATCATTTGGGTTTTTTTTTTTTTTTGAAAGTAAACAGAACCATAAAATGAAAAACTGTGTTCTAAAAAGCAGAATTTTCCTTGAGTTTATGTCATACTTGCCTGAGTAAATATGTATGAGTCAGGGCTCACCAGGGCTAAATTGTAAGCAGGTCCAGTGCAGGCCTCAAAGGACTATCCCTAGGGCATTAATATTAATATGAGATTTTCATGGAACACAAAGTAGCCTAATGTTGTACCACTAACACTGTTTCTGGGTCAAGATGACTCCTGAGGCAAAAAGAACTCTGCACTGCAGAGGCTTAAGGTTTCTTTTCTTGTCCACAGTCTCTGCCACCCCCCACCCTGGCATTGGCTGTCTTACTGCAGAATTAAGTGTTAACACAGACAGAGCCCATTTATGGAGCTGTTGCTGTTCTAAGCATTTTGCAAGCATTAACTCATTGATTCTTTAATATAATCATTTAAGTTTGGATGTCACATTGCCTCCATCTCACAGACAAGGACTCTGAGGCCGCCAGGAATATTATGGATCCCTTGCCCAGATGAACAAATGTAAGCAGAAGAGCTGAGGTTCAAAACCCAGGCAGTCTGCCTAGACAACATCTGGGATGCCACATTTCTAATTGGCTAATCCACTGCTGCAAGCACCCTCTCAAAATAACTTCTGACATCAATATTAAATGAGAAGCACAGCTTAAAATAGAACAGATCTTTGGTAATTATATTTTGCATATTAATTGGTTGTAAGGATTATAACCAGGGAAATATGGTGGAAATCACTGAATTTGTTGCATAGCTCAGAGGTAGAGCTTTTTTGTGTTTGTTTTTTTTTTAATCTACTAACAACTTGATATCTGCCTAAAAGGCTCCACCTGTCTCTCTCTATGATTCTGCTGTGCTGAGTCCTGGGAACTGAATTCCTTAAAAAATATATAATGTATGTGGTTGGAGCATAAGGGTTTTTCAGATGGTGGCTTCCCTACTGCTGCAGTAGGGAACTAGCCCTTGACATTTTAGCATCTTCCTAAGTTATGATCCATACATAATAGTTTTTGCTTGGGATCTTCTGAGACTTCTGCTAATATTTCCATGCGACTGTCTGTGTTTTCATGTTAACAGTTCTTTGGAAGTGCAAAAAGTCAGGGCGCTATCTCACTAGGTTCCATTTCAGCTCATTCCCCCCCCTCTGTGCTTTTTGAGGATTTATTTATTTAATCTTAAGTGTGGGAGTGTCTGTGAAGGGTGATTTATTTAGTCTTATCAATAAAAACCAGAAGTCAGATATCAGGATAAGAACCTGAAAAAATTACAAAAGCAAAGGAGCAGCCACCAGTGACTTCTTCCCTCTCCTGTCCCTCTCCTGTCCCTCTCCTGTCCCTCTCCTGTCCCTCTCCTGTCCCTCTCCTGTCCCCTGGCTAAAAGGGGAGAGGGTCAAGATCTTATCACCTGCCTAGTATTCCTGTGTCCACTTTGTTAATGCTGGGATTAAAAGGCATTCCTCCTAACCCCAGGCTCTCTTTCCCTTTTAGATTGATTTATTCTTGTGCAGCCATGGGTGGCCTTGAACTCCTGATATTCCTGCTTCCTCCTTCCAAGTGCTAGGATTAAAGGTGTGTGCACCTTGGCCTGACATCTATGGCTACCTAGTGGCTATCTTCACCCTCTGATATCCGCTAGCTTTGTTTGTCAGAACACAAACAAAATATACAATATGCCTGAGTATATGTTTGTGCTCTATGTGCCTGAAGGTGTCAGATCCTCTGGAACTGGATTCATAGATGGTTGTGAGCCACTTGGTAGAACCAGGAAACAAAACCCGAGTCCTTTGTAAGAGCAGCAAGTGTGCAAAAGGTGTTCATGCTGAACCATCTCCAGCCCTGCCATTGAAGATTTTCAACTGCACCTTTTCCACTATTATCACGGTGGGAATAAATAGATTGCTTTTTTTTCTATACTCAAAATAAAACCCCAAAAAACAAAAACGAAAAGAAAAAAGAAAACGCCTTGCTTTCCTATACAGGAAACCTAGTACCAATTCTGGAATTCTGGTAACTTCCTATCCTATCTCCGCTCTCATAGGCAGCCCTCCCCCGGAGCTAACTTGTTTCATGAGAAAAAAATGTGTCATCAGCAGCAACCAAATTGCCAAATGACACATTCCTTTCTCTCTGTTGTGTTGCTATCCCAGGAGTTCAGTTTAGCAGAAATCTGTGCGAAGGCCCAGAAAAAGCCCTAGTGATTATCCTTTTATAAGCTCCAGGAAGAGCTATAGTCAGCTACTTTCTTCCCCTCCCTCGGGCAGCGCTGCCATTTTTATAATGTAGTGTCTGTGTGTGTCTACGCACAATGTGCAGTACATGATGCACACATATTATATATCCTGAACTCCCATCCCCAAACATCACAACATGTAATAGGTGATTGCAAAATGAATCTTCTGTATACGCCTGCTCTCTTCTTTACTGATTTAATGAGCAAGAATTTCAAAGCATTATCTTTGTCCTGTCATCAGAACAGCTTTTGTCAGCCAGTCTTTTGACATTTAGTCAATCTGAAAGAGGTAGTGATGACCCTGGATATCAGGAGACGGAGCAGAGGTGTTGAGGCTATCAATAGACTGTGAGCCTCGTGCTATGTGCCAGGGAGATTTCTGGAAACCAAATATCATTGCATGACTTCTTTTAAGAAGCACCACTTGCGCCTAGCTTGCAAAGATGAGCGGAAGCCCCAGTGACATGTAAAATCAGGACAGACAAAGCAGTTGCATGTGAAAAGGGAAGTAAGGCTGAAGGTCCTGAAGGCTGTGGATCAGGACTGTGTATTGACCCCTGCTGGTTGTCTTATTTATGCTGCTGAAAGCAGGAAGAGGAGGAGGAAGAGGAGAAGGAGGAGGAGGAGGAGGAAATGACGTCAGAATTTAAATTCTTTTCTCATTATGTGTTTCCTCTCTGCTATATTTCATTAAACTATTAAGCACGTTCTAAACCTTTTACAAAATGCTTAACTCAATAAACCCTCATGATAACACTACAAGAAACAAACTATTACCACCCCTAGTTTACAGTTCACATGAAGCACAGAGAAGGTAACCTTTTGGTTAAGTGCATTTAACCAGCATTTAACCGTAGGGAAATTTAATAAGATTCCAGGTGAAAACCACTGGCCGAGGAAAGCAAATCAAAGTCCAGACATGACAAGCACCACCTAAACAAAGTATCCATATGCAGAAAATATAAAGAACTCCCACCAAGAAGCAAAAGCAAACACAATTAGGCTGTCCTTAAGATCATAGGCAGTAGACCACAAGAAGCTGTCTAACTTCCTTCCAGTTCTGTGATACCCACACTCCATCAGCAGCATAGTCTGCTTTTGTTATAAGCCAGGCAAATACTTAAAGTCTGACAGTGCCAGTTGTTTGCAAGAATTTTTGGAAAACAAGATTCTCATACATTATATATGAGAATTATGGAAAACAAACTGGCAGGATTTGGTAAAATTACAGCTATGCAAACTTGATAATCAAGGCCCTGTTTCTAGATGTAGAAATTAGGAGAAATTCTCACATGTATATGCAACGAAACAGGACTGGTGAAAGCAATTAATCTCCTGTTTGTGATATAACAGAGCCAACAAGAACATAAGTATCCATTACAGAGTCATTTGGAAAAGAAAACCAGCTATGAGTTCGTTGTGCCATCAAATGCTGGATACTTCATTGCATTTTGAATTAATTTAAACATCTATGAATTAACCACCATGAAGTCCGGGTTGCAGGTGAATGCATATTTGTTATTTTTTTTTCTTTTAATGAAGCTAGCATTTTTCTCTTCTTAAAATGTATTCTGATTACTGTTTCCCCTCCTTCTGCTTTGTCCAGTCCCTCCTCACCTCTTATTTAGATGCACTAACTTCCTATTTCATTAGGAAACAAATATGTATCTAAGAAATAATGTAATATAGTATAATATAATATAATAAAACAAAAACATCAGAATTGGATAAAACAATCAGAAAAAGAGCTCAAGAAAAGGCAAAAGAATCAGTTTTGTTGACCAGCTCCCGAATTCTAACATGGAGACTAATTATTAATTATGAATGCTTGGCCTTAGTTTAGGCTTACAAACTAGCTCTTACAACTTATTTTAAGCTATTGCTCGTTATCTATGTTTGCCTCTAAGCTGTTTACCTTTCCTTCACTCTGTATGTCCTACTCTTGTGCTTCCTCCATGTCTGTCTTGCTGGCAGATGCATGACTGGCTGGCCCCAGGTATCTGTTCCTATTTTCCCCTTGTTCTTCTTACCTGAGTCTAGATTCCTTCTCATTCTTATTCTCTCTGCCTGCCAGCCCTGCCTATTCCTCTCCTGCCTAGCGATTGGTCATTCAATCTTCACTAGACCAATCAGATGCTTCAGGCAAACAAGATGAAACAAATGTAATCTTTGCATAGTTACACAAATGTAGCATAATAGTTAAACAAAAGCAACACGTCTTTACACAGTTAAACAACTATTCTATTCTACAACATTTCCCCCCTTTGCCTAAAAAAAAAAAAAGATTTTAACTTTAACATAGTAAAACTATATACAGTAATTATCAAATAAGAATTACGTTTATAATATAGTCTCTGGTATAATGATTCACAGCACATAGTAGCCATGTGATAAAGCCAACATGGTGCAGGGTGAAATAAGAATTACTTGCATGTAGTACCCACGTGGTAAACCCAACATGGTGCTGGCAGAACACTGCATACGGAGGGCACACCCCGTGGCATAGCTATGTAAATCTGTGCCCACCCATGCTCTTAAAAAAATCTGCCACCACGTGAAAGTCTCTCTCTCTCTTTCTCTCCCCTTCTCCTCTCTCTCTTTCTGTCTCGGCAACTCCCCTAAATAAACCCTTGTGTGACATCAGGTAGTGTGTGTATCTACATCTCATGTATGAAACTAACATTAACTATCCTAACATTTATCTCAGAACTTTTTCCATGAAGAGGGATCAGTATATATGTTCCCTGTCTTGTAGTTTATCTTTTTCTTTTATGTCCATAGATAAGATTTTCATGAGTTTCTCTCCTGATCAAACCTGATCTCTATTAACTTTGAAGGAATTCATGTCTTTAGTTGCCTGTAGAAACAAAAGCATAACCTATCCCCCAACATAATACATTTTCTGAATTCCATTTTAAAGTTAAGATATTTCTAAAGTATCTAGGTTAGTTTAATCCAGCAGTCTCTTTTACAATTTAATGTCTCTCAGGAGCTATTTTTCACTCATCAAAATTCAAAGTCAACACAACTCCACACAGGATCCAGACTTCCTGTGCATTTTCTTTCTTTATGTGGCCTTTTCCATTTATATTACTCTAATCTCTATTTAAAGACTTTATGATTTTTAAACTATTTATGTCTACCCACATTTTTTTTCTTTCTTAAGAAAGCTAGATTTAGATTGGGAGCAAGTGGCTTTCTCTCTCTCTAAACCCAAGCATATTGGTAAAGAAAATGTGAAGAATTCTGTCTCATATCAGAAAAGCCACCTGGTGTGAGACAGAAGACAGAATGTTTTGGGACCAATATTATTGTGACTTCATCTCAAACTTTGTTTCTCTCTGTATCTGTACCTTTCAAACATCCTGTCTGTATACAGTCTCCTAAAGTCATAAAAAATATGAATATCTCTTTTGAGTATCAACAGTGCTTAAGTTTTCCATTGTAAATAACATTTCCTCCTATCAGCTATCTACAAAGAATCTGGAACCAAGACGGGGCCCCCACCGCAACATCTCCTACTAGTGAAACAAGAATAAAAGGGAGAGTATGAGAGAGAGAATAAGAGACAGGTAGACAGACAGACAGAGACAAAAATAGAAAACTCAAGAACCTGGTGTGCACCAATCAATAATTGTTTTCAGGAAATAGACTATTCAAAAACAGCTTCAAGATAGCTCTTTATGATTATCCTTCAGATCACACTTCTAATTAGATTTCCAGATGGAGTTAACCACTATTCTAAGAACGGTTATAGATGTATATAGTCAGTCCATTAAGATCTAACCATTGTTTTAGCTTTTACAGGATCCCAAAGAGATGCCATCAACCTTAAGTCAACAGGAAGCAACCTTATAACAGACTATGCCCCCTTTCCCAATAATTTTTTTGCTCTGAGGGTTCTGGGTAATTATTATTCTAATAGAATAGTTATAAGTTAAAACTGGGTGAAGGACAGAACTATAATATAGCATCAAAGATCTCTTTTGAAGAAGGGAGGGGGGATAGATAGGATAGATAAAGGTAGATTGTTCTGCCTACCTATACACCATTCTAGCTGAATGTATGGGCTAAGCTAAAGACAATTTGTACTAGCATAGATATTTGTATATTGATACAAATGTGAAATCATTTTATATGTTTAATTGTGATCATTTGTACATTGGTACAAAGTTTAATCTGAGATTGCTTTATATAACCAAAGCAACTTGTACTTCGATATAAATCTGAATCTGTAACTATTATGTAAAACTAAATCTGAAATTGCTATATTTTATGTATGCTTCTACCTCTGTTTAAAATATTTGCACATCATTGTCATGTATACTATGCAATTACTACCTTCATTTAACTATACTAGATATAATGTATGATTGCACTAGTTATGATATATGCACAAGATGTTTTATATACCTCTGTTTAGATGATATATATGTATATACATGTCTAAAATGCTGTGCCACTTTACATGGTAATATACCCCTGGTTAATGTTTGATAGTCCTACTAAAGGTCATTGTTCAGGGATTGTACACCCCTTATATAGGTATTCTAATTTTTAGTACAGGGTTTATTCCTTAAGACGATAAGGACTGCAGTCAACATTACTTAAGGAATCATATCCCAGTCATATCAGATACAGGTTAGAATATCATAGATAGACAAGAATCTTCAACCATTTCATAGACCCAGAGAGTATGGCATTTAACATTTGAAATTTGGCCACAAGAGACACGACAACTCCTGGTGTCACTGCTCCCTTCACAAGATGGTGTTGAGCATGGAGGATACTCCATTGGAGTTTGTTCTTTTGGCAGAGAATGGCCAGTTGAGTAAGGAACTGTCCTTACCTTGATTGCTGACAGTACACACATGGTATCAAGCTAGATGAACAAATTGATGGATAGAGACTGATGAAACCTGCCTGGCCAGGATAAGACAGTCCCTCCAAAATTGCCCTGTTTGTGAAAAGATCTGTCAGATACCATAGGTCTATAGCCAATATGATAGATGCTCCAACAGCACACAAAACCAGAGGTGATTGTCCAGGTAGCTGTGTTGCTGTCCTCTCCCAAATTTTGGAAGCCACTACTTCCATGTACTTCTGGCTTTCAAGTGATACATCTTCCTTCTCAGGTCTTAAAGGGGTTGAAGAATAGGTATTTAAGGTTACTACCTCATAATAATTCCTATTGTACATAGTCTTAGTTTAGAACCTTCTTAGTTAGACAAAAGGGGGAGATGTAGTGGGATTCAGGTGTCAGCTGATGGGGTCCTAAGATGCTTATCCAAGGTCCCAAGCTCCTGGAGGGGATGTGGCCAACCTGGAGGGGGTGTGGCCAACCCCATTGAGAGGGGGCTTCTGGGACAGGAGGCCCACTTCCTGCTTCCTGGTTGTTGGGTCTTTGTGTTTGTTCTCATATACTGCAGGAAGCTTTTCTGATGATGGCTGAACAAGACCCTCACCTATGAGTATAGCAAAATATTAAAAGTCGTTTTATCACTACCATTTTTATTTGCCTTTTTTTAACATTAGGGTAGGATTTCGATTGTTATTAGTCCCATAAGATCATAGGGAGTGGCACTATTTAAAGGTGTGGCTTTGTTGGAGGAAATGTATCACAGTGGAGTCAGGTTTTGAGGTCTCATCTATGCATAAGTCACGCCTAATGTCCCAGTTTACTTCCTGTTACCTTTGGATAAAGATGTAGGACTCTCAGCTCCTTCTCTAGCACCATGTCTGCTTTCACGCTGCCATGTCCCGCCATGATGATAATGGACTAAACCTCTGAACTGTTGGCTATCCAAATTAGGTGATTTTTTAAATAAGGGTTGCCATGTTCATGATATTTCTTCATAACAATTAAAGCCCTAAGAAAGACAAGTAGTATTTACCTTGGGTCTCTGGGCTATCTAGTCTTAGGTTCTTGGTCACTCAAGCAATGTTGGGTATGGGTTCCATCTCATGCAGTGGGCCTTATATCAAATCAGATATTAATTGGTTACTCACACAAGCTTTGTGCCACCATTGTGTACTAGCATATTTTGCAGGCTGTACAACATTTTTGAACAAAGGGCTGTGTTTGTGTTTATGTTTCTCTTTTGGTAACATGCAGAATATCTTCCTATACCAAACAAACTGAAATTTAGGGATGAAAGCTCTTCATAGGCATCAGTTTGACTTCTCCATATTCAATGAGTTGTGAAGGTATTGTCTTCAGTAATAAGGTTTGCTTTCGGTTTGTGAAGAGCAAACTATAATCTTATCAACAGACTGGATTATTTGAAGATCCCCATGTGAACCCTTTGGCCAAAAACTCAGTTAGTTATAACAAAACCCTGGTCTGGAAGCTTCATTTGGTGATAAGAGAAGTCCAACTGGGGCTCTGCCTCTTCCATTACTTGTTGATTTTATTGAGATTGCCTTTATATATGTATATTTTTAAAAAGCTTCTACTGTAGTAGGTTTTCATACCACCACTCAAATGGTCCTCAATTGTATCTGTCTCTCCCCGTATTACCTCCTTCTTCCTCCCTTTTCACGTTCTCACTTGATCCTCCCATTACGACCCCCATTGATCCATAAGTATCTACTTCATTTCTCTTTCCTAATAAGATCTGTTTGTCATCCCTAGTCCCTTACTCCCTATCTAACACCTGTAGTTATATGAAGTTGTGCTTGGTCATCATTTGTTTAACAGTTATTATTTACATAGAGTGAATACATACCATATTTGTCCTTTGGGGTCTGGGATGCCTCAATCTGGATGATCTTTTTCTAGTTCCATTCTCTTTACATGCAAGTTTCATGATTTCACTTTTAATGGCTAATTGATACTCCACTGTGTAAATATATTACATTTTCTTTATCAATTCTTCTGTTTGGGAACATATAGGTTATAGTAGGAGGTTTCTGGCCTGGACTTTCGGGCCTAACCTCAAGGTTTAGGACCCACAGACCCGCAGTCCCACAGTCCCACAGAAACACACAGATGCTTTCAATAGTTTTAGGCTGATAGGTCTAAGGCCCAGGCATATAGCTTTCTAGCTCTCTACCCTTCATCTAACCCATGACTCATCCTGTTCAGTCATGGGGCTCGGTACCTTTTCTTAGAGCAGCATAGTTCTCCTCTGCTTCTTCCGGCTTCTCTCTGGCGTTCTGCTCTGTGCTTCCTGTTCTCAAGAGTTTTCTTAGTCTGGTAGCCCCGCCTATACTTCCTGCCTGCCTTTGGCCAATCAGTGTTCTTTATTAAACCAGTGGGTGGGATAATTATTTACAAAGAAACAACACAATCTCCCACATATCCCCCTTTCTCTTTAAAGCAAAAAGAACTCCAAATCTAATATTCTTTTTCCCCCCTTATCTATAACAACTTATAAACAACACTGTAAATAAACACAAACATCCATAATCCATGTTTTGGGAATGTGGGCGTCGTTCTCTAGGCTACTTCCTGCTGAATGGGGGTGTTGGCAATCTCAAGGGAATCCAAAGAAAAATGTAGGATTATGTACAAGTCTTTAGTGGAATAATCAGTAAGGCTGGGTCATCATAGCCAGTATCCTTGAAATTGTTCTGGAAACAGAGCTCTGGAAAATTTCAACAGAGGTGCTCTGAAATGCTGAATCATCTGGTTCATCCATTTCCATTGGAGATCTTTCAGAGGGTCTTCCTCTATCAAACTTTATGTTCTTTATCCAGAAATAAATCCACAGCTTCTCATTTTCTGTGAAAATAAAACAAAAACCTCTTCTCCAAAGTAGCATATCTTTGGATTTCAATTTTAAAGTCAACTCATTTACAAAATATATAGGTTGAATTATTCTAACAACATTTATAATCAACTGTCTTTTAGCAGCTTTTACTAAGTCATTTTCAGTCAAGAAGCTTAAAGATAAGACAATAACATACAGTATCCAGACATTGTTTGTATTTTCCATCTTTATGTGGCTTATTTTTTTATTTATTTATTTTACTCTATTTCTTTTCTAAAGGCTTTCACTACCTTTTCTTTTCTTTCTCTAAGTCTATGTATATATATTTTTAATACACTCTAAACCACTGAGACTTTTTTTTAACAAAACTGTCTTTAGTGTATATTTATTTCTTAACTTTTTCTGTCTCTGACCACACCTTTGCTTGGCTAGGGCGATTGACTCCTCCCAGACTCTTCTATTTCTTTCTGTTTCTGAACACACCTTTAATCTGCCAAAGTTCAAGGTTGGTAGGATGTGTGGTTGGCTCCACACAGCTTCTAGTCTAACTTCATAGAATTTATCTTTTTAACCCAGGTACTCTAGGGAATTTTGGGGTCCATATAATTACCAAGTAAAGCTTTGCCATCTGCTGCTCATTAACTCTATTAAAGTATTTGTCAGCAGGGCCTCTTAAAAAACTCACAAGTGTTTTGCCTCTAAGGCTGAATCAAGAAGTTTCTCTTAAAAAGGCCAAGCCTCAGTTTGCCTCAGGCAAACAGAGCTGATCTAAGAAAACATCGACACTAAGAAACCATTTTTGATTCTGTTCCCTTTTTGTTTTTATTAATAGAAACCTTAAATCCACCATACAGAGAGAGCTCTTTGCTTACATCTAGACTCAGGAACTGGCCTTGTTCACCTTAAGTTTTATGTAACAAACACACCATTTTCTAATTTAATCCCATAAATCACTCAGTCTCTTTACCATGGGCCACTTGAGAGCCACAACTCAGAAGCTGCTTTGGATTTTGTTTCTGTGCTCTAGACCATTTTTTAATCTTTCTATGACTTTATGTGAATATATTTTACCCACGTTGGGCTGCCATTTGTAGTAGGAAGTTTCAGGCCCGGACTTTCGGGCCTAACCTCAAGGTGTAGGACCCACAGACCCGCAGTCCCACAGTCCCACAGAAACACACAGATGCTTTCAATAGTTTTAGGCTGATTGGCCTAAGGCCCAGGCATATCACTTGCTAGCTCTCTACCCTTCATCTAATCCATGACTCTTCCTGTTCAGCCATGGGGCTTGGTACCTTTTCTTAGAGCAGCATGGTTGTCCTCTGCTTCTTTTGGCTTCTCTCTGGTGTTCTTCTCTGTGCTTCCTGTTCTCAAGAGTTTTCTTAGTCTGATAGCCCCATCCATACTTCCTGCCTGCCTTTGGCCAATCAGCACTTTTTATTAAACCAGTGGGTGAGACAGTTATTTACCATAAAACAACACAATCTCCCACACTAGGTTGTCTCCAATTTCTGTCTATTTTAGATAGAGCATAAATAAACATGATTGATCATGTGTCTTTGTGGTAGAATGAAGCATCCTTTGGGCATATGCCCAGGAGTGGTATAGCTGGATCTTGAGGTCGATCAATTCCCATCTTCCCAGTGAGTTATTCTTTACTTTTGCATATCTTTAAATTTTCCTAGAGAAAAGCAAAAGAAAGGAGTCTCATTCTATTTCAAGGAAACTCCCAAACATTTTAGTTCCTAATTGCATTGCCCACTTTTCAGCACCTCTTGGTCTTTGCAGAGACAGATAATGAAAGTTGTCTGTTTTCTAGAGGCGTAGGATTATTTTCCCAGCCTTCTTCTATTGACTGTTGTATCTAGGGACAAGGAATATAGCTTTGTAAAGGCAGATGCTCATTAAATGGCACGGTGTTATTGTTTTTAGATCAGTTACCTGAAAGCAAAGCTTGACTTGCTTTACTTTATATTGCATATTCTCTATGGAGACCAGAAACAGTGGAATGCTTCTTTATGTTCACACTTTGGGCTAACTCCTCCTAAATTTCCTGTGTTACCACAGCTGACACACACATGCTTACATTGAACGCTATTGCTGAGCTCAGTCTCTATTTGTGCTAATAAACTTTCCTTTATGGCTATAGAATGTAGTAGTTTTAATTTTTGAGCTGTATTTAACTTTAAGTTTTTTAGATCTCCGAAGTGTTTGAAGATGACCTGTATATCTAAAATATATCTCTGATTGACTTTGAAAATATGCCTAATATGACTACAAATTTGAATGTAACAGGTAACTACTAATCTGAGTTTTTTTATTATCCAAGATAGTTTCTAAAAATAACTTCCAAGGACTATAATTATTAAATAAGCTATATAAGCATAATGCTTTCAATAAGAATAGGAATATATAAATAGTATACATTCAAACAAAAATAACCACAAATTTGCATCAATATACAAAATCAATGTAAAATATTTAAAACTGGTAGTTGCTGTTTTGTTTAAAAGTATGTTTAATAATCTACTTTTTATTTTTTAAATCCATACCTACATTGTCCCTTTTCTTTTAGAGTAGACTCAATAATCTACCCTTTTATCCTAACTATATCACTTTTTTCTTTTCAAAACAAGAACTCTGAATTTAATTTCTTTTGTTCAGCTTTTGTCCTGACCATTGATAATAACAACTTGTAACCAACCATCCTAAACAATGACAAATAGCCCTAACCCATTGAAGGAACAAAACCACCCACTGTACCTCATGGGGATGTGGTCACCCCATTCTTAAATTTCCTTCCTTCTCTCTGAGGGCAACAGCATCTTTAGGGAATCATGAAAAAAGAAATGGGGTTAATTCTCAAGTCCTGGGAATGGTATCTGTATCATTTGTTGTCCAGTCTATGCCTAATGGGAAAAATGCAAGGCTTGTCTTAAATCCTGGCTAGAGTAGTCTGTGAGGCTGGATCATCTCAGGTAGCTACCTTAATATTGTTCTGAGCAGTTTGTAGTACAAAGTCAATCTATAAATGGTGTTTGGGATCTTAGTGGTGTTATCATAGTGCAGGTGGAATTGTTGTGAGGCCTCATCATCCTTTTGGAGACTTCAGAAGGTGCTCTTAGGCATGGTCTTAGTTCACTGTAGAAGATTTATACATTTTATGTGTCACGTGCTGCAGATCTTGAAAAGGTAAAAGCAGCATATTTTTTCATGTACAACCAGAGTAAAAAACTTAATTCCTAGTTACCTAGAGACTCAAACCAAAATTGTATACAGGAAGCTAGATTAAGCCTTTTTCTAGAATTAGTTAGTATGCTATATGACCATTAATATTATAACACATACATATTAATCTTATAGATTTTGAAATAGTATTTATAACTTAAGAAAAGTATTAAGCAGTCAAAATAAAACCAAAAGATTATGAGTAATAGCAATAGAATAGTCCCTAATTTTGGTTTTTCTTCTGTCCCATGCTAGGTGGATCTTCTGATATAATTTTGGATTTTTTCTTTTAACTAGCATGCTTGAGTTTAGAGAAGGAGAGAACAATACTACACCTCCAAAGCCAGTTTTAATTCTCAAATAATTTGGGATTACAAAATGACAGTTTTCACAATATGTCTCTAGAGAAAAGCAGAAACAAACATGGAAAGACTTATGAAGTTTTGTCCTATTAGAGATATGATATGCTAATAGGCCAATTTACTTTTTTATTGGGACTTTTTTTCCTAGATGATTTTTCTTTCTTTTTTTTTTCTCATGTCTTATTTGTCTAATGGTCTTTAGATTTCTTTTCTGGATGCTTTTATTCTCTTGAAAGATAAAAGAAAACCCTAATTTTGTGACGTTCCCCTTTGGCAAGTTATATTTGATTAAATGAAAAGCATTTGTTTGTTTTAGAGGTAAATTTAGATTGAGCTGTCACATTGTTTGGCGAATTACTATTTCTTAGAATCAAGGGGTCTCCCTTGTTGTAATCTAATCTTTATCATTTTTGGTGCTATCTATTTCTTTTCTTCTTCCAAGGAAACAAAAACAAAACCACTGCCCCAATATAACTCATGTTTTTAATTCTGAGATCAACACATCTTTAAAGTATTAAGGGTGATCTAATTCAGTAGGTTTTTTTTATTATTATTATTTTTCAATGTCTCTCTGTAACAGCTGATCTTTTCTCATTAGCATTTAAAAAATTTAAAATTAATAAAGCATTATATAATTTATTTATTAGGGTCTTTATTACTCCTTTTTGTTTATTAACCTATCTTTTTAGAGTTTGATTTGATCTTTCTATTATTGCTTGCCCTATAGAATTGTATACCTGTAATATGCTTTATATTGTAATACAAAAAATCTGTTTCATTATACTAGAGACATATACTGTAGCATTGTTAGTCTTAATTTATACAAGTATTTTCATAGTGTTCACAACTCTAATAGATGTGTAATTATAGAGTTAGCCTTTCCAGAATTTAAAACTGTTGTTCACTGAAATCTTAAATATGTGTTATGATATGGTGTACGTATTTTAATGTTCTGAATTCTGAAAAATAAAACACATCAATCTGCCATATTTCATTTCGTTGAGTGTCCTTTGGGTTACTTTGTTCACTGGAATCTTAAATATGTGTTATGATATGGTGTACATATTTTAATGTTCTGAATTCTGAAAAATAAAACACATCAATCTGCCATATTTCATTTCTTTGAGTGTCCTTTGGGTTACTTCCTGCAGGCAGCGAAGTTTGCATATAAAGAACAAGTAAGACATGTCCTTGGCTTATTGCTAAGTGATGGAAAAATCTTTTTTTAAAAAACCTTTGTGAGTCACATGGCATCCTTTTTTCTTTTATGAAACTCTGAAGCCTTCAGCACATTTCCTATCAGTAGTTGATCAGTTTCATCATTGCCTTGTGCTCAAGGGTCTGGCAGATGCATATGAGATTGGATGTGTGTTATATGTAAGTGATTATGTCTATTCCTGATTGTTTCTTGTAACTGAAAAAATAAAACAATTAATTCTGACATACCAGAAATAAATCTAGCAGTTTCAATGTGTAAAAAATCTTTGTTTATGCATGAGTCAGTAATTATGTTAAAAAGTTCTGTAAAGTCTATTAATACCATGAGAATAGCATATAATTCTGACTTTTGGATAGAATCAAAAGGGCTTTGTGCCACTTTACTTGTATTTCTTGATTTATAATCTGCCTTTCCTGATTTTTGTACATCATTATAGAAATCAGAAATTGGTGTTCCCCCTACAATATGAGGAACAATCTACTTAGTTCTTATTGTAAATTTAATTCTCTCACTTTTGGAATATTTGTTGTTATTTTCTCCCCTAAAATTACTGCAAGTTATTTGTCAATGTTTATTTTGTTTTCATAAAGATGAAATTTCCTCATTAGTAAAAGGTACTACAATTTCTGCTGGGTCTGTTTCTGCTAATCAACAAAGTCTCAACTTAGCATTTAGAATCAACCGTGAGACTTTTCCCACATAATTTTTATTTTTTTTACTCTGTTTATTTGCTAAAAACATCCATTCTAATATAATATCTTTTCTCTACATCAAAATCCCTGTAGGGCAATGTATAGAGGGTGATATAATGTAGTCAAGCTTTGGATCCACAGGATCTATATGTGCATCGTGCAATTTTTTTTTTTTCTACCAAAGTCAATTCTTTCTCAGCTTCGGCTGATAATTCTTTTGGATTATTTGAGTCCTTGTCACCTTTTAAGGTTTGGAACAAATTATTCAGTTCATCATTTTTATCCTAATAGTGGGCCATAGACTGATAATTTCTCTTAGCAATCTCTGAAAGTCATCAAGAGTCTACAATTGAGATTTCCTAATTTGTACCTTTTGGGATCATTTATTTAATATTCCTATTTTATATTCTAAATCATAAATAAAATATTTTTTGTATCTTTTAGGAGTAATTTATAACCCCTAACAATTAATTTTTTTTAAAAAATTCTTCAACTATTCCCTGTAAAGTATCTATATTGATTTAGCCAGTAGAATATTGTCCATATAATGGCAAACTATGCAATGAGGAAATGGCTATCATACAAAATATTGACCCAGGTGGGGCTGTATATAATTTCCAGGTGGAGAACCTTCAATTGATATCTCTTAACATGCTGAAAATTATTATAAGTAGGCACCATAAAGGCATATTTTCCTGTTTTTTTTTTCTTGTAAAGGTATAGTGAAGAAACAATCTTTTAAATCATTAACTATAAGTAGCCATTTTTTAGGTAACAGAGAATGCAAAGAAATTTCAGACTATAGATAGCCTCTTGACTGAATCATATTATTAATAGCTATTAGATCTGACACTATTCTCTTTTTTCAAGATTTCCTTTTAATAACAAATAGGGCAAAATTCCAAGGTCTAGTTCATTCTTCAATGTGCTTAATATTTAGCTGCTCCTGTACCACCTATTCTAAGGCTTGTAATTTCTCTGATGTTAAAGGTCATTACTCAACCCATACAGGTTTGTCCATGAACAATATTTTAAAGTTAGGATTGTTGGTGCCTTTTGAGGTCAACAGCTCTTGTGCTCTGCTCTTATACAACCTTAATTATCAGTGACTGTTCTTTATCATACCTTTTAGTATTTTCCCAAGAAACACATGTTAGTTTATGGTTTGTTTCTGAAATTGGAGGGATGTTAATCTGAGTGACAAATCACTTCATTAGCCACATATGGCTTCCATTTTCTTTTCTGTACTTCTGGTCCTATACATTTGGCCCATTTTATGCTCTGTTTTACTTGAGATAATATTTCAATTTCTAAAGCTGAACATTTACCTCCTGAAAGGGCCAATTTGGATGCCAAGATTCTGGTGCAATTATTGTTACATTTGCACGTATGTCTACCAACCTCCAATGACAAAGTCACTTATTTGTATTTTTTTAATTTTGGTCATTGTTCACTTCTAGAAGTTGGCCGAAATATTTGCTTTATGGTTTCTCCTGTTTTTTTTTTTTTTTTTTTTGTTCTCTCTTGTACAGCTATTCTAATGTCCAGAGCAGTATTTTTTTTATAATAGGCATTAAGCTCTTTAATTTCTCTGAGAGTGCATTTCCCTCCATTATCACAGGAAATGACTGGACCAAATTTGATACAGGGGCCAGGAAGAGTTCCCGAAAGACTTTCTTAAAGGCACAGGATTATGTCTATCTGTCTTTATTGATCTACATTTGTTATTCTAATGCCTGCCCTTCTACAACTTTTGCCTACTCCAAAGGGAGAGGCATTCTGTTGTCCATTCCCTTCTCCCAGTCCTCCCTCCATTTCCCCTCACCCTGTTCCCTATCCATTTCCCAAGTATAGTAAGAAATCCCCAGGTAAATCAGTTTGATTTGGCATATCCAGTTGAGGTAGATTCTAATCCCTCATCTCAGTATCAAGGTTGAGTTAGGTATTCTTCTGTAGAAAATGGGTTCCAAGATATCAGTTGATGCACCAGAAATATACTTTGATCCTACTGAAAGAGGCTCCACAAACTGCCCACCACATTTGACTGTTATCTACCTTTGTAGGGTTTAGTTCCTTTCCATGAAGGCTACTCAGTGATTATTTCAGTCAATGAGCTCAGTAGCTCTGGTCAGCCATCTCAGTGGGTCTCCTCCTCGTGATCCTGATCCCTTTGCTCATATAAACTGTCCTGCCTCTGTGTGTGTGTGTGTGTGTCTTCAGCTACTCCTGGAACTCAACCTAGTCCTTGGGTATGGATCTCTGCTTCTGCCTTTGTTCATTGCTAGACAAAGGTTCTATAATGACAATTAAGGTGGTCATTCATTTGATTATAGGGAAAGTCCTGTTTGGGCCCCGTCTCCACTATTGCTTGGAGTCCTAGCCAGGGATATCTTGTGGGTTCTTGGATGTTTTCTTAGCATCAAGTTTCTTTCTAAGCCCACAGTGGCTCCCCCTATCAAGATATCCATTTTTTTTGTTCTTCCTCTCTGTTGCTCTTCCTAATTAACTATCTCCTTCTCCCATGA
The DNA here is from genome assembly GCA_033318265.1 of Phyllotis vaccarum. Classification (NCBI taxonomy): domain Eukaryota; kingdom Metazoa; phylum Chordata; class Mammalia; order Rodentia; family Cricetidae; genus Phyllotis; species Phyllotis vaccarum. Next base: position 12,217,325 of record JARWLC010000019.1, read on the forward strand.
TTTGTTCCTACCTTCCCTTCTTTGCTCCCCATATGATACCAATTTACTCAGGAGATCTTCTCTATTTCCTATTCCCAGAGGGATTCCTGAATGTCTCTCTTAAGTTCCTCCTGTTACCTCGCTGTTTAGGGGTTGTGGTTTGCAGCCTGGTTATTCTTTGTTTTATATATAAAATTGTTGGGATTTTTCTTAGCAAAAACATTCTTTCTAGGAATTTCGTGTTTATAGTCCCTGTTTAGATGACCTTGTTACTACAACTGAAACATTTGACATTTCAATTTTTTTCATCAAACCTCTGGAAATCAGTTTTCCTATTCACCCAACATCATGGTTATGAGATTTAGTATTGATTTTATCTCATTTCAATTCCTCCATGGGTGTTGATCTTGCCTTTAATGGCCTAATTGTTCTTTTGCATTGTGAATTGGCATTTTTAAAAGCTAGAGATTCAATTACTATTTGTCTACCTTTGGAGGTTTTAGTGCAGAATTCTATCAGATTTTCAAAGAATCAATACTAATACTCCTCAAATTGTTCCACACATTAGAAACAGAAGGAACATTGCCAAATGCTTTTCATGAGACAACAGTCACCCTGATGCCTAAACCACACAAATATGCAAGAAAGAGAACTAAAGACCAATCTCCCTCATGAACATTGATGCAAAAATACTAAATAAAATACTGCCAAACTGAATTCGCCCACCATGATCAAATAGGCTTCATCACAGAGATCCAAGGATGGTTTAACTTATGGAAAACTGTCAGTGACATCTATGATATAAACAACCTGAGTAAAAACCCACATGATCATCTCATTAGATACTTAAAGAGCCTTTAACAGAATTTCACACGAGTTAAAGGTCTTGGAGAGATCAGGGATACAGAGAAAATACCTAAAAAGTAATACAGGCAATATACAGCAAGACAACAGCCAATATCAAGATAATGGAGAGAAAATAAAAGTAAAACCCACTTAATTCAGGAACAAGATGAGGATGATTACTCTTCCCATATATATTCAGCAGTTTTTGAAGTTTTAGCTAGAGTAATAAAACAACAAATGGAGGTCAAGGGGATACAAATTAGAAAGGAAGAAGACACACTATCAATATTTGCAGATAATACGACAGCGTACATAAGTAACTCCCAAAATTTTACCAGGGAACGCCTACAGCTGATAAACACATTCAGCAATGTAGCAGGATAACAGATTAACTCAAAAAAAATCAATAGCTCTCCTATACACGTATGATCAAAGGGCTGAAAAAGAAACCAGGGAAACATCACTCTTTACAATAGCTGTAGATAACATCAAATATCTTGGAGGAACTAAACCAATGAAATGACAGACTCATATGACAAGAACTTTAAATCATTGAAGAAAGAAACTGAAGAAGATATCAGAAAATGAAAAGATCTCCCATGTTCTTGGATGGGTAGGATCAGCACAGTAAAAATGGCAAACTTACCAAAAGCAATCTACAGATTCAGTGCAATCCCCATCGAAATCCCAATGCAATTCTCCACAGACCTAGAAAGAAAAATAATCAATTTCATGTGGAAAAACAAAAAAAGGATTGCCAAAACAATCATGTTCAATAATAAAACTTCGAGGGGTACCACCATCTCTGACTGCAAGATCTACTATAGAGCTATAGTAATAAAAACAGCTTGGTACTGGAATAAAAGCAGATTTGTGTATCAATCAAATTGAATTGAAGACCCTGACATTAATCCACACACCCATGAACACCTGAATTTTGATGAAGCCAAAAATATAAAATGGAAAAAGAAGAGCATCTCCAACAATTGGTGTTGGCATAACTAGCTGGCAGTATGTAGAAGAATGCAACTGGATTCATATCTATGACCCTGCACAAAACTCAAATCCAAGTGGATCAAAGACCTCAACATAAACCCAGTTACACTGAACTTAATAGGAAAGACAATGGGAAATAACCTTAAATGCATTGGTACGGGTGACCACTTCCTAAATATAATACCAATAGTACAGACGCTAAGGACAACAACAAATAAATGGGACTTCTCGAAATTTAGAAGCTTTTGTAAGGCAAAGCACACGGTCAATAAGACAGAATTAGAGACTCTAGAATTGGGAAATATCTTTACCAACCCTACATCTGATAGAGGGCTGAACTCTAAATTATATAGAGAGCTCAAGAAACTAGGGGTCTAAAACCCAAATAATTCAATTTAAAAATAGGGTGCAGAGCTAAATGGGGAATTCTCAACAGAAGAATTTCAAATGGCTGAAAGAAATGTTAAAACATTTCTCAGTATTCTTAGCCATCAGAGAAATAAAAATCAAAACAACTTTGAGATACCTACCTATCATAATGGCTAAGATCAAATACGCAGATGACAGCCAATACTGAAGGGGATGTGGAGTAAAGAGAATACTCTTCCATTGCTGGTGGGAATGTAAGCTTATACAACCACTTTGGAAATCAGTATGTCAGTTCCTCAAAAGACTAGAAATCAATCTACCCAATGATTCAGCAATACTACTATTAGGCATATACCCAAAGGATGCATATTCTTATCCTAAGGGCATTAGCTCAACTATGTATATGGAAGTATTATTCATAATAGCCAGAACCTGGAAACAACCTAGATGTCCCTCAACTAAAGAATGAATTAAAAAATTGTGGTGAATTTACACAATGGAGCGCTGATCAACAATAAAAAATGATATCTTGAAATTTTCAGGCAAATGGACAGATCTGGAGCATATCATCCTGACTGAGGTAACTCAAACTCTGAAATGTAGACGATACGTACTTACTCATAAGTGGATTTTTAGATGTAAAGCAAAGGATAACCAGGCTACAATCCACAACTCCAGAGAAGCTAGGTAACAGGAGGAACCTAAGAGAAACATACATGGAAATAGAGAAGGTTGCCTGAGTAAATTAGAATCATATGGGCGTGGGTGGAAGGAGGGAGTAAGGAGTGGTAGGAAGATAACATGATGGAATGGGATGGTTGAGTGGGAGAGGGGATCAACAAAGAAATGGATATCTTGATATAGGGAGCCATTGTGGGAATAGAGAGAAACCTTATGCTAGGGAAACACCCAAGAACCTACAAGATGCCCCCAGTTAGGATTCCAAACAATAGTGGAGAGGGTGCCTAAACTGGCCTTCCCCTATAGTCAAATAAATTGTCCATTCTAATTGAAATTATAGAACCTTCATTCAGCAACTGATGGGAACAGTTCACTCACAGAAATCCATAGCTGAACACCCTGTCAAGCTCCTGCGATAGCTGAAGAGAGAGAGGAGAGAGTATATGAGCAAAACAATCAGGATCATGAGGAGGAGACCCACAGAGATGGCTGACCTGACCTATTGGGAACTCATTGGTTTTGAAGTGACAGCTGAGGAACCTTCATGGAAGGAAGTAAACTCTCTGAACGTAGATGACAGTTGAAAGACATGGGCAATGTGTGGAGCCTCTTGCAGTAGAACCAGAGTTTATTTCTGGTGCATGAACTGGCTTCTCAGAGCCCATTTCCCACAGAGGAACACCTTATTCATCCTTGATACTGGGAGAGAAACCGGTCCTCTCTCAACTGGATATGCCAGAAGGAATTGGCTGACCTTTTCTGAGGAATGGATTAGGGGATGGTGTGCAGGGAGGCCAGAGGGGCGGAGAGAGGACTGGGAGAAGGGCAGGGAGGGGGAACAGTGATGGGTATGGGAAAATTTTTTAAAAAATCCCAATTTTTCTCACCAAATTTACCAATAATGATGGCGGAGTGAGGCAGCTATCTAATGTGGCAGCAGCCCAAGGATGGGGTTCCACAACTCTCTGGGAGAGTAGAAGCTAAAGAGCCAGCCACCTGCATGGGAGAATGTGTGGAAGTGGCTAATTTCTGAGGTTTTTGGAGCCCAAAAGCCTGTGGAGTTTGTTGTAAATAAGCTGCAACAAATAAATCCCAACTTGCTCAGAGGCTTGGGGCCAACCATTGCTGGTGGGGTGGTCAACTGTCTCTCTGTACCTCTGGTGTGTGCCGGCGACTGCACAGCCACAAGCAAGCAGCTTTTCATGAATTTTTGCTAGATAAAGCACAAATTCTGATGGGTCTTAGTAATAAAAACTCAGAGTCAGATATTGAGAAAGAAAAAATGAGAGATAGGGAGAGGGGGGAGGGAGGGAGGGAGGAAGGGAGGGAGGGAGGGAGGGAGGGAGGGAGGGAGGGAGGGAGGGAGGGAGGGAGGGAGAGAGAGAGAGAGAGAGAGAGAGAGAGAGAGAGAGAGAGAGAGAGAGAGAGAGAGAGAGAGACTCCTGTCTCTGCCCACCTTACATTACTCCCACCAGCCATATCATTTTCTGCTTCCTCCTCCCGTGTGCTGGGATTAAAGGTGTGAGCCACCACTGCCTGGCCTCTCTGGTTAATTAGTGGCCAGCTCTGCCCTCTGATCTCCAGGTAAGCATTGTTTGTTAGAGCACAAACAAAATATCACCATAAAGAACGCCCACTTTTGTCTCAGTGTCTTATATTAGCTCCAAAGTAGGAGCTAGTTAGGAGTTAATTTGGTTTCCTTGCTTGAGTCCCCTGTTCACCTGTTGGAAGAATTACTGCCTTCAGGAGGAATGGGCACCATGATGGCAGCATACAAGGCCAATGGAATGGAAAGAGGGTGGTTCCCAAAATGAAAGGGGGTGCTACTATCAGACGATTAAGGACAAATACCGGAAATAAAAGTAAAAATATTTTTATAGCAAAATCCATTTTTACAAATCTACAAATATTTTTTCACTCATAAGTTCACTTTAATACTTCACAAGCTAGCCATAAACCTTAGTTATGTATAATTTGTTCTTGTTCATGGGTCTCTGTAGAATTACCATGAGACTCTAAAACTTAATAACACTCTCTAAATTGTCTTCCATGGAGGTTGGTAAAGTAGATGGATGTGATGGATGATGGCAGTTACAGAACTGCACATAATGGCACAGAGACACCTCAGGCACATGTACAGTAGGTGTGGCACTAGATGATGACAGAGATGACTTCAAGCATGAACTGGCCCAGAAATGGATGTCATGTAAAATATTCCTTTACCAAAATATACAAAAAAATTGAAAAGCTTTGGAATGTGGTCAGGGATGTACCTACTTTTCTATGTTTGACATTTTCTGGCTGAGTATGTCAGAAAGCTACTGCACCCTCTCATGCTGTTATTCTTTTTTCCTAAGACAGGATATTGCTATATAGCCCTGGCTTACTTCATACTCACTTGGTCAGCCTAGGCTAGCACTGAACTCATGGTATGCTCCTGCCCCAGCTTTCTAAAAACTGAGATTAGAAATATGCTACCATGCCATGCCTCTATTTTTTTTCCTTCTCCATGCCCACTTCCCTACTTTATGACATACCTCTTTTCATGTTTGGAAAATAACTAACTCTGAGTTTGGGGGAAAGAAGGCCATTATTTTGCTTATATGACTAAATATGATAAGACTTGTTAGATATGAGATAATGGAAACTGTCTCTATTCAAAGCAAATGAGTAAAGACATGTGAGATGGAGTCAGAAGCATGCATGTAACAGTATTGGAGGAAAATGTAATATGAGAGTTTAGACAAATATAAAATATATTAGTTACTTATTTTATCATATTCTTTCTATTTATTTTTGAGAATTTCATATGTGGACAAAATATATTTTCATTATATTCACATCCCTCTCATTCTTATATTTTTTCAGAGCCACTCTGGCATCCTCACCCCTCCCATTAGATACCTCTGTATCATCATGATGAAAAATCTGCAGAGAGAGAAAAAAAATCACTTTGGCTAATGGTTTCAGAGTACTATTCCCTCCTGGGAAAACATCCTGGTAGCAGTGCTTTGTGGTAGAAAAGCTTCTTTTTAGGATGGACAGAAAACAGAGAGGGGAAAGATCTAAGAACAAGATACCCCAGGACCTGCTTCCCAATAAACTACTTTTCCCAACTAGAACTCATTTTCTAAATCGTCAGAACCTCCCAACACAGAATCATCAGCTGAAGATGCCTAGCCCGTGAGCCTTTAGAGGACATTTCAGGTAGGAATCATAACAGTAAGCTATCTTGTTGGAGAATGACAGTCCTGGGAAGGATGTCTGAGAACTATTCCTAAGGCCTGTTGAGTTCTTACCAGAGTAGCCATGTATGATCCCAAAACAGAGAAATGTCATCTAAAGACCGGAATACAAGTATCTTCCATGGTTAGGCCCCACCCCACGAGGCACAAGGGCTTTGAGACTGCATGACTGGTACCCACACTGGGTGTACCTATATGGCTAACAACCCAACAATCTCAATTGTACCCATAGTTATTCTAACACATTTCTCTATTGCAGCTTTAGATACAGGGTCCATTATTGAGATGTCTGAGGCCCAGCTTCCTGTCTACTTTCTACTGAATTCACAGCTCACACTTAAATGGAAGCATGAGTCCTCCTTTATTCTCCCAGGGGAAACATTTGCCCTCCCCGAGTGCAGCCATGCTGTGAATAGAGAGATCACAGGCTTGCTCCACAGCCTGCTTCTTCAGTAGCTGATCACCAGGCAAAATGTCAGAGCAGCTGGTGCTCATCAATTCACCCTCTGTGATTCCAAATACCAATTACTACTGTGAACCCCCAATTGCTTCATTTCTAGCCACATTTAAAAGTAATTAATAAGTAATTGAGTAATGCGTTAATAATAGCCTTAATCATTTTTCTAATGATCAGCTTCCACATATAGTCATCTTTGTGACAGGTGGGAGGCATTGCATCTCAGGTCATACCTTGTTAATAGCCCTCAAGCAATCATTTCTTATCAGAGCAATTTACTCCCTAAAGCATTGTGTGTGTGTGTGTGTGTGTGTGTGTGTGTGTGTGTGTGTGTGTGTGTGTGTGTGTGTGTGTGTGTTTGTGTGGGGGGGTAGGTCATTCAAACTAAAGATTGTCAGACCGCTGGAAATGTTGTCCCTTCCCTTGTTGGCTCTGTGTTTTCTTCTCATTCAATTTATTTTCCAACTGAAACTCAGATAGAGGTGACAGCATCCAGGAGAGATTTCTAATTTCAATGAAGTCTTATCTTAGCTGTTAGATATGGAGGTATTTGTGAACCTTTGGATTTTGATTCAAAGAGAAGGGTAGCTACTTTAGAACTACCCAGACCATCCAGATAGCTGGAGGCAAGAAGCAGAAAGTCATAAATAGAAATCCAAATATACTGAGACTTGCTCTCACGAAGATTAGCAAAGGGTTGAGATCCAGGCAACCAAGCCATCTGGAAATGGGTTAAAGCACCAGAGTCACCAGCAAATCTCCCTATCCTGTGGGGCTGAGAATGTAGATATGGAGACACTATAGCTACTGAGTAAGAGCTCAGTCTTGAATTAACTTCTCATTTTGGAGCCTTTTGATCAGTCCTGAAAATAAATGATGCCATTGTGGTTTTGTAGGTAGATCTAAATTTGATGACCTAAGGATGATTTCAAGTTCTATTTGGCTACAAGAATGTGTAAAATATGAGTTTTACTTGTATTGCTATGACCAAAACCATAATCAAAAGAAACTAGAGGAAGAAAGAATTTATTTGGCTTATATGTCCACACCACAGTCCATTATGGAGGGAAGCCAGAGCAGGTACTCAAGTAAGAACCTGGAGCCAGGAACACTGCTTACTAGGTTGCTATTCAATTTACTCAGCTTTCTTTTTTTTTTTTTATACAACCCAGGACTACCTGCTCAGGGGAGGTACCATACACACTGAGATAAGCCTCCTCACATCATCTATAAATCAAGAAAATGCTCCTATAGACTTGTCTACAGGTAAGTCTGATGGAGATGTTTTTTTTTTCCCCCCTGGTTGGGGCTTTCTCTTCCCAAATGAAAATACTTGTGTCAAGTTAACAAAAAAAAAACCCCATCAGCCCAGCTGAGAGCCTCAGAAACAAAGTCTATAAATTAGATCTGATGCAGGAGATTTGTAAAAAAAAAAAAAAATGGTTCTTAGTCTGGCCTTGAACTCCTGACCTACCATGGGATTAACACTCAAGAAGCCCTAAGGACACCATAATCAGCCAAGAAAAGGCTGAGTGTGGGGCAAAATCATGCTGAGGCTCCAGACAGTCTTATGGGAGCACAGAGTGGAAATGATCCTTAGAACATGTCGTAAACTGAGACAAGGCTAGACCCTGCTTATCCTCCACTGACTGGTGACTAACTTCAGGTTTCTGTGGAGAAGAGACATAACTTCTCATATGCACAATTTCTGGGGAGGACCTTAGCCACAAACAACTTGTATTTAGCCTTTTTGGAGTTAGAAAACCAAGGACCCTATTCCTTCAAGTGGACCTAGAGGATATCTCAGCATCTAACACCATCTTTCTCTACTGATGTTACCCTTCTCAAGCCTGTTCGGTTGCCTTGTACTTTCTTGTCTGTTTCTGTTGTTTGTTTAAAGGCAAAGTCTCATATGGTCCACACTAGTCTCAAACTTGCTATGCAAGTGAGTATGGCTTTGCATGCCTGATTTTCATGTCTGTACTTCCTAGTGCTGGGGTTATAAACGTGTGCCACCCCTAGGTTGCCACCTCTACTTCTGCAGAGGTCAGCTGGGTTTCCTGTGGCACTGAGGTACTTTCTTTCATTTGCCACCAACCACTCTGTGGGGACAGGATTGGCTCAGCCTTTCCTCACATTTTCAGGACTTGGGTGCTATTCACTTCCAGCAAGAACCAATCACATCTTTTCTTCTCAGAGACTTTCTTCCAATCTTAAGTACTTCCTCTAAAACTAGTTCAAAGAATAACTAAACAAAGCCAAATGCAATTCTAAGAGAAAATATTAGAAGTCCTCCACATCCCGAGACTACCTTGTTCTTTAATTAAACCATTAAGATTTATTTATTTTTATTTTATGTTCATGCAGGTTTCTCTCTCTCTCTCTCTCTCTCTCTCTCTCTCTCTCTCTCTCTCTCTCTCTCTCTCTCTCTGTGTGTGTGTGTGTGTGTGTGTGTGTGTGTGTGTGTGTGTGTGTGTGTGTGTGCGCGCGCGCATGCATGGGTGTATACCATATTCATACCTGATAGCTGCAAAAGCCAGAAGAGAGTATTGGATCCCTGGGAGCTGGACTTCTGTCCAGGTGAATGTGAGCCTCCCTATGAGTGATGGAAAGGTAATGTAAATCCCCTGCAAGAGCAACCAATGTTCTTACCTGCTGAGGGAACTCTTCAGGACAAATAGTCCCCAGTTTGTCTGACATTACTAGGATGACTATTTTATACTTTAAATCTTCCTTTTCTGCCTTTTATTCTTACTTCATGTTTCCTTTATGATTCTATTTAACTTTGGCGCTAAGTCATGAAATTCAATATTTCTGTCTTTCATCTATCTCTAATACATCAGTATTAGGAAGCCCAAATTTGGGGGGCTAGAGAGATGGTCCTGTGTTAACAGCTTATACTGTTCTTGTAAAGGACCAGGGTTTGATTGGCAGAACCCACATTAGGTGGCTTACAACCATCTGAAACTCCAGTTCCAGGGATTCTAATGCCCTCTGTTCTCCTCAGGCATATGCACACATGTGATGCACACAAACTCGAGCAGACTGACATATATAAATAAAAAAAACCCTAAAAAAAAAAAAAAAGAACTCCAAATTGTATTTGTTTAAGTGATCATTTCCTTGTGAGTGAAACATAAGCTTTGGATGTCCCTATGTATGATATGGTTCAATATGTCCTGACTGAGCCTTTTGGCCTGTATGTGTGATGTTTGGGCCTATGCACTCAAATATTTTGGGCAAATTAGATACTGTCTTCTTTCATTCTTAGTCTGATTGGTCTTTGTCTTTCCTGCCTCAGGTAACATCATCACCCAGTCACTTTATGTTCCAGCTTCACCTCATCCTAGAATCAAAGAGCAACTTTATCTTACTTGATGAGAAGCTTTCAAGTCTTACCTCTCCTCCCCACATTGCTGCGGACTCTAGCTCTGTCTCATAAATTCTCACCCAAACCGCTTTAATAGCTTCCTAATGGGTTGCCTCACTCCATTTCCCCTCTCCCCTCTCATTTCCCACACTCCTGCTACAATGATCTGCTTAAAACACATGTCTAAATCTTATTGCTTCTTCTTTAAAAGCCTTCAAGTTCCGATTGCCTTCTGGATAATGTTCAAAGTGTTTGTCATGGCATTAAAACACCTCATGGTCTGGCTGCTGCCCAGCTCTTAGAGCTTTGTCTCTTGCAGACACATCAGACGATTCATAAATTCAGAAGGTTCCAGATTCTATCATGCTTCTAGAGGTGAGGCCCAGCTGATCATGAAGGATTACATGAGCCTTCTGTAGCCCATGAGATTTTGGTGGTAGGGAAAATGAGATCATAATTAATTATTTTAAAGGGCTTATTTATCTTTATTTTATTTTCATGAGTATTTGACTGAATGTATGCATGAGCACCTGGTGCTCAAGGAAGTCAAAAGTCATAGGAACCCTTGGTACAGGAGCCACCTTGTGGGTAATAGAAAATGAACCTAGATCTTCTGCAAGATCATCAAGCCGTGTTAAGCACTGAGACATCTCGCCAGTCCCCACAATCAGTTCTAAAGATGAATTACTACAAATTTAAGGTTAGAAAAAATTAAGCATAAAACTATGTGCAATTCTGAGAAGGGAGAAGTGTAAATTGTTTACTCCTGGTGCAGTCCAACAAAGACTGAAGAAAAATCAAAGCTTAATTATTATCTTTGGGAAACAGTGAGGACTCAAACTGGAATGCCTGTAACTTCATGTGCAAACAGAAGGATGATACCAAAGGAACCTCATGCCCACTGTCTGCCATCAGCCTGCTGGTCACAGGCAGAAGGTGGTCAGGTGGCATCTTTTGGCTTCTCACTCAAGTCTGTGCCACTGGCCTCAAGTTATACTGTTTTCCTGGAACTAGGCAAAGCTAGAAGTCAAATCTACATATACAGTTGCATGCCTCTACAAAGGGCTTATTCTGCAGGCACATTTCTAACTCTCTCATTTATAGCCCGGGAAGGAGTAACTTGTCCATTTATTGCAACTTCTCAGACAATTCTATCCTTTGTGGAGCTAGAGATTTACCAGTGTTGAAGCTGTACTTACCCACTGGTAAAGCATGGGAGGCCCCACCAAGTTCTCACCTATGATCATTTATTTACTTTGAGACAGGGTCTTGTGTAGTCCAGGCTGCTCTCAGATTTTCTTTGTAGCCAAGGCTGGCCTTGAACTCATGATCTTCCTCGTCCTAGTTCCTGAATATTGGGATTATAGAACTGTGTTAGCAAAGCAGGCCTTATGCCAGAGGCTCTCAACCTGTGGGTCACGATCCTTTGGCAAATCTCTATCCCCTAAAACACTCACATTATGATTCAATTTCTTGCTGTTGTTCATATGGTTTTTGAAATGGGGTTTTTCTGTGTATCCCTGGCTCTTTTGGAACTCACTCTGTAGACCAGACTGGACTCAACCTCAGAGATCTACCTGTCTCTTGCCTCCGAAGTGCTGTGATTAAAGGCATGTGCCACCACTGCCCAGTTATGAATTGTAACAATAACAATATTACAGTTGTAAAGTAGCAATGAAAGTAATTTTATGATTGGGGGTCATCACATGAGAAACTGTATTAATAGGTTTGATGTGGGACTGTCTTTGTATGCTGTGAATATCAATCTTTAAATAAAGGAGCTACTTTGGCCCATGACAGGCATCATAGAAAAAGTAGGTGGGGAAACCAGAATAGGTGGTAGGAGGGCAGAGACACAAGTAGATCTAGCCAGACGCCCAAAGAAGAAACATGTAAGGAACACAGGTGAACCATGGGCCACATGGCAGATAAGTTAATGGAAATGGGTTGAGTTAAGATGAAAGAGCAAGCTAGCAATGTGCCTAAGCTGTAGGCCAAACGGCATGAACTTAATATAAGTGTCTGAGTCATTTTGGGGATCCTAAGCAGGGGTGGGCGGTTCAGGGGTCTGGGATGGCAGGTCTGTGGGTCTGGACCTCTGGCTGGATGGGGCCAAGAGACCTAACTATAACAGGTGGCATCCCAATGTGGGCCAAATACCCACATGAAACCTGAGAAAGATTAGAAAGGGTTCTAGGTCACAGAAACTGAGCCAAAGCAGCTTTCAAATTGTGTATACAAAGTGGGTCATTGTATAGAGATAGTGCGACATCCGGGTCACATTCAAAATGGTGCTGGCTGACTTGCGGCCAGGAGTGTAAGCTACAACCAGGCAAGTTCCTGAAGTCTCACAGAAGACTCAGTAGCAGTGATTGATTTAAGATTTCTGTTTATATTGCACAAAAAGGAAACAGAGTCAAAGACGCTTTCTTAGTAGCAATATTTCTTGGGTCTGCTCTGTTTGCTGGCAGTGAACAGAGATACAGCCCCTTTAAGAGAATTTCCTGACTCAGTTTTTTCTGCAAAAACTGTGTGGCTCTTGAGTATTTTAAAAGCTTTTCTATTTGGAAAATGATTAAGGATTCACAATAAAACAGATTCAGATTTAAAAAAAAAAACCCTGTAAATGAGTCACAATGTGTGTAAAATGTACATAGGCTTCAGAGAGAAAAGAAAGAAGGTAGAGAAAGTCTGTAGAAAAGAGAAATAGAGTAATAAAATATAATAAGTGTCATAAATATGGAAAATAGACACAGAATCTTGATTATGGTTAATAACTGCAGAAAGACAATGGATTGCAAAGGCTGCTAAGTTAAGCACAAATATATATTTCAAAGGTATCTTGATTTTGAAATTTGTGTCTAAGGATTTATTGCTTTGGAAGAGTTCTGCTTTTGTTTCCACAGAAGATGAGAACCTGTGGATTGCTTCCAGGCAAATAGTTTCATCAACCAAGACCCCCTGAAAATTCTCTGATGGGAAGAGATGACCGCATCAACTTTAGGGCTGCAGACTAAGATGATCCAGTCTCAAGAACATGAAAGATTGCCAATGCTCCTTAATCAGCAGGAAGTAGTAATGGAAAACTATGCCCTAATTCCCAAAATAGTGTTTATGAATGTTTATTTTCATTATAAATGGTTAATGGTCATAGTTAATCTCTTTCTAAGAAGAAAAAGGGGATACGGTATATGAGTGATTTTTAAAAATAGATTATTGAATTTACTTTAATCCAAAAATCAGCTGTTAATCTCAAATGTTTTACATTGGTATGGATTTTGGTTTTTTTGATACAAATTTAAGGTCAATTTTGTTATGCTACATGTATTTTTCTACTCTTGTTTAAGATATGATGTTCATGTAACTGATTTAAAATTGTAATGTATAATTAAGAAAAGCAGATTAATAGTCACCTATGATAACCAAACTTATAGTTATGTTAGTTAGGATTTTTTAGATACACAAAGATATATTTCAATTAGATAGGTAATTTTTAAACACTTCTAAGACCTACAGAATATGGCATTTAAAATGTTTTAAGATGTTTTAAGAACTTAGACTTTTCTGGACAGAATATGACATTTAAAATGTTTTAAGAACTTAGAATTTTCTGGACAGTGAGACAGATCTGCTCCTGGTAGCACCAATCTACTTCAAGAGAAAAATGGGCATCTAAGAAACTCTATATGGAGTTTACTTTCTTTGTGGCAAGAACATGTTCTTGTATTTACTGTTTGACAGTATGCTGTTTAAACTGGATATGGAGGTTCCCTAAGAAAGTGACCTCTGAGCTTTGACAGAACAAGCCAAGATGGTCCTTCAGGTTCCTTCTTTTCAGAGAAAACTGTCAGATATTCTTCAGGACTCAAGGAGAAGCTACTGATGAACTATACCAGATGGGCAGAGTAGATTTCCTGCTTCACTGAAATGAAAAGAGACTCTGGGTCTGTAGGCTGAAGATGGATGCCCCAACTTTATAAAGGAACTTTGGGTGACTATTTAGGCAGATAGGTGTCATCTCTGTCATTTCTAGATTTTGGAAGTTGCTTGTACTTCCTATTTACTCAGGTAATAATATATCCTTCTGTGGTCTTTGATGTAGTTGAAGATTAGATAGTTATAGGTATAGTTTTTCTTGGTTATTTTAAAAGGTATATTGGATATGAAACTTTAGATTCACAGGATAAGGTAGATGATAGAGTATTTTCTTTAATTTTGTTAAATACAAATAGACTAGATATTTTAACTGTAATTCTTGCTTGATAGCTATCTTGTTATATGCAATTTTGCTATGTTAAATTGAAACCTTCCTTTTTGATTAGACAGAAAGGGGGAGGTGATATGGGAATGCCTTTCTGCATGCTGTGAATATCAATCTTTAAATAAAGGAACGGTTTTGGCCCATGCCAGGCACCATAGAAAAAGTAGGTGGGGAAACCAGAATAGGTGGTAGGAGGGCGGGATCGAGGCAGAGCCAGATGCCCAATGAAGAAACATATAAGAAACACAGGTGAGCCATGGGCCACGTGGCAGGACAGATTAATGAAAATTGGTTGAGTTAAAATGAAAGAGGAAGCTAGAAATGTGCCTAAGCCATAGACCAAACAGAATAAACTTAATATAAGTGTCTGAGTCATTTTGGGGGAGCCTAAGCAGCGGCAGGTGGGTAGGTGCTCTGGGAAGGCAGGTCTGTAGAACTGGACCTCTGGCAGCTGGGCCAAAAACATCTTTGTAACACAGGTTGCAGCAGTAGGAAGGTTGAGAACCACTTCCTTATGCTCTGCTATGGATTTAACCCAAGGCTTTGTGCATATTATATAAGCAATCAACAAACTGATCCTCAGCCTCTGCTCACCTATGAAATTTAGGGAAAAATAAAAAGAAGCTGCTATTAATCTAGATTCATAAAATACCAGGATTACATAAGCTTTTGCATAAGGATTGCCTGTGGTGGGGTCAGGGGAGTGGGCAGCCTAGCTCTTGAAAGGGGAAGAAATGTGGAGTAAATAAAACACAGTGCCATGGAGAAAACATGCAAAGTTGAATTGAAAGATTTTTTTTTCTGAACTGAAAAAGCAAATATGAATCAAGGTTATTGGTAAAATGTACACACACGCACATTCTGTTGACATTTTAGGAATAAAAGGTGAAATCCAAATGTTCATGCATTACTTAAAAATAAGACTGGTACCAGTGTCTTCATCTATGATACTGAAACTACCCTCCCAGTGAAGGGATATTAGTGGGTTTAGAGAAGGAAATAAATGATAATTTCACATTACCATATTCAATCAAATTTTGTTCACCCATGACAGCAATATATTCATATTTTTTAGATGTGAAAACACTTAGAGTATCACAGCCACATTTTCCTCCCATAAAAATAGAAATCTGTTAAAGCAGTCCAGTCAAATGAAAATTGCATTAGCAGAAAGATCTCAAAATTTGATGCATGAAAAATACCAGCAATCAATGACATTAGTAAAAATTCAGTTTAAGTAAAAGTTGTTACTATGGTCCAGGAAGTCACAGAAATTAAGAAAGAATTATTGAGATAGAATGGACATAATGTAAGAGAAAAGTTAATACTTGATGTGGAGGTGCTGATTCCAGGGCTGAAATGCTGATTCCCTCATGCCCTCGCTGTGCTAATGAAGGGCAAATTATTTAGCTCCTTGCACTTCGGTTTCTTCCTCAATAATAATGAGATTAATAATGGCACAGGCTTAATAAAACTGTTTTGAAGAATAGATAAATCAGGACACAGGATGTAGGGGAGTTTTTAGCAGGCAGTCAGCGAATAACCGGCCGGATCTATTACTATTGCCATTCTCACCATTAGAGCAGCGACTATTATTACTATTATTACTATTATATCATTCAGAGGGCAGGAATATAATTGCTATTTAATTCTTAACATTGTTAAGAGATCAAAAAGGTTCCAATACTCATTTAAAGTAAGCAAACCAGTAGAAAACTTGAACTAGGTATAGAACTTTGAAATCAATGGAAGAAAAGGGAACAAAGACAGTTCAGTTAATCCAGTTAATTAACCAGGATGACAAGGGGAGCTCAAGGGGATTGTTTGGAGAGAGAAAAGCAGTTTAGGACATTTTGAACTTGAGTTTCTTCTTAGACAAATTGGTATATGGGACTCAGTTTAGGGAGGTCTAGGCTGTGTGTGTGTGTAAATGAAATTTGCATAGGGGTATTTGGAAAAGGAATAGTGGCTGGGAGTCCTAATGAAATGTTTGACTATGGTCACGAGATTCCCGAGGACAAGCTTTATCACAGCAGATAGGAGGAAGCTGTTTCTCTAGAAGTTTGGAGAACACGGCTAAATTGGACCATCCTGTTTGGGAACTGTTCTACTCTTGGAAGGATGCAGCTGTCTCTGTGCAGAAGTAGAGATGGTCACAGACAAAACAGACCTAAGAGAATAGGACATGGGGCATGAGGCAAGAAATTGTCATTATTTTTGCCCATTCAATAAATAAATATTCAATGCCTGTGTGCCAGAGGCTATGCTAAGCTCTGGAATACATGAATGAATAGACAATACCCATGCTAACCACATGAGATAGGAATGTGTTTAATACAACTTTTCCTTGTTTTTCTTTATTCTTTTTGACAAAAAAGTCTCATATAATCCACGATGGCCTTGAACTTCAGCTACTCCTGCCTCCAGCTTCCAAGGGATGGGGTTATAGATGTGTATTCCTTTGCCTGGCTGATGTACTGCTGAGGATAGAACCCTGGGCTTTTGTGCATGCTAGACAAGTACTCTACCAACTAAGCTACATCAAACCCTAATTAAAAAAAATATTATGTGTGTGAGAAGAGCTGGTCCTTTAGTGGGTGGTGCTGTTTTGGGAGGCTGTGAATCTTTGCAGCTAAAGGCATGACTTTTGCAGGTGGGTCACCATGGGCTTGTCTATAAAGAGTATAGTCCAGCTTTGCTTCTGATTGGAGCTCTCGGCTTCCTGATCCACAGAGGAACTATCACTTCACATTTCTGGTGCCATGAACTCCTCCATAACTCTCCTGCCATGATGAATGGTAACTATGAGCCACAGTAAATCTCCTGTCCCTTGAGTTGCTTCTGATAGGTACTCTGTCACAGAGAGGAGAAAATAAGCCAATATAAGGTCTGTAACCACAGGAATAAGACTTTCCTCAGCCTATAAGAGAGCCAAGTCCCCTGCAGACATTAAATCAACAAGCTAAACATTGGGATAGAAGGCTTCATCTTATTTCTTTACTTTGTCAGAGATAAACCTTTATTTTTACAAGTATTCAATACTACCCCACTATCTTAACACAGAACTGCCAACGACTTTGTAATTTATATTCCAGAGTCCTAACCATCCCAGTAATGCCATCCATCCACTTTTTATTCATTTCCCTAAAACAAGCTTATAGTAAGAAGGGTCCACAAGCTCCCTGCAGACTCTGGTTGGTCTATGTAGGGGCCTGAGTAGTTCTTAAGATCAGCCTTTTGTCTGTTCCTCAGATCAACCCGGGGAGAAACCTGAGCAGGTAAGGCCCCTCCCTCACAGTCCCTGGCGCTACTCCAGTACAACCTGACTCCCATGCTGTCAACCATAGGAACAGCTATTACCATTCTGTCTGTGAAGCTGCACATTCTGACATAACTCTTTCGCATCTCCTCTTTCAGGAAGGGCACAGAAGTGACTGTTTCTCCTCCATTCCCAAGAATGCATGCTGGAAGCATGTGAAAATCAGCATACCATGCCTGCTTCCTGCAGATGTACTGCTGCACAGTAGGACTGGTAACAGGGGCATGAAAATCTTTATTTAGAACTGTAGAAGAAGGAACACCCAAATCAAAAGCAGCTGTGTAGAAGCAGAGGCAGGAGTACCAGCTCTGCAGAGGATCAAGAGGAGCTGACCTGCAGGAGCTGACATCCAGGGAGATTACTGCAGGTAATAAAACTCAGCACAGATGAAGAAGCAACAGCCACAGAAGAGTTGGAGTTAAGGTTTATGAGACTATTACAGTTTAATTGAGATAATGTTTGCAGAGCTTCTGAAATCTGCTAGAGTTGTGTGTGACATCCATGAGCATGACATCATTTTCTTGGAGTAATTAAGTCAGAGAAAGTCTGTGCAGCTTTCTGAAAAATGAGAATATAAATTTGGGCAAGTACTAAGATGCAACCCTTAAATATAGACGGTCCTAATTTCCTGGAAAATTCTTACTGGGCTCTAGCTTATCCCACTGAATGGATACATTAGCATGAACATAGCCATCCTCTTCTTAGTAAAAATATATTAGTTCTATTTTGACTGTTATCTGTAACATCGTTGTGTATACACTTTTATTTTTATTTGACATTATTTTATGTTAATAGGAAAGACCAGCTGTTGAATTCCTGCTCTCCTTGGCGTACAAATATATTCATGTGGTGTGTATATGTACACACATTTATTTGCTTATGCTAATGTATGCAGGTGCATGTAGTGGCCAGAAGGGGTTTCTGTATCCTCGATTACTCTCCTCACTTTTTTTTTTTTTTAAGAAAACATGATCTCTCATTAAATATGGGACTCGTGAATCAGCTAGGCTGGCTTGTCAGCACAATTCAAGTTTCTGATCATCTCTTCCCCCAGCCATACCATTGTGGTTACAGATGCATATTCCCATGCACAGCTTCTTATGCTGCTGCTTCTTGTGTTTGTGGGTGTGGCATGCACTTTACCAACATTTTGCCATCTCCTTGGCACAGTTGTTGAATTTCAATAAAGAAAATATTCTAAACACATCTCAATTATAAGACAAAGCAATTAAAAGTTCAGATCAGATGGCTGTTCAACAATATCTTAGTTCCTTTTCTATTGCTGTAACAAATACTATGACCAAGACAACTTATATAAAAAGTTTATTGTAGACTTGCCTACAGTTTCAGAGGGTGAGTCCATCTGTGAGCATCATAGCAGGGAGTCTGGCAACAGGTAGGCAGACATGGCACTGGAACAGTAGCTAGGAGCTTACATCTGGTTCATAAGCACTAGGTAGAAAGTGAGAGAGCTAAGCCTGAGAATGGCCCACCCTCAATGACACACCTCCTCCAACAAGGCCACACCTCCTAATCCTTCCCCCAAAGTTCCACCAAGGGTAACCAAACATTCAAACATATGGACCTATGGGAGGCATTCTCATTCAAATCATATAATAACTCATATTAAAATTGTAATCGCTTGGCAGGCAAGATGGCTCGGTGGGCAAAGATGCTTGGCAATTAGGCCAGGCAACCCGAGTTTTTAATACCCATGATCCATATGATAAAAAGAAAGTATGCCAACTTCCATAGGTTTTCCTCTACAGAACTTCTGTGCATGCACAGAAGCAACCCTTAGACACAAATAAATGAACAAATAACTATGAAGTGGCAGGCCCAATGATGATGAGAAAACTTAACAGAATAGATGCCTGATCAGGGAAAACACGAGAAATTTGGGTATTTTTTGGTTTATACAAGGCAAACGTGTTGAATTGGTTTTTGTTGTTGTTGTTTTAAGATATATTTTGTTTCATTTTGTTTTAAAGACCTGGTCTCTGATAGCCTAGGTTGACCTTAAACTCACTAAGTAGCTAAGGATGATCTTGAACCTTTGATCCTCCTGTTTCTATCTCCTAAGGTTTTTTTTTTATCTTCTTGAATTAGAGGCATGTGCTGCCATGACTGGCATGAGCATGATGGGATTTGAGACTTCTGTGAGATATCCTAAGGGTAATATTGGTGGACAGATGTACTGATCCAGAACATAGACATTATATGGAGTGGAAGAACAGCTTCTATTTGTTGCCATGTAGTCAACACTTGAAACTGTAATTATGTGTAGATATAATTACCTAAGATACTATGCAGAAATGAGAGGCCAAGAAGGGTTCCTAGAAACTCAGTGTGAGTGCAGAGGAAATAGAGCCTCTTCCTTCAAAGTAAATGTTAGTGATATGTAAGAACCAAATAGTTGTGACAAAACAAAATAAGATAAACAAACAAAAAAGTAAATAAAATAACTCTCCAAAAGGAGTCATAGTATTTTCTAAGCCTAGAGACAAGCCAATGACATTAGAATTAGAAAACAGTTGTTATAATTTTTTTTTTCTGTCTCCTGGTCGTCCTACATATTTCCTAGTTTCAAACTGGAAAGAACTTAATTTTCAGCTAACTGTGGGTAGAAGTGGTCATGTTAATAAGTGAAGCTTGTTCTAGGCTTAAAATTCAGTCATGTGTATTCATATACAGAGAGATCAGATTTAGTTCTATAATCCTTTTGACTATTCGTTTATTTTATATATTTGTGCCATAACATGTATTTGTTTTAAAAATGATCATTTATAGCTGACTGTGATGGTGAATACCCCTCATTCCAGTACTTGGGAGACTGAGGCAGGAGAATCACAAGTTTCAGGCTAGCTTTGGCTAAACAGCAAGATTTTTTCCAAAACAAAACAAAACCACAATCCTTTTTAAGTTAAAAGTACATAAACTTAATCATTTCACTAGGATTCATCATTAATCCTTTATAATGCCCACTAAAATATTTATTATTTCTTTCTAAATATTTATTTTATTATATTTATTTCACTTGAAAGGTACTTAGCAAATGTTATTAAACTATTCAGTAGCTGGATAAATAAACTGATGAGTCTAAAGACTTAGTTCAGTCACAAAAAATTATCTTCCTTCTTTGAAAGACATACCGTTATAATTTTCTACCTGGGAACATTGATGCATCTGGAGGCAATTTAATACAATTGATTAAGAAGGTAAATATGTCCATCAATCACTTGAGATAGTCTTTGGAACAAGCATGTTATCCACATATCTTCATTCACAAGAATCTGCATTCTGTAACTACCTCAGATAACTAATTACTTCATACTCTTCTTTCCTGAGGTTAAAAAAGAACATAGGTTTAGATTACTATATTTGACTATTTAAATGGTGTAAATGTACCAGCTTGACATGTTTCAAGCTACTCAATTGTATTATTTTATGTGGGATGTCTTACTATACTCTGTGAGTTACCATTGAATAAAATAGGAACTGTTTTAACCTATAGCAAAGCAACTTATAGACAGGCAGAAAATCCAAGCATAGATAAAGAGGGAAGTCTGGACAGGGGGACATTTAGGGTACCTCTCATATGCTTGAGCCCTCTCTTTGTTGAATTCAAGGGTAGTAATGTAAGTAATTCTTACATCTTGATCTTGAAAGAACAGCTTCTCTCTACTGAAGTGTCTTCATTAGCCTGTGAACACACCACACTGTTTTCCTACTAAAATGAAAAACAAAAGTCAACTTCTGTCTCCAGCTACTATGCATTTCCTGCTCTCTTCATGAAACTTCCTGAAGGTGTCTTACATACTTGCCAAAGGCAGATGGTTCTTTCCTTTCCATTGTTCCAGAGTCAGTCAGATATTCCCCAACCATACTACCAAAACTACTCTTTTTCAGATCACCAATGACCTTAGAATTATGAATTCCAATAACTAACCCAACACTGAATTCCACATTCAAATTTCTTTGAGCCAATATTTAATTCCACATCCTCATGTCACTTGGCTAATCAGCAGTGTTGAACACTTGGCTTCCAATAGCCATTACCTCTCTCCTAGTTCTTCCCTGTCCCCACTGACCATTCCCCAGTAGTATCTCCTCTCTCTCCCAGTAATTTGAGCTGAGATGGAGAGGTGGTTAGCCTATGGATTTTGAACTTATTTTCTCTGTTTATGCCCTTTACATGACCTTAAATGCCACTGGTAGAAGAGTAACTCTTAAATTTTATGTTAGACCACTTTCCAGAACTCTCGATTCATTTATTTAAAATAAATATCGATACTTAAATGGAAAACTAGTATAAAAAAATTACTGTGCCATAGCGAGAGCGTTTTATACAATCCTACCTGCTCTGCATGTATAAAGAACATCCCAGCCACTGGCACTCTTTCCATCTATGGCTCAAATCAAAATACCCAGCCCTAAAAGATTCTCTCATATTTCACACAAATCTACAAATAAATCCCACATTATCCAAATTCCAGAGAGTTCTAGAACAGGATCAGTCACTTCCTTCATATTAGCTTTGATGAATATTGCCTATCTAGATGTTTTTTAAATGGTCTCCCTGCTACCATCTGCCTCTTTCTACTACTCATTCTTAATTTTGGGCAAGACCGCAAATCTTCTGAAATTGAAATGAGATTATGTCCTTCTCTTCTCAAAACTACCCTTGTGCTATTTCATCCCATTGCAAGTAAAGCTACCATTCTTTCCATGACTAATTATATCCCAAGTGACCTGGGCCTCAGCCGCCCTCTGATTGTATTTGTTCTTCCTACTCATTCAGTTCTAGTCACACACCACACACTGGCCTCCTTGACAGTCCTGGAACAAACTGAAAGATTCCTTCAATACTATTATACTAGCCTTGCCGTCTCCAGATATTGCCTGATTCCGTCTAGTGTAGCTTTCTAGTTGCTGAAATGTCACCTTCTCAGGGACAGCTCCCGCACATTCACATCAGATCTCAATCTCTCTTACCTGCTCGACATCTCCGTCACGTTGTCTTATAACAACTGTTATTTGCTAGAATCACTAGTTTGTTGGTGGTAGGAATCTCTCTCTCTCTCTTACTTTGCTCATCAGCACATCCCAACACAGCTACTTACGTGTAATAGGTAAATACTGAAGACAATGGGTTCATTTCACTCTTATAATGCTCTGAGATGGATACTACCAATTTCTTGTTACAAATTTAGAAATCAGGTTGGGGCTGCAGCTCAGTGGCTAGGATGCTTACCTGGTATTCAGGGAGCCTCAGATTTGACCTCCACTGGCACATACCTGTAATTCCAGCAATCAGGAGACTGAGTCGGGCAGATCAGAAATTCAAAATGATTCTTGGCTCCAAGGTAGTTTATGATTCCCGTTCAGGGAGCTAACATGATGGGTTGCAAATTCATAAAGTCAAAAGTTCTCACAGGATATGAACCTCATTAAAATATGAAGCTTTGATTATAATATACACTTCTTTCATTACATTTAAAAAATTAAAGTTTTACAAAATACTTGTAAATAATAATGTCTTCCAAAGAGTAGAAAGGTTAGGACAAAACCAAATTCTGATTCTAAAGATTCGGAGTAGGCATGGATACTCAGTCTCTTATTATTAAAATTTAATAAAAGCTAGTCATGGTGGCACTGTGCATGTAATTACAGTTTCTTGGGAAGCTGAAGGAAGATGGCAAATTCCTGGTCTGACTGAGTCATAGAGTGACTTTAAGACCAACCTAGACAATTTAGTGAGACCATAACTCAAAATAAATTGAAAAATAAAACAAAACAAAACAAAAAAACAGCTAGGGAATAACTGAATGGTGTCAGTACTAGAAAGTACATGGCTGGGTTCAGCTCCCAGTGCTGATGGTAAATAGTAATAATAAAACCATTAGCCATATCGGTGACACACATCTGCTATCTCAGCACTCAGGAATGGAGCCTGATGATGGAGTTCTAGCCCTGTCTGGGCTATTTCAAAGGTGTAATAAAAAGTAAGAAGTCTCTGAAAATCATATATATCCTCAGACTATCACTTGGTTTAAGTGATAAAATTTTCTCTTTTGTACCTGGGAGCTAAGATCTGTTTCACTTATTAGAAGATACAGTGCTTGCCAGCCATGAAGACCAGTAGTTCAAGGCCAGCCTTAGCTACATACCAACTTTGACGCCAGCCTAGGCTACAAGAGGCTCTATTACAACACCTCTCCAAAATCACAAAGAATTATGCTAGACTAACATACTCTTAAAACAGCTCACATGTGGCTATATACTTAACATGAGATCTATGTTTTTGATGACATGCCATTTGGGGGGTGGGGATTGTCACATGTTCAGACAATGAAGACAATGAGTGGAAATTATGAGGACTCTCATTCTCAAAGGACAGAGACACACAAATGAGCTGGGAAGAAAATGTGAGAGGATTATGGAAGATGAGGACAGTGAGTCCAAGCTGTTTCTCTAATAGGAGGTTTGTTAGCTTTTTTTTTTTTTTAACTTTTCACTATTTACTTGTTTACTTATTTTTTATATGTGTGTTCAAGTGTACCTGTGTGCATGCATGTGTGTGTGCCTGTTTAGTTAGAAGTTTCTTGGTCCTGCCTAGCCCCCGAGGTTCAGAATTGCTTCCACCTGCAGCTGCCTAGAAAATAATTTACTTGGAAGCTTAATTTTATAGTAACGGCTGGGCCAGCAGTTCAGGCTTATTACTAACCAGGTCTTACACTTATATAAACCCATAGCTTGGTACCTTTCCAACAGTGCAGTATTCTCATCTTTCTTCTCTGGGTCTGGTGTGCTTTGCTGCACTGCCTTTCCTCTTCCCAGAATTCTCCTAGTCTAGTTGCCCTGCCTCTACTTCCTGCTCTCTATTGGCCAATCAGCATATTATTAAACCAATATAAGTGAAAAATATTTATAGTGTACAAGAGCATTATCCCGTGTGTGTATGTGTGTGTGTGTGTACCATGGTGCATGTAAACAAACACATGCTTTATTATCAAATGAGTTCTCATGGTGTGAGCATGCCCACACAACTGGATGGGGGTTGTGGTGTTTATGGGCTATAGTATGCAGGCAATTAACACACTGCTAAACGAGTTTCTAATTTTGGGTCTTGATAATACATGCCTCTAGCTATATTATAAACAGCATGGAATTGCTAATATTACTTTTAGTTCAAGCAGAATTGTAAGGTGCATACTTTAAAATCTCTCCGTTTTATAGGACGCACTTACAGAGCTGAAAGATATTACTCTTCCCAGTACCTACAAGGAGCTTCGGATTTCATTTCTCTTTTAATTATTTCATTTTATCAACCTTTCATTTATCCACACGGATGTCAGGAAACATATTTGTTTTCTTAACAGATAACTCTGTTTCCAACTCACAGAGTTCACTGTGTTTACAACCATACATTGCAATATTTATGGTTCACTTCTCACGACTAAAATATACTTGCAACATTTTTAAGTGATTGAATATTTAATAGTTTTAATTGTCAAAATAAGTTAATAAAACGTGTGCTATGCACAGAAGCTAAAAGACAGGCTAAATATTTATGAATTCCATGCAGTGTTATAATATCTTTGGTATATATGACAGAAATGTTTACAAAATTCCAATGTCACGCAATGAGACAGGCAATACAAACTCTACCACACCCACCAAGGCTCCGACAATCTGGCCTCACACTTTTGTCAGCACGAACACCAGATGTGCTCAGATGTACCTACTGCTCTCCCACCTCTAGCTCAGTGGCTAAAGTCTGGGTTTTAAAGATCAGCACAGCTGGGAACACTAGATATACTTACACAGAACAAGGAAACGGGGCACCAATCTCTCAGTTACAAAAATCAATTCAAAACGGATCAAAGACTCGAATAAAGGTAAGACCTGAAACCATGAAATGAGACAAATAAACAGTGAAAATGCTTCAAGATATTGGTATGGGATTTCCCGGATAGGACCCCAAAAGAGAGGGCATCAAACCCCAAAATAGACAAGTGATATTGCATCAAACTAATGTGCTTCTGTATAGCCGAGGAAACAACCACCATAGCAGAAACAAAACGTAGATTGGGAGGGACCCGTGTAAGCTCTGCTTCTGAACAGGAGATAATAAAATATTGAAATATTAAGGGATATCATGGTTCAGGTCAGCAGTTCATTATATTTAATAGGGAGCATTAATGTTAATTAAGATAATGCAAACAGCATCTTGTGGGCTTTGAATATCATTTAAATGGGTCTCCTTCAGGTTTGTGCGCTGATAGCTTGGCTGTCCTTCAGTGTGGCAGTGCATGGAGATAGTGTGGGATCTTTAACAGGTAAGATTTCTCGGGGGTGAGTCACTCTGAGAGGCCTCCATGGGATAATGGTAACCCTTGAAGAATTTCTTCAAGATTGCTCTTGAACGACAACAGGAGATGGAGCCATGCTTCTGCTGGGAAACACACAGTTTCTTTTCTGGGTCCTCAGGTATGCTTAAAAGAATTTGAAAATGGGCTCAGATAGAAACTTTAGGATAACTTTATTAGAAATGGAGAAAGGCACAGGGCTGGAAAGCTATAGATCTCTGGAGGAGGGAGAGAGAAAAAATTTGTGCTTTCTGAGACAGAGTTCAGTAAAATAAGTAGTTTCAGACACTGGTGTCTATGAGAAGCTGCATATGGTGATGAGAGGGCGGGTATTTCTTTAGAGAGTGAGTGAGCATGTCTAGAGTATCAGGGCAAGCAGGTTTATAAATGGCTTCATGTCTGAAAAGCAAGTGAAGACAGGGAAAATACAAAGCTATACTTTCTTATTCAGCATCTGGACACAGGGTGGGACTAGCAGTAGGGGATCTGCTGGCAAGTTCAGTGAGATGGGCTTCTGGAGTCTACAAATACATATCTCATCAAAGTAATAGTTATTCTTCCCATATTCTTAATATGTCTTCATGTGGATTATGTTCTTGAAGTTCTAACATTTTGAAGAGAGTACCCCATCTTGATGACTGATAAGTCCACGGAATTAATTTTTAAGGGAGATGGCAATAGAATGTTTTTATATCTTTGTCATTTCTGAATGGTTTAGGCCATCATGTTGCTTCCCAAGGCCAAGAGTACAACTCAGATCTCATTTTTTAACTAAAAATTATGCAGTAGTACAGATTGAAAAGAATTAAAGAAAGAAAGACTAGCTTGGAATTTTTTATACTAGATTGACCCCCAAACTTACAACTATCTTCCTGCCCCTGTCACCTGAGTGCTGGGACTACATGTGTGCATTGCCATGTCAAGCTAAAACAGTGATGTATAAACAAGACAAAGTATCTATCGTTAAATGCATCTCACGGGAGCCTGCTACCTCCACCTTCAACCCTTTATTACACTATTTCAAACTTTAAGGAGGAAAGTTGTGACATAGCTCCCTCCTTTCTCATGGCATTTCAAATACTAAAGAGGGCAATTATGATACTTTCTTAAAATTACTGTGTTATCAAAGATACAGGAAGTGTAATTCAAGACTGATATCTTGCTAATGCTTGACTAGCTACCTAGCAGTTCCAGACATTACTTTAACTCATTTTAAATTTTATTTTGAAACATATCCTATAGCAAACGAGTTCCTCCACTGAATGATTTAACCCAATAAAAAGTATTTTTCTCCCTCACATGAAAATCTAAGGCAAATATTCCTAGTAGATAACTGTCATCTAGCCATAATTTAACTTACTGGCCCTACTGCTGGTTTCACCTTCTTCTAGGCCTTAGTTCTTAGCATTCATCCTGATGGTAGATAATGGGAAGTTGAGGGTTTATTTTCCAAGGTCCCAGCATGGACCCACAGGACAAACGAGATGGCTGATTCTACCTTAGACTCCATATGAGAGTTGTGGATGGCCACCTGCACTTCTCACTGCCTGGCTATAAGGCAGGGTTTCCATGCCTCCTTTGGGTTTGGAAATTGGAACCTCTCACTGATTTTAGGAAAGGGCTTCACTGCCTACCACTCACCCATGTCACAGAGGTCACAGAGGTCAGGGCAGGATGCAGAGTAGGGGTGTGACTTTCATGTCACTCTCCAAGTAGAGGGTTACTGAACACTGTCCTTAGGGGTGTTGATGGAGGCCTCTGTCGTATGTGGTGAGCTGATTGGCTACTGGAGAGCAGCACAATCTCTTATTTCCTGTCATCTCTCTAAGGACCCATGAAGGGTGCCAACTCCAACCCTTTAGCTTGGTCAAACTGAACCTTGTCTCAGAACTATCTACGTAGGTTCCTCTCATACTGATTACCCCATTGTCAGAAAAGATTCAGGCCTTTACGTGAAACAGTTAAGTGAGACAAGATTTTTCATGTATGTATGTTATATTTTCCTGTATATATTTAGTGTGAGGGAACAATATGCATGTGATGCTTATAAGATAACTTGTTGGAATGAGTTTTCTCCTTCAGACATCTGAGTTCTGAAGATCAAACTCAAGGTTTCTACATGACTGAGCTACTTCACTGTTCTCCAGAGCTATGCAGTAACTCAGGCCAGAGACTACACATTGTCATTATTCTAAAGTAGAAGCTTTCCTCATTCCTACCTACTTCATCTGGGAAAGGACACATGCGACTGAGCTCACATGCCCTTGTCACGTGGCCATATCTAGCTGCTTTGCAGTAAGAACATCACAGAATAGGTGTGTGCTTGAAGAAAAGAGGGAGTAGGCATGTTGAACAGTTTGAAGCCTTAGCTTCAGGCCTTTGACACAAGCTTTCAGAATGATGTTTCTCTCAGTTTACTAACTCTTGCCTCTGGCTCACCACAATGACTAGAATTAGGTTACAAACTGCCACGGATCATTCTGTTTTCAGCATACTTTGGATTGCCATCAAGAAGAGTCAAGGCACACTATTCTTTCTTTATACTTTTTTTTTTTTTTTACTTATTTAAGACTTTTTATATACTGTCCCTCCCCCCTCTCCTCTTCCCAGTCACCCTCTAGCTTTTCTGACTCCTCAGAGAGGGTAAGGACTTCCAGGGGGAACCAATATATTCTGAATACTCTGAATGCACACTGCACACTACTTTTCGGCAAATTGAAGATCCCAGACAACAGATTAGCCCTGCTATATAACAGTTTTGCAAGATTGCATTCTATCTATGTAAAAGGTGACCCCTAAAAGTGTACACCGGACAACCCAGGCAGCTTCATGTGACAGACAGCTCTGCAGTAAAGTATCAGAAATGAGAGAGCAGAGGTCATATTCATCAGAATTACAAAAAAGAAATCTTGAAACACAAGCCCTCCCTGTATCCTCAGAGAATTTGGAGGACAAACATCCTTTGAATCAAAACATCAATGAAAGATTAACAGATCAAAAGGAGCTAAGATAAACCAAGAAGGAAGCAAGGGTCATGCCCCAGGAGGTTGATTAAGCCAGCTGAGTCCACATTTCATCCGAAGGCATAAATCTGCAGTAATGAGACCCTGTTGTAAGGAGCAAAGATGACAGGAGCATCACCCAGAAGATGTGAAAGTCTCCGTCCACTTTGAACACGGAGATGCTGGTGTGAAAAAGAGGGCAGATAAATAGGGACTAGAAGGGTGCTCCAAAGTGAGTCAGAGAACAAATATTATTTCACTATTAAAAGGGGTGACATTTAAAGTCCATGAAGAAATTACTGTTTTAATGAAGTTACGACTGTCTCTCTACTTTGCACAAGATGAAGGTGCTTATAGCATATGAAATATGAATCCTAAAACACAAATTCTAGTTGTTATTAAATCAAAACTCAAAGCCAGATATTGGGGGAAAAATTATGTAATAGGCAGGTGCCCTTAGGGCACCCCAAGACATGGCTAATGACCACTGTTAACATTAAAGAAAAAGAGAGTTTAATGAATATGAATACTGGTACACACATGTGTGGACTCCAGGCACTGTATAGAAAAGCCTGGAGCCTCGAATATTTTCAGGGCAGGATTCTTATACCCTACTCTGGGGGGGGGGGTAATGGGCGGGCTCGGCACGCTAACAGGGCAGGGCCAATGGTCAGCTTAGGACAGAGTTTAGGAATGCAGGCAGGCAAGCTATTTCCTGTGAAACAATAAGGACCACCTGAAGACATTCATTTCCTGGAGCAGGACATTTTGTAAGCTTCAAACAGTTAACAGTTAACAATTCTCATGGTAGGACTTTCCTGGGTGACCCCACCTAGGTTGCTAGATCTGGAAGTGGTCTCAGAGACTTATCTTGGAAGGTCAAGCTGCTCTACTAGGTGGGTCTCAGGAATTCAGGAAGTATCAGGCTCAGGCTGCTGGGTGTGTCTCAAGCAGCCATCTCGACCTTGGCTAGTTTCAGAGACCTCAGGAAGGGGTCCGAGGGGGAGAGAGTTACAGGATTTTTCTATTTTTACAGTTGGAATATCAGAGAGAGGAAAGAGACCACAGTCAATTCTCACTGAGCTAACTTCTCAGAGTAAAAGCTACCTTCATGAATCCTCAGCCTAGCTCATTGCTTCTACAGAATACCACACCATATGCCTACACCTACCTTTAATATCTTCTTTGTCCAGTTGTTTCACGTCTGCATTCAACTCTGCAACATAACTCTAGAATTAAGATTAAAGTAAAGCTACTACTATTTGGTAGTTAGCCTTGAACTCACAGATACACAGAAAGATCTGTTTCTGGAATTATGGGAGTAAAGGCATAGGTCACCACTCAGTCTTTCCTGTGCTGGGATTAAAGACGTGAGTTACCACTCTCTGACCTTCATAGCTTGACTGTGAGTGGATCTGTTCTCTGATATTCCAGACTGGTCTTATTAAATATATATCATCACAGAATCTTATATGGTATAACAGTTCAAAAGAAGAATCTGCAACTAAACCAAGGCTAGGAGGAACCAATGAACATTATCTTACCACCTCAGAGGATGGCATTAGACTGGGAAATCATAAAAAAGGTGTGTCATCTGCTTAAGCTCCAAGCAACAGGGTATATGGTAACAGTAAGAACCGGCTCCACCTGACAGACAGAAGGTGGAGTGTGAATGAAAGACCCCCGGGGGTTAGGGACCCCCGAAATGGACCTTTCCTCGGAAGGAGACCCCATGACCCAAGGAAGACCGAGCCACAGATCAGCTGCAAACAGCACGAGGTTTTATTGAATAACGCAGGACCTGCGGGCTACCAAGCCACTTGGGATGGCTGGTGCGCCCAGCCCTCTGTTTAGGGCCTTTTTATAGGGTTAGGGAAGCAAAATCATGCGTACAGAGGCAAAGGTGAAGTTACAAAGTTTCCATTGGCTGGTTTGAATGAAATCGCCCGTTGAGGGGTGAGGGGTGAGGGCCCCCAGGTTGCCATCCGGCCTGACCAAGCAACCTGGTTATCACCCGCCCCCAGGCCTGCTGTTTCTTTTGTTCTTTATCTTCTTTTTGGAATTCTTTCCCTGATCAGGCTGGGCCTGATCCCATAGCTAAGTAACTGCTTCTCCTCCCTTCCCCCCCTCTGCCCTGTTGACATATATTGTGAAAGTTACCTGACTACATTCCTTTGTCTTTATCTCAAGCATCTTACGGAGTTAATCTTTACTGTCTTGTTAATATGTCTTAGGGAGGTTTACTTGCAATGTGCTGCTGTTAACTCTACTTCTTGGGGAGGGGGCCTTACATTCCCCCATTTTCTTTTCTGAATATCTCTAATCTTAGAGATGATGGGAAGCTCTTACTACGCTTGTGAGGGTTTCTGCTCTCGGATCCCCTCGGGGGCACACGGGGGCAGATGGGCAGGGTCAATGGTGGGTATGTCTCAAGATTCTAATCTTGCCCTCAGCAGGCACAG
Organism: Phyllotis vaccarum; assembly: GCA_033318265.1. Classification (NCBI taxonomy): domain Eukaryota; kingdom Metazoa; phylum Chordata; class Mammalia; order Rodentia; family Cricetidae; genus Phyllotis; species Phyllotis vaccarum. The sequence goes on from JARWLC010000019.1 coordinate 12,248,684, forward strand.
GTCCAGATATAGGCTAGGCCACCAGGTCCACTGGAGATGGTGGGAAAAGTGTCCTCAGTCCCAGATATCACCTGCCACGTCTGCTCAATCGATTGGTGAAGGCTCTTCTCTAGGGGACTGTCGCTGCACACGGAGCTTGAGGGAATTACCAGTTCTTTGTACAGTCCATCAGTCATCAGGATCTAAGCAGCAATGCCATGAGGTCAGAAGGACTTGGTAGGGTCCCTTTTAGCGAGGTTTAAAAGTCCTATGCTGGTGTCACTGGACGTAGACGAGGTCTCCCACTTGGTAGCGATGTGGGGTCCTGTCTCCCTCGGGCTGGTAAAGGTCTGAGAGCTGCTTTTATAAAGAATGTTATACATTAGCCAGGGCCTGCAACCTAGCAGACAAGGGGGTTACACCAGAGATGGTTCCCAGATCCAAAAAGTATTAGCAGAAGGAGTATTGAGCTCAGAAAAAGCTCAGGAAAGGGTATAGGGCAGGAGCATCACCCAAACTCTGTGGCCAGTCTCCAGGGTTAATTTGCTTAAGGTTTCTACCTGTCCTGAACTTTGGGGTATAATAAAGTTTTTAATTAATCTCTAACATCTTGGCTAGTCCCCTAACTTCTTGGCTACTCCCCTAACTTACCTGGGCCGCGGACCCTATCTTTCACCAAAAGTCTAAACCAAGGAAAAATTTGCAAGGTTTACCAAGCGTCTTTCACCAGGAGTGAAACACCATCAGGAAGGACTGGAGCTGAGGCCGAGAGCAAGGTCCTCTTGATCTGGTCAAAAGTCTCTTGCTGTTCTTTCCCCCATCTATAGGCGGGGCATAGAGGGACCGCCAAGGCTGCGAAACCCGGAATCTAGAGCCTACAGAATCTAGCAGTTCCCAGGAACTCTCTCCGGCTCTTTTGGCTCTCAGGGGGAGGCATCCGAGTGACAGTTCTCTTTTTGGACTCTGTTAGCCATCTCTTACCGTCTTGAAGGGTCAGGAATGTCACCTCAGGTCGGCATATCTGGGCCTTCTTAGCAGAGGCCTGATGTCCCAGTTTGGCCAGTTCAACAAGCAGTTTCTCAGTCCCTTCTCGGCACTGTTCCACGGTGGAGGCTGCAAGCAATGAGTACTGCAACGGAGTTAGTTACCTTGATGCAGGGCCTCATCGAAGATGGTAGGAGAGTTCTTGAAGCCCTGAGGCAGTCTAGTCCAGGTGCGCTGTCCTGAGAATCCGTTCTTTGGGTCTGTCCACTCAAAGGCAAACAGGGGCTGGCTGGACTCATGGAGACGCAGACAGAAGAAGGCACCTTTTTAATCTAAGACAGTGTGAATGTCTTTATCACCCGGCTGTTGACTTCCCTCAGGTCTCAGGCTTCTTAATGGGCAGCAATTCTGACTGACATGGTTTCAGGATTCTCTGCTCCAGCAGCCTCTGTGTGGGATTTGATCCCTTTCTTGGCATCTTTGCTCAAATCTGACCCGCAGGGGTGTGGCTGAAGGTTTCACCACAGGGGACCACTGGATCGCCAGCCTTGGTCTAGCCGTTTCTACTCATGCCTCTCCTCCGGGAAGGCCTGAATTGGTTACAGCAGGCTTGCTGACTAGAGGGTTAGTGAATTCTACCTTGGGCCCCTGGGGGTTAAAGGTGATCTTTGCCCCCAGTTTGGTAAGCAAGTCTCTCTGGGCACTCCGGAGTCACTAGGAAAGAGTGCTGCATTTTTTTTTTTCTAAAGTCCATTGTTCTTTTAGTCGTCTACACCCAATGACTGCACCTCTGACATCCTGGACTAATGATTTCTTGTTGGAGAGGGAACCTAACCATTCCCGTGTCCGTTTCAAAGTCACTTGGGGTCCCCTCCACATTAAAGGTTCAGGAGGGGATTCAGAAGGCTGGCTGTATTAGCCGCAGGCTTTTTTTTTTTTTTTTTTTTCTTGGGGCCGTCTTTATTAGCTCGGTATTCCTCTGAGCTTCTGGCGCGGGCCCAAGTTCTACTGTCTCCCTTGCCTGTCAACTAAGGTAGCCAAGATTCCTCCCCATTTCCTCGTTCATCCATCGGTTTTTTTTTTTTTCTCTCTCTATCTCTTTCAATCTCTGCTCTCTCTATATATATATACATCTTGCTTCCGCTGTTCTCTTTTCTCTCTCTCAAAACACTTTTTAGCCTCTCTAACTAAGTCTCAAGGCCATATCTTGTAAGCCACCCATTTTCTGAAACTTTCTTTGAATATCTATTGCTGACTGTTCTATAAAGGACTTTCTTAACACCCCCCTCTGTTCTTCCAATTCTAGAGCAAACAGTGTACATCTCTGATAGACCTTTACTAGCCTCACTAAAAACTCAGAGGGGAATTTATCAGACTTTTACATCTCTTTTTCTTACCTTGGCCAGATTAATTGGTGCATCAGAGCCTGGCGACAGAGTTAATAGGTGTCTCCTACCTTCCCAAGGGACGTCTAGGTTAGGCAACTGCGTCGGGGTGGCGTCCGAGCTGGGGGCCAGTTTCCTCGGATCCCTTTCCTCAGAGGTAAAGAGAGTTTTCTCAAGCGGGCTGATAAGAGAACATAGTTTAACTGGAGTGCCGGCAACGCCCTTAGGTGGCCCGGCTCTCTCCGGCTCCGGGCCTCACTCTCAGTGGCCCCAGGGGGTGCCTGTAACGAGCGAGGGGGGGGAAGCTCATCAGCGGGGCCACGTGCTGAGTGCCCGTCACTTCCCGGCCCCTGGGAAGGTCTGAGGCTAGAGCCTCCCGCGGCCCTAACTAGGCCCTCCCCAAGCAGGGAGGCGAGTTCCCAGGGAGCAGGGCTCCACGTGCGGGCAGAATGAGCAGGAGAGGCCCCGGGGTTTAGGAAGGGGAACAAAGGGCTGGACCCAAGGTGGGGGGTCCGAAGCCAGAGTCCTCCAGGTGACGGTGTAGGGCACCTGATCGGGGTGTCCATGGGGTCCAGGGCTGAAGACTTTGGCTTCTACCTGAGAAATAATATCAAGGTTAAAGGTGCCATCGCGTGGCCATTCGGGGGAACAGAAGGTGACTCATCATCATTTTTTTTGACTTCTACTGACTGGTTGTTTGCCCAGTACTGAGACAAAATACTAGACTCAAACACAGGACGAACAAGGACTAGATTTAAACACAGGACAAAGGCGCTGCGCGGCTTCGGCCTAAAACCGAAAGCAAAAACTCAAACGGAGACCTGGGGGGGGTCCGGATTCTCCCCCTCTCCTACCAGAACCACGTATCCTTCTGATACGGGCTGAGCTCCAAAGGGCTGCCACTCCAAAGCGAGCTCCAGACGCCCCGCTACACCGGGGACCCAAATGTCCCGAAGGACCCAAATGTCCCGCCCGGCGGGACTACAAATGCCTCTAGAACGTCTTCTAGGGCTGCGAGGGAGAAGTTCTGAGCTCGTCAGCTCTTTCTGGCCCCCGCCAAATACAAATGGACCCGATCGAACCAAACGCGTGCGCAGATTCACAGAAAACAAGTTCAGACAACACCGCCACAGACAAGTTCATTCAGACACAGCCACAGACAAGTTCAGACACAGCCATAGACAAGTTCAGACACAGCCATAGACAACGAACAAAACGCTGGCCAGCTTACCTCCTGACAGTGAGTCGGTGGTCCCTGAGTGGGGGTCTCAAATCCCGGAAGAGCCCCCAAATGAAAGACCCCCGGGGGTTAGGGACCCCCGAAATGGACCTTTCCTCGGAAGGAGACCCCATGACCCAAGGAAGACCGAGCCACAGATCAGCTGCAAACAGCACGAGGTTTTATTGAATAACGCAGGACCTGCGGGCTACCAAGCCACTTGGGATGGCTGGCGCGCCCAGCCCTCTGTTTAGGGCCTTTTTATAGGGTTAGGGAAGCAAAATCATGCGTACAGAGGCAAAGGTGAAGTTACAAAGTTTCCATTGGCTGGTTTGAATGAAATCGCCCGTTGAGGGGTGAGGGGTGAGGGCCCCCAGGTTGCCATCCGGCCTGACCAAGCAACCTGGTTATCACCCGCCCCCAGGCCTGCTGTTTCTTTTGTTCTTTATCTTCTTTTTGGAATTCTTTCCCTGATCAGGCTGGGCCTGATCCCATAGCTAAGTAACTGCTTCTCCTCCCTTCCCCCCCTCTGCCCTGTTGACATATATTGTGAAAGTTACCTGACTACATTCCTTTGTCTTTATCTCAAGCATCTTACGGAGTTAATCTTTACTGTCTTGTTAATATGTCTTAGGGAGGTTTACTTGCAATGTGCTGCTGTTAACTCTACTTCTTGGGGAGGGGGCCTTACATGACAAGTGATAATCTCAGTTATCCACACACCAGCTCCCCAGGGTGAAGGAAGATTAGTATTGTTTTCCTTTACCAGTGTGGAAACTACAGCTCACTCCTCAAGTCTCAGCTATGCAGAAAGCCTGCAGCTGAAGGTCAGGTGGAGCTGCTTAGTGAGATCCATCTTGTGAGATTTTTGTGACAAACAAAATACATGTAAAACAACTGAACCCTGGTGCCAAGGCCACTCACTTAAGCAGCATACTCTATCACCTCCTAAATATACAAAAGTCTGGAGGGATACTCACATAATAAATTATTCAATATAATACCTGCAGTGCCTAAGAAATAGTCACATATGATTCAGAAAGAGACTAATTCAATAGAAAAGTATAAACAGAAAATAAAATATATGACTAATGCAAAGATTTAAATTCCACCAGATATGTAAGAAGATGCAAATGAAATGAAAACCAGATAGATTTTCAAAATACATCTTTCTTGGCAATGGGGCAGAGAGTGGGTATCATTGCTTGGCATGGTGGAAACATGCAGGAGTACATATTTAGACACTTTGGAAATGTTGGCCATCGTTTAAAGACCCCAAATTTCAGATCCAGGAATATGGCCTGAAGAAACACTGTATTTTAAAACATCCCTGTGTCATTTCTTCAGTACAGTTATTTACAGCCATGGAAAACTGAAATGATCCAAATGTCTGTTACTAGGATGTAGTTAAATAAAAGAAGCTATGAACACAAACTGGGGACTATATGTATGTGTATGTTCTTAAAGCACTAGACTTCTTAAGCTAAATATCTTATGTGGGTCCCAGAATGTTGCTTATATACCTGGCTCTGAACCCATTAGACTGAAAAAGAAAGAAAGAAAGAAAGAAAGAAAGAAAGAAAGAAAGAAAGAAAGAAAGAAAGAAAGAAAGAAAGAAAGAAAGAAAGAAAGAAAGAAAGAAAGAAAGAAAGAAAGAAAGAAAGAAAGAAAGAAAGAAAGAAAGAGAGAAAATCTAGAGTTTAGAAATGGGAGGAGGAAGAGTAACTCTCAAACACTGGCCAATCTGGGTACTAAGCAGGGGCTCTCCAGAAATGGGAACCATAGAGAGAGATTTATTTTGAGGAACATGTAGCTATGAGGGCTGGCAAGCCTGAGGTTTGCTGAGTGATAGGCAGGCTGAAGATACAGGATAGAGTTACTGTTTACATGAATCACTTTTCTCTTTGACAAAAGCATTTAAGGAAGGAAGGCAGGCTTTATTTTGGGTCCCAGTTTGAAGGCACAGCCCGTCATGATGGCAAAGCTATGGTGACAGTAGTGTGTGGCACCTATGTCATGTTATGTCTATAGTCAGGAAACATATATCAAAGATGATGCGTTCTCTTCCTTTTACTCAGTCTAAGACCCAGGTGCATAAGAAGATGTCACTCACATTTAGGCAATTAACAAAGTCTAGAAACTCCCTCATAGATATGCTCTGAGGTTTATCTCAGGTGATTCTAGCACCTGTTAAGCTTACCACAAATAACCCTCATGTAATTCAAGTCCAAAGGCAGTGTGTTGTCAGAACCTCTCTACTGCCAGCAGCCCACACTGTGATCTAAATTAGCTTTACTCAAAGTCTACTTAATTAATTAATATAAAATATTCATATCATCTTTAAATACTTTCTCAGAATTGTCTGAAACAGCAGTTGACCAAATACCTAGACACTGTGGCCATGTAAAGCTTCTTTGTAAAATTAATCATCACAAGCAGTATATAAATTGGCTTTGGAAAATGTCTTTGACATGTATACAAAACTGAATGCAATTTTCCTCTATGACCCAGCAATTCTGTCCTTGTTGAATAGTCAACAGAAAAGCATATGTGTTATTTCTCAAAGTCATACACAAGAATGTTCACAATAACACTGTTTACAAGAGCTATAATTTCTAGGCAGAGATATCCCTAGATGTGGAAGGGAGGCCCAGGGTTCAATCCCTAGTATTCATAAAGAAACAGCAACAAAAAGCCTAGTTATAACAACAAAAATGGTGCAACTTATAAACTACTCAAAAGCCCTCCAAAAGTCCCTGAATACAGATGATGAGGTGTGGTCACACAATAAAACAGTGCTGATAAGAAATGATGCGGCAGAATGGATTATCCTAGGTATACACAGCCAGACACAAAACTAACATCCTTAAATCTTATGGTGGGCCCTCCATTTTTTGTTATGACACAAAAGCTGACCAAAATTATGATTCTTGTTACAAGTCTGCAGTCAGAGTAAGGCAGAATAAAAATTAAGGGAAGATAATGGGGACACGTGACATCCCCTTTGTACAGGGGTCTGGCGGAAGAGTCTCACCAGCTGAGAATTCAGAATTAAATTACAATTGATAGCATTTGCTTGAGGCTTTTCTAAACTGTAAGCCTGCAGCTTTTAGGAATTCTCATCTTACTTTACAGTAAAAGGACATACTCTATACCTTGTTCAATCCTAGAGGCTCCTGCGATTATCTTATCAGATTATAACACCATGGCACTTCTGAAGCCACTTTATAGTCTCATCTGCTGAAAAAGAAGGGAATGAGATGGAGAAAAGAGTTTCTTAAGCAGATCTTTGAGAAGCAGCTTGAAAGCCACTAAAATAACACAGCCAGTGTTCAGCTGCTTAAGAGCAACTCACCCTTAGAAATGCCCACACCTTTACCTCTGGGTGTGTTTTTCTTTCCAAGCACTACTTAGGAAGTGGAGACGGAATCTTTGAAGCAAGCAGGGCAGCCTGAGCAGCTAAAACATCAAGCTCTACATTCAATGAGAGAATTTGCCCCAGTATGTAAGATGAAGATTTAGTAAGTGTGACAGTCAACGTCAACCCCCAGTCTCCACAGACATGCACTTGCATTGGCACATACCTATGAAACCACATAATGAACATGCTCACATGCACACAAACACATACATACATATGCACAAACAGAATTTTAATAAACTTTGACTCTATTTCACACTGGCTTGTCCTGAAATTCTTTACTACATTGTTGCAGGGGGAGATTTGATCACACTGTGAAAGCCCCGAGACTGTGTTAATGAAGTTAACATTGAATCTGGGGGTGGAGCCAGCAACTAGTTGAGAAGAATTCATCATAGAAAATACAGAGGACCCAAGATATGGATAGGGAGGCACATGAAGGAATAGGGAGAGACTTGGAGATTCTTGGGCATTTGGGGCTTCCTTTTTGTCTAGGAAGTGTGGAGAGAAGGTCAGCTAGCTGCTCCTCCACTGCTTCTTTGACATATCAGGTATTCACACAAATATCTGACTTCTAAGTCTTTGTTGATAATAGAACAACTTAGGTTACACAACACTACATTAAGGCCAAGGAACTGGTTTTACTTGAGTAGAGGTTCCTAAAGAATTAGTAGAAGTCCTCAGGCTGCTGTGGGTAATGGTGGAGGGCTGTGTATCAGTCCTTATCACAGTGACTAGAACAGAGATTAGAAAGGAAAAGGAAACAGTCTTCTGGGATGCTAGAATGTCCTAGATTACTTTGTTATTGTTTAAATCTTAGAACTAGTTGTCTATGTGTGTTCAATGTGTGAAAAATCATAAAGATCCACAACTGTGGTAGATGCAGCTTCATAGATGCAAGTAATACGTCCATGAAATACATAATAACTTGAAATTAGAACTTTTGCCTTTTGTTATGCAGCTGAGCTAGGGTCTTGAACTTCTTATCTTGCTGTCTCCACTTCTAGAGAACTGGGATCATATATGAGTGCCACCATACTCAGCTTAATATTGACTTTGAAATACAACATCTGTGCTAGTGAAGCAGTAGATGCAAATGTTGATGTTTTGATTTAGCAAACATCAAATCACTGACAGTTTGATTCCTACCAGTGAAGTCCATGTTGTATGGTTTGGAAAAGTAACCAAGGCATGCTAACCTATTATCATACCTGTGCATAACTTGACTTCTTTTAAAATATGGTGCATGTATTGGTTTTACATTTTTTTTTAGGGGGAAAGGGTAGTCATGCTTTCAAATATATATCTGTTAAGAAGTAGACACAAAACTTACTGTAATAATAGCTTGTATTATAAAGCTTCCATTGTTCATTCAATTAGGTCTTTCTGGTCAATAAGAAGTTCATTTTGAGAGCAATATAAATTTTGTCCATCATAATTTATATTGCCAGTCCATTATTTGTGGACATTAAGATTTTTTTTTTTGCACATTTTCAGTGCTGGAAACTATAGCAATGTGTGTGTAATTCCTGATGGTCAATTCTCATCAAGTGTGAGGCAGAGAGTGGCTCCTTATGTCTTAACACAGATTACAACAGTATTCCCTGAGACCATCTGGCTGCTTCACACCCTCAAGAGTTTTAAATAAGATGGCTTTTGCTCCCTCAAAACCACACATTTGAATTCATTGGTAATTTTTTTAGCTTTTCCGATTTGATGAGTGTTGGGGGCAGACTATCCATTTTTAGCAGCATTTCTTTGATTATTTGTACGACCAAACACTTTTCATGTGTCTTGTATTTCTTTGTTGGTTTACCTTAGAGTATTTTATCCATGAAAACACTGAACATTTTCCTGATTGATTTTTGAAAGCCTTCTATTTATCTGGGATATTGATCCCTTGTCTTCATTTTACTGCAAATAGATTTCCATTTCACCTTCTACCTTTCAACATTTTACAGTGCTTATTTTTTTGTATAGAACTCTCATTTTTAGAAAGGGGTCAGATTTACCAGTCTTTTCTATTACATTTCCTGAAGCTTAAGACACACTTAGGTCTTCCTCACCCAAGACTATCCTATGGACCAATGGGTCAGTTTTTTAGTTTCAACAAGAATTAATTTTTGCAGCAGAATCAGATCTTTTTGTTTTCTTCAAATGGCTAATTGTCATAATTTCATAACCATTATCACCCTTATCAACTAAAGGCGTTACTTAACCAGGACACATGAGCCCCATATAACTTGGTTATGAGCCTGGAGTTACAGCCTTTCCATTGTTTTTTCTGATTTTCTCCACTGATACATTGTTTGAATTTCTTTCATATCTAATAATATGTGCTAAGTCAAGTTAATCTTTGTACTCTTTTTTTTTTTTAGTATTTTCACTTAAATGTTTTTTTTTCCTAATTGTTTTGGGAAGTTGAAAAGACTTTCTATTGGAATTGAATGAAGTTACATGGAATGTACAAATAGATGTGGAATCTAAGATCTCTTTCCCATGTCTCTCTTAGGTGAGGTCTCACTTTGTACCTTAGACTAGCTTTGAACTCTTGGCCATTCCTTTGCTTCAGTTTTCTAACTATTAGAATTACAGTGATAAGTAGGGATGCCTGGTTAAGACTAACATGGACTTTGCTTCGAAAGATGGTCTTGCTATGTGTTTCTGAATGACCTGGTACTCTGTGTAGCAGGGGTTGATCTTGAACTTGTGGTAATGACCCCTGCTCAGCTTCCTTAGTGCTAGATTGGAAGTGTATGGTACGATACCACACTTTGGTCTCTTTGTTGTATAAATCTGTCTTAAAACACTGTGCATGACCAGTGAGATGGGACAGTGGGTAAAAGTGATTGCTACAAAAGCCTGATGACTGAGATTAATTCCAAGAAGTCTCATAGAAGTTGAAGGAGAGAATCAATAACACAAACTTGTCCTCTGACCTCCACATGTACACCATGGCATGTGAGTGCCCACCACCCAAATTAGGCATATGAAATTGTGCAATAATAATAAATATACTTGAGACAAACAGAAGCCAGTATTGGCTCATTTCTTTATGAGTTTTTTAAAACTTTGGTTATTCCATACATTTCACCATTAACACCATGATTGGTTGCATTTTAGGTGCTATAGAAAGTAGACTATTTTTTCTATGATGTCTTCTTATTGGTTTCTATGGGAATATAAAAGATATATAATTAGAACCACAATGAATTCTGCCACTGCTTATTCATTTATTATTTACTAGGTCTCTCAGGTCTTGTTAGTACACATAAATGCATTTTGTTTCATTTCTTATACAGTTAGGTTTATATTATGTCTTTTGTCTGTCTGCTTATTCTTGAGATAGGATCCCATCGTCACTCCAGTTTTCCTCTAACTCCTGGGCTAACTGATCTTCCTAAGTCAGCATCCTGACTATGTGACCAACAGGCCCAGGAGCCAGTGCATCCAGCTTAGGCATTTCATTTTGCTAATGTATAGTGGGGACAGTAAGTCACAGAAGGCTTCAAGGTCTAATCCCTAATTTCAGGGAGAATGCTACAGCATTGATACAAACATTGAAGTTTAATTTCAATTTAGATATTTGGAAATATTCATATGTTCAAATGAGAATGTATCTTTAAAAAATCACTTATATTCATTGTGTGTATACATGACATGGCACACATGAAAAGGTCAGAGGTTACTTTTCAGGAGTCAATTCTCTTGTTTTACTCTATTGATTATGGTGACCAAGATCAGGCTGTCAGGCTTGGCAGAAAGCACCCTTACTGGCTAAGCCACCTTGTCAGCCCAAGGATGCATATTTCTAACAATCAAACAACTTATTTTCAATGTAGGTCAATATCTTAATGTTAAGATATAAAATACTTTATGAAAAATGCATAGTGAAAGGAACAAAGTCCATGTTTAAGCTTAATAATACACATTTCTTCCTTTAAAAATGCCATCACTGCTAAGTCAATGACAGATGAAGCTCGTACTGATCCATGTTGTGCACAACACCTTCTTTGGGAGGCTTTTTCTATCTAGCAACAAGATAAGTGGATTATTCTGAATTTCTTCCATCATAATATGAGAAGAATTTCTAGTTACAGAATTAAATTTTGTGTCCAAACGTGATGTGGGAATGTCTTGCTGTGAATATCAATCTTTAAATAAAGTAGCTATTTTGACCCTTGGTGAGCACCATAGAAGAAGTAGGTGGGGAATCAGAATAGGTAGGAAAAGAAGGGTGGAGTTGAGACATATCAAGCCAGACACCCAAAGAAGAAACATGTAAGGAACACAAGTGAGCCACGGGCCATGTGGCAGACATATTAATGAGAATGAGTTGATAATAATGAGCTCACTGAAGTTAATGTAAGTATCCTAAGTAATAATTCAGGGCCTAAGCAGCAGCAGGTGGCTAAACAGTCTGGGACTGTGGGAGATTGTGTTGTTACATTGTAAATAATTGTTCCACCCACTGGTTTAATAAAAAGCGCTGATTGGCCAAAGGCAGGCAGGAAGTGTGGGTGGGGTTACCAGACTAAGAAAAACTCTGAGAACAGGAAGCACAGAGCAGAACGTGAGAGAGAAGCCGGAAGAAGCAGAGGACAACTATGGTGCTCTAAGAAAAGGTACTGAGCCACATGGCTGAACAAGATAAGAGACATGGGTTAGTTTAAAGGTAAAGAGGTAGCAAGTTGTATGCCTGGCCCTTAGGCCAATCAGCTGAAAACTATCTTAAGCTTCTGTGTGTCTCTGTGGGACTGTGGGACTGCAGGTCTGCGGGTCTGTGGGTCTGTGGGTCTTAAATCTTGAGGTTAGGGCCGAAAGTCTGGGCCAGAAACCTCCTACTACATGGGACTGTGGGTCTGTGGGTCTGGACCTCTGGCTAGACAGGGCCAGAAACCTCATTGTGACACAAATGCCTCTTTCCTGCCCTCTTCAGAACGTTTTGTTCATTGCCTGGTTATCATGCATAGCAGTACCTGAACCAAATGTGCTTGTACACTGTAAGTATTTGGCCACTATAAATATTGGTATCATAAAATGTGAGTTGGCCAGAAGGACAGGGAGTAGAGGCGGGGCAACCAGACTCTGAGAATTCTGGGAAGCAGAAGAGAGAGCAGCAGATGCAAGCCAGACACAAAGGAAGGTAGATGAGAATGCTGCACTGAACAAAGGGACCAAGCCACGTGGTTAAACATGGATACGAATCCTGGGTTAGTGTAAGAGTAGGAGTTAGCAAGTAATAAGCCTGAACCATAGGCCAAACAGTTTATAATTAATATAAGCCTTTGTGTAATTAATTGGGACCAAATCGCAGTGGACCTGGCCAGGAATGAGAAACTTTTAACTACACCAAAAAATACATCGTATGAAAAGAACCTAGCAATGAATGCTAATTATATAATTCCTGCCACTCAACATCAGTCTAATTGTCTACCAGTTTATATTTCTACCCATCTTTCCCTCAAAAATATATTAGATTGAGAACCACAAAGTAAAGTGAGAAGTCCTTTTCTTTTATGCCTTTTGTGCTTCCATCTTCCCTTGCTTCTGTGTGTCACACGAAATAATGAGACTCAGGGATAGATCTCTGAAGAAGTTGGAGATACTAGAGGGAATAAACTCACAGTCAAATATTACCCAGCTGTCTTCTAGCTTCCTCAGCCTGGATTCCCTTGGAATGGCTCCCTCAGTGTTTGAATCCCCAACTTAAGAATTCTTTCAGTAATTAAGGCGTGGCCCCACCACACCTGCTTGGGAGCCTAGAATTCCCTCTATAATCTGAAGTGACCTTGACTCAGTTGGGATTAAGGGTGTAGGTCACCACTCCCAGGATACTCCCTGTGCTGGGATTGAAGGTTTGAATCACCACTCTGATTTTCCTAGACTGACTGTGGTTAGAGCTCTGGGACTTCTGGAGCTCTTACTAACCCCCCACATAGACTGTGGGTAGATTCCCTCTGATATCTCCAAAACTTCTGAAACTTTATTAAATCCCCACATCTGTGGGGTTACGGCTCATCAGAGCCTCTGCTTCCCAACTCCTCTATGATACCCTCTGGAGTAAAAATGACTTGAGCTATTTGAGCATCATGCTGCTACAGCCAGCAACAGCAGCAATGCCTTTGCCAGTCTGCTTTGACCAATGACTTACTGTAGGACATAAAGGGGAGTGACCAAGGATAGGTGGGAACAAATCATGAGAGAAGGAGATGGTTGAGTGAGAGGAGCAACAAAGAGGGAAAAAAAAGAGATGATACCTTGATAGAGGAAGCCACTGTGGGGTTGGAAAGAGACAGGGTGCTAGGGCAACCTCCAAGAACTCACAGGATGTCCCTGGCTAGGACTCTAACCAATAGTGGAGGGGGTGCTTAAACAGGACTTCCCCTAGAATCAAATGAGTGACCACACTAAATGTCATCACAGAACTTTCATCCAGCAATGGATAGAGGTGAAGTAGAGATCCATAGCTGAGCATTAGGTTGAGCTCCCTGTCCAGCTGACGAGAAATAGGAGAGAGTATATGAACAAAGGGATTGGGATTATGAGGAGGAGACCTACAGAGGTGGTTGGATGGAGCTATTGGGAACTCACTGAATCAGAAACAGCCACTGGGGAATCTTCAGGGAAAGGAACTAAACTCTCCAAAGGCAGATGACTGTTGAATGGCATGGGCAGTTTGTGGAGCTTCATGGAATAGGATTAGAGTATGTATCTCTTCATGTACTGGCATCTTGGAGCCCATTCCCTACAGAGGAATACCTAATCCAGCCCTAATATTGGGATGATAGAGTCAGACCTACTTCAAATAGATACACCAAATTGAGCTGACCCACATTTGGACTCCTTGCCCTCCTTGGGGAATGAATGGGGGGATTGAGTGGGGGGGGGGGTGGGGGAGGACTGGGAGTGATTGGGAGGGGGAAAGGCAGGGTGAGAAGGGGTAAAACCCCTTTTAAAATAATGTGTATGTGTGTGTGTGTGTGTGTGTGTGTGTGTGTGTGTGTGTGAGAGAGAGAGAGAGAGAGAGAGAGAGAGAGAGAGAGAGAGAGAGAGAGAGAGAGAGAGAGAGAGAGAGAGAGAAGGAAAAATAGCCTCGGTACATTTTTAAATATACTGTAACATTTTAGACGGTTTTTATTTTCAGTGCCAATCTGTCTTTACTGAACATTGGCAGGTAGTATTCTCTGATTGTATGAGATTAATCTTAAACTGCTATGCCAGCCACCTGCTTGGTGTGTGTGCACATGCGTGTGAATGCATGTGTGCTCACCTCAGCTCAAGCCCCTAGAAGTTTCTGTATGCCAAGCCTATCTGAGAGACTTCAATCACCAGGAAGTTTTATTTGATTCTGTGTTCTGAACTTTTTAAAAGCTTACTGAGGCCTCATATGTACATGCTGGATGTACATGCTGGACATTGGGAACATTGTGTAAACGAAATATTTCCTTCCAAATAACCATGCTGAGATTTATTATTAATTATAAATGGAACAGGGTCAACTTTGTACAGCTTTTTCTCCTCGGCCTTCAGTGGTATCAGGAGCCTTGCAGATCAAAACAGACCATGGTTACTTCAGGGCCATGGGCCCCAGTTGAGTCCCAGACCCAGACATCACCATGGCCCTAGGTGGCAGTCATACCAGTCATGTCAGCCTGCTCCTCACTGCCATCACCTCCTCAGATATGCCTCTGTCTATAGGGCATGAACCATTCTGTCATGCTCACTCTTTTTCTGCCATACTGCACCATAAATTTGCTCACCATAATAGTGCTCATCTGCCTGGTGCTGTGTGTGGACCTCGTTGTCTGCTCAGTCTGTCAAGGCATTGGCTAGGACACTGCTTCCAAAATTTATAATAGTGTCCAGCTGTCCAGTACCAGATGCCTAAAAGTGACAAGTGGGCTTCTGGGTAAACTCCTTCCTGCCCCACATCTAGTGATCAGGGGCAAGCTATGTTTGCTTCCTGAGGGTCTACCAGATATAGCTTGATTTGATTTTTAGCTAGGATCCCGATGTATCTCAGGCTGTTCAGGAACTCTTAATGCTAGCCTTGAACTTGCAATTCCCCTACTTCAAGAGCAGGATAAAAAGGTGTTAGTGTATCTTTTGTAAAAGGCAGAGATTGAGGTTGACATTTTTGTCATGTGGAAACATGACTGACATATAGCAAAACATATAGCAAAATATTATTGATACATTAAAAGATAGTTTGTTCTTATCTATTGTTTTACGTCCACTATATACCAGAGGCCCAAGTATCTGCCATGGAAAGTCTGCAATCAAATTAGACTACCTGGTGTATATCCTTGCGAGGATGTAAACATTAATGAGATTGTATTTGATAGTTTAAAATTCTCTTTTAGGTTACTAACAGGGTTCAGACTGGCGATTGTATCACAGAGAAGTGTGCTTTCCCAGCATGCACAACCGTCTATATTTGACTCTCCACCCTATATAAATAAATAAATGAGTGACTAAGTAACGAATTATAAAAGCAAACTTTAGTTTGAAGAATTGAGGTTTATATAAATTTGAGAAAATGGGAGGAAGCATAAGGAGAAAAACCCATCAGCCCTCCTATTAAATTTTCAGCAACAGAGTAGAAGAGGTTTACACAGTTCCAGGGTGGAACTTGTTTTTGGCCTTTTGTAGATCTATGCACTGTTTCAGCCCTCAGGACAGGAAAGGATGTTTGCAGCTCATCTGCTGCAAGGCACATCTACTTCCATATAAGAGATGATAGGCGGAAACGGATGGTTATGTATACTAGGCAACACTCATTTTCTCCTTGGTAGCTATGAGATTCTGATATTGTAATGATTCCATTTTCAGTGATTCTAGCCAAGTTTTGCTTTTAAACCACTCATGTTTCCATTCCTAACCACTCCCAGGTTAACCCAGGAGATTTCTTCTATTATCTCTTTCCAAAGAGGTTTGAATGTTTCCCCTTGAGCTTTCCTTGTTACCTAGCCTCTCTGGGGCTGTGTATTGTAGCATAGTTATCCTTTACTTTATAGCTAATATTTACTTATGAGTGAGCATGTACCATGTTTGTTTCTCTGGAACTGGGTTACCTCTTTTGGGATAGTTTTCTAGTTCTATCCCTTTGCCTGCAGATTTCATGTTTTCATTGCTTTTTACTGATGACTAATACTGCATTGTATAAATATACCATGTTTTCCTTGTCCATTCTTTAGTTGAGGGGCTCCTAGATTGTTTCCAGGTTCCAGCTATTATGGATAATGTTGCTATGAACATAGTTGAGCAAGTGTCCTTGTGGTATGATTGAGTATATGCCCAAGATTGGTATTGCTGGGTCTTGAGGTAAATTGATTCCCAATTTTCTGAGAAACCACAATACTGATTTCCAATGTCCCTGTAGAAGTTTGCACTTTCATCAGCTGTGGAAGAGTGTCCCCTTACTCCACATCCTCTCCAGCATATGCTATCTTTAACATTTTTGATTTTAGCCATTTTGACCGGTGTAAGATGGAATCTCAGAGTCATTTTGATTAGCATTTCTCTGATGACTAAGGACATTAAACAATTCTTAAGTCAGCTTCAGCCACTTGAGATCTTTCTGTTGAGTATTCTCTGTTTAGATCTGTACCCCACTTTTAAATTGGGCTATTTGGCACTTTGATGTCTAGTTTCTTAAGGTCTTGGTATATTTTGGAGATCAGTCCTCTGAAAGATGTCGGGTTGGTAAAGATCTTTATACATTTTGTAGGCTACTGGTTGACCATGTCCTAAAGAAGCTTTTCAGCTTCATGAGGTCCCATTTATTAATTCTTGATCTTAATGTCGGTGCTACTGGTGTTCTATTCAGGAATTTATCTCCTGAACCAATGCATACAAGGCTATTTCCCATTTTTTCTTCTGTTAAGTTCAGTGTAACTGCATTTATGTTGAGATCTTTGGTCCACTTGGACTTGAGTTTTATGCAGGGAATATAGATATGGATCTATTTGCATTTTTACATGACAGCATGTAGTTATTCCAGCACCATTTGTAGACATTTATAGTCTTCTCATTAAATGGAGAGAAACTCAAGGCAATTCCACTAAAATTAGGAACAAGACAAGGTTGTCCATTCTCTCCGTACCTATTCATTATAGTATTTGAATTCCTATCTAGAAAAATAAGACAATAAAAAGATCAAGGGAATACCAACTGGGATGGGAGAAGTCAAAGTATCACTATTTTTGCCTGATATAATAATATACATACATGACTTCAAAAATTCTACCAGAGACTCCTACAGCTGATAAACCCCTTCAGTGATATGGCTAGATAGAAGATGAATTCCAAATTTCACTATCCCTCCTATATACAAATTATGAATAGGCTGAGAAGGAAATAGCATCATTCATAATAGCCACAAATAATACAAAATATTGTGGTGTAACTAGAATCAATCAAGTGAAAGATCTGTATGACAAGACCCTTAAGTCCTTGAAGAAAGAAAGCAGAGAAGATATAAGAAGATGAACCATCTTCAATGCTCATGGATGAGGAGGCTTAACATACTAAAATTGATCATCTCCCCAGAAGCAATCTACAGATTCAGTGCAATTCCCATGAAAATTCCAACACAATCTTCACAGATCCTGAAAGAAGTATACTCAACTTCATACAGAAAAACAAAAAAACCCTGGATAGCTAAAACAATTCTGTACAATAAAGGAACTTCAGTGGCATCACCATCCTTGACTTCAAGCTCTACTACAGATCTACAGTAATAAAAAAAGCATGATTTTGACATAAAAACAGACAGGTAGATCAATGAAATAAAATTGAAGTCTTAGGCATTATCCACAGACCGATGAACACCTGATTTTTGACAAAGAAGTCAAAATTATAGAATGGAAAAAAATAATAAAATATTACACAAAATTATTTAGTAATCATGAATACAAGAAGAGCAACATAATTTTTTTTAAAAAAAATCCAATATGTATTAGTATTATACCTGAATGTGTGTATGTGTATCATGTACGCGCTTTGTCCTGAGTCTTGAAGAGGGCATCAGGATTCCCTGGAACTGGAGGTACAGAATATTGTGAACCATCTTGTGGGGTCTTAAAAACAAGTACTTTTAATCACATCTTACCAGCCCCAAGTAAAATGATTCTTAATGCCATTCTTAATGAAAACATTTTTCATTCTACTGATTGCACTGGTTCATTGTTATGTATCTGAGTCACAGGAACATTGTTCCATGGGTTGTTTTGCATCTTAGCAGCAATTGTGTATACCAGGTGAGGAGAGCTGCCACGTTCACTAAGTTGAGATCTAGAATGTGGGGAAAATTTTAAGGGTTCCTTGGTTGTAACTTATTTGTGATAGTATGAACTTTAGTTTGTGGTTCCATGATCATTTGTTTGTGCTAGTGTGTATTTTCTTTTTTTGTGATAGTATGAACTTAGTTTGTGATAGCATGTATTTTGTGATAGTGTGAACTGTGATAGTGTGCACTTTGTGTGTGATCATGTATGCTTTATGATGGTATGAAGTTTGTGATAGTAAGTATTTTGTGACAGCATGTACTGAGCAGTAGCATGAACTTTGTGATAAATAGTATGAACTTCCTGATCGTATGGACTTTTTATTAGAGAATGTTCCTTGTGATAGTGTGTATGTTGTGATAGTGTGAGCTTTCTGATAGCATGCACTTTGTGATAATGTGAACTTCATTTGTGATAGCATGTATTTTTGTATTCCAACTTGGTTCCTAGAGACACAGAGTGCCATTTGATGTTCTTTCATAAGGTATGAAATTTAGAGGATGATCATGTTAGCTGGTAAGGCAGGAAATGTAACTCAGGAACTCCTGGAAGATGCATTGGTGCAGGAAGAGGCCTGTGAAGAAACAAAGGTCAGCTCAGCCTGTGCACCTAGAAGCACTATCAGCATATCACCTGCCAGGCAAACACTGACTTTTGCACTTGTGTGACCTCACACCTAAGCTTCTTCTCTCTCTACTCCTCACAGGAACAGCCAAACATTACCTAGGAATCCAGGAAGGAAAGAGTAAAAGAACTCTTTTGATATCTGAGAGAATCTAACTCTGAAAATGCTCCAGCTGTGAGTGAAAAGGCTGTACATTAAATAAGAGGTTATAGTTTGTGTTATATGGAGAAGGAAATTTTATCTAATTTTTTTTTTAAAAAAAATGAATTGAAAAATTTACTTCCCAGTAGTGACCAAATACTAGGCAAACTCATTGAAATTTCGATCAGGACTTTACAAGCCTGAGTCAGAATACCCCTTGAAGGCAGGCACCTTCTATTTTCATTCTACAGAACAGGGCTCATTTAGTAGCAGTCAAGTATGCTGGTGATGTTTGTCTGTGGAGAACTTTAAGTCTCACTGAACTGACATTTGGCTCTGATGTTTGTTTTAGAGATGGGTGATAATAAACACTTTCTTCTTTTCATATTACATGGTTTCCTGTATTTCCTCAAAAATTCTAATTTTACCTTTACACATACATGTCAAAAGACAAAGGTTAGTTTAAGCACCATTTGAGGTAATTAATGTACTTTGTATGCATTTATTTTGTTGTCGATTAAGCTACTCCATCAGTTACCAATTCCCACACTGATTAGTAATGCCACCCAAGCAAAGTTACATTTCTCAACCTTTCTGATCTTGTTTCTGGGCTTTTATTGGACCCTTCAATTAATGGCAGTGTCTTAGAGCTACATTATACATTACAACACAGGACAGCAGACAAACAATGCTGGCCATCTAAAACATATGCACCACCTCTGGCAAAGGCATCACAGGTCAAATATTAATAGCAAGAGAAAGATAGAAATACAAAACTCCTAAGAAAGACAACTTCAGTAAGGAGAGAAACTCAGCCTGACTATCTCCCAGAAGCCACTACATGCTCCCCCCTCCCCTTTTTTGAGTCTGAAAAAGCTAACAGAAATTTAGAAAGGTGAGAAAACAAAAAATCTTACTGAAAGTCATGTTTAAGAGAGTGCAATAAAAAATCAATATAAAAATAAAAAGTTCTAGAGATGAGAATGTAGCTTGGTTGGTAGACAGTTTCCCAAGAATATGTGAGGCCCTGGATCCAGTCTTCAAGTACTGATTAATGGGAGATAATATCACAAGGCCTAAGGATGCTGACGAGAGGAGGTGCAGAAATTTAAAATCTTCATTTGTTACATAGCAGGTTTGAGCACAGCCTGCTCTACATAAGACCCTCCCTCTCAAAAAACAAACAATAGAAAACAAATGTGTGTGTGTGTGAGAGAGAGAGAAAGAGAGAGAGAGAGAGAAGAGAAGAGAGAGATGACAGATATGTTAACATGCCATCAGTCAGTAATTGTTTTACTGTATAAATGGACATAATATATATGGAAAGAAGAACATGTATTATCCACATGTATACCCTGCATATGTGTATTCTGGTGTGTATCTCGTTAGCTTCACAATAATCACATTGAATGTAAATTTTGATAGATTTTAGAGCACTTAAGAAGATCTTCCACAGGCAAGAGATTCTAATTAAATATGTAGAAGTGTTTGATTAAGTTTAAAATCAACATTTAAATGTTTTGGAAAATCCTAACCTGCTTAGTGAATGCATTTTATTTATTAGTTTTGTACATATTGTGTAATAATACTCAACAGAATGTTATTAATATTTAAATAAATCTGAGATCTCAAGGATTAATAAATTAGAAGGTAACAAATTATAAATAATAACACTTATTCTTCTTTAGGAATAGCAGTTTTGACATAAATTCATCTCATTGCCATCACCTGCACAGTTTTGGGATTGACCTGATTGGGGTGGGAAATGAAGAAAAGACACAAGGACAGAGAAGCTAGGATCTGGTGGGCCGTTCTCTCTGAGTGAGAGGACTCAACATCTCTGAAACTTAGCCTGTACACCTTTATGGGATGCTGCTGAAACAGGAAGCAGTTAGCTCAGCTCAGCAGGCAGTCTCTGTAAGAGGGCCCTGTCTCAGGGTGCAGTCATTCATTAGGAAGATGTGGGAGATACTTTTTGCACACACTGTCAAATACTCTGATCCAGGGAAGGCCTTGACATTTCCATGGGTCTGAGATACCTGGGTCCCTGACAGAATCATGTTCATGTCAAAAATACATATTCACTGAGGACCTACCCTGCTCCCCTCTCATCTCACAATGGCCATAAGCTGTGCATTTTCCCTGTCTTATAAAATAATGGCTTGTCACTTTGGGTCCTCAATTTTTCATACAAGTTTTAGGAATAGTTTGATATCTTCTATAACATATTCTGTATTTATTTTCATTGAGATTTCATTGAATACATTAATATGGGATGAATTTTTTCTCCTTGTGGGAATACACAGTATTCTGCTTCTGTGTAAAAAAAAAAATGCACCCACCATCTCTCAGTTAGGAAGATGTGTTCTTGCATTATATGAATCTGATGAAAAAAGTCTAATGTCAATTTTATTCTTATTATTTGTATATGTCCTGGATATTAAAGTCATGTCAAGAATATGATTTTCAGACTAAGAGTTTGATGTAGCCCAAGCTAGCTTCAAACTCCCTTTATAGACAAGGATGACCTTGAACTTCTGATCGTGTCTCTGTATCCTGAGTGCTGGGAGTGCTGGAATTGCAGATGTGCACCACTGTCGAAATGGCCAGTTGCTACAATGTCAAGATACAACCCATATCCATGAAAATGTGGTTAGGAGTCCACTGATGAAGGTGACCTCAGTACCTCACAGAGGTAGCTGTGCCTCACCAAAACTTCAAAACTGAGTCTTACTATGCCTGGACTCAAGATCTTCCTGTCTCTGCCTACCATGTTCTGAGATTGCATTTGTGCACCACCTGCAGGGCTCTGTTACACTCTTAGATCTCAGATTTTTCCTGCGCCCTTTGTGTGCTATAGGAACTCTCTGGTGGGAAGCTCTTGTGCTCATGAGCTCATAAAATCTTACACACTCATGCTTCTCCTGGTCACCTTTTCCTCCACATATCTGAACAGTCATTCTTCAGTTTGTTTGCAAATTCACTGCCCAAGGCCTTTCATCATGGAAAGAAGACATGAGCACTTCTTGAAGCAAGCCTCAGTTCTACTTTGTCAAGTTGGACTTTGTATACTGTCAAAATCTAAGGGTTGAGACTGGGAGAGCCATAGAAATGGCCTAGTGGAGAAGAGTCTTTGCTGTACAAGTAAAAAGACCTGAGGATCCATTTGAAAATGATGACCATGAGGCCACAGAACCATGGAGGGGAGCAGCAGGAGGAGTGTCATTGAAACTTGCTGTCCACCAGGCTAGTTCCAGATTCAGCGAGATATCCTGTCTAAAAAGATACTGGGTACCTTCTATCTCATCCTCCTCTGTACATATGTAGTACTCACACACAGGCAAAATGAATTTGGGGCCTGGATTTTAGTTAAGGTTATCTAGTATTCATGAGTCACTGGGTACATTCCCAGCATTGAATAAATCCAGCATGGTGGCACGATCCCACAGTCTCAGAACTTAGTAGGTAGAGGCAGGAGGTTGATTCAGAAGTACAGGGTTCTCACATCGTAGGAAGTTTAAGGCTATATGACTTAGAAACAACAGGGCCTGCTAGATGATTCAGTGAATAAAAGCATTTGCACCCAAGCCTGACACATGATTTCTATCCTTGAAACCCATATGGTAGAAGGAGAAAATCAATTCCTGAAAGTTGTTCCCTGACCTTCACAAATGAATGTGGCAGTGTGGGATGGACACAAACACACACACACACACACACACACACACACACACACACACACACACACACACACACATGAATGATAAGTTAGCAACAAATTTAATTTTAAAATAAATTTAAAAAAATCATTAAAATACTTGTACTTTTGTACAACTTAGTATCACATTTTCACATTGGTAGAGTAATAGATTAAAATTAAAGTTTATTCTAGCTTTCAAGATAACCATCATAATAGATTTTATTATTATTATTACATCTATCTTTATTACTTGCCAGAAATATTTTTATTTCTCTCCTAAGCACATAGTGCATATTTCTCAAAAGCTACTATAAAGGTGGCACTATTTTCCTCACTTCACAGGACAGGCTCAGAGATGAAACAGAAGCTCTCTCTGATGAAAACAACGCTGTCTACCTGTCTATGACCATTTCTGAAGAGATTGGATCAAAACTGTTTAGGTGATGATAGGAGGATCATCTTTATTATGATTCACTTAGTGTTATAGTTGGAGTGCAGATTGAATTCAGAAGCAGATATGAAAATGGGATGATGGAGTGAAGGGCTGCAAAGCACTATTGCGAACTTGAGAAGGGTGGTTTGAAAGACAATGGTCCCCATAGACTCATAGGGAGGGGCCCTACTGGATATGGTGTGGCCTTATTGAAGGAAATGTGTCACTGGGTATGGGCTTTGAGATTTCAAATACTCAAACCAGGTCCAGTGTCTCTCTCTATTCTTCGTGCCTGCTAATCCAGATGTAGAACCCTCAGCTTCTTTCCAGCACCATGTCTGCCTGCATGCCACCATGCTTCCTGCCATGATGACAACAGACTAACCTTTTGATGGGTAAACAAGCCTCAATTAAATGCTTCTGTTCATAAAATAAATAAGACTTGGAATAGTCATAATGTTTATTTACTTCAATAAAACCTCAACTAAGATAATGAGCTCATAACAACTGAGGTTATTGCATGGGACCTGCAGAATACCTGGCCCTGTAAAATATCAGTCATGGGCAGATAAAGGATCATGGGGCTCTACCTCATACTGCTGAACCATTATCTATTGATGGAGTCTGGAAAAGAGGGATCTTCAGTTGTGTGCCTACTTCTGAGCCCATCAGGCTCCAACAGATATCTCCAAACTCTGATCATCCAGATGGCTCTGGGTCACAAAACAAAACTAACAGACATGAATGTGAGAAAGACAGTTTATATACACATTCATACAGAAACATACACACTCAGACACACACACACACACACACACACGCACACACACACGCACACGCACACGCACACGCACACGCACACGCACACGCACACGCACGCACGCACGCACGCACGCACACATGTACACACCCATACACACAAGTTTTCCTTGAAATTGAAATATACTTAAAAGATTACTGATTTAATTAAAAAATTTTTATCTATGTATCCCCCTGATCCCCCTCCCTTTCCCCCTCCCAATCCCTCCCAATCAGCCTTCAGCCCCTCCCCAAAAAGGTGAAGAAGTCCCAAGGTGAGTCAGCTAATCACGGCACATCCACTCCAGGCAAGTCTGATTTCTTAATCCCAATATTAAGACTGTGTTAGGTGTTCCTCTGCAGGGAATGGGCTTCAAGGTGTCAGCCTTGACACCTGATCTCACCCCTTGAGGCTCCACACACTGCCCATGCCAGTCGACAGTTGCCTACTCTTGGAGGGCCCAGCTTCCTTTCCCAATGGATCTCCAGTGGCCACTCCTGATTCAGTGAGCCTCCCAGAGAATATACTATCTGCTTTTAAAATGCTATGTTATACTTGTTGCTCTATTTTTGTAACAATTCTATAAAAAGCTTGTAATATGCTAGGCAAGGCATGTAAAGAATAGAGACGGGCAGAACAGAAATAAAGACAGATGGATGTGCCTTGGGGTTATTGTACTTTAATTTCATACAATGAAAAGAATGTTGTATATAAAAAAATAATCTTCCCCTGAGAGATTTGAGATTTGACTTCAGTCATGGTCCCCCACTTGTTCTTTTTGTAAGAGACATAAATCTGGGATGTGTTAGAGTTAAATAATTTTCTCAAATTATCCCCTGGGTATCAGCTACTGCTTAATGGGTGTTCTTTTGCCTTCATTTCCTTCCTAATAGTGAGAGTTTTATCACAGGTTCAGCCATCCTCTCTGTTTTGGTAATCTCTCTATGCTATGGCAGACCAGGGCATCTCTGTATTGAACTTACTCTGACATTTGGTAGCTTAGACCCGAACATTGCTTTATTGTCAGTTCTGTAAATTTGGCCTGTTCTTTCATAATATAAAATTTATTAGCATTCTATTACTAAGATAAAGTCTTCTTGGAGTGATAATCAAAATCATGTGGAGTTTCTAAATTATCTGCTGGGAAGTAATCAGTGAATTGGCTTGGCATGTATAGCACCAGTGGAAGTGACCTCTGACTACACAGGAAAGAGCAGGGTCTTCTCTTCAGGTCTGAACTGCCTACTATGCACACATTTCTAATGTTTCTTTTCTTAATTTAAAGTGTGTCCAACCTGTAGACCCTGGTTGCATCCAGCCAAGGATAACTATGAATGTGTATGAAAAAACATTCAGCAAAGGATAATTATTAACAGGCATCAAAAAGCATTCACCCAAGGATAGTTATGAGTGGGGACCAACACAAAGTCACAAACTTACTAAAAAAACTGTCAGAGTCTGTCTGTCTCCCTTCTTTCCTTCCTATCTCTCTTTCCTTTTTCCTTTATTCATTCTTTTCTATAGTCAGAAGTTTTTAGCCTAGAGTAGTCATGCAGTACAAATGAGTCTCTCCTACCTGAAGCCTGGCCTAGCCCCAGGTTCCAACCCATAGCCTTGCTTGCTCTCAAATAATCACAGAAAGGCTTATATTTATCACATGCTGTTCAGCCTATGGCTCAAGTTTACTGCTAGCTAGCTCTCACATCTTAACTCAACTCATTTTTATTAATCTGTCTTGCCACATGGCTCGTGGCTTACTTGTACTTTATTATATTTTGGTTTTGGGGTGGCTGGATCTCATTTTTTGTGACTTTGCCTTTGTTTGTTTGTTTGTTTATTTATTTATTTACTTACTTACTTACTTACTTACTTATTTATTTATTTATTTATTTATTTATTTATTTATTTATTTATTTATTTATTTATTTATTTATTTATTTATTTATTTATTTATTTATTTATTTATTTATCTATTTATGTTTCAGTATACACAAAAGCATCCCACATCATGATACTGCAGTTTCATTGAGGGAATGACTTTGTTCCCTTCCAACTCTGTTTTCTTTTCTTTATTGTTTCTTATTGGCTGATGTGATATTTAATCTCAGTTGCCAACCTGATGAGATCTAGATACACCCAGGAGATGAGCCTCTGGGTATGCTTGCAGGGAATTACCTTCAGTGGTTTAACAGAGGTGAAAAGACCTGTCTACTGTGGGTAACACCTTTCTCTGAATTTTAATCCTATAAGAAGAAGCTGGGAGTACACATTAACACTTTTTGCTTCATGGCCAAAGAGGAAATGTGAGTAGTTGCTTTAAGTTTCTGCTGCTGTGACTTCTCTGCCATGGTAAAGTGTAACCTCAAATGCTGAGATAAAGTAAATCCCTTTTTCCTTAAGCCAACTTGGTTATTTTCTCGCAGCAACAGGAAAAGTAACTAACAGACATCTTTGACAATGAAAGTTCCCTGCAATCTTCTATTGCTGGATGCTTGTTTCCTAATGTTTAATTCTACTCCATTAGCATGCTTGCTGGCTTCTAGTTTCTAAAACTAGACAGAATTGGTATGTATTCATTCTTCTATCTATTAATACTTATTCCATGCCTTTATTCATATTTATTAATGTTTTTAATATTTTCATTGTGAAACCAAATTATTTTATATACTATCTTTGTGTGTGTATGTGTGTGTGTGTGAGAGAGAGAGAGACTATGTATTATTAATATCTCAGACTCCAATTGCCTTGTTTTACAATTGACATATCCCTTATTAAAATTAATATGATGAGTCTTTAACAGTTATTTTGGATTATTCAACTATATAGACATTGTCTTATCATTTATAGGCAACCAAATGTTATTTCTAGCTTTACAGCATTTACTTTCCTTATCTGTAAAGGTAAGAGAACACAGCACCATGGCCAGATCTCACAGCCAGGGGTGTGAGCATCAGTGCTGATGAGCTACATATTCCTATGACAGAGAACAAAGAGGAGCCATAATAATGAGCCCAGGGCTTCATTAACATTGACGTTAATGTTGGGCCACTCTGCAGAAACCCCCATAAACAATCATAGGAGAGCCTTGTGGTATGTCAAGGCAACAGACAGGAAAATCTAGTTGATTATTATTATAGGATGCCTATTACAATTGATCTGCCTGATTACCTTCGTGATCAGAGTAACATGAAGCAGATAGTATCAGTGAGGGAAGCATACAAGAGCTGAAAAACATGGTTGGAACAAAGAATTCTTGAGAGTAGCAGCATAGATCAAAGCAAATAACTCACAAGATAAAATCAAATCTTATATCTCAATCCCTAGAGAACACAGGCCAATTTTTATAAGTCATAGGAGTAAACATTGACTTTGGGGAAAATGACATAAAATCAGTATCCCCAGACTTTGATCTTCACAAGTTTGTTTGCTTTTTTCTTATTTTAAAATTTTATGGAGAAAATATTGCATCTACCTTTTAGTATGTGTTTCTGTGGTATCTTGTGTGGGTGCACACAGGTATGCAGGTGAGAGTACATGTATGTGGATGCAAGAGGCTGACGCTGGGCATATTCTTTAACTGTTCTATACCATTTTTTGAGACAATGTCTCACTCACTGAACATGGAGCTTTCCAGAAATTATTTGAGTCCTTGGGATCTGAATACAGTTCCCAGGTACAACAGGTCCTTTACATATTGAGGCATACCCCTCAAGTTATATATTTCTTTAAACCAAATGAGAGTGTTAATGTGCTGGGCAGTGGTGGCCTATGCCTTTAATCCCAGCTCTTAGGTAGCAGAGGCAGGCAGATCTCTGTGAGTTTGAAGCCAGCCTGCTCTACAGAGAGAGTTCCAGAATAACAGGGCTTCATGGAGAAACCCTGTATGGAAAGACCAAACCAAACAAAACCAAACCAAACCAAACCAAACCAAACCAAACCAAACCAAACCAAACCCAAACCAACCCAACCCAACCAAACCAAATAAAAACAAAAGTGAGTGTTAATGCAATATACCATATTATATTAAACTAATTAAATTAATATTTTAATTTGAATTTTGTATATTATATATATGTAATTTCTGGTTTGTAGCTATACATACCTCCTTGTGTGTTTAAATAGCAAAAAAAAGAGATTTAAAACCCAAAATTTATTAAGGAAAAATACTATTACCATTTTTCATAAGGAAAAAAATGTGAAAGACTGGACTGTGTAGTACACATCTACATTCTCAGAACTTAAGAATTATTGACAAAAAAATTGCTACCAGTCTGAAGCCAGTTTGGGTTACATACAGAGTTCTAAGCCATCCAGAACTAAATAGCATGAAACCACACACACACACACACACACACACACACACACACACACACACACACACACACATATATAAAACAAAAGTGTGGGAGTATTTTATAAATAAAATTAAGGAATGACACATGCTCTTGTATTCTGTAAAGATTTGTCACTTGTATTAGTTTAATAAAATGCTGATTGGCCAGTAAGCAGGCAGGAAGTACAGGTGGGCCAACCAGTCCAGGAAAATTCTGGGAAGAGGAAAGGCCGAGACTCAGTCACCACTCAGAAGCAGAGGAAACAAGACGAGACTGCCTTACTAAGAAAAGGTACCGAGCCACATGGCCAAACATAAATAGAAACATGGATTAAGGTAAAGTGTAAGAGCTAATTAGTAATAAGCCTGAACCACCAGCCTGACATTTGTAAGTAATATTAAGCCTCAAAGTCAACTGGAAACCAGCTCTGGGTATTCAGGAACTGGCAGGAAGGAGAGAAACATCTGACTACAGACACAGACCCAAAATACAGTTTTGTTAAAATGAATAATTTAAAAAAACTAATTTTTAAATATCTCTCAGTGTACAATGATAACAGCAATGTCATCAAGGACTGGCATTTGCGTGAAGATTAACGTGAGGCTACCATGCCTGGGATATCTTGGCAATGCTACACTGCTGTGTGGAACTGATACCTACCTGTCAGGATGCATCTCACTATTAGAATAGACACCAGTCATACAGGAGCATCAGAGAACAACACCTGAGGAGTGACACAGATGTAAACCTAGCCTGTAAATATTGTGAGGCCAAGGAGATGGGATAAACGTATGTATACATCATGATATAATACTAAAGAAATTAATGTAAAACATTTATTTTTTTTCTGAAGTGACAAGAAACAGTATTCTTGACTTGGAGAGAGATACAATATGTCTCTCATCATCAGATCAAAGGAAGACAGAGTTTCTTAATTTCTCAGATTGCAAACTCAAAGAATTTTAAATCCATGCAGCTAGAATGAGATGAGACCTAACAGTCAAGGTTGGAGAGGAAAGACTCTAGGAAAATGCACACAGAGCACAGAGGGGCTGTGCTTTCCTACTGCAGATCAATTATCTTGCTAAGTTGTTGTTTTCCTGGAAGAAAGACAAAAAACATTTCCAAAACCGCAATCACAGAAAATTCCCTCTCTCTGGTAAACACTATTGTGATTGATAGAGCTAGTTCTACAGAAAAGTACACATGACAAGATAAGGGACCCACATCTTAACATGCATGTTAGGGTCCGAGGGACAACTGTGAAAGGAAGAAAAGATAAATATATAGCAATAACAATAGGGTTTCAGAAAAAAGTTTTAAGATTATATAACACAAACTACAAGGAAGATTAGATGCAGGCGGGTAATTAAAAGGGAAGGGCAAACCTTAAAACAGAATTAAATTCTTGTTCTTCAGAAGATCCTGTAAGGGTTTTAAGCACCGCTACCGTTCTTATAAACAAGTTCTAAGATTGAATAATAGAGATGGAGGCAGAAGGATTGTCTTGTATTTGAGGCCAGGTTGGGCTACCTAGTGAAATAAATAAATACTATTGGAACAAATTCTGAGTCCATAATTATTCATACATACATATAGTAATGGTAAAAAGGGAGAACTTTCCTTTAAGAAAGAATCTGGTAGTTAGAAAATTATCATTTTACAACCACATATTCTCAATTGACTTATGTAAGGATAATGAAGTTGTTATATGTTAACTGGGTGATAGGTGACTAAGGAACATGTAATTCATATTCTCTCAATGTATCACTTGACAGCTAGGCCATTACATCAAAGGAGGTGGTTAATTTATCACAGATCACCTTGTCTTAGTTACAACACTGAATTTAGCACTAAGAATAAAACAACTTGATTTCATGCCATGTGCCTTCTAACCTTCCATAACAGCACAACATCATCCTTTTTAATTTTGTTTTGATATTTAGATAAAGTCTTATGTAATCCAGGCTGTTCCTGAAGTCACTACATAGCAGTGATGCCTTGAACTCCTGACCCTCTTGCCTTCCCCTCTCAAATACTGAGATTGTGTTGCAAAGTAAACCCATCAGTGACCACCACACGGACACTGTTAAAGCCGAAAAGAAACTCTTCTTTTTTAAGTTCATATAACTTATTATTTTATGTACATTGGTGTCTTGCTTGTATCTATGTTTATGGGAGGGTGCCAGAAGTCAAGAAACCCAGGGGATAAAGGAACAAGTGTGATTGAATCATAATGAAACAATTAACCCAGTGTAGGATGTGGACCTTCACAAATAGCAAAAACTGGCAGGGTTTCTGTAGATTCAAAATGTCTAAAGAGAGATGTCATCCATCTGAAGTTCAATGTGTTATTTTTATTGTTCTTGTGCAGCAACAAATAAGCACAATAAACAAATAAGCAACAACAGAAAAATAACCTTATTGACAGCTGGGAAATTTTAATATGGATTAGGCGTTATTTGATCATTGTGTTTGTTTTTTGTTTGTGTTATGAAAATGATATGAAGATGTTTTTTTCTTGGGGGATTTGAAGCCATGCATGTAGATATAGTTAATCATAACTGTAACTTACTTTCAAATAGGTCAACAAAAATAGATCATAATTTTATGTATGTATAAATGTATTTATTTATTTATGCTAAGCTTGGCCAAAATCAAGAGATGAAAGCAGAAACAGAGGCAAAACAACAAGAGCCAAAACTAACAATTAGAAGTCTAATGAAGATCATATGATAATTGTTCTGGTGTTTACATTTTTTATGGATGCATGAGGGTTTTCAAAATGAGCTGGGAGTAAACATTAACTAGACAAATAAATAGCTGATGACCTCATTTCTGTAAGAGAATATATTATCATCATAAAATAAGCTCAGTTCCTTTCTAAAATGCTGTCTCACTTACCGTGCTATTGCTTTGAAGAGACACCATGACCAAAGCAGCTCTTATACAGGAAAGCACTTAATTGGGTGCTTAAGTACAGTTCTAGGTAAGTTCAATTATTATTTCAGGGAGCATGGCAGCAGACATAGCTCTGAAGAAGTAGTTAAAAGCCTCATCCTGATCAGCAGAGAGACAGAGAGACAGAAAGAGAGAGAGAGAGGGGGAGAAACTGACATATTTCATTCAAAAAGGTCACACATACTCCAACAAAGTCATACCTCCTAATCCTTCTAATCCTCTTAAATAGTGCCACTCTCTGGTGAATAAAAATTCAACTATATGAACTTATGGAGGTCATTCATATTCAAATCACTACAAATGCCAATTTATTTCAAGACCAGAAGTATCAACATCCAAGTCTCCTTTAGAGAAAAAGTGTTTTAAGAAAATATGATTAATAGAAGTCCAAGAAAGAGAAAAGTAAGTTTTCAATGCATTAATTAAAAAACAATCCTTGAACTGAAGGACTAGAAGAGTCACTAAATGCACCGTGTAATAGATGGAAAGATTCAAAGCAAGGAATATAGCTAGAAACTGTCAGTATGTTTACAACAAAGAGAACATACCATCACCTTCTTAAAGAAAAAGAGGTCCATCAGACACTATCATTTGGGATGCAGATGACATGTAGAAGTTTCAACAAAGTAAGATCTAAAGACCACAAGTAGGAGTTTGCTATGGAAAAATCCTTTGGTACACTGAAGATTTGTCTCTGTGATTGGCTTAATAAAGAAGTCTACTGACCAATAGCTGAACAGCATAAAGTTAGGTAGTTGGGAAAGCCAAATTGAGAATGCTGGGAAGGAAAAGGGTAGAGTTTGGAGTCACCAGCCAGATGCAGAGGGAGCAGGAGATGAACATACCAAAATAAATGCACCTCCATGTGGCAGAGCATAAATAAGGAATATGGGTCAACTTAAAATGGAAGAGCTAGCGAGTAATAAACCTGAGCTATTGGTTGAGCATTGATAATTAATATTAAGCCTCCAACTCAATTATTTAGGAAGTGACTGCCAGGAATTTGAGAATAGGTAGGCAGAAAGAAATGTTCGACTACAGGAGTTTCTGGGACATGTTCTCTCCAGCCATAATTTAGTTCTATCCTATCAATAGTTTAGATCAAAATAATCCTTTTCAGTAATGGATAGTTTTCATGTGGATGGAGTGGAGCTCATGATCAGTCACCAGTTCACTGCTCAAACAGTACTATTTTCTTTCTCAGAAGCAAAGAGGGATCCCTCTGTTAACAGAGGCTGCCACAGGATTTACTACTCACCTTCTTATCATCCTCCTGAAAGGAAAGGAAAGAATTTTTTTTTTAAAAAATAAAGCTTTTAATTCTGATGCCCTTTGCTCAAGCTTTTGTCCTTTCAATGCAATTGTCTGCAATGTTATTTTACTTCCCAATTGTCTATTTTACATTTACTTCACAATCTACCTAAAATATATAATTATGACTTTAATTATGTTCTCTGGCTAGTTCCATTTACATACTCTTCTAGAAAATATTTATCACTACAGTCTTCGTTTTTCTTTTTACTATCCCCCACCACACACCAATATATTAAATAGTTACTTTATAGGCTATTTACCTACTTTCTGGAATAAATGTTCACATATCTCTTCACACATATAATATTCTATGTGATCTTTTTCTTTACGCATACTTCACTGATTCTGGCATTTTTCTCTCCTATTGACCTTCAATATCTGTCTGAAAATGTTCTCTCCTCTCCTTCCCCTGGCTCTACTTTCAGACCTCCCATTGGGATGGCAAATTGTATCCTTTTATTCAGCTGCCTTCTACTGAGTAAAGACAAAGGAACTGTAATTATGGGCACTTTGTTTGGGAAATCTTTCTGGTATCCATGAAGAGGTTCACTCGGGTTCTTGGAGTTATTTGATTTTTGCATCCACTGCTATAGAATGATTCGGGTGTCTGATACGATAAAAATCAATTCAGAATGATGAGAAAGAACTTTACCTTCCAGAGAAACAACTTAAAGGAGTTTACTTCAATCATAAAATCACCTTTCAGAACTTCACTAGAATTATGGTAGGCGGAATGTGCTCTTTGTTTATGAATCTGATACTTCCCCGAGCTGCCTAAGAATAACAATTGCAGGTGTTTCTTCCTTCTTGCATGCAGAAAATGGAGAGTTGGATTTAGCAGCTGTATGTACTGGCTGCTGAATATTTTTGCAAATAACTCTGCTCAAAGACGTTTTTATTCATTAATCCATCCATTCAACCAATATACAACGTATATTGAATACTACTAGATGCTGCCAGGTTGGAGGAAGAATCTGAGTACAGTGATGATTATAACAATACTATTTCCTACTTGTAGGGCAAGGTCTTGGGGAGAGCAAGCATGTAAACTAGGAATTGCAGCACATTGTATATGCTCCAATTGATAAACAGTCAGGAACCTCTGGGAATATGGACTTTAGAACACTTAAGCCTAACTCTAGGTCAAAAAAAACTCTGAGGAAGAGACAATGTTAAGGTGGGTCTTGAGAGATACTTGAAGAGTTTACAAAGTTAGCAACAGGATGCTAGAAAGGGAGAACTATCTTGCATGAAGTTTGAGGTTTAAGAAAGGTTACATGTTAAAAAAATATGTAAAAAAAAGAGCACTTATTTCCAGTTTGTCTGATTTATAAGGCATGTGAAATATGTATAATAATGGTTCTCATGACAAAGGTTCTAAAAAGCCCGTGCCTGTAATCCCAGGTAGAGGGGCTGAGTCAGGAGGACTTTTTATGAGATGGAGACCATCCTGATCTCCCTAGGACATTATAGACCAGCATGGGCTACAGAGTATGATCCTACCTCAAAAACAAAACAAACAAACAAAACACATGTCAAAATAGTGTTTGGGTTTTCTAATAAACCTTTGTCAGAAATATGTTAGTTAAATTACTAATCTTGGCTGACTAGATGGCACAGATGGATAAAGGCACTTGCTGCCACACCTGAAGACTTAGGTTCAATCCCCAGAAGCCACATAGTAGATGAGAACTGATACCCAAAAGTTAACCACTGACCTACCTACACACTATGACGCAGCTCCACACAAATACATAAATAAACGAATAAATTTTGAAAAATTAATCCTCATTTTTCTGAAGCTCATGCTTACTGGTATAATAGTTGGTCATTTATTTAATAGAACTATGAATGTTATTGACAAGCAGTATTTTAACAAAGACTTTCCTTGATAAAGGTTTATTTAGAGTACAATGAACTCTCTTCTTAATAAGGGCTAAATCTTGAAGCCCCTCCCTGTGTGGCCTGCATAATTCAATTTTAACAAAATCTTCATAAATCAATAGAGGTGTCTTTGCCCTTCAAAATTTGATTTACTCTAATATCTGATAAAAATGTTGACCCTTAATACCAGACCACCCTGGCCTGCTTTCAGCCAGAACTGAGTTTAGTGAGAAACCCTCAGTCCTTATGGCTATCGTATTACCTGTAAGTTTCCATCCACTGACTCCCTCCCTCATCCTGCTTGTTGTTATCAACTCCCAACTGCTTTATGTTATACTTGGAATTGAGCCCGGTTCTATCCTGATGTCTTGACTCCCCTACTGCAATGATTCCTGAAAAAAAAAATCTACTTTTAGATTCTTAATACTGCCTAGTTATCCTTCACTTTGACAGCTGCACACAGGACATTACCTGCTTTCCTTGAAAAACTGAACTACCATTTTATCTTGAAGACCATTGCCTATGTTGGATACTTTTGATTGATGGATATAGGTAAGCTCTTTACTTAATATTTTCCGGTTATTGGCATATCAGTAAATATATCAGTGGTTAAGATGCTTGCCACACAGGATGATGACCAGAATTCAGAACCAACATAAAAAATGGTGGGCAGACATAATGGACTGCCTATAGATCAAGTCTTGAAAGAAGATAGAGTAGTCAAGAGAGGGCTGCCCAACAAGACCAGCCACATTGGGGAATTCTAGATTTGACTGAGAGATCTTATCTTATACACATATACTCATACATACAAACACACATACACACCACACATAGGACAAAAAACAACAGTTATAAAAGCAAACAGTAGAGTGTCCATAAGAAACAGGTATGAAAAAAGAACAAAGCAAGATATCATTTAAACAAGCAAATAATCACCAAAAGAAAACAGTCTTTAAAATGAAAAATAAGCATGATGAATATTATGTAAGAAAATTTCAAATTTCAACACATCACTAATTATTTAACAAGTACTAATACAGCACGACAAAGGCAATTCATACAAGCAAAAAACAAACACATAAAAACACCCTCTCCAAAAAAAAAAAAAAAATGAGGTCCAGATTCTAAATAAAAGATTTAACCATGGGCCTAAAATAAGAATCTTCTGTTAAAGAAAAAATAGAATCAGCTAACCTGGGCTCATAGAGGCTGACAGAACTGAACTGACAACCAGAGAACCTGTGTGGAACTGACCTAGGCCCTCTACATAGATGTTATAGTTCTGTTGCTTGATCTACTGGTGGGACTCTTAACAGTGGGAGCAGGAGCTGTTTTTGGTTCTTTGGTTCTTTTTACTGGTGTTTGGGCTCCTACTCCTCATACTGGGTCACCTTGCCCAGCCTTAGTATATGGGGAGGTGCTTAGTCTTACTGCAACTTGATATGCTACATTTTTTTGATATCCATGAGAGACCTGCCATTTTCTGAACAGGAAGGAATGGGTTAGGAAGTGGGAACAAAGAGGGGTGGGAGGAAGGAACTGGGAGGAGAGGAGGAAGAAGAAGAAACTACAGCCTGGGTGTAAAATAAAAGTCAATTAATTCATGTTGAAAATGATTATTAAAATATAAATGCAAAGGCCATTCAAGATCATCTTATAAGGTATGAGGACTATTCTGAAAAATATCTAGAAGTAGATATTGGCTGAATTTCAAATAAAACAAAAAAAGTGGCAATTTATAGCAAAGAAAAGGGACATAGGGCAAACAGATTGAAAATAACAAGAAAAACCAAGAGAAAGAAGGTGGCTTACTGGACAGGAATCTTGCTCCCCATCCCAGAGTCTTAATGCGTCATCTCAGAATGGTAAAGGATGAGGAATCTCATCAGGGATCCAGAATGATCAGATGAACAGGATTCTTGGAGACATTGGGCAATGTAAGGATAAGGCTCAAAAGCCACAGCTACTCGTAAGTGGACATAATGAGGTCTGGATATAAATCGATTGAAAGAGATTCTGCTCTTTTGTTTCTTTCCTCAAACAAGAAGTGAGGTGAAAGAGAACAGACAATTTACCGTGGTCCTCAGAAAACTCTCTAGTGTGCTCAGCATGCCCCTCGGAGACCAAAGGGCCCCAAACTTCCAACTAACCCCACCTCGCTTCTTACAGACTCACCATGTTCTGTGTTCCTACTGAATCTAGAACACTCCAGTATCCTAGTGTTTCACAGTGTTGTTCTGCCTGGAATGCACATATGCCATCCTTCACAATACCCATCCTGCCCCATTCTGCCTTGTCAGTTACGTTAGAAAACTGGTATCAGTTGCATGCCTAACG
Source organism: Phyllotis vaccarum (assembly GCA_033318265.1). Classification (NCBI taxonomy): domain Eukaryota; kingdom Metazoa; phylum Chordata; class Mammalia; order Rodentia; family Cricetidae; genus Phyllotis; species Phyllotis vaccarum. The sequence goes on from JARWLC010000019.1 coordinate 12,285,494, forward strand.
ATTACTATGACATCTTGGAGAAATTTTGAAATATTGGTATATACCCAATCTAAAGAAGAGGAGTCTTTTCTTACAGAACATTGTAAGTTTGAAGGATCACTCCCATCACAGATAAAGAATATGTTAATGATATGGAAATGAACTGCAGGAACACTTCCCAGCAAGGGATAGACTCCCTTAGAAGAAGTGCTCTGCAGACCATTAGAACGTTCTTTTAACTGATCTGAAAAATTAAGGAAGTCAGCAGGAATTTCTGTGAAGTGTTTCTTTTAAAATATATTTCCTTATTAAGAAATAAGAAATTAAAGGGCTGAAAACTCAGAGAAAAATTAGAGGAATAGGAAGTGATTGCCTACTGAGAACAGAAGTTCATGCTGAACCAAACTTGGGAAACAATGTAGAATATTCCAAAGTAACCTGAAAAGGTAATTGAAGACAGTTAAAATGCACACAGGTAGAATATTTCCAGTGTAGAACCTAGACAGAGATAAAATTGGCATCTGTGTCTCAGTGGAAGGTAAAGGTTCTTTTTAATTTTAATTTTTAACATTTTTTACTGTAGGACTGTGTGGGTGTGCTCACACCATAGTGGGTGTGTGGAGGTCAAGAGAGAACTTTCCGAAGTCTTTCTCTCTTTCCTCCATGGACTTTGGTGGTCAGCTTGAACAGCAAGTATTGCAATCTGCTGAGCCATCCCGTTGACCCTGTCTGTGTTTTAATAGTAAGTCATTTTTCTTTCCTCTAATTGATTGGAAGTGTGACTATTAATGGAAGTGCATAGTTACTTCAGATTTCCATGGATTGTACATATTTTATTCTGTCCCAGGAACACATCTGGAATGCCATATTAAAATCAGGTGTTCTTAGATCCCTCAAACGGTGACAGGTGACAAATTCTCAGGCTCTTCTTGTCTATGATAATCCTTGACAGTTTTGAAGAGGACTGGTCAAGTCTTCTTTAGGTTGTTTTTCCTCAGTTGAGATGTAGCTGACATTTCATGATTAAATTAAACATCAGGAAGACCACCATTGTAAGGCAGCATTGTTACACCTAAGGTTTTGCAAGATGGCTCAGTGGGTAGAGCAACTTGTCACCACATCTGAATGCATAAATTCTGTCCTTGAAACCCAAACAGTAAAAGAGAACCAAGTTTCCTTTTGTTTTCCACTTGTTCACACACACACACACACACACACACACACACACACACACACACACACACACACACACATAAATATATAAAAGGTATTATTTCAAAGGTGCTCATTATCATCTTGTTTACTAATGTTGTTAATGATCACTGAGGCTGTGTTTTTAAGGCTCCTCCATACCTTGAGATTGTTTTCCCGGGCCCCTCCTTCCATGATGTATTCTTTGGAAAGAGTCACTAAGTGAACCCCCACTCTTGAAATGAGAAGTCATACCAAGTATGGACTGATGGTTATTTATTTTAGCATTTGGCTTATAATTCAACACTATTTACTTTGAGGCTCAAGTTGCTCTACCCTTGGCCACAGGAACTCTTTCAGTAGACATCTATATACTTGTATTATGTGTAAGGTTTGTGTGGGTCTGCATGTACACATTTCCTTTCTGGCACTACAGGATGTTCAAAGGTTATATTGTATATTTCTAGTCAAAGTTCTAAAAACATTATTTTTTAAAAAAGAGGCTTTTGTACTGAAAAGATCTGACTTTATGTATGCTCATTGCTACTAGGGTCATTGCTTTTACGTTCTTCAAGATGGCAAAGTACGGGAATGAATACATATGGACTAGCCTATGTATGTCCACATAGTGATAAATATTTATGTACGTCTACTAAACTAAACAAGGGTTCATGATGTTTCTTAACTTAAACTCATTACAAAATGATTGAGCCAGGTGTTATCTTCTGTTTACTTGTAACCTTTCAGTCCAACAGTGAAAAACCTGGCTCCCACTATGCACCATTCATTTACTTAATTGTTTCATTCCAAACATGGAGAGGTTTCTAAAGTTTTAACCCTTATGCCCATAGGAAACAAACTGACTTCCAGAGCGTAGTGCAATATCCTTTGTTGTCACGATTCCACAATTACTTAGTCTTTTCCTGGCAATTTCTCACTTTCTCCAGCAGCAAGTCTGTTTCATATAATAGAGTTGTAATGTAATTATATTACTTCAGCATAGTCGGTGGTCCATCCTAGAATCTTTGGCCTCCTAATTGGTTTTAAATTTTTGCATCCATTAAGGTTCTCTCTGCTTCTTTAAAGTTATAGCAGTCTAATAAATGGTCTAATAACCTAACGTTACAGAATCATATATGATAGTGTAGTCACCCCCAAAACATCTCCTTGTGCTTATCTTTGACAAAGCTCCTCTTCCCCTCAATCTCTGGGAAAAAAAGAATTATTTGTTCAGCATCTCTACAGATTTTCCTTTTTGGAATGTGTGGGGATTTAATAAAGTTTCAGAAGTTTTGGAGATATCAGAGGGAATCTACCCACAATCTATGTGGGGGGTTAGTAAAAGCTCCAGAAGTCCCAGAGCTCTAACCACAGTCAGTCTAGGAAAATCAGAGTGGTGATTCAAACCTTTAATCCCAGCACAGGGAGTATCCTGGGAGTGGTGACCTACACCCTTAATCCTAACTGAGTCAAGGTCACTTCAGATTATAGAAGGAATTCCAGGCTCCCAAGCAGGTGTGCTGGGGCCATGCCTTAATTACTGAAAGAATTCTTAAATCGGGATTCAAACACAGAGAATTCCATTCCAAGGGAATCGAGGCTGAGGAAGCTGGAAGACAGCTGGGTAAGATCTGACTGTGGTGTTTATTCCCTCTAGTATCTCCAACTTCTTCAGAGATCTGTCCCTGAGTCTCATTCTTTCGTGTGACAGGAATGTCATTTAGGTGGGATAATATAGAATAAATACATAGCCTTTCCAAGATGGCCAACAAAATTTTGAAAAAGATGAATAAAGAGGACTCAAATTTTTAACTTTGAAATTTACTACCAATCAAAACAGTATTGTATTGATGATAGGATGAGCGTGATGGAACCAGGGCCCCAGAAATAAGTCTGTTAACTTTTGTTTAAGATATTGTTTTCCTATGCAGTCCTGACCAAGCTGGCTATGAACTCACAGAAATCTGCCTACATCTGCCTGCTCAGTACCAGCACTGAAGGTGTGTGCCATCACACCTCTCCTAACTAACGATTGTGTTTTTGAGATAAGTTCGGTTGTGTTGTGAATGAAAATGTCATTCACAGGTCATGTATTTGGATGCCAGGATTCCAGTTGTTACTGCTTGGGGAGATACAGCCTTGCTACGGAAAGTTTATCACCAGGAAGACTGAGATTTCAGAGCCTTAACCAGAAAGTGTTCTTTCTCTCTCTGCTTTCAGTGTGCAGTTTAAGACATGAGTTCTTGGCTTTCTATTCCAGCCTCCATTCCTGTTACTTGGTGCCCTGTGTCTCCATCATTATGTCTCTAATTGTCTGGAACTGTAAGCCTGAATTTTTCTTTCATTTTCATAGTTTGCCTTAGTCGTGATGTTTATCACTGAAACCAAAAGTAACTATGTAGCCTTGGCTGGCCGGAAAGTTCCTATGGAACCCAGGGTAACCCAGAACTCAGGGATTAGCCTGTTTCTGCAAACCAAGAGCTGGGTTTTAAGATGTGAACTGCCATACCAAGCTTTAATTTTTCATCAAGGTGTCAAGGACATACAGATGAAGGAAAAAATAGTTATTTCAAGAGACAGTTTAGGGAAAGTTAGATAACTACAAGAAATGAATGAAGTTTTCTTTACCTAATATTATCTAAAACTTAAAATGGACTCAACATTCTAAGGAACACACACACACATAAAATTCTAATTTTGAGTCAATACAATGAAACTTTTTAAGGAAAATGTAAAACAAATCTTCTTAAATTTGACTTTGGCAATGGTGTCTTAGCTGTGGCACCAATAACAGAAATAATAAAAGAAAAAAAAGGAAGTGGATTTTGTGCATCCAAAACTACCACAAGAAGGTAAAAATGGCTAGAGATGAAGCTTCACAGGCATGCATAAGGCCCTGTGTTCAACACCGAGATATATATTCTCTTCTTCTTTCTTTCTCTCTTTCTCTCTTTCTTTCTTTCTCTCTTTCTCTCTTTCTTTCTTTCTTTCTTTCTTTCTTTCTTTCTTCCTTCCTTCCTTCCTTCCTTCCTTCCTTCCTTCTTTCTTTCTTTATCTCTCACACACACTACACACATAAGCACATGTGCACACACAGAACAGTATGCTAGCACACGTCTATAACCTCAGAACTTTTGGAAGGTCATTACAGTAGGACTCAAGACCATCATTTTTCTTATCAAGTGTGAGTCCAACATAATCTATGTGTAAAAAGAAAACCCACGTAATGGGAAAGAACTGGTGAACTGGTGATAAATGTCTAGATCAAGAATACACAGAAAACATAGCAATGTAGCCCAATCACAAATGGATAAAGAATATGAATATATATACTCCCCCCACCAAGGAAGATCTGTGACTAACCATTAAGAAGAACAATCTTATTTAGTCATCACAAAATCACAATCATAACCATGAGATACTCCATTCTATTCTCTAGGCTACAGTAATGAAAAGGAACAGAAAGTAATAAGCAATGGGTAGGAGGTAAGTTAACTAGTTTAAATACTATTCATTGCCCATGGAAATGTAAATTAATATAGTTGCTCTGGAAACAGAAGATTCCTTAGACAGCTAAACATAAATCATGATATGTGATAGAGCAGTTCTATTCCTAACTATATGTTCTGAAATAACTTAAAACCTTATTTATAAGGTGCTAGAGAATGGTTTTACAAGCATGAGGTCCCAAGTTTGAATCCCCATTACATACATAAAACAAACAAAAACCAAGTTTGTACCTATAACCTCTGTGCTGTGGAATGAATGTAAAAGGGTCTCTAGGGTTGCTGGCTGCTACCCTATGGTTCAATGAAAGATTGTCTTAAGGCAGAGAGTGATAGAGCAGGAAACCAAACATCCTCTGATCATGTGCAAACTACTCACATATATATCACAAGAAGCTCATAAATGTTGTATGTTTGTGAATACTCATAGCAGACAGCATTTAAAATAGTCATAAGTTACAAAAAAAAAAAACCCCACAAATCCTACATAGGAAGAATGGAAAAGCAAAATGTAGTCTACCCAACAAATGACTATTATTGGGGATGCCTGGAGAACCACTGATCTGCAGTCTGTGCTGGAATCCCAAGGAATCTGGGTTCTGATACCAGTGAAAAAAGGCATTAGCAGAAAAGGTGGCAACATAGAGTCAATCAGCTCACAGAATAGATGACCTGAGTTAGACCTTCAGGACCCACAGAGTAGAAAGAATGAACCCACTGCAAGTTGTCCCGTATCTCCACATTGTGACATTGTGGCATGGGCACAAGTACTCATACACACACACACACACACACACACACACACACACACACACACACACACACACACACACACAAACACACACATACACACACACACACACACACACTATTGCTGTGAGATTATGCTCTTGTACACTGTAAATATTTGTAAGCATAAATATTTGTTTAATAGAATGCTGATTGGCCAGAATCTAGGCAGATAGGAAGTATAGGTGGGGCAACCAGACAAAGAGAATTCTGGAAAAAGGAAGAGCAGAGGAGAGGCCAGATAGACGCAGAAGAAGCAGGATGAAAATCCTGCACTAAAGAAAAGATACTAAGACACATGCCTAAACATGGATAAAAATCACAGGTGAGTCTAGATAGAGTTAAAGTTAGCAAGTAATATGCCTGAGCCACAGGCCAAACTGTTCATAACTCATATAAGCCTTTGTGTAATGATTTGGTACTAAATGGCGGCAGGGCCAGCCTGGCAGGACAGAGAAACTTCTGATTACATACTACACACACACACACACACACACACACACACACACACACACACACACACACACACACACACACACAAACACACACATTAAATTTAATCCATATATTTAAGCCCATAAATTTCAAAATATAAAAAATCTGAAGACAAAAACTATGTAGGAACCTCAGGAGCCTCACCATGACCTTTTGGGATACACCTATATTTGTTGGATTTTCTGGAAAGGAAAGACAGTTATGTGGGGATTGTGTTATTTCATGGTAAATAGTTGTCCCACCCACTGGTTTAATAAAAAGTGCTGATTGGCCAAAGGCAGGCAGGAAGTGTGGGCGGGGCTACCAGATCAAGAAAACTCTGAGAGCAGGAAGCACAGAGCAAAATGCCAGAGAGAAGCCAGAAGAAGCAGAGGACAACTATGCTGCTCTAAGAAAAGGTACCGAGCTGCATGGCTGAACAAGATAAGAGACATGGGTTAGATGAAGAGTAGAGAGCTAGCAAGCTATATGCCTGGACCTTAGGCCAATCAACCTAAAACAAATTGTAAGCATCTGTGTGCCTCTGCGCAGCTGGGGGTCTGTGGGCCTAAACCTTGAGGCTAGGCCTGAAAGTCCGGGCCAGAAGCCTCCTACTACACAGTTAAATCCCATTTTAAAGTCCATATGCATATTAAAACAGGAAACCTCGAAAGGATGGTAAAGTTAACATACTTGGGTCCTGGGAGTTATTGCTGTGTGTCCATTGCAGGGACGTCTGTCACCAGGATTTTTTTTTTTTCAATTCTCCTTTTCTTCTTTTCAGGAAACTGGGTATTGAACCAGAAATCCTGCATCTGCTAGGCAATCGCTGTATTGTTCAGCTTCATCCCAGAACTCATTCTTCTTACTTTCAGACAGGGTCTCACTAAGTCATCAGGCTGGACCTGAACTCTGGGAGAATCTGGGATAACAGGTCTGCACCATCAGGCCCTGCTCAGATTATTGTGAATAATAAATAGCAATAACCAAATCTGCTTTTGTGGAGGTGTAGGGAGGAAAAAAAATTACGAAATTATTTTACTATGTCGTCCTGATTGGCTTGGACTTACTTTGTAGACCAGGCTAGCTTTAGAAACTCAAGTGCTGTGGTTATAGTCATATGTCACCAAACTTGGCTTAAATCTCTTCTTTTAAAATCTTCTTTGCATTGGCCTTTTCATCAGTTTGCAGCTACTCTGTCTTGGGATCTTTGTCCTTCCTGTTTTTTGCTACTAGTACTATTTACCAGAGCTTCAGACAATGACTTTATTTATTTATCTATTTGTTTTTACAAAAGGTTCTCTTTATGTTACCCAGGCTGGCCTGAATCTCTAGACTAAAGCAACATGTCTACTTCAGCCTCCAAAGCACACCTGGCTCATTGTACTAATTTTAAATAATTTAAATTTAATTTTAAATAATTTAAATTTAATTTTAAATAATTCAGATCTATTTTTCCTTTTCCATGGCTTTTTGTTTTTTTATTTTATAAATTTGCGTGACATGAAACTCAGCTGAGGAAATACATTACATGTATGTTAGCAGTAAATTGGTATTCCCACTCCAAACAAACAAATCATGGTACATTTGGGGGCAAGACAAATTTAGTATTCACATATCTTTAAATTAAGATACAGCAAAACTGGGTCTTAGGACTAGCTTTCATTTTTACCTGCTGCTTAGTGAATTCAGGTGTGCAGGTCCACATCTGTTAGTCGGAGTCCAGCCTGGACAACACAGCAAGTGACAGGGTAACTTGGAGTCCATGAGAAGACTCTGCTACAAGAACAAAACAGAGACTAGGGTGAGGCTCAGTCGGTGAGGTGTTGACCTACTATGCACTAACCAGTCATTTTGATATGTCCTTGTTGCCTATATTTGTGTTAATGTGGACATAACCATTACCTGAACTTATTTTTATCTTTTATCCTGAATTTATTATTTATTTTAATAAGGCCTTCTACTTTTGCCCAAATATTTTCATTCATGAAATATCTTATTTCTTTATATTTTTATCTTATAGTCTGTTTATTTTTGAGACAGATTTTGCCTGTCTCAGATGAGAATTTGTAGTCCTACACTGGATTACAGGTGTGTATTTATTACCATCCTAGGCAATATTCTTATTTTCAATCTTTCTTATGGGAAAAGAGGTTTTATGTCCTGTTTACTGCTGTATACCAGTGTAAAATTCTCTTCCTGGTACAAGATGGCATCAGTATTTATTGATCGATTGACTAATTTCTTTCCCTGAAATTCTTTACATAGAATGATGCTTCAGCACCGTGAGTCTGCAATGATTCACGGAATACAATTAATTTTCTCTTGGCCAGTGTCATTAAATTCTGTTCCCTTTGGCTGTTATGGTTTTGTTTGTGGTGGTGTTCCTCAGTTCTGAAATGTAAACTGAACCCTCTGTGCTGGTATTCCCTAAGCACTATTATTAGGTAACATTTCATCTTCCTGGGGTCTTTGATGGAGTTGAAGACTAGATAGTTATAGTTTTTCTTAGTTATGATAAAAGGCAAATTAGGTACAAAACATTGGAATCACGAAGATAAAATAGATAATAGAATACTATCTCTAATTTTGTCAAATCCAAATAGACTAGATGTATAACTGTAATTCGTACCCGATAGCTGGTTTTGTTTATATAATATTACTATGTTAAAGTTAAAGCCTTCCCTTTTAATTTGACAAAAGGGGCAGTGCTGTGGAATAATCCTTTTGTATCTTGTGAAGATTTGTTGTTGTGATTGGTTTAATAAAGAAGCTGACTGACCAATATCTGAACATGATGAAGTTAGGCAGAAAAGCCAAATTGAGAATCCTGGGAAGTAGAAGGGTGGAGTCAGGAGTTGCCAATCAGATGCAGAGAGAGCAGGAAATGAACATGCCATGCTAATAAATATGTGGTAGAGAGTAAATAAGAAATATGGGTTAATTTAAAATATGAGCTAATTAGTAATAAGCCTGAGATATTGGCCAAACATTTGTAATTAATACTGAGTATCCACGTTAGTTATTTAGGAATTGACTGCTGGGTATTTGGGAGCAGGCAGTTGGGACAGGAAAACCATGCCTACAGTAAAACACTTTCTTCTGTAATCAGTTCTCACTTCACACAGTCAAGACAGACAATCCAGAGATGCTAAAGCTTCTACTTGGCAAATATAAAATAACACAGCTACTTTCAGAATAATCATGGCAGCTTCTCAAGCAATTAAACATGGAGAACTGGAATTTTCAGGAATTCTAGATATTAACCCCCCAAAAGAGAAAATTTATGTCTAGACAAAAACTTGTCCTTAAACATTTAGAGCAGCTTTATTTGCTACAGCTCCAAGTAGAAGCAACTCAGACATCCTTTGTGCATGAACAGATAAAGTATCCTCTATCTATACAACAGACTAATTTTGTATTGATGAAAAATGAAGTACTTACAGAATTGTCCAGATAAGCTTTAAAAACATTTAAAAAACTAGTGACAAAATGCCATATATGTTATGGTACTATCTATGTGAAATGTTCACAATATGTTGAATTATTACATGTGTTCCAATGGAAAGTAGAGTAAATTAACAAATTAATGGTTCTTTTACACTAGAGGCATATAAGAAGTTTGGAGATAATGAAAAGTTAGATTTTGCATTAGAAATACATGCCTATGGATTTACTAATACCCACAAATAGTGAATCATATTTCAATAAATCTGTGTAAAATAACTGGTCAAACCTTATAAAAATGTACAGGTCTGCCATCACCAAGGATCTGACTACTTTTCTCCCTGAGAGAAGTCTTACTTCAATGCCGCTGATCCATTTGCTTAAAGGACTCTGTACCTGCTTATTTATATCAAAGTCACCTACTATTGTCAGTTCCGCTCCCTACCACACAAAGTGATCCTTGGATGGAATGTCCCTCCTGTTCTAAGTGCTAAGTCCCCATAAAAATACAACAGACTGGAGCAGTGAAGAGTCAAAGAAGAATGTAACAACATTAATATTAAGACAGATGGATTGTATTTTATTTGGGAATAGAAAAAAAATGTAAAAATTTTAAATAGTTGTTTAGTGGAAAATCTAAGCATGAGACATAAAAACAATGGCTGACGGGACAATGCAAAGGATTGTATGCCATACAGCTAAAAGGTCTCATGCATACGTTTCAAGCATGAAGAGGTCAAAGTAGCTGGATGGTAGGAGCTATGCTGTTGATCTAAGTAAAATCCACTGCATAGAGCTGAAGCTTGACAATGTTTTCTAAGCAAAACAGACAACAAAAAGCTGTGATTGATCTCAGGAAATGTGGAGAGAGACAAAGATGGGAAGTAGACAGGATAAATTATGTTGACTTATAAAGAAGGGACTGGGACAAAGAAGCCCTGGGTTCACACCTGATCATCTCATAAGGTAAGAGTGATGGTGTGTGGCCTCTGATTCCAGTATGCAAGAGATGAAAGAAAGATCAGAAGTTCAAAATTATTTTTAGCTTCATATTCAGTTTCAATTCAGTCTTATAGACCCCATATGAAGTAATAAAAGTAAGACAAATCTAAAATTAAAAGAAAACACAAAACATGAATACAGGGTAGGTGAAGCCTTTTTAGTACAGAAAATATTTTCTTGAGAGTGGCAGAGTAAACTAAATAGGCTTCAGAGTTGTTTATAACAGAGCCTCTATGTCTCTGTCCAGAGTTCTTTTCAGGTTATGTCAAAGAGTTTTTTGGCCTACAGTATGTTTATAATTCTCTTTAAAATGTCAAGGAATATCCACCAAATTCTGCTGATATTTACCTCCTATTGTATTGCATCATCATAAACTTTGCATTGTTACAACCAACATCAAAGTTTTCCTGGCAATCTTATGGCATCTGTGTCCAGTGTCTTGATACAACTTTCATAGATAGAAAAAGTCAAAATAGCTCATAAAACCACATAAATAATGGGAGAAAGAACTATTATAGAGGAGCACAAAAACATATCTATGTAGGTCATTTCAATCGTGGGGATAAAGCTTATGTACTTGCTGACCAGCACAGTATGTCCCTAAGAATAAAGTCACTGTAACTAACATTAACTGCAGGCTTTCTGCACATATGAAAAAGTATTTCAGGTATCTAAAGGACAGACTCATTCAACAACGGCAGAAGTCTGATTTCTGGGTCACATCCTAGTCATCTGCCTCAGTTACTTTCTATTGCACAGTAAAATGCCAAGATCATAGCAACTTATAGGGGAAAAAGAGTTTATTTGAGGCTCACAGTTTTATAGGGTTAGACCATGACCATCATTGTGGAAGAGAGCAGTAGGTAGGCAGGCAGGAAGGCTGGAAACTATGGCACGAGAGCAGTAGCTGAGAGTTTACATACTTATCCATAAGTATGAGGTAAAGATGCCAGACTCGAAACAGTAAGCTTTTAAACATGAAAACTCACTCTCAGTGACACACGTCCTAATCATTCTCAAATATTCCCACTAACTGGGAAACCAGGTATTCAATATATGAGTTTGTGAGGTGGGGATTATCATTCACACTATCACATTCCACTCTCTGTCCCCTATAGGCTTGTGGCCATAACATAATCCAAAAATGTACTTAGTCCAACTTCAAATGTCCCCCTACTCTTTCACATTCTCAACACTGTCTCAAATTCCAAAGTCTTTTCTGAGACTCAAGGTAATCTCTTACCTGTAACCCCCATAAACTTAAAATCAAAATTCACATTACCTACTTCCAACATAAAATGGCACAGAATATACATTGCCATTACAAAAGGAAGGGTTAGAGGCATAGTGAATAAATACTGGACCAAAGCAAGACCCAAATTCAGTAGGGAGAATTCTAAATCCTGTAGCTCCATGTCTCATGTCAAAAGACCTAGTTGACTATACCCTTTCAACTTGTGACTATACCCTTTCAACTTGAGAAAAAGACCTCAAAGCCCACTTCCTCCAAAAAGACCTACTCCAATCAGGCCACACCACCTAATAGTACCACACCCTTTCACCGAGGATCATTTTTTTTTTTCCCGAACCACCACACAAGGGCTTTATGTCAAACTTCATTCAGTGTGACAGTCAGTTAATTTCCTGTTGCCTCTGAGTCAAGATGTAGGACTCTCAACTCCAGCACCACACCTGCCTGCATGCCACTACCCTCCCTGGCATGATGATAATGGACTAAAGCTCTGAAACTGTAAACGAGCCCTCTCAACTAAATGTTTTCTTTAAGATAACTACATTTACCAGACATGGTGGCTCATTCTTGTAAGCCAACATTTGGGAGGCCAAAGCAGGAGAACTGCTACATATTGTTTCCAAATTCATTTCTCTCTCTCTCTCTCTCTCTCTCTCTCTCTCTCTCTCTCTCTCTCTCTCTCTCACACACACACACACACACACACACACACACTATGTCTCAAAAACACAAAATAAAAAAACAAAAACATTAACAAATATACATGGTAGTATCAGTTCCTTAAATGTTCGTAGCAGGATGAAAACCACTCTAAATACTTGAAACAGAAGGAAATTTAACATTGTGAAAGGGATCTAGACTGAGCCTCCTGAAGAGGATTTTCACAGTACTATATAATTGACTATCTTAGAGCATATGCCATACAAGAGCATACATCCTCCATAGCAGTGACTCAGTTGAGAAAGCCAGGGTTGGAAGGCCCGTCACACTTCTGCTGAAATGGCCTCATTACACTTAGAGGACTGGTTAAGCAGGCCTGGGGCTGCAGCAGCAGGGTAACCACTGCTCTCTGGCTCATGCTTGCCAAAAGCAAATAATCAGGAACAGAGTAATTAGTCCTTCAGAAGCACACGTATGTGTGATTAGTAGGACCTCATTTTTATCCAAATTCATAGCTGAAAGAGAGAGTAGGCAATCTTAGTTTGAGATCTTTTAGCCTTTGTCAAACAGCAAGGCTCCAGAGAAGAAGGAAATGAAGGGGAGCCAGTCAGTCTGGGTTACTAGTGTGGTGCCTTGTCTATATTTTGATGTGTGTTCTTTCATCAGAGGCTGGCCAAAGGAAACAACAATGCTTGGCTTGTCCTGATCTCAAATACTGAGACAAGCAGTACAAAAAAGAAGATGTTTTTGGGATGATCAATTTCTTTACAATCTCCCATGTGAGTTACTTCTGAATTCAAAGAAAAATCTGGAGCATTATTAGCCTATTATTGGCCTGATACACACCGTGCTTCCAGAGCAGTATATGCATGTGCATGAACCTTAAAAAGATGGATTATGGTCTGAGATATGAGTGGTTACTATTTATCTACTCAGCTATTTCTCCCATGAGAATTGTCCAAAAACTTACTTTTGCCTAAACCCCAGAGCTACATATTTGGGGATTTTCCTAAATCCAGTTTAATCACAAGAATTCAAGAAAAAGGCAGACTATCCTTGGGGAGCATAGGTTCTGGATCCAAGAGGAAAACTGTTGCTGCTAGGCAGAGGTCTTGTACATAGTCTTGTTCTCCCCACTGAATAGCATTAGTCAGAATTTCTGAAAATTTCACTTCCTAATATCTTCCATGTCTCCCACTTACATACAAGAGACTTTAAAGCACACCTCCCTCCGACGTTCATGAAGAACACTTATTATAAGGTCCACTCCTGCTCTTGCCTAACAGACGCTCTTATACTCCTTTTAAAGGACCCGTTCTCCTGGTTGGCCACATGCCCACCTTCATGCTTAACCTTGCCTTTTTCCTTTCTGAAATACTTACTCTTTCTTTTTATTTTGAATGGAATCTAATTTTCTCTGAGTTTCATGAACTCTCTGTTCTTCATAATTGAATGCCTTCTTTATCGTTTCTTTGAACTTCTCCTGAGGAGTCCAAATCTTTAATCTTCTCCCATCTGCTCTTCTGCTGTACAGTGTGGTTTTCTTAGATACTTTAAACTGAACACTTGGTTGTGCCGGTGTGTCTAGTACTTCGGTTAGAACATTTGTTATTTCATAGCAGTATCTCATCTTACAATAATTTTTATCATCATGTATGAATTCAGGAATTCAAAAGGGTTAAAGAAGTAATTATGGGTAAGATGGCGATGACATAGTTATATTTTTTTCTTACCTTTTATGATTAGATCAGTACAATTTTGTCAACTCATGCATTCCTTCTCCTATCATTCTAGAAACTTTGATTTGAGACAGTGTCTCGTGGAGCCCTGGGGGTGGCATCGAATCCACTTTGTAGCTGAGGGTAATCTTGAATTTCTGATTCTCCTACCTCCTGAATTTTGTGATTATAAGCAGACGATAGGATTGTATGGCCAGTTTTTTATAGGATGCTGTATCTGGAATCTGTGTCTTTGTGCATGTTTCAAACATTCTACTGACTGAGCCTCACCCTCAGCCACAAAGAACTCTATCCTACTATTATTTTCATAGTGCCTCCCTGGCCTAGGTGATGCTGGGACATATGGCAGGTCTTGACATGTATTTGTTTAGTGAGGCTAAATTGTTGTAAAAGTATTTTTTATCCGAAGCTCCATGAGATATTAGATAGAATTTCTCAGTGAGTTAACGGTCTTTATAAATCTGGGGTTCAGGGTACAATGTGGGTTTGAGGAGAAAGTTGGGAGTCATGAGCTATCATCGATAACTGACGTGAGGATTCTGGGTAAGATCACTTGACAGTGTTCTGCATCTATGAGAACAAGGATGGGTTTATTTTGCTGAGGTGATGTAGGATTCTAGAGCAAAGGATAGTGTAATCCTCAGTCAGGTTTGGCCGTAGAACATAAGGAGATCATCACAGATGCCAGCAAATGCAGCCATTTCTTTCTCTTTTGCTTAGACAAAACCAGCAATTTCTTGGAAAGTTTTATGATGTCACCAGAGTAAAGGAGCCAACAGCAGCATTTATCATTTATGGAAAAGCCTGTTAATAATTCACTGTTTCAATTAACATTTACAGTTAATCAAGATTTCATGTCTGAAAGCCTCATAGCCAGGCTCAGCAGGTTAGTTTAGAACCAATCTCCATCTGCCTGCCATGGAGCAACAAAGCCATAAATGCCAGGTCTTCTTAAAGCAGGAGGTGGAAGGTACCTTCCAAACAGATGTTCCTGAAAGCCAGGAACCCAATGAAGTTAAGAAAAACTTGTACCTTCAAATGAGATGTGATGACTCCCAACTTTTACCTCAGCTTCCAAGTTTACCCTGAAAACAAGATTGATAAAGAAAATTATTACTGGGAAATTCTATCTGATGTCTCATGTGGCCTCAGATTCAGGCCCACTCAACAAATATTTGTCATATGTCCCAATATCATTTTATTGGTATCAAGAAAATAACAATTCCCAGAATAATAGTGTTATTTATGGTTAGGATATAAGCTCAGTTGATGGAGTGCTTGAAACATGCACAAAAACCCAACTCCCAAAAGAAATATCTGAGGTTTTTCTCTCTCTGAAAGATTATACATTAGTTGCTGCTGCCTCCCTTAAATGTTCTTCAGTAAGAGCTCATGTCTCTCTATCTCCCCCTTTCTCCAGGATGGAAGACATTCTAAATTAATATCTGTGTATTCAGGAACATTAGCATGCTTGTCCTGTATTTCATCATTTATAATCTGGTAATTTGCTGTGAGTCATTTCTACAAAACAAAAACAAACCTAACAAAAATCAACACTTTCCTCTGAATAAGAAAAGAGGATGAAAGGATGGTTTCTATAATTTGTTTTAACATTGTTGCTAAAATGCATAGAGCCTTAGTTGGAAATATTTAATTGTAACAAGCATGGTTCGTTGGTCTGGAATAACATTAACACTTTACTACAAAGAAGCAAGGATCAGAGATTCTGAGTCTTTGGCTTAAGTAACATTTATGTAATTTTTCTGTGCCTGTTGGCTCATCTGAAAAATGAAATATAGTACAGTATAGTTCAGAAGACTGGTTTACTAAAAGAACCACTGAACAAGCATTTGTACACTGGCTGCTTCCAGAGAACACCAAAGCATTTAAAACATTTTTCCATCACAGATGAAATGGAATTCTTTCTTAGCTTTGGGAAATACATGCAAGCATATCTCCTGTACTTTTCCAATTCTCATTCATCTGACATTCAACAGATGACTGTTACGTAGTAGGTTTTCTTCCAGGAGCTGAAGATCCATTCAAAGCCCACACCTCAATAGAAACTGCAGCTTCATCCTGGGAAAAACCTCACAGGACTGAATTCACATCTGCACGGTCATTTGGTTACCCATTTCTCTGTCACATCTCTTCCTCTACCGTTAAGTTAAATTATAAACTGCTAGCTACCGTTGATTAGAGAGACCTAAGACAGCTAGTTAAATAAAAATAACTACGAAAACGGTGGATGGCACAATAATTCTCCATTATCTACTGTGGATATGATCCCAGGACCTAAGCTAAAGCTTGAAACTTTGGACATCCGAGACCCTACACCTACAAACCAATAATAAGCTTTCATTTTTTAAATTAGACATAATATGTGATTAATTAAAGCAACACTAAAATATAATAAACATAGTAATATACTATAGTAAAATTGTCAGGATTACTATCTTTGAGGTCATTAAAAAAAGCAAAGATTATTTTGAATACAAATACTGCCTCTTTTGTGGTTCTTTTTTTTTTTTTCTCTTTCTCTTGTGACATTAGGGATCAAACGAGGTACTATACAGATGCTAGTCAGCACTCGAAGTCTGAACATGAGCCCCATGATATTTCAGTATCTGACCAATAACTGAGATGGCTATCAAATAGTCAACAGGAAGGTGATATATACTGCATGGATATACTGGGTTGTGGGATGTTTCACATCTTGGGTAAAACAGACTAAAATGATTTAGGATCTCATAGTTCTTCCAACTTTTTAACTAATAGTTTTGGGCCACAGTTTACCACAAATAAATGAAACCAGAAAACGTGACCAGTTTGTCAATGCTAACAAGAAAAAAACCTTCCACAAGTGACTACTTTAACTTTATACCCTAAGAAGCCATCTCTGAGTCCTTAAAAACTCTGACAACACTCTGCAATGCAGCTCTCCATGGTTGACGGCTTCTGGCAGGTGGGGTGGGGAAGGAGTTGGTTTTCTTTAAGGGGCTGGCCACTAGGAGTTTGATCATGCTACAATGAGTATATGGGCAACACATATTAGACTTGCTGGATTTGGGGGGGTTACTTTTGGGGGGAGGGTGAATTTGGAAGAAATGGGAAGTGAGTGTTGTATGAAATTACCAAATGATTAATAAAAACACTATGTTGTTGCATAGGGGAAGGCCTGAGGATGCCCCGAGAAAACAGAATTGAGAAGAAACACACTGCAGGCATAGGTAGTACTTAGTGTGGTGGATCTTAGGTGGGAATGATTGTCATTGTTCCAGAAGCAGAAAATAATCTTACTTGAGGGGACAGGCCAGAAATGAAGAGACTGGAAAGGTCTAACCTTGTAGGGCCTCTTAGGCCAGTTGGAGATTTTATTATGAATTAATTTTAAGGCAGTAGAGTAGCAAGTTGGACTTAGGTTTTAAAAAGTTAACCCTGACTGACAAGAGGGAATTGTGTAGAAGCAGGATTGCACCAGGAGACGGAAAAGTAATAAAGCAGAAGAACACCACCAACGGCCGACTAGCATCCCCAAGGCAGAGGTTTGCAAAAGCAGATAAACTCCTTAGAGTTGTCTCAGTTACTATTGCTACTGCTGAGACACAATGCCCTGGCAAAAACACCTTAGGGAAAAGGGTTTTTATTTTGTTTTGTTTTAGCTCACAGTTTATGACACTGCCCATCACATCAGGGAAATCAAGGTAAAGGAGCCTTGAAGTAGTTGGTTATATTGTGTTTACTTAGAAATGAGCGATAGATACTATTTCCGGCTCCCTTTCCCTTAAATATGGGATATATATCATATACACAAAGTTCTCTCCCTCACATCTCTCTTGCCCTCCTTTCATCTCTCCTTCCCTCTCTCTCCTCTAACTTTAAAGCCTGTTATATATCAGGCTGGCCGTCCATTTACCATACTATAGATGGAAGTGCTCACAGTGGACTAGCCACCCCCCTCCACACATACACACACACACACACACACACACACACACACACACACACACACACACACACACACACACACACACACATACTGTCATCAGGTGGTAATAAAGAAAAATATCTTTAAGGACGTGCCCACCGACTGATGCAATTCTCTAATCAAGACGCCTTCAGATAATCCTGGACTTCGTCAAATTGACAGTGGAAGCTAACTAGGAGAGACTAACCCCATCAAGATAATCTGTCACAGATACAGGGCATGTACATAAACACCCCACCCTTACTATTTATAAACAGGTTTTCAAGATAAGACAAAACTCACTCTCACAGAAAGCTTTTATGCACTTACAGTGCCAATGCTTTACTTGACCTCTTCAACTTGAAACTGCACATGTATTAATAAAAACGTGGCTTTAGTGATATTTCTAAAACCCTTCATGACTGGTGTTTGTAAAGTACTGAAATTTTGAAATTTATATAAGCAATGAAAAAGATAGTCCCCCACAAGCAGGGTCATGGACTAGCTTAATCTAAAAACTTTACAATTATGTCTGGAAGCTTTTGTCCTAGGTGACCCTAGATCCTGCCAAGTTGACAATAAGCTGGTGAAATGAAAATAGAAAACATGTATATTACCGAAGCTATTTTGAAAAATCCAGACTTTCTTCTTGAAGCCTCTGAATGTGTCCAAGTGTTTAAGAACACTGAAGTCTCACTCAGTTGGTGTATCTAAAGAAGGAAAATTAGAAGACATGTTTGTCCTATAGCCACCACTATTGCAAAGTCTACTTCAGTATGTCAGCACTGGGGTCATGAGCCAGGGTGTGCATACCTGTGTCTGTGCCAAGAGTCTCATGAAGATTCCTCATTGCTATGGCAATGTCCTTATTTAGTTCACCAACATGGACTGTCTTTTTTTTTTTTTTCCTCAAAGTTCCACTCACCTTGGGGCATATAAATCTGTTACATGGCTATATCCCAGAGAAGTCCTGGAGCTAAGTTACAAGGCCACATCCCAGAACTATACCATAGACTGCTTTTCTGTCCCACCAGTCAGTTCCCAAATAACTACACAAAGACTTACTATCAATTATAAATGCTCAGCTGGTAGCTCAGACTTTCTATTTGCTAACTACTACATTTTAAATTAACTGATATTTCTTATCTATGCTCTGCCATATGGCAGTATCTTTCTTCAACATGGCAAATTAATCTTGCTTCTCTCTGCATCTCTTCTCAAACTAAAACTCCTCCCTTTTTCCTCCTTACACTCTTTTTTTTTTTAATCTATAAGTCCTACACAAACTCTACCTGTTCAGCTAATGGCTAGTGAGATTCTTTATTAAAACATTCACAGTGATGTATATTCACATAGTGTAAAGGAATATACCATGCTACATCCTGGAGCCTTTAAGTTATTTTCAATTCTGGGCCTCCGGTTAACATCAAGATGGACTTCAATAGGTTTTCCTACTAGCAAATCTCCTTATGTAAATAATTTATCTTCCCCAAGCTCAGTATAAAATGAACACAAGGCCATGAGAACAAATAGCGTTTGCTTGCACAATGTTCTTTTAAATCTAGTCTTAAGGCAAGCTGATCCTACTTATCATATATTTAATACAGTAATTTTAGTATTTGGTTTCAGTAAAGAGAACCCTCCAAAATACTATCTTCACCAATAGATAGAAATGCCTGTCATAAAGTCAAATTTTCTATTATTCCTCAAAACCAAACTTAAGCCTGTATATTCCTTATTTAAAAAAAAAACATATATTTAAATGTATAAACTAATTCTGTTAAAATTAGGGGCTGTAGTATTATGTTTCTGGCCTGGACTTTCTGGTCTAGCCTCGTGACCCAGACCTGTAGACCCACAGTCTCATAGTCCCATTGAAACACACAGACACTTATATATTAATTGTGCACCAATTGACCTATGTCCCAGCATATATATAAAACTTGATAACTCCTGCACTTAAATTAACCCATGATTCTTATCCTGTTCAGTCATGCGGCTCAGTACCTTTTCTCAGAGCAGCATAGGTGTCCTCTGCATCTGCTTCTCTGGTGTGTCTGTGGCATCTCTGTGGCATCTCTTCTCTATTCTTCCTGTTCCCAGAGTTTTCCTAGTCTGGTAGCTCTGCCCACACTTCTGATCTGCCTTCAGCCAATCAGCATTTTTTTAAGCTAGTTGGGGGGGGGGGGCACAATTATTTACAATGTAACATAATTCCACTACAAGGGGCAGTCATCACATACCAACAGCTTCAGACTCTGAAGCCTTCTGGTTCACAGCTGACTAAGAGGTGACTGGCACCCCAGCCTGCAAGCAAAGTGGAAACCGTGGTCTCTAAACCCTGGCTCAGGGACACAGCCCCTGGCACTCCAACCACATCCAGCTCTGCAAAACCTTAATATCAATGGACTCAATTCACCTATAAAAAGACAAACTCTAACACAATGGATAAAAAAAACAGAAGCCATCCTCTGCTGTATACAAGGAACCCACCTCATCTTTAAAGATAGACACATCTCAGAAAAAAAAGGTTTGGAAAAGACTTTCTAATCAAATGGTCCTGAGAAACAAGCTTGTGTAGCCATCCATCCTAGTATATAACAAAATAGGTTTCAAACTAAAATCAATCAAAAGAGACCAGGATGGACATTACTTATTCATCTCAGGAAAAATCCACCAAGATGAAGTCTCAATCCTAAACATTTATGCCCCAAACACAAGTACAGCTATAGATGTAAAAGAAACACTACTAAAGCTTAAACCTCACATTGAACCCCATACACTAATAGACTTTAATATCCTACTTTCACCCTTGGATAGGTCAGCCAGACAGAAACTCAACATAGAAATAAGGGATCTAACAGATGTTATGACCCAAATGGACTTAATAGATATATACAGAACCTTCCACCCCAACACATAGGAATATACATATTTCTCAGCACTTTGTGGAACTTTCTCTAAAATTGACCACATACTCAGTCAGAAATCAAATATCAATAGATTAAAAAACTGGGAATAACTCCTTGTATCATATCAGACCACCATGGTCTAAAGTTAGAGTTCAACAACGACAAAAATCACAGAAAGCCTACAAATTTGTGGAAGCTAAACATCTCTCAATTGAACCACCTCTGGCTCAAGGAAGAAATTAAGAAAGAAATCAAAGACTTCCTAAAATTTAATAAAAATGGATTCATAACATACCGAAACTTACAGGATACAATGAAAGCAGTGTTAAGAGAAAAACTCATAGCACTAGATGCCTATATGAAAAACCTAGAGAAATCTTACACAAGAAACATAACAGCACAGCTGAAGGCAAAAAAGCAAACTCACCTAGAATGAGTAGACAGCAGGAAATAATCAAACTTATGGCTGAAATCAATACAATAGAAACAAAGAAAACAATACAAAATCAATGAATCAAAGAGTTGGATCTTTGAGAAAGTCAACAAGATAGATAAACCCTTATCCAAACTAACTAAAAAGCAGAGAGAGAATATCCAAATTAACAGAAACAGAAATGAAAAGGGGGACATAACAACAGACACACTGAAATCCAGAGAATTATCAGGTCATGCTTTGAAAATCTATACTCCATTAGAATGGAAAACCTAAAAGAAATGGGTAGCCTTCTGGACAGGTACCACTTACTAAAATTAAATCCAGATCAGATTAAAGACCTAAACAGACCTATAACTCCAAAGGAAATTGAAGCTGTTATTAAAAGTATCCCAAGTAAAAAAAAAGATCAGGACCAGATTGTTTCAGACATTCAAAAAGAACTAATATCAACACTCCTCAAACTGTTCCATACAGTAGAAACTGAAGGAACTTTGCCTAACTCTTTTTATGAGGCCACAACCACCTTGATTCTCAAACCACTCAGAGATGCAACAAAGAAAGAGAATTACAGACCAATCTCCCTCATGAACATTGATGCCAAAATACTCAATAAAATTCTGACAAACCGAATCCAACAACATATCAAAAAAATCATCCACCATGACCAAGTAGGCTTCATCCCAGAGATGCAGGGATGATTCAACATACAAAAAAAAACTGTGAATGTCATCTATCATATAAACAAACTGAAAGAAAAAAAAACACATAATCAACTCCTTAGATGCTAAAAAGCCTTTGACAAAATCCAACACTCCTTCATGATAAAAGTCCTGGAGAGATCAGGAATACAGGGAAAATATAATAAAGGCAATATACAGCAAGCTGACACCCAATATCAAATTAAATGGAGAAACATTCAAAGCAATCCTACTAAAATCGGGAACAAGACAAGATTTCCCCTCTCTCCTTCTATTAAATATAGTTCTTGCACTTTTAGCTAAAGCAATAAAAGAACAAAAGGAGATCAAGGGGATACAAATTGGAAAGGAAGAAATCATACTACCTCTATTTGCAGATGATATGATTGTATACATAAGTGACTCCCAAAATTCTGCCAGGGAACTCCTACAGTGGATAAACACCCTCAACAATGTAGCAGAGTACAAGATTAACTCAAAACATCAATAACCCTCTTATACACTAAGTATAAAAGGCTGAAAAAGAAATAAGGGAAACATCTCCCTTTGTAATAGCTGCAAAGAGCATTAGATATCTTGGTGTAACTCTAACCAAAGAAGTAGCAGACCTATATGACAAAAACTTTAAGTCACTGAAGAAAGAAATTGAAGAGAACATCAGAAAATGGAAAGATCTCCTATGTTCCTGGATAGGTAGGATCAACATAGCAAACATGGCATTTTTACCAAAAGCAATCTATAGATTCAATGCAATCCCCATTAAAATCCCAACACAATTTTTTACACACCTTGAAAGAAAAATACTCAACTTCATATGGAATAACAGGAAACCCAGGATTGCCAAAACGATCCTGCTCAGTAAAAGAACTTCAGGAAGAATCACCATCCCTGACTTCAAGCTGTACTATAGAGCTTCAGGAATAAAAACAGCCTGGTACTGACATAAAAACAGACTTGTGGATCAATGGAATCAAATCGAAGACACAGACGTTAACCCACACACCTATGAGCACCTGATTTTTGACAAAGAGACCAAAAATATTCAATGGAAAAAAGATAGTATCTTCAACAAATAGTGTTGGCATAACTGGATGATAGATAGTATGTAGAAGAATGCAAATAGATCCAAGCCAATCACCCTGCACAAAACTCAAATCCAAGTGGATCGAAGACCTCAACATAAACCAGCTACATTAAACTTGATAGAAAAGAAAGTAGGAAATACCCTCCAACGCATTGGCACAGGTGACCACTTCCTAAATATAACACCAGTATCACAGACACTAAGAACAGTAATCAATAAGTGGGACCTATTGAAACTGAGAAGCTTCTGTAAGGCAAAGGACACAGTCAAGAAGACAAAATGACAGCCTACAGAATGGGAAAAGATCTTCACCTACCCTACATTTGACAGAGGACTGATCTCTAAAATATATAGAGAACTCAAGAAAACTAGAGCCCCAAAACCTAAATAACGCAATTAAAAATAGGGTTCAGAGCTAAAAAGGGAATTCTCAACAGAAGAATTACAAGTGGCTGAAAGGCACTTAAAAATTGCTCAACATCCTTAGTCATCAGAGAAATTCAAAATAAAACAACTTTGAGATACCATCTTACATCTACCAGAATGCCTAAGTTAAAAAACAAAGATGTCAGCCTGTGCTGGAGAGGATGTGGAGCAAGGGGAACACTCCTCCATTGTTGGTGGGAGTGCAAACTTGTACAGCCACTCTGGAATGCAATATGGTGGCTCCTCAGAAAACTGGGAATCAAACCTCCAAGGATCCAGCAATACCACTATTGGGCACATACCCAAAGAATGCACATTTGTACCCCAAAGGCATTATCTCAACTATGTTCATAGTAGCATTATTCATAATTTCAAGAACCTGGAAATATCCTAGATTCTCCCCAACTGAAGAATGGCTTAACAAACTGTGGTACATCCACACAATGGAGTACTATGCAGCAGCAAAAAAGACATCCTAAATTTTTCAGCCAAATGGATGGATTTGGAGAATATCCTCCTGAGTGAGGTATCACAAGCCCAGAAAGATAGGCCTGGAAATGTACTCACTCACAAGTGGATTTTAGACAAAAAGCAAAGAATTCCAAGCTTCAAACCACAACCCTTGAACATCTTAGGATCAGAAGGAACTTAAGGGAGACATCCAGAGATTCCCCTAGGAAGAGGAAATAGAGAAGATCTCCTTAGCAAATTGGGATCATAATAGGTTGCAACTAATAAGAGGTGGGAACAAATCCTGAGAGAAGATTGTTGAGTGAGAGGAGCAACAAAGAGGGAGGGAAAAAAAGAGGTGGATATCTTGATAGAGAAAGCTAATGTTGGGTTAGAAAGAAACCATGTGCTAGGAAACCTCCAAGAACTCTCAGGATGTCCCTGCCTAGGTCTCCAACAAATAGTGGAGGGGGCACCTAAACAGGACTTCCCCTATAATCAAATGATTAACCACCCCAAGTGTCATCACAGAACCTATATCCAACAATGAATAGAAGTGGAGGCAGAGATCCATGGCTAAGCCCGGAAAGAGCTCCTGGTCCAGCTGAGTGCTGGGGAGGAGAGAATGTTGTATGAGCAAGGGGATTATGAGGAGAAGTACTACAGAGATGGCTGGCTGGATCTCTGGGGAGCTCACTTGACTCAAGAAGTGTCACTGGGGAACCATCTTGGAAAGGAACTAGGCCCTCCAAAGGTAGGCAACTGTTGATTGGTATGAGCAGTACGTGGAGCTTTGAGAAGTGGGATCAGACTATTGCTGTGCATGGGTTGACACCTTGGAGCCCATTTCCTGCAGAGAAGCATCTAACCCAGTCTTGATATTGGGATGACGAAATCAGACTTGTCTGGAATAGATGTGCCTTGCTGAACTGACCCGCTTTGAGACTTAAATGTCTAACTCATTTTTAAAGGCCTAAATAACAACACCTGACTAAAAAAATCTAAAACAAGAAGTCTATAAATCTAAACCTCTAGCCACCCCAAACCAAAAAAACCTCACTACTACGTATGCCCTTTCTTGGGAGAGGATGGTGTAATGGGGAAGGGGAAAAAGGGAAGGCGGAGGCTGAAGGCTGACTGGGAGGGATTGGAAGGAAGGGAGGGAGGGAGGAGGAGCAGAGAGATACATGGGAAAAAAGACTTTTTATAAATAGAAAAAAATAAAGAGTAGATTAAATAAAAAGTAAAAGCAGGGGCAATACATGAGACAAAGTTAATGTGGAGACTGAGAATCCTTTAGAAAGGTAAGTTATCTTGAATGCAGGTGGAGAGCAGACCATTTTGAGGTGAGGTAAACTAGCTCACAGATTAATTGGTGCAGGCATCATCCATCCTACAGAGCCTTTTATAGACAGTGTGGCTCCTTCTATAGACAAGTCAGGCACAGAGAGCCAAATAAATGCCTCTTAACACAATAATGATGAGCTCTACTATTCAATAGTGGACAAGGCAGAGTCAAGCTGGCACAAATCACTTCTCTCCTGTCACAGTGTATTATCTAAAATAAAACTAATGTCTCTGTCAGCTGTTTGCATCGTAAGTAATTTTGTTTGCCTGTAAATCATTTTAAAGCTTTCTTTTCAGTTCCCTCTTAGGAGAGACTGTATCGAGTCCTACCTGTTCTTGCTAACCTGGCATAGGGCTCGGCCCAGGGAAGCTGCAATAAGCACATAGGGGAGTTATGAGACTGCTGGAGTGGATGTGATGCTAAGGAGGAGCTTCTTATTGAGAAGGAGTAAGGTGACTTCCTGAGTGAGAGAGTATTCAGTGACTTGGAACTGCAGGAGGAAAGAGGGAAGCTAACAGGAGGGGAGGGAGGGGAAGAGGAGGCATCAGAAGACATATGTACATGAGCATCATCTCTGGAGAGGACGGAGCATACCAAGGCTGTCCTCCTGGACTGTCTCCCCATCCTCAGATGACCTCACTCTTCCGTTTGTGAATCTGACAGAGTGGTTAGTAGAAGCTTTTCTGCCTTCGTCCCACAGCAGGACTCTGAAGAAGACATTTTTTTGAAAGGTTTGAGTCAAAAATTAAGTGATTACAGCAGTGACTGTGACACTCCAGGAATCACTTGTGTCCCTCATAGATAAACAGTTCTGGGAAATGAGGGTCATGCCAACCTCAGCATTACAGATCCCAGGGGGAGAGAGGAGGACAGTCAGTGCTCACTGACCACACAGCTACATGGCATACTCAGCTCACTTAGCTTTGCTATTGTTTCTTGCCCCAGGAAACAGTATAAACTCAGATTTAAAGCTAATTTACATAAACTCTATATTACTTCCCTTTCACCTCTAGCGTGTTTGAGACACGGTCTCATATACCCCAGACTGAACTAAAGCTGACTATGTACCCCAAGATAACCCAAACTTATTTTGATCTTCCTTCACCTCCCAAGTGCTAGGATTACAGACCTGCAATACTGTGGCTATCTTTATGTCCTTGGAGATCAAATCTAGGACTTTGGGTATGCTATGGAAGAACACTACCAACCGGTCTCCGTCCCTGCTCCTGTAGGACTCTGTTATTAATGTAGACACTGAAAATCTACTGGAAGGTGTTTCAAGAGGAGACGTTAATGGGAACAGAGAATAAAGGGTTGCTGTGTATCAAAAGCTAACCTTGGGATTGAGAAATGGCTCAGTGGGTGAATATGACTGCTACACAAGCATGACATGGATGTTGATCCCCAACAGCTCCATAAAAAATCATGGCCATACATACATGTTATTTCAGGGCTGTGGGAGGCAAAGATAGGAAGTCACCGGGGCTTGTTGTCCATTGCCTAATTTAAGGTTCATTGACAATCCTAACTCAAGGGAAAAAAGTGGGGTGATAAAACAGAACATCTGACAGCCCACTCTGGCTTTAGGGTGACACACATGTATGCATTTGCACATATGTGTGCAAATACCTATACCTACTCATACATGTACATATAATAGTCTCTCTCTCACACACAACCCAACTAAAACCTGGTATCAGTCTGACAGGCAAATGATAAACTATGAAATATATTATAATAACACAAAAAACCTAATATTAATATGTTTAGAATAAAACTTTGATGAAACAGTAATAGTTATTCTTCACCTATCATGCTAGCAAAGACTGCAGCATGCTCAATACTGGCAAAATTACAAGCATAATTCTTTCTGGACCGTAATCTAGGAAGGGGTTCCTAGAGCTCTAAATATCTTTGTAACCTCTGATATATGAATTTGACTTCTGAAATAGAATATAAAGAAATGATACTAAATGAGGTCAAAGATTTAAATACACAGTTGTTCACTAAAGCACCATTTATGAAAGGAAGCCAAGTGTCTAATAATTATAGAATGATTATGAAAGTTAGAGTAAGTTCATACAGTGGACCACAATGTCACTATTAAAATGGCAAACACCAGAAGTTTTTAACAGAGACTTGAGAGATCACTCAGTAACTGAAATTGCACATTGCTCCTGCAGAGGACCTACATGGAGGTGCCTGGAAAGTAGGGGACTCAACTACCCATAGCTCCAGCTCCAGGGGATCTGATACCTCTAACCTCCATAGTCCAATATTTTATACATGATTAGAGCTAAATTACTTTAAAAGCTTTTAACAATATAGAAAACTTTTTTAAAATTATTACTAATTATAGTTAATTGTGTGTGTGTGTGTGTGTGTGTGTGTGTGTGTGAGAGAGAGAGAGAGAGAGAGAGAGAGAGAGAGAGAGAGAGAGAGAGAGAGAGAGAGAGAGAGAGAGAGAGATGTATGCGTGTGTGATGTGTTTCTGGTGTGTGGAGTGAATGTGTGTGTACATGATGTGTGTGTTTTGTGTGTGTGTTTGTATGGGAGATGTGGATGGGGAATGTCTTAGTCAGGATTACTATTACTGTAATATAATAATGTGACCAAAAGCAAGTTTGGAAGAAAGGGTTTGTTTTATTTACATTTTCCACATTGCAGTTCACCATCAAGGAAGCCAGAACAGGAACACAAGAAGGACAGGAACCTTGGAGGTAGCAGTGGATATTTAGGCCATGGAGGGGTAATATCATCCCCTGCCCCAGCCTGAAAACTGAGACAGCAGAGATAACTTTGCCTGGTTCCCCAGTTCAAGAAATGTGCAGCTTTTGGTAATCTTATACAAACCAATATGATCAGCCAAAAAATATCAGCATCAAGAGGCATGGGGACCTGGAGATGTAATGCTCCAAATCACAGAAACATCTCTATTTCAATGCTCTGATTTTGGTGAAACACTGTCCTATGGATCTCAGACAATATAATATGCTAGGATACGTTGTGGCAGTAAATTAGGACTGGTGCCCTATAATTCATGTCTTCTTATAACATAGGCTTCAATCAGAAATAGACAAATACCTGAAAGGTCTAGGATATAAATGGTGAACTACATAATGGGCATTAGCTGTCTCTTCTACCTTTCACAGTATTGGAAAGTAGGTATATTTTTGAGTTTTTTGACTGTAGAACCTATACAAAGGTCTTAATCCTTTTCCATCATAAAAGTCTCAGCAGCAAGCAAGGTTCTTGATACATAAATACATTTAATGTGTTTAATAAATGTTACTGAATATAGTTGTTTAATTATGAGTTTCTTAGGTTGTTTCTCATGAATAGAAATAACTGGTAACATGTCAAACAAACACTAACTCTTAGCTCATGTAATTTCTCTTGGGAAATAAACACAGGTATAAGCAACGTTGAGTGAGCCTGTTTTCTGGAGCCTGCACTTCAAGTCTGATATCCAACATACCACTCATCAACAGGTCTTTCTGATGCAAGTCCCAGTAGTCTTAGTTAAAAAATAATTCTAATCTGCATCATTTAACCTTTAAAATAAATTCCAACAAATATGAACTACCCACCTTCAGACGATTGGTGATCCTGGGGAAAATGCTCCCATATGTGTAGATAGAGATCACAACTCATCAATTAGGACGTAGATCCTGGATACATCACAGGACTATGTAACAGCCTAACTTCTTCCTTGAAAAGACAGTGGTTGGGTTAGACACACTCCCTAAGCCCCTCACCCCTGTATTTTCTCACAGAGACATCAATGATCTGAGCAGAGAACTTAACTTTCAACAGCCCTGTCAGTCAGTGCAAGGTGATGCACCCCATAGTTCCATCAGGTACAAACTGCATTCATTCTGAATCTGCTCTTTTAATCCATTGTGAATCATCCACATGTGTAAAGCCTCTGCTCTATTATCAGAGTGTAATCTTTTCACTTTTCAAAATAACTCCTCTCTGGAGCTAGAAAGTTTAAATAGGGCACCAGAGTGCTAATCAGCTCCGATTAGGGTATGGAGTGGCAGGCATTCCTATAACAGCCACAGTACAGCAGAAAAGTGAGATTCCCTTGGTCTGACCCAGGGATACAGTAATGCTAGCTTCAGCTCCTTTTCTATACACATGGGCTCATTTTATAAATAGCGCAATAGGCAGAAAATGGTGGTAGGGTAGATGACATTCACATCACCAGTAAATTTTTTTATCCTTCAAGTTCCCAGTGGAAGTTTCTAGACTAAACTTCTCAGTGTGACATGCAAGAAATGAATTCTGAAACACCTATTTTTTTTCTTGCTATGGAAATACAGGTTAATTTGCCTGGAACTTTCTCCATCAGGACTTATGTGCCAATATTCATTTAATGACCAATCCCATAATCAAGAAAAAAGTGCTATGTATTTCTTTAGAGTTAGTATTATTTTTCCTTAGATTTATACACACTTCAAAACATAATAGAACTCATTTAAATTAGAACTTATTTCATGACAGAAAATGCTTCTCTAATTCTGTAGCAGAATTGACAGAAGCCTAGTAGAGGCACTAAGGATGGTGAATGCCACAGTTCCAAACCTGTATTCTTTGAAGAGGCAGAAGAGTTGGCCCTTAATGTAGTCAGAAGTTTCTGGCCTGGCCTAGTCCTGAGATCTGGAAGCACAATCCCAAATAATCACACAAAGTCTTATATCGATTATATGCTGTTTAGCCTATGGCTCAGGAATATTACTTGCTAACTCTCACTCTTAAACTAACCCGTGATTAGCAAAGTGGCTTATTACCTTTTCTCAGAGCATTTTCATCTTTTCTTTGTGTCTGCCTGGCATTTCTGTTCTGCTATTTCTCTTCCCAGAATTTTCTTAGTCTGGTAGCCCTTCCCATACTTCCTGTCTACATTCTGGCCAGTTAGCATTTTATTAAACCAATAGGAGGGATAAACATTTACAAAGTATAAGAGTATAATTTCATAACATTTCCCCTTTTATTCTTTCTAAAACAAATCCCCTTAATATAATTTCCTTTGTATAGTTTTTTCCCTCATCATTATCTATAACAACTTGTAACCAACACTGTAAACAAAAACAAGCATCCAATATTTGGGTGGAATGTGGGTGGGTCTAGTTCTTTAGACTACTTCCTGATGATTGGGGGAACTGGTAATCTGATGGGAACCCAAAGAAAAAATTAAGCTTATGATCAAATCCAGAGTGAAGTAGTTAGTGAAGCTGGACAATCTTAGCCAGCAGCCTTGAGCTGTTCTGGATGTAGAACTCAGCAGAAACTGTAACAGGTGCCTTCAACCATTGGGTTATCTTTATTTTCTTTAACCCAGAATAAATCCACAGCCTCTCATTTTCTATGGAACTAAGAAGAAAATCTCTTCTCCAAAGTAACATATCTTCTGATTTCAATTTTGAATTCAACAAACTTACAAAATATATAGGATGGATTAATCCAGCAACATTTATAATCAAATGTCTCTTAGCAGCTCTTGCTTTTTCCTCAGCAATCAAACAATTCCAACAAGATAACACACAATATCAATATTTTTGTGTATTTACCATCTTTTGTGGCATTATATATATATATTTATGTATGTATATGTTTTACTTTATTTCTTTTTTTAAAGAACTTTATCTTTTCTCTTTTTCTTTTCTTTGGCATTTAGAGGGTTCTGTTTTTTGTTTTTTCCTCTAGTCTGAATCTGGCTTTTCTGTATATCTCTATTCCTTTACTGTTTCTTATCACAGCTTTAATCTGCTAAAGTGTGGCCAAGATTAAAGGCTTGCTTATGGCAGCTGACTCTACCCAGCTCCACCCAGCCAACTCCTTGGTGTGTGAGAGCTTATCTTCATGGCAGAGGTACCAGAAGGACCATGTTTATCATCCCAACTCTGGGGAATTTTAGAGTCTACATTGCCATCATGTAGAGTACTGCCCTCTGTTCATAAATACCATTTAAGTTCTTGGCAGCAGGGCCTCTTAGAAGAATCACACATTTTTTTGTTGCTACCTCTGAGTCAGAAAGCATCTTTTAAAGGAGACATGCCTCTGCTTGCTGCCAGCAAACAGAGCCCTCCCAAGAAAATGCTGCTACTATGAAGTCATTTGGACTCTGTTCTTTTTGTGTGTAAGAACAGAAATCTTATGTCCATCATATATAGCTTGTTTTTGGACTGAGGCTCTTAGGAGACTTTGGAAACTGGCCTTGTTTCAACTTAAGCTGCACGCCACAAACCCAACATTTTGTAGCCCAAGCCTCCATGCCAAGATGTCTCTGTACCACAGCCCACTTGAGAGACACAACTAAAAATCTTTTTTTGGCTTCCTTTTAGAATATTTTTTTTAAGCTTTCCCAGTTCTACATAGATCATGCCCCATGTTGGAATACCATTTTGTATTTACAAATATTTTCAAAGCACAAGAACATAGTTTCACAGCGCCTCTGTGTGTTTAGAAGTAAGTAAAAGCAGAAGGTAAGGAAATTGTGTGCTAGAGGGCTCTCTCCTGGGAGGAATATTCAGTCTCCACTCCACACTGCTTGTCTAATTTAACAACAAATCCCTCCAGCCATATAATCAGAATGGCAACCTTTGCTCCTGACTTCACTCTTTCAGCCTGGTCGGATCCACAGACAGCTCTTTCCCAGTCTAGTAGTCTACTCTGATTCACTCCCAGCTTCTTTTTCTTCCACTAACTGTATTCTTCCCAACTCTAAGCTTAGTCTTTGTGCGACAGTCCACAGTAAGCTCTCAAGTCATATCAGATCTTATTGGCTAATATGATTTCCCTGTTCAAAATCCTCCAAGATCTTATTCTCAGATTGAAGTCAAGGCTTGGAGGCTGTAAATCTCACTCTCCCCTAGCTCTTGTGATCTCTGTTCATGCTTCTTTAATCACCGTGTACTAGCCTAGGCATTGGCATCACCCTATTCTGGGATATCTTGCAAGTCTGACACAACATGACTCTTACTCATAATTCCTTCCATTTCTGATCAAGTGTAACCTTATTTGAGATATTTTCTCTGACAACATGCACAAAATGACAACCTCTCAGTACCCCACTTTTTCTATTCTGATTTATCTGTCTTCACCACTGTACTGAATACCACATATATTTGTTAGAATTTTGTCTCTACTATACTACCATGACTGATATCAGAAGTTCTATTCTGATAGTAACTTATACTCTCCGACGTATGCCCAGCATATGTTGAATATATGAATAATTAAAAACCATATTCAGCATTATCTTAGGAAACAAAGCCCAAGTTATGACCAAGAAAGAAATATAGGGACTAGAAGCCACAGAGATATCATGACTAGACACTAGAGAGATGGTTCTCAACTTATGGGTTATGACCCCTTGCCAACCTCTATCTCCAAATTACTTAAATTACAATTCACAAAAATATTAAAATTAAAGCTATGAAGTAGCAATGAAAATATTTTATGGTTAGGAGTCAACAGTTAGAGGGTCACAGCATTTGGAAGTTTGAGAACTACTATTTGAGAGCAACATCCTAATTTCCTTTCTGTTACTGTGACCAAACACCCTGTGCAAAAGCAACTTGGAGATGAAAGGGTTTATTTTAGCTACACTCCCAGGTAACAGTCTATCCCTGAGGAAAGTCAGGGCAGAAACTGAAATAGGACCATGGAGCTAGGGTTCTCTCTCTCTCTCTCTCTCTCTCTCTCTCTCTCTCTCTCACACACACACACACACACACACACACACACACACACACACACATACACACACACACATTCCCAGTTAGCTTTCTTATACAGCCTAGGCTCATTTTTCAATGAATGGTGCCACCCACAACAAGATGGGTCTCCCATAGCAATCACTCATCATGATAACATCATGATAATCCCTCATAGATATGAGTGTAGGCTAATATAATTGTGGTAATTCTTTACTGGAGTTTTCCTTTTCCCAAATATCTCTATAGTTTATTTCAATAAAGTTTACAATACAAACTAACCTATAAAATCAGAGTAAATAAAGAGAAGAATCCATGATCCCAAAGCCTGAATCTCATGTTTACTGTCCACCAATAGTAGATATGGGCTGTGACTCCCTGTCCGGAAACCTCTTGTCTAAATCTGAACCTGTCCTCAATGCCTGTCCCAGTCACTGGAATTCTTCAAGCTTCAAGAGATTATCTTGCATTTGTATCATCAGTGTCTAAATGCTATTAAGAACAGGTCATGTAGTTAATAAGAAAGTTCTAAGTGACTGAACTTTAAATATGTATGAGTATGTTTTCAACTCCTAGGAGTTACAAGCTCTATAAATGGTGGAATGTAAGTTTCTTGCTGGGAGTCTATGGAGGTCACCCCCACACTATACTTCTGTCCTTTTCCCATGGCATAGTCCAGTATTTACCTGGATCAGGAGGAAGAGTCTACTCTGTTCTTGAACGCACTAGAGCATGGTGCTCAAGCAGGCCCTGCTCTGGACATTCTAGGCCTATTGATAAAAATCAAGCATCCCACCACTTTTTACCACACAATATTTAGTTGTTGCAATTTTAGCAAATACTTGAATGTTCCTTCTATGAACAAAATTCTTATATGCTTGTCTTTTATTTCTATTTCAGTCATATAAGTCTCTTCAAGGGCAGACTAGTTTCGTGTTCTTTCATCTTTAAATTGGTGCTTAATATCTGAGCTAATCAGACAGCTCCCTCTACAGACTCTTTGGAATCTTCATATTTTTTCTTCTTCTTTTGTTCCTGTAGTAGTATATATTTTTGAACAACAAATTTTCAATACATTTAAGGTCAACTTTCCATTTAAAATCTCATGTTGCAGAACTGTCATCGTCCTGTGTTCTTGACTTTCCGTTACCTACTTACTATAAAATAAGAATGTCTTATCTCGTGCTACTTTCAAATCTAATAGAGTGTTTTCAGCTTTTGAAAAAATTTCATATCACTAGCAAATCTCTCTTAATGGTAAAAATTGGGTTCTGTATTAGTAGATTTCTGGAGAGAAATCTATCAGAACATATGTACATATATTTACGTATACATATATATGATATGGAAACATGTGTATATCTATGAACAGATTTATATCCAAATATTAAGGCCTAGAAAAACACAAATTGGGACAAGAAGAAAGTCTTATTGACTCTCCTCATTAACTCAGGAGAGCCGATGGTGTACACTTCAGTTTGAAAGCCAGCAGCTGTAGAGATTCAAAGACTATGCTATAACTGGAATCTGAAGGCAGGAAAAGCTGGTGTTCTTGAAGAAGTTCCTGCTTGACCACAGTTCTTTTGTTCTGTTCAGGTTTTCAAATCCAGGGCAGAGACCCATTCACAAAAGGATAATGTATTTCACTCTGCCTACCATTCAAATGTTGATTTCACCCACAAACACCCTCACTTAAAAACCCAGGAAAATGTCTGACCGGGTATCTGGACACCAGAAAAGCAGCTG
Source organism: Phyllotis vaccarum (assembly GCA_033318265.1). Taxonomy (NCBI): domain Eukaryota; kingdom Metazoa; phylum Chordata; class Mammalia; order Rodentia; family Cricetidae; genus Phyllotis; species Phyllotis vaccarum. The sequence goes on from JARWLC010000019.1 coordinate 12,320,324, forward strand.
CTGAGCTGAGTAGTGTTATAGAACCTATAGTGGACAGAATTTTCAACGTTATAGGTTGCTATATTTAAGTTCAAGGACAAAGCCATGGATTCTGAAAAGAGTCATCACGAACAAGGCCTGAACTTGCTGGTTAAGAATGAATATCTGAAGCCAGAGTCTGGTTTGGGGCCCACTCTAGAACCAGAACATCTTGTATAGTTGATTTTTTCCTCACTCTGGTTTCTTAATGAATAAATGGAAAATGTAACACTACTTATTTCATAGGACTGCTGCAAAGCTCAAGTTAATATATGTACATTATAATAATATACTAATTAATATAGAACTTGTTGGGATCATATGTTAACACATTACCTGGTTAGCTGGTGGGCTGTGTCTATGAATGGAGAGGCCTCAAGCCCTATGAAGGGGATGTGATGCAATGGGAGGCAGTGGGTTGGGGAGCAGGAGACACTCAGAGACTGTTTCTATGTAGAAGGACTTTATTATTATAATAACAGAGATATTTTTATAACATCAGAGAAGGGGAAAGGGAAGAAGGAGAGAGAGAGAGTCAGTCCCAGGAGGACAGAAGCAAGAGAGGGTGTGGGGCAGTAGGAACTCTTAAATGGGGCTTGAAGTCAGAATTTAGGGCAGGGTGTAGCTTCAGAAGCTAGAGCAGCATCCTAACAGAAATCCTAGCAGAAAGTAATCTCAATAGAAAACAATGCAGAAGACTACAGGAATAATTTCTTCCAAGATCACTCTATCATAATAAATCTTTGACTTTCAATGTCACTCTATCATCATAATAAATCTTTGACTTTCAATGGCACTCTATCATCATAATAAATCTTTGACTTTCAAGATCACTCTATCATAATAAATTGTTTACTTTCCTTTGAAGATCTCTCTATCATAATAAATCTTTGACTTTCTTTTCAAGATTACTCAATCATAATAAATCTTTGACTTTAGAAAAAGAAAATTAGACTTTTAGAATAAGAGAGCTCTCTTCCTAGAGTTGGTGAGATGTCTCCATGGTTAAGAGCACTTGCATCCAGTGCCCCCAGGGATGGTAGAAAAGGGTTTGGATTCCCTGCAACTCAAGTTATAGAAGGCTGCGAACTGCCGTAGGGTGCTAGGAAACAAACCTGGGTCCTCTACAAAACCAAGAAGTGCTCATTTTCTCTGAGGTCAAAGATTTATTATGATATAGTACCCTTGGAAAGACACTTTAGGTGGGGCAGGAGAGATTTCTCCTCTCATCAAATTTCCTCTTCTTATCACTGCTAACACTGCTTATTTCTTCCAGGCCACTAGAATACAAGGAAGGCTAAGACTAGACTAGTCAACACCACTAGATCATTCTTAGTTGAATTCCACTGTGTGAACTGCACTGTGTAACATCTGATGTGGGATGACAATATACCTAAACCATAAGCCAAATAACATCTAATTAATATAAATGTCTAAGTCATTTTAAAAAAAAAACTAAACACCAACAAACAACCCAGAACCATAACTCAAAGCCAAACCGAAAACTCATATGATAAGGATCAGTCCTCTTGGAAACTGGGATTCCATAAAATGTCTGATTGCTTAGAGGATGAAGTAAACTTAGAGACAATAGAATGGCAACATGGGAAGGACAGTAAGCCCATTGGCAAGGCTAAAATGAATGGAAGCCAATAGCCTAAGAGATCTGAGAAAGACCATACAATGGCCAAAGCCTACATTAATTATTGCTAAGTATATATTTATAATAAATACAAAAAAGGTGCTATACTAAAGACTTGAGGTTCAAGATGGCATATTGAACACATTTTAGCCTTTTTTGTCTTTAAAGTCTGTAAAAAAATTTAGTGAGTGTATGCTCTAAGTATATACATATTAAGATTTTTATTTATATATATTTAAAGATGATGGAAATGGCAACCAGAACAGAGGAAATTTTGAGAATGGTGTCTAAACCAAAAAAAGTGTTTGTGGGAGATTATGTTGTTCCATTGTAAATAATTGTCTCACCCACTGGTTTAATAAAAAGTGCTGATTGACCAAAGGCAGGCAGGAAGTGTGGGCGGGGCTACCAGACTAAGAAAACTCTGAGAACAGGAAGTGCAGAAAAGAATGCCAGAGAGAAGCCAGAAGAAGCAGAGGACAACCATGCTGCTGTGAGAAAAGGTACTGAGCCCCATGGCTGAACAGAATAAGAGTCATGGGTTAGTTTAAGGGTAAAGAAGTAGCAAGTTATATGCCTGGGCCTTAGGCCGATCAGCCTAAAACTATTGTAAGCATTTGTGTATCTCTGTGGGTCTGTGGGTCTGGGGGCCTAAACATTGAGGCTGGGCCTGAAAGTCTGGGTCAGAAACCTCCTACTAAAAGTGTTAGAACATGCTTCTCCAAACTCACACAGGCATAAGTGTGCTGATAACCTAAACTGAGACATTCAGCCTGCAGACAGTTAGTTTTTTATATTTTAAAAAATTTTACATACCAACTACAGCTTCTCTTCCCCTTTTGCCTCCTGTTCCCGCCCCCACCTTCTTTCTACTCCCCATCCACTCCTCAGAAAGGGTATAGCATTTCAAGGGAAGCAACAAAGAATGGTACATCAAATTGAGTCAGAACTAAGCATCCCGCCATGGGAGTAGGTTCCAAAACGCCAGCTCCTGTGCCAGGGACAGATCCTAGTCCCATTGCTAGGGGCCCCACAAACAGATCAAGCTATATACAATTGTTACCTACATGTAGAGGGCCTAGGTCAGTCCCATGCAGGCTCCATAGCTCTCAGTCTAGAGACTGTGAGCTCCCTTGAAGTCATATTAGCAGTCTTTGTGAGTTTCCTAATCACGATCCTGAACTCCCTGGTTCATATACTTCCTCTCCCTTCTCTTCCAGGATTCCCAGAGCTTGGTCCATTGCTTACCTGTGTATCTCTGCATCTGCTTCCATTTGTTACTGGGATAACTAATGGATGGCTATTGCTCTGTGATGACAATTAAGGTAGTCACCAATCTGATTACAAGAGAAAGTCAGTTCAGGCATACTCTTCACTATTGCTAGGAGTCTTAGCTGGGGTCATCCTGCGGATTTCTGGGAGTTTTCTTAGGGCCAGGTTTCTCCCTAACTCCATAATGGCTCCCTATATCAAGGTATCTCTTTCTTTTCTTCCCTCCCCTAACTTGACCATCCTGATCTCTCATGTTGCCATCCCCTTCCACAGCCACTCTACCTGACCTGATAAAATCCAATGCTTCCTAAAGTAAATTTTAAAATTGTTGATGAAAACACTGGCAGCCACTGTCTGTATTACCCAGGTTTTGTTCTGCTCTTCTAATTCAAGAAAGAATATCTTTCCCTCCCCACTCCAACCTCCTTACTGCCTGGTGTTTCTGGGCAGTGAAGTCAGTGTGGGATTTGAGTTCTGTTAGCAAGGAACACATTTATTTTAATAATCCTCACAGGGGTGATTCCTTAGCTGGCCTTACTAAACAGCTCACATTTTCAAGGCTTAGGCTTCTACATGTATATTGAAGGTTTTCTAGAATCCTCAACCACTGGAAGCTCCACAGATATTCCAGTAAGAAAAATGTTATACAAATCATCACTTCTTGAGTGGGAATCTCTCTCAGTCCTTGGAGAAGATTTGACTATATCTTAACTTGCTTATTTCCTAGACACATGCTGACTCCTTTGAACATGCTAAGTGACTTAATCTCACCTAGTCACAAAGGGAGCATTTTTATCTTGTCCACCTTATATAAAAAGCAGGTATATAGAGTTAAGTCATTTGCCAACTTGAAGCTACATATGGTACGGGATTTTGACCTAAACCAGTTTTTACTCAAGAACCCAAAAGCTCAACTATCATACTTCACTACTGATTCTTCATTTAATTACAATACCTGTTTTATACACTAACTTCTTTCCATATATCTTAGGGAACATTAGAAAGTAGCTGGTCAGGAAATAAAACAAAAGTAAAAAAAAAATACCTTAGAAATAGTGAGTTTAAGATTTTATGCAATAATTTAGAAAATATGCAAAACAACAAACAGAAAAACTAAACAAAAGAAAAAACCCTCTACTATGACTCCAGCCACGTTGCCCCTGGATGCCTCGATGGTTATTTTCTCTCCTTCCCCCTCTTTCTTCTCTCTACACACAAACACGTGCACGTTCACTGAACTTGCAAATTTTTTCTTAAAACAATCTAGAAAATGTTACAGGCACGAGACTCCATTACTCTTATTTCCTAAGTAAAAGGACACTCTCTTTATAGTAACTTAAAATCTGTAAAATTAACACTGAAACTATAATTTGCAAATCCCATTCAAAGTTGTAAAAAGCTCCAATAGCATACTTTAGTGCAAAGCAAAGTATAACACATTTTGCTTCAAGGTCCATCTGAGAGCAAATGATACTTTTAACTGTCATTAAAATTTCTCCAGTCTGAAACAGTTTCTTGGTCTGTTCACAATCTTCAAACATTTTAAGAGCTGAAACTAGTTATTTTGCAGAGTTAATTTATGTTTACCTATATTTATCAACATTAGGTTCTGGTATTATGGCAAGAATACCACAAAATTATGTTTTTGTCTTCCTGTAATATTAAATGCAATGTTGGTGTTGGCAAGGCAGCTGAGTGCATAACCACACTTTTCACTAAGTCTGACAATCTGAGTTCAGTCCCTGGAGTTCAGATGCTGGATGGAGGGAATTGGCTCCTACAGGTTGTCCCATGAGTGTGTATGTGTGTAAAATATATTTAAAAATTAAAAAAGAACACAATGTTGATATGTACTGTTTTTTACTTACATTAATTTTCATCACTAGGCTTAACTGGTAAATACCACATTTTTTACTATGAATTTACATAGTAACTGTTTTATAGAGAGCATGTGAAATTATGTAAATATTTTGTTCCACATCAAAACTTTGCCTACTAGTTTATTATTTTTGTGAAAAGGTATTTGATGCCTCATTTTTTCATAATTCCTCTTATTTATAACTGGTTAGTGCTATATCAGAGCAGTGTTTCAGATATCCTACATATCAGATATTTACATTATGATTAATAACAGTAGTACAATTACATTTATGAAGTATTACTAAAATAATTTTATGGTTGGGGGACACCACAACATGAGAAACTGTATTAGAGGGTGCAGCATTAGGAAGTTCAAAAAACAATGGATTCAAAGGAACTTATCATATTTTTTAAATGTATCTCACTATTGCCTATTAGCCATTATTTAAGTCAATAGGTTATAACCCATTAATGTTCGTGAAATTGAGGGTCAAACTGTGCCTCCAACTCGCTACCATTTCCTCTTACCAAATCCATAATGAAAAAAAAAAGCCTCTTTGCTTTAAAATAACCAAGATCTTCTGGTTTGTACTTTTCTTGCTATTGCTTGGAATCATACTTGTGTAATTCTAATAAATCTGAGTGTGTGTGCATGTGTGTCGGTGTGAAGAGGTGTGAGTGCACACGTGTTTGTGGGAAGCCAAAAGTGAACATCTGGTGTCTTTGTTAAAGTTCCTCTACTGTGTTTTCTGAGACAAGATCTCTCAAATTGTAGTTGGCTAGACTGGCTGGCTATCAAACCCCCATGATCCTGTCTCCATCTCCACAGCACTGGGATTATAGGTGCATACTGCTGCACATGGCTTTTATTTGCATTGGCTCTGGGGATTTGAATTCAGGTCTTCATGCTTGGAGAGCAAGTACTTCATACATTTTGTCATGCCACAGCTCTCCTAGTTTCTCTTACTGAAAAAAAAAATGTTTAGTTTCCCAATAGATCTGGCTATTTCATACAACCACTGATACTAGGGTTCTGTGGTTGTTTTTAGGTTCTCTTAGAGCAGAACTGGAAAAGTCAGAAATTTTTTTTAAGTACTTCTGTCTGTCCACCCATTTAGATTCAGTAAGTCATGTCCGTTCCTCTTCACTCCATTGGGGGCTAAAACCTATGAGTTCATTATAACTGACTAATTCCAGTTTAACACTGAACTCTTATCCTCTCGTATTCAAGAACCTTCTCTGACCCTGTAAAACTTGGTTCCCATTACCCTTGATATATTTATTTCATCTTACACAGGCACAAACATGTAGTATGAAAACACTTGACACACACACAAACACACCCCAAGTCAGTGGGGAAAGGAGGGAGGGGGGAAGGAAACGGAGAGAAACATTACCAGACCACCAAGGAGTAGTCAGTGAATGACAGAATGATGCCAAATTTAATTTCTGTGGGAATATTATGTTGGTCTGTGCATTTGGAAATTACATGCCTAAGACAGGGTTCAAGACAGGGACACTTCTTAGTTGCTTTTTTCCCCATTATGATATCTTTGGGTATTTTTAGAATGATGTAAAAAGAAAGTGTCAATTCTTTCATAGCCTCTTACTTTTTTCTGGAGTAATGAGACAGAATAAGGCCAGAGCAAATATTTTATTATAATGGTCTATACACTTTTGAGGAATAATTAGAGTGAATCATGGACTCCCATAGATTGAAAATCAGTTATACCAGGAAGTTAGAGAATCATGAAACGTGTGTCATTGTTTTGTGACCAGTCGTTATGATTCCTTGGCCAGTCTCCAGCTCTCTATATAGCCAATGATGACCTTGACCTTCCAATTTTTCTTTCTCTACTTCCTAAGTATTGAATTACAGGCTTGTGCCACCATAGCCTGGTTTACGGAAGTGCTGGCAATCAAACCAGGTTTCTACTAATTTAGGTATACTCCTGGCTAAAAATTCAAGATTTCAGTGAAGAAGGGGAAGAGCAAAATTTGCTTTGACGTCTTAAATGTTTTTTCCCTGTGTGAAAGTTTATGTTTTAATGAAACTTTAAGGAACCAAATTCAATTTCATTCATTCAAAACTATTTGATGCACACTGGAGTTTTTACTTGTTTGCATAAAACATACTGAACAGCAGCAAAAGCACAAGGGCTCAGGTAGAGTAAGAGCAGCAAGATACACCGGATGGAGACTCTGCTCTCATACCTACTCACTATGCTAAAAACCACTAGGCCTTACTATTGCATCCCCAGACAGTGCCCTAGTTCAAATTTCAGGCCCTGGGTCAAAGTGCCTTGAGTTAAATCAGCTCTACAGTTTTGAACCACTGACTTCCAGTGCTGACTGGATGCGCCTATTTTCTTATCAGCCAAGTTTTAGTAAAAACAACAAAAAAAGCACACACTGTAAATTTAAAGCAGTACATAGATTTTTGCAAGGGTACATATAGAGGTTGGAGGATTTCCATTTTCATAGTCATCATATTTATTAGTATTTATTATTCTTTTCTCATGAAATAAAACCAACATCTTATAAAGATTCACATTTTATAAAGATTTAATAATTTTTAAAAGAATTTATAAATAAAACCAAAGATGGAGCTGAACGTTTATTCAATTTTCACATTTAAAACAGTGTCACGGAATTTTCTGAGGTCGTCATTCTTCAAAAATTCTGTCCCTTTGACACTGTCCGAATTTTGAGTCTATAAAATATAATCTCCGCAATCCTCACTATGTCTTGTGAATAACTAGGATTTTTAAGACTCACACTCCAGAAAGTGATTAGAGGAAGAAAAATTTGAGAAGAAAACTCAACATCTCCCTCTTCTGGGGACAGTGCTGAGATTTTCAAAGGCCATATGACTGCCTTGTCTTCGGTCCACAGATCTCTACTTACACATCTATGTCACTTGGTATGACTTAAGGGAACCCTCCCTGCACCAAACTTCTTCCTGGAGATAGTCAGTGGACCAGCACTCCTGGAAACTGTAACTGAAGTCAGAAATCACTCCCCAGTTGTGACTTCATGTAAGTGAGCCTCTTATTGCAAAGTTGAGCTCTGTTAGAGTGAAGCCCTAGATGAGAGCAAGGTTAGGAATCGTTATAAAATACCAGAATCAAAATTTTAGAGGTGTGAATTATAAGAAGTGGGTAGAGAACACAGTGAGGGTGAAAGAGACAGCAGCAGAGAAACGCAGACGTGGAGGTTAAGGGGAAAGTTCACAAGCAGCTGTGTTGCATCCATGTGAATATATGAGTGAGGGTTTGCGCATGCCCATATGACTTGCCACTCACTGCAGGGTTAAGCCGCAGAGCATCACCTGGAACTGTTAGAAATGGAGCATTTTGGATTCAACCCATAATTAAAATCTGTATTATATCAGGACCTGAATGATTTGAATGTAAACTGAGAAGGGATGATAAACCTATACAGAGTGAGGAGAACACATGGTTAGGTAACGGAAGGGGGCAGTCAAGTGTATGAGATAGAGATGTGCATGCATAGTCAAAAAAGCCAAGAGTGTGTATCTAGGGGTAGTTGGGGATAACTGAGCTGATTCTGAGTTCCGTATTAGTCTCCATTCATCCTCAGTGGTATGAAACAGAAGAGAGTTTCTTTAAAAATGAAGTTGTGATAGATTATTACAAAATTATAATATTGTTGTATATTGGTTTTAACTTTCAACTTGATACTAAATGTGCATTTTTTTTTCTTCTCTTGCTGCTGTTTAATTCAGCTAGGAAAAATACAGGAAGGTATCTAGAAGTACTTTAGGGTAAGAAGTCAATCCAAATAGTTTGGCTTCTGAATACCTTTAGTTTTCTTCCACCTTCTTCGGTGGCTTTTCTCAGAGACCCCCTTGAGAAGCTCCAGCTTTCGAGCATCCCTTGAAGTTCTTGTATCCAGGCTGTCCTTGAGCACACTATGCTACTTAAAAATAAACTGACATTATTAAAATACAGAGAAAGTAAGAACTTAATTGTTTTTAAGTCAAGGACAAGACTCCATCCAGGGAGGGAGAGTTGCTACATTGGCAGAGGTAATGGGGGAACTTCTGTGCTGCCTTGGTCTAGTGATTGCAGATACATCCATGTTATACTTTTAATTACTCAGATGTTTCTGAATGTATAACTGTTTTTAATTAAAAATAAGAGAAATATAAATACGGTTGGTGTCTGAGGATGAAAGGGATAGAGTACTTAACTTTTCAACTTGACCTGTAACAATAAATACAGAAACCTAGCTTTGAGCACCAACACAGAACTTCCTGTTTGGCTGCTCTTAATATTAACTGAGCTATCTCTCCAGCCTGAGTCGTTAGAAATGATTAGGAAAGGATTGTATATACCTGTCTCTTGCAGAACAGCAGATGAGTGCTTGCTGAAATAAATAGTCCTGGATTAACTCTAGACAGGGCACTACTCTACTATTGTCTTAAACATTACAGTAACGGTTCTGGTTGGCTAACAATTGTGCCCTTACAGATTTGGGGCTGGTCATTTTCATCCTACGAGTTTATGAACATGGGTATAAAATGAACATCCATAAAATTAGAAGCATTTTAACAAAGCACACCCCTCCCCCAAGGCTCATAAATCTAGCTTTGTTGTTAATCCTTTCCAAAACAAATGAAGTATGGGTATTTAATCCAAATATATTAGTTACATGTTTATCCCAATGAAAATAATAAAGACAAGTACAGCAGTGTTATTACTGTGGCTATAAAATCCATTTGGTAAAAACTAATCTTCTTAGCTTGCAACTTTAGTATTTCAAAATGTTCATAAAATACTTATTTATTTGGTTTGTTGTTCCAGACAGGATTTCTCTATGCAGCTTTGGCGGTCCTGGAGCTTTCTTTGCAGAATGGGCTGTCCTCAGATTTAGAGATCCACCTGCCTGTTTTAAAACTCTCCATTATGATGCAGGTTTACAGTTCTGTGTCAAAACTATTGCACTGCACATAAAAGAAGAAACACACAAGTTTATCAAAATCCTACTTCACTCTGTATTCTCTGTAGATTCATTTCTAGTTTTCAATTTTTCTATGACAAAGTAAAAGCTTGTTCCTGCTGCCAGTGTAAATCGTTTGTAGTCTTACAAGCAAGCTGAATTGCAATCTTGTTGTATCATTTCTCACTGGGATAAGAAAAACTAACATGGAGACAAAATTAGTGTCTTGGCTGCATTCCTGCCTTTTGAAGAATGCTCAGGCTGTATAAGGAGCTAATTTTCACTAAATGAGTAGAGAGTGGCTTAAGACAATGCTAAATACACATGTAACTCCCTGTCAAATGACCCCTGTCCTCTCTTCATCTTTGGTAGGTTGGACATTTTCTTAGAAACCAATGAGCATCTGAGGAGTAGAATTGTATTCCTAGATTATCGAATCACCTAGAGTGATTACTATCTCATGAATAATGCCCACAGATTAATAGATGGCTGCATCTGTACACAGTCTCTCCCTCCCTCCCTCCCTCCCTCCCTCCCTCCCTCCCTCCCTGTGTGTTTGTGTGTGTGTGTGTGTGTGTGTGTGTGTGTGTCTATGAGCACTCATGCATGGTAAGTGCATATACATGAGTTGTTAGATCAAACAGGGGTCTATGCATATAGGCAAACAATTTACTAAATGAACTACTTTCTCAGGCCCTAAAACACACACTATGTGTGGCCTCAACAAACACAAAAACAAGACTGTTGTAATGATTAAATTTTTGGCACAAATTCAAGATTGTAGGCAAAACTGTTTTTTATGTAATTGTTACTGGGAAAAATACGATGGTAGATAATATGAGAGTACATGATGTCTTCATTCATGCAATGGGGAAACTAGGGTATATCTTATACAATGGAGTCACAAGGTTGATGCCTGTGAAGTAGTTAGAAAATCCAAGTATGAGCATGATAGACTTAAGGATCAGTGAGAGAAGTTTCAATTTACATCAAGACAAATAATATCAATAAACAGACATCATAAAGGCTGTGTTTTCTCCATCATAACAAATATGAACTTGATTCTAAATTAGATAATAAAAACCCACTATATTCTTTTATTTGTTTGAGACAGGTCTCAGGTATCCCAGAGACTAGCCTCAAGCTTATTATGTAGTGGAGTACTGGGATTACAGGTATGTGTCACCAAACTCCATTTGTACAGTGCAGGTAATGGAACCCCAGGCTCTGTATGTAGGAGGCAAGCACTCCTATTGGTCTAGCCAAATACCACTGTCATTTCAAACGAATCAGTTCCAATTCAAAATTTATTTCGAATTTTCTTAGTCCAAAATGCTGCCATGCTGATAAGATAGAAACCATGAAGAAGCTGTTCAGGATGACCATATCAAGAAGAGGCTATGGGCTGTAGGGTACTCGGCAGGTAAAAGCACTTGTCATGCAACCTTGACAACCTGTTTGGTTTTGGATCCTTGGAACCATATAAAAAGCCAGAGTGGCTGGTGTCTAAAGTCTCAGCATCCCTGCAGTTGATGGAGGGTGTGTGGAGACAATGCCATAGAAGCTCACAGGGCAGCTTACAGTACACATGCAGCTTCAAACAACAAGGGACCCTTCCTCAAAACAGAAGGTGAACACTGACATAGAAAGTTGTCCTCTGACTTCCAAATTCATGGCATAGCATGGCCCTTATGCATAAGGAATTGCGCATATGCATGCATGCAAAAACAACTTAAAAACAATAGACTAGACCCAGCAAAGAATATCATCACTGGTACTCAATGTCTTCTTACTCTACCTACTACTGTTTCCATGGAGTCCAAATTACAAACACTTTTTGTAAACCAAGTATTATATGGGTCTGATATTTGTTAAATTAATCTACCTATTAATATTAAATGTATTTCTGTCAGTTCAATATTTTTCTGTAATTCTAAATATTAATGCTATTACCTTGAAAGAAGATACTTTCTGTTTAGAAATAGAACTGATTTATGTGCATGGGCATGAAGTAAAGAGCTGTGGGCTGATGGTATGACTGCTTTACGACAGGTAACTTCTGGTACAATAGCCAAGGAAAACTCCAGGATCTAGAGACCAATTAGTCAGATTAAAATCATTATTTTACTAAATTAACAGTATTTCAGCCCTGGGGAAATTATTCACGTCTCTGGTCCTAAATATTATCTGTAATGTAGATTAAAAATATGACACCTGTTTCAGAGTCATTGTGAAGACTAGATATTTCCTCATGGCCTGCTCAAATTAATTACTTGTCTTCTATGCACAAAGCTGACTTTGATTCCCACTGTGTATAACACCAGGTATGGTGAGCATACCTGAAAATTTAAACAATCTAGAGATAGGAGCAAGATCATCAGAAGAATTCAAGGTTATACTCTGTAGGGGGATTAGGTTGTTCCATTGTAAATAATTGTCCCCACCTATGAGTTTAATAAAAAGCGCTGATTGGCCAAAGGCAGACAGGAAGCGGGGGGGGGGGGGCTATCAAACTAAGAAGACTCTAGGAACAAGCAGAACAGAACAGAATGCCAGAGAGAAGCCAGAAGACACAGAGGACAACTATGCTGTTCTGAGAAAAGGTACTGAGCCACATGGCTGAACAGGGTAAGAGTCATGGGTTAGACTAAGGGTAAAGAGTTAGCAAGTTATATGCCTGGGCCTTAGGCTGATCAGCCTGAAATTAATGTAAGCATCTGTGTGTCTCTAAAAAGTAAAGAGATTAGTTTAAAGACAAAAACAATTAGTTCGATGTTCACACTGTATAGCATATGCTAAGGATTGCTCTGGGACTATCACAAGTAACTTACTCACCATCACCATACCTAGTACATGTTGCTAGTCCTATAAGCAAACTCACCACACCTTTAATTATGCTTCTTTTATTTTTATAAAACTATCTGAAATATCACACAATATATTTCTTTATAATGCTTATTTTCCGTTTCTCCCATAAGAACATAAGTTCCATTAGGGCAAGGAAATCTGTCTACTCCCACCCTCAAATGTGTCATCAGCACCCACTGTAAGGATTCAGTTGATATTTGCTGAACAAACACTTGAAGTCAGCATTTCCATCCTCAACATGATTGTTTCAAAGGAAGTCCGGCTGGCCCTTGCTTGAACAGAATGTCCCAGCACAGCAAACGATGCCATGCAAACAGGAGTCTTGACAGATCATGGAGATAAGCTGACAGCAAAGTAGACAACTGTGATCCCAAGCATCAGGACTTCTGAGTGTTTCAGAAGAAGCACCCGTCCCACCCCAGTCTGCCTTTTCAACTATGATAAGATGATGAGAACCATGTGAGGCATTATGCTTGAGGCTGTAAAAATTTAATCTGGGATGACAAACAGGACCTTGATTGTCTTTAATGCCTTGTCCAAGGCTTGAGACGTAAGTGCCACAGAGAAAGCAGGGCTCAATAAGTGCCAGAGAAAAGAGAATGTCAGTTTGTACAGCAGTGCTCACTCATCTTGATACATTAAGAGAACCATTATGCTTGCGGATTTGAAAGTTAGCATGCAGAGTCTGTAAGACATCAGCAATCATTTTACAGATCACAAGATGGGAAAAACTGATATTTCACCCAACAAGAAAGTACTCAGTCCTGACTCTGTCAGACATTTCACTGGGTACAAGTTATACAATGATGCCTTAAGCAGCAATTGAAACTGCTGGGATGACACATATGCAGATGATATAAATGGCACCAAATACTACGTCAGGGTTAGACAAAGAGAGCTAAGAAAAGAAGCACAGACAGAAACCATTCAGTTCATACTAGAGGGTCTTCAGGATATTCCTGAGAATGGCAGCCAGTCAGATGGTAAAAGGATGAGCTGGATCTACACAGCTAAGAAGGGCAGAACAGAGGACACAGAAAAGTAAAGCAGGAGTGATAATGTGGGGTAAATAAAGTGCATTGAGTGGATCATTAGGCATGACCCCAGTATAAAGTGTAAGTGAGAGGAAGACAAGAGTCATGGGGGGGGGGGGGGCTCAGCAGCAGAAGAACTCTGATCTTTAGCTTGTTCAGGACAGAGGGAAGTTTCTAGAGATCTTGAGAGAGGGGGAGGATCTGGGATCAACCAAGAGGTCTAGGCAGGTCTGTGGGGATGTTTCCTGGGAAGACTACTCCTTACAGTAGACCTTCTGCTGGCTGTCCACTGATAAAGAAGTCTGAGGGGAAAGCAGGGCTGGCTTTGTCGCTCACCTTACTCCCTACTGTTGATTGTCTGAACTGTACCACCGCTGCTCCCCTTCTCTAACATGAAAGTCTAGCTTCCTTGGCCTTCAAAGACGGACTGAAGATCAGCAGCCCTCGAGAGAAACCCTCCAGGCTTCCTCAGTGTTAGACTAGGACCGCTGAAGCATCCAGTCTCATGGATAGAGCAGCTGACATTCTCAACCTCTCTAGCATGCAGTCAGCCATTGCTAAACTACCTGTCCTGTGCTGTGTAAACTAATCTAATATATCCTCTTTATGATCTGTATTCATTCTATCGGCTCTTTCCTCTAGAGAACCCTGACTAATGCAGGAGGTTCTGTGCTAAAGGAAAAAGTACATTGTGTTCAGTTGTCCTATTTTTAGCCATTCAAGATTGGACCACTGGGTTCACATGTTGTACCAGTCTAGGCCGCCCCTCATCACACCGTGTTCTCATCAGTGTTCCCTGATCTTCCTAACTGGGGCTGGAGCTGATAGCTGCTTAGGTGATGCAGGATTTTTACATAGAAGTATATAGATCCAAGAGAATATAAGAGCCTCACAACAGAGGTCCTAGACACCATAAACTTCTAGATGAAAGTAGGCTTCTTATCTTTAATTTTATCTTTATAGGAAACAATGAATCCACTTTGCTTTTTAAAGCAGTTTGAACTGAGGTTTCTGTTTCTAGAAGCCCAAAGTATTCTTTGTCTCAGGGTATGAAAACTGTTTCATTCCAAGCCCCCTGGACAAAGTTCTTCAGTGTTGGGTCAGCTGGCTAGACTGTGGGATTCTCATTATGCTATAGACCAACTCTGTATGAAAGGATTCCGGGTAAGGCAGCTGTTGGGGTTTGAATGTCTTTTCCAAATCCCATAGGAATGCTAGCCCTCAAAATTCATAGTTAATGCAATTTGAGAAGTAGGATCGTTGGAATGTGATTGGTTCTGAGCATTCTTGTCTCATAAATGCAGTTATCCACCAGTAGGCTAATGGGCTGTTGTGGAAGCTGAACTGTAAGGATGAATTCTCTCTTGCTCATCAGCACTGTCTTGCTAATATGGTGTCCTGTACAACCTCAGGACTCTATTATGGAGTTTCTGCAAACAAGCAATGAGGTCTCTACAGATGCAGTCCTGTGACAATCTGATTGGTAGCTTTGAGATGGTTCCTACATAAGCATGTACAAACCAGTGGGGGAGAGACTGTAGACAGGGTCAGAGGAAACTCTTCATATGGCTAGAATTATAGGTCACAAAATTTTATTCGTGGAGGTAGACAGTCCACAGCACTCCTGGCAATCTCTCGGCTTGTGAGGCCTGTTAGGACAATCTTTTCTCATACCTTGAAGGCAAAGTGGTGCCAAGCAACAGTATAAGGGACAGATTTCCCAGATTCTAATGCTTGAAGTCATTACATGTTTGATTTACTCTTCATTTGATGGCAAAGTCTCTTGAAAAGTTGTTTAAACTCTGTGTATGTTTAAGTCTGCTCTGCTGTCAGCTCTTCTGTAGCTAGTGACCATTCACTGGGCATCCACAGTTTAAAACAAAGAACCACATGTGTTTGTTTTCTCTCTGTGTTTGTGGAGTGTGGAATTTTGATCAGGAGCTGTGCCAGATGCAAAGGGTTGTTACTATCTATCATAGGTTGATGTTCACAGGTAAGAGACATATTTAGGAACAGCTGGATCCAGATATTTAGACAATGTCAGGCCTCATCGCTTTGTTCACCTCTCAAGTGGCCTTTCTTTTGTTTGGCTCCTTTCTGGTATTGGGTGATAATGATTAAAGACACCTGCTAGAAACTTGACATTAGCACATCATGGCTCCAATTTCAATTTCTTTTTTTCCCTTCCTTCCTTCCTTCCTTCCTTCCTTCCTTCCTTCCTTCCTTCCTTCCTTCCTTCCTTTCTTTCTTTCTTTCTCAGTCTGTTTCTATCTCTCTTTCTTTCTTAGAGAGTCCCAGTAAGACTTCTGGGCCCACTAGGTCATGGCATTACCCTAAAGCAATTCTGGGGATATGCTAAGTGAAGGGGACATTGACACTTAGGTTTGGTTACCTTCTTCCAAACTACTTGTACAGAATTTAGGGAGGCTGAGTCAGAATGGAAAGGGGATCCTTTTTTTTCTTTTCTTTTTCTATTCTTTCTTTTTAAAATCCTAACAAGAGTGTTCAAATTCAAACTTCTTCCTTTCAGGATATTACAGGGTAAGATAACTAGGGAAGGAAGATCAGGTTCTGCTTTAGAAGAAGCAAGCAAGCCTTTGCATCTACAAAGTCAGTATTAATCAGAATACAATTAAAAAGACACTAGTGGGTAGGTGGGTGACTACAGAACACAATATAACACTAAATTAAAAAAAAATCCATTAGCTTTCAAGGTTTTAAAAACAAAGGGCTTTGGTTCCCAGTTTTGCTGCATTATTGTTCATCATGTGTCCTACTGGGTTTGGAAATTGTGGTGATACTGAAGCAGATGATTAGGTGGGGGAAGAAATAGCAGGATCAAAGCAACTGAAAGTAAATTAGTAAAAACTCTTACATCACAAGCTGTTTGAGATGTGAAGTTAGCAGGGCTGCGAGAATCCCTGCCAGCAGGATAGAAGCTAAAGAATTTTCCTGAGAATTCTTTGTTTTTCCCTTACATTGTTAAGTGAGCTGAGTAATAATAACACAGCAGGAAAAAAAAAATGAGTTTTAGAGCTAGAGTAATTTTGGGATCCCTAAACTGTGCAAGACCTTGGTTGAACTCTGAGTGGTATAGCCATGTCTTCTAAAAAGCTGAGATGTGGGGATGCATGTTGTGAGGATATATAGGTATCTGCACACCTTTTCCAGGGACACGGCAAATTTCATGTGCAAATCTGCAGGCTGTGACATTCATCTCAGTGATCATTGTGATGGTTAACAATGAGTGTCAACTTGACAGGATATAGAATTAGCTAGCATACAAGTCCCTAGGCACGATGCCTGAATCTGAGAGGCATTCTAGTTCAGGTTAAAGGGTAGCGCTATTCCCTGGATTGGGATCCTAGACTACAAAAATGAGAAAGCAGCTGGCCAATCCCATTTATCTCTTTCTGCTTCTTGACTATGGAAGCAATTACACAAAATACTTCAAATTCTCCAGCCATTCTTCCCCCACCTGCTGTGTTCGGAGTTAGGGTCAGGAAATCGAACACAGCCTTTGTCATAGTGAGGATTGCTATTGCTGTGCAGAGACACCATGAGCACAGCGACTCTTATAAAGGAAAGTGTTTAATTTGGGTGGCTGGCTTACAGTTTCAGAAGCTGAGTCCATTGTCATGGCAGGAAGCATGGTGGCACATAGACGCGGTGCTGGAGAAGGAGCCAGAGTTCTATATCTAGACTGACAGGCAGCAGGAAGAGAGAGATAGATACTGGGCCTGGATTTAACATTAGAAGCCTCAAATCCCACCCTCAGTAACACCCTTCCTCCAGCAATGTCACACCTACTCCAACAAAGCCACATGTCCTAATCTCTTCAAACAATGTGACTTCCTATAAGCCTATGGGGCCATTTCCATTCAAACCACCACACCCTTCTGTCCTTCATATTTGCATCAGGTACATTGTCATAGTAATGAGAAGCACAGCTATTACAGTGATAAAATGACCTTTCCCAAAGGGGTCCTGTGAGAGCCAAAGTTACATTTAAGCCTTAATTACTGTACCTCAAAGATCCCTGAAACAAAAATGCCTCTGATTTGCAGCCCCTTACTTACCCAAGGACAGATAATTTATGAAATGGAGGCGATTGTTTATGAGCATAGCAAACCATATGCTTTCACTCCCCTAAACAAGTTTATTTAGCCCAACTGCACAGGATGTGCTTGATCACATGTGGGCAGGAGAAGCAAAGTCGGAAATACAACAGGATGTATGCTTGCCCCTAATTGGATCTGATGGAAAATACTTTTAAGTCCCTGCAAACTGTGACTTGGGGCCATTTTGTGGGAAACCAGAGATGGACTTAGCCAGAGAATCAATCAATCAACCTTGCCAGTATTTAATTAAGGCTTGCTTCAAATTTGACTTTAAACTGTGGTAGTGGTCTTATTTTTTGACCTGTGAGATTAACTAGCCCATGGCTATATCTACTTAGATGGGTGTGGTGGCTATACTCTTACAGCAGTGGTGTGGAAGCATACTGAGTCTAAAAACATTGTGTGGAACCAAAAGACCTTAAATTGGTATTAGTCAATTTTTGTCATGATAATAAACATTTCTTGAGTCTTAGCTGCTTATACAATAAGCAGCACTTTATGACTTACAGTGTGTGGGTTGGCTGCTGATCTGTTAGTCAAAGCTGTTTCTGCTACATATTCTCACTCCAAGACAAGGTGGAAAGAACTCTGTGTGTTGTGCCTAAGACAGAGTTATAAGGTAAAGGTGACATGCTGCATGTCATCACATGGACTGGCTTAGTATCAAGTCTGTATTTTACAATCTAAATCAAGTGTTTTAGTTAGGGTTTCTATTGCTGTGAAGAGACATCATGATCATGATCACAGCAGTTCTTATAAAGAAAAAACATGTAATTGGAGTGGCTCACAAAATTTTGAGAGATTTAGTCCATTATCGTAATGGTGTGACATAGTAATTTGCAGGCAGACATGGTGCTGGAGAAGGAGCTGATCCTAACAACAGGAAGTAGTCTCAGACACTGGGCTTTTCAGCATATATGAGACCTTAAAGCCTACCCTCACAGTGACGTACTTCCTCTAACCAGGCCATACCTACTACAACAAAGCCACATCTTCTATTAATGCCACTCCCAATGAGCTTATGGAAACATTTACATTCAATTTACCAGAACAAGCAATAAGGTCAAGTTCAAAGTTACTGATCTAAGATCCTAACACAGATTTTGAGTGACATCATATAGAACAAATATTATTGCATACTCCAGTCTGATTGCTCTGCTGCCCACTTGCTTGTGGCAGTGAATACATTATTTAAGACTCAGTTTATCTCATGAGGCAACAATACTGTTTGCTTATTTGTAGATTGTACTTCTTACTTTTCCTGTTATTGTGACACAACACCCAAGAAAAGCAGCGTAGGGAAGGAGCAGTTTATTTTGGCTCTAGTTTGAGAGCACACAGTCTTGGTGGGGATGGGAGGGGATGGTAGGAGGAACATGAGGTATCAGGTCACATTTGTCCAAAGTCAGGAAGCAGAGATAGATGAATATTGGTGCTCAGTTCAACCCCCTCTCTTATATTTAGGCCAGATCCCTAGCCTAAGGGATAGTGTTAGGACTGGGTCTACTCTGTTCACATAGTTCTTTCTGGAAACTCCCTAATAGTGTGTCTCCTCCGTGATTCTAAATCTAGATCCTTTGACCATGGAAATTGACACCACAGAGAGTGAGGGCTCAATCAGATGATACCTTTACAAAGCGTGGATGAAGTGGCCACACTCTTACAGCAGTGATGTGGAAGGATACTGTGTCTAAAAGCATTGTGCAGAACCAAGAGACCTGTTTATATTGGTATTGGTCAATTTTTGTGATGATAATAAACATTCCTTGAGTCTTAGATGCTTATGCAATAAACAGCACTTTATGGCTTACAGTTTGTGGGCTTTTTCTTAAAGCTCCTCCCAAGGAGTCGGGGGTGATCCCAGGCTATGAAATGTTGCCAGCAGGGGCTTATCATCTTTTTAGCATGTAGTTTAAACATAGAATCTTCTAAAATTGTCACTGATTTGGTATATAAGTGAGTTACAGATGTGATCTGTATATCTTGTGCCAATGCACAACACACAAAGCATGGTATAGTGTCTTGGAGAGACTAGGCATTTGGCAAAAGAAAGTTTATATTGTATTATTGTTAATTTGAGGTACTATATTAAAGGCAAAGCTTGTGAGGAAGGCAGCACTGGTGGGAAGGCAGGACAGGGAGGCTTAGGTCTGGTGGACCAGGAGAGGAAATGCCAGGCAAACAGTTGGATTATAGAGTTTAAGGTGATGATGTTTACAAATGCCATACAATGGGAGAAACAAACATACTTGCCATGATCTGAGAAAGCCTGAGGCTTTACCAAACTCAGTTGGTCACATACCTTCCTGCCGGCCAGGCAGACTGTAGACTTCTGAAGACCACACCTGACAGTCCACACTCTTTGCAAGTTCTGCCCATCAATTCTCCTCTGGCACTTTTAATGCTGCTCTGCACCTCCTTTTGCAGACCTGCACCCTCTTTGCACCATCTCCAGTCTTCCTATGGTGCTTAGTACTAATCTCATCTGACCATCTCTGCCATCTTGGTGGGCTATCTGTCTTCCCCACAGCCTTTCTACTCCATGTTAATGTGCAATGCTCATTCTCCAGTTAACTTTTTACTTCACCCTGTTAACACTGCACAAGGACCAAGGCTCCTCTTGTCTGGGGTTTTCTTTCCAACATAAGCCCTGCCTCTGAGTCACTCCAATAAATGAGGTCTGGTTGGTATTTTATCTTTGAGCATCCTGGTCAGCAGTCTAGGGAAGATGTAGAAACCTGGCCTCACATTCAATGTGCCCACTGAAGAATTCTGTCTGAGGACTTATGAAAGGTAAGTTAATTTGAAAGAATTCTCTGCATTGTGCCACAGAGCAGATGATGCTAGTTTACCAAACTACTTCAGTAATTCTGAAAGCAGAACTCTGTGACACAATGTCAGAGGCACAGTGAATATGGCTGCCATTTTCAGGAGAGATGAAGCAGAATAATTACAGCATGAGATGGGAAGTAAAGCATGGTATCTTACTAAAGTCAGCACCCTCATGGAGGATGCTTTCTTCTCCAGAACAGGAGGTTAAGCTGGTACCCTATTCATTTTTGTGGCAGGACATAGCAGGGGTGAGTATCCTTGTCTAAAAGATAAGATCTGCTTGCAAGGCCTGTGCCCACATCTAGCAGGGTCCTGCAAAGGCAACGGAGCCTCAATCCTGAAACCTCATCTCAGTAAGGGCCTTGCAGTGTAAAAGCTGCTCTCGGGATAGGGACAAGACTAGAATGGCTGGCTATAGAGGCCAGGTTTGTCCACTTCCTGCCTTGCCTTCCTGCCTGCTGTCATTGAACCTCTCACCTTCTCAGCTTCACACTCACAAACTCTCAAAGTGTCAAGGTCCAGAGGATACTGAAGTCTGGCTGGACTTGAGTTTGGTAGTGTTTCTGTCTTTGTGGGTCCTAAGCATTTTTTCTTAAAGTTCTTCCCAAGGAGTGTGTGTGTGTGTGTGTGTGTGTGTGTGTGTGTGTGTGTGTGCGCGCGCGCGCGCGCGCGCGCGCGCGCGTGATGATCCCAGGCTATGAAATGTTGCCAGCAGCAGGGGCTTATCATCTTTTTAACATGTAGTTTAAACATACAATCTTCTAAAATTGTCACTGATTTGGTATATAATGGAGTTAGAGGTGTGATCTGTATATCTTGTGCCAATGTACAAGCCATGTTAGGTCAAAGGGACACCATTCTATTCCTTTCTTGATCAGCCAACACTGACCACCTGCCCATGTGCTGGGATCTACCCAAAGGTTCCATCATTCATATGCAAATGAGATATAATTCCTGTTTCCAGAGAGCTCGTATCTTATTCAGGAAATCAAACAGAATTGGAAGATAGCATTACAGCTGATGTGGGATGTATTTCTGTTTGCCCTGAATTATCATTGGATAATAAAGGAACTGGTTTATCCTATGGCAAGGCATCTTATAAAGCAGGCAGAGAATCCGAGAATAGATAAAGAAGGAGGAGGGCAGAGTCAAACAGAGACACTGTGAGGTGCTGATGATGAGGGAGGAAGATATAAAGGAACTCAGATAAGCCACAAGTCAAATGACAAGATATTGATTAGTAGAAATGGATTAATATTTGAGAGCTAGCTAGCAATAAGCCTGAGACATAGGCCAAACAATGTGCAATTAATATAAGCTTTTGTGTGTTTCTTTGGGACTTTGAAACAGCTAGTCTGGGCCAGAAACTTTGAACTACAAATGTGTCTCCAACATGGAGCATTTACATCCACATAAAGCCTTAGGCAGCTTTAAAAGGGTTATGGAGCACAGAAACATAGTCAAAAGCATCTTCTGAGTTGTGTCTTTCAAGTGGGCCATGGTACAGAGATGCCATGGTGTGGCACGCACGCTTGATCTACTAAATGCTGGGCTTTCAGAGTACAGTTTATGCTGCAGTAAAGCTGGTTCCCAAAGTCTCACAAGAGCCTTGGTACAAGCATGAGCTGATTATGACAAATTTAAGGTTATTGCTTTTACAGACAAAAAGGAAATGGAGTCAAAGACAACTTCTTAGTAACATCATTTTCTTGGGTCAGCTCTGTTTGCTGAAGGTGATCAGAGGTGCAGCTTTTTTTGAGCGAGTCTTTCTGACTCAGTTTTAGCACCCCCCAAAAAAAACCAAAAAAAAAAACCAACCAAACAACCCCCCCAAACCCCAAAACCGTGTGGCTCTTTTAAGAGGCCCTGCTGCCAAATACTTAAATATTGTTCATGAGCAGTAGGTGGCAGTGTGAACCCCCAAATTCTCCAGAGTTGGGTTGGTAATTTTGGTTCTTGTCAGTACCTCTAATAAAAAGCTAAACTCTCTATGAAGCTAGATTCGAAACTGGGTGAAGCCAGCCAGGTGCCCTAGCGGGCAATTTGGTGCCCTAGCCACAATTTGGCAGATTAAAGGTGTGATCAGAAACAGAAAGAAATAAAGGGAGCTGAGTGGGATCAGGATTTTAGAAGCAGGCAGAAAATCTGAGCATCCATAAAGGGGAAGGAGAAAGGAGTCAGACAGAGATGCCGTGAGCTGCAAATGATGAGAGAGGAAGATGTAAAGGAGTAGATAAGCCATGAGCCACATGGCAAGTCATTGATTAATAAAAACGAATTAAGATGGGAGAGATAGCTAGAATAAACCTGAACTATAGGCCAAACAGAATGTAATCAAATAAGACTTTGTGTGATTATTTGGGACCAAGCTGCTGTGGGCAGTCAGTCTATTTGGGATGGCTCATCTGGATCTTGATGCTAGTTCAGAAACTTTATACTACATACAGAAGTTATTGAAAAGGTATATCTTATTACTAGAATGAAATACCCAGGGCAGAATGGTTTTTATAAAAAGGTTTTAGTGTGGGGATATGTTTCATATTTAATAAAAAACCAGTGTGAAATATCAGAGGGATCTACCCACAGTCAATCCAGGAGGATCAGAGAGTGGAGATTTACACCTTTAATCCCAGCACAGGGAATATCTGGGAGTGGTGACCTACACCCTTAATCCCAGCAGATCTGAATTTGAGGCCAGTTTATTTGCAGAGGGAGTTCCAGGCTCCCAGGCAGGCAGTGGTGGTACCAGGCCTTTAATCTTAACCTGGATATGAAACAACTGGGCGAAGACGGTATTTAAGGCAGGCATAGAAAGACAGATCAGGCAGTAGAAGTCATGAGGAGTGAGGCTGAGGAAGCTGGAAGTTAGTTGGGTGAGATTTGACTGTGGTGTTTCCTCTCTTTGATATTCCAGCCTTTCTCTGAATATCTGGCTCTGAGTTTCCTTTGTTCAGGCAACAATCTAGATCATAGATTTAGAAACTCAAGGGCATGGCACTGATATCAAATAAGCTCTCATGAGGGGCTTCTTGTATGCACCACATCTGGCAAGGGTTTGTGTGTTAACGTTGTATGACTTTCTTCAGGAAACATGAATAAATTCTAATTAGATAAAGAGAGACGTCAAAGAAATGATTTCAACCAAGTGCAGTTTTGTAAGCCAATGAGCTTAATTAGGGTGATGTATGGAAATGTGGATAACTTAAAAAAAAAATGTGCTGGCCAAGCCACACCACTACAGCAGAGTTAGACATAGTAATAGTTAAATACATCTATTCCATAGGGAGAATAAGGATCACATTTGTTTTTCTGACCTTGTGTACCCATTTCCATGATGAAATGAAGTTGGCCTGCTCATGTAACGTTCTATGATCACAGATGTTCTAATTTTAAAATGGCTATGGCCACGACATACATGAAGAGCAGGGTTAAAACTGCAGCACAAGGTCATCTCTCCATGTGAGAAGTCAAAGTGGTTGGCAATCTCAAATTCCCATCTTGACCCAATGACCTAAGAACCTTCAGAGAAGGTTCTTCTAATGAAATCCATTTAAAATGGACAAAGGGAAGCATATGTTCAAGAGCAAAGTGACTCCAGAGAGCACCACATTTCAGGGTCTGTTGAGAAGCCCTGCTGGTCAAATGTTGCAGTCTACCATGTCTGGGCAATTTTCTCAGAGCTTGGAGAAAAAGAGAGGACTCCCTCCCCCACCCAGTGAGGACCTCCTGCTCTCTTCCTAACCTTATTTGGAGAATGTTTCTAGGTCTGGATGGCTGATGTATCCAAAGTGTGGCTCTTGACACAGTTTCCTGCAAAGGTTTTCCCCTGCTGCCCAAACGGTAATCAGACATTGTACTTGGAGCCTTATGACAGGACCCTGCCTTCACATATGATAACTAGATACTGTACCAGGAGCTTTGTGATAGAACATGCTGACTATTGCAAATTTGGTGATGTCCCCATCCTCACTATTGGAATAAAGTTGAGTTGTTAACAGTGAAGCTGTCTCCCAGAAGGTGCTCACAGGCCAGATAAAGCCCTGCTTGCTGCTTCTGCCCCCTGTGCCCCCATGGCCTTATGGACAATGGCTATAGGAAAGGAACTGAAAAGGTCCTGAAAGTAGCACATATATAAGCATTGTCCAAGAAGAATTAATATGCTATCAACTTCAGATGGTTCTGTGCACAGTCTAAGGAACTTGCATTCAAAGCTGAGAAAAAAAAAAATCTGAGAAGAGACAGAGAGAAAAAACAGAATTAGGGTAAGGTGTTGGAGTGCGTCATGAGCTGTAATTCCCTGTGGTTAGAGGGAACCAGCAGCCTTGTGTTGCTGAGAAGAACTTAGATGTATTTTCAATGTCAAGGCTGGTCAGACCTGACCCCACACCGAAAGGACTGGACTATCTTGAAGGCTCTTCAGTCAGAGTACATGATCACACTATTTTTTAGACCTACAAGATTGCCAAACTTCATATCAACACAACAGGGCACCAAAATGTATGCTGCTGAGCCACAGGGTGGATAATGCTAGGCAATGCAGGGGTGCCCCATGTTTTCTTCAGTACTTCTCTAAAGAACAGTTAGGGCTCTTGTCTGCTTATTCATCCCAGCTCAGCCCACAGGATTCCAGGGAGGCAGTGACCACAAGCTAAGAGGCTCTTTGGCTTTGCCTTCACGGAAAAACGCACACATAGGCCTGTGTGGGCTATGGAAATTGAGCAATTTTTCACTTAAAATCATCTGAAAACAAACTTTGATGTCATCAAAATTATATATTTATAGAACATTTCTAGATTTTGGGATAGGATTAGATGGTAATGATTTAATTGATGGTTAAGTGTGTTGTAGATAAAATGAGTGTGCTGAATCCTTCCCATAATTATCTCTCTGAGGAGCCCTGGAAGCTGTAATTACTGTCTGAGGCCAAAATTATAAATCAGATGTAGTTTTAAGCAAAATGTGCTGCAACCCCTGCTAAATCTTTCAGGAAAAACTGGCACCACCAGTACAGGCATCCCCATAGGACCAGTCAAAGAGGGAGTAGAGCCTTGGGAAAGGGATGCATTCTCAAAGTTTTTCTCAACCCCTGCCCATCACTGTCACTGTGCTCTGAGTTTTCTTCCTTGCTACAGGAAATCCTTCCTCTTTTTCTTTTTTTCCTCAGGAAGAGTTCCTAGATGTGTTAGTAGATACTACTGACACGGTGCCCTAGAGGTGGGACAGCAGACTCAACAAGGCGGGGCACTCCTGAGTCAACTCAGCGATGGTCTGGAGCCTTTGCATTGTGGAATACCAGTGACATCATGATAATTCCAAGTCTGTGCCTTGATGGTGACCCATAGTTCAAGTTAGATTCTCTGTTTATATTTGGTCAGAGCAGACAGGAGTGGCTGTTTTCATAGATCAGTGAGTTTAATCATTCTCAAATTCTTTTCAAAGGCCTACTTATTGTTTTAGTAGTTATGCAAACCACTATATGTTCATTTGACATCAAATCTGGAGATGATAAATGATTTCCTCTGGTGTGCCTTTGAGAGCCAATGTTTATTCATCATTTTGAAGATTTTCACCATTTTATGTCTAACACCTTCACTTAACAATATTGGCCCTTGAAATAGATATTATTTCCACTTTGAATGCATAATTAGGTATCTTTGACTTTCTTCTAGTCTGTGGTTAAGTTCATCACAACTACTCTCTTGCTCTTTAGCATTTTAAGAATTGTTTTCATATATAAGACAATGTTCTAGGTGCTACGTGGAAGATTAGGTAATTCCATGATATATAGAACAGATAGAGTGCCTGTAACCACACTGTACTGTCACTTTTGGGTTATCCTACACTTGACTTTCAATTTAGTAACACTCTAATCTGAGACATCAGGAGCTTCACCTAAGGGTGAATAGTTCAGGGTAAGTGGACATGCTACTGTTGAACAGAGTGTATATGAGCTACTAACTTAATAGCTGAGCTGGCCAGAAACACTTGTCTGTCAACCCTACAGCCTCTCAGGCATTCAACATTTCTGGAGTGCCTTCCATACTTACAGACTGTGGTTCTTTTATAGTATACCACAGCATGTAGGTCCTGAGTTCTATCTTTGCCACATAGAACTCTTGCTAGGTATGAATCAGACAGAACACAGCACAAGTTAACATAGTAACTGTTATAAAACAAACTGTCTACTTAGCTAAAGTGATAAAAATCAGCATGTGCCTTGTCTGGCAGAGTGTTGAGCACCTGTTCAGAGACACTTGTTTAATTTTTAAAATATGTGTCTTTAAATGCTTTGAAGGAAAAAGACAGCTATGATGGGCATAAACATAGAGGAGGGGAAGGCCGAAGACTTTCAGCTCTACTCTCAAGGAAGACGGGCGTCAATTTCAAGTGAGTATGTCGGGCAGTGGAGTGGTGAGAAATTACAAAATGATGAATAAATCTCAGCTTCCAGGGACACCCCAGCAGAATCCGTTCATGTCATCCATTCTGTTTGTCTCCTATTATGCTACCATTTTTCTTCTTTATTCTTAGCAGATTACAAAGTTATTCATATTTATCATACAAGGTGAATGCACCTTGTATGATAGAAATTGGCCCTAAATATTTATTGGAAGAATGCATCCATAAACTTCTCAAAAGGAACTTACATTGATATCAGTGTGGCCAGGGGAGGACAGCAAAGAGTAGCAGAGTGATGGAAACAGAGCTCCCCACTCTAGGCCTCTTCCTCCCAGCTACGCACTCCTTGGTAGATAAATGCTTGGTATTGATGCAAGGGTTCCATAACTCATGATGACTATTTGTAGACATTGAGGATACTAGGACTAGAGAAGATTTCTGACAAGTATTTGTTGGATCTTAATGTTATAAAGGAGAGAAAACATTTGAGTGAAAGCTGGAGCAGTCCAATGTCCAGCGCTGGGGTTGATATGTGCAGAGTTGAAAGCCAGGATGCTACATGAGGTAAATTAGCATCACAGAATTGACTCTCTTCCACAGATACACAAGCAAAAGGTTGACTTCTTCCTTTCCAATTTGTAAGCCCTTGATCACCTTTTGGTGTCTTATTGCTCTAGCGATGACTTTGAGTATTAGAGAACAGGCAATTTTGTCTTGTTCCTAATTTTAGAGGAATTTCACTGCGTTTCTCGTCATTTAATTTGATGTTGGCTGTTGGCTTGATGTAAATTGCCTTTATTACGTTTAGGTGTGTTCCTTGCATTCTTTATCTCCCCAAGACCTTTATCATAAAGGGGTGTTGAATTTTGTTGAAGGCTTTTTTTCAGTATCTAATGAGGTGATCATGTAATTTTTTTCTTTGAGTTTATTTATATGGTGGATTATATTGACAGATTTTTGTATGTTGAACCATCCAAGCATCTCTGGGGTGAAGCCTACATGATCACAGTGGATTTTTTTTATGTGTTCTTGGACTTGGTTTGCATGTATTTTGTTGAGTATTTTTGCATCAATGTACATGAGAAAGATGTAATTCTTTTTTTTTTTTTTGTTGCACCTTTGTGTGGTTTCGCTTTCAGGGTATCAGGTTCATTAAGAGAGTTCAGTAATGTTCCTTCTGTTTCTATTCTGTAGATCAATTTGAGGAGTAGTGGTATTATCTCTTTGAAATTCTGGGAGAATTCTACACTGAAATATCCCATCTAGGCCTGGGATATTTTGGTTAGGAGACTTTTAATGACTCCTATTTCCTTAGGGATTACAGGTCTATTTGAATTGTTTATCTGGTCTTGATTTAATTTTGGTATGTGGTACCTATTCAGAAAATTGTCCATTTCTTTTCAATTTTCCAATTTTGTGGTGTACAGATTTTGAAGTATGACTTGATGAAACAAAAAGTTTGTCCTTTGAAAAAATCAACAAGATAGACAAAACCTTACCAAAACTAATCAAAAGGCACAGAAATAATATTAAAATTAATAAATTAAGAAATGGAGAGGGAGAACTAACAGCAGACAATGAGGAAATAAAGAGAACCATCAAATCATACTTCAAAATCTGTACTTCACAAAACTGACTCTTTGTCTTGCACCTTTTGTTTCTATTTTACTGAGTTTAGCCCTAAATTTGGTTATTTCCTGGCATCTATGCTTCCTGGGTGAGTTTGCTTCATTTTGTTCTAGAGCTTTTAGTTAAGCCACTAGCTTGAGATTTCTCCAACTGATTTATGTTGACATTTAGCGCAATGAATTTTCCTCTTGGTATTGCTTAGTGCAACAGAAAGATGGATCCTGTTTTTGTATCTATTCTGATAGCCTGTATCTTTTAGAGGGGAATTGGGTCAGTTGATATTTAGGGACATTAATGATCAGAAATTGTTAATTTTTGGTGTGTGTGTGTGTGTGTGTGTGTGTGTGTGTGTGTGTGTGTGTGTGTGTGTTCCTAATTTGGGATTTCCTGCAGTTGGATCATCTATTGTCTGTGTTTTCATGGGTGCATCTAGCTTTCTTAGGTTGAAGTTTTCCTTCTAGGGCGTTCTGTAGGGCTGGAATGTAGATAGGTATTATTTAAATCTGATTTTGTTGTGAAATACTCCTATTTACTCTATCTATGGTGATTTAGAGTTTTGCTGAGTGTATTAGTCTGGGCTGGCATCCATTGTCTCTTAGTGTCTGCATAACATCTTGTCTAGGACCTTCTGGGTTTTAGTCTCCACTGAGAGGTTAGTTGTTATTCTGATGGGTCTGCCCTTATAAGTTACTTGGCCTTTTCCCTCCTCAGCTCTTAATATTGTTTCTTTATTCTTTATGTTTAGTGATTTGATTATTATGTGGTGAGCGGACTTTTGGGGGTCTAGTTTATTTGGTGTTCTGTAAGTGTCTTGTATCTTCATAGGCATTTCCTTCTTTAGGTTGAGAAAGTGTTTTTCTATTATTTTGTTGAATATATTTTCTATGCCTTTGAGTTGGTATTGCTCTCCTTCTATTTCTATTATTCTTAGGTTTGCTACTTTTACTGTGCCCCAGATTTCCTGGACGTTTTGTGTTATGACGTTTTGGCTTCAGTGCTTTCTTGACTGATGAATCTATTTCCTCTCTTGTATATTCCACACTGGAGATTCTCTCTTCTGTCTCTTACATTCTCTTGGTTATGCTTCAGTTTGCAGTCCCTGCTTGTTTACTCAGATTTCCCATTGCCAGAATTACCTCACCTTGACCTCTTTACTGCTTTTATTTCATTTTTCAAGTCTTGAAGTCTTTCCTTCACTGGTTTGATTGCATTTTCTTGGCTTTTAAAAAGAGGACTTATTGATTTTTGTCTTTTCCTGAATTTCTTTAAGTGAATTTTATATTTCCTCTTTAAAGGCCTCTACCATCTTCATAAAATTATTTTTAAGGTAGTTTTCCTCTGCTTCTTCTACATTGTGATGTTCAGGTCTTCCTGTTGTAGAACTGCTAGGTTCTGATGGCGCCATATTGCTCTTTATGTTGTTGTAAGTATTCTTGTACTGAGGCCTAACCATCCTTCCCTCCAATGGGTGCAAGAGGTTATCTGTGATTCAGGTAGCCTCTCTTCTTCTATTTGGAGCTCCTGGTCCAATAAGGGCTGGTGAATTCTGTGTCTGAAGGATCTGCTGAGGTTGCAGCAGAATGTGTGGGCTTGTGGGAGGAAGTGGGACTGGTATCTTGCCCTGGCCTCTGGTCTTTCACCAAGTGGCAGTCTTGTCTGCCGAAGATTCTGAGATTTGTTGATGCTCTTCAAAAATTTTGTTCTAATCCACATTTGCATCGTTAAAAGGTTTGGTGGCAAAATTTGGGTCCTTCCAGTCTAAACTGAGGACCCTTTTCTTCACATTAAGGCCACAGCTAAGTCTGGAGTCATCTAAAACTGATACACAGGTACTTTCTTTTTACATGCTCTTTGCCAAGGGATCTGGGTGCCTAATTAGTCTTTATTATTGGCACATTTTCATTGAAAGAAATATTAGCAAACCAACCTATTATTGTGTGTGTGTGTGTGTGTGTGTGTGTGTGTGTGTGTGTGTGTACATCTGTGTCTGTGTGTACCTATGCCTGTGTCCTTATAGTAATGTGATGGTTAAAATTGAAGTAACTGTTATGAACAGCAATGTGTCTTTGAGAGGGGCATCTTTTTGAAGTAAGTATAACTCCTTAAGTTTTCTCTTTCATTTTTAACCAATTGCTTCCCCTTTTCAACTTTTAGTCCAGGCCCTATTTCCTGTCATTGTGTAGTTTGGTAAACAGCAGGACCATCCATCTGCCCAACATGAAGATCTGGCTATTGTCCCAAACTCCTTTCTTTCTCTGACTTTCCGTTTGGTGTTAGCTCATACATTACAAGCAGTCGACTTCTGTCTTGCTTGGCTTCTGCACAATCATCTGACACTGCTGTCATCTGTCTCCAGCCGCTCATCCATCTCCTCCAAATGGTCACCACAGTCCAATTAAAAGAGCATGATTCTGTTCATCTTAAAATCATTCCAAAGTTCCAAGAGAAAGGACGCACTCTACTTTCCCTTTCTGGTACAATTTGTATTCCCCACAACCTGGTGTCCAGTCATGTCAACTACAGTCCCAGGTGCTGGTCCTGTCCATGCAAGACTCTGCCTTTGAACGTAAAGGTCTCTTCTCTCCCTCCTCCTCTTTGCTCAATAGAGTTCTTACACATTTCCAAGAACCTGTCAAACAGGGTTAGCAAGTGTCTGCCTACTGCTCTCCCATATCCTCCTTCACACATCATGAAAACACCAATTATATAATCGGCTACATGACCCTAGAACAGTTTACTGTCCATCTACTTGCTCAGGCTCCTTGAAAGCCAGCACTTAGTCCTAACCCCTGTAGCTAGAGCACTCAGAGTAGAACCCAGCCTCTAGAAGGAGCAGAGGAGATCTGCAGGTGGGGCTTACCTTCAACACAAATTGCTACTTCTTCTTTTTCTGCCTTCATATGTTTCTTCAAAGACAAATATAATTGGTGTCTCCATGCTGTGGCATCTAAGCCAGTGGTTCTCAAACCATGGGTCATGATCATCACAAGGGGTACATATCAAATATCCTGCATATCTGATATTTACATTACAATTCATAACAGTAGGAAAATCACAGTTAAAAAGTAGCAATGAAAATAATTTTATGGTTGGAGTGTCAACAAAACATGAGGAGTTTTATTAAAGAGTCTCGGAATTAGGGAGGTTGAAAACTAATAAGCCCAGTGCCACAACAAAAGTTATGTATTTGTGGTAATACTACGTACATATACAGTAACATAATATAATATAATATAGTATAGCAATGCAAACACAGGCACATAGCATCCTGTTTAGTCTAAAACCAGGGATGCTATTGATTCCTAGTCAATACCTTGGGAAGCAAAGCCTGGAATTTGGGACTTTCAGAAGAAAAGCTAGAAGAATATATAGCCTCAGAAATGTGTGTAGTTTTGGATTTTGTTTTTTGGTACTGGAGATCAATCCTAGGACTTTGCACATGCTACCACTGAACTAAACCCCCACCCCAAACGCATATATACACTTGATTATGATTCAATTCTATATCTCCCCATTATGGTCTCATTCTGAAACAGAATGGCATATGCTTCTCTGAATGTATGCACACTTTAACTCATCAGTTTTTTCACTGTAAATACTTACTGGATTTCTGGATATGTGAAATGCATTTAATGATTTTAAAAATCGTTCATTTTCAATCTGAAATAAAACTATAAAGTAACCAAAATACCACATGCATGAACACTTTAAATCAAACCTTTAAAAAGTTTTACAATTACCAATTTATAATAACGTCAAATGTATGTCTTTTCTCATTTCTCTTTTTCTTTTGGGGAGAGGAGAGGGTTCTTACTAGCCCAGGTTATCTCAGCCTTCTGAGGGATGGGACTAGAGGCCCATTGTACTGTGCCCAGCTTAAATGTGTTTCTGACTGTGGATCAGAGGCCAGCATAAGTGAGAGCAAGTAGACCTCACTCTGATCCAACTGTGGTGGGGACTTGTTCCAATATTGTGCTACAGCTTGCATTTGAGACATCAGCATCTCTGTGACCCACTGAAAAGCTCCAAAAGGTAGCAGAAAAAGAGGGGAGAGGTGGGTGAAGGGGGGGGGGGGCATGGGGCTGGGGATGAAGAGAGAGGATTAAAAGTAACTCCACCGAGTTGTCCAAATCGGAGTACACTGTAATAACATCACAGGAGATTAGCTGCTGGGTGAAGGATGCAGCTGAGTTGGAAACCCCCCTAGCTGACATGTGCAAGAAACATAAAATAAAAATGTATAAAATCTTAAGCTGTGTGTGATGCACATATCCATAATCATCCTCAGGGCTCAGCAAGCTGAGGCTGGGGGATCGTGGACTCAAGGTCAGTCTGAGAGACACTTGGGCAGAAGGAGAAGAAAATCAGTATTTCCTGGGATGAAAAAGGAAAGACACTTGCCGCATATTTTATTGCCAAACCCTGGCTAATCTCTTTCTTGTTTGCTCCATCCAATCATTACAGGTGCCTACAGCTCAGCACTAGTGCTCCTGTTGACAGGGGAGGGAGCTGATCCTCAGAGAAATCAGGTAACTTCCTCAAGCCCAGCACCTTTAATGCAGAGCTGGCACAAAGCTCTTCCTGTTAGATACCAGTGACAACAGCAAGTAGCCCACTGGGATGTTAAATTGGGCCATGGGTTGTGGTGATATATATTTAATAAAATTAGTCTGAAATTCTGGAATATTCTGGAGATCAATTAAAGAGTCAAGAAGGTCAGGGAGTGGTGACCACCCCTTTAAACCTAGCTTTAGGAATGTGGAAAGAGAAAGTTAAGATAGCTGGGCCAAGGGTTAGCTTTCCTGGATACTTCTGTGGTGGATGGAATCTGAGGATTGATTTTGTGGAGACAAGCCTGAGGAGGAGTTGGTGGGTAAGAATTGGCTATGGTTTGTTTCCTTTATCCAATATTCCAGCTTTCCTCAATATCTAACTCAGGGTTTTCATTATATTACCAAATAGAGTTCATGTTATAAGGACTTATCTTTGGTTAAATGACTTTGCTTTTTCTATTTCTGGTTGCCTCAATGACAGTAGTGTTTTCATGGATCTGTTTTACATATTTCTATTTCAAATCAGATCTTAGTAATAAGTTCAAAGAAAACCTAAATAGTTAATGACTAATTAATAGGAGGGGCATATCCACTGGCAAGATGCCCATGTTCCTGTAAGTCCTAATAAAACTCATTGAGTCATTTGAAAAGAGCATAGGAAGGGGCTGGTTGGAAGAGAAAGGATTAGTGGGAATGGGAGGAGGACATGAGAGGGTAACGGGGAAGGAGATGAATATCATCGAAATACATTATATACATGTCTGGAAATATAATGAGACACACTGTTATATAATTAAAATATGTTTTAAGAATTTAGATAATTCCATGCCTGTGGCTGGTTGCTGCTCTAGACTTGTCTGTTCTCCATGTCTATAAGTCTCTTCTGTTTCTTCAGTCACATGAAATAATCTTATGTAATAACCCCAGCCCACCCTGATAGGTATCGGCAAACAGACCCCCTTATTAGGCTAAAGCTTCGAAACAGAGGGCATATATTGTTCTCTGAGCACGGAGGCAGGTAGAGTTACAGGGAGCTCAGTGCTCAACTTCTCATTTCTTCTAGGATGGGAGTCATTTGTAGTGATATATTTTATATTTAATAAAAAAAGTCTTTAATATCAGAGAACAGATCCACCTACAGTCAAGACAGGGGTTCAGAGAGTGGTGACCTATGCCTTAAATCCCAGCATGGGGAAAGACCATGTGGTGACCTATGCCTTTAATCCCATAACTCCAGAGACAGAGATCTTTCTGTGTTTCTGTGAGTTCTAGTCCTAACTACCAAATAGTAGTAGCTAACACCTTTAGTCCTAACTCTAGAATTATACTTAAGAGTTGAACCCAGAAGCGAAACAACTGGATGAAGAAGATATTTTAGGAGGCATAGGCAGACAGTGTGGTATTCTGTAGAAGTGGCAATGAGCCAGGCTTAGGATTCTTGAAGATAGCTTTTACCTTGAGAAGTTGGCTGGATGAGGTTTGACTGTGGTCTGTTTCCTCTCTCTGATATTCTAGCCTTTTTCCAATATGTGGCTCTGAGTTTTTATTAAATACAATCCAGAATTTGTATTTTATTGAGTGCAGCCTGGAATCTGATCCAGATCTATTGTTCAGTTGCTTCCACACTACTCTGTCTTATGGAATCCTTGTTTGTTGAACTTATGGCTCTATTTCTCTATATTTTCTCAGTGTCCTACTTCCCCTAAAATACCTCATGGTCATGTAACAAAACAATGGATATAGCTTTATCACTAGAGCCTATGACATCCTTAGCTATGGGCTTTTAACTGTCTTATAATGATTCCTATCAGATGGAGTGGGCCTTAGTTCTAATCAGAAAGCAGTTGGTTACCCATATCACAGTGTTGCCACTATTACACCACTGAGCATACCTTGCCTGGTGGGTCCGTAGTGCTGCACTCAAGGTCCACAGCTGTGTAAGACCATTGATGACTTTCCTCCTTTAGCACTGTGCTCAGAGCCAAGAACCATTTCTAGGGTTATTTTTAGTATTGATTCTGCTCAATTTCTGCTACTGAAGGAGCTCATACTTTACAGGGCAGTGTCCTGAACACCCATGGATTCAGACACAATTTGTGATGATGAGGAAGTTACATATCGTCCTTAGGGGCTTGAGAGAATTACTGGCTTAAACAGTAAGAGGAATATCTTCTGAACCGAGTAGTCCTCAAATACTCCCATGTGATTCAAAGGTCCTTTCCTTCCCTGGTATTCCTTCTCTTACTTTTCAAGTAGCTTCCCTGACAGTAGCAACTGGAGCTCACAGTGATTTTCCTGTGACAAGGAGAGGCTTTCTCAAGGTCTTTGCTATTAACTCCTTTATGCCCTGGAGCTGATGTGGTGGTACGCCACAGGTAAGGTCTTAGATTCTGTCCTACCCAGAGGATTGACTTCGGTGTGTCTGATTTTCCTTCATTACACTGAGACCAGTTGTGATTTCTTTCTCATTTTTGATGAGATTTCTATCTAGGTAAAGCCTGCAGTCACACAGGCTGGTTTAATACTTGAAAAGTAACATGTCACACTATTTGTAAATAGAAACATAAGTGACATTGTCTCTAATCCTGGAAGGTGGATATTTTGCCATTTCTATGAATACAGAATTTAAAATGCAATTCAAAGATCAAAGTGCATGACCTCAATAGGAACCCAGGTATGGTGATGTCGCCCTACAGGTTCAATGGGGAAAGAAAGGGCTTGCTCCCTATGGCTACAAGACATGCTGTAGAATCATATGATGTAATCTTCCATAGCCAAGGGGCCTTGATTGTCAATGCATTTCTGGACCTTGTGTACTAAAGTAAGAAGCACTCTCATATAGTTCAATTCCACTGTCAGAGTGACCCAGCCCGATAAGCCAGGATTGTCTGTGCAAGATCCTACTGTAGACTTCAAAGTCTGCAGTGAAGAGGTCTTTTTTCCCCTTCCAGAATGACAGTACCACGAGAGGGAGGCTTATTCATCCCCTTGCAGAGAAGGTCTAGAGGTAGGCTACTGTTGGGTGCTGACATACCCAGACCCATATACTCTGTGTCAGGCCAAAAAAGCCTGGGCAAGGTCAGTGCCCTTTTATTTACTTCCCTGATCTTTGTTGATGCACCTTGTGTGCACCCATACCCTATTTTGCAATCAGTGGTTTTCCTGTTATGATGAGGAGTCTTGCACCCATTGCCAGAGAACACACTGACAGGTACAGGAACCCAGGGCAGGGGAACTTAAGGGGTATATAAGCTTGCTAAATAAAGGCTGAGGGAGCAGAAGCAGCTGATCTCCCTGAATGATGGAACTGACTGTCTCTTGAGTGCTGATTTAACCCTGACGACCCTCTCCAGGCTCGGCTACACTAGGCGGGACGCGACAGGCTACAAGCAGATGATGCTCAGTATCATGCTGATGAGTTCTGGATGTCTGTCTAGAACAATTTCCTTTTCTTTTAGCTGTGATGCATTGCCTGGCACAACTTTTCCTTGATTTTCATGTGACTGTAAACACAAATAATAAAGAGGGTCCGTTGGTCTTATGGGCTTCGATGTAACTTAGACTAGATTATCTATAAGCTGCAGAAATTTACCACCCGGAGCTCTGGAGCTTGTGAAGTCTATGATCAAGACTCTGTTGCTCTGGTATATGGTAATCTCTAACCTTTCACAGGCCACACTCTTCTGGTTTGTGCCCTCATGTGGTAGGCTTCTATTACAAGGCTCTGTTCTACTCATGGGGGCACAGACCCCTCACTAATTCTCCACCTTTTATAACTATCTCACTGGCGATCTGATTTTAGAAAGACTTTTGTTTTCTTCCTTCTTCCCTCCCTTCCTCCCTCTCTTCCTTCCTTCTTTTCTTTCTTCCTCTCTCTCTTTCTTCCTCCTTTGAAAAAAATAGATATTCAGTCCATTACAGAGATAAAATGTAGATAAGGTCAAGAGTAAAACAGATGTGGATTTCTTTGGATCCAAATTTCTTTGTCCCCTGCGAGACTTCATTGAGTATTAATAAAAAAAAAATCCATAATGTTTACATTTTACAATTTGTAGCCATTCTTAATCCCTTTGAAGGGCATTTACTTGCTTGATTGGTTTTATGATCTTTCTCTAGTCAACTGTCAATCTAAACATGTATTTATCAATATTAAAGTACCTAAGTGGTACATTCAGATCCTCAGCCACACACAGCAAAACCACTTTGATGTTTTCCCTGTGTCATACAGAAAGCTTGTTTTGGACAGTTGGAGTATGGCACACCATTGCACAGCATGTACCTGAAAGTTGAGATTGTTTTATGCAATTGTCAACAATTTGAAGTTTCCTTGGTGGTAAGAAAATTCTCTTTTAAGGTTTTCAATTATATGTTATCATGTATCATGTCCAGAATCATACTTAAAATGAATGAAAATTGTTGTTCTACTTTTTCTGACTGCCAACTTACAATATAAAACAGGGATTTATTTAAAAATCAAATGATACGAGAAAAATATAAAGTTTCTAAAGGTAGTAATGGTAAATAATTTTCAATTTTAATTGAGTTTATTTATTGTGTGTGTCCACATGCACTATATATATATATGCATACACACACACACACACACACACACACACATATATATATATGGATGTCATGTACCATGACATGCATGAAGTGTATATATAGGGATGTCACATAGCATGGCGTATATGAAGTGTATATATAGGGGTGTCATGTAGCACGGCATGTATGAAGTGTATATATAGGTGTAACAAAGTTTTCTGTCCCATCTGGTCAGATGTCTAGACCCACAGACCTGCAGTCCCAGACTGCTTAGCAGCTCACCACTATTAATGCCCTCCAAAATGACTTGGACACATATTAATTTCGTGCTCTTTGGCCTATGACTTAGGCACATTGCTAGCTAGCTCTTTCATCTTAACTCAACCCATTCTCATTAATCTATCTGCCACGTGGCCTGTGGCTCAATGTGTTCCTTGCATGTTTCTTCTTAAGGTGCCTGGCTCGATCTGTGTTGACAAGGCCCTTCTTTTCCTACCTACTCTGATTCTTCACCTACTTCTTCTACAGTGCTTGCCAAGGGTCAAAACAGCTCCTTTATTTAAAGATTGCTATTCACAGCATACAGAAATACATTCCCACATCACCTCCCCATTTCTGTCTAATTAAAAAGGAAGGTTTCAATTTTAACATAGAAAAATTACATATAACAAAATAGCTATCAAACAAGAATTACAGTTACAATATCTAGTCTATTTGTATTTAGAAAAATTAAAGAAAATACTCTATCATCTACCTTATCCTTGTGAATCTAAAGTTTCATATCTAATACACCAATCTTCAACTATATCAAAGACCACAGAAGGATATAATATTTACCCAAATAAACAGAAAGTGCAAGAGACTTCAAAAATCTAGAAATGACAGAGATGACACCTATGTGCCTGGAAAGTCACCCAAAGTTCACTTATAAGTTTGGGGCATCCATCTTTAGCATACAGGCCCAGAGTCTCTGGTGTACTTTTCAGTGAAGCAGGAAATCTGAAAGAATGTTCTGCTCATTCCGGCATAGTTTATCAGTTGCTTCTCCTTGTGTACTGAAAAATGTTTGGGCAGTTTTCTCTGCAAAGCAGGAATCTGAAGGACCATCTCGGCTTGTTCTGTAAAAGTTTTAAGGTCACTTTCTTATAGAATCTGCATGTCCTGTTTAAATAGCATATTGCCAAACAGTCAATACAAGAACGCATTCTTGTCCAGTGGCTAGCTGCTGTCACAATGAAAGTAGACTCTATATGGAGTTTATTCGATGCCCGTTTTTCTCTAGAAGTAGATTGGTGCTGCCAAGAGCAGATCTGTCTCACTGTCCAGAAAAGTCTAAGTTCTTAAAATATTTTAAATGCCTTATTCTGTAGGTTTTAGAAGTGTTTGAAGATTACCTATCTAATTAAAATCTATCTTTGTATACCTAAAAATCTAACTAATGTGCATTTATTAATTATACATTACAATTTTAAATGAGTTACATTGTTACAATAAGGTTTCTGGCCTGGTCTGGCTAGAGGTCCAGACCCATAGACCTGCAGCCCCAGACAGCTTAGCCCCCCACTGCTACTTAGTCCTCCCCAAAGGACTCAGATGCTTACATTAATTTCATACTGTTTGGTCTATGGCTCAGGCACCTTGCTAGCTTGCTCTTTCATTTTAACTCAACCCATTTCCATTAATGTATCATGTCATGTGGCCTGTGGCTCACCTGTGTTCCTTACATGTTGCTCCTTTGGGCAGCTGGCTCCATCTCCTTACATGTTGCTCCTTTGGGCAGCTGGCTCTATCTGTCTCTGACTCCACTCTTCCTTTCCTACCTATTCTGATTCTCCCACCTACTTTTTCTATGGTGCCTGTCATGGGCCAAAACAGCTCCTTTATTTAAAGATTGATATTCACATCATTACATAAACATCATACCTTACACACGAGTAGAAAAATACATACAGCATTGTGGTTGGATTTAGGTGTTAGTTGATAAGGTTGGAAGACCTTTATTTAAGGTTTTGGGTTTTTGAAGGGAGAATGGTTAGTTTTATTTAAGAGGTGCTGTTGAGATCTTGGGGAGCTTGTTTTAGTTTTTGACTGTTGGAGAGACTGGTTTGGTATTTATTGTTTTTTATATAGATAATTTGATCTATTAGGCATCTATATAAGTTGCCTTCACAGCATAACAGAACTGACTTTAAATTTGTATCAATAAACCAAAGTCCATACCACTGTAAAATATTTTGAGATTAACCATTGATTTTTGGATTAAAGTAAATTTAATAATCTAATTTTTTAAAAATCACTCATTTACCCACATTCCCCTTTTCTTCTTAGAATAGATTAACTATGACCATTAACCATTTACAATGACAACAAACATTTATACGCAATATTTCGGGAATTTGGGTGTAGCTTTCCATTACTACTTCCTGCTGATTAAGGAGCTTTGGCAATTTTACAGTTTCTTGAGATTGGATCATCTTAGTCTATAGCTTTGAAACTTTTGTGACCATCTCTTCCCATCAGAATTTTCAGGTGGTCTTGGTTGATGAAACCATATTTGCCTGGAGGCAGTCCACAGGTTCTCGTCTTCAATAGAAACAAAAGCAAAACATCTGTTCCAGAACAATATATCCTTAGACCAATTTTCAGAGTCAAGATATCTTTAAAATATATATTTTTGTTTAACTTACCAGCCTTTGCAATCAATTGTCTTTCTGCAGTTAGCCCATTAACAGTTAAAAAATTAAAAGAAAACAAACAACCATAATCCAAACCCTGGGTCTATTTTCCATCTTTACGTAGCTTACAATATTTTTATACTCTATTTCTCTTTTTTAGGGCTAGAGGCCAGTGGTGGAGCTGAATTTGCATAGATTAACTTTGGGTACACAATGAAGCCATAACAAGTCCCAAGGTGAGAAAGCCTGGGAGCAGGGAGGAGCGATTTCTGGTTTACCCCAAGTTTGAAACCCTACCTTAAGACAGACTGAAGGACGAGGTAATTACAATAGTGACCCCTGAATTAACA
Organism: Phyllotis vaccarum; assembly: GCA_033318265.1. Lineage (NCBI taxonomy): Eukaryota > Metazoa > Chordata > Mammalia > Rodentia > Cricetidae > Phyllotis > Phyllotis vaccarum. The sequence continues at coordinate 12,361,087 of JARWLC010000019.1, forward strand.
TGAGCTACAGAAACGAGGGGGAAAGAGGGCATGTCTGTGCAGGTCTGTGATGGCACCCAGGACTCCACAGCTCCACGTGTCCTTTCCATTCATACCCTTCCTTGGAAATTGCTCCTGTTGCTTACCTCTGTTGTGAATAGCAATGTTCCCAAAGTATTTATGTCTCTTGCACCCTTGGGAAGCTGTATGATTATTGAGTTTCCCTGTCTTGTCAGTCACTTTTTCAAGGTAACTACATGCCCTACACTGTTGATAGAGTGGGTTGCCAGTTATATTTCTTTGACCTAGTCTGGGAAATTTGATGTTTTCTCCTGGGGATGTGTAGATTGAAGACTCCAAGTGGGCTCTGTTGAGCACTAGACAGGAAATATCTAGTCATGCTTTAAAGGGGCCATTGATGCAAGTTTAAAGCCAAACTTGCCAACTGATGTTTATAGTAAGAAATTTCTGACCCATCTGATGCAAGGTCCAAATGAATCTCTCCTGCGATGGCCTGACCTAGCCCAAGGTTTGGACGCACAGCCCCACTGGTCCCAGATATTCACACAAAGGCTTATATTAATTGCATGCTGTTCATCCCATGGCTCAGTCTTATTGCTAGCTATCTCTTGCATTATAGCTCAACCCATTTCTATTAACGTGTCTTGCCCTGTGGCTTGTGGCTTACCTGTATTGCATTACATATTGCTTCTTGGGTGGCTGGATCATGACTCATGACTCTATTCTCCTTCCCCTGTATTTATGCTTGGATTTCCTGCCTGCCTCTAAGCTGCTTTATCATAGAACAAAACAATTCCTTTATTATCCAATGATATTCACAACATACACAAAGACATCCCACATCAAGATGTTTGCTTTAGGTTCTTTAAAACTCTCAATTCATAGCCTTACTAGCTCTCAGGAAAACCAAGAGGACTCTTGTTATTATGGGATGTCCTGCACTATAGCATTTCTTTGGGGGAAAGGGTGTATCAGGCTTAATCAGGTGATCTCAGCAGTTAGCCATGCTGGAATAAAGCCTTTCTGGTCTGATGCACTTGTCTGTACAAAGGTTAAGTGTTGGGAGAAGATGACAGATTTCCTGCTGAATCCTCTAGTATAGAATCATTTATATACAGTCATTTAAATGTAAGTATTACAATAATATAAATGGGGTTATTATTGCAGCCTATGAAGCAATATAAGATATTCACTATATATTCTGATTCCATTATCTGTCTTTATCATATAAGAAAAGTAAAGTATAATTTAAACAAATGACATCTGCATCTGGTTTCCCATAATTCCAAGTCTTAAACCATACATTATATAGCACCTCACAGGGAAGCCATGCAAAACATTTGACTATTCCTGGTAATCCCCTGATGCTCTGGATGCAGATCACCCAGACTTTCAGGAGGGTGAAAAGGGGTGAGGACATGACCAGACCAACAATATCTTATCTTGGATGTGCAGAGGAAGATGTTGTGATACAGGAGCTGTTAGCACTCTCATCTTCTGCAGTCCCATTGAAGGGATATCCCAGAAAATTTGCTCTGGAGGAAGCTCACACAGCCTTCTGAGCTGATGACATTATGAAGAATAAAGGGAAAGGTATTGGCTGACATTTGGGTGTGCGGTGAAGCCATGCTAAGTCCCAGAATGAGAAACAGATTTTTGAACTCATTGGTTCTGAAGACTCCATCTGCTACCTATCTTGGCAATGTCAGTGTATGCTGGATTGAGCCCAGAGTATACACCCAAATGCATTCCATTATATTTCCTAAAGATATGATGAGAGATCCTGTAAAGGATGCTATGATAGTTTTTACTGATGGTTCCTCCAATGGAAGAGCTGCTTATATTATTAATGGTAAAGTTTATGTAGTGTGAACAGCTCCATCTTAGGCTCAGATGGTACGATTATGAGCTATGGCTATGGTTTTCCAGCTTTTTATAAACAGTTCATTTAATTTTTGTACTTATAGTCATTATATTTTTAGATCCCTTCATTTATAGAGACTGTTCCCTGCACTGTGACTAGAAATGATCAGTTCAGGATGGTGTTTCAGCAAATTCAAGATGCCATTTATCAAAGAAAGTTGACATGCTCTGTGGGTCATTTCAGGAACTTATTCCAATCTTCCTGGCCCTCTAACTAATGATAATGGAGCTAAATTAATACAGATGCCTGTCATCATTAGAATAGCAGAAGTTTAAGAAAACAGTTTATCCTTACCAAGGAAGTTGCTCATTAGATTGTTAAATAACTTGATATGTGCCTTCAGTATTTGCCTGCGCCTTACTCAGGAGTAAATCCTTGGCATCTTCTTTCTAATCAATTATGTCAAATGAATGGTACTCATATTGCATAATTTGTCAAATTAAAACATGTGCATGTGACATTTGATACCTATTCAGAGTTTTTTGATGTTCACTTTACAAATTGGGGACGTCATTAAGCATGTGATAGCTCATTGCTTAAAATGGTTTTTGTATATGGGGATTCCAGAAATTATAAAAAACAAATAATGGATCAGGATATATTAGTAAAGCATTTCAACAATTTTATTCCCAACAGAAAAAGCGGTTGGGGAATCATTGGGAAAAGGAGCTAGGCCTTCCAAGGGTAGGCAACTGTTGATTGGCATGGGCAGTTTGTGGAGTCTTGAGAGGTGGGATCAGACTGGGTTCCTGTGCATGGGTTAGCACCTTGGAGCCCATTTCCTGCAGAGGAACACCAAACCCGGTCTTGACTTTGGGATGAGAAAATCAGGCTTGCCTGGAATGGATGTGCCATGCTGAGCTGACCCACCTTGAGACTTCTTACTCTTTTGGGGGAGGTGATGGGTGGATGGAGAGGGGTGAGGCTGAAGGTTGATTGTGAGGGATTGTGAGGAGGGAAGGGAGGGGATAGGGAAATACATGAATAAAAAGACATTTGTTTCATAAAAAAATAATAAAATGAATTTACAAAAATTGTGCATAGAACAGGAATTCCTTATAATCCTCAAGGACAAAGTACTGTTGAATAAGCCTATGGCATTCTCAAGATGCAGATCAAAAAATAAAAAAGGGGGTGTGTCTTAGGTCACCACAAACTTGTATTGTCTTGTGCTCCCTTTATTTTAAATTTTTTTGAATGTTGATGCTGATGAGCAATCTTCCGTGATAGATTTTGGTATGATGGCACTCAAGAGACTTTTGTTCTGAGAAAATGTAATAATCATTGCACTGCATTATGGAAGAACCCCAACGAAGTTTTGATATGGGGACAAGAGCATGTCTGTGTTTTTCTCAGGAAGAAAATGGCTGTAACGGTCTCCTGAGCACTTGGTGTGGTGTGTGGAACAGAGAAATGCCAGCCTTGATGATATTGTGGCTGCTTATGCTCCCCCAGAGGAGTTGGAGTGAGATTTCCTGATCCTCAGATATTACACCTTCAGGGATGGGAAGAAGATTATGGTGATGGTTAATGATTCTCAGCTTCTTGATAGACCTGCTTCACAAATTTCTGTGAGTTCTAATTATTCCATTTCCAGCTGAGAAATTTGTTTTTCCAAAAATGAATCTGTGGCTAGATGTTTAGCTATTTATCTACATTGTATTTTGGGACACGGAGGTCATATTTGCCAGTATCGTGGTATCCCTGGGCAATTTACTAAGTCCATGTATGGTGTCCTCTGAGAATTCCACAAGGAGCTGAGGAAATGAGGCATTATTTCCTGGGCACTTTTTCAAGTGGCTTACAGGTCTTGAAGTCTCCCTTAGATATTAATTTTGATGCTGGAAAAGGGAAATTTATTATTTATGGCCCATGGGTAGAGATACACTCAGACAACTGCTAATTGGGGCATCCTAGTCTATCACTGAATATAGCTAGTACCCTCCAGGCTTAGAGTCTACTTTAAGCACTATTTCCTCTAAGGAAGCAAATCTTTTATATGCATGCCTGGGTTAGAGCATTTCTTCCTATATAGTTACCTGCATATTTACTCCATCACAATCATCTGACTGACAAGAAATGATGTATATCATATTTTTCTTTCCTATAAGTTGCTTCCCAAACAACCAACACAACATGAAAGCTTAATATAAATTATTAATGCTTGGCTGATAGCTCAGGCTTGTTACTTTCTAATTCTTACACTTAAATTAGCCCACATTATTTTATTTAAAAAGTTTTTTCCTTGTCTACCAATGCTGCCCCTCCCTTCCCTCCTCCCAGTCCCTCCTAGTTATCCCTCAGCCTGACTCCACTCCACACCCCCCCAATCCATTCCCAAAGAAGGCAAGGAGTCTCGTTGGGTGAGTTCAGTCTGGCATATTCAGTTGAGGAAGGTCCAAGTCCCTCATCCCAGTAATAAGGCTGGGCTAGGTGTTCCTCTTTAGGGAATAACTCATATTTCTTATCTATGCTTTGTCATGTGGCTCATGGCTCGTTACCTCATTTCTTTTTTTTTATTATTTAAGATCTTTTTATTTTATATAACCTCTACTGCTTCCCCTTCTTCCCTTTCTCCTGCTCCCCTTCACCTCTCCCAGCCTAGTAAGGCCTCCTTTGAGTAGTCAACACAGGCTAACACATCAAGTTGGTCCAAGTTCATTGTTGATCATCTCCATCCTTCCCTCAACCTGGCCATCTCAAACTCTCTTGTTTCCACCCCTATCCTCTACTTTCTACATCTCCTCTAAGTTTACCGAGGAGATCTTAGCCATTTTTTCCTTCCTGGGACAATCTATGTGTATCCTTCTTAGGATCCTCTCTACCTATCTTCTCTGGGGTTGTGGAATTTAGTCTGTTCATCCTTTGTGTTTACTATCCACTTATGAGTGAGTACATACTGTGTTTGTCTTTCTATGTCTGGGTTACCACACTCAGGATGATTTTTCTAGTTCCATTCATTTGCCTATAAATTTCATGATGTCATTGTTTTTTTAATATAATTGAGGAATACTCCATTGTGTAAATGTAATACATTTTTTAATTCATTTTTTGGCTGAGTGGCATCTAGATTGTTTCTAGATTCTAGTTATTACAAATAATGATGCTAGGAGCATAGTTGAGCAAGTGACTTTGTGGTGTGGTTGAACGTATTTTAGGCATATGCCCAAGAGTGGTAATGCTGAGTCCTGAGGTAGGCTGACTCCCAGTTTTCTGAGTAACTGCCATACTGCTTTCCAAAGTGGCTGTACAAGTTTACATTTACACCCACAGTGGATGAGTCTTCCCCTTTCTCCACATTCTCTCCAACATAAGCTGTCATTAGTGTTTTTGATCTTAGCCATTCTGACAGGTCTAAGATGGTATTTCACAGTCATTTTGATTTGCATATACTTGGTGGGTATGGATGCTACGTTACATACTTCTTCCTAAGGGACACCTTTTCATTCCCTATATCTGAAAGCCAGCTTAGCCTCAAGAACCAGAGTAGTATTATTGGTACACATCAGGGAGTTCTTTGGACAAAAGTTCTTGGAACAAAATGAACCCCTGTCAGTGTTATGGCAGTTCCATTAGTTTCAAAAAAAGGGAGAAGGCATACTGGCCATCATTCTGGAACTTTTCACTCAGTCACTTACTTCTCTGTCACCTCCCATTTGTTTTTTTTGTTTATCTTTCCTTATTGGCTAATTTATTTGGACATTCTCCCCAAACTAATTTTGATTGAAGAGTATTTCTGAGGATCACATGCCATGTAACTACATGAAGCATACATGTGAGTAAGAGGCCACTTTCTTTTTAGTTATTATAGAAAAAGCTAAACAGAAGCTTTTTAAAAATATATTTATTTATTATAAGGGTTGTACATGCAAAGGCATACGTGTATTCAGAAGTTTCTTTGTCCTACCTGGCCAATATCACAGCCATTTAGTCTCAAATAATCATGGAGAGGCTTATATTTATTATAAACTGTATGGCCAATGCCTTGGTAATATTATTTGCTAACTATTACTCATAAACTAACCTATGATTCTTTTTCATCTTATGCTACAAGGGTTAGTATCTTTGCTTCAGTGCAGCATTCCCATTTTCCTCTGCTTCCTCAACATTTGCTGCTCTGCTTTCCCAGAATTCTCCAAGTCTGGCTGTCATACTTCTTCCTGCCTGCTTTAGTACAAGTGAAAAATATTTACAGCATTATCCCATACATATTAATAAGACCAGAGGACAGCTTTTGGGAGTTTGTTTTGCTTCTTCCACAGGGTGGATCCTAGAGATGAGACTAAGGTTGTCAAACTTAGAAACAAGTACCTTAAGCCACTGAGCCCTGTCACTGGCCGAAGAGAGGAATTGAATTATAAGTCATTAAAGTGCATAGACATAAGGTTTGTCCCTCACAGAATGAGGTACTGGAACACATAGGAATGGTGGTCGTCTAGCTTGCAGGAAACTAGAGCTTCTGGGAATGGGAACACTAGGAAGTGAGCAGAGGTCATTGATCAAGGGTATGTGGGTTCCAAGAAGAGAACTTTCCTATGTTATCCCAGCATAGGCAGCTTCTCCTCACATAGGCATCCTGAGAGCAAAAGAGAACACTGTACAATGTTAGCACTTCTACCTGCTGTAGAATAAACGATTTATACATTGTACATTTTTGTCACTCTGTTTTAATAAAAAGCTGATTGGCTGTTAGCCAGGTAGATTTTATATGGGACAACCAAATTAGGAGGATGATAGGAAGAAGGAGGACAGAGTCAGAGATGTGAGCTCTCCCTGTAGAAAGAAGGACATGTAGAAAATGAGGTAACAAGCCATGAAACATAAAGCAAAGCATAGATAAAGAATATACGTTATTTTAAATACAAGAGTTATGTAGGAACAAATTTGAGCTATTGGTAGAACATTTTGTAGTTCATATTAAGTCTCTGTGGTGTATCTGCTATTTGGAAGGTAGCTTGCAGGAAAACACCACATACATTTGATGTTTCAATATGGGGCAAAGCTTTAAAAAGGACTCTAAACACACAAAAATAGAGTCAAACTTGGCTTCTTGGTAATTGCTTTTTCTTTGGTGGGGTATGTTTGCTGCTGGTGGGTAGAGGTGCAGCTCTTTTAAGAGATGACTTCCTACTATGGGGTTAGCAACAAAACAGGAGGCACTTTTGAGACTGCTTTCTGCCAGACACTTAAATGGTATTAATGAGGAGTGGGTGACGTGCTGCTTGGTGTTTCTTAATTATACATTAAAATTTTAAATGAATTGCATAGATTTAATATACCAAATAATAGTAGAAATATACATATATTATAACAAAATTAACTTTAAATTTGTATTAATAAACTAAAATTCATACCAATGTAATATATTTGAGATTAATAGTTGTTTTTTGTATTTAAGTAGATTCAATAATCTACCTTTTTATTTTAGCATTTTTATATCCCTTTTCCTTTTTAGAATGAGATTCCTGAATCTACTTTCTTTTGATCAGCTATTTTTCTGACCATTCCAAGAATAATTTGTAACCAACTCCTCTTAACTGTTAATACATATCTATAAGTCATCTTGTTTGTAGTTAGATTCTTTAGGATGTCTTTTCTTGATCAAATCTGATCTACATTAATCTGAAATGAATCCATAACCTCTCATTTCCTGTGGAAATAAAAACATAACCTCTCCTTCAAAGTAACACATATTTTGACTTAAATTTTGAAGTCAAGATACCTTTAGAATATATGTTTGTTAAATCAAGCAGGTTTTATAATCCACAAAATTTGGATTATAAAACACAATAACATACAGGATGCAAATTTTGGGGGTGTGTTTCCCATTTTACATGGCTTTTTTGCTTCTATATTACTGTACCAATTTTAAGAACTTTATTATTTTAATACTATATATTTCTTTTTTATGACTATCTATACCTTCTCTTTTTTTTCTCCTAAGTCTATGTATATTTTTAAACTCATTGCAACCCATATAGTGGTGTTGGTTTTTTCTTATCTGAATCCGTCCTTATTATGTGTTTGTAATCCATTTCTGTGTTCATGAGCAAATTTTAAGCTGCTGTGTAGCTTAGAAAATTACATGCCGGCATCTGGCTCCTCCCCTTCAGTTTCCTGAGAGCCTAGTTTCATGGTAGAGGTACACTTACCACCAGCTCTGGCAGCCATGTTTATCACCCCAACTCCAGGAAGATTCTGGGCCTACACTGTCACCAAGCAGCATGTCACCCACTCCTCATTAATACCATTTAAGTGTCTGGCAGAAAGCAGTCTCAAAAGTGCCTCCTGTTTTGTTGCTAACCCCATAGTAGGAAGTCATCTCTTAAAAGAGCTGCACCTCTACCCACCAGCAGCAAACATACCCCACCAAAGAAAAAGCAATTACCAAGAAGCCAAGTTTGACTCTATTTTTGTGTGTTTAGAGTCCTTTTTAAAGCTTTGCCCCATATTGAAACATCAAATGTATGTGGTGTTTTCCTGCAAGCTACCTTCCAAATAGCAGATACACCACAGAGACTTAATATGAACTACAAAATGTTCTACCAATAGCTCAAATTTGTTCCTACATAACTCTTGTATTTAAAATAACGTATATTCTTTATCTATGCTTTGCTTTATGTTTCATGGCTTGTTACCTCATTTTCTACATGTCCTTCTTTCTACAGGGAGAGCTCACATCTCTGACTCTGTCCTCCTTCTTCCTATCATCCTCCTAATTTGGTTGTCCCATATAAAATCTACCTGGCTAACAGCCAATCAGCTTTTTATTAAAACAGAGTGACAAAAATGTACAATGTATAAATCGTTTATTCTACAGCAGGTAGAAGTGCTAACATTGTACAGTGTTCTCTTTTGCTCTCAGGATGCCTATGTGAGGAGAGCCAGGTGGACACTGCAGAGCATAGAGGAAGATAACAGGCAGTAACCTCTGGCACATATCGGTGAGCTCTCTCTCTCTCTCTCTCTCTCTCTCTCTCTCTCTCTCTCTCTCTCTCTCTCTCTCTCTCTCTCTCACACACACACACACACACACACACGGACACGGACACTGACATGGACACGGGGACACACGGACACATGGATACACACGGACACATGAAGATGGAAAGTAATAACAGAAGCTACCCAACATTTTTGCTGTTACCTTCTGGCCGTCACACATACTTGCATGCATATAAATACAAACACACAAATTTAATCAAAGAAAAATATAGTATATATAAATTGAGATCCAGTCTTAATAAACAAATATAAAACTTAAGGATATCATCATTGTAGGGGACCAAAATTCCTGCTCTCACTCTAAATAGTTTAGAATGTTTGATAAAATACTTATAAAAATTTTTAAAAAGTAAAACAAACATGATTTTAAAAGCAGTTGCTATGTAGTTATTCAAAGAGGCATCAAGAACTTAGTTGGCAATCCAAGATAACCAAGTAAAAAACTGTTGAAGCTAATGAGACAGGTGGCTAATTACAAGTGGGCAAAAATAAAGAGTTCCTACAAATCAGAAGATACAAACAACCCAATTAAAACAACAGCAGAAACTGAAATTTAAATTTAATAAATGAATATGTGTATGTGTGCACATGCACGTGGATGCATATGTGTGTGTGTGTGTGTGTGTGTGTGTGTGTGTGTGTGTGTGTGTGTATGTGTTTCCTAAACCATTACTTACAAAGAAAAATTTCAATAGAATGCACTACTATAATGACCAAAACAGCAGTGGCAACAGCATTTCCTGGCGAGGATGTGAGGCAGCTGGAACACACATGCACAGCTGGCATGAATGTCAAGCAGCACTATAAAAAAAATCTTCATTTCCCTTTCTGTTCGATTGTTTTGGAGACAGGGTTTTATAAAGTAGCATTGGTTGTTCTAAAATGCACTACAAATAACCCAAGTTGACCTTAAACTCATAGTCTTACTTGAGACAATATTACAAGTATGTGCCACCATTATATAACCAATGTATTTGTGTGTGTGTGTGTGTGTGTGTGTGTGTGTGTGTGTGTGTGTGTGTGTGTGTGTGTGTATGTGTGTGTGTGTTGTATGAGGTTTCTGGCTCAGACTTTCAGGCCTACCCTTGAGGTTTGGACATGCAATCCGACAGAGACACACAGATGCGTACATCAATTTTACACTAATTCACCTAGTTCCCAGGCATATAACTTGCTAACTCTTTACTTTTAAACTAACCCATGACTCTTATTTTGTTTAGCCATGAGAAAGGGTTGGTACCTTTTCTCAGAGCAGCATTTCAACTTCTTTCCTCTGCATCTGCTGGCTTCTCATCATGGTGTGTCTGTGGCATCTCTGCTCTGTTCTTCCTATTCCCAGAGTTTTCTTAGTCTTGTATTCCCGCCCACACTTCCTGTCTTCTTTTTCCCAATCAGTGCTTTTATTAAACCAGTAGATAACAATTATTTACAATGTAACATGATCCTATTACTTGTGTGTGCCTGCGTGTGTGTGTGTGTGTGTGTGTGTGTGTGTGTGTGTGTGTGTGTGTGAGAGAGAGAGAGAGAGAGAGAGAGAGAGAGAGAGAGAGAGAGAGAGAGAGAGATTGGATTGCATGCTGGTTCTCATAGGGGAAAGAAGAAGGTATTAGATTTCCACCACAGCAAGCAAAGGAACCTTCCCTACACACACACACACACACACACACACACACACACACACACACACACACGCGCGCACGCGCGCAAAGTATGAAGTTAAGAGCAGGAAATCTTGGGACAAAAGTCAACAGCAGTTAATCATGGGAACAAAAGTAAAAATGTAGCTGCTCTTGAAAAAGCTGAAGGGATCGAGGGACCAAGAAACTCTAAGCAGAGACAGAAATATTTTTAGATCTAGTCTCGATCTAGTCACATTCTTCAAATTAAGCTGATCACTAAAGACCTATGCAGTTTATTAAATATAATTTATACTTTAACTTATTGGAGGGCTCTACATTCAACAGGAAAGTAAAATATTTTTAAAGTGTAAAATTTCCATTTCTTTCCGTGCCAGCAAAAAGAAAAGTTATAAGGAAAAAATCTTTTAAAACTATATAACACATTTACATTTTAAAAAAGAAGTGTATAAGCTGGGAATGGAGGCACATAACTAATGCTAGCACTCAGGAGGCTAAGTAGAAGATCATGAGTCTAAGTTCAACCTACTTACGCTGAATTCCAAGTCAGCCTAATCTACACAGTGAGATGTGTATCAAAAGCATTCTTTTACCCCAGAAAAGGAGGAGGAAGAGGGGGAAAATGAAGAAGAGGAACAGAACAGGAAAAGACTCAGTGCTGAAAACACCCAACACTTCAGATACAGGTCATGAAGAAATCGAATTGGTGCCTAACAGGAAAGAGGCTTCTTTCTGTTGGCTAGCTTTCACAGTACCTGAAGGAGGTATTCAGGGCGCTTGTGAATAAGTCATCAATACTCCTACCCATCTGTGAACCTTATGAGTCACAATAATGTGTATAATAGTGGCACAAATGTTAAGGGGAAAACAACAGCTTTGTGATTAAATTTAAGACTCACTCAACAGGAGGGAACACGTTTGTTATTATAAATATGGTCAACACGGTAGGTGAGCTAATAGGCACTAGGGTAAACATACTAATATTGTACTAAATGAACATAATGTGTACACGTAATCTAAACCCATAGGCTAATATAGCTCCTAGATATTATTTAAGAAGTTTTCACATGTAAAATATATCTCATTTCCTCCCCTCACCCTAGGCTCAGAGGCCATCAAAGATAATTGCACAGGAAGACAGAGCAAGAAGTCAGGGAGGAGCAGAGAAAAACTGTCCCAGCAACAGGTAAATAAAAAACATGAGACATTTTAACCTCTTCCCATCCCCAGACCTAGCAGAGATCCACAAACTTTTGTGCAGCTCACTAAGGGATCCTTAATCACTAGCCACTGAATTCCTCTAGAAAAAGAAAACACAAAACAGTTTCCTTAAGGATCATTTCAAGTACAGACAAAAAGCCTAACTTAAAGGTTATACACGTCCTAATTTCAAACCGTCTTTTTTTCTCTTTCCTCTTCTCTTAATCTGACTTCCATGCCTCTAATAGCAGCGTACCTGTACTATACCATTTGAATTCTGTCACTTCCCAAGGTTCTCTCACTCATATTTTTTTCCAAGCTCCAGAAAATCAAAAATCAACTTAAAATTCATCATACTGTTCCTTAAACTCAACCAGAGTGCAGGAAAGTCACCACAGAACCAGCAGGCTGACCACCAGAAGACACTTTCTCTCATTCCTCGAGTAGACGAACATCATCCCTATGCCAGCTTGAAACAACATAAAAGACCATTGACCCCGTTCCTGCCCAATCCATGTACCTCTGCCATACATAAACCAGACTTTTCTTTTTATAATAAACATATGGGTGAGAACTAAGGATTCCTGGCATGTAGTAATACATTCCTGATAAAATGGTGCTGGCAGAACATGCCTTGTGTGGAGAGCATGCCTCTCTCATTCATATTCATGACCCAGGAAGAGCCATGTAAACCCAAAAAGTACACCTTCCCGCTACCTGGGCACCCTGGGTACTCTCTGCATCCTAACTTCATCAATACTCATACCTTAGGTGTGGCTATGTAAACTTGTGTCCACCTGCTCTCCCATAAAGGAACGTCATGAGTAGGGTCACTTTCTCTCTTCTCACATCTCTTCTCTTGTATCTGCCTGGCAACTTCCCCTAATAAACTCTAGTGTAGTTACTGGTAGTGTGAATTGTTGTCACTTGCAATAACAACAACATTCATTGCAGCGTTATTCATAATAGCAAGAACCTGAAAACAACCTAGATGTTCCTCAACAGAAGAATGAATTAATTAAAAAAAATGTGGTATATTTACACAATGGAGTATTACTCAGCAGAAAAAAATGACAACTTGAAATTTGCAGGCAAACAGATGGATCTGGAATGTATCCTCCTGAGTGAGGTAATACAGACCCAGAAAGATAGACATGGTATGAATTCACTCATAATTGGATTTTAGACATAAAGCAAAGGATAACCATATCCTCTAATCCATAAATCCTGAGCGGCTAGGTAACAGGAGAACTTAAGAGAGACATCAATGATTCCCCATGGAAGGGGAAATAGGGAAGATCTCCTGAGTAAATTGGGAATATACAGGAGAGCAAGGGGAGGTGGGAAGAGGTCATGAGAGAATGAGATGGTTGAGGGGGAGGAACAACAGAGATAGAGAGAGAGAACAAAGAAATGGATATCTTGATAGATGGAGCAATTGTGGGGGTAAAGAGAAACCTGGTGCTAGGAAAGCACCTGAGAACCCACAAGATGTTCCTGGCTAGGACTCCAAGCAATACTGGAAAGGGTGCCTGAACAGGACTTCCCCTATAATCAATTGAATGATCATCCTAATTGTCATTATAAAACTGTTATCCAGCAACTGATGGAGATAGAAGCAGAGATCCATAGCTAACCACCAGGTCAAGCTCCTGTTCCAGCTTAAGAGAGAGAAAAGAAAGAGTCTGTAAGCAAAGGGATCAGGATTATGAGGAGAAGACCCAAAGAAACAGCTGTCCCCTGCTATTGAGAGCTCACTGACTCTGAAATGACAGCTGAGGAACCTTCATGGGAAGGAACTAGATCCTCAAATGTAGATGACAGTCAAATGGCGTAGACAGTTGTAGAACCTCTTGCATTAGAAGCAAAGTTTTTTCCTGGTGCATGAACTGACATGTCGGAGGCCATTGCCTACGGAGGATCACCTTACTCAGCTTTGACACTTAGGGGAGGAACTGGATATGCCTCAACTGGATATGCCAGGCCTAACTTGTTTCAGTGGGGTTTCTGACCCCATTTGGCTAGAGGTCCAAGCCCGCAGACCTGCATTCTCAGGGTGCCTAGCTGCCTGCCACTGCTTAGGGCCCCCAAAATGACTCACTTATATTAACTTCATGCTGTTTGGCCTATGGCTTAGGTACATTGCTAGCTAGCACTTACATCTTAACTCAACCTATTTTTATTAATTCCTGCCACATGGCCCCTGGCTCACGTGTGTTCCTTACATGTTTTTATTTTTGGGCATTTGGCTGGATCTGTCTGTGACTCTGCCCTCTTTCTTTATATCTATGTGCTCCTGTCTCTGGCTACAGTGTCTGCCAAGGGTCAAAACAGCTCGTTTATTTAAAGATGGATATTCACAGCATGTGGAAAGACAATCCCACATAACTCACCTTGGGATTTCTTGTCCCACCCTGGCTTTTAACTTTTTAAGAAAAGGCAAAAGTTTGAGAGGCTGATCTTGGAGGAGTTGGGTGAAGTCAGAAGAAGGTAAATAGAGTAAATATAAACAAAATACACTGCATACAAGTATGAAATTCTCAAAGAATTATAATGATATTATTACAAAGATTGGGAATTTCTCTAGTTAGACTGTAAAATAAATTATTATAAAATACAGTTGCTATCATTGTTATTAGAAATGTAAAAGTGACCAAAAAGCACAGATACCAATTACTGTGGTATCAATAATCAAATCAGGGTTGATTATAAGACCAATCTTAGAATTGGTCACTCACTATATGAAATCACCTGACCCTCAGAGCTTTTTTGTGAGGAATGCAGAAGACAATGCACACATACAGCCTTCTTAGAGCATGGCTTAGCAAATGCTAACAATCACTTAGTAGATGTTAGCTCTTAGCACTTCTATGGTTGAAATAGGTGGTTTTTATGATCCTGGGAAGGAAGTGTGAGTAGGAAGGATGTTCTAAGTATGACTGCATTGTGGAACTTCTATGAGGAGAACAATAAACCTAGGAATTCAAAAATAACACTTAATGCAAATAAATGCTGACAATTTTAACTTCAAGAGATCTAGTCAAAGCAAAATAATCATTACATTTAGTAAGTGGTATATAACTTCATCATTATAAAAAACAAAATATATGAAAATCCTACCAATAAAAATAAAAAGCATACCATATTTTGCCTTTTAAGTTAGCAACATCATTATCCCATATTAGCCTATTATGCTATTTTAAAAAATATTCTTGGGGCGCTACACTAAATTAAATAGTAACTATAATGACTAGAAAAAACTGAAGAAAACTGTAAATAATGATGTCTCCAGAAAGAAGTGTTGACTGGAGGCCATTTATCTTCTTTGTGGCTTGGTTTAGAACAAAGACCCAAAGACCCAAAGAAACAGCTGTCCCCTGCTGTTGGGAGCTCACTGACTCTGAAATGACAGCTGAGGAACCTTTATGGAAAGGAACTAGACCCTCCAAAGGTAGGCAACAGTTGAATGGTATAGACTAAAATGTCCATAAACCAGGGACAACTTCCATAAGTCATACAACTACTACATGTACACTTATAATATAAACATTCATACCCACAGTAAAGCTAATTTAATGATAATGTTTATTAGAAAATGATAAAACTGGTGTTTAGACATAATTTATAAAAACATAAAATAATAAAATCTAGACTAGAGAATAAATTGACAAGACATAGAAAATCCTAAAATGTTCATAACATAGCTAATCCTAAGGAAATATTTGAGTAATATAAAAAAAAGACCTATATAAGATCTTAGATCTTAGTATGAAGCCAAAAATGAAGTTAAATATTAATCAATAGAAGAATGATTAAAATAAAATGAGGCAATCTACATATGCATTAAAACAACAATGGCCAGAAAAGGTATAACCTAAATTGAAGATGTACATGCTTGTTAATTGATATGGGAAAAGTTCATACAAAGAGTAAAATATTATATTATACAAGGACTAGATATAGAGGGATCTTAGGTTTTTTTTTTTTTTTTTTTTTTAAAAAATGGGTTTGCTTAAGTTTAAGCATTGAAGAAATTCTGAAACAAATATACCAAGGTATCAGTAGACTCGCAGAATAACAATTATATATATATATAATCACTTTGTATGTAGGAAGAGTCCAGTGTCTGGAAATCTAGTTGGGTATGAGAGGATCCTGGTTAGAGAAGGATGCATCTACAGATGAAACACCAACTCTCAAGAATATCAGATTTCAGAGAACCTGATAGAGGAAACAAGAGGATATAGTAGCATGTTCTCATGATCAGACAGAGCAATGAATCATGTGAGATCGCCTCTTGAACACTCATGTGTTCAGAAGATGATCCAGTTGGAAACCGTGCTTTGTCCCTTGAAGGGTTGGTAACATACCAGAGCCAGAAAGTGTCTTCAAGGGAGATTACATGACCACAGGACACACAACAGAGCAGGAGGTGATGATTAGTGCCAGCATCCCAAGTTAGAAACAAAGGGCTACCAGTATGCCCTACCTCTTGTAGCAGGCTGTTTCAGGCTATAACATAAATACAGCAGATAGCAATTGATAACTGATAGGGGAATGGTTCTCTGATGATGAAACCCCATCAGGCAAAGCTTACAGACCAGAAACTCTAAACATTGTTGTTTCTGTCTGTAATCTCATAAGTATAAAAACAGCACCTATTAGTGTCCATTTTCATTTAACACTCATGATTCCATCCTAGTCTTATGGGCATATATATCTGTGGATGATTAGAAAGATGATTTCTCATTAACCTGAGTAACTTTGCTGAATATAAATATACTGGAATACGCTCGCTCCGTTACTAGATCTCTTGTTCCGTGAGGACTCTAAGACTCTTAGAAACTTGTTTTGATTCTTTACTCAGGCTAACATAAGAAAACAACAATTCCTGCCCAGTATAAGACAAGCTATGGAAAATTAGCTGATTTAAAACTTCAGAGCAAATTCAAACTAAACTAAATGCCTCTACAAATGCCTCATAAATTAACCTGCCCAAAAAATACACAAGGACATATTCCCAAATCTATAATTTTAGAACCAAGTCAGACACAAAACAAACTTGGTGCCAAACCCTCTTCTACTAAGTCTGTCTGATAAAAACCTGACTCCCTGTGCAGATTCCTCAGAACCTTGTCTCACCAAGCACTGTGTCCCCAGCCTCAGCTGATACATCAGGAATCTTGAGGCCAGGCATTGCCATGGTTACCCACTCCCCAAAGGTGTAGCTTTTGTAACTCTTATTTTCATTGCTTCAATTCTCCTGTGCAGTGTGTGTGTGTGTGTGTGTGTGTGTGTGTGTGTGTGTGTGTGTGTGTGTGTATGTGTGTGTGTATGTGTGTGTGTGTGCATGTGTGTGTGTGTGCGTGTGTGTGCATGTGCATGTGCGTGTGTGTGTGTGTGTGTATGTGTGTGTGCATGTGTGTATAGAAAAAAGCATACAAGAAAAGGAATTAGCTCTTAAAGAGAATTAGAACTTAAAATAAGAATTGGATCTTAGAATAATTAAGGGCATGACCCTAATAGTTCATGAGTGAATTTTTTTTTTTATAGATGATAAATTTTCCTAAGTTCTGCTACTCTGAAAAGCATTCTTTCAACAACTCTGGGTGCCTTCCTGAGAACTGGTCTCACAGGCTACTATAACTTCTGTTCATATAGACTATGGGCCAGAGCCAGGTAAGAAGGGTGTACCAATTGCATGTCTGACCTCTGGTGACTTCTAACGCTGATCAGTTATTTTCAGACTCTTTTCAGAGTAAGAACATATAAGAGATAACTTCAGGCAAGAGCTAAGCCTCTGTTTAACTGTATAGTCACTGAATCCCATTATAACTGCAGGAGAAACCTTTGGAGGAAGGCAGACTGACCTGTATCAGATGGATGTCTGTATTCCTTCTAGTTGAGGAACACAGGGGAGAATTCAGGAGGAAGGTTGGAGTTCAAAAGGTCAAGAGAAAAGAAAGAGGAGGTGTGTGTGTGTTTCCCCTGCTCTTGGAGAACACATAAAGCCAGTTATAGCACATATTGGACTGAAGAAGTGAGTCTGGAATGAACGAAGCTCACTGTGTCCCAGAATAGTGAGGAGCAATCAGCATCTTAGCACATTTGGAGGTCATGTGTGCCACAGCCATGTTATGCATCTGGAACTGTTATATCAACTCGGAAGAACAAGAGTCTCAGAGCACTTTTCAGGTAGGGTGAAGTGTACGAGTGTGTGAGAAGAGAAATAGGAAGAAAACACGCAATGTACTCATGTTCCTTGTGGACCATACAAAAGATAGCAACTTCTACTGAACTTCCTGCTTTACTATGGGGACTAGTTCAAATGCTGACTCTTATTTTTTTCTATATTAACTTTATAGGTAAATATAGCTATAACAATGTCATGAGAAAGGTGATGCTCAGAAAGAGATGGCACCACAGCACTTCTGGAAGCACCACTTGGCAGCAGGGTCTCTGGGGGTGGTATTGAAATGACAGTGTCAAGTAAGATGATGAGTATATTTTGTGTGGCATCCATGAACACAATGGAAAGCATAGCAGTGGACTGTTCTGTAAGCATCTTCTTGACAGAAAATGTCAAAGAATCCTGCTAAAGAAGCAACAGCGAATATCCATCTGCCAAGGGAAGTGGGAAGCAGAGCCATAAGCCACTCAATTTACTAAAGAGCTGAGGAAGGGGGTTACCTATTAGGTTGAAGCCTAAATGCAGACCTGGGTTCCAATAGGAAACATGCTGGTATGTGTAGTGGGATTTTTTTAACTGGTTTAATAAAGAGCTGAGTGGCCCAGAAGGCAGCCAGGAAGTGTGGGCAGGGCTATTAGACTAAAAAAAAAAAAAAAAAAAAAAACCTCTGAGAATAAAACTCAAAGAACAGAGATGCTGGAGAGACACCAGAGAGATGCCAGCAGATGCAGAAGAAAAAAGACAGTTATGCTACTCTAAAAATAAATTGTTAAACAAGATAAAAATGATGAGTTGGTTTTAAAAATGAGCTGTCAAACAATATGTCTAAGCCACAAGTCAATCAACATAAAATTAATATAAGCCTTTATGTGGTTATTTGGGACAAAGCAGCAACAGGGCTAAGAGCAAATCCAAACTTCTGGACTAGGCTGGAAAGTCCAGGCCAAAACCTACTTATGACAAGTATGAGTCCTCAGAGCATTCCCACTACACCCCCCCCCCCCCCCCCGCCGCCATGTTTGTGATGTGAGGGAGAGTAGGCGGCAGGACTATGGAAGAAGACAGAGGAACACTCTGTTAGGGTTTGCACATCAGATCCACCAGAGCCAAAGAACTCCACTAACTGTACGCTGGCAGCCAGCTCGAAATGGCTTATGGGGGCTGTTGTTTTATCTGAGAGTAAGGAGGAGGGAGCAGAGTGTCTCAAGGAAGAAGGTAGCATGGTTTTTCTGGGAAGCACTGTGGCTGCAGTATAGGGAACAGACCATCAATAAGATCAGGAAGTGACTTCGATGATATCTTCTGAAATTTTCCACTTGTGGCACACTTGTAACCAAGAACATTTTTATACTTTGGGTGTATAGGCATCTAAAATAAGTAGATGAAAAAAATTAACTGAGACTAAATCATAGCAAAATTACTTTAAAACAATTGTTTGATTCACATACAAATCAAGAAAAAGCAAATTTGCATAGTAGTAAAATGAAAAAGCCTGGTTATTTTCACATGATGGATTAAATCTTGACTGGTCTGATTGCACATGCTGACAATCCCAACATAAGGAGGTAAAACGCAGGAGGATCAAAAGTAAGCCTTATCTATACTAAGAGTTCAAACCTAGCCTGGGCTTGTGGTGATATGTTTTATGTTTAATAAAGTCAGTCTGGAATATCAGAGAAGATATCTACCCACAGTCAATCCAGGAGGATCGGAGAGTGGTAACTCACACCTTTAATCCCAGCATGGGGAAAGACCAGGAGTAGTGACCTATGCCTTTAATCCCAGAATATCTGAGTTTGAGGCCAGCTTGGTTTACAGAGGGAGGTCCAGGCTCCCAGGCAGGCAGTGGTGATGCCAGGCCTTTAATCCCACAACTCCAGAGACAGAGGAAATCTTTCTGTGTTTCTGTGAGTTCAAAGCTAACTAACAAATAGTAGTAACCCAGGCCTTTAATCTTAACATGGATTTGAAACAACTGGGTGAAGAAGGTATTTAAGGCAGGCATAGGAAGACAGATGAGGCAGTAGAAGCCATGAGGAGCAAGGCTGAGCAAGCTGGAAGACAACTGGATGAGATTTGACTGTGGTGTTTCCTCTTTTTGATATTCCAGCCTTTCCCCAATATCTGTCTCTGAGTTTCCTTTATTACACCAGAATTCGTGCAACTTGGTCTACATGAAGCCTTGTCTCAAAAAAGCAAAGCAAGGGATGGAGAGATGGCTCCATGGTTAAGAATGCTTCTACTTTTCCAGATAATCGGAGTTTGGTTCCCAACACCCATAATGGATGGCTGATAACTGCTTGTAACTCATACTTTCAAGAATGCATACTGATTTATAAAAGCGCTCATGTATATCAATTTTCATTTATATATGTATATATAAGAATTATTAATAAAGTTGATAAGATATGACAGAACATTTGATGTTTTAAATATTCTAATGTATGTCATTCTCCCACCAAAACCAAGTCTCCTGAAGACCAGCACCAAATTGCTTTCTCCATGACAACAGTCACATCTTCCTAGATCAGAGCTATCTCTGCATTTCTTATCTATGCAAGCATACTGTTTATATTGCTACTTGTGTTGTCTATATTATGCTTTATCTCTTATAACAACTTCACAATATTTTATTTTATATTAACCCTTGAGAACTAGGCAACAATTTGGCATTGTCACCACAGGTCAGCTGATGTCATTTCAATAATACTGAAATGACATCAATGGTGACCTCATGATGTGGGAATGCCTTTCTGTATGCTGTGAATATCAATATTTAAATACAGAAGCTGTTTTGGGCCATGACAGGCACCATAGAAGAAGTAGGAGGAGAGATCAGAGCTTAGGTAGGAGAAGCAGGGCGGAGTCAGGCAGATCAAGCAAGCCACCCAAGGAGCAACATGTAAGGAGCACAGGTGAACCACGGGCCACGTGGCAGACGGCAGACAGATTAATAGAAATGGGTTGATTTAAGATGTAAGAGCTAGCTAGCAATGTGCCTAAGCCATAGGCCAAACAGCATAAAGTTAATATAAGCATCTGAGTCATTTCTGGGGGCCTGAGCAGCAGAGGCGGGCAGCTAAGGGGTCTGGCGCAGTCTGGGCCTCTGGCCACCCAGAACCAAAAAACCTCATTGCAACAACCTCAGCCCTTCATTTTTGTCTGTTGTTTGGATGGACAAAGGAACAATATGTTCTCAAACTTTAACTACAAATCTCTGGTAACCAGTGGTAACAGAGGAATGAGTTCTTCACAGAGTGTGCTGTTGAAGACAGTATTGAGAGTTGAAGCACCACTCTCTAACTAGCTTATAGAAAGCCTCAGTCAGCACAGTTGAGACCTTTGTGCTGTGTAACCCAGATACCTGGGCTGTTCTCTACTGTCTCTGATTTGCATAGACAATGGTTGTACGGAAGTTCTTGTGATTATACTGCTCCCAGGAGAAAAAAAAAAAACCAAATTGATTTTCTTTAAAATCATGTTATGTCAGAAGTCTACCCCAGGCAGAGAGGGCTCTACTTTGCCCAAGATCATCTTACAAAAACATCTATTTTATAGCCTCCGAAGGATGGTCAATAGTCTATTAAACTAGTTGGCATTTATCCAAACAGCACACATGGCCAACATCTGTGCCTCCTTATACTGAGGACGGATGTACATCTTCTGTTATATAAGCTCTCTCCACCTCCACTTGCTTCACCCCACTTTTACAGAGAGTTCTATTTCCCTGGCAGCTCCCTCATTCACAAGTTCTGGAATAGAGTTGCTTTGCTGTGAAACAGAATATTTAACTATATAATGATGTGTTGCTTTTGTGTTGATGCTCCATTTCTTTAAATGTGTATAGACATGTTGCTGCTTCACCTTGCCTGCCTAAGGCACCTTATTGATTTAATAAAATCAATGGCCAATGACCAATATCTAGGCCGAGGAAGTACAGGCAAGACTGGCAGAAGGAAAAAGGGACCAGCCAGCTAGACATGGAGGAAACAGGAAATCAGGATGGAAAGTACATAGGTGAGGTAAACAATACTTGGGACAGTCAATGAATAGAAATGGGTTAATTTAAGCAATAAAAATCTATCTAGAAATAAGCCTAAGCTAAGGCAGAGCAATCATAATAATAAGTTTATGTTCATGATTTGGGGGCTGGAAATTTAAGAAATCCTGTTACAGCTGTTGATCTCTCATTAATTATTGCTTCCTTCCACTTTCCTTATGACTGACAGTAATATTTACTGGTCATATTTACAGACATCCCAGCCCTGGGTATCAAACACTAGCCCGTGTCTCAGGTGAGCCCACTATTTGAGGATATTCTGCTTACTGGAGCAGGAAAATGTTGACAAAGCACAGCTCAGCTCCATCTAAGTTTCTACTTCCATCTTCTTGATCAATGAGGATTCTGGAAAGTGCATCATTAATCCCATTACATCATCTTATTGAAGATGATGATGTGTGTTTACAAAAGGAAATGCTTGTCTCATAGAATCAATAATGACAGGGCAAGGCTCTGGGTGGGAATGAACAGTCTGGAGTTTCAGTCGGACACACAGCTGCCATATGGGCGGTGTCACTCAGAAGCTGCTCTCAAAAGTAGGCCAGGCTCAGTGCTGCATTGGGCACTAGGTAGCTGCCATCAGGCAGGCTGCCCAGAGCCTCAAGACCATTTTGCACTGACTGTGGGAACCTGACCCTGGCTAGCCACATCTCTGGTCAATTATCACAGAAGGCAAATTCCAAAAATATAACCACTGCTCCAAATGGACAAAATGATAATAGTTTTCTTATAGTGGTCTTGGGAATTATTGAGCTTTTACATTCTTTCTCTACAACATTTCATGTTGTTCAGTCATTGAGAGGTAGTCGATGGGTGGGAGATACAGTATTTGTCTAGCTTGTGTTAAGCCTTGGGTTCGAGTCTAGTCTACCCAGCACAGAGGAGCTGGAGGCATGAGAGGTGGAAGGTTAACGTCATTCCCAACTATAAAGAAGTTAGAGTCCAGCCTGGGATACAGGAGGGAGATGGAGGAAGAGTAAAGGGGAGGGGAAGAGAGGGGATAGAAGGAAGGAAGCTCAGGTAGGGGAGAGCAAAAGAAGAGCAGGGAGGGAGGGAAGGGGAAGAGAGAAAGAGGTAAGTTGGCCAGGCCACAGACTGCACTGTGGAGGTCTATGAAGCACTCATGATGCAGGCTGGGGTGAGACACAAGAAACCCAGGGAAGAGGGGATGCGGATGTCCGGTCTATGGGATAGACTAGAGCAGACATTGACAGTTGCACACATGCAATGCAGGCTGGAGATGACTTTGGCACCCTTTCAAACCGATACCATTTACATACTGTCTCAGTACTTACTCAAACAGAGGTCAGTTCATCCACCTGTGGAGAAGGGTTTCGGGAAGATGTATTATTTTTCTCCTCTGCCACTCAGGTGGCCCAGACCTGAAACTGTACCATCCAAGGGCATGTTGGCCGGTGAGCTCTCTGCAACCAGAGCTTTTCAGACCTGTCACCACTCTTCCTGATTGCCTTATTAAAGTATTGTTTCTAACCACAGGTAATGTTTTCCCAGAAAGAACACTGGTGAGCAGTTCTTTCCACCACAATGTTACAGTACCATTATTGGTTAGGTCTCTGGAAATCTGTCTGGCCAGCCTGTTCCTTATTCTCACTCTGATGTACCAGCTATTGTAGCAAAAACCAGACTGTGGGCACAGACAGTAGAAGTGTATATAAGTGACCCACAGGGTAGAGGGTAAGGGGAAGTACTGAGTGGTTCTCTTGAGAGAGCCAAGATCCAGTCACAGTTCTCAATCCAGAATGAGGAAGGGACTCTGAAAAGCAGGGCATGGTAGCTCATGCCTAAAATCCAAGCAATTGGGAGCTGAAGGCAGGAAAATGGAGAGCTTGAAGTCATTCCCCACTACATAGTGAGTTTGAGGTCGGCCTGGGCTACAGAAACCTTGTCTCAAAACAGCAAAAAAGAAGTAAACCAACACACCAAGACTCAAAGTATGCAGAGCAGGAGAATTGAAATTGAGAAGCTTGGATTTTGGAACAAAGGCTTTAAATAGACCTGTATTCAAACTTGGACTCACCTTTCAATACTAGTACACTTTTGC
Organism: Phyllotis vaccarum; assembly: GCA_033318265.1. Taxonomy (NCBI): domain Eukaryota; kingdom Metazoa; phylum Chordata; class Mammalia; order Rodentia; family Cricetidae; genus Phyllotis; species Phyllotis vaccarum. Next base: position 12,385,165 of record JARWLC010000019.1, read on the forward strand.
TGAATTAATGGGTCCCTTCCTGTCTACCTCAGCTTTCTTTTCTGTATAAAAGGATCTAATATCATTTCACTCGTTATAAATTAACTGTGAAACTGGGGTCTAAGATAGAGGATATATGAATGCCTTTTGTTTCTCTTCATTCCTCTAGACTTGAGAATCCTGCCCCAGTAGTATTTCCGTTGGAAACAATGGAGTCCTTCAGTCTGGAAAAACTTTTAATCCTGATTTCTGTTCTTTTCAAATGTATTTAGGAAATAATTTTGCATATGGGTGGTGAGATGGGAGAATCAGAGGGCAGAGTGAAGGAAGTAGAATTTGCAAAGTCAGAAAACAACAGAATAATTGTCCTGGGCTCTGGAGCTCAAGGGAAGATTTGTTCTGTGTTTGTCATTGTGGTAGAGTAGATGTGACACACCACTGACCACTTTAACCATTTCCAAGTGTGCATCTCAGTGGCTATCAGCACATTCAGAACTTGTGGCCACCAGCACTCTCTCTCTCCATTAACCTCATCATTCTGAGTAGACACTCAGGAGCCATTAAACAACCTCCTCCCTTGACAACTCAGCAGAGGTTTTGAACTTGAGGTTTCCTATCCTATACCCAGCTGTGAACCTCTGGCAGCCCTTGAAGTTGCTCCATAGTATAGGGGTGTTCATTCTAGCAATAACTTCAGAGTACCGGCCTTTGGGGTCTAATTTTTTGTAGACCTACCTTATATCCTAAGTAATTAATAGAGTCTTCTTTTTCTATTTTTTCAGGAGCAATTTGTTATCCCAGAGAGGCAAAACTTCACTTGTTTGAACATTTTTTTTTTCTAGACTATCTACCTTAAAATCATCTAAGAAAATATTGTCAATATAATGTAAATTATAGATTGTGGAAACTGTACACAAATTATTTCCAATGGTTTTTGCACAAAATATTTTCACAGCATGGGGCTATTTAACATTCTCTATGGGAGAACTTTCCATTCTTAACAGGCTGAGAATTGTTATAAATAGGGAACATGAAGGTAAATTTTTCCTTATCCTGTTTTTTAGAGGTACAGTCAATAAGTATAATAGGCCATTCTTTAGGTACCAGAGAAAACAAGGGCATTCCAGGCTGTAGAGGGTCCATTAACTGAATTACTTTATTTATGACTTTCAAATCTTCCATCATTCCCCATTTTTCAGATTTCTCTTGGATAACAAATATAGGAGAATTCCAAAGACTGGTAGATTCTTCAATATGGTGAGCGTTGAGTTGCTCAGAACTATCTGATGTAAGCCTTATAGTTTCTTTGATGTCACAGGCCACTGCCCAACCCAGACAGGTTGTCAATTATCCATTTTAAGGGCAGGCTATAGGCACCTCTGAGAGGTCAACAGCTGTTGTGCCCTGTTTTTGTGCAGCCTGAATGGTTGGTGACTGTTTTTTTGTATAGTGTCTTATTTTTTTTTCCCTAGAAACGTAAACTGGTTTATGATCTTCTTCTGAGACTGGAAGAATATTAATCTAGGTATTCAATTATTGTATCAGATCAGGACAACATAGATTCACTGATACATTAGCTACATTTGGCCTCGACTTTTCTCTTTTTCCTTCCTGCCTTATGCATTCAACACATATTGTGCTTTGTTCTACCTGAGATATAGTTTCAGTTCTTAGGAACTGAACAACTCCCGAAGAGGCCAATTCAGATACCATGATTCTGGTGTAATTATAGTCACAGCTGCTTATGTCCAGTAAGCCTTTAATTATAATGTTATTTATTTGTACCCTTAGATTTGGTCTTTGGTCATTTATGAAACACTGCCAAAATATTTGTTTTATGGTTTCTTCTGAAATTTTTTATTCATTTTTCAAACTTGTCCTATCATCTAGTGTAGTACTTTTTTTTTTTTTCTTATGTTAGGAACTAGATCATCTAATTGTTTTGGAGAGGAGTTTCCTCCACATTGACTGGGAATGACTGGACCACGTTTGATTTGGGGGCCTATGAGAGGCCCCTTAAAGCATGCCATGATGTAGGGGACACAGCCTCTGGAGAGCCCCAGCAGAAGAGATAAGTTACCCTCCTCTCGGCTGGCCACACAGGCCAGCTAGAACAGTCCCCAGGTCTAGGCAACAGGGCACAAAATGTACCCCCAACTCATCTCATTTCCAACTGCAGGCAAACAGGAAGTACCCTTGTCTGTAAGTTTGACTATCTACACCTCCCACTGCCATCAGATCTTCTATAAGCCTCAACCCATTTACCAAAATCACTAATTTCCTCAGCTTCCACTGCTTCCTGAGACAAAGCGTCTAGAAAGCCCAAGCAGAAAAGTTGAGTTACCCTCCTCCAAGCTGGCCAGCAAAGCCAGCTAGGATTGCTTCCAGGTCTGGGCAACAGGGCACAAAACATGCCCCCAACACATCTCAGCTTCAGCTGCAGGTAAGCAAGCATGACCCCTGCCTCCAAGCCTGACTATACCCCCATAAAAAGTTATATCCCATAAGCCTCAATCCATTTCCCTAAATCACCCATCTCCCCAACCTCAGCTGCTTCCTGACACACAGCCCCTGGAAAGCTCCAGCAGAAGAGCTGCCTCCTGAGTCTGGAGAGCCGCAGCAGAGGAGATTCCACGGCCTCCGAATTCTTCAAAAGTTCCACTCGTATACCAAGAGCACCTAGTATATCAAAAACAGCTAGCTGAAACACAGACAACAATTTCAGTGATCAGTGGAAGAGATTGGTAGAAGCCAGTGCAAACTGGTTCAACAGCATAAAGAACAATATAGCACCAGTAGAACCTAGTGTTCTACAACAGCAAGACCAGAGCATAACAATGTAGACAAAAGCAGAGGAATCCAAGCTTGAAAATATCTTTATAAAGATGGTAGAAGCCTTTAAAGAGGAACTGAAAGAAGAAATGAAACACTTCCTTAAGGAAATACAGAAAAAGACACGCAGAAAACAGTAAACTTAAGGAAAGACTAGAGAGCCGAGAAAGAGCAATTGAAAGGTGATGGAAAGAGTTGCAAGACTTAGAAACTGAAACAGAAGCAATAAAGATGCACAAATGCAGGAATGCTGGGAATGGAAAATCAGAAGGAACAAACCAGAACCGCAGATACAAGAATAGCCAGCAGAATGCAAAAGATGGGAAAAAGAATCTCCGGTGTGATAGTGGAAATGGGTATGTCAGTCAAAGAAAACATTAAGACCAGAAAAGCCGCAACACAAAACATCCAGGAGAAAACCAGATTCAAACAATACCTATCCACAAATCCAGTCCTACGGAAAGCACTAGAAGGAAAACTCCAACCTAGGGAAATTAGAAACAACAACAAAGCCACAGGCAATAGATGATCCCACAGAAGCAACCTTCAAAGAAGGGAAACACACACACTACCACCAAAGATAACAGGAGTTAACAGTAATTGATCATTATTATCCTTTAATATCAATGGATTCAACCAACCTATAAAAAGGCACACCCTCCACAATGGATATGCAAACAGGATCCATCATCCTTCTGCTGCAAACAAGATGCCCACCTCAACTTCAAAGACTGACACTGGCTCAGAGTGAAGGGTTGGGAAAAGAGTTTCCAATCAAATGGAAGAAAGCTAGTGTAGCCATCCTAATATCTCACAAAATCGACTTGAAAAAATTGAATCAAAAGAGATTAGGAAGGACATTACATATTCATGTCAGGGAAAATATATCAAGAAAAAATATCAATCCTGAACATTTATGCCGTCAATAAAGGACACCTGCATGTATAAAAGAAACATCAAACTTAATCCTTACATCAAACCATACGAACTAATAGTGGGATACTACAATACCCTATTCTCACTAATGGATACATCTTTCAAACAGAAACTATACAGAGAAAAAAGGGAGCTAACAGATATTATGACTCAAATGGACTTAACATACATACATACATACATACATACATACATACATACATACATACATACATACATACATAGACATTCATACCCACACACAAATGACATTCCACCCAAATACGAGGAATATACCTCCTTCTCAGCACCACATGGAACTTTCTCTAAAAATTGACCACATATTCAGTCATAAAACAAATATGAATAGATACAAAGTACAGGAATAACCTTTTATATCAGAGCACCAACGGCTACAGTTAGGGTTCAACAACAACACAAACCAGAAGAATTCTACAAACTCATGGATACTGATCATCCCTCAATTGAACCACTTCTGGGTCAAGGAAGAAGTAAAGAAAAAATAAAGAATTTTTAGAATTTAATAAATATTAATCCACAGCACACTCAAAGTTATGGGACAAAATAAAACATTTCTAAGAGGAAAGTTCATAACATTAGGTACCTACACAAAAAATTGGAAAATTCTCACACTAGAGACCTAACAGCACAGCTGAAGGCTCTAGAACAATTAGAAGCAAACTCACCCAGAAGAAGTAGACGGCAGAAAATAATCAAACTCAGGGATAAAATCAATAAAGTTGAAACAAAGAGAACATTACAAAGAATCAATGAGTCAAAGGAGCTGGTTCTTTGAGAAATACATTGGCACAGGTGGCCACTTCGTAAATATAACACCAGTAGCACAGACACTAAGAACAACAATCAATAAGTGGGACCTCCTGAAGCTGAGAAGCTTCTGGAAGGCAAAGGACACAGTCAATATGACAAAAGGACAGCTTAAGGAATGGAGAAAGATCTTCACCAACCCTACATCTGACAGAGGACTGGTTTCTAAAATATAGAGAGAACTTAAGAAACTAGAGGCCCAAACCCCAAATAACCCAATTAAAAAATAGGGTTCAGAGATAATTGGGGAATTCCTAACATAAGAATTTCAATAGGCAGAGAGACACTTAAAGAACTGCTCAACATCCTTAGCCATCAGAGAAATTCAAATCAAAACAACTCTGAGATACTATCTTACACCTGTCAGAGTAGCTAAGATCAAAGACACAGATGACAGCCTATGCTGGAGAGGATGTGGAACAAGGGGACCCTCCTCCATTGCGGGTGGCAATGTAAACTTCTACAGCTACTTTGGAAATCAGTATTATGCTTCTCATAAAACTGGGAATCAATCTACCTAACGATCCAGCAATACTACTATCGGGCATATACCCAAAGGATGCACATTCTTACTCCAAGAGCAATAGTTCAACTATGTTCATAGCAGCATTATTTGTAATAGCCAGAATGTGGAAACAACCTAGATGCCCCTCAAGTGAATAATGGCTTAAAATATTGTGGTATATTTACATAATGGAGCACCACTGAGCAGTAAAAAAAAAAAATTACATCCTGCAGGCAAATGGATGGGTCTGGAATATCATCATGAGCGAGGTAACACAGACCCCCAAAGATAGACATGGTGTGTACTCATAAGTGGATTTTAGACATAAAGAAAATGATAACCAAGTTACACTCCACAAACCCTGAGCAGCTAGGTAACAAGAGAGACATTGATGGATCTCCCCTGGGAAGGGGAAATAGGAGAAATCTCCTGAGTAAACTCTGATCATATGAGGGAGTGAGCAAGGTGAGGTGCAAACAAATTATGAGAGGGGATGATAGAGTGCAAAGAGCAACAGAGAGAGAGAACAAAGATACAGATATCTTGACAAAGGGAGGAACTGTGGGGTTAAAGAAAAACCTGGAGCCAAGAAAACATCTAGTAACCCACAAGGTGTCCCTAGCTAGGACTCCAAGCAATAGTGGAGAGGGTACCTAAACAGGACTCCCTTATAATCGAATGAATGACATTATAAGATATATATATCCTCCCTCCAGCAACTGATGAAGGCAGAGGCAGAGATCCATAGCTAAGTTTAGAGCTTCTAGTCCAGCTGAAGAGAGAGAGAGAGGAGAGAGTATATGGGCAAAGGGATCGACCCACAGAGATGGCTCATTGGAGCTATTGGGAGCTCACTGACTCTGAAATGACAGCTGAGGAACCTTCATGAAAAGGAACTAAAGCCTCCAAAGGTAGATGATAGTTGAACAGTGTGGGCAGTTTGTAGAGCTTCTTGCAGTAGGGCAAGAATTTATTTCTGGTGCATGATCTGGGTTCTTGGCGCTCTTTCCTTAAAGAGGAACACCTTACTCAGCCTTAATGCTGGGGGAGGACCTACCTCAACTGGATGAGCCAGATTCAATTGACTTACTTTGGAATTCCTTGCTTTCCCTGGGAAATGTACGGTGAGGTGAGGTTGGGGGGGGGAGGCTGAGGGAAGACAGGGAGAAGTAGAAGTGTATGCTTTGAGAAAAAAAACTTTTAAAATAAAAAATTACTAAAGATAAAAGCATTTTCTGATGGTAAAGGGTTGCCTTGTTTGTCTACTGTTGATCTGCAGTCGCTGTTCCAATGTCTGTCTTTGCCAAATATTTTGCATGATCCAGAATGTTAGGGCCTTCTGTTTTGGTCATTCCAAGAAGAAACATTGTTTCTTGAAATTCTCTGTGTAGAATTTCTCCTGATAAGACTGGTTTGCCACAAGTAAAATATTTGATACTTTCATGTCTCTTTATGCTTTGGTAATCTCTTCTATCCATACCTCATCACTATAGTTATGAGACTCAGTATTAACTGTGCATTTGATCAATTTTTCTATGGATGCTAATCTGACCTTTAAAGATGCAAGTACCTTTTTTCATTCTAAATTATCATTTTCAAAAGCCAAAGTTTCAACTAGCTTTCATCTAACTTCTTGATCTGATTCACTCTATTTACAGCTTCTATCAGAGAAAAAAGTCAGAGAAAGTTCTTTTTTGATCCTTGTATAACTTTAATGAATGGTTCCATTTTTCCTAATTCTTGTATCTTATCCCAAGCATTTAAGGCTGCCGTGTGGCACAGAGACAGGACATGCTCATCATGTGTAAACAGCCCTCACCAAGTATCTCATCTTGAGAAATCTCAAAGCCTCTAATCTTACGTTGCTGTTTCAAGGGTCTTAATTTCTTCTCTCAACCACCTCTTCCATTGTAATTGATATATATGTGCTGAGACAAATTGATTCCAGTCTTTTAAAGTGATCCTATTCCTAGAGGAACATATACTTAATATTTGCATTACTTATGTTGAATGCATACTGTAGGAAACTTATTGCTTCTTAAATGTCTTTTAAATATCTCACATGTATTAGTTCCCATTTATAATATGTATATCCTTTGGGATAATTAACATTTAGTGACTTTTCACAAATAGTAGCAGGATAAATTATAGCATCTTAAATCACCACTTCAGGCAGGTCATCTTTGACTCTCTAAAGTACTGGTAAGGTTAATTACTCTCTAACCTCTTTCTCTGTGCCTTAATATTCTTTTTTTAACCACTTTTAACAAGTTTTTCTAAGGCATGGAAACTGTTTGAAACTGATATCTGTATGGGCTGAACCTCCTGAACAGTGAATGATGTCAAGGAACCTCATTAGATCATTCAGTTTCTTGTTTTCATCATTCATAAGTAGTACTAAAATTTTATTTTATCCATAATTACTACCTTATCATACCTAGACATTATCTGTACAGCATGCATATTGTCTTCCAAAAACAATGTTCTACTTGCAAATTTCTCACAACCATTTGCCATGGAATAAATTTTGTCTGCCAACTTATTATTACCATATTCTATGGAATGTATTTTTTCTGTCAATTTATCATTTTTCACGGAATGAATCCTTTCCATGAAATCCTACCTACCTACCTACCTATCTACCTATCTATCTACCTACCTACCTACCTACCTACCTACCTACCTATCTATCTATCTATCTATCTATCTATCTATCTATCTATCTATCTATCTATCTATCTATCTATCTATCTATCTATCTATCTATCTATCTATCTATCTATCTATAATCTATCTATCATCAATTTGAAGTGTAAAGCTGTCAAATGATTTATCTTAGATAAAATCTTTGGGAGATTGTCCTGGGGTGAGTACCCAAGCAGGTTCATGAAGTGATTTAAGATGTAATGACCATGTTTAGCCAGGAGGTGGCGCAAGTGTATCATAAGAACAAGTCGGTTCAGGCTGATTCAGGCTCTCAAGAGTGGTCACCTGTGAATTCCAAGACTCATTCAGGCAAAACTCCAAATACTAGGTAGAGCTACAGGAACCACAACAGATTATATACCAATGAAGCAATATACCGAAGGAATTTTGTTAGAGAAAGCAGCTGAGAATTCCCAGCCTCTGTTTCCCGTACTGAAGCAGAGAAGAATCTGTATTTTCTCCGAAAATGGCTGGCCAGGGAGCAAAGGCACAAAGGTATGAGTGAGCTGGGCCCTGGAGTTCTGAAACCACCTGGGTTCAGACGCCTGCACTGGTGGTGTGGGGATCGCAGCTGCTGCACAACAAATGACTGCAGCGGCAGAACCTCTTGGACAGGCACACCCTAGACCTGGAGCTATGAGCTCTGACGGTCGGGCAGAGTAGGCAACAGGTGCGGCTGGACCAGCCGTTCAATGCACTGAGTGTACAAGCCTCTGGGGCAAGTCTGAGCCAGCCTGCCACCTTATCTGGTTGAGTAGGTGTCAGGTAGTTCCGCTGGAAATGCCCAGGTGGCTATGCATGGCTGGCAGCTCAGAGGGTGCCTAGGCAGTAGGAGCAGACCTGTAGTGAACTCGCGGTGCACTGGTGCAGGCTTGCACAGGCAGCACCAGCTGAGCCAAGCTGGGGGTGCGAGCTGTGGAGCAGGAGCTACAACTCACAAATGTGCACATTTTCTGCGGCTCTGGCTTTTGCACACAGGCAGCAAAACACAGGGGTGGAGGGTGAGGGTGGGAATTTAAAAGGATGGAGTTCGGATCTTAATCTGGCTACAAGCCGGCCTTTGGGTTAGATTCAGTGAGGTTTACCCTGTGGCAGGCAGACCAGACTTTTAAAATCTAGGTTTAGTGTGCATGCATGCGTGCATGCACTGTGCGTATGCGTGTGTGTCTGTGTGTGTGTGTGTGTGTGTGTGTGTTAACCAAACAGGGGATCTGATGACCCTTGATACCTGGAAGGGATCAAATGCCAAAAAGTAGCTCAAGGCATTAATAATAAGCAAGGAGTGGAGCAGCTCATGAAGGAGAGAGCAGTGAAACCTGGCAGGAAATGCTAATGAGAGAGGAAGGAATTCTTTAGGAATTGTGGGTCAGTGGGGCTTTCCTCCACTTGGCCTAAAGCAGAACTCTTCAATAGCAGCAGGGTTAGGGATCTTCCTCCCTGACCCAGTTTGTTAAGAAGTCTCCAAAGGATGCCAAACTGCTCTGCAATGTAGAAAAAAAAAAAACAAAAACGGGAATTTTTATTTATTTATTTATTTATTTATTCATTCATTCATTCATTCATTCATTTATTTATTATCTATTTATTCATTCATTCATTCATTTGTTTATTTGTTTATTTATTTATTTTAGCATTTCCCTGTTTTGAGTAAAGCCATGCTATCAGTCAGGTAACCATTGCATGGCCATCTGGTGACATTTCCTTTTGGGAACAGATTAATAGAAACTAGGAGTGTGGTAGAGTTGGTGTAGGAGCCACTAGAAGATTCTCAAGTGGCTCCATGGAGGTGAGCACATCCCTGGGCTGGGGTTCAGAGACCACACTCTCTGATTGGCCTGAGGGTCAGGGTGCCACTCAACTCTTAGTCAGTTGTGGACCAGGAGGGAGGCTTCGGAGTTTCCAGTTGTCTGTGTGTGATCTGATCAATGAATTATATAACCATGTTAAAAAAAAATGACTTTGATCCCCATCACACACATACATGCATTTCAGGTGAGTTTCAGATCCAAACGTTACAATCATATTAATAACACATAGTAAAGTTAACATAGGGAAAACATCTTTACAGCTTAGTGAAGGCAAAAATAAACACAGGAAAGCCAACAACCTTATGGAAAAGGCTTTACAAATGTGATATTAACATTAAGAATGTTTGTACAAAAATAAATAACTCAGATAGCCAAACAGAAGACATTTATAGCATATGTAATTGACGAAAGAATCAGTCAGAACATATATATATATTTAACTTCTATAAGTCATTGAGAGAATGTTGACAACACACCTCTGAAAAGATGTACCAGGCTCTTCCTTTTTGGCTACCAACCAGCTCCCAAATCATGACATGGAGACTTAACATTAACTATGAATGCTTGGCCTTAGCTTAGGCTTGTCTCCCTAACTCTGGTGACTTAAATTAACCCGTTTCTCTTCATCTACATTTTTGCTTCTGGGCTTTTTACCTTCCTTTCCTTCTGTATATTCTACTTTTCCTGATTGCTCTGTATCTTGCTAGCTGGCAGCTGGCTGTCCGGCCCTGGGTGTCCCCATCTTTTTCTCCCTAATTCTCTTTTCTATTCTTCCTCTCTCTTGAGTCTAGCTTTCTCCCATGTATGCTCTCTGCCCACCAGCCCTGCCTATTCCTCTCCTGAATAGCTATTGGCTGTTCAGCTTTATATTAGGCCAATCAGGTGCCTTGGCAGGCAAGGTAAAAATTTTTTATCATACAAGTCTTTTACTTCTTTAGTTAGAGTTACCCTAAAATATCTTATATTATCTGAGGCTACTGTGAAGAGTTTTTTCTCAGTCTATTTGTCATTCATATATAGGAGAGCTATTGACTTTTTTCTAGTAAATCTTGTATCGAGCCACTTCACTGAAAGTGTTTATCTGTAAGTACTGATCCTTTCACTTCTTCCTTTTCAATATGTATCCTGTCTCTTTCATATTTTTATTGCTTCAGCTAAAAGTTCAAGTACTATATTGAATAGATATGGAGAAAATGGACTACACTGTCTTATTCCTGACTTTAATGGAATTTCTTTGAGTTTCTCTCCATTTAGTTTGATCTTGGCTATATGCTTGCTGTAAATTTCCTTAGTTTAGTTCAAAAAGTTTTTCTCATATCTACCTATGCTCTCCCCTTCCCCCTTCCCAGTCCTTCCTAGTCCACTACCAACCTCCTCCTTCACCATCCCCCTTCCATTCCCCAAGGAGGGCAAAATGCCCAAGGTGGGTCAGTACAGTCTGGCATATCCAGCTGAGGTAGGTCGGAGTCCCTCACCCCAGTATTAAGGCTGGTTTAGGTGTTCCTCTGTAGGGAATGAGCTCCGAGATGTCTGTTCTTGCACATGAACATAGTCTGTTCCTACTGCAAGAGGCACTATAAACTGTCCACGGCATTGACAGTCAACTATATTTGGAGGATATAGTTCCTTTCCCTGAAGGTTCCTCAGTGACTGCTTCTGAGTCAATAATCTTCCAATAGCTTGGATCAGCCATCTCTGTGGGTCTCCTCCTCATGATCCTGATCCCTTTGCTCATATACTCTCTCCCCTCTCTCTTCAGCTGTAATGGGAGCTTGACCTGGTGCTTAGCTATGGATCTCTGCTTTTGCCTTTATCCATTGCTGGATCAATGTTCTATAATGACAATTAGGATCATCATTCATTTGCTTATAGGGGAAATCCTGTTTTGGCACCCTCTCTACTATTACTTGATACAGACTTGTGTGGATCAGTGGACTTGAATTAAAAAAAAAAAAACCTACCATAATCTACATATCTATGAATGCTTGATTTTTGAAAACAGGCCAAATTCAATTGAAAAATAGATAGCATCTTCAACAAATGGTGTTGGTGTAATTGGATGGTAGTATGTAGAAGAATGCAAATAGATCCAAGCCTATCACCCTGCACAAAACTCAAATCCAAGTGGATCAAAGACCTCAACATAAACCTAGATACATTTAACTTGAGAGAGAAGAAAGTGGGAAATAACTATGAATGTATTGGCACAGGTGACCACTTCCTAAATATAACACCAGTAGCAGAGAAGGTAAGAACAACAATCAATAAATATGACCTCTTTAAATTGAGGAGCTTCTGTAAAGCAAAGGACACTGTCAATAAGACAAAAAAAAACACAATATAGAATTTTTAAAGGTCTTCACCAACTATGCAACTGATATAAGTCTGATCTCTAAAATATATATATGTAAATCAAAAAACTAGAGACTAAAATCGCAAATAATCCAATTAAAATGGGTCTAAGAGATAAAAAAGGAATTCTCAATAGAAGAATTACAAATAGCTGAAAGACACTTAAAAATTGTTCAACATCCTTAGCCATTTGGGAAATGCAAGGCAAAACATTTCTGAGATACCAACTCACACCTGTCAGAATGGCTAAGATCAAAAAAAATAGATGGCAACCTGGGAAGGATGTGGAGCAAGGGGAATAGCCCTTCAATGCTGGTGGGAGTATAAGCTTGTACAGCCACTTTGGAAAACTGTCTGACAGTTCCTTGGAAAACTGGGAATAAATTTCCTCAATGGTACAGCAATACCAATATTTGGCATACAACCAAAGGATGAACATTCTTACCTCAATGGCATTGGCTCAATTATGTTCATAGCAGCATTATTTGTAATAGCAAGAATCCAGAAATAACCTAGATGCTCCTCAACTGAAGAATAAATTAACAAATTGTGGTCCATTTACACCATGGAGTACAACTCAGCAGTAAAAAAAAAAAAATGGCATTCTAAAATTTTCAGGCAAATGAATGGGTTTGGAGAATATCCTTCTGAATGATGTACACAGGCCCAGAAAGGTAGACATGATGTGTACTCATTCATAAGTGGATTTTAGATATAAAGCAAAGAATAACCAGGCTGCAAACCACAACCCTTGAACAGCTAGGTATCATAAGGAACTTAAGAGAGACATCCAGGGATCCCTCTCAGAAGGGCAAGTAGAAGATCTCCTGAGTAAATTGGGATCATAACTGGGCGCGGGCAAGGGGAGATGTGAACAAATCAAGAGGAAAGGTGAGAAGAGAAATAGGAAGAAAAAAAGAAATGGATGTCTTGACAGAGGGAGCCACTCCGGGGTTAAAAAGAAACCTGGTGCTAAAGAATGCTCCAAGAACCCACAAGATGTCCCTCATAAGTTGCCTTCATTAACTTTAGAAATGTCTTTTTGTATCCTCAATTAGTCCAGATTTTTATCGTAAAGGGATGTTGGATTTTGTCAAAGGCTCTCTGATATCTAATGAGATAGTTATGTGTTTTCCTTTCAGCTTATTTATATGGTGGAATGCACTTACTGATTTTTACATGTTGAACCATCTCTGCATTTCTGGGATGGTTTTTTGATGTGTTCTTGGATTTGGTTTGCAAGTATTTTATTGAGTATTTGTGCATTTATGTTCATAAGGGAAATTGGGTTATAATTCTCTTTCTTGTGCATTTGTATAATTTGGGTATCATGGTGACGATGGATTCATAAACAGAATTAGGCAATGTTCCTTCTGTTTCATGGAATGATTTGAGGAGTATTGGTATTAGCTATTCTTGGGAAGTCTCCTAGTAAACTTCATCAGAACTGTCTGGCCCTGGCTTTTTTGTTTGGGAGACTTAATGGTGGCTTTGGGAATTGCACTGGGAATCATAGGTTTATTTAAATTGTTTATCCAATCTTGATTTACCTTTAGCAAGTGGTACCCACTGAGAAAATTATCCATTTTATTTAGATTTTCCAATTTTGTGGAGTGCAGGTTTGTAAAGTGTGTTTTTATGATTCTCTGAATTTTCTTGGTGTCTGTTGTTATGTTCCCCTTTTCACTTTTGATTTTATTAATTTAAATATTATGTATCCATCTTTTAGTTTGGATAGGGTTGTAGTAAGAGGTTTCTGGCCCTGACTTTCAGGCCTAGCCTCAAGGTTTAGGCCCACAGACCCACAGACCTGCAGACCCACAGAGACACACAGATGCATACGATAGTTTTAGGCTGATCAGCCTCAAGCCCAGGCATATCACTTGCTAACTCTTTGCCCTTAAACTAACCCATGCCTCTTATCTTGTTCAGCCATGTGGCTGGGTACCTTTTCTTAGAGCAGCATAGTTGTCCTCTGCTTCTTCCAGCTTCTCTCTGGCGTTCTGCTCTGTGCTTCCTGTTCTCAGGGTTTTCTTAGTTTGGTAGCCCCTCCCACACTTCCTGTCTGCCTTTGACCAATCAGCACTTTTTATTAAACCAGTGGGTGGGATAATTATTTACAATGAAACAACACAATCTCCCACATAGGGTATTGCCTATCTTGTTGATTTTTTTCAAAAAACCAACTCTTTGTTTCATTGATTTTTTTGTATCACTTCCTTTATTTCTATTTTTATGAATTTAAGCCTCCAGTTTGGTTATTTCTTGACATCTAGTCCCTTTGGTGTGCTTACTTCTTTTTGTTCTAGGGCTTTCAGGTGTGCTGTTAAGATGCTAGGATGAGCTCCCTCCATTTTTTTTTTAAATGTTGGCATTTACTGCTACAAACTTTCTTCTCAGCTCTACTTTTATCGTATCCTGTAATGTTTGAGTATATTGTGTATTCATTTTCACTGAATTCTAGAAAGTTCTTAATATCTTTCCTATTTTGTCTAGATTCATTTTTTACTCAGTGGAGTTCAGTTTCCACATGTTTATAAGCTTTCTGTTATTGATATTCAACTTCAGTATGTGTGAACTGCTGGGACACAAGGAATTATTTAAATTCTCTTGTATTTGTTGAGTCTTGCCTTGTGTCTGAATATGTGGTCAGTTTTGCAGAAAGTTCCCTGTGGTACTGAGAAAAAGTGTGTCCCTCTGTGTGTGTCTGTGTGCATGTTTGTATGTGTATGTGTGTATGTAAGTATGTGTGTATGTCTGTATATGTGTGTGTGTTTGTGTGTGTGTGTCTGTGTGCATGTTTGTATGTGTATATGTGAATATGAATCTCTTCTTTTGGTTTTGCTGGTGAAAGATTATATTTCTGGTTTCATGAGTGGAGTTAACTTATTTAAGTTGGATTCCTTCTAGCACATTCCATAGGGCTGGATTTGTGGATAAAGTTAACTTTATTATAGATTTTTTCTTTGTGTAGTGATTAAAAGTTTTTCTGGGTATAATAATCTCTACTGCTATCTATGGTCTCTGAGAATCTACAGGACAATTGTCTAGGCCTTTTTGGGCTTTAAAGTCTCTGTTGGGAAGTTTGGTATAATTCTAATAGTTCTTTTACATGTTACTTTTTCCCCTTTCCCCTTTGAACATTCTTTCTATGTTCTGTACATGTAATGTTCTCATTATTATATGGCAAGGGGATTTTCTTTTCTGATACAATCTATTGATGGTCTGTATCTTTCTTGTCCCTTGAAAGGCATCTCCTTTTTTAAGGTTAGAAAAACAGGCTGACGTGTTCACAGGGAATGCCTGTTGTTGTTGGAGGCTAGGGTGCAGTGATAAGTGGGGCAAGGGTGTTGGAATATAAGTGTGGGTTCAGATGATTCCATGGAAAGAAGACACAGAGGCACTTTAGGAATGAAATTTTTAGTCTTTCCAGCTACAGGAGTATCAGCCTCTCCCAGAATGACTCACTTGTAACTTATCAAAGGGCTTTTATTTATTTTTTATTATTATTCTTCAAATTACACCTTTAGCAAGCTAATTTCTATACCCCCAAACCTCTTATTTCAGCTTCCCAAAGGGATAATGACAAATGCAAATTCTCAGTTAAGGAATACCTTGGTTTTCCTGGTCCTTAGGAACACTCAGATAAGACTTCAAACAGAAAGTATTCTAGATTGAAGGTGGCAATTACAAGAAGCAGCTAAAAGTTAGGTACGGACACTCTAGAATCAAGAAATCTGCAGAAACTCCTAACATATTTCTTTTAAAAAAAAATCCAACACTTAATTGTTTTGGAGATTATGTAGCTTTATAGTGTATACAGTCTTTTCTTTATCTTTGTTTTACATTCTAATGTGAGTAAGCCAAATCACATTTTAAAATCAGAATAGCGACTACTTCTAGCACAAGTATAACACTTGCTAAAATAAGAAATCCATTAAAATGATTCACAGGGTTGCATCTGAGGCTACGGTATCTGCAAGGCTTTCCATAACAACCATTCCTGTCATATCAGGTAATTTTCTGTAAAAAGCTTCCTTAATTTCTTGCTGTAAATCCTTTGAGAAGAATTAGGGTAACCCATCAAATGCATCTTGACCTTTTCCCAAATCATACTCGCTTTCATTAAGCTTTAAAGGTGTACCACAATAGGAAGTAACATTCCAATCACATTTTAATTGTATCTGCTCCTTCAACATTTCTAACGATTTCCCAACAGTATAACAGCTTGTCTCAAATCAGGTAATTCATTGTCTATTTCATTTTGCTCAGTCCAAAGTTCTGTAGAATGCTGATGCCAGTCTCTAACAAACTTAGCAGTTTGAATTTCTTTATGAAGGGCCAGTCCAGCTGTTGCTGACATAGCAATCAATTCAATAATTAACATAATAACTGCAGTAATCAGTCCAACCATTTGACATATTCTTAATATTACCTCAGTGAGCTTTTGCATCGGAATAATCATAGGTGAGCCTTACCTTGGCCTCAACAACTTCACTGGAGTTCACATTGTTGGCCTTGCTCTAAGAACGTATAAACCTTCAGAGGTTAGGTTTAGAGCTGTATCGGAATTAACACAGGTATGAAGGGTACAGTATCAACAAGTGATGCTGTAATTATTAGATGCCATTGTTCAGGCCCCTTCAGTAGCAAGCAAGGTTCACATGCCACAAAAGGATGGCTTTGATATAAAGACAAAGTCTACTCATCATCCTTAGTGTTTATCTTTCCTTTCCAGGCACTTGCTGATTTTCACAAGTTAGTCTGAACTAAATTATCAAATTGTAGGAGAGGAATTGACATTCCAACTCCATGTCATTGGATAGGTTCGTTAACAGAAGAACTAATTTCTATAGTTCCATTCTCAAATTATACCACTTCCATCTGAGCGACAATATTTTCCTTGAGGTGAACCGTAGGTCTCCAGTCAATGGTGTCTCTGTGGGAGATATTCATTCACACTCAAGGTTGCTCACTCTTACAGTGTTCATGAGGTTAAACCATTGGCAGAGGGTCCTGCCATAGATCTCACAGCTTAGCACTTTTCATAGACACAAAAACACACTGGTTTCTAATTCTCAAGCCATTTTTCTTCTATATTTATCTTCTCTCCAGATTCACATCCAATAGTGTCAGATAATAGGTTTTTAAATGATTCTGTGTTATCTTGTGTACATGTTCAGTGTGCACTCCCAATGAAAGGCCTGCAGTATTCTCAGGACTTTTCCACATAATGACAAAGATCCTTTGGACCCATTTAAAAGAGACAAAGCCAGACCACTGGGTAGATTAAGGCTGGATAGCAGACATTCTAGTACCAAAACACCTGTGAATCCCAGGAACTTTCCTTATTAATGCATCAACAATATTAACCCCTCTCCATGTAGACACTGGCCAAGTGATGGGACAATCCTTGCACATTAAAGGCAACCATTTAATTGTGTGAGCTCCCACCTGGCTTTTCTTAGGGATATAAGAGAAACTAGATCAAAAGTTTATTGATGAGATCCTAATATTTTTCTATAATACAGGAAGATTTTTCATTCATTTTTATGCCATTAAACATAAAAAGTACTACAGTCTCCAACCATATTTTTGTTAATATATATTCATTCTGTGTTACTTTCCTCGTGTCACAAAATATTCTGGATTTCAAATGTGTGATTCAGACTAGAGGTAACACGTGAAATTATTGAACCACTTATTAATAAAATATCATGAGGATGAAGAGACACACCGTAATTGGTACACTCTTTTACAATGTAAGAAAGATGATAAAAATTCATCAAATGAGAAAATGAGTCTCTCTGTCCCTTCTGAGAATCCAGTGTGACATGAGAGCACCAATTACCTCAAGGTCCTAAAACATATATCTTATGTTCTGGTTTTTAAAGAGAACGCCCCCTTCTGGCTCACATGTCTGCACTCAGCTGTGCATACCATAGGGAAGTGTTTGGAACCTTTAGAAGACGAAGTCTCCCGGAAGGAAGTGAGTACTGCAGGAAGACTAGAGGCTTAAGGGTTGAGCCTCAGTTCTGTTTGCTCTCTGCTTCCTAAAGATGGATACAACGTGACCAGTCTGCTCCAGGGACCACTGATCATACCTCCTCTGCCCACTTCCCTGTCTGTTCTTCCATGAGGAAATTACAACTTTGAAGCAAAATCCAGAATAAATCCTCTGTACCTCAAATTGTTTCCTGTTGGGCCTTTGGTCATAAAGTCTCAGCATTATTCTAACTGACCAGAGTCCACACAATTTACTTTCCCACTTCCTCTGCCTCTGGTCAGAGGAGACACCCAGCTCCTGCTGCACTCTGTTGTACCTACCTGACTAGGAAGTCTGTACCTACTCATCACCCCTTCTCACTCTGGAGACACCTCACACTTGCCAGACTGTCCTGAGTCCTATCGTCTTCCTCCTTGTCAGTGTCCTGCTGATTTTTGTTGTTGTTGTCGCCTATTTTTCTCCTGCCTAGCAATTGTCTGTTTAGCTCTTTATTACACCAGTTGTGTGTTATTAGACACGTAAACACAGCTTTACAGAGTTAGACAAATACAACATAAAAGAATCAACACATCTATTGTCACATAATAGCATAAATGAATCCATCACATTTTAAATATTCTACAAAGCTCCTCAATATCTAGAAGAAAGTCAATATAGACAATTGTTCACATATATATTGTCCACAGCAAGTGAAGTCGCACTGCCTCCTATGAGAAAAACTTCAGCTTTCCTGTTTTCTAGCACTCACAGAGAGGGCATATGAGCATTTAAATGATTTTGTAAATGTCTTTGGTGTGGTTATACTAATGAGCTCTGTAAAGTCACACTTTATCACAGAGTAGTCTGAGACAATAACCCTTTCAGATATGATGCACAGTATTATATACAGATATTGTGTATTACATCTCAGATCAATATATTCTTAAGTACTTTATCCAAAAGTAGTTTCTTTCAGGTCAAAATACCATGATCTACTTAAGACCTTCACTCTGTTGACCTCTGCAGTTCTACACCACAACTCCTCATGAGTTTTCACAGGTATGAGGTATTGTATGACTCCTGGAGTGCTACTCTAGAGACTCATGTGTCACTGTGCTAGGTGGGATAGATCACAGCCTTAGAATTTCTTGGACATACTTATTTTAACACTATTGTCAATATCAGACCTATCACCCTCAGCTGAGCTGGCTACTCTGACTCTGGACATTCACTTTACCTGATGAATACAAAGGATGCTCTACTAAAGGAAAGAGAGAAGCAGATGTAGATGTGGGGGAGATTTCTAGGAAGTATAATGGTATCAGTATCTCCCACTCATCTATCTACCCTGCTATTGCATCAAGGGAAAAACCACTTAGTGTCAATCCTTCCTGACAAG
The DNA here is from genome assembly GCA_033318265.1 of Phyllotis vaccarum. Classification (NCBI taxonomy): domain Eukaryota; kingdom Metazoa; phylum Chordata; class Mammalia; order Rodentia; family Cricetidae; genus Phyllotis; species Phyllotis vaccarum. The sequence goes on from JARWLC010000019.1 coordinate 12,404,496, forward strand.
TTGAGCTGGATACATAAAACAGCTTGTAAATCACTTATTGTTTTGCACAAGACCTATGTTGATGTCTGAGGATCTGATGGTGTCTGAGGTGAGTTCTCTACACTATCTTTAACTCCAGTTCCAGGAGATCAAATAAGCCTCAAAGACCGGGCATGCATGTGTTCAACACATATACTGCCAGGCCAAAAGCATGCAGACACATATATCAAATGAATGAATCTTTTTCTTAATGTCCATACTCTTAGGGAGCAAGAGATGACTCAGTGGATAAATGAGCTTTCTTGACAGGGCTGTGCCTCTACCTGAGTTGCAATTCTGAAATTCATGGAAAGAAAGTGTAGGATAGAATCAAGTACATAAATGTGTCACCTAAAATGAAGATACGTGTGTCCCGATATGTGGATCTATACACTGACATATACAGGATGATGATGATGACAAAATTTCAAGATAAAATCACATATGCTGTGGGTGGATAGAGAATCTGTGTATGCTTCTCACCGCCATTAACATTAGATTTGACAGATATGGAGAAAGTAGTATTGAATTTCCTGACTGCAGTATGGCTGGCAGAAGGGATGAAATCAGTCGTTTATCATAACATCGATTTCAGTGCTGACCCAATCAGAGGCCAATTGTTTCGTATTGCTTAAGATTCTCATCATTTTCAAAGAGAAAAGTTCCATTTCTCATGTCCTCAGCTCTTCCCCTGCTTCCCGTTCCCCATCGATGGGGATGGTCTACAGCAGCCCATCCTTGCTGTGTGCACACAGCAGCCATAATGCTAGCCATACAACCCAGTTAGGGCCACTGTGCTGTCACCAGCTGAGAGCTATTGTTTGTTCTCCTAGTGCTCAGGGGGTAAGCTCAGAGTTGAGGAGCACAAGAGAAGAGGAGGAAATAGCTCCATTTGTAGTCAAAGTCAGGTGGCCTTTGCCTCCTCTAGATCCTGGGATTCCTTCCTTTTCACTGGATTTTATGGTTAAATCAAACCAAACATGTACACTCTGGGTACTGGAGTGTTTCCTTGAGAAGTGGATGATGTGTATGTAATTCTACCAGGACAAAGAAACCTCCTCAAATAAAGTGCCTGTGTCAGGCAGGTCCACACTGTATGATAGTGCAGGGTTTTGTTTTTGTTTTATTCTGCTGAAAAAAAGTTTCTGTTTTAACTAAACATTGTGTATTATTATTATTATTTTTTTGCTCAAGAGTTGAAATGTACATTAACAGTAACCTTGAATTGTTTTTTGTGTGTAAACACCCTTGCCTCTTTAAGAAATTCTTTTCCTTTTTTTCTAATTTAAGCAAAAGATGAGGTGGCACCATCCCCTTTCAACGTGCAGCAAAGACTAGCCCTTTGGTTCAGAAGGATATGGTCCAATATTGTAGAATTTGGAATTTCTTAGAATACAAAAAGGCATATGAAGTTGGAGCTCAAATATCATAGGGTGAAGTTAAGGAGGAGGTGAACAGGGCATGGTTTAGGAGATGGGAAATGTGTGGGCTTGTTTTCTGGTTGGCAGACGCAGTTGTCTTGGGAGGATCCCGAAGTGCAGAGGGCAGTTCCAACCTCAGGCTGGATAACAGCTGCTGTGAGAGGCCACACTCTGACCAGATCAACAGCTCACCTTTCTGGAACCACAGACTCATCTCCAGGGCCCCTTCCAAAATTCACTAGCATGGAAGATGTTCCTGTTGGTGTGAACAACAATGTCTCCTGTGGTGGTCCCATGGTGTAATCTGATTTAGGGAGTGTGTCCTATCACGGCCCTTTAGAAATGGAACACATTGTACATTGTACAGTTCCAAAGCAAAACCTACACAGGCTAAGAGGGCTAGGAAGAACAGCTTCTTCCTCAGGACCTAGTAGTTCTCAGCAAGGAAGCTCTCTAGTGCCTGAGACTTCTTCAATCTCACCAGCTTGAAGCCCAATTCTCAAACCATGGGGTAACATTCCCAACTAACTTCAGCAGCAAGCCATCCAGCAATGAAGTAGGCAGGGCTCAATGCCGTGGCCATGACAGCCCTTCGCAATGGGGTAAAATGCTCTTTGGGTGACTTCTAAGGTTAAGGCACTTGTGAAGTGATCCACACTCAAGATGGTCACAGTAGCATCTATATTCCTTTGGGGACATAGTGGTTCTGAGTCCTTTAAAGGGAGAAGCTTAGAGAAGATAATTGGGATATGGAAGCACCCTTTAGGAGGGATTCATATCACAAGAGCAGGTTGTTTCAGAGCCGTTTTTCAGTGCAGCTTTGGGAACACTCCTCTCCTGTGGTAGAGACAAAGCTATAGTTCCATAATCTGGGAGGATAGGAAATGTGTGAGCTACAGTCTTTGTCATCACATGGGACTTTGGCACAACACAACAGACTAACAAATAATCTCAATTTCAGCACTCTAAAAAAGAAGTTCAACATTGACAAAATCATCAGAATGGGCTGGAGAGAGGGCTTGGGTGTTAAGAGCACTGAATGGGCATGCAGAGGACCTGGCTTCAGTTTCTGCAGATACTTAAGATGGTTCTTAAAAATCTGTAATTCAAGTTCTAGGGGATTGTGCCCTCCTCTTCTACCCACAGACACTGCACACACATGGTGTAATTGCATAGTGTCCATAAAACATTTATATAAATAAAAATGGGAAAAATGAGCCTTTGAATATAATGAATAATTAACAGACATATGTATAAATAGAAATTAAAATTATATGTGTGTGTGTTTGTTCTGTGTGCTTTTTTTATATATATATATAAGCACAAGGTCTTGTTATGTAGCTGTATTGACCTAAAACTCATTGCATGGACTAGGCTGGATTCAAACTCAGGGATCCCCCTGATCCTGTCTTCCAAGTGCTGGGTTAGAATACAGTTGGGCACCATCATACATTCGTCAAGGTATGTTAGTAGTCATGGCTTAAATTGTGAACAGTTATTCAAGTTACTTGAGAGAAGGGAATTGCTGTTGTGATATAGTTCTTTTAATCGTCATGGTCATGTGGAAGAAATTTTAACAAAGTAGCAATGATATTTTCTCCCTTTCTGGCATAACTGTCTGTCTTATCTTGGTGCTTGAAGGAATGGGGACCAAGTTCTTAAATTTCCAATGCCCAGTGTCAGATAAACTTTAGAAGGTTCTTCATAGAGACAATTATTACACTGCATTAAGGACTCGGGCACATAGACATGCAAAGATGGTTTCTACTTCCTCCTTGAAGCCCTAATAATTATTACACACAACCACACACCGAACAAACTTATAATCATCATTATTTCAGTCAATGAAACTGAGGTTCAGAAAGGCCAAGGTTTCATAGCTAAGGGTCTAGAGTCTAGATAAGTGTCTAGATTCTAACATGCTTTTGGCTTTAGAGCTTTAACTATGGGGTTTTGTTACCACTTAAGAACTTCTACTTTTTAAAAAGATGTGCGTGCCCCTCTCTTTCTCTGTTACCCATGCTGGCCTCAACTCCTTGGTTCAAGCTCACCTCAGGGCCTTTGGGCCTAGCATCAGAGATTCCCGGCATTAGCCATCAAGTCAGCAAAGTTTGCTTAAGGGTCCTCAAGCAGCCTGAGTGTTTCCTTGAGCACCACGAGTCCTTCTTACACTTTCAAGGACTTAGTGTAGACCAGTAGAAAATAGAACTAACAGGGACCAGCACTGCGGGCTCACATTTCAGTTTGGCCCTAGGAAGTAGCTGACCTTTCAGGTTCGTGTTTTCTCACCTGTAAAATGAAGACCCAGACTATTTAAACACATCTGGATCCCAATGAGTACTACAGTCTTCCAGATAAACCCCATTTGTCTACTCTAGTAACCAAAGACAGACTATCCTATTTAGATAGGTTTAGAGGGTTCATCACTGTTGAACAGGGGCAAACTTGAGGGTACCGACTTGACTATTTATGATAACGACACTGTAACTCCCTCTCCAGTAATGTTATTATCTGGATGCTGAACAACATTTAAACGAGAGACATCACAAACAGCTGGCTGTCACAGATTTCTGAATCCTCAAAGGATCAGTCTGGAATACTTGAATCAAATGGGGAGGGGGATACTGCTAGCAACTTGCTTCGAACATTCTTTCAATAGTCTGTACCTGCCATTTCAGCCTAACAAGCTACCTAAGAGCACTCTTTGTTGTTGTTTTGAAGAGAGGACAATAAAACCTGAAGGAAGACTAATCTAGGTAAATCCTGCTTCTGTGTTTGCCATTTACTTGAAAGTAAGGCTTTCTTCTCTGAATTTCAGTCTCTTCATCCCTGTGAAGAGAGGTGGATAAGATGATTCTAAACACACCATAAGATGATGTCTTCTATTTACTTGTTATAATAAACCAATAAAAGCAGGTTCTTACATTCTACATATCAAAGGAGTACTGTATCACGTGATATCTTAAGAAGGGCTTGGGCAAATGTCTCTAAAATGAATCGTATGGACAATAAGAACGGTGATGTGAGAAAGAGGATGTCTCAAGGTATGATTTGCAAACTCATCCTCTTATGGCCAGTGATGTTTACATACCGTTGGAGAAAGCACTGGTTTTACTGGTAGCCTAACCAGGTATAAGTCCCATTTCTCATGACACAGTACTTTTAGCTTGGTGGAACCGCAGCAGTCTACATTCGAAAGACAACACGGTTTTAAAATGTACATTTATCTCCTGCAACGGACATTCTCCATTGTTGGAGGTACAAGACAGTCCTTACGTTCAGTGAGAAAACTATTTGAGTTCCAGTCAATTTTCTTTATGGTCCACAGCAGTCGTCTTTGCTGCTCTTCATGGCCAAGTTTAACATACTCATCTATGTCTTCCTTTGGGTTGGGAAAACATACCCGGGAGCATCAAACACTACAGCCAGTGAGGTTTAAGGGTGGAGGGAAATAGGGATAAAGAATGTTGCTGGAGCAGCAACAGTTCCACCAGCTTTACTGGCCTCAGGGTCCCCAGAGCACAGGCTGAGCCCCGCCCAGCCCCCATTGGCAGACAGCCCCAGCCAAGGCTCGCCTGGTGGCCTGGCTTTGTCTCAGGACAGAGCCGGTGGTGGTGCAGACCTCAGCCTGGCATCCTCACCTAGACGCTCAGCAGCGCCTCATGGTCGGTCTGGGTCGGCCTGGTGCTCGGCCTCTGGGGAAAGCTGCTCCTCCGCCTTGCTGGCAGCGGACAGCAGCACCAGCCCCAGGGCCAAGGGACCGGCTGCGAGGAAGGAGGCAGGCAGAGACAGGGATTGGCGGCCGGGCTCCAGGAGCGGCCACAGAGGGGTGGCTCCACCGTCCCAGGCTGTGGACTACTGCTCTGCCATAGAAAAATCACAGACAGAAGAGGCCAATGAATCTGTATGCAATCGGGGAGGGAGGGGTATGTGGGTGGCTTTGGAGAGAAGGGAAAGGATGAATGATATTCTATTTTTATCTCAAAAATATAAATAAATAAATAAATAAATAAATAAATAAATAAATAAATAAATATAAATAAATAAATATCGCAGACAACTTTGGAATCAAACACAAACATTTCACCCTCTAGCTCTCCCTTGTACGAATAACTTTATCTAAAACTGATACATGTACTACCCTTTGTGAAGAGCATATTTACTAGTTTTCCTGAGGTATCTGCCCCAGAGAAGGAGGTTCAAACTTATGTCTATTTTTTCTTCTAGAAAATTCTTCCAGACTCAACTTCCTGGAATGCAAAACTGTTGATGTCTTTAGGGTTTTTTCCTGCTATTTTGTTTTTAAGAAATTTCTCTGCTGTGGCATTTAGCAGATTATTGAGACTATCAACATAACTACAAAGCTTTGGGAAGCCTGAGGCCAGAAACTGTGATTTCTCCAAAAAGCTTTGCTAATAAGAGAAATTCTGTACGTTCTTGTGAATGAGTTCACCACTATTGGGATTGTTTAAGAAGGATATACTATGGGTAGTAGAACACTTATTTGTCCCAATAATCAAATGATAGCTTCTTCTCTCATTTCCGGCAATTTACATTTCTGGGCCTTCTGTCATTCTGTCTACATTCACTGGTCCATCTCTGGCCCTAAAGACAGTTCAAGTAGTCAGATATTAGAAAGAGGATCTTCCCTGACATGTATCCTATATCCGTAGGGTGTCTACATACCCCCCCAAAATCTGGTATTATTAATCATGCTCCACACACACTCAAAAACAGAAGGTGTAGTGTATGGAAGATAGAGTGTATGGTTGTCTTAACTCTGAGCCTCACACTCACAGTGTCCAGCTTAATCCCTAGGCTCTTCCCTGAGACTTGTAATTTATTAAGCCCAGAATCCTTTCCCACAGCTTTAGCAGGAAAAATTAAGAACATAAAGAAGAGGGTAAAACTTGGCTGAAGATGGCAAGAAGAGAAGAAGAAGAAGAAGAAGACACTGTTACTTAAGCAAGAGATTCTATTCTCATAAGTAATTGCTATTAACACTTGATGTACAGCTGACCAGAGTTTACAGCATGCAGGAGGGCGTGTGTTCCTTTGTAATGATGTAGCAAAGACCCAAGGCAGGAATAAGAGCAAGTTTTAGGCTTATAAAGGATAGAAAGTTAATTCTCATAGTTCTGGAGAAAAAGTAGTCCATGACTAAAGTGCCTGCAGAATTAGTATCCAAGGAAACTGTTCTCTGCTTCAAGGATGACATTTTGTTATTCATCCCTGGGAGCCAGGTGTCCCGTGTCCTCACAGATACACAATAGCATTCACAAGGGCAAAGCCTCATGTCTCAATATCTTTGTTACACCTTGTAAAACACTCTTACTTTGGGGATTAAGTCTCAACATGTATGTGGGAAGTGCAGGGACACTTAAGACATTTCAGACAGATCTACCTCATACAAAAATAGATCGAGGAGGAAGCTGCAAGTGTCATTGCTGTAGCCAAAGATATCAGGGTAGAAGGCTGGGGAGTGGTGGCACAGGCTTTTAATCCCAGCACTCGGGAGGCAGAGGCAGGTGGATCTCTGTGAGTTTGAGGCCAGCCTGGTCTACAGAGCTAGTTCCAGGACAGCTAGGGTTACATGAAGAACATACATCAGAATGAACCAAAAGACATAGAAATACTCCCAAAAGTTTCAGTAAATGTCTCCCTTTCTTTTAAAAATAATTTTTACTTACTCTTTGAGAATTTCATGCATGTAGGTTTATATTCACCCCTACTTGCTGAAGTTATCAGCATGTTGCTTAATTTTGTGTATGAGGCAATAATATTTTATGTTTTCATGGTCTGCTAACTGATGTGCTCTGTAAAAAATAAGGTGTGATGTCAAACTGCAGAAATTCATCACCTTTAGTAACAAATCCTTTGGCAAAGCCTACATGATGTGGGAATGTCTTTCTGTATGTTGTGAATATCAGTCTTTAAATAAAGGAGCTGTTTTGGCCCATGACAGGCACCATAGAAAAAGTAGGAGGAGAAATCAGAGCATAGGTAGGAGGAACAGGGCAGAGTCAGACAGACTGGGCCAGAGGCCCAAGGAGCAACATGTAAGGAACACAGGTTAGCCACAGGCCACATGGCAGACAGATTGATGGAAATGGGTTGAGTTAAGATGTAAGAGCTAGCTAGCAATGTGCCTGAGCCATAGGCCAAACAGCATCAAGTTAATATAAGCATCTAAGCCATTTTGGGGACCTAAATAGCTGTGGGTGGCTAAAGGGTCTGGGGCTGCAGGTCTTTCGGTCTGGACCTCTGGCTGCCTGGGACCAAGAAACCTCACTGTTACACCTACATTTGCAAATTACATTAGCCATGCTTTCTCTAACCTCAAGACATGTCCTTAGTGATGGCATTAACTAACGCTGGGCACTCCCCATGGACCTTCAATTTTCCAAACATCATATTCTTCTACTTTCATGTTTTTCCCCCCTTTAAACACCCACTGAGTTGAATTAGGGCTGTCTGAATGCGTGTGTTTGTTTGTATGTGTGTGTGTGTCTGTGTGTTTGTGTGTCTGTGTGTGTTTGTGTCTGTGTGTGCATCTGTGTGTGTCTGTGTGTGTGTGTGTGTGTGTGTGTGTGTGTGTGTGTGTGTGTGTGTGTGTAATGGGGTTACTTTGGACCATGAGCAATTTAACCATACAATTTACCTTCCTCTTCAGAAGCCAAAGTGACTCCCATCCCCCAACAGTCATTAACTGCCAGTACACTCCTCAGCTAGGGGTCAGGGTTCATGTACCTTTGCCCTATCCATCCTGGGAAGTATCCAGGTTTCATCACAGGAGGTCTCTGTAGTAAGTCACTTTGCCTAACATGTTTTTACTTTTGCTCATCTTCCACCTCCCTGATTGTGACTTTTCACTTCTTACCACAAGTTCGGCCTCAACTGGCTCCACTTGGTCTTTTTGTTGGTTTTGTTTTGTTTCACAGTGCTGGGGATTGAAAGGAGGCCTGCTACATGGTAGGCAAGTGTTCTGTCAGTGGCCTGGACCTCCAGTCATGTTTTGTTCTTTATATTGAGACAGTCTTACTAAATTGACCAGACTGACCTTGAACTCCATCTGCAGCCAATATTTAGTCTTTTGAGTTTGCATATCTATGGCAGTAAATACATTTTACTAAATACAAATAAACTAAATATTATAACTATAATTCTTACTTAATAACCATCTTATTATATATAATTTTATTATATTAAAATTAAGACCTTCCTTTTTAATTAAATAAAAATAATATAAAAATATCTTTCTATATACTATACATCTCATTCTTTAAATAAAAACTATTTTAACCGTGACAAACACCGTAAAAAATAAATAAAAAATCAAATAATTAAAAATAATAAAGTCAAAAAACAAATCAAACCAAACTCCCCCCAAAAAAACATATAAAAAACACAAATAAACCACAAACCACATAACAAATTAATGAATAAAAATGAATTAAATTAAAACATAAAAACTAACTAACAATATACCTAAACCATAAACCAAACAACATAAAATTAATATAAACTGCCACGTCCGGCCTAGTGTAGCCGAGCCTGGAGAGGGTCATCAGGGTTAAATCAGCACTCAAGAGACAGTCAGTTCCATCATCCAGGGAGATCAGCTGCTTCTGCTCCCTCAGCCTTTATTTAGCAAGCCTATATATCCCTTAAGTTCGCCTGCCCTGGGTTCCTGTGCCTGTCAGTGTGTTCTCTGGCAATGGGTGCAAGACTCCTCATCATAACAAGAAAACCACAGACTGCAAAACAGGGTGTGGGTGCACACAAGGTGCATCAACAAAGATCAGGGAAGTAAATAAAAGGGCACTGACCTTGACCCGGGCTTTTTTAGCCTGGCACAGAGTATATGGGTCTGGGTATGACAGCACCCAACAATAAACTTCTAAATCATTTTTAAAGCCTAAGCAACAATGGGCAGTTAAACAATGTAAAACTAACTATGAGTCTATAAGTCTAAAACCTCTAGCCATCCAAAGCCAAAAAACCTTATTATAACACATATCTCTGATGTCATCTATTTTAGAATTTCGTAGAACAAGTTAGACTGCTCCAAAATACAATGTCTGGTCTCTACTCAACATTTACACATCAAGTGAAAGCTATCTCACCTACCCTGACTAAATGAAGTTTTTTTTAAATTATTCGTGTTGTGATTATTATTCCTGTTAGATGAATAGCTAAAAATTTTTCCTTCACTTTGGAGGCTGTCTCTTCACTCTGGTGATTATTTCTTTTGCTATGCAAAACTTTTTATTTATTTGTATTTTTAAGTTACACCTACACTCGGTGTAGCCCTGGCTGTCCTGGAACTCACTCTGTAGTTAAGGCAGGTCTTGAACTCACAGAAATCTGCCTCTTGAGTGCTGGGATTAAAGGTTTGCACCACCACAGCCTGGAGCATTCACTTATTTTTGTGGGTGGGATGCCCATGTACCACATTGTGTGTGCCATCGCTTGTGTGTGGAGGTCAGAGGACAATTTGTCTGTTTTCTCCTTCCACCATGTAGGTCCAGGAGATCAAACTCAGGTTCTCAGGCTCGGCAGTAAGTGTCCTTTTGCCAGCCCCGAGAAGCTTTTTAGTTTCTGGCATTTTGGATTTCTAACCCCCAAATTATTACTTGCATGATGACCTTAAGTGTTTTCCTTAAAGTTTTCTCTAGTAATTTCAGAACTTGAAGCTTTGAAGTAACATTTTTGATCATTTTGGGTTGACTTTAGTACAAGGAAAGAGACAGACATCTAGTTTCAGTATTTTACATGTCGCTATTCAGTTCCCTGGTAGCATTTGCTGAAGGAGCTGTGTATCCACTGAAGTATGTTTTTGGCACTTTTGTTATAATTCATTTGGCAGTAGATGACTGGAATTTTTCTGAATTCTAAGTTTTATTAGTCTATGGGTTTTTAATGCTAATTTTCATGTTTTTTTTTTAAATTGAGACTTAGTCTCTTTATATTATGCCTTTAAATCAGGTATTATGTGGCCTCCATTACTATTTTTTGCTTCAAATGCTTTGACTATCTGAACTCCTTGTTCTTCCAAATGAATCTTAGGATTGTCTTTTAGATCAGTGAAAAATGTTATCAGTATTCTACTGGGGCTGGATTGAATGCATAGGTCACTTTGGGCAGTATAGGTCTCCTAACAATATTAGTTCTCTCAGCCTGTGCCTTCCTTGATATGCTGCTGGATATCTGTGTTCTGAAATATTAGTTAATTGTGTACTATGAATCTTTTATCTCTATACTGATGTTTTATTTGTTTATCATTTTCAGTTACTGAGATGATGTGGGATGTCTTTTTGTATGCTGTGAATATCATTTGTTAATAAAGGAACTGTCTTGGCCTATGACAGGCATCTTAGAAGTAGGTAGGGAAATTGGAGATAGGGGAAGGAGGGCAGAGGTAAAAGAGACGTGATCCAGCCACCCAAGAAAGAAGACATAATGAAATAGGTAAGCCTCGGGCCATGAGGCAAGACAGATTAATGGAAATGGGTTGAATTAAAATGCAAGAGCTATCTAGCAATCTCCTACTATGATTACATATTTATCTACCTTTTTTGTTATATGTATTTAGGCTTTGCGTATTAATGGCTTCCAGACTTATGACAGTTATGTTTTCCAAGTGAGGTCTTATTATAAAATATTTTTGCATCTTTTAAAACTAATACACAAAAATGTGAAATTTGCACTTGTTAACAAGGTATTATGTAACACGAATTCTAGTTTTATTATCAGAGCCAGATATCAGGGAAAAGCTGGAATATCAGAGAGAGGAAACAGACCACAGTCAAATCTCACCCAGGCAAAGTATCTTCCAGTTTCCTCAGCCTCGCCCCACATCCCTTCTACAGAATTATTCTGTCTTCCTATGCCTGCCTGAAATACCTTCTTTGCTCAACTGTTTCACTTCCAGGTTCAACTCTGCATCTTATTCTAGAGTTAAGAGTAAAGGAATGAGCTACTACTATTTGGTAGTTAGGCCTTGAACTCACAGAAACACAGGAAGATCTCTGTCTCTAGAGTTATGAGATTAAAGACATAGGTCATCACTCTGGATTGGATGTAGATCACTACTCAGGGTCTTCATACTGGGATTAAAGGCGTGAGTTACAACTCTCTGACCCTCCAGGCTTGACCCACAGTGGATCTGTTCTCTGATATTTCAGACTGGTTTTATTAAAAATATATCACCACAGTATTGTGTTAGTTACTTTTCTTTTTCTTTTTCTGAAACAGGACTTCTCTATTATGTAGCCTTGGATGTTTTGGAACTAGACATGTAGCCCAGGCTGGTCTTGATCTCCCAGTGATCCGTCTGCCCCCTGCTGAGATCAAAGGTTTGTTCCCCTCCCCACTGCTTTAGTCACTATTCTATTACTGTGAATAGATGAAAAGACACCATGGCAACCTGTTTAATGGTGGGTTTATTTGGTGTTTATGGTTCCTGAGGAATAGGAGTGGATCACCTCCATGTCAGGGAGCATGGCCGCAGACAGACAGTCATGGCTGCAGACAGACAGTCATGGCCGCAGATAGACAGTCATGGCACTGAAGCAGCAGCTGAGAGCTCAGCATCCTCATCTACAAACAACAAGTGGAAAGAGGTCATTGGGAATGGCATGGGATTTAAAACCTCCAAGGTTTTCCTCAAACTCCTGTTCTCTCTGTCTCAGCCTCCTGAGTTCTGGAATAATTTCGGTGTTCCATAACATGTTATTTGCAATTGTGTGTGTGTGTGTGTGTGTGTGCATGTGCGTGTGCGTGTGCGTGTGCGTGTGTGTGTGTGTGTGTGTGTGTGTGTGTGTGTGCATGTGTCTACCTATATATCAGGCCACAGGACAACCTCAGGTGCCATTCCTCAGGGCTCCCACCCTTTTCTTTTGAGGTACCTTCTCTCATTGGCCTGGAACTACCCAAGGAGGCTGGAGCTGGCCAGTGATCAGCACAGAACTAACTCTACTCTATCTCCACAGTTCTGGGATTAAGAATGTAAACCACCACATTCATGTACACACACACACACACACACACACACACACACACACACACACACACATATGTAGATAGTATATATATATATCCAGGTTCTAAGCAGGCACTCTCTTGACTAAGCATCCCCAAGCCTCTCGATATTCTTCTAGTGCTCTCCTAGAGACTGTAACATTCATTTGGAGTTTGTGAAAATGTTTCTAATCTAAATTAGGACTTTTGACTTTTCCTGAACAACATAAGGATGTGAGCCCTTCTTTTGCGATTGTCACCCACATGCCATTCTGCTCTTGCTCTCATGTATTTTGTTCTTTCTATTAACAGCTTTAATCCACACAAGACGTTGCTGTTTTCACTTGTGCAATCAACATTCACTTGAGATTCTCTCTTTTATGCCTTCTTCATGGCTCCTCATGTCGACCCGCATCTCTGTGCTCTTTCTATAATCATTTATTCTGCCCAGGTGGCTCCCTCAATAATCCCGTAGAGCAGAATCGCTGCACAGTAATTTCCCCCCAGTTCTGATTCCCTGAAATGCATCTCTGTCAGCTTCATTTTGAAATGTATTTTCACTGATTATCAAACTGTATTTTGATAGCGATTTTCTTCCTTGATTTTCAGTCCTTCTGTTTTGTTCTGAGTTTTTGTTTGTTTGCTTTTGTTTTGAGACAAGATGCTTTACCGTGTTCATACTGTCCTCAAACCTCCAATATTCCATGCCTCAGCCTCCCAAGTATTGTGATTATATAGGCATGTGTCATATCTGAAAATTATCTTTCAATGTGTTTGAAACATAAGAAAGACAATGCTTCTATGAATCCACTGGTTATAGCTAAAGGTAAAATATTAGATGCTCTCCAACAAGTGAGTAGATAAATATGCTCACACTTTTATATCAGAGGCACTAACCAGCTCATGAAGGGCAAGTGGGCCAGTGAGAGGATGATTACTTTATCTCCAAATTCTACATGGTGGAAGGAAAAACGTTCCTATAAGTTGTTCTCTGACCACCACGTGTGCAATGTGGCAAGTGACTGTGTATACATATACACTTGTATACATACATAACTGAATATGATAGAAAACTTTTAGAGGAGCATAAGATTAGTATATTAAAGATCTAACTACTGAAAAGGAAGGAGAGCTCTAAGTGTTTGCAAATGATGTTTTACAATAATCCAAAGAAATCTATTACACTGTGCTACAATAAGTTAATGCTGTTTATATGAAAATAAATTTGGCAACATTACTGCATAAAATACCGATCTGTTTATTTCCTATGTTCCAATAACCCCAAAGCTACAAAGTAAATACAATACCATTTTCAAGTTGAAAAATCAAATATCTAACAAAATTTTGAGATCCAGGGTCTTGACTGTTGTGCTATAAAGACATTCCCTAAGTCAAGTGCTAAAAAAAAAAATAAAAAATGAAAACATTTATTTTAGCAACTCAAAGAGTATACTATGTTCAAGGATCAGGAACAACTGAAAGGCGTGACTCCCCACCCCCATTTGACACATGTATTCAATGCAGCTTCTTCATAAGTCCTAGAAATTTTATTCTGTAGAACTGAAGCACTGATTCTAAAACTCATATGAAAGGAAAAGGCCAAAATAAAACAAAACAACAAAAAAAAACACCCCACATCATCTTGATTATGAGAATAGGGTTTATATAACCAGATTGTTTCGGCTTGAATGTGAAATGTCTGTACGAATGTGCTCATATTTTTTAACACTTGGCTCCTAGATAGAAGAAGCAATTTTGGGGAGGAGAGGTAGGTAGACCTTGAGAATTTGCACCATGTTATAAGCAGATGATACATGTTCCTGCTGCCACAGACACAGCCTCTGTTATTCCTTTACTACCATGGTAGAGATTGTACTCTGAACTATGGGACAAATAAACATCTCTCAGGTTAGTGACACAAAATTAACTAATGCATGGTGGTGGATACTGGACACAATATCGAGTTATAGCAAATAAAGCAATGCTGCATGAAATCAAATAGTCTACAGAAACAAGCACCTCACACACACACATACACACACACACACACACACACAGACACACACACACACACACACACACACACACACACACACACACACACACACACACTTGATTCATAATGGAGTTGACAATAGCCAGCAGTGAGATAAAGATTGCCTCTCCAATACACATTGCTCCTTGAATTTTTATATGTGCATTTTAATGTTTTATAAAAATGTCTTTTTTATCCATGTATCCCCCTGCTTCCCCTCCCTTCCCTCCTCCCAATTCCTCCAAGTCAGCTTTTAGCCTCCTCCCTCCCCATCCCCCATCCCATCCCCCAAAAGGACAAGAAGTCCCAAGGTGAGTCAGCTCAGCATGGTACATCCACTCCATCCCCAAATCAAGACTGAGTTAGCTGTTCCTCTGCAGGAAATGGGCTCCAAGGTGCCAGCCAAGCACAGGAACAGTCTGATCCTATCTTTCGAGGCTCTGTATACTGCCCTTGCCAATCAACATTTGCCTACACTTTGAGGGCCTAGCTTTTTTTCCCAGTGGAACTCCAGTGGCTGTTCTTGATTCAGCAAGCCTCCCAGAGCTCCAGCCAGCCATCACTGTGGGATTTTTTCCTCATGATCCCTATGCCCTTGCTCATAAAGACTCTCCTCCCCTGCTCTCATATGGACCAGGAACTCAGCCCAGTGCTCAGCCATGGATCTCTGTCTCCACCTCTGTTTACCAGCTGTATGAGTTCCCTGGTAGAATTTTTGGAGTCACTTATATATCATGTCATCTGTAAATAGAGATAGTATGACTTCTTTCTTTCAAATTTACATCCCTCCAGTCTCCTTTTGTTCTCTTATTGCTTTAGCTAAAACTTTGAGAACTATATTGAGTAGATAAGGTGAGAGAGGACAGCCTTATCTTGTTCTTAGTTTTAGTAGGATTGCTTTCAGTTTCTCTCCATTAAGTTTGATGCTGGCTGTCTGCTTGCCGTATATTGCCTTTATCATATTTATGTATTCTCCTTGTATTCGTGATCTCTCCAGGACTCTTATCATGAAGGAGTGTTCGATTTTTTCTAAGTTTTTTTTTCAGCATTTAAGGAGATGATCATTTTTTTTTCTTTCAGGTTGTTTATTTAATGATTGAGAAATCTGCCTCGAAAAGGCGGACTCCAAGAGACGTTCTCTCATGCAACATGCAAGGGGTTTAATTTTGCAAGTATACCTGGGGATCAGCTTACTGGCGGCACAGGAACAGAGAGAGAGCCCTGAGCTGAAATTGAACAAAGCTTTTATAAGTCATGGGGGTTGGTATGTGCAGGAATGCAGGTGCAGGAATGGAGGTGGCAAGTGACTATCTCAGGAATGCAGGAGTCAGATCCTGGAACTTTAAGCACATTCTTTGTTTATCAGGAGGGGGTGGTGAACAGCCATAAAGAGTTAAACAAATTTTCCTTTACATTCCCCACTTTTTCTTATATAAATCTCTAATCTTAGAGATTGTCTAGGTCGTTTAGGACTGAATATTATTGTCTAACAAGCATTAGCTTGACATTTTTAATTTGCTCTTGCAGAAAGCTTACTACTCTATTTATAACACATGGCCCTATAGTTATTACTAAAAGCAACACAATCAATGGCCAAGCTAAAGCAGACAGCAGTGTAGTGAGCCAAGGAGACTTAGCAAACCAAGATTCAAACCACCCCTGTTGTGCCTCCCGTTCTTTCTGTCTTTCACGGAGGCTCTCTCTGAGTTTGGTCATAGATTCCTTAACTACTCCCGAATGGTTCACATAAAAACAACATTCTTCTTCTAAGGCCACACACAGGCCTCCCTCCTTCATGAACAGTAAGTCTAGCCCGTGCCTGTTTTGTAATACCACTTCTGACAAAGGAAGTTAGAGAGTCTTGCAGAGCTGTCACTGAGATTTCTATGGCTTTTAAGTCTTGGTCAACAGCAACCTGCAGCTGAGCTATTTGTTGTGGTCCTTGTACCAATGCCGCGGCCCCAATTCCTACTCCAGCCACAACACCCATTCCTAGAAGTCAAGCAAGAGGGTGTGAAAGGAATCATTAGTTTATAGATTAGGGGACAAATCTCTTACTGGAGGGGGTGTCCCATACAAAATTTCATAGGGGTCAGGTTACATGTAAGAGAGGAAGGGGTATTCCTGGCTCCAAATAGAGCATAAGGTAGGAGCATGGTCCAATCTTTTAAGCCAGTCTCTATAGCCAATTTGGTTAAAGTCTCTTTAATTGTTTTATTTATTCTCTCTACTTGCCCTGAGCTTCCAGGTCTATACATGCAATGCAACTTTCAATCAACCTCTAATATCCTGGCCACTCCCTGACTTACCTGGGCCACGAATGCAGGTCCGTTATCAGACCCTATTACCTTTGGCAGACCAAACTGAGGAAAAATCTCTTCTATGATGTTTCTGATGACTACTTGGGCAGTTTCTCTTCTAGTGAGAAAGGCTTTTACCCATCCTGAAAAAGTGTCCACAAAAACTAACAGATACTTAAGTCTGTACTTTACAGGTTTAATTTCTGTGAAGTCAACTTCCCAGAATTGCCCAGGTCGAGTCTCCCTTAATCTTTTCCCCCCAGGTACTTTGGAAGGATAGGCATTCACAATCTGACATGCTTGACATCCTTTCACTACCCAGTCCACTAATCCTTTTTTCTTAGAGACTGACAGTCCATCTTGATTCTGTAGGAGCTGTTGAGTAAACTGGTGGACCTGCTGTAAATAGGCTAGGGCCTCTGGTTCTTTAAGTGATACAGTCTCTAAGATTAGGAGTGGTTCTCTTAATACTGCTGCCTTAGCCTCTTCATCTGCCTGCCTGTTGCCTGTGGCTACCGGGGTTAGCCCTTTTGGGTGGCTTGCGCAGTGAACAATGTCCAGTTCTTTGGGAAGCATAACAGCAGCCAGGAGCCTGAGAATTTTCTCTTTATTTTTAATTTTTCTTCCAGCTGACGTTAGCAGGCCCCTTTGTTGATAAATAGCTCCATGGGCATGGGCTGTGGCAAAGGCATATCAGCTGTCAGTATAATGGTTGCCAGTTTCTCCTCTGCCAGTTCCAGGGCTTTGTGAGGGCTATTAGTTCAGCCTTCTGGACAGATGTTCCCTCTGCCAGTCCAGAGGACCAGATAACCTTAGTCCCATCAACCATTGCTGCCCATGCTCATTGCAGTGTTCTATGATTTTGTTGAATATATTTTCTGTTTCTTTGAGCTGGTGTTCTTCACCTTTTTCAATTTTAATTATTCTCGGGTTTGATCTTTTCAATGTTTCCCAAATTTCCTGAATGTTTTGTGTTATGTCTTCTTTCATTTTAGTGTTTTCTTTCACTGATATATCTATTTCCAATACTGAGTCTTCCACTCCAGAGATCCTCTTCCATCTCTTGCACTCTATCGGTTATTCCTGCATCTGTAGTTCCGATTCATTTCTTCAGGTTTTCTATTTCCAGCTTTGCCTCTGTTTGTGCCTTCTTTATTGCTCCTATTTCAAGTTTTAATTCCTGGAATATTTCTTTCATTTGTTTGTTTTCTTTTTCAGGAATTTCTTTATTTTCTTTCAGGAATTTCTTAACATCTTCCAAGTTTTTGTTTATATTTTCTTCTGTTTCTTTAAGGGGGATTTTATATCCCCTTTTAGAGCTTCCATTATCTTCATAAAGTTGTTTTTCAGGTCATTTCCTCCTGTTTCCTCTTCATAGTTATGCTCAGATCTTGATGTTGTAGATCCACCAGATTTTTCTGGTGGTGTCTTTCTGTTCTTTATATTGCCCTGTTGTATTATTGCACTGGCATCTGCCCATTACTTCCTTGGTTCACTCTCAGTCAGTTTTGATCGGCTCTCATTCAGTTGTGAGCCTGGGATCCTCAGAGTTTTCAGTAATTGCAGGGGCTGCTGTTAGTCGGCTTAGTTGGCTGTTGGCCAAGGAGCTGTGCAACTCCAGTTGTCACAGGGGTTGTTCTTAGTCTGTTCTTAGTCAACAGTGGACCAGGAGGCTTCAGGGTCTCCAGTTGTGTGATGATGCAGATTGTGGTTTGGGTGGCATTTGGCCCATGGGGTGTCCCTCCAGCTGTGGTCTGCTGGAGTTTGGACTTGGGGGTGCTTTCCCAGCTTTCTTTCATTTAGGGCAGAGCTGGGTGTGGTTGGGGTGCCAGGGATAGTGTCCCCCTGGCCAGGTTTCAGAGACCATGGTCTCCAGACTCTGCTAGGCCTGAGGATCGAGGTGCCACTCACCTTTTAGTCAGCTGTGGACCAGGAGGGAGGCTTTGAGGTCTCCAGTTGTCAGTGTGTGATCTGATCAATGAGTTATATAACCATATAAGAAAAGATAACTATGATCCCCTGACACATGCACATGCATTCCAGGTGAGTTTCAGATCCAAATGATACAATTATATTAATAACACATACTAAAGTTAGCATAGGAAAAACATCTTTACAGCTAAGTGAAGGCAACAATAAACACACAAAAGCCTTTACCAATTTGATATTAACATTAAGAATGTTTCCACAAAAATAGAAATTTAGATAGCCAAAGAGAAGACATTTATAACATATGTAATTGACAAGAGAGTTAGCGAGAACATATATATTTGACTTCCATAAGTCACTGAGAGAAAATTGACATTATACTTCTGCAGAGATAAACCATGCTCTTCTTTATGGGCCACCAGCCAGCTCCCAAATCATGACAGGGAGACTTAATATTAGCTATGAATGTTTGGCCTTAGCTTAAGCTTGTCTCCCTAGCTCTTATGACTTATATTAACCTGTTTATCTTCATCTAGTTTTGCTTTTGGGCTTTTTATCTTCCTTTTCTTCTGTGTTCTGTTTTACTTCTCCTACTTGTTCTGTATCTGACTAGCTGGCAGCTGGCTGACCGGCCCTGGGTATCTCTCTATTTTTTCCCCCATCATTCTCTCCCCTAATTCTTTCTCTCTAGAGCCCGACTTTCTCCTATGTAATCTTTCTGCTCACCCATCCTGCCTATTCCTCTCCTGCCTAGCCATTGACTGTTCAGCTTTTTATTAGGCCAATCAAGTGCTTTAGTCAGGCAAGGTAAAACAAATGCAACCCATCTTTACATGATAAACACAGGCAATAGAAACAAATGTAACACATATTCAAATAGTTAACATAATATCTGCAGCCTAAACAAATGTAACAAATCTTTACTTAAAGTAATATTCCACAACAAAAGGAGGTATCAAAAGTCCAATAGGCATAAGGAAAAGCAGTCCCTTTTGTCAAAAGAAAATAAAAATTAAAAGTTCAGTAAAATATTATTATATGGTCACACAAGGAAGTCTAAACTTCAAAGAATAAAAATATCAAATAAGTCAGCATGAACCGAGCCTCTGAGCCACTATAAAGTAACAGAGGTCAGTGTCACCCTTCCTTGTCACCCTTGGGGGATTGACATGGGAGTTGTTCTCATTATGTAAATTCTCAGATTACTGTTCTAGTCTCTGTTGAAGGTCAATGGATCTATAGTGATGAAGAGTATGTAGAAGTGGCATAATAATCCTAAGATATTAGAGACTAGAATTGAGAGTCCAGAAATGAGTCCATTGTCTATGATCAACCAATTTTTAATTTTTTTCTCTTATTTTGTGCATGTATGCATGTGTGATTGTGTCACATGTGCAGGTGTGTGCACACACATGAAGATACATACGGAGACCAGAGGTGTGTGCAAGTGCATAAACATACATGCTGAGGCCAGAGGTCAATGTTGGAGTCTTCTATGTCATATTTTAACTGCACCTGCAGCTCTCAGATTTTGTTAAGCTGGCTCACTAGCAAGCTCTAAGGTCCTCTTGATTCACAGACACATCTGTGATGTTGTAATATGTTATATATTTAATTAAAAAAAAACCTGTCTGGAATATCAAAGAGGCGATCTACCCACAATCAATTCAGGAGGATCAGAGAATGGTAACTCACATCTTTAATCCCAGCATGGGGAAAGACAGGAGTGGTGACATACATCCTACTGGAAGTGGTGACCTTTGCCTTAAATCCTAGCTTGTCTGAGTTTGAGACCCACTTGGTTTATAAAGGGAGTTCCAGGTTCCCAGGTAGACAGTGGTGGTGCCATGCCATTAATTCCTGAACTCCAGAGACAGAGATCTTTCTGCATAATGGGTCTAGTAGGGGACTGATTGGAAGGTGCAATTACTTGAATTACCTTATTTATAGCTCTCAAGTCAGTTAACATTCTCCAGTTTCCAAATTTCTTTTTCATGACAAACAGAATTCTAAGTAGTAGTTTGCTCAATGGGTTTAGCATCTAACTGTTCTTATACTAATTGCTCAAGTGCCTGAATTTTTTTTTTTTTTAGTTAAGGGTCATTGCTCCACCCATATAGGCTTATTAGTTAGCCATGTTAAAGGCAGAGCATCTGGGTTTCTGGAAGTTGTCCTTATTCTAAATTTAGATAGGCAATTTATATTTTACTATGTTATTGAACAACCTGTATAGCCTGTGATTTTGCTTGACAAATTTTTTTTCAATACATTTCCCAGGAACATACCCTATCCTTAACATCATTTTTCAAGCCATTTCTGAAATTGTACGAATACTAATTTTAGCCCCCATCCACTGTTGTAACAAATAAATCTCCCCTATAAATTGATGGTAGTATCAGCTAATAAGGCTTTGCCCTTCCTATTTGTTCTTTAGGACCTATATTTAATCCACACTACATTTTATTTTATCTGAGATAAGGTTTCAATGACTAAATAGCGAGTAGAGACTTTTTGTAAAGGCCAGTAAGGATTTTAAAGATTTTGAGAAATCATAGCTACATCAGCTCTGGTGTCTAGTAGGCCTGAAAACTCAGTGTTATCTACTTGTAACTTTAGCGTTGGACTTTCATCATTAGTAACACTTTGTCAAAATTCTTTTTAGTACTTAGAAAAGCTCCTGTCCTAGAATTTGAGCTGTATTACTGATGTGGGAATGCGTTTATGTATGCTGTGAATCTCAATCTTTAAATAAAGGAGCTGTTTTGAGCCATGGCAGGCACCATAGAAAAAGTAGGAGGAGAAATCAGAGCTTAGGTAGGAGAAGCAGGGTGGAGTTAGGCAGATCGAGCCAGCCGCCCAAGGAGCAACATGTAAGGAGCACGGGTGAGCCACACGGGCCACGTGGCCCACAGATTAATAGAAATGGGTTGATTTAAGATGTAAGAGCTAGCTAGCAATGTGCCTGAGCCATAGGCCAAACAGCATGAAGTTAATAGAAGCGTCTGAGTCGTTTCTGGGGACCCAGGTGGCTGGGCGGCTAAGCGGTCCCAGGCGACAGGTCTGTGGGTCTCTGGATCTCTGGCTGCCCGGGACCCGAGAACCCCACTACTACATATTACCTTTAAAATATGGGAGTAATAACAATTGAGCAACTTTACCACCAGTATTTATTTGCATAGATCTTTTTCACATAAGCAATTTATAAAAGCATTAAAAAGATTCTCCATAGGATTTTAAGAGGTAACTTAAGGCAATACTGTGGAACATTTTTAATAAATTTTTAAAAGAGGATTTTTTTATTGATCCCATATAACATATTAATCAACTTGTCAATTATTAAAAGTGTTGAACAATTTATCTGTATTTTATTCAGTGGAAAATAATCTTAGTAGGATTTTTATCAGTAAGAGATTATATTTTATGAGCTTGTACTTTAGTAAACATACTAAGGATCTAAGAACCTGATCTTTTTCAGTTATATTTTTATGGAACTTAACCAAGACATTTTTAAAAAGCAATTTAAAGAGCAGATTCAGTAATAATAAACACACA
This sequence comes from Phyllotis vaccarum, assembly GCA_033318265.1. Classification (NCBI taxonomy): domain Eukaryota; kingdom Metazoa; phylum Chordata; class Mammalia; order Rodentia; family Cricetidae; genus Phyllotis; species Phyllotis vaccarum. The sequence continues at coordinate 12,426,773 of JARWLC010000019.1, forward strand.
AGCACATAGCCAATATATAGTTTAAAACTCTAAATTTTGTTTTTTAGGTTATTTACTATGAAAATTAAACCTTCATTTATATTTTAGTTAGACAATCAAGAAAATAGAACATGTTTTGTACAACAAATGACTAATATCTCCGGAAATTCAAACAACATTGACTTAGTACTTTATGCCCTGACAACATTTTTTTTTTTTTTTTTACTAGAAACTGGCCTTGTTTAATTTTTTTTCTTTCTTCCATCAAGGGAACATTGATAATGAGTTATTCCCACTATTAGGGAAAACCAAAAAACATTTCCATGAAAAGATCTTTAATATTGAGTTGTTCCTGCTCTAAGGGAAAAAACAAGAAACATTTAAGCCAAAGTTAAGCAAACAGTTGTAGTTGGAAGTTTCTGTCCCGCCAGAAATTATCAAATACCCAGCATTGGCTTCCCAAATAATTGACTCAGGGGTTTAATATTATAGTAACTGCTGGGTCCATAGCTCAAGCATAGCACTATCTAGCTCTTATAATTAGACTAACCTGCAATTCTTTATTTTTTATTTTTATTTATTTTTGTTTTTTCAAGACAAGGTTTCTCTGTGTAGATTTTGGAACTCACTGTGTAGACCAGGCTGGCCTCAAATTGACAGAGATCCACCTGCCTCTGCCTCCCGAGTGCTGGGATTAGTGGTGGTTGCCAACACTGCTCGGCTTTAGCCCATAATTCTTAGCTATGTGGCGTGGTAACTACGTTCAGTCCAGAATTCTCATCTTGCTTCCTCTCAATCTGGCCAGTGTCTTCTTTCTCTTTTCCTAGAATTTTCCTGGTCTGCTTGCCCCACCTACACTTCTTGCCTGGCTCCCAACCAATGAGCATTTGATTAAACTAGCACACATCTTCACAGAGGACAAGAGCATTATCCCACAGACAGACAAGAAAGCTCTAAGTTCTGGGCCTGCTGTGCTTTCTTAGGCTTCAGCAGTGAGGTTACCTCCTGTCTTTGTAATTTAGATGCCACCACTCTGTGCTGACAGGGAGAGAGAGAAAAAGGGAGGGAGAGATGAGAGAGAGAGAGAGAGAGAGAGAGAGAGAGAGCTCTGAGTCTTAGCAATTCTCAATTTCTTGTACCTAAAAGAACCATTTTTTCCCTCCCACTAATTTTACCAGAAAACCGCCTTTTTTGACTCAGCATTTCTCCCTCTTGTATCAGGAAATCTGTCCATTTCCTTTTCTTCTCTTTTCTATTGGGAAGATTTTGTTTTTTATTTCCTTTCCTTCTCTTTTCTCTACTGAGAAGGGCCTTTTCCCTTCATTTATTCTTTTTCTGTTTCTTATTCTATTTCATTTCTGTCTTTAAACATTGTGCAGTTACTGCCCTTTCCTTTAACAAGTGTTTTAGCAGCTGTACATTTTGTTGATCCTTAAGCTTTGGAGAACCAGCTCCAACAAGGTTTTCTCTCATGGTTCAAGAGAGAGGCAACTACGGGTGAAGTTGGGAAGCAAGAAGATGTAACAGCCTCACAGCACTCTCTTTCCTTTCTTGGTTCATCTTTATTGGCAGGCAAGTACACAGTGAAGCCATAGGTTTATATACTCAGGCAGGCAGTCATTCTCTGGCAGGACAATGAGAGGTGGGAAGTCCTTGGGGTCATAAAGAGGGTGGTCAGTTTAGGACATACCAGGGTGTCATCTATCTGTATCTGTCCTCGAATGTCTGGGAAATGTTACAAATAAGCTACTTGGCCCCAGGGCTGACTCTGCCCATGTGTTTGCTAATAAAGATAATTGTAGGGAGGGCAGACACTGAGTCTGCTCTGGACAGACAAACAACTGCCTGATTTGTGAGAAAAGAGATCTTGTTTGTGTGACTGTTTTCACACAACTGGGAAAGGTTATGCATATGCCCCCAGAAGTACTCAGAAATTTGTGTCCAGTAAATGATCAATGGCACTTTTAAAAGTTCCTGAGACATTCCAAGGAAATAGCAAATGGGAAAGCTATAATCTCATACAAGAAATCCTCTGCAGGAACGAGCTAACACACTCAAAGGCAATTAACACAAAACCTCCTTGAGTTTTTAGATTTACCTCCACCAGGACCCTTGGAAATGTTGGGTCAGCCTTGTTGGTGCCAAGTTCCTACCTTATATTTCTGCAGCCTCCAGAAGGTCCAGAGATAGAGAGTTTTAACTCCCACCCCATCCTGCTAATCTTGGAGTCTGCTTCCTCTAGTCCTTAAGAGTGTCCTGATCTGTCCTACTTCAGCTCCCACATTGGGCACTAAATGTTATATAATGAGTGTGTGTTCAAATGGCTTCATGGAAAACAAGCACAGAGGCATTGTAAGGATGAAATTTTTAGCTTTTCCAGTTGCAGAGGGAAATCAGTTTAACTGAATCACTTGTAGCTTAGCAACAGACCTTCTTATTGGTCTTGAATTTACTTCTTTAGAAAGTTAATGTCACTATCCCAAAAGCTCTTATCTCAGCTGCCCAAAGGAACAGTGTCAAATGCAAATTCTCATTAAAGAATACCACAGTTTTCCTGGTCCCTAGGAAACTTGGATAGAACATCAGACAAGGAACTGAAGACAAATGTAGCCAGTACAAGAAGCAGATCAAAGCTGGGTGTTTAGACTTTAGGAACACACTTGCCGCAGCTCTTGAGAAACTCCCAACACAAGCAGGGTCAGAATATGGTCTGTGGGATCCACAGAAGGTGTGGACAGGGGAGACAGAAGGCAGCATTTGGTGTTTTCTTACAGTGCTTGGGAGGAGCCTGAGCTATTAGGGAACCTTGGATTTTAGTTACTTCCAGATACAGTTCAGTTGGCAACCAAGAAAAGCCATCACAATTGTAATATGTGCTTGAAGTAGACAAAGGAGGAATGTGACAATATATTGTATATTATATAAAAATTGTCTAGAATAAGAGAGGAGAGAGTCAGCCACAGAGCCAAGTCACAAGGGCAGGGAGTGGCAACATACATCTTTAATCCCATCACTCAGGAGGTTGAGATGCTCTGGATCTTTGTAAATTCAAGGCCAAACAAAGCCAGGCAGGGGTGGCACACACCTTTAATCCTAGCACAAGGAAAGTTGACCCAGGAATGGAAATAGCTGGGGTGAGGGAAAGGGAGATAAAACAAAATGTGGAAGGCAGAATGTTCCTCATTTGCCTGCCTTCCCAGTCAGTCTGAGGACTAGAGATAAGAGCTATCTTGTTTGGCCTAAAGAGCTGGCTGGGTGAGAATTGGCTGTAGCTTCTTCCCTGTCTCTCTGATCTTCCAGTTTTCTCCCAATATCTGTCATTGGATTTTGTTATATACTAAATAGAATTCATTTCAATAGAGAAATGTGCTCCCTCCAAAATCTAAATAGACCCATCAAGTATTCTTCTTTCTTGTTGGTTGGAGAGTCCAAATGCAATAACTCATCCTCTGACTGTTAAGGATTATCTCTGCATGCCCCACACCACTGGACTCCTTGAAATTTCCTTATGGTGGAGACCCTTGTATTTACTTATAACTTAGCCATTTCTTAGTTATGTTTGTATTGCTGTGATATAACATGCGAGCAGGGCAACTTATAGGGAGAAGGGATTATTTGTCACTTGCAGTTCCAGAGGGATAGAAGGCGTGCACATTATGGTGGGGGAGCATGCAGCAGACAGGCATGTGTGGCACTGGAGCAGTACCTGATGACTCACATCCTGACTCACAAACAGGGTTCAGAGAACTAACTGAGAATGGTGGGAGTCTCTTGAAACCCAAAGCCTGCTCCCAGTGACACACATCTTAAATCTTCTCAAACAGTTCCACTGGGTACCAAGTATTCAAACCTATGAGCCTCTGTGGCCATTCTTCAAACCACCACAGTCTACAAGGTGGAAGGCAAGAACTCACACAAATTGTCCCCTAATGTCCATGTGCACACCACAGAAGGCAGACATTCCCCTAGACCCTAAAAGTAATAAAATGGTTACAGTTCAAAAACTTTTATGTGAAATATAAACTATAAGTTCCAATTTAATACTCAGGTACATGGTATTTCCAACAGTGTGAGCTGTAGCAGTTTAGATTGTGTTCAGGGTCAGTCTTCCTTGTCCAAGTGGAGAAATGGAAGGTGGTAAAGCTGTTTGCAGGTTTCTGTTATTATCCTTTGTGTTTGCATTGGCTGTTCCCATGATCTTCACTCCAGTACCGATACTGGGGCTCTACTAAAGTTCAGCACATGTGCTTGTCCTTTCAAAGATGCAGTCATGCTTTGTATATATCAGTTTGACTGACGGCTACTCTTATATGGAGCATGTCTATTCTTAGATTTGCCTGTTGTATGTTTTATAGAATTTTTCTTAGTTATTGAATCGAGGCCACATTTATTGGAATTGTTTTTCTATTGTTTAACATAACTACTTGGAGCAATAAAGTTCAGTCTCAGTAAAAGTTTGGCCATGTCCTGCAATCTCTTTTTAAAAGTAGTCTTGGGGTTTGACCTAGGTCCTAATGCTTGGCCAGAAGCATCTACCACTGAACCATATCACCAGCACCCCACACGTGTCTAATGGGCAGTTCTACAGAAGGGCTCGTGGGATAGTCCTTTTCCTGAGCTACGTTTCTATCTTCTCTCTTCCTTTGGTCTGGTGGGTCAGGTGACATCAGGAAGGAAAGCTTTTTCCTTCATTCTCACTGGTGTACACATGGCTCAGGTCTGAGCTGATCCTCATTGTCTTGCAGTGGCTTCCTTCTAATGAGATGAGCATCATTTTCTTAACACACATCCTACTCCTTCTTGTATTTTTCCTTTCACCTTGGGATCCTGATGTTTGAGCATGCTTTCTAGATTCGTTGTATTTTGAAGTTACACATTTATTCCAGGTACATGTAATATAAAACATATAGCCCTTGTTTGGGAAAACATGTATACATGTTTATAAAGAGATACATTTTCAAGCATCAGGCCTTTAACTCTCTGTGCATACAGAGGTAGACTATTGTCTTCTTTCCTTGTACCTGTCTATTATTGTTCCTGTAATGATTGCTAGTGTTATTTTGGCACATCTGTATTAACACCGTGTTTGTAAGTTATGAATTTGGTTTTTATAGAGGAATTTTGAAAGACTTCTGTCCTGGTTAGTTTAATGTGCCAACTTGACATAAGCTAGAATCATCAGAGAGGAAGGAGCCTCAGCTGTGGAAATGCTTTGATGAGATTCAGCTGTAAGGCATTTTCTCAATTAGTGGTCAAGGGGAGGGCCGAGTCCTGTGTTCTAGAAGAAGGTGGGCTGAGCAAGCCAGGGGAAGCAAGCCAAGAAGCAGCACTCTTCCATGTCCTCTGCATCAGCTCCTGCCTCTGGGATGCGGCCCTGTTTGAGTTCCTGCCCTTGACTTCCTTCAGTGATGCTGAAGTGTAAGTCAAATAATCCTGTTCCTCCCCAACTGCTCTTTGGTCATGGTATTTCATCACAGCCATAGAAACCCTCGCTAAGATGTCCCTTTAGATGAACTTCGTTATTTTTCTAGATATTTGTGAGCTGTTAGCATGGATGCCCTTTTGTCCTGTAATATGAAATAACAGGAAGAGAAACTTTTCATAATTATAAACACAGTACATATACTCTACAATTTCACTTACACTTATTTTCAGAAATGTTATGTTATTTACATGGTTTTCATGAATAGATCATGGATTAGATGGCCTTATGTAAAGATATGCATGACCAGATGGTTTTTATGTAGCCAATCTACATGTTGAAAGCTATTTGAAATGTATATTGAGCAACATAATAATTATGTTCATGCCCAAGACTCTTACCATGTCAGAAGAATGATCTCAGAAAATGACTTTTTCCTATTATTTCCTCCGGACCAGTACCTCAGCATTTAAATTCAGTGATAGAAGAATTTCTCCATGAATTCAGAAATTTAGACAAGCTCATGGTAATAGCAATAGATAAGATAAAATATGTAATTTGGTAGTTACATTACTAGGGAAAGTATATGGAATATAAGATAAAGTGTATAACACACCTTTTTTTTTAAAAAAAAAAGTACTATTACTGTGGTGTGTATGTGTGTATGTGTGTGTGTGTGTGTGTGTGTGTGTGTGTGTGTGTGTGTGTGTGTGAGCGTGAGCTCCTACACATGCACATTTGTATGTTGATTTCAGGTCCAAGTATGCCATGATACATGAGTGGATATATGTACATAAAGTACATACTACAGTAGAAGACAATTTTTGGGAGTTTCATCATGGACTCAGGTGATTGAACTCAGGTTTCCAGGCTTTTATGACTCTCTTAGAGCTGAGCCATCTTGCCAAACCATTAGCTTACTGATAAATGTGATCTTGAACTTATAACTCTTGCCCAGGTGGCAGCTGATAGATGTCACAGTGTGGATTATGACTTTACCCTTCAAAGTTCAGTTGCCATGGTTATTGTGGTTATGAATGTTCTTGCCTCAGTTCTGAGTTTCAGTGTGGTTGAGACTTCTCAACTATCACATGGGATAGTGTTGAATGCTCTACTTTGATTTTGGTGAAGATTTCAAATGGGAAATAGTTGCTCTTGTAAAGGTATGATATTCACCACTGAATGCTGTACCTTCAGCTTGACTGGTTAACACTTTAAAAATATTTTGCTCAAATATTTCTTTCTCTATATTATATATAGTTGCGATTATGCTTTATACTTTTATTCTATAATGTGTATTTGGCTTTCCTGGAAAGCAATTTTACTTCAACATTTCCCTATATGTTGTAAATAGGGTTCTCTAGAGGAACAGTATATATATATGGGTGATTAATTAGATTGGCTTATGGAGTGCTGTCTGAATAGTTCAACAAAGGCAGTCTCATACTTGAAAGACTGGAAATCCAGCAGTGGATGAGTCCAAAGGCTGATTATGGATATCCCCACATTCTCTCTCAGTCTGGCACTGGAGTCCTGGAGGATTCCTGGAGAGCTGCAGTCTACCCTGGAGTCCTAAAGAAATTGGTACCAAGACTGGCAAAGGAATGTTCCAGCAACAAGATAGCTGAACTCTAGTGAAGCAGGCAGGCAGGCAAGCAGAAAACTTACTTTGTGTCCTTTTACATGTGCTTCTACCAGAAGGCTTCTACTCAGAAACAGGCTGGATCATCCTGATTCAAATAATCAAATCAAGAGAACCCCTCACAGGAATGCCCAGCAGCTTGGGTTATAACTGGATCAAGATTTAGTCAAGTTGTCAACCAATATTAATTAATTGTGTATGTGTGTATGTGTACATGTGTATATATTATTATTACATTGATTATGTTAAGCTTCTCTTTACTAGAGGATCTGTGGTATAAATACAATAACCTTTATAAAGTATATTTTGATTAGATTTAGATTATATATATTTAAATTATTAATCTAAAATTGGAGTAAATAAAATTTTTGGAGATTTTTTAAAGGAATTTTGTATATCATTGTGTGTATATCTTTTTTTTGAACACATTCCCTCTTTTCTCCTGAAAGGTTTATTTTATTCAGGAAATTATGGGCATGTGTTTTGCATTTATGTGACTGTTCATAGGAATGTGAACTTTTTATGTTTCATTAAGCTAAAAGCATTTATTTTGAAGGCTATCTGAATTGCCTGAGGTACCAATTAGAGGTAATTTCCAACCTGAACCTGCTTCTCTCCAGAGCTAAGACATTGTGGTAATTGCTTTTTCAGTGTATAGTCAGCTTTAATACACAGAAAGAGAGGACCACACTCAATTGTAAGGACTGATGAGTAAGAAGAGAAACTTAATATTGTCTCCTATTCAGCAATTCGGATACAATGTGTACATATAATACGATTAGAATTATTCACAAAGATAATTGTGATTACCTGGAGATTTGAGAAGATGTTAACGGCATTTCCTTGTGTTGGTGTGGCTTAGTTCTCCTGACCCTTCATTTTGAGCTCTTTCAAAAGTTGAGCTCTAGACTTTCCTATGACTTTGTCAACAGCTAAATGAAGATGCTCTCAAGTTTGTAATACGTTAGTAATATAAGAATGTGTGTTTCCCAGGCCTTAAAATATTAAATGTTTTAATACATAATGTTCATGCACCCAACATTCTGGGGATACTTTATTGAAATAGGTATTCCATTCACTGTGATCAGGCAACTGGGACATTCTGAAGAACAGTGCTGGCCTTTCTTTAGGAATGGACAGTGAGGGTGTACTTAGGCCAACATAGGCATACATTTTAAACTGTTGACTGATATTTTTCTGTCCTAGTCTGTGTGAAATAAAAATGGTTGCTTTTGAACTAAGTAGGAGTATGTCATAGAAGAATACTGGCTTTAGAATTTAGAACCCAAGACTTTGATGAGTATGTGGTTCAGGCCAAGCTGGCAGAAGTGGGCACCTTATTTTGACAGTAACTAACATGCCTGAGGCTTTATACAATATGCTTTATGTTGATTAAATCACTCACCAACAGCAAAGATGTGTGTTCTGATGGACAGAATCAAAAAAGAGAGTGATGAAAGTATTCAAGTTCCTCCACTCGGGTGAAAAGGGCCAAGGTAGAAACAGACGTGTGACCCTCATATGACATTATTATTGACCTGTGCTCATAATTCAGCTGTGGAGGTAATAGCTATCATAGAAGAGGGTCTGTCATCTGTGTATGGATTGCGCCTCATCTACATAAATTATATACATTATCAACTTTATGTCCATGCCTACAAACCCCAAGGCTTTGGCTTGGTCATGTATATCTATATCAGGTTTTATTCTAGTTAATATGTGGAAAACATGAAGAACTGATGGTTTGGGTTAGTTCACAGATATTGGGGATTGGACATGCACATTCTATAAGTCTTGAATCAGTTTCCAACCCTGCCATAAAGTCAGTTAAAATTGAGCATATCAGTTTAGTGATATTTACAAAGTTAAGTGCTGAGATAGTGTGAGCTGTATACCCGGGGATAGTGATGTATAAGAACTCAGAATAGCATAATTCCAATATCGGTATTAAATATCATCCTAGTGACAACACTGATGTGGAGCTGGGTTAAAGACTAGTGGTCAACAGGGGCCAGATACTCACTCTAACCCAATATACTGTGGGTCCACTGATCTGAGCAACACCTCAGAAACAAATGTATAGCATATCAAATGAAGAACAAAAGAACTATATTATGAGTTTTTATTACTTAGAGAATGCAACCATGTAAGGATCTTCTACTGTTTAGTAATCTTACTATGTATCAAAGGACGAGTGGATGAATATCTTGTGCCTCGACCAAATCTATTTCCTCATACAGTATATACACTATCAATTTGAAATTCCTATTGGCTTTTAGAAAATGCAAATTCTGTGTATTTCAGTTTGTAGGCATTGAGATGGGTTGGAGAGATGCCTAGAAGAGTGTCAGTCTTCCTGGGCTTAAGAATGGTCTGAAGACATGGCAGAACTCCTTTATAACATTGATTTATTTTAAGTGGTCTCCCGGTTAAACATGGATTATTGCACATTGCCTTAGATTCTCATTATTTAGAGAGGCCAAATTTATCATCCCTCACTTCTCTTCTTCATTTATCCACTTTCCGTTTCTATCCAACAGTAGCCCAATCATGCTTATTAATGTGCTAATTTCACTCAGATCAGCCATATGAACTAAATCCACAGATCTTTGTCCATATAAAGCAATGATTTCTGGGCAATTACAAATTGTAATTTGAGCTATTATTTTGTGTTCTAGTTCTCCCAGAGGACATCCCACCACCTTCTCAAAAAGAGATATCAAGAGCATCATTGGTAAGATGGGCATTACGTTTTCTAAGGTAGAAACGCTATTTTCATCATCTCTTTATTTTTAAAATGTGTCATTTTGATAATAAAACGATCATGTATGCTGTATGTATTAAGTTGTTTATTTAGGAAGTGAAGGAAATGAAATTGTACCAAGTCATTCCTGACTCAAATTGTCACCACAGGGTGAGTTTTAGAAGGCCTTTTCTCCATGAACAAGTGTTCTTTTTACATTTAAGGTTGTATAATTTTTACTCAAAAGGTAATAGATGGGGTTGTTACAATGTCTCAGTGTTGAGCACTTGCTGCTCTCTCTTCCAAAGGACTCAGGTTCAATTGTCACCACTCACATTGTGGTTCATAAACATGTGACTCTAGTCCCTGAGAATCTGACCTCCTTTTCTGTCCTCTGTAGTGCGCATACATATGTTTAGGCACACATACACACAAATACATATTTTCAAAGGCCGACTTTCATTTATGAAGAATGTGTATTTTCTGTAATTGCTGTCTCCACTTTCTCTTGCAGAGTTCTATGTTTTAGATGGTGTGGTGACAGAAGCTTCCTGTGTCAATCATAGGGACACTGACGTTGCATGAAAGTTAGTGTAGATAATTGGGGCATTGCATTGAGGCACTTCTCAAAGGGGACTCATAAGAGAAGCTTGTTAAAACATTTCTCTACCATGTGGCAGTGTAGTCTTCAGAACCCTTAGAAGAGTGATAGGGAGACCTGATTTGGGGTAAATTAGCAAAAGTGTAAAAAGTATCCAAGCTCAGGTGTTTTGTGATAGCATTATCTTGACTATTCTCCCCCACCCTATTTACCATCATTCCAAGTACTAGTAGAGGGAAAAAAAAACCTGTGGAAAAAGAAGTCACCTTGTTCTCTATCTAAAGTATTTTTTTTCTTTACATTGTAGGTGATACGAAACCGGAAACGATATCGTATGTACTGTGGAGCCACTTTGTTAAGACATATTTTAAATAAGAATTGTATAAGTACTGCCTGTCTTTTGTCAGGTGCACCAGAATAATTTCTACCACCTGCTGACAGTGACATTTGAGAATTTTAGTTAAAGAAAAACACAGAGAGAGAGGGTGGGGGAGAGGGAAATATCCTAAGAAACAAATTGTGGGCATGTACTATGCACGCATTTAGTTTTGGTCACCTTAGAGATTTTATGAACTGGAATGTGTCTAGATGTGTAACTAGAAATCCCAGTTATATGAACTCAATTTCAAATAACAATTTCTTTAATGAAAAAATACAAATGCACACTTCCCTACATTAGTTCAGACCTATCAGAGCCATGCATAATGGTGTTATTTCTTTGTATACTCTGCCATAGAAAAATCAACCAAGACACAGAGGTAAGTGGCTGAGTTTTGTGATTACATAGGCCAAGTCCACTATTGTATACATAAACTTGGGGTCCAGTATCAGTGCTAGGAGATGAAACTTCCACTTACTACCCAATCAAGATACTATTAGTCATTGAGAAGTCTTCCAGCCCCCAAGTACACCTCAAACAAATCAAATCTCCTGAGATACAAAATAACAACAGCAATAAAGACCCATTTTAGCATCCATGTGCCTGGGTACCGAGTGCCACAAGCACAACAGACAGAGAAAGCCCTCACATGCTAGGAAAAGAGCAGACTTACTAAGTGCCTAGCCATGATGCAGGAGGCCCTCCATCTGATCTTTAGTACCACATACACCTGAATAGTAGCACACAGATCTATAAGGAGTTCATGTTTGTTCTCACTCTCTGACAGTTCCCGGTCACCCTGGGCTGTACAATAAAGCTGTGTCTGATGATAACAACAGCAAAATAGGAACCAAAAATGACAAACAGGAAAAGAGCTGGTCTTCTACCAGTGAGAGCATTGATTCTGATGATGAAAGTTACAGCAAAGAAAAACAAATTGTATATGTGTCACGATTGAATTTCTTCTAGAAATAACAGATTCCAGTAATAACTGGTGAAATGCTTTGGGTCATAATCAGGAGCTCAAAGCACCACACAAGTTAGAGCTTATGTCTACGTAAAAAATCCTCTCCAAATCAGTACTGTTTTAAATCTAGACTCATTCTTTTAACTGAGCACATTTGAGATGAGCTAGACTCTGCCCTAAAATATTTGCTTTTGCTGATAGTTGGTCTTCATGTTGACTGGGAGCCTATCCTTTCAGTGTATGAAAACAGTCAGCACCTAGAGTATGACTGTATGTCAAACTGGAATGTGTCTTATGTGCAGGCATTTGCTAAGAGGGTTTTAAATTCATGGTAGCAAGACTGTGTGGAATGGAAACAGAATTTGCATACTGAACTTCACTGAGGAAGGAATAGATAGTCAGTGGCAGTGCAGGCACTGCCCTTTTTGAGTGCAGGCCTGGTCTGGCTATAGAGACTGTTGTTAAGGGCAACTGTTGCTCAGACAGTGGAAAGCACACATCAATATATTAAGTCGTAAAGATCTAGGTATCTCGTCCTGACAGATTATGTTGATGGTTTATTCAGAGTGGATCAGTTTTTAGTGTCATTTTCCTCCTCCTGATCAAGCGACAACTGGATTATCATGATTATCATTGTGGTAGACATAAGTGGCCCCATGTCCATGTATTTAGCTATTAGAATTTCAGGGACACACCTTGAAGGTGGTGGCAGAGGCAGGTGCACATGTACACCTATAGGGTCTATGGATGGATGACGACTTTTGCAAACTCATAGAATCTGTCAGGGATTCAAAAGTAGAACATTTACCTCTATCCTAATTTTTTTCTTCTGTGAGGGAATTTGGTCACAATGACATAAAATTAAATATTCCAGTAGCTCAGGTAAAATGTAGGCAGTATAATTTCCTCTTGCTATGATTCACTGAAGGTGATACTCTATGTTCTCCATGACCTGTAAAAATATCGCACTGTGTAAAAACCAAAAAGTAAACAATCACTGTACATTGCTCCAAGGCCTTGGAAACAGCCTCTCTGCATGTTGCCACTCTACTGTTCTTTTTGTCTTTGTTTTGTATATAGCAAATGTGATAACATTTCTGTAGTGCCAATACTTTTAACTAAGCCTTATGTTTAATTGTTTTCACATTCATAAAGCTTATGAAGCGTTCTTAATTATCAGTGTCCCAGGGCAGAGTGAAGGAACAAGGCATGTACAAAATTAACACTGCTTTTGTGTTGGTACTGTGCCACACCCATTAGAGACCTTACCTATATTGACCATGTAATGCCTACCTTAAGTGTACAGTGATCTCCGTGATGTTCCAGAAGTGAACCATGAGATAAAATCCTACAAAAACAATAAAAATCAGACAGCGCTTAGTTGTCCTCTGCGTCTTTGTTTGTAAGATTGAACTCTTTTTATTGGGTTTTCATTCCTTTTCAGGTAAGACCAGAAAATTTCTGGAGAGGGTTAGTCCCTCATCTGCTGATGAAATAGCAACAGCAGCGATGACCAGAGACACAAGCTCCAGCAGTACAGCTGAAGGTACTGTAGAAATGCAGTAACTAGTGAGTTAGTCAGCCCTGCCAATGATACTGTATCCCACTTGTAAAAACCAATCATACCTGGCTGTATTTGTTATGTGGTTAGAAACACACACCGAGGGAAAGCTGATAATGTGAAGGCATTGGTAGAAAAAGGCCACATATTTAAGCTGGTCAAGGTGTCTCATTCTGTTTCTTTTAGAGGTAACTCTTGGTGACATGGATTGAAAGTAGTAAACCCATCTGTATATGTTTTTTTCTTCCTTGTCAGGAAATTTGCTCACATCTTGTAGACTCAGGCCTCTTCTACTTCACAGCTGCTTATAACCCCAGAGAGTCTCTGCTGCTGTGTCCAACTTCACAACTCAGACACGTACTGTCTGCCTTTCAGTACTACTCTCCACACTCATAACAAACCAACATTCTAAGCTCTGCACACTCAGTGACTCAAGTCAAGCTCCACATGCTTCCATAACCCTCCTCAACATAACCTGAGGAGGTCCATCACAGCAATATCTCATTCTTCCTGCCACTAGTTTCTGAGTTAGTTTCTCTCTTTTGTGGTAATAAATCCTCATCAAAGGTACTTAAAGAAGAGACTGTGTCTAGGCTTATGTTCCCAGAGGTAGAACCCATAATGACAGAAGAAGATCATGAGCAGAAGAGCATGAGCAGGAAGCCGAGAGATCAAATTCAGCCATATGCAGACAGTAGAGTAGAGACTGCAGTGGGGAGTGGCTGTCCACTTTTAGCCCCTCCTTCCAGTGATGTGCTTTGATCAGCAAGACTTCAAGACCTTACTGTCCTATGACCTCCCTCAAATACCACCATCCACATATGCAAATACATGGGCTTTTGATGTACAGTTCCTACTGAAACCACCATATTTTGATTCTGGACCCTCAGACACATGTCCAAATGTCATTAAAGGATAAAAGTCCTGTGTTCTACATATGATGTGGTGGTAATCCATTATTTGTATTGTGCTAACAGTAGTTGTATGTTTTACCATGTCTCATATGTAAATAACATGTGCCTATATTTTTTTAAAGCATGGGACGTGTTAATTCCCAAACTCAAGAGAAAGTTATAAACATGGGGCTTAGAAGTAGACTTTGCATTTAAAAACGACTTGTTGTCCTCAGAGAATGATGGAAGCAAAAGCAAATCTGAGATTATTTTGTGATGTGTTTTTAACCTACTAAGCTGTTACTCTCTCAATTTCCTTCCTTCCAGCAATTAGTGGCAGCGGTGGCAGCAGCAGCGGCAGCAGCAGCGGCAGCGGCAGCAGCAGCAGCAGCAGCGGCAGCAGTACCATAAATAGTCCATCTAGCAGCCCTGAACTAGAAATGGAATTATGTGTTAGCAGTAAGTAATAGCATTCCTTCTCATACCCAATGAGATGGTCTAGGAGCACTCATGCTATCCCTTCTTGGATGACAGAGAAAGTCAATCTAAGTCTCTTCATAATGGGCAGAAGCAACGGTAAGACTCTATTAGTGAATCATTTTTAGTTAATCTTCTCAATATTATGATCGAATATATCATTTTTCTTCTTTCTTATTCTCTCACTCTATATAACACCTTCTCTTCAGTGGAAGATAACATACTCCTTAGACAAATAAATGACCATGTTGTCTGGTCCAGAGTTTAGTGAAGGTTCTTATTCTCTAGTGGTCAAAACAAAGAGGTTTCCTTTCCTGTGTCTTCATCCTGCTGGTGCTTTCATTAATAAGAATTTTAATTATTTTCTGTTAAGGCACATGTTATAATTTACTTTTCATTGGTCTGACAAAAATATTGACCAAAAGCACCTTGTTGAGGAAAGGGCTTCTTTCATTTGTCAGGTTGTCGTCTACCATCTAGGAGCGACCTGGAGGCAGAAAGCTAAGCAGAGACGGTGAAGGGACATTGCTTATTAATTTTCTGTCTCTGGTTTGGTCAGTCATTTTGCTTAGACATTGCAGCCCCAGCTCCTTCAGAATTAACAACACCCATAGTGCTCTGCTCCCTCCTATATCAACTAACAGTCAAGAATCTGCGCACAGTCATTCTTATGGACCAATCTGATAGATGCAGTTCCCCATTTAGATTCCTTCCTAGGTGTGTGATGTTGACAGAGAAGGCTGAACAGCTCAAGTCACTGCTTGTCAACTTGACACAGAAACAGGCCACTGTTAGATCATAACCTTCCTGTCTGTCTCCAGGATCTCATGTTGATACAGTGTACAACAATAAAGTCCCACAGTCTTCAAAAATTGCCTACCATTTAACAGTCAAAGTTCTCTTTACAAAGCCAGTGTTGTAACGAGAGATTCCTGTGAGAAAACAAAGTTTGTCTGCTCCTTTGTTCAAAGAAGCACTAAGAACATTGTAATGAAGGAGAGGAGAACCAAGCCAAACAGTGCAAGAAGCTCTATAGCCACCATCTTGGAATCACTAGGCATCTGCTGGATTAAAGGCAGCAGACTTGCACTTCTCAGACAGCCACCCCATCATATGCACCAGGTCTTAGAGGCTCACACCAGCTCCACTCCCAACTCACTGCTTCCCACATCTTACCACCTCTAATATTCTGAGATCTCCCAGTAACCTAGACTGGACATTTTCCAATGGCCTTGCCTCGCCTCTCTCTAGGGACTCTGGCCCTTCTGCATGATTCCAAGCCTTAGCTTCTTTCTATGGTCCCTTCAATCCTGCAGCTTTTATGCCACTAAAGCAAAGAGCACACAGGAGACTCTGACACATCACCAAATTTGGATGCCTGCTTGGGATGCATCCTTTCCTGACTCCACACTAGAGCTTCTGTGTGCTGATGTAAAGGAAACAGTCCTTAAGATCTTTTGTCTGTGATGCTGGTACCCTATTCTTCTGACTTCCCAACCATGGCTATTCAGTGGTCATTGTCCCAGTGAGCCCAGAAGGCCTCACTTCAGATTCTTAACCCAAACTTCACACCAAAGAGAAATTGCTATTCTGAAACTCCACAAGCCAAGACCACTTGGCTGCCTTTTTTCAGTGTTCTAGTTTTACAGGTTCCCCAACAGAAGCTTGCTAAGTTTTGAGCACTCAATGGATCTTCCCTGTCAAAATTCCTTATTTTTATAATCCTTCCCCAAGCAATATGATCTTATTTTTCATAGCAATATCCCACCTTTCCAGCACCAATTTCTCTATTTGTTCATTTTGGTTACTGTTAGAAAACACCAGAATCACAATGGAAGAAAAAATTATTGGCTTCTGTTCCACTAATAAATTTAGAAATGTGTAAAGGTGTCTTATAGTATTTTTCCAACTTAGTAGTATTTCAACCATACAGTGTAGAAACATATTTAAACACTTATTTTGGTTCTGATTATGTGAAATAAATGAAAGGAGATCTAGGCTGTTTCTTGTGTAAGGCAGTGTGATTTCACTTACTACAGACACCAATGTGTGAGTTACTCTCTCTACTGACTTTCTTCCAGATACCAGTCAGTTCGGGAACATATCCTCCAATGAAGTTGAGAACAGTATAGAGACTGCTGAGGATGGTAAGGGTGGGTTTGGGCATTCCTGGTCAGATCCAATGAAGAGGTAGAGGAACAATTCAGTTATTATTTTGATTGTAGGATTGAGGAAGGAAGTCAATTTAATGGTCTTCCAAGTGGGCAGAAGCGATAAGGAAACTGTCACCAAATCCTTGGGTTAGTTGCTTTCCGTTTGCCACCATAAATTCCTCACAAGAAACTTGTTTTAGAGTGCAAGAGGACCATTCTACCATAGCTTGAAAGACTTGGAGGGTATTTTAGCAGCCAAAGTGTCTATTTTTAAAAAGTAATACCATCAGTATCTTCTGCTTTTTAAATAAACCACCATTGTGAATACAAACCAATAATTCAGTGGCTGGAGTAATTGTGCATCAGCCCCAGTGTTTTCTGCTCTTCTAGAAGAACCAGGTTCAGTTCCTAATATCAACCTTAAATGCTCACAGTCGCTTTTTACTTCAGTTCCAGGACATCGAGTGCCCTCTGCTTCTGATGTAATCAGGCACAGGAGGGGTGCACATATGTATGTACAGGCCCTCCTAGACAGCCACACACAAACAAACGAAGCCAATGTGACTACCTGTGTTTGTTTCCCAGATTGCATGTAAATCATAAGAAAAGAGAAGAAATTTTACAGCGTTATCCTCTGAACCCACACAAATGACATGGCATGCACAAATACACACTTTACACACACACCAATGATATCAAGAATGCATAAAATTATTTTAGAGAATCATATATGGTTAATATGGAAACTTGATGCTGACCTATGGGGTTAGAAGAGGTTTGACCAATATCTAGAATGAAGTGAAAATAATCTGAAAAAGAGAACACATACATCTGCCTCATTTATTTTCTCCTCTCTCTGTCTCTGTCTCTCTTTCTGTCTCTCTCTCTCTCTCTCTCTCTCTCTCTCTCTCTCTCTCTCTCTCTCTCTCTCGTTTGAGACAGGGTTTTCTGTAGTTCTGCTGTACTAGAACTGACTCTATAGAACAGGATGGTTTTGAACTTGGAGATTCATCTGCCTCTGCTTCTCAAGTGCTTTGATTAAAGGCACGGGCCATTCCACCCAGTAGATACCAGTTGGCTTTATTTCAGTGTCTATCCAATGAAATAGTCTCAGATGCTTTAGACTCACATTATGTAGAAGGTCAATTCTTATCTCATTTCTTGAGTCTTAATATTTTTCTCAGCCCAATAAAATATTCTTGCATCAGCACAACCATGTTTTGGAATTAACTATGTGCATTAAGCTTAAATGTTCAGATTACATACACGGAACTCTGTCCATACCAATCCATGAGCCCTATAGTACATTAAGTGATTCCATGCTCTCAGAGTTACTTTGTCTTCTCCTAGTGCTGCCTGCCAAAGACCTGCCAGAATCTTCTTCACAAAAGAAGACAATTTCATCACCAGCTACGGTAAAATATCTTTTTCCTTTTGTAAAACAAAAAGGTTAAGTTTCAGATTCCTTTATATTTTATCCCACTGAAATGATAAAACTGATAAACTATACTGTAGATATTTGAGTATTTTTCTAAGTACAGGAGAAAATGGCACTGAATTCAGCAATTCTTGATTAAACAATTTATACGAAGTTGCCAATGCCAGATTCCACAGATTTTTTTTTCTTTGAAATAGGAATTTCTGACAAAAGTTCTTCCTAGTTATTGATGTGGTAAAAGATTTCTATGTCCACTAAAAGAACATTGAGGTGTTAAGATCTTTAAAGTATGAACATAGAGTAAACAATCCAGACACAGAGGCAACCCTTAAGAGGGATTCATCTCACTCTACAGATCGTCATAATAGTTCTCTTCCACGTTTCAATGTAGCTTTCAGGAAAGCTTTTCTAAGGTCACAAAGAGGTTAGTTTTCCTGATTTGGTCTGAATGATCAACAGTGTAAGAATATTATTTTTTCACACATTACCCAGTGTACTCAGAAATTTCTCTTTCCACCTGGCCAGCCCTGTAGCCATTTAGTCCCAAATAATCCCACAAAGGCTTATATTAATCATAAACATTTTGGCCCTTGGCTTAGGCATATTACTTGGTAATTCTTACTTTTAAGCTAGCCCATGATTTGTATCCATGCTTACCTATGTGTCTTGGTCCCTTTGCTCAGTGCAGCATCTCATCTTCCTCCCTCTGGGTCTGGCAGGTGACTGCTCTACTCTTCCTCTTCCCAGAATTCTCCTTGTCTGGTTGCCCCACCTACACGTCCTATCCGCCTAGCTTCTGGATAATCAGCATTTCATTAAACTAGTATTTACAATGACAAGTATTTACACTGTACAAGAGCATAGTCCCACAACAATCCAGCCTCAGGTGTTTTGTAACAGTATCATCATCTCCAACAAAAAATTCATAATCTTTTCCGTGGCCACTCTTCCCCACTCTATATACTACTACCCCACATCACTAGAACCACCAAAGACAAACAGAAGTCAGTATGATCTGAGCCTAAGAGTGTTTTGTCTACATTGCAGATCCAGTCGAGGATGTCCAGATGCTGTATGTATTCTAGAATGACATTTTTAGAGGATAAGAACTGTGTATTTACTGTACTGCTTTTCTCAGAGTGACCTGATGGCCACGAGAATGACCATTTAGTTTTAAAAGACAACTGAAATTCCAAGGGACACATCACGGTTGTGTGTCTTTAGTTTTCCTCCCACTTACCTTCCTCACCTTAGGATTTGGTGTATCAGAAAATATCTGTATGCGTGTTTCCTCCAAAGATACTGTGATTTTCAAACACATTTCCAATGTCATTGAAAAAAATTAAGAGTTCACACTGTAAAACTCATTGCAGATTTGTATGACAAATTCATTTCTCAGAACGCCCTGCTAAAGAAGAACCTACCAGGACAGGGAGGCACATTTCCCAAGATGCCTAGCTAGGGAATACAAGAACGAAATGTGTTTTCAGATATGAGGTATACAAGTCATATTCCCAACCATAAACTATCCTTATTATTCAATTATGGGGGGGAACCATAGCTTTTCAATTTTCAGAATAACTGCAACTGACAGAGAACTCTTTGGTTTCTTCCTATTCAAAACTAAAGGTAGCATGTATGCATCGTGCTATAGATACAAAGCCCAGGTAGGCTCAGATTGTTTAGCTTACAGGTAACTATAAGATGATATTGTGCTTGATACTCAGCCCTACATGTCCTTGGGAGTTGGTAATTCTTGTAATTAGCACTGTAGAGTGGGCTATGTGGTGATCACTCTGAGGCATTTCCTGTCAAGCTCAGGTTCTGACATTAGAACCTGTTTGAAAAAATTAGAACAGCCACCACAACAAAACCCAGAAAAATGAAAGCTTATCTGTTTGTTGTCAAATTGATTTTGACAATGGGAGACTGTCCATCAGAAACATAGGTGGTTATGTGTCACAATGGCATTTTAAGTCAACGTGGCTGATTTCAGGAGAATGCTTGAGCACTGTAGAAAACATTAATGTAAGTCCAAAGGGCTTAAGTCTAGAAATATGTTAATATGGTCCTTTATTTAGACCTACTTCTTTTCTAGATGAGATACATATATGTTTGAAGGGCACTTCCCCTTACAGATGCTCAGTTCTGTGTTGGTCAATAAAGGAAGAGTCTGAGGAGCCAATACACTCAATGGATGTATACAGTCATTGTTAAACAATGTGATTTCATGTCATGATATCTAAAATGATTTGTGACTCAGAGGACCTCTATATATATCGAAGACATCTGCTACAGATTGTTTGTGGGGAGGGTAGAGAGGACTGTGTATCTTGCTCAGGGATGGACTGTGAATAGTAGAGTTTGTAGTTTAGAAATTGGACTTTGTTGACTAGCATGAGCATGGAACATGTAAACTTAGAGCTGATGAGGCTCTGCCCTTCTCTTCTCTGGGCTTTTTATGGCTCTACAGAGAGTGCTGAGGGCAGTTCTCACCTAGAGAGTGGTATACACAGCCACATCCAATAACTAACCACGTCACCAACCTGCTAGTCCTATTTTCAGAGTCTGTAGACTTATCCAGAGTGTGTCAATTGTGGGAAAGCAGCCGTCCCCTGCCTCTACCACAACTATAGTGTAACATCACTGTTAGAATGGCTTGGAGTATGAGTCATTGTGGGTCTGCTCAGTATGGTTGACTGATTACTAGAAAGACACAGTGTAGAAGAGATGGAGGCATTTGATACCAACATCAATATTCATACCAGGAACTGAAAAGTAGAACATCTCTATCTGTTTTAAGTTTTTATTTCTGTCAGGGTAATTATTTCACAGAGGCATATATCTTCATGATAGCCCCTTACCTACTTCTGTACCCCAATGCGATATATAATCTTCACAGACTGTATAACACTATGGTTAGGTAAAGAACAAAAGTAAATTAGCCACTGTCCACTGTTCTGCACTGTCTCTGGACTCACCCACTGCCATCTTGCTAATTATTCCAGCATTCAGCAAACACCACAGAGCAATTCTTCAGACCTAGTGCTATTCTGTAAGGCTTTACATTCATTTTTTTAGATTTGTTAGTCTTAATGTAAGTGCTTAGGCACTTGCAGGTAGCTGCATAAATTTCACTGAGTTTACATGGATCTTCAAGAGATTTGGATGCTGGCTCTCTCATATGCTGAGTCACATTGCTTCTCTGTTCTCTGTCAGTACTGGCTCATTTCCATGAATTGAGACCTGACTGACCATCATCCCATACTTGTGTAAAGTAGGAGCTTGTGTTTAGATCCTCCAGAAGGAACATTGTGAGTCATGCCTGAAAAATCACTACTGAGGTCAAAGGTTAATACATAGAGCAGTTGTTCATTTTTCTTGGGGCCGGAATGTTTTTTTTATTTGTTAAATGCAATCTTTCTGTTGAAATGTATTCCAGTTAATGCAGTGATGAAAAAGCTGGGCCTCAGGCACAGCCAATCTTCTGGTACCAGAGGTGCAAGACCAACAGCACATATGAAAAGTAAACCCGACAACATAACTGATGGTACTATGAATATTTAATAATTGATTTGAGTTATTAATAATCATTGGTGGTAATACTTGTACTAGTTATTTTTCTGATTTTCAATAAGCTTTATGATCAATAGCAAATTATAGAAGACAGAGTTTATTTGGCTTATGTTTCCAGTGTGATAAATATCATGGTGGGTGAAAGTCATGGCAGCAAGGACAGGCTCAATGTCAGGAGCAGTATGCTGAGAGACTGCAATTTCAACAGCAACCTAGAAGTAGAGTGAAGCCTAACTTCTCAAAGCCTGCCCACACTGTGGTGCCTTTTCTCTGGCAATGCTAACTTCCTAAAGATGTACAACTTTCCCAAACAGTATCAACTACCAGGGACCTAGGTTTCAACTACAAGAGCCTATTTGAAACACTTCAGGACACACTACCACATTCCACTTCCTGGCCTCTGTAGGCAAATGACCATATTATAATGCAAATGCATTTAGTTTAACTTGAAAAACTCTCAGAGAGTGCTCAACCCCAATGGATACATCTATAGCACACCTAAGGCTCAGGGAAGAAGATTAATGGAGAAGGCATAAGATAGTTTTAAGACCCAGAAGCAGTCTATCTGCTGTGAGATTGTCTCTAAGACTGACAGAGAAGCTTCACCCAGGATTCAACAGTATGGCTGACTGAACAAGACTGGAAGTACTACACCAACAGATATGGTGACAGGGAAGTGGGAACCTCATGGAGCCCCACCATTAGAAAAAGAAATACAGACAACATAGGAATACTCAGAGCAGGAGAAATAGTCTTCAGAGTTGAATCCCCAAATGCTTATTCAATAACAAGGAGTCAACCCTGAAATCACATACATATGAGTAACACCTGATGGACTGAAAAGTTGTATTTATATTTCTAGGCTCAGAAGCCACATGTTTCACTACAAACAGCTGAGAGAAAATGAACAGGAATTAGGGTGAGGCTATGAGGCTTCAAACCGTACCACCAGTAACAATTCCTTCAACAAGGCTGTCTCCTAAAAGTTCCACAACCTTCCCAATTAGTGCCATAAACTGTGCACCAGATGCCCAATATCTGAACCTATATAGGACATTTCTGATTCAAACCACAGTCTATCTATCTTATTAAACACACAAAAATGCCTTGTATATCTTAATGTATAAAGTGTTCATTTCCTAACTCAGCTGTAGAACTGAGACCATAGATTTACAAGTGCATCTCAATGTCTATTGTGATTCTCCTTGAATGATCTGAACCAAAGGAAACCTGGGCTGGTACTTATGTGGCCTCTGTGGTTTGACCTACTACAGACAATAATATGTAAACCACTCTCCACAGATACCATTCCTCAAATAAAAATACTGTTTCAATTGAAGACTGACAATGAGTTGTCTCCTGGATCCAGCTCTAATTTGGAAAACAACGGTAGGTACTGGCCTTCCTAGTCAGATCCAGTGAAAGGGTCTGGCAGTCCTCAGGTTGGTTGTTCATCTTGCTTGGGAAGCAAAAGAAGACAGGTCAGTTTAAGAACTTGCAGATGGGCAGAAACAGTGATGAGACTCTATTACTCAATCATTGTACTTAGGGGCTTTTCGTATTTCTGAGACCAAATAACTCAGGGGAAATCATATTGGTGGAGGAAATGTTTATTTTGGCTATTAGGACAAATGGTCATTCTGGCAGGGTCACTGTCTCACTCGGGTGATGAATGATCACATGGCATCTGTACATGTATATATGTAAGCACGTTCATGAGTACTGGCTTGTTCTTTGGTAACCATCAGTTCTATCTAGTGAGACAACCAGGTACAGGAACATCAACCCATTAGAGTTCATTTGTATAATTCATTTTCTCCAATTCACTCATACTAGCAGAGTCAGGGTTCTCAAGATAAACAGAACCAATGTGACACACATATATATGAATATGTAATGAATATATGACTAACTCTGTATGTACAATTTCATATACATATGAAACCTGAAGAGCACCTGGACGGCCATTGGTCCTTTGTTACAGACAGAAGCCTGGCAACACTGGTTCTGTTGTCAGGGAGGAATCAACATCAGCATCAACAGACAGCTCTGCACAGTAGCCATGGGAAAGCCAAAGGAGCCCCTTACTTCTGCCACAGCCTTTTTATCTAGACTGCTCATCAGGCAAGGCTGCCTGATCAGGGTGGGTCCTGGAACCCATTGAGTACTGAGACAAGTCTTTAGGTGACGCTTTCTACTCTTGTGACTGTAATTTATGACCTGCAGGCATTACAAACAACCAAGTTAACTTTGATTTGTCGCCTATTATTTCGGACAAAATCATGTTCCTCAATTCTCTTGCAGTCTTTCCTCCATTTCCTTTCCCAAGGGATGAGGATAGTCCAGCAGAAGCACAAATGTTCCTTAACTATGTCACCAAGACTAGGAATACAGCCCACATCCATAGTCCATTGTGCACATTAAGCCAGTAACCCTTGACATATGGCAAGTGTATAGAACATGATCTGAGAGTTACTTTCTGTTCTAGATTTGTCTGGAATGGACCAAGTTAACACCTCACAGGAAGGCAAAAGTACTGTGTTGATTGCGGTAAGATGACCTTTCTTGTTTGTAACATAGAAAGGTAACTTTCATGAGACTTCATTTTCACGGGCATCAGATCTCAATAATAAAACTGCTCACAAACTATAGGTCTTAGAATGTTTACATAGAGTTAGGACACATTCATTCATCCATATACAAACCGTGTCAGGTCCCCTTGTGCATTTCAGGAGCTTTTCTTGTCCGAAATGTTTTCCTGTTTACGTGAAACCACGTTAAAAAAAACTGTCAAGCATATTATATAGGGGAAAATCATCTTTTCTTGTCTTTTTGCTGGGGTCCCCTACAGTTAACACAGTTGGAATATGTTTCCCTATATTGATGTGGTTAAAGATTCAGGTGTCCATTAAGGGACATTGATGTGGTGACATCTTTAAAGCATTAAGTTAGGATAGATAACTAACTGAGCTTTAGAGGCACTCCTTGGAAGAAATTCATCGTACATTACCAGCTTGTCCTAATGTTTCTCTGTAACATTTCAAAAAAAACCATGAAGAAATTCTGAGCAGCAAACCAAGTTATGAGTTTGCTTGATGTAGGCTAAATGGACAAAGGTTTAAAAAAAAAACCAAAAACTCCTGTTTGTAGTATGAGGTTTCTGGCCCACACTTTGGGGCCTAACCTCTAGGTCTAGCCCTGCAGACCCTCAGACCCGCAGATCCGCAGTCCCACAGTCCCACAGAGACACACAGATGCTTACAATTAGTTTTAGGCTGATCGGTTTAAGGCCCAGGCATATAACTTGCTAGCTCTTTACCCATAAACTAACCCATGTTTCTTATCTTGTTCAGCCATGCGGCTGGGTACCTTTTCTTAGAGCAGCATAGTTGTCCTCTGCTTCTTCTGGCTTCTCTCTGGCCTTTCTGCTCTGTGCTTCCTGTTCTCAGAGTTTTTCTTAGTCTGGTAGCCCCGCCCACATTTACTGTCTGCCTTTGGCCAATCAGCGCTTTTTATTAAATCAGTGGGTGGGACAGTTATTTACCATGAAACAAGACAATCCCTTACACCTGTTTGTTTCCCAGAGTACCTAGCCCCACTGTTTGTAATAGTATCACAAAATAGACAAATGTAGAATCTTCAACTTGGCTGTTCTTCCTGTCTAGTTTACTGCTGTCCTAAGTCAAAAGAAAAACCAAAGATCCATGAAAACATAACCCCAAATGATCTAAGCCTAAGAGTGGATTTTTTTTTTCTAAATTGCAGGTCCAGTCACGGAAGCGCAGGCTGAGTATGTATCCTGGAATGACTCTTTTGGACACACTATAGATAAGATCTGTGCACATACGCTGTCTTTGTCTTGTTCACCATTATTTCCCTCTATCTGTTCATATACAAAATATTTTTAATTTTTAATAAATAATTGTATTTCAGATCCTCCCCATGCAAGAGATTCCATGGTCATATGGATGTAGTTTTCTCATACATCCCTGTTGCCTTGGGATTTCATTGATCAGGAAACATCTTTATGTGATTTCTCCCAAACTATACTCCAATTACCCATGTCATTTTGTCAATGAAAACCATCAGAGGTCATGATTTTTCTGCATTCCTTAGTTCAATGCTTACCACAACCATACATGGGGTATTCATTTCTCAGCATATCCTGCTACAGGGCAGACAATGAAAATAGCAATGTAGGTGACCAAGCTAGATAACCAGGGAGTACAGGAGCCAAACGTGTTCCCAGATATTTGGTACAAATGTGACATTTTCCCCATGGAACACAAGCTGTCAATTCTTCAAGAATCCATTCAGCTTCCCAGCATGTACCCAGAAATAATCCTGCTTCTAGAAAACACGAACACTACCTTCTCTGACTGTTACTCACAACTAAGAATGGCAGAGAAAGTGAAATGGGTTTGTGTTTTTGCTCTGTCACTGGAATGCCAGGTTGTCATTCAAGAGTGATGTGATAGGACACAGTATAGGTGTGTCTGTCTATCACTCTAGAAGGGGACACATGGTGGTTAGGAATTTAATCTCATCTTCAGTGGCTGAACTGCCTAGGCCCTAAGAAAATGCTGGGAAGACTCACTGAGAGGAGCCGACCTTGTGAGGTAGTGAGGGAGGAATGCCACACAACTAAACAACCGTGGCTCCGAGCACCACATTTAGGGAGGAGTGGTGACTTTCTGTAGGAGAGATTGAAAAGTAGAACATCTGCCCTGATACTTTCTTCTGTCCTCTACTTGGGCACAGTGTCATTAGTAGGTAACGAATACAGTGGCTTCAGGTCAAAAGTAGAAGGTGTTCATTGCCTCTTCTCTAGTGCCTTTCTGAGAAGGGAATACTAGATATGGCCGCAAGCTTGAAAAAGTCCTGTTGTGTAAATAATTAAAGAAAAATTACATGCTCTTTCCAGAAGGCATCCAAATACTGTCTCTGGTTGGCTCTAAACATCACTCTCCACCGGTGGGTCTGGCATCAGCAAACACCACAGAGCACCTTTGTGTCACCAGTACTTGTCATCAGGGCTTTCTCTTCATTCCCCTTTGCATCTTCATTGGGGGTAATGTGAGTTCTTAGGAAGTTGTAGTGTGACATGTCAGGCGTGCTGACCTGAGCAAACACAGATTTCAGTGTGTTCACATGGCTCATAGAATGGTCCAGATACTTACCATCTCACACACCCACACACACACACTGCCCTTCTGTTGATACTGTCTCATCCACAGGCATTGAGACTTCACCTGTAGACTGTCATATTTCTATTAAGTGGGCACTGGTTTCCATGATTTTCCAGAGGTGATATTCTGAATCAGATGAGTGTGCTTGCAAATCAGTAATGAGATCGAATGTTAAACATAGAATAGTTATTAGTTTGTTTGTTTCTTAGTGAATTCAGCATTCCTAAACATTGTTGTGCATGCATTCCAGTTAACACTTTGCTGAGAAAACTTGGTATTCGATGCTCCGTGATAGCCAGAAACACTGGAAGATCTGAATTGTCAATGAAGAAGACAATAGAAAATACTGGTGCTACTGTTCATGGTACTGTGGCAATTCAATAATCATTTATTATCAGTAGTTGTAGATCATATAGTATCTCCTCTATAAAAAGAATGAAGATGCCTTGTAGTAGTTTTAAAATGGGAACCATTAATTTCTCTAGTCCACCAGTAGAATCACAACCACAGAGAGAAAACCTCATTTAAATGTCTATTTTGATTCTGATGACCAAAGGATAGCAGAGCTGGTCCTTGTGCGAGGCAGTGAGTGTGGCATCACCTAAGGCAGATCCTAGGTGTGATTCACTCTCTCCCCTGGCTTTCTTCAGTCATGGGCAGCAATATTGAGAACCATGTTGAGGACTTGTCTGGTCAGACCTACTTGATTGCCTTCTGAGGCTGATGACCTGAGTTTGATTCCAAGAACCCACAGAGAAATTGGAAGAAGTGGGCTGGAGAGATGGCTCAGGGCTTAAGAGCACTGGCTGTTCTTCCAGAGGTCCTGAGTTCAGTTCTCACTAACCACAAGGTGGATGGCTCACAACCACCTGCAATGAGACTTGGTCTCTTCTTTGGCCCTGTGGGCACATACACAATGCGCTATATAAATAACAAATAAATAAATCTTTAAAAATTAATCAATAAATTGAAGGAAAGAACAAACTTCTCAAAACTTTCCTCTGACTCCCTCATGTATGTTATGATCTGTACAACCACAAATGCACATCATGTTGCACACATGCTTGTAATATTAATAATAACAAAATATAAAAGCTGAAGTCTTGTATGGTTAATTAATATAGGATATATTTACATTAGTCTATAGCTTTAAAAATTTACAAAGACCTAGTAAACAGTGCCATTTTTCTTAACTTCAAAGGGGTCTGAAGAAGTTAGAGAAATTTGTAAATTAATGTGACATTTATTGTAGTATTGTAGTATTTTCCCAACAGTCCTTGTTTGGTTTCTGTTTTTGTGACAAACAACAATGCCAAAGCAAGTCAGAAAGGAAAGGGTTTATTTGGCTTACATTTCCAGGTAACAGTTCATCATGGAGGGAACTCATGGCTGGAGCACCATCAGATATTGGTGGCAGAAACTGACATAGAGACCACTCAGCATATAAATGTGGGGATATTTTGTAGTATACTAAAAACATTTGGAGATATCAGAGGACAGATCCACCTCCTCCTGTCTTTTTTTTTCCAGATAGGATTTTCTGTGTAATAGTCCTGGCTGTCCTGAAACTTGCCTTGAAGACCAGGCTGGCTTTGAACTCACAGAGATTCTCTTGCCTCTGCTTCCCAAGTACTGGGACTAACAGTGTGAGCCATGGCTTCTTCTTTAAGTATTGCACTAATAAAGGAAACTCAGGGCCAGATCTCTGTGAGAGTCAGAGATATCAGAGAGAGTAAATACCACAGTCAGATCTTACCAAGCTGTCTTCCAGCTTCCTCAGCCTCACTCCTCCTGGCTTCTTCTGCCCCCCTCTGTCTTTCTATGCCTGCCTTAAATACTCACTTCACTCATTTAAGGCGTGGCACCACCACTGCCTGCCTGGGAGCCTGGAACTCCTTCAGTGAATTAAGATGACCTCCAACAGAGTTTGGATTAAGGGCCTAGGTCACCATGCCTGGGATATTCCCTGTGCTGGGATTAATGGTGAGAATCACCACTCTCTGATCCTCCTTAGACTGACTGTGGGTAGATCCCTCTGATATCTTCGAATGTTTTTATTATATTACAAAATATCCCTACATATAAGCATTACCAAATACCAAAGGACTCTTTAATAACCATTAGTTCTATCTATTGAGACAACCAGCTACACGGACTACCAACCCTTTAGAGAAGTTCTTTTTTTTTTTTTTATTCTTTTTCTCCAATTCACACATAGTAGCACAGTCAGGGTTCTCAAGACAAACAGAACCAATGTGATACACATATATATGAATATGTAATGAACATATGACTATCTGTCTGAGTGTGTAATAAATATACAGTTTCATATACATATGAAACCTGAAGAGCACCTGGACGGCCATTGGTCCTTTGTTACAGACAGAAGCCTGGCAACACTGGTTCTGTTGTCAGGGAGGAATCAACATCAGCATCAACAGACAGCTCTGCACAGTAGCCATGGGAAAGCCAAAGGAGCCCCTTACTTCTGCCAGCCTTTTTATCTAGACTGCTCATCAGGCAAGGCTGCCTGATCAGGGTGGGTCCTGGAACCCATTGAGTACTGAGACAAGTCTTTAGGTGACGCTTTCTACTCTTGTGACTGTAATTTATGACCTGCAGGCATTACAAACAACCAAGTTAACTCTGATTTGTCACCTATTATTTAGGACAAAATCATGTTCCTCAATTCTCTTGCAGTCTTTCCTCCATTTCCTTTCCCAAGGGATGAGGATAGTCCAGCAGAAGCACAAATGTTCCTTAACTATGTCACCAAGACTAGGAATACAGCCCACATCCATAGTCCCTTGTGCACATTAAGCCTGTAACCTTTGACATATGGCAAGTGTATAGAACATGATCTGAGAGTTACTTTCTGTTCTAGATTTGTCTGGAATGGACCAAGTTTACACCTCACAGGAAGGCAAAAGTACTGCATTGGTTGCGGTAAGATGACCTTTCTTGTTTGTAACGTAGAGATGTAACTTTCATGAGACTTCATTTTCATGGGCATCAGATCTCAATAATAAAACTGCTCACACACTATAGGTCTTTGAATGGTTACATAGAGTTAGGACACAAGTCATCCACCATATGACACAGTGTGAGAGGAAATTATAAGCCAGGTCAGGTCCTGTTGTGCATATCAGGAGCTTTACTTCTCCCAAATATTTCACTGTCAGGCATATTGTGTAGGAAAAGTTCTTGTTTCTTCTGCAAGTGTCCTGTTGTCTTTCTGTTGGGGTCTCCTAAGGTTGACATGGTTGGAATGTGTTTCCCCAAATAGACGTAGTAAAAGATTCTGATGTCTGTTAAGGGACTGTGATACAGTGATATCTTTAAAGCATGAAGGATGGATAACTGAGCTTTAGAGGCACTCCTTGGAAAGGATTCATCTCAAAGTACCAGCTTGTCCTAATGATTCTCTGTCACATTTCAAAGAAACTGTCTACAGATGTCCCCTTATGTTTCTCCTGGGGACTTCTTAGATTACACACTTGGAATATGTTTCCCCAAATACTATTGCTGTAGAAAGTTCTGAAGTGCACAGATAGACATGGAGGTGGTGAGTCCTTTAAAAGCAGTGAACAGTAGAAAACTTGTACAAAGAGGCACTCTTTGGAACAAATTCACAAGATCAGGTTGCCAAAATGTTTCTCTGCTGAGTTTTACCATAGCCTTGAGAAAAGACATAGGTTTGCCTGATGATGCTTGATAGTCAAAGGTGAGAAAAATGTGTATTTTCTTTATAAAGTACCAAGCCTCAGATGTTTTGTGACCACATAAAATAGAATAATACATTTTTTTATTTGACCAATTCTCTATATTCTGTTTATCAATTTCTGATAAAAACCAAAGTACCTGTGCAAACAGAGTTTGGTATAATTTGAGCCTGAATGTGTTTTCTGACTTGCAGGTCCAGAACCGGAAAAGGAGATATCGTATGTATTCTGGACTTATTTTCTTAAGACCCACTGTAGATAAGAATCAAGTGCATATTTGTCATCTTTGTGTGGTTTTCTGGAGTTTTCGCACAACTTTATTTAAAATTTATTTGATATGACACATCATGGTCATTAGTCTAAAGTTATCCCATTCTACTTTAGTTGCCTTTGGATTTTGTGTATCACGGACTGTCTGTGTGTGTGTGTGTGTTTTACCTTTCCAAACCAATTTCCAGTACCTGTTTTGATAATGAAAGGAACCAGAGTTCACACTTTTGCTAAATTAATTAGGTCAAAGATCACCACAGCTATGTATGCTAAATTAATTTTTTTAGCAAACCATGTCATAGAAGAGCCAACAAGGACAGAGAGAAAAGTAACAATGGTGGGTAGCTGGTGAGTTTAAGAGCAAAATGTGCTCCCAGATATGTGATAAAGGTGACATTTCAGATTATAACCTCTGCCTCTCACCGCTACCAAGATATGTGTACACATTATATAGACATCTCAGCTTTCTAGCATATACCTAAAAGAAGTCTTACCTCAAGAGAACCCTAATGGTACCTTGGCTGTTCTGGTGGCCAAAAGCTGAAGGTACCTTCTGTGCTTCAGGCTGCAGATCATTACAACAGTGTAAGAGATAGCTCAGGTATACTGTTATAGTTATATTTTTAAGCTTGTTATTGGAATACCAAGCTGCCATGGATGAGGCCCTGAGTCTGCTATTCAGCACTCCAGAAGCTAAGGTGTTGTCACATAGGTGTGTAGTCATAAGTTTTCCAGAAAGAGATTCAGGGTGACCAGGAACTTACTGTCTTCAGTCTCAGGCATTTTCTGAATAGCCCAAGATGGGGCACAGACCCTGACAGAAAATGACAATTACCACCACAAAAAAAAAAGAAAGAAAGAAAAATCCCTCCTCCTTGGCATTGGTTTCTGTGGTACATAAGAAAATGTCCCTCAGAAAACATGGTGGGTGTGTGTCAAAATTGGGTTTCACTTCAATATGACTGAATCTAGAGAGAACTGGTAAAATACTTTTTGGAACGATAGAACCTGTTACTATGAGTCCAAAACCCATACAGTCTAGATCTCCCATCTGATAAGAACAATAGTCAACACTTAAGTTATTTATTTATTATGCATACAGTTTTCTGCTCACATGTATGTCTCCATGCTTGAAGAGAGCACAAGATCTCATTAGAGTTGGTTGTGAATCTCCATGTGGTTTCTGGGAATTAAACTTAGGAACTCTAGAAGAGTAGTCTGGGCTCTTCACCTCTGAGACATCTTTATAACAGCCAGCACTAAGTTATTAATCGGGCCTTACTTGTTGTAGGAGGTTTCTGTTCTGGACTTTCAGGCCTAGACTCAAGGTCTAGGCCGAGACCCCCAGATCCACAGATCCGCTGAGATACACAGATGCTTACATTAGTTTTAGGCTGATTGGCCTAAGGCCCAGGCATATAACTTGCTAACTCTTTACCCTTAAACTAACCCATGTCTCTTATCTTGTTCAGCTATGTGGCTTGGTACCTTTTCTCAGAGCATAGTTGTCCTCTGCTTCTTTCAGCTTCTCTCTGGCATTCTGCTCTGTGCTTCCTGTTCTCAGAGTTTTCTTAGTCTGGTAGCCCCGCCCACACTTCCTGCCTGCCTTTGGCCAATCAGTGCTTTTTATTAAACCAGTGGGTGGGACAATTATTTACAATGTAACAACATAATCTCCCACACTCACTCATTCTTTTGACCATCAGTGTTTTAAGCTGATATAGACACTGTCCCCACAAAGTACTTGCCCTCACTGATGGTCAGTTTACAGGTTGGCTGCTAAGTTAGAACATGAGGAGTCATGCACTCAGTGGAGTCACCTGTCAGCATTGACATGTTATCATTTCTAAGATGCCCTTTTTCATCAAAGTGTGTCTATATGATCAGGCCTTAGGTAAAGGAGGCTGCTGGTTAAGAGAATCTGGGACTATGTGTCTTGCTCATGGGTACAGCATGGACAGATTTTGTACAGCAGAAACTGGAATTTGAAGAAGGAGGAAGAAGGTTAGGTGTATACTTTGAGCTAAAAAAAAAAAAAAGCCATTGCCCTTTTTCAGGCTTGTTTAGTTCAGGCCACACAGATAGTACTGAGGGCAATTGTCACCAAGAAAGTGGGACGCACACATGCAGTCCATTGACTCACCAAAGCACACGATTCTTCCCTATCAGTTAAGATTGGGGCCTTAGGTAGGATTTGTTGATTGAAGGGGAATTATTTTTCTCTTAGCCATCATGTGACAAGTGTTTCAGAGTCACTCAGAGACAGACTCATGGTGAGGGTCTTCTCCATGTATGGTCATCTGATTATTAAAAATTTACACTGAGAGTCCATGGAGAAAGGTAACCCAGTGGTTAAAAAAACATAAACATTTGAACTAACCTAGTTCCTTGCTCCTTTCTTCATATTGCTTCTTGCAAAGAAAAGGCTTTCCTTCCTTCCTTCCTTCCTTCCTTCCTTCCTTCCTTCCTTCCTTCCCTCCCTCCCTCCCTCCCTCCCTCCCTCCCTCCCTCCCTCCCTCCCTTTGTTCCATCCTTTCTTTTTCTTTTAGTCAGGATTGGAAAAGTAGAACATCCCTCCTTGTTTCAGTTTTCTTTTTTGCATTAGATAATTTGATCTGCAATCTTAACGTAACTATTACCGTGCCCTCAGACAGTAATAGGAGGTAGAGATGGTCCTTATCATCACCTTACCTTGTTGGAAATATTATATATAGTGTGTGAACTGCAGAGCAGTGATCTTAACCACTGAGCCACCTCTAAAGTCCCTAGCATGTTATAGACATCATGTTATGTGAGCAATGAGAAAAAGCAGCCATTGCCTACTGGCCTTCTTTCATAATACACTATCTCTGAATCTGACTCTGGCCTCTTGCTGATTTTTCTGGCCTATAGCAAACAGCATAGAGCTCCGTTTTTATTTCTTGTGGCTTTCTTTAGAGCTTGACATTCATTTACTTTTATAGATTTGTTAGGCTTAATGAGAGTCCTTAGGAAGTTGTAGTGTCATAGTTTCCAGAGGAGAGAAGTGAGGAATCGCACAGATTTCACTGTCCTCACATAACTCTTAAAATGGGTACTGGACATCCTGTACACTCAGGCAAATATTATCCAGTGGTTACCTTCTCATCCACATGGATGGAGATCTTACCTACACTAACCATGTTATATGTGCTTTAAGTGTTCACTGATGTCCTTTATCTTCCAGAAATGATATATTCTGAGTCAAATCAATGTGCTTGCAAATCAGAAATGAGATTAAATGTTTAAACACAGAACAATGGCCTATTTTTCTTTTATTTTATGTGACTCAGCTAACACGTTTTGTTGTGAATGCATTCTAGTTTCTGCTGTACTGAGAAGATTGGGTTTCAGAAGGGCCCAGAATTCTGAACGCAGAGACATACTTCAAATAAAGACTGTGCATGCAGTAGATAAAGCGTGCAGCACTCATGACGGTACTGTTGAAAGTTGTTAATTTTGAGTTTTAAAAATTAATCAGTTTGAATGTGCTTTTCCTGCCATGAATGATAATATATATCATGTTACTTACTACCAGTGGAGGCTAGAAGAAGGCATTGGATCCCCTGGAGTTGGAGTTATACCTGATTTTGAACCACCATGTGGGCACTGGGAACCAAACCCTAGTCCTCTGGAAGAGCAGTGATCTTAACCACTGAGCCACTTCTCAAGTACCTAATGTGCTATTATCACTAGCTATAAATAAGACCGTATCCCCTGTATGAAAAGAATTAAGATGTTTTGCAGTAAATTTAATAGGTGAATCACTACATTATCTCATGAGTAGAATGACTTTTGTGGTTCTCAAAGACTGATGTGACCCAAAGAAAAGCTGAGTTTGTTCTTGTGTGAGGCAGCATGGCTTTACCTACTACAGTCACTGAGTTATGAGTCACTTACTCTCTGACTTTCTTCTAGATACCAATAATGATCTGGATGAAAATGTTAATAACTTGGGTAAGGAGAAAAAACAGCCTTGAAAGCAATACACTTGGTAGTGGTAGGTAATGGTGTTCCTGGTCACAGCCAACTCTCCACTGACTTTCTTCCAGATGCTGATGACATTAATAAAGATGACATTGAAGATAACTTGGGTAAGGAGAACAGCCTTCAAAGTGATGATCTTGGTGGTGATAGGTCATTCCTGGTCACATTCATCTCCTAAGTGGACATTATGGTTGAAGACAGTATTAAAGACTTAGGTAGCAAGACCAACCTGCAATGTGGTAAACTTACGAGTGGTAGGTAATGGCATTCCTGGTCAGATCCAATAAAGAGTCTAGTGGCAGTCAGGTTATTCCTTCTGCTTGGAAGGTAGGGGAAGAGTGTAAGTTCATTCAAGAGCCCCCAAAAGGAGGGAAGGAACAGCCAGGATCTATTCCCAAATCATTGTGTTTTCTTTGCTTTTCTCATTTCTATGATGAAATAGGTTTAAAGGAGGAAGGATTTGGTGTGGCTTATTGTCAGAATTGATCACTGCCTCATGTTGGAGGAGACACAGAAGCTAGCTGGGAAGGGGTGGCTGTAGGTACAGGGAGACCTAGCTGATAGGTAGCATTACATTCACAATCTACAAATAGAAGTCGAGAGAGTTAACAGAGGTGGGAATGGTTCTTTCCAGTGACTCTCTTCAGACAGGATGCTCCACCTCTAAAGATTCCAAACCCTTCCCACACAGCACCACTGGCTTCATACATGTTCAAACATCCAAAGCTATGGGGGACATTTTGCACCCAAACTAGGACACCTAATATACAGTGTATGGTCTTGTACGCATTAGCCACACCATGTCATAAATGTGGACTCTAGAAAAAGAGGATGTACTTCCTCATTTATTCCCTCTTTTTCATCTTTCTTCCCCAAAGACATCTAAGTACAAAGACATTTCTGTGTTTCTGCTTCTCATCATTTAATTCTTCAAACTGGAGCCCATTTTCTTTTGGGTTCTTGTCCTGACAGAGTTTTCTTATTCTGAATTTTGCTTATTTTCCATGTGTCATTTTTTTTTTTACTGGTATCAGGAAGCAAGAGGGAAGGAACATATATCACTTATGATATAGGGGATTGCAGAGGGAAATTTTGTATATCAGATATGGTATAAGGAATTCAGAGAGAAGGAACATTGACAAACCTCTGTGGAGATTGTTATTGTGCATGTTCAGTGTCAGAAATTGAACAACTCTGTAAATACTTTTTTGTAAAACTTTCAGCTTTTCATACACAAAACCAATTATTCCTTTCTCCTTTTATGCTCTTTGTGCCCTATTGAGGACTGTGTTGGTAGTTCAGGAGATACAGTGCTTGCTTTGAAAAATAAGGCCTTTTTGATGAGTGGGCCAGGGGGTAAACACAGTAGCACTCATATTTTTGAGGCATT
Organism: Phyllotis vaccarum; assembly: GCA_033318265.1. Lineage (NCBI taxonomy): Eukaryota > Metazoa > Chordata > Mammalia > Rodentia > Cricetidae > Phyllotis > Phyllotis vaccarum. The sequence goes on from JARWLC010000019.1 coordinate 12,463,180, forward strand.
AATAATGTATGATGGTGAATTTTATGAGTGTATCCATATTAGATATTATAATATAGAATTTGAATCTACTTAGTTTTTCTGAGTTCTCATTCAATCAGGATACATTAACCACAGTTTGGAATCTGCAACATTATGGAGAAAAATGGTGGCCTACATTAGAAAGAGATTCTAAGGACACACTCAGGCTAACTTAGGAACTATTTTAAAAACTTTTCTAACTTTGTCCAACCCAAGTCCATAAGGAATTAAAACAATCACTTTCCTAATAAGCATGGCCATGTTTCAGAAGAACATTTGCTTGAGAGTATGTTATCTGTGATTTGATGTGTCTCTGAACCTATTAAGCTGTGAGATCTGTGGTGGTACTTTCTACCAATAACTATCTTTCCTTAGCATTTATACCACATGCCTTGTGTTCATTAAGCACTTGGGAAAAACACTACCATATATTTTCTTTAGTTATTCAATCCTCTAGGTGGAATCAAGGAGACACAATCATGAAGGCTTACAATCAAAGCTCTTAGGTGAAAGGGCCAAAAAGAGAATCCAACATAAAGTTCTGAAATTCTGTCTCTAATCTCTCTCTGTGTGCTCACAATTAGAATCTAAGATCATTAATCACCATACTAGAGATTCTGTAGTTGTATAAATTTCTGGCTTTCCAATGCCAATATGAATGCATATGATAAGATAGAGCTTGAGGTAACATAGCCCAGGGTAGGTATTACTGCAGGAATCCTGATCTCATCACTGTGGTGATGTGAAAAGCATATAGAAAGAACCAATCCTGATAAGGAATATTGAGGCTCACAATTTGGGAAAACCACACCCTACAATGCCAGATCACTCCTCATCCTGTCCTAAAGTCCTTTAAGAATGGGAAGATCTTTTATTGATATGTAAAGGCAGTGTAAGTATCATCTAAAGTTATGAGACTGTGTCAGCTACACACCCTGGGACAGAAATAGATAACTACTCAGAGTAGCACTCAGCATTTACATAATGTCAAATTTTTTATTCCTGTGCAAACTCTCATGTGGAAATTTGTCACCAATCCACAGTGTTGAGCAGAGACCAGATCACCATTCTTGTTCACCTTAGTGTCAGTTTGCTGGTCTGATCCTGGACAGACACTTTACATAGTGAATTCAGATGGTGCCTTTATAAAGGAAAGCCAGAAGGAGAAATCACTAATTACTGTATCACCACGCACCAAGACTGAATTCTTCAGGAAGATTACATCATACGCTTGTTAGTAAAGCAGTTCAAGTGATTCTTAAAAATAATATCCATTTTTCTGCTTTAAAAATGGGCTGAAGAATTGATATAAATCCTTTTTTAAATTATTACATTATTTCCGTTTTTAATTTTTAGAGTAGTCACAGATTATTTAATTACTTATAGACATATGTTTTAGCAGTATTTGTAGTATCTGAAGTGTACATTATGTAGTCATCAGTCCAACTACAACCACAGGATTTTAAAATGTGTATTAACATATATTTTAATTCTCAATGAATGATATGAATCAAAGGAAAGCTTTTGTGAAGCAGTGCGGCTTCCCCTACTTGAGGCAGTAACGTGTGCATAAGTGATTTTCTGTACTGACTTATTCCAGACATTAATGATGGCGATGAATTTAGCAGCTCAGAAGAAGACGTGGTCAGCATAATAAGCCTGAACAATACCAAAAACGCTAGTGGTGAGTAGTCCATCCCTGATCAGATTTGATGGGAATACACTCAGGAGTGGAGAGGGTTCGCCTCCTTCGGGGATACCAATGGAGCAGGAATGTCAGTGCAATAAGATTCAAGATGTGCACAAGCAATGCTGAGCCTGCATCACTTAAGCAAAGTGTTGCTTTTAGGTGCTCATATGGAGTGGCCATTTCATATTACATATGGTGTTATCACATGTAAACACAGATTCAAATTCTGCCATCTCTGAATGCTCCAGGCTTTTGTTTGGCTTAGTAAATCAACATCTTGTGACTTGTGTCCAAAAAGGCTTGTGTGACACAATTCTCTCATGAGCACAAGCAGAGACCTGTGCAGGCCCATCAGTGCAAAACAAGCAGAAATCCTCCTTCTGGTCCTTCAGGACTCCATGTGCCTCCTTCATGTTCCTCTTTAGCCTTCCAGTCCCGCACTTGTGGATACCTTTGGGGCAAAGACAGAATAGAGTGAGGTTCCTGCAGTGTCCTGGGGGGTGAACACAGCTGACAAGTGTCACCTCATTTCTTTATTCTTGAGAGAGGTAAAGAGTCCCAGGCAAGGGAGTTAGAAGACTGCCTGTCCATCTGGGAGCCTCAGACATAGTGAGTGAGGAGGGATCTGGGCTCTTAGTCCAGTTTGGCCTGCTTTTCAAATATTCTTGCTTGAGTACTCTAGATGCAGAGGGTAGGCTTTGTACCTCCCTACACCCAAGGTAGTCATTCATAGGGTGATATATCCTGCACACACGGGCATCACCTCTCCTTGGAACTCTAGGGCCATAGACTCTCACAGTCCAGCCCTCGCTTTTTACCCCCATCTTCTACTATCACATTTTCATTGCTTCCTGCTACCTCTGTTTGTCCCCTGAGGTCTGCGGATCTCCTGTGTGTACTGAGTTAGTTCTTCTGTGTAGGCACTAGTTTGTAAGCTAACTCTCCTTTCTTCCAGCTGTCCTCCCTGGAGCCTCTGCAGTAATGTCATAGCCTTTGCTCATCACCAAGTGTGATGACCACATTCTCTCATTGTCCATGCACTGATTCTGTCCCTTGTGTCCTGATGAGAGCATCCAGAACCCACCTGCCTGGCCACATGCTCCAGTCACACTTTCTCTGATTTCTCTTCCCAGAGCCCTGCCCTCCTCCTGTTACCTCCGGCCATGCTGACACTGAGTCCTCAGCCTGGCAGACCACGGAGGCTTTGGGATCTTTTTCATTTTCTACCTTGTTCCTGACCTTGTGTCCCTGGTCTCATTGGCCACATGACCTGACAAGAACCTCTGTGGTGTTTCCCCAGCCTCAGAACTGAGTGTTGTATTATAGCTCTTCATTTATCTGCCATCTATCTGCCAGAGGACCTTGTCCCCTTTCCCATAAGTCACAGTCCTAACTGAGTCCCTCACAAAGTTGCTCACAGAGACTAAAGCCCTAAGAACATCTTGGAAACATTCCTAGGAACACAGTCAGTTGAGACTTAATACAGCACCTGATTGGCCCTTTGACTGGGGAGCAGATGTCAAGGTTGCTGGTGTCCAGCTGTACAAGCAGGAGAACTTTCCCAAGAGGGAAGGGCTTGGTGCCCTAAGACGTGCTGTTTCCAACATGAGACAAGACACAGACAAAGAATAAAACCAGTAGAAACTTTCCCCAAACACAGTGGGAGCAGGGAAGAAATCACCTAGGGTGGTCACCTGGATCTGCCAGGGAACATCTAATATTGTAGCAAAAATTGGTCGAAACCTCATGTCTGTTTCCTGACTAAACTCATTCTGTTTCCAGATCCAGTTGAGCTGGGAGAAGACGACATTGCACCCCCACGAGGTGCATGGGAGGACAGGAAGTAATTCTTCCTCCTACCTTCTCCCAAATACTAGCACCTAAATTTTACATCACACACACAGAGACACACACACACACGCACACACGCACACACGCACGCACGCACGCACGCACGCACTCTCACATGCACGCACGCAGGCATGCACACACACACTCCACAGTGAGGAAGAGAAACAGAGCAGAGGGACGGAGGGAGGGAAGGAGGGTGGGAAGTACAGAGGGAGGCAAGTACACATGCTCAGGCCTGGGAAATCAGCCCCAGGTTCCTGGGAGAAGCAGGGTCCTGGTCAGCTAGTTAGACTGAGTGGGGCAAAGACACAAACACAGCCCCCAACTCCATGGAAGAAGCAGGTCCTGACCAGCACCACAGAGGACTTGACTGGACAGGAAGACACTTGTAGAGCTGGGGTGAAGTGCCATGTTTTTAAGTAAGAATCATGGACCTGCACAGCACTACAACGGACTGAGTGGGGCAAAGAGACACCAACGCATGACCTGACCTGTCTGCCTTGGGCTCCGTGGAGGAAGCAGGCTCTGCCCAGCACCAGAAAGGACTAAAGAGAGAAAAGTGACATATAGACACTTCCAGGGCACTGCTCAGGAATCAGAGGAAGCAATCAAATTTTGCCCACACCATGATGAACTGAGTGGGGAAAAGGAACATACAGACACAAAGTGGTAGCCACGGTCAGTGCAGAGGGAGCATGATCCTGCCAAGTACCAAAGTGTTCTGCTGGAGAAGGGCACACGAATACATGCCCTGGGCTGTGGCCCGTGTTCAGAGGAGGAAGCATGATTCTGCCAAGTACCAATGTGGACAGCTGAGGGGGCACACGAATTTCATGCCCTGGGCTGTGTGATCCAGGTTCAGAGGAGGCCCATTGCCAGGATGGACCGTGGGGGGCAAAGCAGGCCCTGGGAGGTGTTCCAGGGGATGGAACGGAAGAAGCTTGGTCTGTGTTCCTCAGAGGAGGAAGCACGATTCTGCCAAGTACCAATGTGGACTGCTGAGGGGGCACACGAATTCTTGTCCTGGGCTGTGTGATCCAGGTTCAGAGGAGGCCCATTGCCAGGATGGACCGTGGGGGGCAAAGCAGGCCCTGGGAGGTGTTCCAGGGGATGGAACGGAAGAAGCTTGGTCTGTGTTCCTCAGAGGAGGAAGCAGGATTCTGCCAAGTACCAATGTGGACTGCTGAGGGGGCACACGAATTCTTGTCCTGGGCTGTGTGATCCAGGTTCAGAGGAGGCCCATTGCCAGGATGGACCGTGGGGGGCAAAGCAGGCCCTGGGAGGTGTTCCAGGGGATGGAACGGAAGAAGCTTGGTCTGTGTTCCTCAGAGGAGGAAGCAGGATTCTGCCAAGTACCAATGTGGACTGCTGAGGGGGCACACGAATTCTTGCCCTGGGCTGTGTGTGGTCCGGGTTCAGAGGAGGCCCGTTGCCAGGATGGACTGTGGGGGGCAAAGCAGGCCCTGGGAGGTGTTCCAGTGGATGGAACGGAAGAAGCTTGGTCCTGCCCAGCAGAGGGCAACAAGCAAGAATAGTATGCCTGGGGAGTTCTGTCCTGGGCTCAAGGGAGAAACTCTTGGTTGCAGCTCACATTGAAGAGAAACAAGATTGTGAGACAATGGTAGTTTTCAGACAAAAGGAGTCATATCCTGTCGACAGAGACATTTCTAAAGATGAAAAAGCAAGAGGAGACGGCCTGGGCCCTTGCTGCTGCTGGGGCCCTTGTACTGGGATATCAGCAGAAAACAGAATCACCCACAGTCAAGCCATGAGGGTCAGAGAGTGGTAACTCATACCTTTAACCCAAGCACAGGGATGACAAAGTAACCACTGTGCTGGGATAAAGGCTGAGTTACTACTCTCTGACCCTCATGGATTGACTGTGGGTGACTCTGTTCTCTGATAATACAGGCTGATTTCATTAAATATAAAATATATCCTTCTCTCATTCAAAAATAAGAGTTCTGTGTTGATATCTTGGGTTCTTGATACCATCAAAGGCCTAGAGGATAGGGTTGTACAGAGTTGACCCCACCATCCCTTGCTGCAACTGTAAGGAGAACTGGTCCTTCCCCTCGCTGGTTGAAGCACTCAGGAAAGCCCTAAATCTCATCCTGTGGCAGCACAGTAGAGCTGACCCTGATCTCTGGGACATGGGTGAATTGTCCCTGAGGCTGTAGTGGCATGGGTGAGAGAAAGATGCCCTTCTCCCCTTGCTCCTAGGCACCTGTAGAAGGTAGGAGACCTGATCCAACACCTGACCAGCTACAGCACTGGGAGAATGGGCCTTGGCAGTACAGTACAGCTGACCCTGGGTGAGCTGGGTGGTCATGGGTGAGCAAGTCCTGAGGGAGCGAGTGGGGCATAGCTGGTAAGGCCTGAGAGAAAAGTGCCCTGCCCCTTGCCCTTATTGCTTCCAGCTGTTGATGGAGCTGCACCCTCCCCCTTTACCAGCTGCAACACTCAGGCAGTCTTGCCCTGCACCATGGCTGGGCTGCTCAGCACAGCTGACCCTGTTGACTGGGTCACAGGTGAGCCAGCCCAAGAATGTGAGCATTATAGACCTAAATCCATCCTTCATTTGCCATATGGTGAAATGGGCAGAGACTCCACCCATTCCACCATACTCTATACCTGAGGTGGGTGAAGGAGCTAGCTCTGAGGTCATAAGTGTGGGAGAGCGGCCTGTGGCCCACACCACCTGCAGCACTCTAATGAGGAGGACCTAGCCTGAGCCGCACAGTAGAGCCAACCATATTGGCCCAGATATGGGTGAGCCAGCCCCAAAATTGTGAGCCTGGGAGAGTTGTTCCTACTAATCTTTCACTTAGCAGGTGGGCAGGGGAGAGATGCACCTTGCTTAAGCTTACTCCCCACCCCTCAATGTAACAGAAGAGAGAGCTGATCCTCTCTCTTACAAGCTACAGCACTCAGGAAAGTTGGGCCCTGTTCATCTGTGCAACATGAAGTAGACAGGTAGAGGATGACCGTAGTGACAGTTTAACTAGTCTGAGAATAGAAGCATGGGATATCTGGCCCCACCCCTCATCTGCCATATGGTGGTGTGTAGAGGAGGCAGGGAATACCCTCCCCTGCCCCTCTCTGCCTTGTGGCAGGTGAGAGAATAGCCCTGAAGTCATAAAAATGGAAAAACTGGCCCTGGCTCTCACCATCTGAAGCACTCTGGAGAGTGGCCCCTGTACCTTCCCTGGGCAACATAGTCATGCTGGCCCTGAAGGTGTAGGTGTGAGAGAGCTGACCATGAGGGCACGAAAGCAGAACTGACTCAGTCCTTTGCTGATCTCTGTGAGGGCAGATCTAGCTGGGTAAGGCTGCTGGAGAGCTCACCCTGATGGTGACACTGAAGAGCTGGTGGGCTGACCAACCCTGCAACCACCAGCCCCAGAACCAAAACTATGAGTTGGCCCACCTCAATATCTACCCCATTTTTAATCTGCTGAAGCACATGAAGGGGCCATGTCCTACAGACCCAAAGCTGCAGAATCTCCATGACATAGGGCAGCAACAGTTTATCTAAGAGGAGTTTCACTGAGGGTGCAACATAGATAGTGTAGAAGAAAGCAGAGGCCTCGAACCATAACGAAGACTCTTTGTAACCAACACAGATATATGGACAAAAGGGCTTATTTACTGCAAGACTCGCTATGTCACCTACAGCATCCATAATGAGATTTTTCCTTTTATCTTTTTTTTAAAAAAATATTTAAGGGGGAGTCTGTCAGGGCAGAGAGAGGATACAAAGGGACAGGAAATGGATAGGATCGAGGTGAATAATGTGAAAGACACAATAAAAAGTTATAAAAAAACTAAAGGACCCCTTTCCTTAAGAAAACATGCAGGCATTGGTATAAGCAGTCCTTGGGTCCAATACTATGGATTTGATCTCTAGTCAAGAAGACAACACAGCCTTTCACAAAGGTTGTCATAGTGATAGCTGCCATAAGTCCATTATAATGTAGTCTGTACTCGGGACAGGACCTTGACCTCATCCAGTGTTGGGGAGACAAGGTAGAGTTCAGCATATCTTTCTTTTTCAAAGTCATCTCATAACTTGGGGCCTAGTTCCCTTAGAGTGGTACATGGTATAGAACACATGGCTCGTGTGTACATTTTGCCGCCCCTGTGTACCCTGCTGCTGATGCAGGAAACTTCTTGGGACTGACATCCACAGCCCAGCTCTATTTTTGAGTGAAACAGGCTACTTCACTGAGCATCATCCTACAGGGAAAGAGACTGGAGTGACTGGGCACAAGTTTTCTTTTGGGATCATAAGAAGTTCTAACTTGGTGGTGGTGGGGGCTACACAACTGATTAGAGAAAACACGGAGTGTTAAAAAGCTTAAAAGCATGTAACTAATAATTTACATTAAAAATAAACTCAGAGGCTTTCCTTGTACTTTAAATTGACTGCTGTAATTTGGGGGACCTTCTAGGCCCTCAGGCTGACACCTGTCCTGCACTTGTGTGCACTGGCTTCCTAATTCTCTCCAATGGGCCAGAATAGCCTGCTGCCTGAACCTATGTCCTAGCCCATCTCAGAACCTTGCTCTGTCCTACCCTCAGAGCATCCTTCTAGCCTGTGCCCTAATGATCCCTCATCTCCCTGAGGGCTTTGTATGAACACCTTCGAACACCTTTAATGCTTTCTCTGGTCATACCAGTCTCTAAAATATCATGGCCATATTTTAACTGTTCTGCCTGGAATATATCCCAACCTATTCTTCTATGTGTTTCATTTTCTATTCTTACCTACTGCCTGCCTCTCTTACCAGCTGTCAGATACATGAGGGAAAGAATTTTGCGTTTGTTTTTGAGAGGATTTGGGGATCCAAGGGGTACTCTTAACTGTTTGTGGGATGACTGACAGGTGGCAAGTTTATAGGAGTGTGTGAAACAGTGCCCCCAGAGGAGCATCTGGATCTGGAAGGGTCCCTGGGACATCCTAGCCACTACTGCTTTTCTTGAAGGCACAGAAAGCTCTTGTGTGGCCTAGGTCCCCACTCTGATTTAGGGTCTGAGTCACAGAAATCATTTCTTTCCGAGGGCCTAAGTAACTTGGATGGGTCAGTGGTGGGGGCAGTCAACAGGGCCCCTGGACAGATTTCTAGGATCGAAGGCAGATTCAGCTCTTCAGCAGTCAATGGACTTCTCACTGAGTCAGTGTAAATCACAGATACTCAAGCATCATTAGGAATGGGACTCTGTTCCTTCACTGACCTGGGGTCAGGTGTCACTGGTTTTTTGACACAAAGGCAGGTATGAAGACCTTAGAGAAGGCCAGCCAGGTGCTCTTACTTAGGAAAGCATGGGAAGGGAGGTGGATGGTCTCACTTGTAGCAGGAAGTCTGTGTAGCCTCTGGTGTCTCTCATTGGCCCTTACCTGGCATCCTTGGAGAATGAGGTTGGTGTCTTATGGAAGGACGGCAGGCAAGAAACATCTGAGATATTCTCTACCCCCACTTACACTACAGCTCAGTCCTTGAAAATATCCCAACACACACCTTTTCTCAGGTCCCTGGTGACTGTCAGGATGGTTCTCTCTTCAGTCCTGAGGACTTAGGAACGATGTTATTTCATGTCTCTCTGGGCTCTTCTGCCTGCTCTCCTTACATTCCAGAGAGGGAATGGAAATGTAGTCAAGGTCACACAACCAGTTAACTGAAGGGTGAAAATCTTAATATTTCCCAAATACCAGTGTGTGCGAGCACTGCTGTGTGGCCTTCCTGTATTTAGTAGCACCTGGTTTCAGGAACCCTGCTCAGTGCTTGAGACCGCTGTCTAATTCAATCCCAGTAGCCACAGAGGATATCCTCTCCATTTTATACAAGGTCAACAAGGGCAGAGATGGTGAGTCTTATAGCACTGTCACAGAGTAAAAGTGAAGCCAGGATTTGACCTCAGATGTGCTCATTTGACCTGAATAACCTCAGGAATTCCAAGTATGTGGAGTCTGGAGTTTGGGATGGTCACCTCTTTCTCATGGACATCCCTTAGTCTCAGCAAAGCATGACTGGGGGTGTTAGCAATCAGAGACTGCCTTTAGGAGTCTCCAGCAGATCCTAGGGACCCTGCTGCCCCCTTGCCCTTGTCCAACCCCTTCCTCTCCTGCATGTGCTTTACTTCTCCTTTCTGATACCTTCCCCTTCAACCTTTTGGGCTCTCTGTACTGGATGCTCCCTGACAGTGCAGCAGGACTGGTTAAGGCAGTGGGGTGGGGGGGCATATCACCCTCCCACCCTCCATTGCAGGTACTCAGAACTAGGTTCCCTGAAGCAGGATCCTTGCCTCAAGCCAGCTGTGTGGCAGGTTGAATGGGTTTCTCTGTGAATCTGCTGTCCTCTGAGATACTGGAGCCTTTTCTTCCCTGTGGCCTGCGGTCTTCCCTCCTCCCAGACCCTGTTTGGCCAAGTCTTAGAGCACATGGTGTTGTATTTAATAAAAATAGCTTGAACTATCAGGAGACTGAGTCAGGCTTTGAAGGTCATGGAGTGGTGACCCAGGTACTTCTTCCTTTCCTGTCCAGCATGTGGGAGTGCAGCAGGGCCTTCTCTGGGCTCAGCTGGGCCTGGAAACAGAATTTATTCAAGAAACAGAGATGAGGCTTTGACCAAATTTTTGTCACAATGTAGAATATTCCCTGGAGGATCCAGGCGACCACCCCAGGTCCCTTCTTCCCTGCTCCTCCTGTGTTTGGGGAAAGTTCCTGCTGGTTTTATTCTTTCTCTGTGTCTTGTCTCATGCTGACAACAGCAGGTCTTACAGCACTGAGCCCCTCCCTCTTGGGAAAGTTCTTCTTTTGAACAGCTGGACACCAACAACCTTCACCCCAGGTTCTCAGGAAAAGATCCACAGCAGATGGTGTACTGCCTCAAATGACTGTCTTCCTAGGATTGTCCCTAAGACATTCTTAGTTCTCACATTTGAACCTAAGTCTCTGTGAGCAGTTTGTGATAGAGTCACACAGGCTTTCCTTCATGGGCAGCGGTCAAGGTCCTCTAGTGTGAAAATGAAGAACCATTAATACAAGAATAATTTCTAAGGCTGGAGAAACATCACAGTGGTTTCTGTCGGGTCGTGTGGGCAATGTAAGTATGTACTGAAATCTATAACCTTGAATCAAGTGAACAGAGCTATTATATCCTTCAAAAGTGGATAATTTTATAGCACACACCCTGTCAAGGAGGCAGGCTCAGTAATGCAGTATGCTAGTTCAGAAAAGCTGTCCTGTGCATCAGGAAAACCAGTGTGTCTAGGTGAAAGCAACAGAAAATCTCCCATGCAGTTTATTGTTATACATGCTGGACCTTTTGTGTTTGGAAAGGAGAGTGTGCTCTCTCTCTCTCTCTCTCTCTCTCTCTCTCTCTCTCTCTCTCTCTCTCTCTCTCTCTCTCTCTCTCTCTCCTTCATGTGTGGGTTTACACTTTTCTTTTTAACACTTACATGTGGGCAGTGTTGGTTCACATCTTTAATCCCAACACTATGTCTGTATATGCACAACATGTGAGTTTGGTGCTCTAGAAAGTCAGAATAGGGAAATGGAGTTAGAGATGACTGTGAGCCACTATGTGGGTGCAGGGAATCAAACCCACATCCACTGCAGGAGCAAGAAATGCTCTTAACCACTGACCCATTTTTCCAGCCCAAGGCTTTCATATATTTTAAATAGCTTTATTTGCATGTATATCGTCTATGCATACATTTGTGTTCTGAGGTTTGTGGCCATGCATGGGTATTTGGAGCTTAGAGAATGTTCTGTGTACTCCTTGATCTATTCCTGCATTAGTTTAAAAAATAGGATCTCTCACTGAATCCAAAGCTCACAGTTTTGGGAAGTCTGGATCGTTACCAAGCTGTGGGATCTGCCAGATTCCACTATACAGTGCTGCTCTTTCAGTGTCGTATAGCAGATTCCTATAAGATGAAAGATTTTGTTTTGAAGGTAATCTGGTTAATCATTTTTTATTTAAATTTCTTTTCATACCGACCCCTATTCTCCCTCCCTCCCTCCCCTTTCCTCCTCCCAGTCTTCTCCAGCTTTCCCCTACCCCAACCAGTTCATTCCTCAGAGAAGGTAAAGGTTCCCAGGGGAGTCAACACTGTCTGGCTTATCCAGTTAAGGTAGGACCAATACCCTCCCCCGGTATCAAGGCTGAACCGGGTATTTCTTTGTAGGGAATAGACTCCAGGGAGCCAATTCTTGGCACAAGGAATACACTCTCATCTGACTGCAAGAGGCTCCACACACTGCCTATGCTGTTTGATTCTCATCCGCATTTGGAGGGCTTAGTTCAGTTCCATGAAGGTTCCTCAGCTGTCACTTCCGAGTTAGTGAGCTCCCAACAGCTTAGGTCAGCTCTCTGTGGGTTTACTCATCGTGATCTTGATCCCTTTGCTCATATAATCTCGCCTCCCTCTGCAACTGGACTGGGAGTCTGGCCCAGGGCTTAGCTGTGCATCTCTCACTTGCTTCCATCAGTTGCTGGATGGAGGTTCTATAATGACAATTAGGGTGGGCATTAGTTTGATTACAGGGGAAGGCCACTCTGGCTTGGCATCTTACCTGGGGTCATGTTTGGGGATTCCTGGGAATTTCCCTAGCACCAGGTTTCTCTCTAACTCGACAAAACCCCCTCTGTCCAGACAGTTGTTTTGTTTTGCTTCCTCTTCGTTGCTCCCCAACTTAACCATCCAGTCCCTCATGTTCTCTTTCCACCACCAAAGACAGCTGATGAACTGACAGCTGGGTGACTGCAATGGACTAGAGTAGGCCCTCTGAATGTGGAGAGAGTTGTGTGGCTTGGGCAGTTAGTTCTTGGGCAACTGGCAGTGGGACCCGAGTTTTTTCCTAGTGCAGAAATTGGCTTCTTGGAGCCCATTCCTTACAGAGGAACACCTTGCTCAGCCTTGATACTGGGGGCAGGGGTGTTGCTCCTACCTCAGCTGGATATACCAGACTTCATTGACTCCCCCTAGGATCCTCACCCTATCTGAGGAGGGAATGTAAGGATGGGTAGTGGGGGGAGCTCAGGGATGACTGGGAAGAGGGGAGGGAGGGGGAACAGTGGTGGATGTGTTAAAAAGAACTTTTAAAAATGAAAAAAAAAAAATGCCATCTACAAGGTTATTTGCTGCTGTTTTTTTGCCTAAGTCAGAAAACAGTCACTTTTTAATAGAGGATCCCTCTGTAAAAATAGGTGTTTGGGTTTGTTTTGTGACTAATTCCTGGTCTGGGAGGAAGACCCCACTGTGCTAGAGTTCCCCTTCAACACCTGTCACTCTCAGCATCTCATAAAGAGTGCTCCTGTCTGTAGGGCAGCCTCATGCTTACCAAGCTGGGGCAAACACAATCATTCCACTGCAGCCCAGCATGTCTAGGTAGATGTTTAGCATCTGACTCAGTGACACCAGCTTCACCATGCGTGAGATGTAGTCATGTAGGGTGCATTTCTGAAGCTCACTTTTTCAACCGGGTGGTAGACAAGACTCACAGAGTGCTTGTGCATAAATTGGTACCCAGGTGTTCTTGGCAGTCTTACAAAAAGCTAGTTTCCCACCAGATGAATGGCACTCACACCACACGTGGATGTCAGAGAGGTGCACTGTTCTGCACACATGAACCACTGCAGCTACAGCAACATCTTGCCACGTAGCCCAGCATGCTGGCAGTCTTGATGTACAAACTATTCCTATAGCCCAACACTTATGTACACTATTATATCATTTTCAAATAGTTCAAGTTTCACTTCTTTCTTTCCAATTTGTATTCCTTTGATTTTATTTTGTCTTAATGCTCTATCTAGAACTTTGAGTACCATATTAAATAGATATGGAGAGAGTGCACAGCCTTTTTTACTGGGATTGGGTTTTTATTTAATTTGATGTTGACTGTCAGCTTGCTATTTTTGCTTTTTATCATGTTTAGTTATATTCTTATATGTCTGATCCTTCTAAAACCTTTATCATTAAGGTGCTTTGAATTTTTGCCAAAAGCTTTTTCATTATTAAAGGATATGATCATGTTTTTTTTTTTCTTTCAGTTTATTTATATGGTGGATTACATTGACAGATTTCCCTTTGTTGAAATACCACAGCATTTCTGGGGTGAAGCCTATTTGAGTATGGTGAAAGATTTTTTTGATGTCTTCATTGATTTGGTTTAGCAGGGGTTTTTTTTTTGTATCAATGTTCATGAGGAAGATTGATCTGTAATTTCCTTTCTTTATCCTTGTGTAGTTTCAATATCAGGATAGTGGTTGTCTTATAAAGAGTTTGGTAATGTTCATATTTCTATTGTGTGGTCCAATATGAGGAGTATTGGTATAGCCCTTTGAAATTCTTATGGAATTCTACACTTTAACCATCTGGCCCTGGGCTTTATTTTTTATTATTTATTTATTTATTTTTGTTCAGGAGAATTTAATGACTGTTTCTACTACCTTAGGGGTTATACGACTACATTGTTTATCAGGTCTTGACTTAATTTTTGTACGTAGTACCTATCAAAAGAAATTGTTCAAGTCTTTTATATTTTCCAAAATGTGGAGTGCACGTTTTTGAAGTGTGGCCTAATGATTCTATAGATTTTTGCAGTGTCTGTTACATCCTCCTTTTTATTTCTGATTTTGTTAATCTGGATATCCTCTCTCTGACCTTTAATAAGTTTGGATAAAGATTTGTCTGTCTTAAGAAACAACTCTGTTTCATTGATCCTTTGTCCTCTTCTCTGTTTCTATTTTATTAATTTCAGCCCTCAGTTTAATTTTTTCCTATCGTCTCCTCCTCCTGAGTGAGCTTGTTTCCTTTTGTTCTAGAGTTTTCAGGTGTAGCTGAGGTGCCAGTGTGAGATTCCTCCAAATCCTTTAAGTGGCACTTAGTGCTATCAACTTTCCTCTTAGCCCTGCTTCAAAGTGGCCCTTAAGATCAGGTATGTTGTACATCCATTTTCATTGAATTAAGGATGTGTTCATATTCTTTTTCTTCCTTGACATAGAGGTGATTTCGTTGAGCATTATTAAGCTTCCATGAGTTTGTAGTCTTTCTGTAATTTGCATTGTGGTTGAATTCTAACTTTAAATCATGGAGATCCAATAAGGTGCAATTTTTCTTGTATCTGTTGAGATTTGCTTTGTGACCAAGTATGTGATCACTTTTAGAGAAGGTTCCATGAGAATAAGATATACTTTTTTGTGTTTTGGTGAAATGTTCTGTAGGTATCTATTAAGTCCATTTGAGTCATAACATGTTAGTTACCCTATTTCTCTGTTGATTTTCTGACAAACCTACTATTGGTGAGAGTGGGGTGGTAAAGTTTCCCCTTAGTAGTGTGTGACTTCCCATAAATCTTTACAGAAATAAAACCTCTATTCTCACAAGAAAATAATGTTATCTGACCCAATAAAATTTGTGTTGTTATAAAGCTATAAGCCAGTACTGGAAAACTTCACATAATATAGAGGAAGAAATATTTAGGTTGGTTTGTTTTTCAAAGATATGTGTCCCTTTGCAGCCTAGGCTGGCTTTGAACTCACTGGCAAAACTTATCTCTGCCTTCCAAGTGCTAGAATTATAGGCATCAACCAGCAGAACACCTAACTTATGAAAGGCTCATTCTTACTAATACAACACATAAACAATTATCTGAAGGTGAATAATTTTCGTCTTGAAGGTTGTTTGTGCAAATAGTCTCATCCTAACAGCCAGATAGGATCTAATGCACATTAGTTCATTTTAAAAGTGCATGATAAAGAAAGCACCCAGAGATATAAGCACTTCTGAAAATCTAATGGCACACTGACATTCCAGGCCCAAGTTTCTGAAGACAGATAGCCAGTGAGGTTTAACTCTGCTGTGTCTTGCCCTTCGTTAAGGCATAACTCAATTTGAAGACAATTCAACTTGTCAAATCTGAACTTTAATATCCAACAGCTTCAGAGGCGGGAGCAGTTGACCGGGATTGGTAGAATTAACCCAAATTACAAAGCCAAGGTCACTGGGCTATGAGGATGGAAGGAGGGGGAACAGCAAAGCCTGTGAGAAGCTGAAATTCATTTTAAGATATGATGGATGCA
Source organism: Phyllotis vaccarum (assembly GCA_033318265.1). Lineage (NCBI taxonomy): Eukaryota > Metazoa > Chordata > Mammalia > Rodentia > Cricetidae > Phyllotis > Phyllotis vaccarum. The sequence goes on from JARWLC010000019.1 coordinate 12,478,828, forward strand.
ATAGCTCATCAAAATCCACAAATGCATCAATCAGCTTGTCAAGGACTTCTCTGGGACTTCAGATCCTTATGTCAAGATCTACCTGGTTAAACAAACAAAACACTAGAATAAAGTTCACAGAAAAACACTGAACTCTGTACTTGATGAGATTTTTTTTTAATCAAATCACTACATATTTTACTCAGAAACCCATATTTGTTTTTGTTGGAATGATTGTTTTTAAAAATCCTAATCTGAACTGCCTTGTGAACCAACTACAACACTGTCTAGCAGACACAAGGTAAAGAACTGGGCTCAGAATCGCCATCTTTTGGTCTTTGAACTGCCTCCTGTCATGCTCTCCTTCTCCACCACCTCCTCTGATGCTGCCTACACAGCTCCCTTTTCAGCTCTCTAGAGATAGGCTTCAGATGCATGAAGTTGCAGAAGCCCCCTCTTGAGCACTCTCCCATTTCATACTGGCGGCAGCTGGCTTCCCTGAAGTCAGTCACTGGGGACAGCTCTGAATGGATTGGCTGCCCATTGAACCAACGGTTATTCAAGTCCATCACAGCTTTCTCAGCATCCTCCTCACGATGAAACTTGATATACACATTCCCCACCAGGTGGTCTCCCAGGTTGTCACAGACATTCATCTCTTCAACCTGTCCATATTTGTCTTCCATCTCCGTGAAGACCTCCTCAAAGAACTCATCAAAGTGCTCCTGAATCTCCAAGTCACTCATAGCACAGCACAAACCATTAGCAGATTGCAAAGAGTTTTGAGGGTTATGGTAAATGTTCAAGAGGGCAACGGTCTGGCTAAAAGTTGGTTTATTGTGCAACCGAGAACATCTGTCTCCATGACGACATGCTCCAATTTTGAAATAAAATGCACAGTTGACTCTATAAGGGAATAAAAATAAGGAAAACTGATTATTTCTAAGAAGATAAGACAGAAGCATCATTAAAACAATCCTATTCCCAAGGTTCTTTTCTTCTAACCACAGAAGTTTGGCAGCTCTTGTTGGCTGTTTTTCTTCTTGTAGTCATCTGTTAGAGGTTGTGACTCCATCTTTCTATAAAAGTGTCCTAATTCTAAACTCCTTCTCCTCCTCTAGGCCAGCTCTCCTTTCAATATTTTCTTGGCCTTTTTTTTTTTTTTATTTTTTAAGTATACTCAACTCTCTGGGTCCAGGTTTTCGTGTATAAAATAAGGACAGTGTCAATCAGGCATTGATTCAAGAACAAAGAGTCCAGGTTCTTTCCAAACTCATCTCTGAGAGGAAATTTCTAAACTGGTCAGAAGCAAGTAGGTCCCTTGGAAATCTCATTGCTATTTGGAAACCCAGCTTGCCTTGGAAACCATGCATGAGCACATCTGCAACAATGCTTCTTTAGCATGATTCAGAGACCCCCTGGACCCCCATGCAGACAACCCATCAGGTGCTGATAGAAACTGCGATTTGATGCAGCTTTCCTATTCAGTTGGCAGTTTCAGGGGGAGGAACACTGTACCACAGAAACTCTTAGCAAAAGCCATATAAGTAGGTCCTCATCCTGATCAAAGGTCTCATCCTCAGTGAAATCTAGTGAACAATTTAGAGAACCACTTATCCTCTACTTATGACCAGACTGGAAAAAAATAGAGTGATATGTTATATATTTAATAAAACCAATCCGGAATATCAGAGAATAGATCCACCCACAGTCAATCCAGGAGGATCAGACACCTTTAATCCCAGCACAGGGAAGACTGGGAGTGGTGACCTATGCCCTTAATCCCAGCAGATCTGAGCCTTTAATCCCAGCAGATCTGAGTTTGAGGCCAGTTTAGTTTACAGAGAGTTTCAGGCTCTCAGGCAGGCAGTGGTGGGGCCACGCCTTTAATATTAACCTGGATGTGAAACAACTGGGTGAAGAAAGTATTTAAGGCGGGTGTAGGAAGTCAGAGAAGGCAGTAGAAGCAATGAGGGGCAAGTCTGAGGAAGCTGGAAGACAGCTGGGTGAGATTTGACTGTGGTGTTTCCTCTCTTTGATATTTCAGCATTTCCCCAATATCTGGCTCTGAGTTTCCTTTGTTATAACCAGAATTCATGCAGCAAACAAATATAGTGAAGTCTGAGTTTATGAGGAAGGACAGTGAGTGCTTGTGCCCTCCTTCCTTGACCCACCTACCTCGATCAGACAATATCTCCTTAGAAAATCAAAGGAAACTAAGAAGCTTGGTGGAGCATCCTCTCCTGAAAATACACAAGGCTTCCACATGAAACAGTTCTCAACCATGCACTCTCAGCAAACGCTTCTGCTTCAGTCAGTGAGGAATGTGGAGTAAAATAACAAGGACGCTGGGAGGTGGTGGAACACACACTTATCCAAGTATCAGAGGCTGAAACTGGCAGATCTCTGAGTCTGAGGCTGGCCTGCTCTACAAACTGATTTCTAGGACAGCCTGGGCTACACAAACAAACTGTCTTGGGAGGAGGGGGGAGAGAGCAGAGAGAATAAGGGAAAAGGGTGATTTCTACCAGACAACCTGAATCTAGAAAAACATAACTTATAATACCATAGAAAATACTTAATTGGAAAAGAGTCTCATTTACTTATTAAAAACCCAATATTTACAGGCAACCCATGTTCCTGTAACAGATGGCTGTTTATACTGAAATAAAATAAGTAACAAAGACTTTTTTAAAATCTAAATTTTTTGCTGTCATATCACTACCCAGATATGAACTAAAGGCTAGAACTACTCTGCCTCTGGTTCTTTAAGTCCCAGCCTTTAGGTATTTATGAAAGGAAGCCTCTCTTGTGTCAGAACTGGCATACACATTCACTACATTGCAGGGCATCTTCTCTGTGACCTCAGAATGTGGAAAATGCACTCTTCCAAAACACCAAACTAATCTGCCTCTACTGATTTATTGAGACAGGGTCTCTTTGTAGTTCTTCCTGTGCTGTAACCCACTGACCTCAGTATCACAGAGATCTTTCGAACTCTACCTCCAGATTGCTGGGACTAAAGGCAGGTATTAGCATATCTGGCTTTGAATATTTATTATAAAGTACTTGAAAAGTTTAATTTTAAATTTAGCACTTATGTTTGGGCCACAGTGTGATACATCTTTAATCCCAGTACTCAGGATGCAGAGGCAGGCAGACCTCTAAGTTCAATGCCAGCCTGGTCTACAGAGAGAGTTCCAGAACAGTCAGTGTTACAAAGAGAAACCATGTCTCCAAAAACCAAAAGTATATGTGGGAGTGTATGTGCATATCTAAGTGCTGGTGCCTGTGGTAGCCAGAGACAATGGATATCCGCAGATCCGGAGTTACAGATGGTTGGAAGAGATCAGGTGGTACCATGTTGATTTGGGGAACCAGACTCCAGTCCTCTGCAAGAGCTATTTCCACTCTGAACTACAGAGCAAAATCTCTCCTGTCATTACTATATTTTAGTCATCCTTAACACAACACAGACAGCCCTCCTTCATGACTTCTTAGGTACCCAAATTTTATCCCATCGGATTCTCTAAAAGCTGGCCTAGACCTGACACCCAGTAAAATGTTTCTACAGTGACTGCTGATTTGGGCATGAGATCTTTAGAAAATTCAGCTCTTTCAAACACAACAGACTATCTATATAAAGAGGCCTGGTCAGACAGTCTCAAACCCGAAAAGAAGTACTTTTTCAACATTGAGATTGTGGCACCGAAAGTGTTGTCAATTGCAAATATAGAGGCTTTTCATCACAGATAACTGTATAAAATTTATACTAGATTCAGGAACACGGAGATGGTGACTACTTACTCAGAGCAGAATAAGCCAGATACTTGATCTGGAATTACTATTATTCAAAGCAGGAATTATCCTTTAAAGCCTCTGAAGACATGTCCTTGAGCCTAAACTTCATCCAGTACTCTGGATATGAGTATGTGTCAGGGTGGCATACAAATACAAGCAAATTATTGTGATTCTTCTCTCTCCCTAGACAAATCTTAACAACAACAACAAAAAGTAGGCCCACTAATGTGTAGATAGACAGGGAGATTATTTGCTCTATACTACTCCAAGTGATCAGCCCCAGCTACACAGTTTCAGTGATGATGGTACCACTGCTCTCTGAGAAAACACTAAAAGCCCAAAGTTTCAAGAAACATCTTAATTTCCCCATCAGAAGCTAGGCAATCACTGGGATTGTTGAATGGAGCAGAATCTCCAGGAGCCTGAGGCTCAGGAGAACCAAGGCCAAGTCCTTCAGCCTGGGCCAGGAGGCAATGGTTCCCAGATGCTCAAGGCCTCCAGGGTGTCTCTGCCTGCCATGACTGGACTCCTCCATCCCTTGCCTTGCCCGGCACACGCTGTCCTTTGCCACCGGGGAGGTCACCCCCACTTACTTGTCTTTCTCCGTGCCAAAGATAGAAGCCAAATACTCAGCCATCTTCCCGCGGAGGCGTCCAACCCAGCAGCTGCCTTGCCAGCTAATGCTGAAGTCCTCAGAAGACATCTCTGAAAAAGAATTCCTTGTCCATGCCCATTGTAGCAATGCCGCCCAATGGGGAGAGGCGCTGTCTGTGCGGGGGCGGGACGATGAACACGTGGAGGCTCCTCCCTCTAGCCCTGAAGTCTTTACCCTCCCTGCCACACTGGAGGGAGGATTCAGCCCCCTGCAGGCTTCTGCAGCTCTGAAGTGCTGCTCTGCCCCTCCTGCATCTGGGACTGCTCCTTTGCCCCTGGCTGACCCTCCAGCCCACAGCTCCTGCTGTAGACAAGGATCCCTATCCGGACTCCTGGAGGGATTTAAATCTACAGCATCCCCACAGTCACCAGCTAACCTTCAAGATAACAAATTTCCAGACAGAGCTTAATCACCTTTGCAGGGCTGAGACCCAGGCTAGGGGAACATCTTGGATAACTTTGCCAGCTTTCTCTGGTTATAGAGCCTCTTCCACTCCAGAACGAACTATGAAGAGGAAAGGCTGCTGGGTTATAGGAAGCTGAGGTCTCCATACAGGTTCTCAGGCATTAACCTGGTTACTGAAAACAGATAATGAGGTGTTTTTATTTTCTGTTCCCTTCAATGACCTTGCAACACAGAAGCTTCACTTCTCTGTGTATGACATCGACAGGTTCTCATGCCATGACTTGGTCAAGTGTTGGTGGACCACTTTTTGACTTGGCTGATTTTCCCCAGGGAGTGCATCCTTTGGAAGTATATGGAGTATGTCGCCAATGTGAGCTCAGTATTCCTTCACCTGGGGATTTCTTCTGAGTTTTCACAGAAACAGACTGCTTATACATTATGTTATTTGGGAGCAAACTATAAAAGTCACAATACTTTTCTTTTTTTTCAAAGTTCTTTATCTCAGAATGGATAGGTTTTTCAGAACACTGATAATGATATAACACAAGAATAATTCGCTAAACTATTAAGGAATCATTTTTCTTCTTTCATCTTAAATCCCTATCAGTGCTCACAACATTTCCTTGAGATCTATCTCAGGTTGTACTAACTGGGTCCTGGCCTCCTGTTCTGTAATTACAGTTGAACATCCATGGCCTGATGAGAGCACCAAGTCCATGCCTGGGTTTTCCCATTGGCCCAATGATGCTTCCAGCATCTGATCCTCACTTTTAACCCTGAGCCTGAGTGTCCTAGAGAAGACTTAGCAGTATAATTTTAAACTAAAACTCATTGATTAAAATTATAAGAAATTCAGTGTGGAAAGATGGCAAAACTGATCATCAGAAGGTCAAGTCTCATGTCAAACGTAGGAGAAGAGGCAGAGTCTGTAGTCATGTTACCTTTCAAACACAGGATCCCATGGGATGCTTTTCCTCCATTTAAGTCCTTGTCCCTCCCTGCTGAGTTGATCCTTCCAAGATTCTGGATCAGTTCCCATGGCAACATCTACTGCTTTCTCTTGCGGCTGATGTTGCCCTATTCACCTCGACATTCAGAGGGATCAAGTAGATGATATTGCTCAGGTATTGATAAAACTTGTGATTGAAACTTGAGTGCATCAAAGACTCACTCTGCTAAAAAAAAAAAAAAAAAAAAAAAAAAAGACCCCCAAATCTTTATTCCAGTACCAAATATCCTAGAATAGATTTTTATGGGTTTCAAAGATTTTATTAATTCACCACATAAGCAGGTCACTGATCAATTGGGGCTCAGGACAAGGACTTGGGAGCTTTATTTCTCTTGACAGCCAAAGCAGGAGCAGAACTGGAGTTTATAAACACACACACACACACACACACACACACACACACACACACACACACACACAAATCACAAACAGTTGTTGCCACGTTGCAGTTACAGTTTTCATCAGTTAGAATTTGGACATCAGGGGCTTCCTTACGTGTTCTGTCATTGTCAACTGATATAAAATATAAATCTTCCAGTCCAACTAATCAGATTTATTTGCTCCTCCTGCTGGTAGGAGCAGCCATGATGTTTCTAAAGAACTAAAGATACATAATTTTGGTGATATATTGTATATTTAATAAAAGATAGTCTGGAATATCAAAGGACAGAGACACCCATAGATTTAGCCTTGAAGGTCAGGGAGTGGTGAGCCAAGCCTTTAATCCCATCACTGGGGAGGCAGAGATCCCTTTCATCTGGGTGAATTAAAGGCATAACAGACCAGGCAGTGGTGGCACACACCTTTAATCCTAGCTCTGGGAAAGTTGAACCAGGAGGTGAGGTAGCTGGGAGGACAGCAGAGGGAAGAGTTCAGCTTTGCTTGGCACTCCCCTGGCACTCCCCTTTTCCACTCTCTGAGAGACTTGCATCTGAGGATTCTTGGAGACAAGCCTGGTGGGTTGGCTGGGTGTCATGTGCCTATTAAGTGACTGTGCTTTGCTTCCATATCTCTCTGATATTTCAGCTTTCCCCCAATATCTGGCTCTATTATTATAATACCAAAAATATTTATGCAGCACATAATGACTATTTCTATTGTGTAAGAGGAGGTTGGGCAGCTATTGGAAAGTTCTCAGTTCCCCTAGGGCTTGGGAACTGAACTTTGTTTTACACTACAGAAAAATGGAGTCTGAAGTCAAAATGTCAGTACTCAGGCCAAAGTTCTTCTACTTTTTCCTTTAGGGCTCAGCTCACACCTTTGATCCTTTGGATTAAAGCACTTTTGGTTCTTAGTCCTTTGATCCCAGTACTTGGAAGTCAAACACACCTTTAAGCCCAGGTTGAGACAGAAAGTCATATGGATTGGCTGAGAGAGGGATATTTAGAAGGGAGGGTACAGGAGCCCAGCCTTTCAACCTGAGGATTCAGTACAGATAATATGTGTCTCTTGTGACTGGCTCCTCTGAGCTTTACCCTGATATCGGGCTCCATGTTATCATTAAGCATTAGTGCTACGTTTACCAGGAACCATTTATAAAATTCCATACCTAGAGCCTGAACCACTTGGTACTTAACATGCAACAAGCCTTTCTCCTACTCCAGAAGTGACTGCTGGTGCCATTTTAGCATCTCTGAACCACTGTCAATATGGCCACTGGGTGTGGACTTCCCTTCATAGTAGGAGAAGGAGTCACATCTAAGTGATGCCCTGTGTTTAAAAGTCATGCTGGTTTGCCATTGAGGTGGATGGCTCTACATTATTTTAGGGGAGGGGATGAAGGAAAATTGACAGTGACTGATCTTCACACAAAACCTTCTTGGATTTGTGGCAGGTGGAGGCCTGGGGTTAAGTCACTATTGACTACACATTTTTTCCCATTCTTTTGATGTTTAAAAGGCCTTCCTCTGTTATTCTTGATTACAATATTATTGCAAAGTCCTTAATATTTTGCCCAGTGTACTTGAGATAAAAGTGAAATAAAATAGTGGTATTTTAATACTTGTTTCCAAAGGAGGGGCTTTTATTCTTAAAATAACTTGGAGAAATCTTACCTTTTCTTAAGATATTTTTACTTTTTTAACTTATACATAGCAGCTTGTGAGATTATACTTGCCTTATAGTAACACTCTGTTATTCAGTCCTTGTTTCTTTTCTATTGTTTTATTTAACGTCTTTCTTCTCATACCCTTTACTGCTTTTCCTCCTTCCCCTCTTCCTTGTCCTCTCTGTCTCTCTTACACCATCCCCAGGGAGGGCAAGGGATCCCAAGGTGAGTCAGTTCTGTCTGAGTCCTCCCCCCACCTCAGTATCAGAGCTGAGTTAGGTGGTGTTCCTCTGTAGGAAATGGGCTCCAAGAAGCCAGTTCATACAGCAGGAATAAATTCTCATCAGGAGTTTTATTATGAAAGAGTGTTGGATTCTGTCAAATCGTTTTCAGCGTCTAATGAGATGATCATATGGGTTTTTTTTTCCTCTTTCAGGTTGTTTATATGATGGATGACATTGACATTTGTATGCTCTTCAATTCCATTTGCCAGTATTTCATTGAGTATTTTTGCATCAATATTCATGAGGAAGTTTACTCTCTAATTCTCTTTCTTCATCGCATCTAGTGTGGCTTGGGTTTCAGGGTGACTGAACCTCATAAAAAGAGTTTGGCAATGTTCCTTTAGTTTCTATTGTTTGTAACAATTTGAGGAGTATTGGTGTTAATTTTTTGGAGTTCTGGTAGAGTTTTCACTGAAGCCATCTGACCCTGGGATAGTTTTTCTTGGGAGACTTTTAATAACTGCTCCTATTTCCTTAGGGGTTATAGGTATATTTATGTCACTTATCTGACTTTGATTTAATTTTGGTAAGTAATACCTGTCTGGAAAGCTGTCCATTTCTTTTAGGTTTTCTAATTTAGGAGAGCACAGATTTTTGAAGTATAAACTAATGATTCTCTGGATTTCTTCGGTGTCTGTTGTTAGGTGTTTCTTCTCATTTTGTTGATTTGGACATTCTCTTTCTGCTTTTTGATTAGTTTGGACGTGGGTTTGTCTATCTTGTTGACTTTCTCAAAGAACCAACCCTTTGTTTCATTGATTATTTGTGTTCTTCTCTTTGTTTCAGTTTTATTGATTTCAGCCTTGAGATTGACTGTTTCCTGCCATCTGCTCCTTCTGGGTGAGTTTGCTTCTAATTGTTCTAGAGCTTTCAGCTGTGCTGTTAGGTCTCCTGTGTGAGAATTCTCCAATTTTTTATGTAGACATCTAGTGCTATGAACGTTCCTCTTAGCACTGCTTTTATTGCATCCCCGAAGTTTGGGTACATTGTGGATTCATTTTCATTAAATTCTAGGAAGTCTTTGATTTCTTTCTTTACTTCTTCCTTGACCCAGGGGTGCTTCAATTAAGAGATGATCAGTTTCCACGATTTTGTAGGCTTTCTGTGGTTTGTGCTGTTCTTGAACTCTAAATTTAGTCCATCCTTATCTGATAAGATACAAGGGTTTTTTCCCATTTTTTTGTATTTATTCATATTTGTTTTATGACTGAGTATGTGGCCAATTTTAGAGAAAGTTTCATCTGGTGGTGAGAAGTTATATTTGCTATTTGGGTGGAATGTTCTGTATATATCTGTTAAGTTCATTTGAGTAATAAAATCTCCTAGTTACCTTATCTCTCTGTTCAGTTTCTGTCAGGAAGACCTATCCATTGCTGAGAGTAGGGTACTGAAATCTCAAACTATTAGTGTATCCAATTTGATCTAAGCCTTAAGCTTTAGTAATCTCCCAAGGCTGTGTCTCAGGGAGCAGCTCTTGTAATGAAGCTCTCCAGAATCTGTGTCTCAGGATGCAGCTGAGGTAGGGTGGATGGGTGATTTGGGGAAATGGATTGAGGCTTATGGAGCAGAAGGTTCAATGGGGAGGATGGGAGCGGGTCAGTCTTGCAGGTGGGGGTCCTGCAAGCTGGTGCTGAGATATGTTGGGGAACAGGTTTTATGCCCTGTTGCCTAGACCCAGGAACTTTTCTAGCTGGCCTGGCTGGCTGGCTGGGAGGAGCCACAGATAATTTTTAAGCAACTTCAGAAAGCAATAATAATAAGGACTTAGTTTGGTGGCTTGGGTGTTTCTTTGGGAGCAGAGCAGTAACTGAAGGCACCACATGAGGTAGATGACTGCAGGTATGGCAGATAGTGGCTATATTCACCTCAAAAAGTAAAAATAAAAAAGAATTGTCAGAAACTCCAACCCAAACATTTATTTATACTGAGATTTCCGACTCATTGTAATTAAGATTTTTCTTTTCTTCCTTTTTTTATGGAGAGGAAAACAGTTTCATTTGACAACAGTTGTAAAGAGGGCATGGTGGGTCAACAGAGAAGAAAATGATGTGCAGCCTACCCAAGGGGCGAAATTCTCCAAAAGGGCTTCTCAGCCCAGCACATGGCATGCTGTTGTGGGTGCCTGGAGCTGGGTATGTTATATCGTGTTATATCTATGGCTGGTTTCTCCCTGAGGTTTGGATTGAAGTAGAAATCCTCTTCTTCCTCACATGAATTGAAGATGGTCCTTCTCTCAGGCCCATTTCTGCTTCTCAGAATGGACTTATGGCCCAGTTTGGTTTCCTTGCTCTCTCCTGGCGCACTCTAGTCCTTCCAACAGTGTAGCCTGTGTTCTAGCTATTCTCTCGTCTGCCACTGTCTTCCCCTGAGATTCAGTAGACACCAGGGCAGTCCGAGGGAGACCCATGTTAAAGACAAAGACTTCCCAAGACACTTTGCTATCAATTTAATGCCCTCTTTGTGCCTCCAAGACTTTTGCATTATACATCCCCTCAAAGAGGAAAGCCTCATTTAGAAGTAATATATTTGGTAATTGCACATTATTTGCAATTACTTTGTTTTTAGTATTCTAACAGTGGTAGGCATGTTAAAAAAAACTTTTAAATAGAAATATATGAGTGTAGAGAGCTGCGTGGCCGCACCTTAAAGATGGTGCTGGCTTCCACCTTCCACCTTCCCGATGGTGAGCGCTCTCTGAGATAAACAACTCTTTATTTGGCTAAGGCTAAGCTTGTGGCTTGCTTCCAGGTGTGGCTTGCTTCCATGCACCTGGATCTATTGGCATGGCCCACATGGCACCCCGTGATTAGCAGTCCAGAAGGTATTTAGCTGAGAGCGTGTTTTCCCCAGCAGCAGCAGAAGAAGTTTCAAGGTCCTGAATAAACTACTGAAAGAAGAGCCTGGTGTCGCATTGTCCTTGCTGGTGAGGTTGCGCGCGACAAGCGGTGGCTTGTACAGGGAGAATGTGTTTTCGCTGTATGGTCAACAAAGGCCCAGAACTTTCAGTGGTCAGGGGGTGCACCAGAGAGTCCTCAAGTAAGTTGAGGATCCGTGACAAAAGTGGGGAAGAGTCCTCAGGTAAGTTGAGGATCCGTGACAAAAGCGGGGGGGGGGGGGAACTGTTTGCTCTTCTCGGTAGATAAAGAGAGAGCGGGATAAGGCTCACTGACGAGTGAGTTCAAAAGTGAAAGAGAAAAAGATTTTGCTATGGGTGCTTCTCCTTCACACCCAATTTTTTTGGCTCTACAGGAGCTACTTCATTCAGCACTCAGAGCCAGAGTGAGACCCATTTGGAGACTGATCTGAACAAAGCTGCCTTGAGGACCAATGCTTTAGTGAGGCGGTGGAGGGTGGACAAGCAGCCCTAGAACAGTTGCAAGAGGAGAGATCAGAAAAGACAGCCAGTGAAGCAGGATCCGGAGGGGATAAAAGAGACAAGGGCCTGTACCCTGACCTTACTGATCTAGAAGCCTCCGAGTCTTCAGACTCGGAAGAGGATGAGTCAGTTCTCGCTAAAGCTGTTCAGCAGCTGAAAATCAAGAAAAAGAAAAGACAAAAGGAGGAGGAGACATTGGCTGAGGAGGGTCCATGTTGCCCCGCCTAGTGCAGAACAGCTCCCTCAGCTCCACCTTCGTACTCAGGTGGTGGACGGGACGTTCATTCAACCCAGAAGTGTGGAGAACTGTGAGAGCAGAACTCCCCGTAGCTTTTCCTGTGTTCCAAGATGCACAGGGGAATGGGTATCATGATCCCCTGGACTTTAAAGTCATCAAGTCCTTGGCCGAATCAGAACTTATGGCATTACAGCTTCCTTTACTATAGCTCAGGTAGAAGCTTTGAACAGACACTGTATGACCCCTGCCAATTGGGGCGGGCTTGCCCGAGCTTGCCTAAGCCCTGGCCAATACTTAGACTGGAAAGCATTCTTAATCGAATTTGCCAATGAAGAAGCCTAGGCTAATTGCACTGCAGGTCAGAATGCTTGGGACAGAGATATGATGCTCGGCCAAGGGCGTTTTGCTAACCAGCAGACCGGCTATCCAGTACAAGTTTATGAGCAAATCAACAAGATTGGCATAAAAGCATGGAAAGCTCTACCTAATAAGGGAGAGGTGAGTGGCAACCTCACTAAGATTTTGCAAGGCCCTACGGAGCCTTTCTCTGATTTTGTTGCCAGAATGGTAGAGGCTGCAGGCAGGACTTTTGGAGATCCAGATGTTGGCATGCCCCTAATAAAGCAGCTAGTGTACAAACAGTGCACCAAGGAGTGTTGAGCCGCTATCACTCCATACAAGAGCAAGGGGCTAGAGGCTTGGATGAAGGTATGCAGAGAGCTGGGAGGTCCTCTGACTAATGCCGGCTTAGCTGCAATGGTCCAGCTGACTAATAGTAAAGGAAGAAGTCTGGCAAATGGCGATTGCTTCATGATTTGCGAGCCATAAACACACAGATGCAGCTCATGGGCCCAGTACAGCGTGGCCTGCCTCTTTTATCCACCCTTCCTGCCTTGTGGCATATAATTGTTATTGATATTAAAGATTGTTTTTTCTCTATTCCCCTATGTAGTCAAGATACTGAGAGGCTCGCCTTTACAGTACCGTCTTGCAATCATGAAGAGCCCGACCAGAGATATGAATGGGTGGTCCTGTCGCAAGGCATGGCTAACAGTCCCACCATGTGTCAGCTTTTTGTGAGGCATGCCTTAGAACCAGTTAGACAGCAATATCCTAAAGTTAGATGCATCCATTATATGGATGATATCTTATTGGCAGCGAAATCCAAAAAAGATGTACAGTCTGCCAATCTTGCCTTGGTGGCAGCACTCAGAAAAAGGGGGCTGACTATCACCCCTGAGAAAGTCCAATTAGATAGAGTTGTAGAGTATTTGGGAGCTAGGATTACTCCTGATAAGGTGAGCCCACAAAAACTAGAATTGAGGAAAGATAAGCTATGTACTTTAAATGATTTTCAAAAGTTATTGGGAGATATTAATTGGATTCGAGGATTTTTAAAATTGGCTAATTATGAATTAAAACCCCTTTATGATGTTTTACAGGGCGATCCAGCCCTAGATTCCCCCAGACGGCTAGATGCACAAGCAAGAGCAGCCCTAAATTTGGTGGAGAAGCGGCTGCAGGATGCCTTCCTGTATAGGATACAAGATGTAGAGAAAGTTATCTTGTGCATGCTCCCGACCCTTTGCCAGCCTACAGGATTGTTGTGGCAGGAGGGGCCGGTGTTGTGAATACATCCAAAAGTTTCACCAGCTAAATCTTTTGAGTATTATCCTGCTGCTGTAGCCGCTTTAGCTTTGTGTGGAATACAGCAAACCGTCCAGTTTTTTGGGATCACTCCTACCTCTATAATTGTACCTTACACTGCTGCTCAGGTTTCCACATTATGTGCTACCATTGATGATTGAGCAGTGCTTAGATGTAGTTTTGATGGAGAGATTGATAATCATTACCCCCAACATCCACTTATGACCTTTTTAAAGGAACATCCTGTAGTTTTTCCTAAAGTGACAGCCTCTCAGCCTATCCCAGGGGCTGTCAATGTGTTCACAGATGGATCCAAAACCGGATGCGGAGTTTACATGATTGAGACACAGCCATCTATTCAATACCAGTTTTCCCCTGGGGTACCACAGATGGTGGAACTCCAGATAGTTGTAGAGGTTTTCAAGAGTTGCCCATTTCCCTTTAATATAATTTCAGATTCTGCCTATGTTGTAAATGCTCTTAAGGTGTTAGAAGCTGCTGGCCCCATTAAGCGATCTAGCCCGGTCTGTGCGTTGTTTCAACAACTGCAGTCCTTAATTCAAGTTAGGGCCTCATGTTTTTTTCCCTCAACATATTAGAGCTCATACAGGATTGCCTGGACCCCTGAGTGAAGGCAATGCCAAGGTAGATGTTTATACCCGAAAGGACTGGGTATTTCTAGGCTCTTCACTAGATGACTCTTTCCATGTGAATTCCAAAGCATTGCAGCAAAAATTTTCTCTCTCCCGTACGGATGCCAGGCAGATTGTCCTTAATTGTCCATAATGTGTTGTCCATTTTGCACCCCCCTACAGCATTGGTTTGAATCATCGAGGCTTACTTCCCTTAAAGGTATGGCAAATGGATGTTACCCACATTTCAGAGTTTGGCAATCTTAAATATGTGCATGTGTCAGTCGACACCTGTTCAGGAGTCATGCATGCTACAGCGATGACTGGAGAAAAGTCCCCGCTATGTTATCGCCCACTGCCTAGAGGCCTGGGCAGCTTGGGGCAAACTGCTACAACTTAAAACTGATAATTGGCCTGCTTATGCAGGCCAGCAATTTTCCTCCTTTTGCCACCAGATGGAGGTGCAACTTTTTCATGGCCTGCCATACAACCCCCAAGGACAGTGCATCCTTGAGCGAGCCCACTGCACATTAAAAGAATGTTTGCAAAAACAAAAAGGGGGAATAGGCCACAGCCGCACCCCAAAGGAGAGACTTTCTCTGGCTCTCTTTACCATTAATTTTTTAAATTTGGATGCCTATGGGCGCTCTGCTGCAGACGGACATCAAGACTCCCATGGCACATGTAGAGACCTAGTTAAATGGAAGGACATACTGATGGGCCTCTGGCAAGGGCCTGATCCCGTGCTGACTTGGGCACAAGGGTCTGTTTGTGTTTTTCCTCAGGATCAGCGAGATCCAGTGTGGGTTCCAGAATGGCTGACCAGGAAGGTCCAACCGGAGGAAGGGAAAGATGAGGAGAATTCTGGCACTCGTCCTGATAAGTACCTGTGCTACAAATTTATCTAAACAATTGTCAAGTTACCTTTTAGGTAATTGGGCAGGATAGTTGGAAAAATTGATGGAAGATCTCCGGGTGGCCATCGTGACTGTCAACTCGACCCGGATGGATGCTGGACTATTTGAGGGATTGGCTACCTGGTTCGCTGTTGCCATGGATCATCTGAAGGAATGGGCGGGACTAGGAGCTATAGCTGGCCTGATGGCACTGGTCTCTGGGGTTTGCCTGTGGTGCCTTTGCCGCATTAGGACCAGACAGTGCTGGGATGCGGCCATGATTGCCCAAGCCTTTGTAGCCGTAGAGACTGGACAGTCCCCCTATGTTTGGCTAGCTGCCTTAAAAGAGTAATGTTTTTTGCAGGTTGCGAGGCTAGTGCACTGCAGTTGAGCACCTCAGCTATGTTTTGGAGGGCTCAAGGAGAACATGTCTGCTTGCATGTGGGTTTCTCACCCTAATGCCCCACCTCTGTGAAAAAAGGGTGTTGAACGAGTCCCATAATCCCTAGGGGTCACCCCAAAAGGAGTCTTGGGAAATGTTCCTTGCACAACAGAGAGTAGACCTCTATGCTCACCTGATAATTCCTGTATAAAAACAAAAAGGGGGAACTGTAGAGAGCTGCGTGGCTGCACCTTAAAGATGGTGCTGGCTTCCACCTTCCACCTTCCCGATGGTGAGCGCTCTCTGAGATAAACAACTCTTTATTTGGCTAAGGCTAAGCTTGTGGCTTGTTTCCAGGTGTGGCTTGCTTCCAGGTGTGGCTTGCTTCCGTGCACCTGGATCTATTGGTATGGCCCACGTGGCACCCCGTGATTAGCAGTCCAGAAGGTATTTAGCTGAGAGCGTGTTTTCCCCAGCAGCAGCAGAAGTTTCAAGGTCCTGAATAAACTACTGAAAGAAGAGACTGGTGTCGCGTTGTCATTGTTGATGAGGTTGAACGCGACATATAAGATTTTTAAAAATTATATAACAGAGGTATCTTGAACTGGTCTGTTTGGGCGGCCATGAAAAAAATCCCTTGAGGTGAGCAGCAAAGCAGACATTATTTCTTACAGTCCTGTAGTCGAGAAGTCTGGGCTCACGTGTTGGTAAAGTTGTGCACAGCTGGGGAACTCTCTCCCATCTTGCCTTCCCACCATCCTCACATGATCTCTAACCTTGTATGAGAACCAGGAAGATGAATGGTGGGATGGCTGAAGTCCAGGAGCATTGCAGTGTGAGGCATCCCAGACATACTCCAATTGGAGGTCAGAGGCTATAGAGCACCCCACAGGAGAGGTTAGAACTTGTGGCTAGAAAGAGCTAATCATGCGATACCTTTATCTACAAGGTTTTCTGTCTAAAGGAATGTGCATGTTTAGCACAATATGCTCTAGTACTAAGTAAGCAATTCTGCTCATTTTCAATTTAAATTTGAAAGAGTTCAACACGTTAGTCTACAGACAAGGGTGCAGACAAAACTTATATGTGATGAATCCACACCAGAACTATAAAAAATGAAGGTAACTGGTATGTACAGTTAGTCTACTTAGCAAAAATCCAGGGAAAACGTGGTACACTGACTGGGCACTGTGCCGGTTCAATCAGACTTAAGTGTTGGGTAGAAACTGTCTCCAAGAGGTCTCATGTATCCCACACTGGCCTCCAACTTGCCTTGTAGTCAAGAATGATCTTGAATTTGCGAGCTTCCTAACCTCTATTGCCTGAGTGGATGAAAATGATGACAATAACTTGGGTAAGGAGAAAAAACAGCCTTCAAAGCAATACACTTGGTAGTGGTAGGTAATAGTGTTCCTGGTTATATCCAACTCTCCACTGACTTTCTTACAGATGCTGATGACATAAACAAAGTTGTCAGTGAAAATAATTTGGGTAAGAAGAACAGCCTTCAAAGCATAAACCACCACCCCCAGCTTTAGGTTGTTGAGGACTGAACCCAATGCTTGGTGTGTCTTAGGCAAGCACTCTACCAACTGAACTACATCCCAAGACCACACTCAGTGGTTATCAAGGGTGCAATTTTAAAAAATATATTTATATTCATTTTACATATCAACTACAGATCCCTCCTCTCATTTTTCTTCCTGCTCTCCATCCCCAGCCTTCACACCCAACACACTCCCAGGCCTTTCAAAAAGGTAAGGCCTCACAAAGGGTGCAATTTATTTCGTACCTAATACTACTAACTAGTATCACCCGTCAGTCATAGTAGTCCATAGTAGCCAGGATGAAATAACATGACTTCAAAGTATGGACTTCTGGATCTAACTTGACAAGATGAGGAACAAATAGAGGGGGAGTTGGTACCCTCCTATCTCTGGTTTCTGCCTAGGACAGGATGCGTGTTACTCTGTGCCCATCCCTCCTGCACACACTGGCCAGCAGAGCAAGCTTAAAGCTCTGCTCTAGCTCCACAGAAGCTCCACTTCTGGATGGGGAGTGTCCTAGCCACACTAATGGACAGCCAGTTTGGTCACTTAAAAGTATCTCCTGCCTTTCTGACCTCCCCTGAATCCTTAGGGACAAAAATACCTTTGTCACTGAATATTTCTCTGAAGAAATTTTAATCAACAGTAGCTGCCTTCAGACTACATTCTTTGCATGTTTGAGAAGTTTTGTACCTGGGATATGTCTGTTTGCTACGGACTTTGTACAGGTGACAGTTCTGTGACAATGATGTTGAGGTTTTACATGTGCGATTAGTAATTAGGGGGGTCTATTTTAGGATGAATCAGGACACTCTGCATGACAACATCTGAGCTAGTAAAAGGAGAATGATTTTAAATATGTTTTGGGTGTGTAAATTCCATTTTCACATGTTTTTTTCATAAGATAGTCTCAAGGAAAGAAAGGAAATAATGTAAATATTTTCTTTGTCTTTCCAACAAGTCACAAGTTGTCCATCATTTTCCACTAGAGACACTATTTCAATTCAAGTCATTGACTGGCTATTTAGCATATATACTATGCTCTGAGTTAAAAACAAGAAAAAGTAACCTTTGGTAGAGACTTATCCTAGGCTTGTTGATGCAGCCCTGTAGTACAAGTTGAGGGGACTACTAGAGGCTGAAGGAACAAAATTGACCTTGAATTTGTGCCAATAAACTAACATCCATATCAATGTAAAGTATTTTGAGATTAACAGTTGACTTTGTATTAAAGTAGATTCAATAATTTTTTGATCATTTCTATATTTTATCCTCCTGTTTTTCCTAGAAAAAGATTGACTACGACCATTAACCATTTATAATGAAAACAAACATTTATAAACATTATTCTGGAAATTTGAGCATAGCTTTCCATTACTACTTCCTACTGTTGAGAGGTGCTGGCAATCTTAGGAGGGTCCTGAGGCTGCATCATCTTAGTCTGCAGCCTTGAAGTTCAGGTGGCCATCTCTTCCCATCAGAGACTTTTTCCAGGGTGTCTTCCTTGATCAAACCATATTTGCCTGGAATCAATCCACAGGTTCTCATCTTCTGTGGAAACAAAAGCAGAACCTCTTTTCCAAAGCAACCTATCCTTAGAACCAAATTTCAATATCAAGATACCTTTAGAATATATATGTTTATTTAACTAGCAGCCTTTATAGTCAAATGCTATCTCACTAACATTTTTTTAAAAAATAAAAGAAAATATAATAACAACCAAATCCAAACTCTTTGTGTATGTTCCACTTTTATGTGGCTTCTTATATTTATATAACTATATTTCTCTTTTTTTAGGAATTTCGCTACCCTTTTTTTCTCTCCCAGTGTATGCATTCACTTTTACACGCATTATAAGCCACTTAGAAGTTTTCTCCATCTCAATCTGTTTATTGTGTATCCTTAATCATTTTCCAACCAGAAGAGCTTTTAAAGTGTGAGATTGTAAAGCACTGCTTAGACTGCTGACTCTGCCCCACTTGGCTTCCCAACATGGCAGAGGTATTACCCCAACTCTGGGTAATCTTAGGGTCCACACTGCACCAAATAGAGCAGGGCCTCCAGCTGCTCACTAAACCTGTTTACTTATTTGGCAGCAGGGTCTTTTAAAGAGCCCCAGTTTTTACCACTAAGGCTGAGTTGGAAAGCCACTCTCAAAGGAACTGTGTCTCTGCTCACTGCCAGCAAACAGAGCCTTCTCAGTAAATGTTGCTACCAAGATGCTGTCTTTGACTCTGTTCCCCTTTTGCCTGTATGAACAGAAACCTTAAGTCCATCATATGCAGCTTGTTGCTTACATTGAGGCTCCTATGAGATTTCAGGAACTGGCCTTGTTGAAGCTTAAACTGCCTGCCGCAAGCCCGCCATTTTATAATTCAAGCCTGCACACCACTCCATCTCTGTACCATGACTCACATCAGAGACACAACTCAGAAGCTCTGTTTCTGTGATCTCACTTTAGGCTTTCTAAAGCTTTATGTGAGTGTATGTTACCAACATTGGGCCACCATTTATATGTTTCTGGCCCAGCCTAGCACCTTGGTCCAAACCCACCCACAGCCCCACAAAATTGATTCAGATACTTATATTAATTACATGTGCTTGGCCTATGGCTCAGGCACATTACTAGTTAGCTCTTGAAACTTAATTCAAATCATTTCCGTTAATCTGTCCTGCCACATGACCAGTGGCTTACCTATTTCTTTACACCTTGCTTCTTGGAGAGCTAAATCATGTCTCTCTTTAATCTTCCCTTTCCTTTATCTATACTCAGATTTCCTGCTTCCTTCTAAGATGCCTTGCCATAGGCCAGAATCATCCTTTTATTGACAAATGATATTCATGGGATACAGAAATACATCCACATCAAGAACATACACAAAATATCATCACAGTTCACCATCTGCGTCTTTTCCTCTTTGTGACTGTTAATTCACCACCAAGGCTGGTTACTCACACAATTTCCGAGTTGGAATTTTAAATTTTGTCCAGCTTCTTAAATATGTTTGTGAAGGTCATTCCTCTCATGAGCAATGGAAGTCACATATCATATCCCTAATTTTATAAAATATCATTCCACAACCTTCATGTACTTGCTAATGAAGATCTAAATCTTGAAACACTGACTGAGTGCTGGGCAAGAATGAATCAAAATGAATGTGAACTCTGGCTTTGCTTATTTTTTAAAATAAATTTTGAGATAATCTCTATCATAAGTATTCTGGGGATGAGTTAATGAAATGAGGATGTCTATTTTAAAGTAATGCATGCAGAGTGTTCTGGTGTAAATACACACACACAACACACTCACTCTTAAGTATCATCTGCTTTTTACCTTAGCGGACTTGTGGCCTAGATCTAATGTCCCACATAGAAAACATTTTCCAATTTAATAATTTGAATTCTCTGTGTTCTTTCAGCTCTGTGTGCATCCATTCATCCAAGCACCAATCACGTCATCAGACAATACCACTAAGCATTCCATCCCTGAGCAAACGTTCCTGCCTAACATCCCTACATCTATCATGTACCTCTTACATCTTAAGTCTCAGACTGATCGTCCCCTATCAAGTTATCAGTATTTTGTTCTACAGCCAATCCACCTCGTCTCGCCCCTTCCCTGGCCCCTCCCGCTTTGTAGCATTACTAATTATCTACCCATAATTGACCCGTGTTTCACATCTATCCCTAGACCTACTTAAACTCCACACCACAAACTCCAATTGGCTCGTGACAAGGCTTCATGCATGTCATAACCCATCCCACATGCAGCAGGTCAACACTGAACTAACACCTCAAAGATCTTACCTCACCGATCTTTCCCCACCGTACAAAATGAATGAATTGGTAATTTAATATATCAATAAAGGCCATTCAATATTTAAAAGTTTGTCAATGGAAAATCCATTCATTTTTCAGTTCCAGGTAAATAAGGATCAGCAGAAAGTAGGGAAAGTTTGGATCTGAGTAAATTTTCCTGATGGGGAAGGGAGCGCAACAACCTACCAGGAGACTAAGGTGAAGGGCAGGCAGCTCTGCTAAGTGAGCATGGCCTTAAAGAAGGCAGAGGGTTGAAAGACAGACTCTGGCTTGTGACACAGAGGTAAGGAGGAGCCCTGTACTGGTTACTCCTTGTAGATCTGGGTATATCCACAAGAGGGCGCAGTGGTGAGCCTGTGTTTTAGCCACTAAGTGAGGGCCAAGATTCCTAATTGCTGTGTTGTTTAGCAAGGCCAGTAGTCTTGTCTCTGGGAGTTTGGTTGAACGACCGAAGCCCTGACTCAAGTTGTGTGCTCACAAGTGTGTCTGAATCGCTACAGTGGGGACTCAGGTGTTCTGAGTTTGGATTCACACTAAATGGGTCCAGGTCCCAGCTTCTAGCTTTGTCCTGGGTGCTGAGCTGAGATGGGGCTAGAAAGAGAGATGGACGCCCCTGAGAGCATGAAGCAGCTGCTCCTACTTGAATGTTACTGCTGTCCCCTCTGTGGTTCTGCAGTGGCACCGTCTGCAGGTACCCTGAAGCCCTGGTAGAAATAGTTCTGAGCTGACTTGGGAATGGCTGGCCTTGGTGCCTTTCCAGAGTAACAGTGTCAATTGGATCTGTCATCTGGGAAAGGAAATTGAACATTCTTTTTTATTTTCATTTTATTATTGTTTTAGGTCATAATATAATTCCATCATTTTACCCTCCTGCAAACCTTCCTGTGAATCTGTTTCCCATTGCTAACTTTCACAGTCGTCTCTTTTTCTTCCATTGTAGTTATCCACATATCTTCCCTAAATGCATAACTACAGCCTTCTCAGTCTGCTAAGGGGATGCATGTTTTCAGTGTGATGATTTGGTATTGGATAGCGACTACTGTGTTCTTTGCTGGGAAAGATTATCTCCCATCATGTTTTGCTTCCCCAGACATTCCTAGCCATCCCCAGAAAATGTCAAATGCCCAGGTATCTTACTTTTTATACATACTCTGTTTTACAAATTTTCTGTTTTTCAGTAGTCTAGTTTCTGAACTGGCCCACTTGTGACCGATTTGATTACATCAACATCTCTTTTCAAAGACATTATTCTTTACATTTAACAACTGTTCAAGTTTCTCTAGGCCATAAAAGACATCCAATTTCTGTCAGCTGGTTGTATTTTCAGTCTAACCAAATTCCTGGCCCTTTCCCTTTCTGACCCTTTGGCAGAGGCACTTGCTTACCTTGGCTCTATCTCAGCTCTCACTGTCATCTCCAAAGGCATTTACTCAAACTATTTTCTGTTTTCTTTGTTGAGAGAAAGTTTTCATGTAAACCTTAAACTTTTCTTTTAATATTTGTTTTTATTTTATATTAGGAGGAATATTTTGCTTGCATGTATATATGTGCATCACATTCTTACTTCATACCCATAGAAGTCAGAATAGGGTTTCAGAGCCCCTGGAATTGGAATTACAGATGATAGAAAGCCATCATAAGGCTTCTGGGAATTGGGCATGGGCTTCTGGGAAAATATCCAATGCTTTCAACAACTGAGCCATCTCTCTAGACTTAAACCTTGAACTTCTGATCTCTGCCTCTATGCTGCCGGGGCTGAGATTTAGGGACAGCACCAAATTCACCCTATTTATTTCTTGCTAAGGGATTGAGTGCAAAGGTTTAGGGAATGCTGGACAAGGACTCTACCTAGTAATCTACATCCCCAACACAGACGTCTTCATTCACTACTACAGTACAATACTGTTGCTTTTTGCTATTCCAGCATTCATTACTTATACTATTTAGTTACTCTACAGTATGACTGTAGCTTGAACCCTCTAACCTTAGAAATGTTCTCCCTCATAAAGTTTAAATGCCAACATATAAACTGCAAGCATATGATCCTGAACCTCGTGGCCTGCTGCCTCATCTGCATGGGCACCTCACTGGCTAGTGCTTTTAAATCCTGAGCCCTTCCAGTTATATTCACATGATAATTTTCCACTCCCCAGATTTTATGTTTAATCATCTCAGTTGTGCTTAAACTTGGGTGAAATTTAACCATTTGTTGAGAGTTTTCTTTTTGATGCACATCAAAGCTTTTGTAAACATTTCCGTAGATGTTTTCATAGTAACTAAACTCTAAAATAAATACTAAATGAGCATATTACCTGTGTCCTCTGTGTTATTAATTTCTTGGTTAAGGTTTTTGAATGGTGTTTGGTCTCCCATCTCTGCTGTATTGTTCATTTCTTGCTTATGGAGCATGATGCATGCATTTCAGGTGTGTTACTTGACATGGTTTATGGTAACTATATTCCATTAGGGCTTACTCTCTCCATCACGTAATCCTTTCTCTACTATAATGCAGTTATGCTTCTAATTCATTCTGTATCTTGGTCCACTTGCACCGATCCTGTTATCTGTTCTTTCTGTTGATTTCAATCACCTTTTTATTTTCAGCCTCGAGAATTTATTTATATTTTCTCTCTCTTGATTGTTTTATATGTACTTGAGCTTACATTTTGATCTAATTTACAACAGAGAATAAGTATCTTTGCTATTTCTACCTTTAAAATGCATGTTACTACACATAGTTTTGGTTTACTTTGTTTGGGTTTTTGTTGGTTTAGTTGGTTTCGATTTTGGTTTTGGTTTTGAGTATTTTTGAGGCAGGGTTTCTCTGTGTAACAGTCTTGGCTCTCCTGGAACTTGTTCTGTAGACCAAGCTGGCCTTGAACTCACAGAGATCCACTGGTCTTTAACTCCAGAGAGCTGAAATTAAAGGTATGCACCATCATACCCAGCTTTTCTTTGTTTGATATATGAACTGTGATTCTTCCCCACTTCTGATTGACAGTGTTAGTCTAAAAAGAGTCATAGTTTTTTTTGGGGGGGGGGTCCTTTTTTTTTGATGTCATTGTTGTTTTTGTTTTTTGGTATTAAATTCCACCTCTAGGGCTTTTCCACCTATAGAATTTTAAATTGATGAGTCAAATCGTGTTCACTGATGCTTCTTTTCCCATGACATTATACTTGCTTGTTTTATTTTATCTAGGTCTGTATATAAAGGCTGTTCCAATTTATCCTTTATGCCAGTTGAGACTATGGGCCTGCCAAGGGGTGCTTTCACCTGCTGGGCACTGAGTATTCACATTTCTTTGTGTGTATCCTCACAGAGTGATGGACTTGCAATTTGTATTTAGAACAGGTAGAGAGGATGTTTGTGAATATTATTGATGACTTGAGGAGAAATAACTCATAAAGAAAATATAGCTTGGCAAACTTGGATCAGCTGGTGAGACTAGGTCACAAAAGGTGATGGGTATTCATCAGGTGTGACAGATTTAAGATTCCTGAATTGTGGGCCAGCCACTGGGGAAAAGATGGATTTTTATTAAGGGTTGAAGGAGCTTTCCCAGGCGAGCTTTATTACAGGAAGAATTTATTCTGGGAGAGCTAGAAGAGAGACCTAGAAGTGGTCTAGCCAAGGTACAATGGCCCAACCCCTTCCCTAATCAAAGAATCCTGAGAAAGAGCTTTCAAACAGAAAACATCACCCTCTCTGGCTTTCTACTTCATGGGGAGGGGGTGTGAAGTAAATAAAGTTACAGGAAAATTGAGTAGATTAATTAAGAAGTCATATCCAGCACCTAGGTTTTTCATTAATAACATTTTATGCTAACATTGTACATTTATTACAAGTCGTAGAAAAATAAATAATATCTAATCTTTATTTAGAATTTTACTCATTTTTCTGTACCATTATTGGAACTTTAATAAGAATTTCAGGAATTTATTCAGGAACATTGTCTGAAGCTTGAACATCCTGCTTTAAGATTTGTTTTTTGTTTTTTTAAAAAAAGAAAACTAAAATTGTCTGGCTCAGGTTGTATCTGATTTCAATTAACTTCTATGAGTTTTTAATTTTTTAAGAGGGGCTGCCTTTACCCATGGCTGTGTCGGTGTTTTATCGTTCACTGTGGGTAGCTGTGGTGAATGGAAACATACTTTCCCTGTTTACACAAAATAAAAAAGTTGGTTTTGTTTTATTGGGTAATATAAAGAAAATTATTTATAAATCTTACTTTTAATGTTATGTTAATAGATACATTCCCTATGGGTCATGTTTGTGTTTTTGTTGTGGTTGTTTTGGTTTGGTTGGGTTTGTTTTTTTTTGTTTTTTTTTTTTTTGTTTTTTTTGTTTTGTTTTTTTGCAGTCTCTGAAGAAGTTGTATATTAGCTACATGTATGAAGCTCCTAGAATCCCTTAACTTGTTTCTAAATCATCCTACATCTAATAAAAAGATACTCATCCCTCAGAATTACTGAAATGCTATAGTAAGGCAGATTTGAACCCCGGTGAACCATGCTATCTCTAAAGGAGTAGATGGCTGTCATAGAAATCTCAAAACCTTCTTCTGTGTGAAGGAAGTGAGGTCCTGGGGTTGTATAGATCTTGGACATGTATGACTGCCATGGAGAGACATGACTCTGAGGCATCTCTTCTGAAGTTTAGATGAGTGTTTAGATGAGTCTGGCCTCCATAAAGCAGTGAGCCAAACTCTGGAATCTTTGCCTTGAGTAGCTGAGACCAGAAATTCATACAAAGGAACAGATCCTATAGCTGCTAATACTGGAACAGAACTTAAATTTTTTTTTTTTTCCTGGAGAAAAATCAGGACTTGTGTACTGACCCGCCAGACTTCAACAGGGTCCCTGTCACCTGTAGGGAAGTAATGATGGAACAGGAGATGTGAAGAAGGACCACAGGACAGAAATTGCTGATCAAGTGGCCAATCTTTATTATTTTCAGGTTGCTTATATATGCTTTTGCAGGGCTGCAGGTGCAAGGAGAAGGAAGGGCTAGTGAGGGGGAGAAACTATGAGCCAAGGTCAGTGTGTTAGGCAATTATGAGCCAAAGCCAGTTGGTTCCCTTGTGGCTTTTCCAAAGACTGTCCTAATCTAAAGAATGACGAAGGAGGGAATTGTTTAGTTGACTCTTAGCTAATTAACTGGCTCCTAACAGACTTGGTGTATTGACAGCATCCTGAGAGAAGCAATGCTGTAAGGACCCTCAGAGGGTTGGTTGAAATACTCCTGAGGGCCTAGAAAATTAGGGAGTAGAAAATAGTTGAGCTTTCCAATGGGAAGAATATTTACCTCTCTGAATTAGAAGGCAGTTAGGGGTAGGACCTTGATTTAAAAAAAAAAAACTCAAAAAAGCAATGAGGAAACAGACAAGGAGCAAGAAGGAGACAGGTTATTCAAAGGATATGAGGATGGGGTTTCAAATGGATATGGATTACATTTTATTTTCATGGAAGTATAATTCTAAACAAAAATACAAACAATGGAGTTGATTAGTTGATCTTGATAACTAGAAATAATTATATAAAAGGCCTTTCCTTCTGAGCTGTAGGAGTTGCCTGACTGTTTTGAAATTACATACTACAATACTGTAAAAATCTGAAGCAGAAAGAAATATGTGCTAAGTAATCAATGTTTTTATTGACAATGCAATTATTTGATGTGGTGATTCCCAATAAACTAAGCTCACCGGGGCAGCAATTTGTATGTTTCACATATATGGAGGTGGTCATCAAATTTGTATTTAAAGTAAACTTGTTAATAGCCTGATACATTACAACAGTAATAATGGAATAACTAAAGAAAACAAAAATTACCTCACATGAGAAATTACTGTGCATGAGTGGGAGTAAGGATTTACCAATATATCAAAGCTTTGAAAGTAATAGCTCTTCAAGGATGCTAAGAGGTGACTTAGATTATGAAAAAATATATGTTTTCAGAAAGAAAGGAGAGACATATCCCATAAAGAACTTGAGAAAGGACATGGGTACTTGGACCCAAATAGGAGTGTCAGAGAACACAGTTGTAAAAGTTAACAGGAAGGAGAATTAAGAGGAGAAAGCTCTGCTCAGGGAGAGAAATGAAGGGGTTATCAGATTATAAATGTAGGTGATTTTAAAATACACTCAATGTATTTCCAACAAGAAAAAACCAATACTCTATTGACTGGCATGGAGAATACGCACTGAACATCTTGGGGCCCCATAAGGCCTTATAGTCCTAACAAAAATTAGACTGTAATACCTTTTGCACCATTTCAATAATATGTTGCTGAGAAATGCGGATGTGTTTTAAGAACCTAAGGTAATTTCCGTTTTATTTGAGTCCAGTAGTACAATAAAAGACTATACATTGTTTTCAAATACTAACATGATTAAAAGTTTAAAAGCCTATAGGATTGGGATTATGTAGATTTGACAATTCTATCTTTAAGGAATAGCATTTAAAAATTCAACAAGAGAAAAGACATTCTAACATGAAATGGTCATTTAAGTCAATTAAAACTATAGCACACTGACTATATTACTTATTTTCCCCAAATCCCTAAATCAGGAATAATTTTGTCAGAAACCAATATTGGTCTGTAGCCTTTCATTTGTCAGTCCTAGAGTTTTAGTTATTCCATATGAAGTTAAATATTGAGGTCTGTGAAAAACTGTGTTGGGATTTTGTTGGGGATTGAATTGAATATGTAGCTTGCTTTTGGTAAGATTGTCAGTTTTACTATGTTGTTCCTAACTATGCAAGAGCATGGGAGATCTTGTCCTTTCATGGTATCTTCTTTAATTTCTTTCTCCAATGATCTAATGTTCTTGTCATACAGGTCTGTCACTTCTTTGGTTTGAGTTGCCCCAAAATGTTTAATATATTTGCAGCTGTTGTAAGGGTAACATTTCCCTGATTTCTTTTTTTTTTTGCCCTCTTATTTGTATATAGGAGGGCTATCATTATTTTTTTGGAGTTAATCTTGTATCCTGCTATATCTCTGAAGGTGTTTATCACCTGTGGAGTTCTCTGGTGAAATTTTGGGGTCACTTATGTATACTATCATATCATCTGCAAATAGAGATAATTTGATTTCTTCCTATGTGTTTCCCCTTGATCACATTTTGTTTTAGTTAAAACTTTGAGAACTATATTGAATAGATATGGGGAGAGTGAACAGCCTTGTCTTATTCCTGATTGTAGTGGGATTGCTTTAAGTTTCTATCCATTTAGTCTGATGTTGGCTGATGTCTTGTATTTTGCCTATATTATGCTTAGATATTTTCCCTGTATTCTTGATCTCTCCAGGACTTTTATCATGGAGGAGCATTAAATTTTGTCAAAGGCATTTTCAGCATCTCATGAGATGATCATGTGGGTTTTTCCTTTCAGGTTGTTTATATGATGGATGACACTGACAGGTTTTTTTTTTGTTTGTTTTTTTTTTTTTGTATATTAAACCATTCCTGCATCTCTGGGATGAAGCCTATTTGATCATGGTGGATGACTTTTTGATATATTATTGAAATCTGGTTGCCAGCATTTTACTGAGTATTTTTGCATCCATGTTCATGAGGGAGTTGGTCTGTAATTATCTTATTTTGTTGAATCTTTGTTTGGATTGGTTATCAGGATGACTGTAGTCTCATAAAGAGTTTGGCAATGTTTCTTCATTTTCTATGGTATGGAACAATTTGAGGAATATTTGTATTAGATCCTGGGCTTCATTTTTTTGAGAGAATTTTAATAACACTTTCTATTTCTTTGGGGATTATAGATCCATTTATCTAGTCTTTGTTTAATTTTGGTAAGTTGTAGTTGTCCAGACAGCTGAACAATTCTTTTATCTTATCCAATTTAGTGGAGTGTATGTTTTAATTATGACCTAATGATTCTCTGGATTTCCTGAGTGTCTGTTGTTATGTCCCTCTTTTCATTTCTGATTCTGTTAATTTGAGCACTCTCTTTGCCTTTGGTTAGTTTTGATAAGGGTTTGTCTATCTTGTTACTTTCTGCAAGAACCAACTCTTGGATTCATTAATTCTTTGTATTGTTCTCTTTGTTTCAATTATATTGACTTCATTTCCTATGTTTGATTATTTCCTGCCATCTACTCCTTCTATGTAGAGTTTGCTCCTAATTGTTCTACTGCCTTCAGATGTGCTGTTAGGTCCAAACACACAGTAAGAATAAAAGACATAAAATAAAGAACAGTAAAAATCCAAAGGTGAAACATAGTTCAGGAGAAGTGGGGTAAGTTAGAAAGCTGGCCAAGCACTAATGAGTAAGAGTAAGTCTCCATGTATTTACTTGGAGCTGAGTAGTGAGCCCCCAAAAAGTAAATAACAAAAGCCCAGCTATAGATGATGTGCAGAACATTGACTAGGAGGAAGACAATAAGACTCGGGATGGTCTGGCAAGTGTTAGGTGTCTCCAGAGTGAGAAGGGGTAATGAGTAAGTACAGAATTCCTAGTCAGATAAGTGGGACAGAATGCAGCAGGA
Source organism: Phyllotis vaccarum (assembly GCA_033318265.1). Lineage (NCBI taxonomy): Eukaryota > Metazoa > Chordata > Mammalia > Rodentia > Cricetidae > Phyllotis > Phyllotis vaccarum. Next base: position 12,508,049 of record JARWLC010000019.1, read on the forward strand.
GCTGGGTGTCTCCTACCAGAGAGACAGAGGAAGTGGAAAAGTAAATTACACCGGATCCTGAGTCAGGCTTCAAAAATGATGAGACTCTACTACTAAAGGCCCAACAAGAAGCAATTTGAGGTTTATGAGTTTATTCTAGATTCAATGCTGACAATTCCTCCTGGGAGGGAAGACATGGAAGCAGGCAGAAAAGGTGTGGTCAGAGGTCTAGGGAGCAGACTGGTTACATTACAATTATACTCAAGAAGCAGAGAGCAAACAGAACTGGGGCTCAACTCTTTAACATCTAGTCTTCCTGCAGTACTCACTTCTATCATGGAGACTCCATCTTCTAGCAGTGCTGTACACTCTGCTATGGTACCCACAGTGAGTTCAGACACATGAGACTGGGGGTGGGTGGGTGACTTCACTTTCAAAACCACAGCATAACATATGTATTTAAGGACCTTGAATGAATTGATCTTGTGTCACATATTAGATTCTTGTAAAACATAGGGGCTCATTTTCCCATGTTATGCATTTTATTCATTTATTGAAGATAGTGTGTCCCAAATACAAAGTACCTCTTTATCCTCATGGTGATTTTATTAATAATAGCTCAGTAATTTCACTAATATTGCCTTTAGTTTAAACCACACATGGAAAATCCAGGACCTTTCCTGACAAAAGGGAAGACATACAAAATGCACCTATATCAGAGAAAAAATGAGTGGAGAATTTAACATTATCTTATATGTCTAATGGCATAAAAATGAATGAAAAGCCTTCCTGTATGAGGACGAGAGATGAGGCTTTTATCATTAAACACTTAACCCTGTTTTCTCTACAGACATAAGAAAGGCCAGGTGGAAACTGAGACAATTAAATACTTACTATTAAAATAGAAGGGCTTTCCCATCACTTGGTCGGTGGCTATATGGAGAGGGATTAATATTTCTGATGAGTTAATGAAATAAATTTGCTGAAGTTTACAAGTCTTTTGACATTAGACTCTTAACTACCCAGTCTTAATATACCCAATTTCTGGCTTTGTCTCCTTTAAATAAGTTCAGGACATGAAAAAGTCTTGAGAAAAATGCAGGCCTTTCACAAGGATGCAGTATCATCAAAGTAATTTTCATGACTAATTACCGAATTTCCATAGTATCAGTACAGTGGCTAAGGCACTTTTCTGCTGCACTTCACTGTCACAGTAGGCCAGGGGCAGAATACAGAGCTTTGAATAAAAAATGTGACTGAGATGCTCATGTATTTGAATATTTGATTCTCGAGGTGGTGGCAATGTTTGGGGAGGTTATTTAACATTTAAAGCTCAAAGTCTTACTTGGGGAAGTACAGCACAGGATGTGGACTTTGCAAGTTTGTAGTCTCACCTCACTTCCCAGCCAACATCTCTGCTTTCTGAATGTATTTGAAAATATGATCTCATGGGTAGCAGGCAAAGTTTGTTTTCTCACTGGAACCTCTAGTTATGACACTGGCTTGGTAAAGAGAACTTAGACTGTTAAATGGTAGGCAATTTTTGAATACTGTGGGACTTTATTGTTGTACACTATATCAACATGAGATCCTGGAGACAGACAGGAAGGTTATGATCTAACAGTGGACTGTTTCTGTATCAAGTTGACAAGCAGTGACTTGAGCTATTCAGCCTTCTCTGTCAACATCACACACCTAGGAAGGAATCTAAATGGGGAATTGCTTCCATCAGATTGGTCCATAAGAATGACTGTGCGCAGATTCTTGACTGTTAGTTGATATAGGAGGGACCAGAGCACTATGTGTGTTAATTCTGAAGGAGCTGGGGCTGCACTGTCTAAGGAAAATGACTGACCAAACCAGAGAGAGAAAATTAATAAGCAATGTTCCTTCACTGTCTCTGCTTAGCTTTCTGCCTCCTGGTCGCTCTATGAGTTCCTGCCTTTACTTCCCTTGATGGTAGATGACAACCTGACAAATGAAAGAAGCCCTTTCCTCAAGTTGCTTTTGGTCAATACTTTTGTCAGACCAATGGAAAGTGAATTATAATATGTGCCTTTGACAAACTGTAGGAAACAGAATATAATTAAAATTCTGATTAATGATAGCACCAGCAGGATGAAGACACAGGAACGAAACATCTTCGGTTTGACCACTAGAGGATAAGAACCTTCATTAAACTCTGGACCAGACAACATGGTCATTTATTTGTCTAAGGAGTATGTTATCTTTCACTGAAGAGAAGGGGTTATATAGAGTGAAAGACTAAGAAAGAATAAAAATGATATATTCGATCATAATATTGAGAAGAGCAAATAAAAATGATTCACTAATAGAGTCTTATCGTTGCTTCTGCCCATTACAAAGAGACTTAGATTGACTTTCTCTGTGATCTAAGAAGAAGGGTTGGCATGAATGCTCCTAGACCATCTCATTGGGTATGAGCAGGAATACTATTACTTACTGCTAACACCTTCCTCCTCCTTTACTGTGAGGTCACTAGACTTATTGATTGTGCTACTACTGCCAGTGATTCTATTGGTAACTGGAAGGAAGGAACCTGAGAGTGTGACACACATATTGGTACTGCTGAGTAGGATAAATACACATCACAGAATAATCTCAGCTCTGCTCTTTCGTACATGGCTCAGTGAGGACCACAATAGTCGTTTTTCAACACAACACAAAGTGTTTTTAAGTTCCATGTTTGTACTTTCTCTTGAGTTTGGGGTACTAATATGTCCCATGTTTAAAAAAAATTATAGGCATCATTTTATTCACAGAAGAGACACAGTAAAACATACAACTACTGTTAACATAATACAAATAATGGATTGCTACCACATCATATGTAGAATACAGGACTTTTATCCTTTAATGACATTTGGACATGTGTCTAAGGGTCCAGAGGCAGAATATGGTGGTTTCAGTAGGAACTGTACACCAAAAGCCCGTTTATTTGGACATGTGTATGTTGGTATTTAAGGGAGGTCATAGGACGCTAAGGTCTTGAAGTCTTGATGATCAAAGCACATCACTGGAAGGAGGGGCTAAGAGTGGACAGCCATTCCCCACTGCAGTCTCCACTCTACTGTCTGCATATGGCTGAATTTGATCTCTCAGCTTCCTGCTCAGTTCTTCCCTGGTCTCAACTTCCTGCATCCAGGGCTCTGCTTTAGCTCTACTTCCTGCCTCCAGGGCTCTGCTTTAGCTTCTCTCCATGATAGACTTAACTTTATGGTGAAATAAATCCATCCTTCCCCAACTTATGCTTAGTTATTGTTTCACAGAGGAAAAGATTCAAACCAGAGCAACATGACAGAGGGCAGAATACAGAAAATAACAAATGAAACCAGGAGGACAGTAGCCTAGGGAAGGAGCATCTCTTATGGCCTAGATAAGGACAAATATGCATGAAAATCTGAACCAGATGAAACGGTCATTACTTTGTCCTTCAATTATATTAGCTTCCTTTGTGTAATGGTTACCAAGAGTGGAAAAAATAAGACAGTGAGTCCTTGACATTCAACCTGAAGTCCAGATTATGTGACATGGGATGTTCACTCCACAGAAGGCCTTAAACTTTACTGTGTGTTTTGGTTTGCCTGTGAATTGTCCCTCATAGCTTCATGTGTTTGAATACTTGGTCCCCAGCTTCTGGAGCTGCTAGAAAAGGAATTGATTCCATCAGGACATGGAACAACCTGAGGGCTGACAGACCCTTTCCCTGGATCTGACTAGGAAGGCCAGTACCTTTCACTGTCTTTCCAATTCAAGCTTTCTCAGGAGACTACACCTCTTCAGGGTTTCCCTGATACAATATATGTATTTTTGGAATGGTGTCTGTGGAGAGTGATTTACATACTATTGTCTCACTAGTAGGTGAAGCCACAGGGGCCACATAAGTTCCAGCCCAGCTTTCCTTTGGTTCAAATCATTCAGGGAGAATCACAATAGACATTGAGATGCACTTGTAAGCTCTATGGTCTCAGTTCTACAGCTGAGTTAGGAAATGAACACTTTATACATTAAGATATACAAGGCAATTTTTGTCTTTTTAATAAGATAGATAGACTGTGATTTCAATCAGAAATGTCCTATATAGGTTCAGACATAGGGCATCTGGTGCACAGTTTATGGCACTAATTGGGAAGGTTGTGGACCTTTTAGGAGACAGCCTTGTTGAAGGAATTTTTACTGGTGGTACAGTTTGAAGCCTCATAGCCTCACCCTAATTCCTGTTCATTTTCTCTTGGTTCTGTTTGTAGTTAAACATGTGGCTTCTGAGTCTAGAAATATAAATACAACCTCATTTTTAATTGGGTTATTTATGTTTGGAGACTTAGATTGAGTTCTCTATATATTTTAGAGATCAGTCCTCTGTCAGATGTAGGGTTGGTGAGGATCTTTTCCCATTCTGTAGGCTGTCACTTTGCCTTATTGACTGTGTCCTTTGCTTTTCAGAAGCGTCTCAGTTTATTGATTTCTGTTCTTAGTGTCTGTGCTATTGTGTTATATTTAGGAAGTGGTCACCTGTGCCAGTGTGTTAGAGGATATTTCTCACTTTCTTTTCTATCAAGTTCAGTGTAGCTGGGTTTATGTTTACATCTTTATTTAATCCACTTGGATTTGAGTTTTGTGCAGGGTGATAGGTGGATCTATTTGCATTTTTCAATATACTACCATCCAGTTATGCCAACATCATTTGTTGAAGATACTTCTCTTTTCCATTGAATATTTTTGGTCTCTTTAACAAAAATCAGGTGTTCACAGGTATATGGGTTAATGCTGAGGTCTTTAATTCTATTCCCTTGATCCACAAGTCTATTTTTGTGCCAGTACCAGGCTTTTTATTATTATTATTATTATTATTATTATTATTATTATTATTATTATTATTATTATTATTATTATTATTACTGTAGCTCTATAGTATAGCTTGAAGCCAGTGATGGTGATACTTCCTGAAGTTCTTTTATTGAACAGAATTGTTTTGACAATCCTGAATTTCCTGTAATTTCTTCATATGAAGTTGAGTATTGTTCTTTCAAGGTCTAAAATCTGTGTTGGAATTTTGATGAGAATTACATTGAATCAGTAGATTGCTTTTGGTAAGACTGGTATTTTTACTATGTTGATCCTACCTATCCGGGAGCATGGGAGATCCTTCCATTTTCTGATATCCTCTTTCATATCTTTCTTCAGTGACTTAAAGTTTTTGTCAAATAGGTGTACTAATTCTTTGGTTAGAGTTATGCCAAGATGTTTCATGCTATTTGCAGCTTTTATAAAGGGTGATGTTTCTTTTTCAGCCCTTTATGCTGGTGCGTAGGAGGCTATTGATTTTTTTTTTTTTTAGTTAATCTTATATCCTGCTACATTTCTGAATGTATTTATCAGCTCTGGGAGTTCCCTGGTAGAATTTTGGGGGTCACTTATGTATATGATCATATTATCTCCGAATAGAGATAGTCTGACTTCTTCCTTTTTAATTTCAGTGACCCTAAATCTCCTATTGTTCTCTTACTGCGTTAGCTAAAACTTAGAATTATATCAAATAGATGGGGAGACAGAGGACAGCCTTCTCTTGTTGTTCTCTTACTGCGTTAGCTAAAACTTAGAATTATATCAAATAGATAGGGAGACAGAGGACAGCCTTCTCTTGTTGTTCTCTTACTGCGTTAGGTAAAACTTAGAATTATATCAAATAGATGGGGAGACAGAGGACAGCCTTCTCTTGTTGTTCTCTTACTGCGTTAGGTAAAACTTAGAATTATATCAAATAGATAGGGAGACAGAGGACAGCCTTCTCTTGTTACTGATTTTAGTGGGATTGCTTTGAGTGTTTTTTCATTTTGTTTGATGCTGGCTGTCAGCTTGCTGTATATCGCATTTATTATATTTAGGTATTTTCCCTGTATTCCTGATCTCTCCAGGACTTTTTTATCATGAAGGAGTGTTGGATTTTGTCAAAGGCTTTTTCAGCATCTGAGATGATCATGTGTTTTTTTCTTTATGTTTGTTTATATAATGGATGACATTCACAGTTTTTCGTATCTTGAACCATCCCTGCATCTCTGGAATGAAGCCTACTTGATTGTGGCGGATGATTTTTTTTTTTTTTTGATATGTTGGGATTCAGTTTGCCAGAATTCTATTGAGTATTTTTGCATCAATATCCATGAGGGATATTGCTCTGTACTTCTCTTCCTTTGTTGCATTTTCGAGTGGCTTGGGAAACAGGATGGACGATTGTAGCTTTAATGTTCCTTCAGTTTCTACTGTATGGAACAGTTTGAGGAGTATTGTATTAGTTCTTCTTTAAATGTCTTAATTATCCAACTGGGTTTAGAGAGAACCACCCAGATCTTGCTGGATTTCTACATAAGGAAACATAAAATTGGGAATCAGCAAGCTTGAAATCAACTTGGCCACAAAATGTGAGAAGCTGCAAGCGTCTGGCCACAGCAATTGGCCATGGCAATCAGAGACCAATATAGCAACTGGCCCCTGAAGGTGTACCTGACCATGTACATTCCTCCTGCGCAACACAGCCTGCTGCCTCAGAACAGAGAGACACAGGAATCATAGAGCAAGATGTTGAAGCCAGGAGCTGAAGGAAAATGGCCAGAGTGTGACATCAGAGCCAGGCTACCCACTAATACAACACTCTGAATTTCTGATGTTGGAGCTTCTCCCAGATGACTACCCAGACTAATACCTAAAACCTAAGCAAAGGCCACTCATGTTCCAATTCCTGTAGAGAAGCAGCTAATTAAATATACTGAGATTCAGTTGCAGAGTTTTGTTAATGTCTTCCTGATGCACTGACATTTTACTACAGTTGTAGAACATTGAATATAAGGGAGATGATGAGAACCAGTTGATCTGGCAAGTGTGTAGAGCCTGCAAAGAGAGGAAGGGGTTATCTGAAAATACTGGCGTTCTAGTCAGATAGGTACAACAGAATGCAGCAGGAGCTGGGTATCTCCTCCTACCAGAGGCAGAGGAAGTGGGAAAGTAAATTACATGGACTCCCTGGTCAGCTAGAATAATGGTGAGACTCTATGGCCAAAGCCCCAACAAGAAGCAATTTGAGGTAGATTGGGTTTGTTCTGGAGTGTGCTTCAATGCTTTCCTTCCTTTGAGGTGGAGAAGATACAGCAGTGAGCAGAAAAGGTGCCCTCAGAGGTCCCTGGAGCAGACTGGTCACATTGTATCCACTTAGGAAGCAGAGAGCAAACAGAACTGGGGCTCAACCCTTAAGCCTCTAGTCTTCCTGAAGTACTCACTTCCTTCATGGAGAGTTCGTCTTCTAAAGGGTCCAAACTCTTCCCTATGGTACCCTAGTTGTGTTTACACACAGGAGACTTTGGGGGACACTTCTCCTAAAACCAGAACATAAGCTATGTGACTTAAGATCTTATGTATATTGACCACCTCAGGTTACACAATGAATGCTCGGTAGAAATACAAGGATTTTCTCGTGTGTTGCACATCTATCGTCCATCTTACATTGTAAAAGATAACATATTACAAGTACAAACTGCTTCTTAATACTCTTGGTAGATTTTATTAATAAAAGTTCAGTAATTTCATGTATTATCTCTAATTTGAACCACTCTTGTAAAAACCCAAATCTTTTGTGACTTCAGGAAGCCATACAGAATGCTTATATCAACAAGAGAAAGACGGAGAGAAGGACTTTAACGTGATTTTGTATGTCTGGTGGCAGAAAAGCTGAGTGGCAAAACTTCATGTTTCTCCATCACAGCGGAACACTGTCTTGTTCTCCAAAATATCCAATTTCCCTAAAGGCAAGGATAACTGTCAAGTTGTCAAGCCACTTCTTCCTGAATTTCACTTGTCTAATGTATAGTGTTAGTTTGTGTTACTTTTATAGCATCACAAGGCTTAATAAATGATACCATCTTTTTTATAACACACACACATATATGTACTATATGCTTGGATGAATGTTAGTATACCACGTGAGTGCCGTGCCTGTGGAGGTCTGAAGAACATGCTGGAACTGGAGTTACAGATAGATGGGAACTAGTCCGTGGGTGCAAGGAAACGAACCAAAGTCAGTGGCAAGAGGTGCAAAGGCTTTAAGCCACAGAGCCTCATTTGCTCATGATTTTAAGGCGGAATAAAGCTTTTTGGACGTTTTATTTATTTTTTTATGTGGATGGATGCTTTGCCTACATATGTGTCTGTTCACCATGGCCTCACCTCTCTGTCAAAGTGCTTGTCCCCTTCCAATGAATCAGCTCTACTTGACTCACAAAGCTGTGAACATCGTGGCAAATTTCCTAGGAAGACAGTTATTTGAAAGTTAGTTCACCATCTGACGTGGTCCTTGTACTGGAGAGCAGATGTGAAGATTGCTGGTGACCAGTTGTACAAGTAGAACTGTCCCTAGAGGGAAGAGCTCAGTGTTGTTCCTAGCATGAGACAAGACAGGAGAAAATAAAACCAGGAGAATGTTCCCCAAACACAGGGCAGCAGCGAAGAAGGCACTAGGGGGTCACATGGAACCTTCAGGGAATATCTAACATTGTGAGCCAAAATCTCACCCCTGTCTCTTGGTTGAATTCATTCTGTCTCTAGATTCAGTGGAGCTGAGGACACCCCTGTGGAAAGACACCAAAGCCAGTAAGAAGTGGCCATCACTTCCTCCTCCTTCCCCAGGATTATGGATTTGGGAGCAGCATTTTAAACATCATCTGTCATTCTAGCACTTGTGTGACTGCAATGTCTTCACAAAATAATTAAATCAGCTGAGTATCAAAGGAAAACAGGAGAAACTGATAATTGCTTTATTTTGACACTGATATCAGTACTTTCTAAAGGACAATCCTCTGATTCCAATGATACTTTTGAAAACCACAGAAACTAGTGTATACATCACACATGCAGTACTTGGTCCATGCAGCGATGAGCTCATTTTATATGCATGGGACATGAACGCAGAAGAGCTCTGTGTCTGTAGTTGAGAGCATGGTACCATGTGGGCATGTGCAAATAGCTTTCCCAGACACTTGGATACAGGGACATCTGTGCATTCCTCAGTTTTCCATTCTATGAATGTCAGCACACCTCATAAGGACTCATTTTTTATATTAATTGTATATACTGTAGAGAAAGTTATTTCAAAAAATATTTTAACAAATATTATCCAGTTCAGATGAGGGATGGCATTTAATGGTAAATGTTATACTTCCACGTGAACATCTATCAGCTCCTGTTTATTAAACCTTAATGACAAGAAAACATAAAGTTCTAAACTATTCCAAGTGTACGTTGAGAAATCTCAAATCACTGCAATTAAGAACTGAAGCTTAAATATAATGCACAAGCCTATATCCATGGCAACAGCATGATAGTTTTCAGAATGAATTTATAATTCAAACTGGACAACCAGGTACTAGGTCTTTGAGCCAGCAGTTGGCTTGGCTTGTAAGAATACTTTGCTATATAAATCTGATGATTCAAGTCTAGCCTACTGAACCTCTGGTAGAAAAGGAGAACCAACTTCTCAAAACTTCCTACTGACTTCCATTCATGTACCATGGTGTTGGTGTGTCACAGTAAAATACTAAAACATTTGATGTACCATATTGATTCACTACCCAGTTATATACTTCATCTCATACGTTAATGTTTCCATGAAGTCCTTTGTCATCATTTCTGAATTCATTGAAAAGTTTTAGTATCCCTTAATTCTTGGCACAACATTTAAGAGAAAGTAAGACAGAGAATAGCTTGGAAGGTCCCATGCATCTCCTCTGCAAGTTTGGGATCTACTAGAGGACTCGAGCCATATCAAAGACTTGGGCCTGGAGGCCACAGAGAATGACATCAGCCACCAGAAATAAAATAATGTAAGTGTGGTACACAAGTGTTATGAGAATTTTCTTTCTGTAGGATGGGATTTGAGGAAATGCCGAACCCTTCCATTAAAAGTTGGACTAATAAACCAGAATTTCATTCAAGGATCACCCTTGTCAAAGTAATTTACTAGGCTTACTTAGAGAGCATGCATGGGGGGTTATGGGCAGAAGTGACCTCAGAGTAGCCATGCTGGAAGTCTGCACTCAACATGGTGCATAGATGGAGCTGCTATAGGTTAAACTATGCAGACTATACACTATATATAGCCGCTTATCATCATCCCTGGGGCCACATACAACCAGATCTAATTTTTACACAAACGGTTAGAGGGGTGATTAGATACTGAATTGAGAGTACAATGATTCCCAATGCCCTCACATTCCAGGAGGGTTTATTGCCAAAACCAGCCTCTCTATCTCTTACAGAGATATGAGTCAAGATAAACTTCTATTACAATTAAGCCTGTGGAATTATTTCAGCCAGTAGAAGCAAGTTTCATATACCCCTAGATTAGGTCTTGGATAATATGTCTAGATTACACAGTGTACAAGGAAAGAGGAAGCTGTTACTTCAATTCTGGCCTGCTCAAGATCAGGCTGTCAGAGGTTTAGTGTGGCTGGGCCTAAGTAACCATGGGTCAGAACTAATATACAGCATAGTGCTAGAGGCCTTTGCTTAATTTTGGGGTCAGCAGGAAAGACACCCTATTGATGGAGAGTGAGACCCACAGAGATGTAGCATTATCTTATAAGCAGTCAAACACAAACTAGGTCCCAGTTTCAAAAGCAACTCATATGCTTTAACAGATGGCCTATGGGGCCTAGAGTCTCACCAGAAACTTTAATTAGGTAGGAGCTCCAGACAGACAGATCCCAGTTCACATGACTACTTGTAGTGGTAGCCCACAGCAAGTATGGCTCATAAAAGCCTCAGGAAGACCGGGATCCTCAGACCAAATATCCAGAGCCCTGAGCCACTTGTCCTAATTCTTAAAATAATGCCACTCCTAGAGCCTATGGGGCCATTTTCTACCACAGGAGGTAGAGTCCCAATTTCATAAAGTAAAAAGTGATGTTAGACATCATCTCTTCTGCCTGGCAAATGCAGTGTCATCTACAACTCCCGGGAAGGACCAATGTACTTATTCTGTTTCGACAGTACCATCAAGAACACTGCAGTGGTGTCAGAATGTTGTATTGCAGCTACTGCACTTTGCTTTATCGAGTCTTCGGTCTCTAACATAGTCTATACATACATATATATATATATATATGTATATATAGTCTATAGTCTATACATACATATATATGGATATATACACACACACACACACACACACACACACACACACACATATATATATATATACACATCACAGTGGAAGCTGGATGCAGGCACAACAAAATTTATGTCAGTTGAATTCCAGGAAAGCTCATAACTGCTGTGTGTTTGAACACTGATGTCATTCTTTTTTGAAGTACACTTGCCTGTCTCTAGTGATGCTTCTGGCATATCACAGAGACCAGTGCCCACTTCACAGTGCACTCTGTGGTCAGTGTAAGGAAGGCTACTTTATAGAGTGGGATGATGGATGGAAGAACACTGTGTCTGTGGGTGAGGGCATGGTACCAGATGGCCACATCCAAATGGCTTTAAGAGACACTTGAAAACAGGGAAGTTTGTGTTACTTCTCAGTTCTCCGTTCTGTGAAAGATGACTCTAATATCTCACAGGAACTCATTATGAGCCCAAAGAACTTGGGGGTGGGGAAACCCAATGACTATACAGCCTTAAAAAAAAAAAAAGAACGAACCCCATAGAAGTTCAGAGTCCAGAGATGGTGTTCACATAGCCTTGGGGCAGCACATTTGCTCTGCTCTTTAGTTTACACAACAATCATGATATTTCCAGTTGGCCAGGAAATGCCTGAGACTGAAGATGACCTTGGACCTATCATATTTGTTCATCCTGCCACATAGTCTCCATCAGTATGGGATCATCCCCTTGAAATATGAACCAGAGTTAACCATCCTCTGATTAGCTAACATAAGGCCTTTGGTGACAGTCATGAGAGTTCCTAACACAATGATTCATGGGTAAGCCCCTTCATTGCTTTTGTCTATTTGGAGGTACATTAAACTGACTCACTCTTCTTTCCCATTGGCTCTCAGGCAGCTATTTCATGGCTGTTCCCAGACTCTTCCATTGGATCAGACTAGGAATCCATCCTTATCTACCAGCTAACATCTACTTGCTTTGCAGGCTCCTCACACTGGCCTGGCATCTTCTTGTCACTGTTGTAGTCTGTTCAGACTATTTCTGTATAGAAGAAAGTCAGAAGAGAATGGCACTCACAGAAACATAGGTGTTTGTAGCAGGTGAAGCCACATCGCCTCACACAGGAACAATCTTGCTATTCCTTTGCTCCATGTTATTCAGAGAGATGGATATTTAATGCATTTTATATTTTTGTCTGTGCTATCTGCATGTATGTCTCCAGTACATGTGTATATTCCTGGTGCCTTTCGTGGCCATAAGAGGGTGACATATCTTTTGCTAGAGGGGTTGCAGATGATTGTGATCCACTGTGTGTGCTGGGAATCCTGGGTCCTCTGCAAGCCAATGTTCCCCATCACCCTTAAATTGAAAGCTTTTAAATTCATTTTTAAATAACTTTCTTTATACATGCGTATACATGCTGCAGTAGGCAAATTAACATTAACACATGACATGTAGTACATTCTAAAACAATAGCGAACCAACTAATCTTATATCCACGATAGCTTCCAAAGTGCAGCAGTTTTGTGTTTCAATACGATCTACTAGAACTTCAAGTTGTCTCTGCAACTTGTGCCTCAAATGTAATCTCACTGTAGCTGAAAATAGAAAGTATTCACAACATAAAGAGGATATCCAGCTCGATGGCCTTTAAAACATCATGTCTTGAGTCATTTCCTTGCAGGCACACACTGTAGGTCTGAAATGTGCTAACTCCTAGATGTTATTGAAAGGAACTGAATAAAAATGTGATCCTCCAGAGAAAGCTTTATGGAAGTGCAATGAGTTTGTGGGATCCCCTACCAGTTAACTACTTAACTTAGCTTCTGCTAAATTGTCTTCTTCTTTGGAACCTCTTAGCTCCTGTTAGGCTGCCTGCTTCTGTGAAGTCACTGTGCAGCTGCTGAGCATGATGCCAGGGTGATTGTCTTCAAATACCACATGTTCTGGGCATTAAGAAATAAACTTAGGTCCTGATACTAAAGTATAGTCCTAGCCAGCTGGAATAAAGACTTGCAATTGCCTGTAAACTCTATGTGAGTGCTCATCTCTGGTGGGCTCCCTATCACAGGGTGTTCAATGGAGGAACAAAGGTGACCATACTAGACATCTCCTTCCTCATCCTTTACTGCTGTCTCCACTTCTGGCTGTTTTTTTTTTTTCTTTCTCTGTGTCCCATGCTAGGAATGACTGTTCTCTAAGCATCATCAGGCTCTCCCCTTTAAGCTGCTTTTCTGCTTCAACAGCAGGTTGCCAGAAGTCCTTCATATCTGTATTGACATAAAAGGACTGGACCATATGATATACTATGTCCCAGATTACTAACTTTCTAGGAAGATGTTCACAGTTCTGCCTTTTTACCATTGGGCTCACATGTGTGTGTGAGCAGCTTTGAGAAGGAATCAGGTAGAGCTAGGACCTATGAGAAAGGAATATTATCTGTGAATGAAGAGTTACTAATGTGAGGTTGGGAAAACACAAAACAGGTTTATGTCAAGGCATGTGGGCAAGAGGCCACATGAAAGGAATATCAAAGACTCTGTGGACTGCCAGGGAGAAAACTGGCAGTCTGTGCCACAGTAACTATACAGTAAACTATGTATCCATTAGCTGTGCCAAGAACAGCCCAGAGCCACAGGAAAGGAGGTAACAGAAAAAGAATAATTGAATGTTGTACTGTGGAGGCCAGAGACCCAGACACACAGACCTTTCCGCCAAACCCATTAGCCACCTGCCGCTGCTGCACAGGCCCCTAGAAATGACTCAGACGCTTCTATTAACTTTATGATGTTTGGCCTATGGCTCAGGCACATTGCTAACTAGCGCTTACATCTTAAATCAACCCATTTCTATTAATCTGTCTGCCACACGGGCCATGGCTCACCTGTGTTCCTTACATGCTCCTTTGGGCTGCTTGCTCCATCTGCCTGACTCCGCCCTGCTTCTCCTACCTATGCTCTGATTTCTCCTCCCACTTTTTCTATGGTGCCTGCCATGACCCAAAACAGCTCCTTTATTTAAAGATTGATATTTACGTCATACAGAAAGGCATTTCCACATCAATTGAAGGATATGACCAGGGAGGTGGTTTCTTTGGGGACTCAGCAGGACAGGCTGCAAAGCTGCAGGAGCACTTAGGACACACAAACATGTGGACCAGTGGTTCTATTTTGTGATGAGTAGACAGTCAAGGGAAAAGGCTGATTAGATCATATTTATTATTAGAGCATAATCTAGTGTTTCAGAACAGAGACAGCCCAGAACTAGCCGAGAATGGTGTACACTTGAGCACCATAGAACTCAGGGGACAGAAATTGGTCATAGACACAAGGTGATGGGAGAGACAGGGAAGGAGGAAGAAGCTTGAACATAAGGCAAGCAGAAGCCTGGAGTGTAAGCCACAAGTGGCCTGGCCTCCAACTGCCAGGTCCCACCCACAGGACATTCTAACTGCTCTAACTGCCCTAACTGCTGGACCCAAGCCCCACCCTAGGCTCCTCTCCTAAAGGATCTCCAACTGCCAGGTTCCCCTCACAGGACACTCTAAGTCCTATATGTAAGAAGACACCTTTCTACTGTGCACCTGAGCAGAGGCAGCCACCCTCCTCTTGGGTCCCCCACTTTCCTTGTCATTACCACCACCCCCATAAGTCTCTTTTTGGGTGTGACTTTGTGGTTTTCTCTGGCTCCCAATAACTATAATGCTTACAAGGAGAGGTTCCATGAGTTGACATGCAAATGTCCAGGAGTTTCACCTAAGAATTTTAGTGGCAGCTGGGATGGGTAGACTTGCCAGCACAACCAATTTATCCTAAGTACTCAAGAAAGAATATTTAAGTAGGGGAAGAAAGCTGAGGCAAAAGCCTATACCATCACTCACTGGGTCTAAGGATCCCACATTGACAGGCAGTGTTCTCACCTCCCCTGCCTCGTTCCCTGAAAGACCCTTGGGAGAACAGCCTGGAAATGAATTCCCAATTGCTATGATCACTTCCCAGGACACTGCAACTTCCACAATGAGCAATTAGTCTTGATTCAGGTGTGTCCTTTAAACCTCTTAATTTACACTATTGGTTCAAAAGTGCCTGAGTTTTACACTTCATTATGATGTTTTACTGTAACTACAGTTCTGCATCATAACTTTTTTTATTCTCACCATAGCTGATAAAGGACTGTATTTACAATAAAAGGCTAGGTTAGTCATTTCCTTGTAGGGAGAATAATGTAGGTTTGTCTTTGCACTAACCCACTAAATGTGATAATGAGGAGCTGAATAAAAAGAAAGGCTAATAGGAGTAGGAAGATCTGATTTAAGATTCAGATTAGAGATGGGATGTGGAAAAGGCATTCCCCAGGTCTACAAAGGAACGCAGGAGGGAACAACGTTGAATGCTAAGCTTAGCAGGATTGTGAAGGTACACAGTGGGCATTCATACATTCACCACTGGATCTGAGTGAGGCCAGGTCGAAAAACACTTAGATTAGGTGGGTGTGTAAGTGTCCTGGTGTACTTTGGTATTCACAGTGCCCAGGAAGTTTGAGCTACCAAGGCCACAGCCCAGATCTTTAGGCAGACTGAACCCTAGTTGGAACAAGCATATATGGAAAGAATTGAGTTCTTTGGTGGAAGGATAGGCCTCCCCCAACTCCCAGGGCCCCAAAATGCTTTAGGTTTATTAGAAACAGACTACATGTGTGCCTTAGTCATCTATGTCTAGAAGACACATGAGCCTAAGCTGAGGAGAGAAGGCTGCTAAGACAGTGGCCAGAGCTTTTCTCCTGGACACCACAGTCCTGGAAAGAGCTGGTCTTGATTTCCTGTAAGAGCTGAGGCTGTGTTAAATCCACGTGCTTTCTCGGCCTCTTTTACCTTCCCTGATGACCAGAGCAGGGCTACACCTTTGAGGTGGGGTATGCGGGTAAAACAAAGCCAAAATCCCAAAGGGATGGACAAAAACACCAAGTGATATGTTCAAGACCACCCACATATCATTAGAACCTTGGTTGCTGTAGCGAGCTGTAAAGAAACAGGTGACTGACCCCTGCTTGATGGGAAGACCATGCACAGCAGAGGTGTGGAGGACTTCCCTATGACCCTGGGCAAAATAATTTACTAAGTTTACTTAGAGAGCATGCATTAGTGGTTATGGGCAGGAGTGACCCCAGTGGAGCCATGCTGGAAGTCTGCACCCAAAATGGATGATGGTTCCCATATGGCTACATAGATGGAGCTTCTACAGATTAAACTACCCAGACTATACTATATATTGCCCTTCTTCATCATCCCTCAGGCCACCTGTAGCCAAATCTATTCTTTAGACAAATGGCTGGAGGGGTGACTTGGATACTCGGATAGTTGAAAGTACAGTGACTCCTGATGCCCTGACATTCCCTGAAAGCATGTCACCAAAGATAGCCTTGATTACCTTTGACAAACATGTGGAACTGGTATCACTTGTGGTGATATACTGTATATTAATAAAATTCGTCTCAAATATCAGATGACACAGCCATCTCTCCAGCCTTGTTTGTCTTGTTCTGCTTTTTTGAGACAGAATTTTCTGTGTAATGGTCCTGGCTGTTCTGGAACTTGCTTTGTAGACCAGGCTGGCCTCGGACTCACGGAGATCCTCCTGCCTCTGTCTCCCAAGTGCTGGGACTAATTGGACTGATGGTGTGAGCCACCACCACCTGGCTGTTAGGCCTTGAACTCACCGAGATCCTGATGGGTCTCTGTCTCCTCAGTGATGGGATTAAAGGCATGGGTCACGACTCCCTAACACTCATGGCTTGGCTGTAGGTAATTCTTTTCTCTAATATTACAGACTAATTTTATTAAATTTACAATATGCCACCACAGACATTCATGAAGATGGTAGCTGTTTTGGTCAGAGGATATTGCAGTAAACTATGTATCCATTAGAAATGACACTATCACCCCTGAGAAATTCCACAAATGCCAGGCTGCTTGACACCTGTGGTCAGCAATGCCCATGAGTCCAGTAGAATGGCTGAATCAAGTGTTGGCATGTGGTCATCACAGAAAATTAGATTGTTTTCAGATGGGGGATGGAAGCTTGGGACCTTGTCCATCACTGGATGTGAAGACCACACTGGAGAAGCACAACACAGATTTGAGAAAAAACGGTGTCTTAATAGTTGAAAAGTTACTGCATATATGGTGATGTCAGCATCAAGGAAGACAGGTCTGGGGTGGCTGGCACCTGGCTCTGAAAGGAGACTATGATACTAGGAACTGAAAGTTCAGGACTCTGAAATTGTTGGTTAGAACTAGCAAAGAGAGTCGGTTTTCTGACAAAGACCGTCTTTAACTGACAGACCCACCAGCAAGCCCAGCAAAGTCCACAGACAGCACTATTACCCTAATGTGTTGAAAGGAAGAGCACACTCACCTCCATCTGTCTCTCCTCTGCTCTGCTCTCTCAGCCTCTGAAGCACAAGGTGACCTGACTGCTCTAGGGCCCTCTCACTTTGTCCCACAGGGATGATCTGACCTTCCTCCATTTTCCTCCTCCCTCTTAGGGTCATTAGATTCCAACATCCCATAATTGCTCCATTTGTCAGAAGAAGAGAGACTGGCTCCCCCATTTCTGCCTGTGCCAGGTGAAGCCACATGGTTCAACAGCTTCCCTCTTGTTCATGGCTTCCTGTCTACTTCATAAATATCAACAAACAATACTTCACTTGTCAATTATTTCTCATACTTTGTGTGAACACCACTTTGATTTCCTGTTTGGAAGTGTGGATTCTTGTGTTTCTTCCAGAAGACACTGCCCTTGAGGTCTGGTTTCATTCACAAAGGTCACACTCAATGAGTTTTCTGAAAAGCACTTGTGTTACTAAAGCTACAGGGCTTATTCCTGAAGGCCTTGTGCAGAGGAAGTAAAATTGTAGGTGGTTATTTTAAAGAGCACATGCTAGCATGTATCACTTGTGGTGATATGCTGGGGAGGGGAAGGGAGGGGAGGGGAGGGGAGGGGTATAGTATAGTGTCTGGGGCCCACGATGAGTACAAGAGCTTGTGTGTAGGCCTGAGGGGCACCCTGGTGTCATTCCTTGGGCTTTGTTGTTCCCTTTTCTCCTTTTTGAGAAAGGTAGCAAATGACCTGGAATATGACACATAGGGTAGGCTTTCTAGACACAGAGCCTGAGCTCCTGACAGAAGGGGTTGAAAACTACAACTACTACCCCAGTGCACAGCTTCTCACGTGAGCTTGTAGGACTACAGTCAGGTCTCATGCCTGCAAGGTGAGGACGTTACTAGCTGAGCCATCTCCCAAGGCTAGAAAGAGCATTCAGAGTATTGGCCCACTCACTGTTGCTTGTTCACGAAGCCTGATATTTTCATGCAATGAATGACATTTTTGCATTAAATTTCTGTGCTTTCAGACGTACAAATTTTTGAGGCTTCAGATTGTATGATATACTTTCCTTTTGTTTCAATTCAATGTCAAATTACCTTGTCAGATCCAGCAGACAAGTCACCATGGTGACTGGGGGCAGGCTTCCTGCTGTAGAAGAGAGAGAAGATAGAAATGAAATTGAGACAGATCTATGGTTAGAAACCACAGAGACCTTGAGTTTATTTCTAACAGTGCTTACAAACATTTTCAAGCCAGAATTCAAACAAAGCAGGTGTTCCTTGAATCAGGCACCTGACAGCTTCACTATCACATCATGTGCCTTCTGCTAGCCCAAGCAGCCTACATTAGCAAAATAATGAATACTTTAATCAGGCTAGTCCCAGATCTTCAAGGCTAAAGCAAGGAGCAAACTAAACTCATTTGAACTCTAGAGTAACTGAATCACTGTGACTCTTTTCCTCTGTATGGGAAACTGAGTCACTGTTTGGCCTCCCACACTATCTCATGTACTTTCCACAAAAGGAAGCATGCAGCATATAACAAATGGTTATCAAAAATCAGAGGTAAGCAGACAGACTTTGGTTTGATTGACTGGATGATTTACTAAGAAAGATGACTCAATAGTTAAAAGCATTTGCCAGCTATTCTAGAGGTCCAGGGTTCGATATCAAGTACCAACATGGTGAGTCAGCATCACCTGCAACTCCAGTCCTAGGGCACCCAATGCTCTAGCCTCTTTCCTGGAAGCCACGGTGCACAGAATGTACCTAGGCATCCATTCACATAAAAAGTAATAGAGTGCTGAAAATTTTTAAATGCCTTAAAATCTTGAGCAAATGTGGCTCAGTGGCTTAGATCTTTGGCAACTCATGTAGCTGGCTTTAGTTTAGCCCTGAAGGTAAACCACGGACCCTATGGCAGTAGAGAACACCCAGATCAGTATGGCCTTAGTGACAGCATGGCCCTGGGAAAACAATATGGTTCCACCTGACAGCGAAGATGGCTAGGCTTCTCCCTGATTGCCACAAAGAAGAGGAAAACAGAGGTTATCCTGATAGGAGGAGTACAACCCCATCTACTCTAGAGAGTAAAATGTGTAAGCCAGTCTGTCTACTGACTTTCTTCAAGATAATGAGATTCATAACACTGAAAAAACACAAGATGATAATCAGGATGGTCTGGCAATTGTGAGCATCTCCAAGGAAGGAGTTATTGGTAGGGGCTCAACTTCCTAGTAAGATAAGTGGAGCTGGGTGTCTCCTCCTACCAGAGAGAAGAAGTGGAAAAGTAAATTACATGGACTCCCTGGTAGGACAGAATAATGGTGAGACTCTATAATTGAAGGCCCAACAGGAAATAATTTGAGGGACAGAGGATTCATTCTGGATTTTGATTCAAAGCTGTCATTTCCTTGTGGCAGAACAGACAGGGAAGTGGGCAGAGGAGGTATCATCAGAGGTCTTGGGAGCAGACTGGCCACATTGTATCCATCCTTAGGATTCAGAGAGCAAACAGAACTGGGGCTCAACCCTTAAGCCTCTAGTCTTCCTGCAGTACTCACTTCCTTCATGGAGACTTCGTTTTCTGAAGGGTCCAAACTCTTCCCTATGCTATCCCAGCTGTGTTCACACACAAGAGACTTTGGGGGACACTTCTCATAAAACTTAACATAAGCTATGTGTCTTAAGACCTTGTATATATGGACCACTTCTTCCGATTACACAATGGATGCTCAGTAGAAATATAAGGAGTCAGTCATATCAAAAGAAGGAAAAATTGTTTCTCGTGTAATGCTTTTTTATCATCTGTCTTAAATTGAAAAAAAAAGAGTATGTTCCAAGTACTATCCACCTCTTCATCCTCATGGCAATTTTATTAGTAGGTAGTTAAATGATTTCATATGTTTTTTACCTCTAGCTTGAATCACATTTGTGACAACCAAAATCGTTTTGCCATATCAGGAAAGCTGCACAGAATGCATACATACAAAGAAAGAAAACTGAGGTTAAGAGGACTTTAACATTGTAACACAGGAGCTGAGTGGACAAACTTTCTATCACAGTGGAACACTCTCTTCCTCCAAAGTCTCAAATGTCCCCAAAGATAAGGATAACTTTCAGGTCAAGTCACTTCTTCATGAACCTCACTAGTCTAATGTAGTCATTGCCAGTTTGTTTTGCTTTTGTAGCATCATGAGACTTAATAATGACATCATCTTTTTATATTGCTAAATATTTTACATACATATCATGTGCCTGGGTGGATGCAGCGTGCCTGTGCCTGTGGAAGTCAGAAGCGAAGGTCAGATCCCTGGAGCTGAAGTTACAGATAGATGTGAACCACCGTGAGGTGCTTCCAGGTTCATGGTCCTGCTGTAGCTGGGATCTATAATGAGAACTATGGCTGGTGTTATAGCACAGGGGTCATAGGAACCTCACGCGTGAAAAATCAAGAGTGCTGTGCTAAAGCAGGTCTTGCCTCTCACTGAAGTATTGACTCTACATCTAAGGGAAAGCACCCCAATTCCTCAGAAAAGATGGCCCCACCCTTCACCACAGACTGCAACTCAGCAGGGCAGCACACTAGAGCTGAGTCTATTGTTAGGAAGCAGGTGAGCTCACTCTTCTCCATGAACTCACCTGCCAGGTCTTGGCATGGATGAGAGAATGTCGCCCCATACTCACTCCTTGCCTCCTGGGGCAGGTGAGAGAGCTGGTACTGGGATGACTTATAGTAGCATCATCCCTACATTTGCTACTCCCTGCTGCCCAAAGCCTTAGAGTTTTTCTTTGTGGTTCCTAAGACTCACTGATGGGTGGCTCTGGGGTAGGAGGCCCTATGGAAGCTGGTTGGAGAACAATCGTGTAGTGAAAAATAAAAGTTGTTCTCAGTAACATGCTAATGTGGAGCTTTTCTACCATAGGATAAAGTAAGGGTTCCAATAGGCCTGTTTTCCCTCAAAATGCAATTCTCACATACTCAGTCACTTAAACAAGCTTCATTAAGCATCCTTTCTTACCGCAGACATTTCCTTGCTGATCCTCTGTATATAATGATGTCATTGATAATGATTAGGCACCCCACCAGTTCTTTCTAGATTGATGCATATTGACATGGAACCCAATTATGACCTGCAAAGACCCTGCTTTGGGATATAGACTCTTGCCATTTTCTTTCACTGTGACTAGAAGCATATGGGCTCCTTTCTGAGTTTCGTGACAGTGGTTGCTGTTTCCACCCATCATGGCACAGCCTAGACTGGCATGAAAAGACACTGGATATGGCCTTGAACACCTGATATGCAAAGTGCCACAATAACACAGTTTACCTGGCCCAGAGAATCAAAGCAGGACCTCATGAGAGAAGGCCATGCTTCCATGTCCCAGCATACCTGGACTTTCTGGGCATTCTCAGTTGTGAAGATATGCACACAGGTGCATGGGTGCTACTCTGGGTGCAAGATGTGTGTGGGAGGAAGGGTAGTGTTTATGTTCTCTGAAGGTTGTGCTGTTCTGGAATTTTTCCTGAGAGGCAGACATCTTCCATAGTGACTAATGTCCTGGAAAAACATTAGGTAGAGACTGATACCTCATATATGGAAACCCATCTGCTCTAGTACTCCATTGCTTGACTGCTTGGCTGTAGACAACCTGGTATCTTGGTTGGTTCCTAAGTGGTGGCAGTAAATTGAGAAGTCTAACATACCTGACAGGCCAAGGTTGAAACAACTTAATGTAGATAAGGTGTGAATTCCTACTTTTTGCATGAATAGGCCAGTGCAAAATTTCATTCAATGACATAAAGAACAATAATAGCAGCACTAGAACCTAGTAGTTCTACAAGAGCAAGACCTGACTGGACGTTCCAAAAGAGAAGAAGCAGAGGAAAACAACCTTTCACATATCTTTATGAAGATAATAGAAAGTGGGTTGGGAGACAAGGAGAGGATGAAGCAAAACACACATAAGACATCTCCCAAGGAACAAAATCCCAAGGAGAATGCAGGAGTTTCTGGGGCATGAGTTATTGTTGGGTACCAGTTGCTATTTTGTTACTTAGACGACATCGGCTTTCCTCCATGACAGCCAGTTCCTCATAGAATGGTGGTGAGCCTCACAGAAAACAACCAGTATTTACACCGTTGTTATCTAAACGGTTGTGCTCTAGGACGTTTTGCCATAATGCATACAGGATTTCCTTTTTTATGACTGGACCTGCAATGTAGAGAAAATACTCTTAGGCAAACATCATTTCAAGTTCTGGTTACACATATCTTTGTTTCTGCAAGTGATTCATTATACTTAAAGGCTCCTTGTTGCGTTTTTATCTGCACAATCATTTTGCCCACTAGTTTGCAATCACAGTATGTTGTGTGCAGTGCCTATGGACAGAAGAGGAAAACACAGTGTCCTAGACCTGGATTTACAGATACTTACGCACCACCATGCTGGAGCTAGAAATTGAACCCAGGTCCTCTGCATGCCCATTCAGTGCTCTTAACACCCGAGCCCTCTCTCCAGCCCATTTTGTTGAACCACTTTGTTAGAGTGCTGAAATTGAGATTCTATGTTAGCCTTTTGTGTGATGTTGTCCCAAAGGCCTGCAGTTGCATCCTATGTAATGACAAAGACTGTAACTCACACATTTTCTGACCTCCTAGATCGTGCAATTATATCTTTGGGAGGGAGGTTCCCAAAGCTGCACTGAAAAATGGCTCTGAAACAGCCTGTTCTTATGGGATAAATCCCTCCTAAGGGTGCTTCCCTGTTCCAACTGTGTACTCTAAGCTTCTCTCTTTATAGGGCTCACAACCACTTGTCCCCTAAGGGACATAAAAGCTTCTGAGGATCTTGACATTTGTTTTGTTTTGATTTTTTATTTTTGGTTTTTTAAACAAGGTTTCTCCCCTAGCACTTGTGAATAAGCTAGTCAGATTTTTGCACCAGTTATTAATATCAGTCATTAATACCATAAAATTAAAATAAAATAAAACAGATCTGTGATGGCCTCTGGAGAACCCCAGCCGATGGAGTGAGTTTTCCTCCTCCTAGCTGGCTAGGCAGGCAAGCTAGTACAGCCCTCAGGTCTGGTCAACAGGGCACAAAACAAGTCCCCCAAGCCCATCACAGCTCTTGCTTCAGCCAAGCAAGTAGCACCCCTGCATGCAAGCCTGATAACCAACAGCCCTCATTGGACTCCATAAGCCTCAATCCATTCCCCAAAACCACCCATCCCCCCAACCTCAGCTCTATCCTAAGACAGGGTCTCTGGAGAGCCCTAGCAGTACAACTCCAGCTGCAGTTGCTTCCTGACACAGACTCTGGATATCTCCTTCACAGCAGCTCAGAGAAAACAAACAAACAAACAAAAAAAAAAAAAAACCAAAAAACTTGAATCAGACAACACTTTCACTAACCACAGGAAGATATGGGTAGAGGCCAGTGCAAAAATTCATTCAACAACATAAAGAAAACCAATAGATACACTAGAACCTAGTGGTTCTGCAAGAGTAAGACCTGGGATATTCCAATATAGAAGAAGCAGAGGAAAACAACCTTAAAAATATCTTTATAAATATAATAGAAGCCTTTAAAGAGAAAATTAGAAAAGAAATCAAAATCCCCCTTAAGATAATAAAGGAAAAGGCAAGAAAAATATTGGAAGAAAACCAGAGAGAAAAAATCAAGAAGCAGCATCCCTTCATAGTCTCTGCTTAGCTTTCTGCCTCCTGGTCTCTATGAGTTCCTGCCTTTACTTCCCTTGATGGTAGATGACAACCTGTCAGATGAAGTAAGCCCTTTCCTCAAGTTGCTTTTGGTCAATACTTTTGTCAGACCAATGGAAAGTGAATTATAATATGTGCCTTTGACAAACTGTAGGAAACAGAATATAATTAAAATTCTGATTAATGAAAGCACCAGCAGGAAGAAGACACAGGAACTAAGAGTAAGTTGAGGAAGAATGGATTTATTTCACCATAAAGTTAAGTCTGTCATGGAGAGAAGCTAAAGCAGAGCCCTGGCGGCAGGAAGTAGAGACCAGGGAGGCAGGAAGTAGAGACCAGGGAGGCAGGAGGTAGAGACCAGGGAGGCAGGAAGTAGAGACCAGGGAGGCAGGAAGTAGAGACCAGGGAGGCAGGAAGTAGAGACCAGGGAGGCAGGAAGTAGAGACCAGGGAGGCACTCTTCCTGACTTAATTTCTCTGTCATGCTAAGTGACATTTATTGTACCTCAGACTATCCTGACAAGAACAGTACCACAACAGTTGGCTAGGCACTTCTGTATTGATCAGCAATAGAAAAATATGCCCCACATTAATTTCCACAGGCCAATCTGATGGAGGCAATTCTCTAGTATAAGTTCCTCATTCCAGGTATGTGAAGTTGACAATGGAGACTGACCATCACAAGTAACTTCTTATCAACTCAACACAAAAATGCATAAAATTCAGATCATAACCTTTCCTTTATTATTTGGCATGAAGATCTATCTAAGATAATAATATCTTAATATAAAACACTATATAATCTTTAAAAAAATCCCATGGTCTTAACCATGTAAAAGTACATGTTCTCATTAAAAATCCAAAATCTCTTAGGCTCTTGTCAAATATGAAAGAAAAGATACACCTTGTTGTCTTTAGAAGGAAGAATCAGGGCACAGTTACAGTAACAACACAGTTGAAATCCCACATCTCAGACACTCAATTCCCAGTAGCTATGATTCACTCAGATCCTGTGTCCTGGATTAGGCATACTTCTCTGGTTCTACCAGCAGCAGCACACACCCCTTGTCTTGTAGACTCAGGCCTCTTCTACTTCACAGCTGCTTATAACCCCAGAGAGTCTCTGCTGCTGTGTCCAACTTCACAACTCAGACACGTACTGTCTGCCTTTCAGTACTACTCTCCACACTCATAACAAACCAACCTTCTAAGCTCTGCACACTCAGTGACTCAAGTCAAGTTCCACATGCTTCCTAAACCCTCCTCAACATAACCTGAGGAGGTCCATCACAGCAATATCTCATTCTTCCTGCCACTAGTTTCTGAGTTAGTTTCTCTCTTTCGTGGTAATAAATCCTCATCAAAGGTACTTAAAGAAGAGACTGTGTCTAGGCTTATGTTCCCAGAGGTAGAACCCATAATTACAAGAGAAGCCCAGGAGCAGAAGAGCCTGAGCAGGAAGCTGAGAGATCAAATTTAGCCATATGCAGACAGTAGAGTGGAGACTGCAGTGGGGAGTGGCTGTCTATTCTTAGCCCTCCTTCCAGTGATGTGCTTTGATCAGCAAGACTTCAAGACCTTACTGTCCTTTGACTTCCCTCAAATACCAACAACCACATGTGCGAATACACGGGCTTTTGGTGTACAGTTCCTACTGAAACCACCATATTCTGCCTCTGGTCCCTCAGACTCGTGTACAAGGGACATTAAACAAAGCATAAAAGTCTTATATTCTACCAGTAATATTGTAGTAAACCATTACTTGTACTGTGTTAATAGTAGTTGTATATTTTACTATGTCTCTTTACATCCAGTATATTCATGTCAACATTTTATTAAAGCAGGGGAAATGTTAATTCCCCAAACTCAAGTGAAAGAGTACAAATATGGGTCTTAAAAACACATTTTCTGTTTTAAAACTACTTTTTGTTCATCACTGAATGATGGAAGCAAAAGCAAAGCTGATATCATTTTGTGATATGAATTTAACCTACTACTCTCTGAATTATCTTTTTTCTAGAAATTAGTGGAAGCAGCAGCAACACCAA
This sequence comes from Phyllotis vaccarum, assembly GCA_033318265.1. NCBI lineage: Eukaryota > Metazoa > Chordata > Mammalia > Rodentia > Cricetidae > Phyllotis > Phyllotis vaccarum. The sequence continues at coordinate 12,534,360 of JARWLC010000019.1, forward strand.
TTATCTATCTAGCAACCACATATCAGAGAAGGAAGAAGGTATTGGTGGTAATCATTCCTGATTACATACAATGAGACGTTCTAGGAGCACTCATGTTATCCCTTCTTCTGAATAACAGAGCTCATCAGTTTAAAAGTCTTCCTAATCGGCAAAAGCAATGATTAGATTCTATTAGAGAATCATTTTTAGGTGCTCTTCTCAATTTTGTGCTCAAATATTTATTTTATTCTTTCTTATTCTTTCACTCTATGTAATCCCTTTCCTTCAAAGGAAGATAACATACTCCTTAGACAAATAAATGACCATGTTGTCTGGTCCAGAGTTTAATGAAGGTTCTCATCCTCTAGTGGTCAAACCAAAGATGTTTCATTTCCTGTGTCTGCATCCTGCTGGTGCTTTCATTAATAAGAATTTTAATTATTTTCTGTTCCTTACATTTTGTTAAAGGCACACTATTATATTTTATTACAATATACTTTCCATTGGTCTGACCAAAAGCAACTTGAGGAGGAAAGGGCTTTATTCATCTGTCATATTGTAGTTTACCCTCATAGGAAGAAAAGGCAGGAGCTCAAAGGAAAAACCTGGAGATAGAAAGCTAAGCAGAGACCCTGAAGGGATGTTGCTTATTGCTTTTCTCTCTCTGGTTTGCTCAGTCATATTTCTTAGACAGTGCAGCCCAGCTGCTTAAGAATTAACCATACCCATAGTGCTTTGGTCCCTCCTATATCAATTAACAATCAAGAATATGTATGGGAATATGTTTCATATATAATAAAAAACCAGTCTGAAATATCAGAGGATCTACCTGCAGTCAATGTAGGAGGATCAGAGTGGAGATAGGCATCTTTATTCTTAGCATAGGGAATATTCAGGAATAGTGACCTAAAGGAGCCTTATGTAATCTTTCTCTAAACAGTTTGATATTGAAACCAGTAATGGAAAAATAAAAACAAAAGAAGACAGGATTATCATACTGTTTATCATATTGTTTATTATGAATATTATTTTTTGACTTTCTGTTTTATAAATTAAAAAATCAATTAATGTAAATGCAAAGAAAAACATCTTAGAAAATCCTATCAAGGGAAAACACAAAGATATTCAAACTCAAACAGAGGAATATAAAGAACCAATTTCAGCAAGGTAGTCTAAAATTACACAAAACAGCCAGCATTAATATATCCAGCAACCTTTAAAAAATAGACAATGATAAAGATGATAGAGAAGATAGTTGGGCTCCAGTGTCCTCACTCATGGGACTTCAACGGGGTCCCTGTCACCTGTAGGGAGAGAATAAGGGGGAGGGAGGAAGTGCAGAAGAAGGACCACAGGTCTTGTAATCTGATCGAGTGGTCTGTCTTTATTATTTCCAGGCTGCTTATATATGCTTTTACAGGGCTATAGGTTTCAGGGAAAAGGGAGGGCTAGTAAGGGGGCAAGACTGTGAGCCAAGGTCAGTGTGTTAGGCAATTGTGAGCAGTGGTCAGTGAGCAGTCATGAGCCAAGGTTAGTGTGTTAGACCATTATGAGTCAATGGTCAGTGGGTTCAATTGTGGCGTAACCGAGGACTGTCCTATCTAAAGAATGACAAAGAAGGGAATTCTTTAGTTGACCCTTGGCTTGTGAACTGGCTCCTGACACTCCAGTACAAATGCTAGAATTAAAGAGAGTAAAGAAGCAATTGTGACATATGGGATGTACTCACCATTTAAAACAATGCTAAATGCTGGCTATCATGTAACTGAATCACCCCTAAAGATTGGTTGGATATGGTGACTGCTGTTTTAGAGGCTAGGCCACTTTTACAGTGGAAATCATGGTGGAAGGAGGAAGCTAAAATAATAGAACAAAGAAGCAGAGCAAGAGCCATAGAAGTCTCCCAAGACCAACTTTTTATGCAGATATTGAAAGGTACTCTTTATACAATAAACAACATATTCTGGCTTTATGCCACGTGGCAGCTTTAAATGCCTGGGATCAAATTGAAGAAATAGAAAAGAAAACTGAGTCATTCATGAAAGTAATTCAAAGCCCAAAAGAAACTTTTACAGACTTTTTGCACAGATTGACTGCAATGGCAAAAAAAAAAAAAAAAAATAGTACTGGACTCAGAAGCCATGCAAATAATAATTGAATCTCTGGTTTTTGTGAATTCTAATACACAATGTAGAAAAATACTTAGACCATTAAAAGCAAGGTCAGCACCCTTGGAGAATTGGATTCGTGAGGAAATTAATTTAGAGTCTTATGATGTTAGGAGAGCTTATTTCTAGAGAAATAAGAAAAGCCAAAATGTTAAATGTTACAATTGTGGAAGGCAATGCCACATAAAAAGACATTGTAAATAAGGTGCTCCCAGAAACAGTGCTTTTGTTAGAAATAATCCCAAAAGAATGCCTCTCCCTTTTGGAGTATTTAGAAGGTGTGGAAAAGGGAGACATTGAACAAATGAGTGCGGGTCAACAAGGAGAGACAAGGTAACTTTCTGCTTTTGGGAAATGCCCCAATGGAGCTTTCAAAAACCCATCAAATCCAATTCAATTTTACCCTGACAATGTAGAGGAAGCACCTGCCTAGAACAATTAAAGAAATTAAAATTTGTTTTAAAAAGATATACTATACTGAATGATAGAAAATCTATAGAAAAAAAAGCTTGGGAAAAATTATAAAGTGAATATGTTGGCAAGTTTCAATCAATGAACAAAGGCAAAAATGAAAACTACAAGTAAATGATGTTATTGTTAAAGGTTTATTGGACACAGGGGTGGTTTTATCAATAATTTCACCAGACTCATGGCATCCAAGTTGGCCCCTTCAGGAGGTAAATCTTCAGCTTTTGGGAATTGGGGCATTAACCCAGGTAAAACACAGTGCAAGATGGCTTGAGTATATAGGACCAGAAAAACAGAGAGGAATATTAGTGCCATATGTGGCTGACATTACTATAAATTTATGGGGATGAGATTTACTACAATAGAATACATAGATTAATATTTTTCCAAAGACAGAAATAAACCATAAACTAGCACATGTTTTTGGAAAAAAAAAATTAGAGGTATTATGAGAAACAGCTACAGACCATTCAGGTTATACAGAAACAAGGCACAAAAGCTGCTGATCTTTCAAAGACACCCACAGCACTACCTCTAAAATGGCTAACAAAGAAGCCTATATGAGTTCAATGGCTTTTAACAAAAGAGAAATTTCAGGCCTTAGAACAGCTGGTAGAGGAACAGTTAAATGCACAGCATATAGAAGAATCAACCAGCCCTTGGAATTCTCCTGTATTTGTTATTAATAAGAAATCTAGAAAGCGGAGAATGGTAACAGACCTAAGGGTGATATACAAGGTGATCCAGCCAATGGTCTGTCTACAATCTGGGATTCCTTTGCCTTCTCTATTACCTAAAGAATGGCCTATTATAGTTATTGATTTAAAAGACTGTTGTTTTTTTTTTTTTTACAATACCTTTACAAGAACAAGACAAAGAAAAAAATTGCCTTTACAGTGCCCACTTATAATAATTCTCAGCCTGTAAAGAGATTCCAGTGGAGGGTCCTCCCTCAAGGAATGCTGAATAGTCCTACTCTGTGCCAGTATTTTGTACAAAAACCTGTATAAGAAACACATAACGAATTCCAATAATTTAAAATTTATCATTACATGGATGATATCTGTTGGTCAATTCAAATATTGATACCTTAGAAAAATGTTTGAAGAAGTCAAAAAAATTTGCCTGCTTGGGTATTATAAATTGACCCAGAAAAAAATACAAAGAGGGTATTCAATTAATTATTTAGGTTACAAAAAATTAGAACCCAAAAGGTACAAATCAGGAGAGATAGATTGAAGACATTTAATGATTTTCAAGGACTACTAGGAGACGTTGCCAATTTAAGACCCACTCTTGGAATTAAAAATAATGAACTGGATAATATCGACAAGGACTTTTAAATATTCTGAGAGAATTGTCACCTGAAGCTAAACAATTGGCTTTGGTGTAAAAAAAATTATAGATGCACACATGGATTGTGTGGATCCAGACCTTAATTGCATTCTAGTTATGTTCCCCGCTAAGCATTCTCCGACAGGAATTTTAATGCAAAGGGTATTTCTTCCACATAAACCAAAGAAGAAGTTAAAGACATATGTGAAAGATTTCTGAACTTATTTTTAAAGGAAAATTAAGACTTTGTCAATGGAGAGGAATGGATCCAGCAGAAATTGTTGTACCTTTAACTAATGAAGAAATTGACCATTATGGGTAGGAAATGAACCTTGGCAAAGAGCATGCAGTGATTTTTTGGTAGATATTAACAAATATCCTCAAAGCAAAAGAATTGCATTCTAAAGAAAACTAATTGAATTCTTACTCATATTGTACAAGATAAACCATTTTTGGAGCCCTTACATTTTATACTGTGGTGGGATTCAGGTGTCAGCCGATAAGGTCCCAAGATGCTTATCCAGGGTCCCGAGCTCCTGGAGGGGGTGTGGCCAACCTGGAGGGGGAGTGGCGAACCCCATTGATAAGGGGCTGGGACACGAGGTCTCTTCCTGGTTCCTGGTTGTTGGAGAGACCGGTTTGGAATCCATTGTCTGTCCATTGCTCAGATACTCCAGTCCCTGTTCAGGTGCCACTGTAAGCTGTTACTTGTATCGTGAGTATTGGTTTATATTCTAATAAATATTAATCTTGGACTGGTGCCCTGTAAGTAAAACTCTGCCTTCATTATACCAATACAACCAAATCAGGGAAGGCAAGTTACAAATTAGAACATATAAGTGGCTCAAAGCCTTTATAATTCTGTTCAAAAGTCAGAATTATATGCTATTGTCATGGTATTAAAGGATTTTATCGAGCCTCTTAGCATAGTCACTGATTCTCGGTATGTAGAAAAAGTTGTTCTACACATTGAAACTGCTGATTTTGTTAATGATGAGTCAGAATTAACTTCATTATTTATTCTGTTACAAGATATAATCAGGACTAGAAATCATCTCTTTTATATAACACACATCACATTTGATCCCATATGGGTCTGCCAGGTCCTTTAGCACAAGGCAATGATGAAATTAATAAATTATTAATAGGAAATGTGCTAGAGATTTCAGAGTTTCATAAAAAGCATCACATGAATAGCAAAGGATTTAAAAAAGATTTCTCTATCACTTGGCATCAAGTCAAAGAAATTGTAAAAAGGTGTCCCACCTGTTCGTTCTATAACCAAACTCCATTGCCAGCAGGAAGTAATCCTAGAGGCATACACAGATATGAAATCTGGCAGATGGATATATTTCATATTATATAGTTTGGAATATTAAGATATGTAATCATACAATAGAAATGTTTTTGGGATTTCAATGGGCAACTACTTTGAGTTCAGAAAAGGCTGATTCTGTAATCACACATTTGCTAAAAGTTATGGCCATCATGGGAATACTTGTACAAATTAAGACTGACAGTGCTCTGGCATATTTCTGTAGTAAAATGTAACAATTTTTTGCTTAATTATACGATAAAGTTTATTGCAGGAATACCACACAATCCTACAGGCAAGCAGTCACAGAAAGATCAAATTGATCTCTAAAGGATATGCTAAATGAACAGAAATGAATAACAAAGACCCCTAGAAACTAAGCAATGTTTTATTTTGAATTTTCTCAGTGGTAATGAGAAAGGAAGAACAGCTGCTGAAAGGCATTGGACTATAGAAAAAACAGCTGAACTGAATCATCCCATTTACTTCAAAAATGTACTAACCTCTGAATGGAAGCCAGGGTATGTGCTACTTTGGGGAAGGAGTTTTTCTTTTGTTTCCATAGGTGAAGAAAAGTTATGGATACCATCAAAATTAATAAAGACTCAATTTTAATGAGAGAAACTTCACAAAAGTAAGAACTGGTGGCTCATTCACCCATATTACAATTCTTTAAGTTGTAAGCAAAATCAAAGAGTTAGGGCAGGATTTTATATTTATCTTTACAGAAAACTAGAAATACCCATCTTCAAAAAGTTAAAAGACCTTGGACCTCTAGATATCTAAAGCAGAAAGGAGGCTATCCAGAAAAATTTATAAGCAAAAGAATATGGAACCTATTGGTACAAGTATACTCTATAGGGTAAAATCCCATTGCTTAACCTCTATATATCTTTTTTTGTAAGTTGAAGTCCCAGTTCAATTATAATTTATAGCTGGCTTTAGAGTTGGAGTGTGGCTCTCTCCTTCTCTAAACTCAAGCATACCTGTTAAAGAAAAACACAGTATCTCTCTATCATATCAGAAGAGCCACCTGATATGGGACAGAAAACTAACTAAAAATAAGGGACTATTCTATTGTTACTAATCCTATGCTGAAGAAATACTCATACATTTAGCTTCCTGTACATTGTGTTGGGGTTTAGTCTCTTATCAGTTTTCTGCAGTGAGCCATGACAATGCCTAATTGTGAACTTGAAATATCAAAAAGGAAGATGGGGCCCCACAATAAGGATTTCACATAGACTATGACAAAGCCACTAGGCTGACAAACACCAACCAAAGATCAGATTTGGACTACAAACTGCTCAGGACGATTTGGAACCAGCTTGCTGAGATGAACCAGCTTCACAGACTACTATAGCCAGGACTTGAGACAAGCTGTGCATTTTCCTGTTATGCAGATACTGGACAACAGATGACACAGCTACTTATTTCAGGACTTGACAATTAACAAAACATTTCTTTTCAGGATTGCCTAAAGATGCCTTCACCCCCAGTCAGCAGGAAGTAAACTTAAGAACTAGCGCCCACGTTCCCAAGTGGTAGGGTGGGTGGCTTTTGGTCTTTCAATGGGTTATGGATGATTGTCATTATTTAGGATAATTGGTTAAAAATTGTTATTGGTTATGGTTAGAAAGATGTTAAACAAGAGAAATTAGATTCAAGATTCTTGTTAAAAAGTGAAAGAAGGAATAAAGTAGATACAGATAGGATATACAGGTAGATCATTGAATCTTCCTTTAAAAAGGATTTACTAGCTTTACATATTTTACATTGGATTCTATCTTTGTATATTGTGTATATTGAGATTAATATTGTTACTGTACATATATCTCTATGCTTGTTCAAGTTATTATACTTATTCAGTTTATCTAGCAATGTAATACAAATTGCTAGTCCACGAAAGTTTTTATTACCAACTATTTAGGATATAAAGTAATGCAAGTACTAGTTAGACATTTCATTCAAACGTAATCATATTAGATATATTTTCAAGATCAAATCTATATATTTAAATGAACAGGTCTTCTTCAAACACTTCAGAGATCCATAGAATATGGCATTTAATAACATAGGTTCTTATTATTTTTATAACAACGGGACAACTGCTCCTGGACTACAGAAAAAAAACAGCTGAAGTAAATCAGCCTTCCATCAGAGAAACTCCATACACAGCAAGCACTCTTGCCTTGACTGCTGACAGTGTGATGTTCAAAATGGACATGCGAAGATAAGCCAACAATATTGTCGAACCTTGCCAAGACAAGGTAGCAAGGTCTTTGAGAATATCCTGCTTCACAGAGAAGTTGTCAGACATGTTAGGCCTGTAGGTCAAAGATGAATGCTTCAGTGATACAGAAGAACCTTGGGTGACTGTACAGGGAGCCAGCTGTTTCATTTTTTACCTTTTTTTTTGTTTTTTGTTTTTTTTTTTTGGAAGTTGCTTGCTTACCCATGCTGTTTAGTTAGTTACTCTTATTTCCTTCTTGGGTCCCTGAGGTAGTTGAAAATGAGATAGATAAAGTTTTCTAGTGACAGTTTTAGAAAAGAAATTTCAAAATTAAAGTGTATAACTTAAAGAGACATAAAAATAATAGTTTTTAGTTATTGAAACAAGTTAGAAAGAAAGTGAATTAGGTATAATCCTTTGGACTCACCCAAATAGGTTAATTAATGGGATACTATTATCAATTGTTAAAGGAATAGACATTTATGCTCATTATTATCTGTATATATTGTATATAATTATTGTACCTATTGTATATGGGTTTCTATAACCTCTATAAATTTTGACACAAAAGGGTATATGTGAAGATATGCTACATATTTTTAAAAAAACAGTCAAATAACAGAGAGATCTACCCACAGTCAATGGAGGAGGATCAGAGAGTGGTAATTTATACCATTAATCTCAGCACAGGGAATATCTGGGAGTGGATGATCCAGTGGTGACCAGTGCCCAACTGGAGTGGTGAGCTACGTCCTTAATTCCAGCAGATTTGAGCTTGAGGTCAGTTTTTTACAGAGGGGGTCCTAGGCTCCCAGACAGGCAGTGGTGGTGCCATACATACATTTAATCTTAACCTGGATGTGAAACAACTGGGCAAAGGATGTATCTAAGGCAGGCACAGAAAGACAGACGAGGCAGCAGAAGACACAAGGAGTGAGGCTGAGGAAGACTGGAGACAGCTGGGTGAGATCTGACTGTGGTGTTGCCTCTCTTTGATATTTCAGCCTTTCCCTGATTATCTGGCTCTGAATTTTCATTATTCATGCAATAAATGTGCACACAGTCATTCTTATGGACCAATCTGATGGAAGCAGTTTCCCATTTAGATTCCTTCCTAGGTATGTGATGTTGACAGAGAAGGCTGAACAGCTCAAGTCACTGCTTGTCAACTTGACACAGAAACAGGCCACTGTTAGATCATAACCTTCCTGTCTGTCTCCAGGATCTCATGTTGATACAGTGTACAACAATAAAGTCCCACAGTCTTCAAAAATTGCCTACCATTTAACAGTCTAAGCTCTCTTTACAAAGCCAGTGTTGTAACGAGAGATTCCTGTGAGAAAACAAAGTTTGTCTGCTCCTTTGTTCAAAGAAGCACTAAGAACTCTGTAGTGAAGGAGAGGAGAACCAAGCCAAACAGTGCAAGAAGCTCTATAGCCACCATCTTGGAATCACTCAGCATCTGCTGGATTAAAGGCAGCAGACTTGCACTTCTCAGACAGCAACCCCGTCATATGCAACAGGTCTTAGAGGCTCACACCAGCTCCACTCCCAACTCACTGCTTCCCACATCTTACCACCTCTAATATTCTGAGATCTCCCAGTAACCTAGACTGGACATTTTCCAATGGCCTTGCCTAGCCTCTCTCTCTAGGGACTCTGGCCCTTCTGCATGATTCCAAGCCTTAGCTTCTTTCTATGGTCCCTTCAATCCTGCAGCTTTTGTGCCACTAAAGCAAAGAGCACACAGGAGACTCTGACACATCACCAAATTTGGATGCCTGCTTGGGATGTATCCTTGCTTGGCTCCACACTAGAGCTTCTGTGTGCTGATGTAAACAGTCCTTAAGATCTTTTGTCTGTGATGCTGGTCCCCTATTCTTCTGACTTCCCAGCCCTGGCTATTCAGTAGTCATTGTCCCAGTAAGCCCAGAAGGCCTCACTTCAGATTCTTAACCCAAGCTTCACACTATCATCACCAAAGAGAAATTGGTGCTCTAAAACTCCATAAGCCAAGACCCTTTTGGCTGCCTTTTATCAGCATTTTTGTTATCCAAATTCACACACACAAGCTTATTAAATTTTGAGCACTCAATGGATCCTCCCTGGCAAATTCCACATTTTCATGATCCTGCCCAAAGCACCAATCTTTATATTAGTTGGTTTATGTTACTGTCAGAAAACACCAGAATCACAATGGAAGAAAAAAAAAACCGGTTTCCGTTCCTCTAATACAGTTGGACAGAGGCATGGAGTAGGTGGGCCAAAGAGAAAACCCATGAGATCATATTGCCAACTACATTCAGAAAGCAGAGAGGTTGGCCAGGAAGTGAAGTAAAGCTACAAACTTGCAAAGTCCTCATCCTGTGCTGTACTTCCCCAAGTAAGACTTTGAGCCTTAAATGTTAACCTCCCCAATCATTGCCACCACCCAGAGAATCAAATATTCAAATACATGAGCCTTTGAGTCACATTTGCTATTCAAAGTTCTGTGTTGTGTCCCTGGCCTACTGTGACAGTTATTTGCAGCAGAAAAGTCATGCAAAGATACTGATCCTACAGATATTCAGTACTTAGATATGAGTAATACTGGTGACCACAGTGCATCTTTGTGAAAGGTCTGAAGATGTCTGGCAGTATTTTTCCAATTTATTATTAGAAGTACAACCACACAGTGTGGAAACATATTTAAACACTTATTTTGGTTCTGATTATGTGATATAAATGAAGGGAGATCTAGGCTGTTTCTTGTGTAAGGCAGTGTGATTTCACTTACTACAGATACCAATGTGTGAGTTACTCTCTCCACTGACTTTCTTCCAGATGCCAGTCAGTTCGGGGACATATCCTCCAATGAAGTGAAGAACAGTATAGAGAATGCTGAGGATGGTAAGGGTGGGTTTGGGCATTCCTGGTCAGATCCAATGAAGAGGTAGAGGAACAGTTCAGTTATTATTTTGATTGTAGGATTGAGGAAGAAAGTCAATTTAATGGTCTTCCAAGTGGGCAGAAGCGATAAGGAAACTGTCACCAAATCCTTGGGTTAGTTGCTTTCTGTTTGTCACCATAAATACCTGACAAGAAACTTGCTTTAGAGTATTGGAGGATCGTTCTAACACAGCTCGAAAGACTTGGATTGTGTTTTAGCAGTCAGACTGGCGATTTTCAAAATGAAATACCATCAGTATGTTCTACTTTTTAAATAAACCACCATTGTGTATACAAACCAATAATTCATTGGCTGGAGTAGTTGTGTATCAGTCCCGTGTTTTCTACTCTTCTAGAAGATCCAGTTCAGTTCCTAATATCTACCTTATATGCTCACAGCCATTTGTTACTGCAGTCCCTGGGCATCGAGTGCCCTCTGCTTCTGATGTAATCAGGCATGGAAGGGGTGCACATATGTATATGCAGGCCCTCATGGACAGCCACAAACAAACAAACAAAGTCAACATGACTGTGTTCGATTACATGATACATGTAAACCATAAAAAAGAGAGGAAATTCCACAGTTATCTCTGAACCCACACACCTGACATGGCATGCAGAAATGCACATTTTACACTCCCACCAGTGATATCAAGAATGTATACAATTAATTTAGAGAATCATATATGGTTAATACCTGCTGGCCTATGAGGTTAGAAGAGGTTTGCCCAATACCTGGAAAGAAGTGCCAATCGTCCTGATTTCAAAATAATCTGAACAAGGGAAAACAAACATTTGCTTTACTTTCTCTTCTTTCTTTTCTTTCTTTACTTTGTTTTGTTTGTTTGTGTTTTTGGTGTTGTTCTTTTTTTTTTTGTTTGAGTCAGGGTTCTTGGCAGTCCAGCTGTTCTAGAACTGACTCTACAAAACAGGTTGCTTTTGAACTTGGAGATTCATCTGCCTCTGCTTCTCAAGTGCTGGGACTAAAGGCATGGGCCATTCCACCCAGATAGAAACCATCCCTTCACATTTATTGCAGTGTCTCTCCAATGAAGTATTCTCAGGTTGTTTTAGACTCACATTATATAGAAGGGTAAGACACATCTCATTCCTTGAGGTCTTAATTATTTTCTCAAACCAATAAAATATTCTTGCATCAACACAACCGTGTTTTTTAATTAACTAAGTCCATAAAGCTTAAGTGTGCAGATTACATACACGAAACTCTGTCCATACCAATCCATGAGCCCCATAGTACATTAAGTGATACTATGCTCTCAGAGTTATTTTGTCTTCTCCTAGTGCTGCCTGCCAAAGACTGGATGAAAACTTCTCTTAAAAAGAAGACAATTTCATCACCAGTTACATTAAAATATCTGTTTTCTTTCGTAAAACAAAAAAGTTATATTTAGGATTCTCTTTTTATTCCACTGAGATGATAAAACTGATAACCTACACTATAGGTATTTAAGTATTTTTTAAGTAAAGGAGAAAATGGGACTGAATTCAGCAATTCTTCATCAAACAATTTGTACAAAATTGACAATGCAAGATTCCTCAGATATTTTTTATTATAACATTTTTTTTCCTGACAAAAGTTTGTCTAGATTAAAACTTGAGTGATTTTCAGTGGTAAATTGTCACATATTTCTTGTGAGAGATTTTTTCTAAACAGTCTCTTATTTTTCTTTATGGGACTTCCTAAGGATTATGCAGTTAGAATGTATTTTCCTTGGCCACACTTCCCTATTCTACATACTACTACCCCAAGTCACTAGAACCAAAGAGAAACAGAAGTCAGTATGATCTGAGCCTAAGCGTGTTTTGTCTACATTGCAGATCCAGTCGAGGATGTCCAGATGCTGTATGTATTCTAGAATGACATTTTTAGAGGATAAGAACTGTGTATTTACTGTACTGCTCTTCTCAGAGTGACCTGATGGCCACAAGAATGGACGTTTAGTTTTAAAAGACAACTGAAATTCCAAGAGACACATCACGGTTATGTGTCTATAGTTTTACTCTCACGTACCTTCCTCACCTTAGGATTTAGTGTATCAGAAATATCTGTATGTGTGTTTCCTCCAAAGATACCTTGATTTTCCAAGAAATCTCCAATGTCAATGAAAAAATTAAGAGTTCACAATTTAAAATGGCAAGTTCATTTCTTAGTATGCCCTACTAAAGAAGAATTTACCAGGACAGGGAGGCACATGGCCCAAGATGCCTAGCTGGGGAATACAGGAACAAAATCTGTTTTCAGATATGAGGTATACAAGTCACAATCCAACCATAAACTTTGCTTATCACCCTTTCAAGATATGAGTAAAAAGTATGAGATGACCATAGCTCTTCTATTTTCAGAATAATTGTAACTGTTCAAATCAGAAGGTAGCATCCATGAATTGTGCTTTATATACAAAACCTAGGTTTGTACATGTGTAGGTAGGCTCAGGTTGTTTAGCTTACAGTAAAATAGGCTGCTGTAAGAATGTATTGAGTTCCAGGCTCAGTAGTGCATGTATTGGGGAGTTAGAAACTGTTGTAATTCTAGCACTATAGAATGGCCTTTACAGTGATCACTCTGAGGCATTTTCTTTCAGGCTCAGCTTGTGACATTCAACCCTGTCTGAAAAAAATTAAAACAGCTACCACCACGACAAAACCCAGAAAAATAAAAGCTTATCTGCTAGTTGTCAAATTGATTTTGTCCATAGGAGACTCTCCATCAGAAACATAGGTGGTTATGTGTCATTACGACATATTAATTCAACATTTCAGGTGAATGCTTGAGCATTGTAGAAAACATTAATGTAAGTCCAAAGAGGCTAAAATCTACTAAGTAATTAATTTGGACTCATTATTTCAACCATACTTCTTTTCAAGATGAGATCCATATTTGGCTGAATGGCACTTCCCCTTACAGATGCTCAGTTTTGTGTCAGCTGATAAATGAAGAGTCCAAGGAAGCAACACACTCAATGGAGGTATACAGTCATTGTTGAACAATGTGATTTCATGTCATGATATCTAGAATGCCTTGTGACTCAGAGGACCTCTATGTGTTAAGGATATCTGCTACAGATTGATTTGGGGGGGGAGTAGATAGGACTGTCTCTCTGGTTCAGGGATGGACTGTGAATAGCAGAGTTTGTAGTTTTGAAACTGGACTTTGCTGAGGAAGCATGAGCATGGAACATGTACACTTAGAGCTGACGAGGCTCTGCCCTTCTCTGGGTTTTGAAGGTCTCTACAGAGAGTGCTGAAGGCAGTTCTCACCTAGAAAGTGGTGTATACAGATACATCCAATAAATCGCCAAGTCACACAAATTCTTGTCCTTAACTCTGTGTTTGTACTAGGAACTGAAAAGTAGAACATCTGTATCTGTTCTGCGTTTTTTTTTCTGACGGGTAATTATGTCACAGACACATATATCTTCACGGTAGCCCCTTTCCTTAACTACTTATCTACTTCAATGTGATAAACAATCTTCATAGACTGTAAAACACCATGGTTCGGTACAGAATGAAAATAAATAGCCCCCGTCTACTGTTCTGCACTGTCTCTGGACCCATTCACTGCTATCCTGCTGATGTTTCCAGCATTCAGCAAACACCACAGAGCAATTCTTTAGGCCTAGTGCTATTCTGTAAGACTTTATGTTCATTTCATTTTTTAGATTTGTTAGTCTTAATGTAAGTGCTTAGGCACTTGTAGGTAGCTACATAAATTTCACTAAGTTTACATGAATCTTCAAGTGATTTGGATGCTGGCTCTCTCAGACACTAAGCCACATTGCTTTTCTGTCAATAATGGCTCATTCCCATGAATGGAGACCTGACTGATCATCATCCAATACTTGTGTAAAGGGGAAGCTTGTGTTTTGATCCTCCAGAAGGAACATTGTGAGTCATGCCTGAAAATCACTATTGAGGTCAAAGGTTAATAAACAGAGAAGTTTTTCTTTTTTATGGAGGTGGAGGGTATGTTTTTTTATTTGTTAAATGCAATCTTTCTTTTGAAATGCGTTCCAGTTAATTCACTGATGAAAAAGCTTGGTGTTAGGCAGAGCCAAACTTTTGGTACCAGATTTGCAAGACCAACAATACACATGAAAAATAAAGTTGGCAACACAATGGACAGTACTGTGAATGTTCAATAATTCATTGGAGTTATTAATAATCATTGGTGGTAATACTTGTACTAGCTACTTTTCTGTTTTTCAATAAGCTCTAAGACCAATAGCAACTTATAGAAGATAGAGTTTATTTGGCTTATGTTTCCACTGTGATAAATATCATGGTGGGTGAAAGTCATGGCAGGAAGGGACAGGCTCAATGTTAGGAGCAGTATGCTGAGAGACTGCATTTTCAACAGCAACCTAGAAGTATAGTGAGGCCTAACTTCTCAAAGCATGCCCACACTGTGGTGCCTTTTCTCTGGCAATGCTTACTTCCTAAAGATGCTACAACTTTCCCAAATAGTACCAACTACCAGGGACCTAGAATTCAACTACAGGAGCCCATTTGAAACGTTTCAGGACTCACCACCACATTCTACTTCCTGGCCCCTGAGGGAAATGACCATATTATAATGCAAATGTATTTAGTTTAACTTCATAAACTCTCAGACAGTGCCCAACCCCAATGGATACCTCTACCGCACACCTAAGGCTCAGGGAAGAAGATTAATGGAGAAGGCATAAGATAGTTTTAAGACCCAGAAGCAGTCTATCTGCTGTGAGATTGTCTCTAAGACTGACAGAGAAGCTTTACCCAGGATGCAACAGTATGGCTGACTGAACAAGACTGGAAGTACTACACCAACAGACATGGTGACAGGGAAGTGGGAACCTCAAGAAGCCCCATCATTAGAAAAAGAAATACAGACAATGTAGGAATACTCAGAGCAGGAGAAATAGTCTTCAGAGATGAATCCCCAATTGCATATTCAATGACAAAGAATCAACCCTGAAATCACATACATATGTGTAACACCTGATGGACTGAAAAGTTGTATTTATATTTCTAGGCTCAGAAGCCACATGTTTCACTACAAACAGAGCTAAAAGGAAATGAACAGGAATTAGGGTGAGGCTATAAGTCTTGAAACCCTACCACCAGTAACAATTCCTTCAACAAGGCTGTCTCCTAAAAGTTCCACAACCTTCCCAATTAGTGCTATAAACTGTGCACCAGATGCCCAATGTCTGAAACTATATAGGACATTTCTGACTGAAACCACAGTCTATCTCTCTTATTAAAAAGACAAAAATTGCCTTGTATATCTTCACTGTATAAAGTGTTCATTGCCTAATTCAGGAGTAGAACTTAGACCATAGAACTTACAAGTGCATCTCAATGTCTATTGTGATTCTCCTTGAATGATTTGAACCAAAGGAAAGCTGGGCTGGATCTTATGTGGCCCCTTGTGAAAATAGAAAAATCCTGTAACTCTCTCCCCCTCGACCCCTTCCTGAGGTCTCTGAAACTAGCCAAGGTTGAGATGGCTGTTTCTCAGAAAAGCTTTGTTCCCCCATTGCCTAGCAGGGACTTCATTCCTAGCAACCAGGTGAGACCACATTCCTCATTCCTGATCTAGCAACCTGGGAGGGGTCACCCAGGAAAGCCCTACCTGAGAACTGTTAACTGTTTGCCCAGGCAGGAACTTTCTGAAGTTTGCACAATTGCTCTGCCCCAGGAAATGAATGTCCTCAGGTGGTCCTATTGTTTCACAGGAAATAGCTTGCCTGCCTGCATTCCTAAACTCTGTCCTAAACTAACCTTTGGCCCCGCCCTGTTAGCGCTCCGAGCCCGCCCATACCCCCTCCCCTACCCAGAGTGGAGTATAAGAATTCTGCCCCCCAAAATATTCGGGGCTCCAGGCTTTTCTGCAGTGCCTGGAGCCCACACATGTGTGTACCGGTATTCATATTCATATTCATTAAACTCTCTTTTTCTTTAATGTTAACAGTGGTCATTAGCCATGGTCTTGGGGTGTCTTGGGGTGTCTTGGGGTGCACTAGGGGTGCCTGCCTATTACACCCTGTGGCGTCACCTACTAGAGACAATAATATGTAAATCACTCTCCACAGACACCATTCCAAAAATAAAAATTCTATTCCAATTAAACACAGAAGAGGCATTGTATCCTGAGACAGCTTTAACTGGAAAAACAATGAAAGGTACTGGCCTTCCCAGTCAGATCCAGGGAAAGGGTCCAGCAGCCCTCAGGTAGTTCTACCTCCTGATGGAGCCAATTCCTTTTCTAGCAGCGCCAGAAGCTGGGACCAAGTATTCAAACACATGAAGCTATGAGGGACATTAACAGGCAAACCAAAACACACAGTAAGGTTTAAGGCCTTCTGTAGAGTGACCATCCCATGTCACATAATCTGGACTTCAGGTTGAATGTCAAGGACTCATTGTCTTATTTTTTCCACTCTTGGTAACCATTACACAAAGGAAGCTAATATAATTGAAGGAGAAAGCAATGACCGTTTCATCTGGTCCAGATTTTCATACACGTTTGTCCTTATCTAGGCCATCAGAGATGCCCCTTCCCTGGGCTACTGTCCTCCTGCTTTCATTTGTTATTTTCTGTGTTCTGCCCTCTGTCATGTTGCTCTGGTTTGATTTCTGTTGCTCTGATAAACAATAACTAAGCATAAGTTGAGGAAGAATGGATTTATTTCACCATAAAGTTAAGTCTATCATGGCGAGAAGCTAAAGTAGAGCCCTGGGGGCAGGAAGTAGAGACCAGGGAGGCACTCTTCCTGACTTAATTTCTCTGTCATGCTAAGTGACATTTATTGTACCTCAGACTATCCTGACAAGAACAGTACCACAACAGTTGGCTAGGCACTTCTGTATTGATCAGCAATAGAAAAATATGCTCCACATTAATTTCCACAGGCCAATCTGATGGAGGCAATTCTCTAGTATAAGTTCCTCGTTCCAGTTATGTGAAGTTGACAATGGAGACTGACCATCACTAGTAACCCCATATCAACTCGATACACAAATACATTGGTATAAATGCAGAGAATAACATTTTTAATAATTTGTCCCCAAAATAACACCATAATATGAAATACTATATAATTTTAAAAGTTCCATGCTCTTAAATAATTCCAACCATTTAAAAGTCCATGTTCTCATTAAATATCCTAAGTCTCTTAATTATAGGCTCTTGTCAAATATAAAAGAAATGATACACCTTGTTGTCTTTAGAAGGAAGAATCAGGGCACAGTTACAATAACAACACAGTTGAAATCCCACATCTCAGACACTCAATTCCCAGTAGCTATGATTCACTCAGATCCTGTGTCCTGGACTAGGCATACTTCTCTGGTTCTACCAGCAGCAGCACACACCCCTTGTCTTGTAGACTCAGGCCTCTTCTACTTCACAGCTGCTTATAACCCCAGAGAGTCTCTGCTGCTGTGTCCAACTTCACAACTCAGACACGTACAGTACTACTCTCCACACTCATAACAAACCAACCTTCTAAGCTCTGCACACTCAGTGACTCAAGTCAAGCTCCACATGCTTCCATAACCCTCCTCAACATAACCTGAGGAGGTCCATCACAGCAATATCTCATTCTTCCTGCCACTAGTTTCTGAGTTTCTTTCTTTAGTGGTAAAAAAAATCCCCATCAAAGGTTCTTAATGAAGAGACTGTGTCTAGGCTTATGCTCCCAGAGGTAGAACCCATAATTACAGGAGAAGCCCAGGAGCAGAAGAGCCCGAGCAGGAAGCTGAGAGATCAAATTTAGCCATATGCAGACAGTAGAGTGGAGACTGCAGTGGGGAGTGGCTGTCTACTCTTAGCCCTCCTTCCAGTGATGTGCTTTGATCAGCAAGACTTCAAGACCTTACGGTCCTATGACCTCCCTAAAATACCAACATCCACATGTGCAAATACATGGACTTTTGGTGTACAGTTCCTACTGAAACCACCATATTCTGCCTCTGGACCCTTAGACACATGTCCAAATGTCATTAAAGGATAAGAGTCCTGTGTTCTATATATGATGTGGTGGCAATCCATTATTTGTGTTGTGTTAACAGTAGTTGTATGTTTTACCGTGTCTCTTCTATGAATGAAAGGATGCCTACACATTTTTTTAAACATGGGACGTGTTAATTCCCCAAACTGAAGAGAAAGTACAAACATGGAATTTAAAAATACTCACTGAGCCATGTACGCAAGAGCAGAGCTGAGATTATTCTGTGATGTGTATTTAACCTACTCAGCAGTACCAATATGTGTGTCACACTCTCAGTTTCCTTCCTTCCAGTTACCAATAGAATCACTGGCAGTAGTAGCACAATAAATAAGTGAACCCATAGTAAAGGAGGAGGAAGGTGTTAGCAGTAAGTAATAGCATTCCTGATCATACCCAATGAGATGGTCTAGGAGCACTCAATGCCATCCATTCTTCTTAGATGACAGAGAAAGTCAATCTAAGTCTCTTTGTAATGGGCAGAAGCAACGATATGACTCTATTAGTGAATCATTTTTAGTTAATCTTCTCAATATTATGATCGAATATATCATTATTCTTCTTTCTTATTCTTTCACTCTATATAACCCCTTTTCTTCACTGGAAGATAGCATATTCCTTAGGCAAATAAATGACCATGTTGTCTGGTCCAGAGTTTAATGAAGGTTCTCATCCTCTAGTGGTCAAACCAAAGATGTTTCGTTCCTGTGTCTTCATCCTGCTGGTGCTTTCATTAATCAGAATTTTAATTATATTCTGTTTCCTACAGTTTGTCAAAGGCACATATTATAATTCACTTTCCATTGGTCTGACAAAAGTATTGACCAAAAGCAACTTGAGGAAAGGGCTTACTTCATCTGACAGGTTGTCATCTACCATCAAGGGAAGTAAAGGCAGGAACTCATAGAGCGACCAGGAGGCAGAAAGCTAAGCAGAGACTATGAAGGGATGCTGCTTCTTGATTTTTTCTCTCTGGTTTTCTTCCAATATTTTTCTTGCCTTTTCCTTTATTATCTTAAGGGGGATTTTGATTTCTTTTCTAATTTTCTCTTTAAAGGCTTCTATTATATTTATAAAGATATTTTTAAGGTTGTTTTCCTCTGCTTCTTCTATATTGGAATATCCCAGGTCTTACTCTTGCAGAACCACTAGGTTCTAGTGTATCTATTGGTTTTCTTTATGTTGTTGAATGAATTTTTGCACTGGCCTCTACCCATATCTTCCTGTGGTTAGTGAAAGTGTTGTCTGATTCAAGTTTTTTGGTTTTTTTTTGTTTGTTTGTTTGTTTGTTTTCTCTGAGCTGCTGTGAAGGAGATATCCAGAGTCTGTGTCAGGAAGCAACTGCAGCTGGAGTTGTACTGCTAGGGCTCTCCAGAGACCCTGTCTTAGGATAGAGCTGAGGTTGGGGGGATGGGTGGTTTTGGGGAATGGATTGAGGCTTATGGAGTCCAATGAGGGCTGTTGGTTATCAGGCTTGCATGCAGGGGTGCTACTTGCTTGGCTGAAGCAAGAGCTGTGATGGGCTTGGGGGACTTGTTTTGTGCCCTGTTGACCAGACCTGAGGGCTGTACTAGCTTGCCTGCCTAGCCAGCTAGGAGGAGGAAAACTCACTCCATCGGCTGGGGTTCTCCAGAGGCCATCACAGATCTGTTTTATCTTATTTTAATTTTTATGGTATTAATTACTGATATTAATAACTGGTGCAAAAATCTGACTAGCTTATTCACAAGTGCTAGGGGAGAAACCTTGTTTAAAAAACCAAAAATAAAAAATCAAAACAAAACAAATGTCAAGATCCTCAGAAGCTTTTATGTCCCTTAGGGGACAAGTGGTTGTGAGCCCTATAAAGAGAGAAGCTTAGAGTACACAGTTGGAACAGGGAAGCACCCTTAGGAGGGATTTATCCCATAAGAACAGGCTGTTTCAGAGCCATTTTTCAGTGCAGCTTTGGGAACCCCCCTCCCAAAGATATAATTGCACGATCTAGGAGGACAGAAAATGTGTGAGTTACAGTCTTTGTCATTACATAGGATGCAACTGCAGGCCTTTGGGACAACATCACACAAAAGGCTAACATAGAATCTCAATTTCAGCACTCTAACAAAGTGGTTCAACAAAATGGGCTGAAGAGAGGGCTCGGGTGTTAAGAGCACTGAATGGGCATGCAGAGGACCTGGGTTCAATTTCTAGCTCCAGCATGGTGGTGCGTAAGTATCTGTAAATCCAGGTCTAGGACACTGTGTTTTCCTCTTCTGTCCATAGGCACTGCACACGACATACTGTGATTGCAAACTAGTGGGCAAAATGATTGTGCAGATAAAAACGCAACAAGGAGCCTTTAAGTATAATGAATCACTTGCAGAAACAAAGATATGTGTAACCAGAACTTGAAATGATATTTGCCTAAGAGTATTTTCTCTACATTGCAGGTCCAGTCATAAAAAAGGAAATCCTGTATGCATTATGGCAAAACGTCCTAGAGCACAACCGTTTAGATAACAACGGTGTAAATACTGGTTGTTTTCTGTGAGGCTCACCACCATTCTATGAGGAACTGGCTGTCATGGAGGAAAGCCAATGTCGTCTAAGTAACAAAATAGCAACTGGTACCCAACAATAACTCATGCCCCAGAAACTCCTGCATTCTCCTTGGGATTTTGTTCCTTGGGAGATGTCTTATGTGTGTTTTGCTTCAATCTCTTTGTCTCTCAACCCACTTTCTATTATCTTCATAAAGATATGTGAAAGGTTGTTTTCCTCTGCTTCTTCTCTTTTGGAACGTCCAGTCAGGTCCTGCTCTTGTAGAACCACTAGGTTCTAGTGCTGCTATTATTGTTCTTTATGTCATTGAATGAAATTTTGCACTGGCCTATTCATGCAAAAAGTAGGAATTCACACCTTATCTACATTAAGTTGTTTCAACCTTGGCCTGTCAGGTATGTTAGATTTCTCAATTTACTGCCACCACTTAGGAACCAACCAAGATACCAGGTTGTCTACAGCCAAGCAGTCAAGCAATGGAGTACTAGAGCAGATGGGTTTTCATATATGAGGTATCAGTCTCTACCTAATGTTTTTCCAGGACATTAGTCACTATGGAAGATGTCTGCCTCTTAGGAAAAATTCCAGAACAGCACAACCTTCAGAGAACATAAACACTACCCTTCCTCCCACACACATCTTGCACCCAGAGTAGCACCCATGCACCTGTGTGCATATCTTCACAACTGAGAATGCCCAGAAAGTCCAGGTATGCTGGGACATGGAAGCATGGCCTTCTCTCATGAGGTCCTGCTTTGATTCTCTGGGCCAGGTAAACTGTGTTATTGTGGCACTTTGCATATCAGGTGTTCAAGGCCATATCCAGCGTCTTTTCATGCCAGTCTAGGCTGTGCCATGATGGGTGGAAACAGCAACCACTGTCACGAAACTCAGAAAGGAGCCCATATGCTTCTAGTCACAGTGAAAGAAAATGGCAAGAGTCTATATCCCAAAGCAGGGTCTTTGCAGGTCATAATTGGGTTCCATGTCAATATGCATCAATCTAGAAAGAACTGGTGGGGTGCCTAATCATTATCAATGACATCATTATATACAGAGGATCAGCAAGGAAATGTCTGAGGTAAGAAAGGATGCTTAATGAAGCTTGTTTAAATGACTGAGTATGTGAGAATTGCATTTTGAGGGAAAACAGGCATATTGGAACCCTTACTTTATCCTATGGTAGAAAAGCTCCACATTAGCATGTTACTGAGAACAACTTTTATTTTTCACTACACGATTGTTCTCCAACCAGCTTCCATAGGGCCTCCTACCCCAGAGCCACCCATCAGTGAGTCTTAGGAACCACAAAGAAAAACTCTAAGGCTTTGGGCAGCAGGGAGTAGCAAATGTAGGGATGATGCTACTATAAGTCATCCCAGTACCAGCTCTCTCACCTGCCCCAGGAGGCAAGGAGTGAGTATGGGGCGACATTCTCTCATCCATGCCAAGACCTGGCAGGTGAGTTCATGGAGAAGAGTGAGCTCACCTGCTTCCTAACAATAGACTCAGCTCTAGTGTGCTGCCCTGCTGAGTTGCAGTCTGTGGTGAAGGGTGGGGCCATCTTTTCTGAGGAATTGGGGTGCTTTCCCTTAGATGTAGAGTCAATACTTCAGTGAGAGGCAAGACCTGCTTTAGCACAGCACTCTTGATTTTTCACGCGTGAGGTTCCTATGACCCCTGTGCTATAACACCAGCCATAGTTCTCATTATAGATCCCAGCTACAGCAGGACCATGAACCTGGAAGCACCTCACGGTGGTTCACATCTATCTGTAACTTCAGCTCCAGGGATCTGACCTTCGCTTCTGACTTCCACAGGCACAGGCACGCTGCATCCACCCAGGCACATGATATGTATGTAAAATATTTAGCAATATAAAAAGATGATGTCATTATTAAGTCTCATGATGCTACAAAAGCAAAACAAACTGGCAATGACTACATTAGACTAGTGAGGTTCATGAAGAAGTGACTTGACCTGAAAGTTATCCTTATCTTTGGGGACATTTGAGACTTTGGAGGAAGAGAGTGTTCCACTGTGATAGAAAGTTTGTCCACTCAGCTCCTGTGTTACAATGTTAAAGTCCTCTTAACCTCAGTTTTCTTTCTTTGTATGTATGCATTCTGTGCAGCTTTCCTGATATGGCAAAACGATTTTGGTTGTCACAAATGTGATTCAAGCTAGAGGTAAAAAACATATGAAATCATTTAACTACCTACTAATAAAATTGCCATGAGGATGAAGAGGTGGATAGTACTTGGAACATACTCTTTTTTTTTCAATTTAAGACAGATGATAAAAAAGCATTACACGAGAAACAATTTTTCCTTCTTTTGATATGACTGACTCCTTATATTTCTACTGAGCATCCATTGTGTAATCGGAAGAAGTGGTCCATATATACAAGGTCTTAAGACACATAGCTTATGTTAAGTTTTATGAGAAGTGTCCCCCAAAGTCTCTTGTGTGTGAACACAGCTGGGATAGCATAGGGAAGAGTTTGGACCCTTCAGAAAACGAAGTCTCCATGAAGGAAGTGAGTACTGCAGGAAGACTAGAGGCTTAAGGGTTGAGCCCCAGTTCTGTTTGCTCTCTGAATCCTAAGGATGGATACAATGTGGCCAGTCTGCTCCCAAGACCTCTGATGATACCTCCTCTGCCCACTTCCCTGTCTGTTCTGCCACAAGGAAATGACAGCTTTGAATCAAAATCCAGAATGAATCCTCTGTCCCTCAAATTATTTCCTGTTGGGCCTTCAATTATAGAGTCTCACCATTATTCTGTCCTACCAGGGAGTCCATGTAATTTACTTTTCCACTTCTTCTCTCTGGTAGGAGGAGACACCCAGCTCCACTTATCTTACTAGGAAGTTGAGCCCCTACCAATAACTCCTTCCTTGGAGATGCTCACAATTGCCAGACCATCCTGATTATCATCTTGTGTTTTTTCAGTGTTATGAATCTCATTATCTTGAAGAAAGTCAGTAGACAGACTGGCTTACACATTTTACTCTCTAGAGTAGATGGGGTTGTACTCCTCCTATCAGGATAACCTCTGTTTTCCTCTTCTTTGTGGCAATCAGGGAGAAGCCTAGCCATCTTCGCTGTCAGGTGGAACCATATTGTTTTCCCAGGGCCATGCTGTCACTAAGGCCATACTGATCTGGGTGTTCTCTACTGCCATAGGGTCCGTGGTTTACCTTCAGGGCTAAACTAAAGCCAGCTACATGAGTTGCCAAAGATCTAAGCCACTGAGCCACATTTGCTCAAGATTTTAAGGCATTTAAAAATTTTCAGCACTCTATTACTTTTTATGTGAATGGATGCCTAGGTACATTCTGTGCACCGTGGCTTCCAGGAAAGAGGCTAGAGCATTGGGTGCCCTAGGACTGGAGTTACAGGTGATGCTGACTCACCATGTTGGTACTTGATATCGAACCCTGGACCTCTAGAATAGCTGGCAAATGCTTTTAACTATTGAGTCATCTTTCTTAGTAAATCATCCAGTCAATCAAACCAAAGTCTGTCTGCTTACCTCTGATTTTTGATAACCATTTGTTATATGCTGCATGCTTCCTTTTGTGGAAAGTACATGAGATAGTGTGGGAGGCCAAACAGTGACTCAGTTTCCCATACAGAGGAAAAGAGTCACAGTGATTCAGTTACTCTAGAGTTCAGATGAGTTTAGTTTGCTCCTTGCTTTAGCCTTGAAGATCTGGGACTAGCCTGATTAAAGTATTCATTATTTTGCTAATGTAGGCTGCTTGGGCTAGCAGAAGGCACATGATGTGATAGTGAAGCTGTCAGGTGCCTGATTCAAGGAACACCTGCTTTGTTTGAATTCTGGCTTGAAAATGTTTGTAAGCACTGTTAGAAATAAACTCAAGGTCTCTGTGGTTTCTAACCATAGATCTGTCTCAATTTCATTTCTATCTTCTCTCTCTTCTACAGCAGGAAGCCTGCCCCCAGTCACCATGGTGACTTGTCTGCTGGATCTGACAAGGTAATTTGACATTGAATTGAAACAAAAGGAAAGTATATCATACAATCTGAAGCCTCAAAAATTTGTACGTCTGAAAGCACAGAAATTTAATGCAAAAATGTCATTCATTGCATGAAAATATCAGGCTTCGTGAACAAGCAACAGTGAGTGGGCCAATACTCTGAATGCTCTTTCTAGCCTTGGGAGATGGCTCAGCTAGTAACGTCCTCACCTTGCAGGCATGAGACCTGACTGTAGTCCTACAAGCTCACGTGAGAAGCTGTGCACTGGGGTAGTAGTTGTAGTTTTCAACCCCTTCTGTCAGGAGCTCAGGCTCTGTGTCTAGAAAGCCTACCCTATGTGTCATATTCCAGGTCATTTGCTACCTTTCTCAAAAAGGAGAAAAGGGAACAACAAAGCCCAAGGAATGACACCAGGGTGCCCCTCAGGCCTACACACAAGCTCTTGTACTCATCGTGGGCCCCAGACACTATACTATACCCCTCCCCTCCCCTCCCTTCCCCTCCCCAGCATATCACCACAAGTGATACATGCTAGCATGTGCTCTTTAAAATAACCACCTACAATTTTACTTCCTCTGCACAAGGCCTTCAGGAATAAGCCCTGTAGCTTTAGTAACACAAGTGCTTTTCAGAAAACTCATTGAGTGTGACCTTTGTGAATGAAACCAGACCTCAAGGGCAGTGTCTTCTGGAAGAAACACAAGAATCCACACTTCCAAACAGGAAATCAAAGTGGTGTTCACACAAAGTATGAGAAATAATTGACAAGTGAAGTATTGTTTGTTGATATTTATGAAGTAGACAGGAAGCCATGAACAAGAGGGAAGCTGTTGAACCATGTGGCTTCACCTGGCACAGGCAGAAATGGGGGAGCCAGTCTCTCTTCTTCTGACAAATGGAGCAATTATGGGATGTTGGAATCTAATGACCCTAAGAGGGAGGAGGAAAATGGAGGAAGGTCAGATCATCCCTGTGGGACAAAGTGAGAGGGCCCTAGAGCAGTCAGGTCACCTTGTGCTTCAGAGGCTGAGAGAGCAGAGCAGAGGAGAGACAGATGGAGGTGAGTGTGCTCTTCCTTTCAACACATTAGGGTAATAGTGCTGTCTGTGGACTTTGCTGGGCTTGCTGGTGGGTCTGTCAGTTAAAGACGGTCTTTGTCAGAAAACCGACTCTCTTTGCTAGTTCTAACCAACAATTTCAGAGTCCTGAACTTTCAGTTCCTAGTATCATAGTCTCCTTTCAGAGCCAGGTGCCAGCCACCCCAGACCTGTCTTCCTTGATGCTGACATCACCATATATGCAGTAACTTTTCAACTATTAAGACACCGTTTTTTCTCAAATCTGTGTTGTGCTTCTCCAGTGTGGTCTTCACATCCAGTGATGGACAAGGTCCCAAGCTTCCATCCCCCATCTGAAAACAATCTAATTTTCTGTGATGACCACATGCCAACACTTGATTCAGCCATTCTACTGGACTCATGGGCATTGCTGACCACAGGTGTCAAGCAGCCTGGCATTTGTGGAATTTCTCAGGGGTGATAGTGTCATTTCTAATGGATACATAGTTTACTGCAATATCCTCTGACCAAAACAGCTACCATCTTCATGAATGTCTGTGGTGGCATATTGTAAATTTAATAAAATTAGTCTGTAATATTAGAGAAAAGAATTACCTACAGCCAAGCCATGAGTGTTAGGGAGTCGTGACCCATGCCTTTAATCCCATCACTGAGGAGACAGAGACCCATCAGGATCTCGGTGAGTTCAAGGCCTAACAGCCAGGTGGTGGTGGCTCACACCATCAGTCCAATTAGTCCCAGCACTTGGGAGACAGAGGCAGGAGGATCTCCGTGAGTCCGAGGCCAGCCTGGTCTACAAAGCAAGTTCCAGAACAGCCAGGACCATTACACAGAAAATTCTGTCTCAAAAAAGCAGAACAAGACAAACAAGGCTGGAGAGATGGCTGTGTCATCTGATATTTGAGACGAATTTTATTAATATACAGTATATCACCACAAGTGATACCAGTTCCACATGTTTGTCAAAGGTAATCAAGGCTATCTTTGGTGACATGCTTTCAGGGAATGTCAGGGCATCAGGAGTCACTGTACTTTCAACTATCCGAGTATCCAAGTCACCCCTCCAGCCATTTGTCTAAAGAATAGATTTGGCTACAGGTGGCCTGAGGGATGATGAAGAAGGGCAATATATAGTATAGTCTGGGTAGTTTAATCTGTAGAAGCTCCATCTATGTAGCCATATGGGAACCATCATCCATTTTGGGTGCAGACTATCCAGCATGGCTCCACTGGGGTCACTCCTGCCCATAACCACTAATGCATGCTCTCTAAGTAAACTTAGTAAATTATTTTGCCCAGGGTCATAGGGAAGTCCTCCACACCTCTGCTGTGCATGGTCTTCCCATCAAGCAGGGGTCAGTCACCTGTTTCTTTACAGCTCGCTACAGCAACCAAGGTTCTAATGATATGTGGGTGGTCTTGAACATATCACTTGGTGTTTTTGTCCATCCCTTTGGGATTTTGGCTTTGTTTTACCCGCATACCCCACCTCAAAGGTGTAGCCCTGCTCTGGTCATCAGGGAAGGTAAAAGAGGCCGAGAAAGCACGTGGATTTAACACAGCCTCAGCTCTTACAGGAAATCAAGACCAGCTCTTTCCAGGACTGTGGTGTCCAGGAGAAAAGCTCTGGCCACTGTCTTAGCAGCCTTCTCTCCTCAGCTTAGGCTCATGTGTCTTCTAGACATAGATGACTAAGGCACACATGTAGTCTGTTTCTAATAAACCTAAAGCATTTTGGGGCCCTGGGAGTTGGGGGAGGCCTATCCTTCCACCAAAGAACTCAATTCTTTCCATATATGCTTGTTCCAACTAGGGTTCAGTCTGCCTAAAGATCTGGGCTGTGGCCTTGGTAGCTCAAACTTCCTGGGCACTGTGAATACCAAAGTACACCAGGACACTTACACACCCACCTAATCTAAGTGTTTTTCGACCTGGCCTCACTCAGATCCAGTGGTGAATGTATGAATGCCCACTGTGTACCTTCACAATCCTGCTAAGCTTAGCATTCAACGTTGTTCCCTCCTGCGTTCCTTTGTAGACCTGGGGAATGCCTTTTCCACATCCCATCTCTAATCTGAATCTTAAATCAGATCTTCCTACTCCTATTAGCCTTTCTTTTTATTCAGCTCCTCATTATCACATTTAGTGGGTTAGTGCAAAGACAAACCTACATTATTCTCCCTACAAGGAAATGACTAACCTAGCCTTTTATTGTAAATACAGTCCTTTATCAGCTATGGTGAGAATAAAAAAAGTTATGATGCAGAACTGTAGTTACAGTAAAACATCATAATGAAGTGTAAAACTCAGGCACTTTTGAACCAATAGTGTAAATTAAGAGGTTTAAAGGACACACCTGAATCAAGACTAATTGCTCATTGTGGAAGTTGCAGTGTCCTGGGAAGTGATCATAGCAATTGGGAATTCATTTCCAGGCTGTTCTCCCAAGGGTCTTTCAGGGAACGAGGCAGGGGAGGTGAGAACACTGCCTGTCAATGTGGGATCCTTAGACCCAGTGAGTGATGGTATAGGCTTTTGCCTCAGCTTTCTTCCCCTACTTAAATATTCTTTCTTGAGTACTTAGGATAAATTGGTTGTGCTGGCAAGTCTACCCATCCCAGCTGCCACTAAAATTCTTAGGTGAAACTCCTGGACATTTGCATGTCAACTCATGGAACCTCTCCTTGTAAGCATTATAGTTATTGGGAGCCAGAGAAAACCACAAAGTCACACCCAAAAAGAGACTTATGGGGGTGGTGGTAATGACAAGGAAAGTGGGGGACCCAAGAGGAGGGTGGCTGCCTCTGCTCAGGTGCACAGTAGAAAGGTGTCTTCTTACATATAGGACTTAGAGTGTCCTGTGAGGGGAACCTGGCAGTTGGAGATCCTTTAGGAGAGGAGCCTAGGGTGGGGCTTGGGTCCAGCAGTTAGGGCAGTTAGAGCAGTTAGAATGTCCTGTGGGTGGGACCTGGCAGTTGGAGGCCAGGCCACTTGTGGCTTACACTCCAGGCTTCTGCTTGCCTTATGTTCAAGCTTCTTCCTCCTTCCCTGTCTCTCCCATCACCTTGTGTCTATGACCAATTTCTGTCCCCTGAGTTCTATGGTGCTCAAGTGTACACCATTCTCGGCTAGTTCTGGGCTGTCTCTGTTCTGAAACACTAGATTATGCTCTAATAATAAATATGATCTAATCAGCCTTTTCCCTTGACTGTCTACTCATCACAAAATAGAACCACTGGTCCACATGTTTGTGTGTCCTAAGTGCTCCTGCAGCTTTGCAGCCTGTCCTGCTGAGTCCCCAAAGAAACCACCTCCCTGGTCATATCCTTCAATTGATGTGGAAATGCCTTTCTGTATGACGTAAATATCAATCTTTAAATAAAGGAGCTGTTTTGGGTCATGGCAGGCACCATAGAAAAAGTGGGAGGAGAAATCAGAGCATAGGTAGGAGAAGCAGGGCGGAGTCAGGCAGATGGAGCAAGCAGCCCAAAGGAGCATGTAAGGAACACAGGTGAGCCATGGCCCGTGTGGCAGACAGATTAATAGAAATGGGTTGATTTAAGATGTAAGCGCTAGTTAGCAATGTGCCTGAGCCATAGGCCAAACATCATAAAGTTAATAGAAGCGTCTGAGTCATTTCTAGGGGCCTGTGCAGCAGCGGCAGGTGGCTAATGGGTTTGGCGGAAAGGTCTGTGTGTCTGGGTCTCTGGCCTCCACAGTACAACATTCAATTATTCTTTTTCTGTTACCTCCTTTCCTGTGGCTCTGGGCTGTTCTTGGCACAGCTAATGGATACATAGTTTACTGTATAGTTACTGTGGCACAGACTGCCAGTTTTCTCCCTGGCAGTCCACAGAGTCTTTGATATTCCTTTCATGTGGCCTCTTGCCCACATGCCTTGACATAAACCTGTTTTGTGTTTTCCCAACCTCACATTAGTAACTCTTCATTCACAGATAATATTCCTTTCTCATAGGTCCTAGCTCTACCTGATTCCTTCTCAAAGCTGCTCACACACACATGTGAGCCCAATGGTAAAAAGGCAGAACTGTGAACATCTTCCTAGAAAGTTAGTAATCTGGGACATAGTATATCATATGGTCCAGTCCTTTTATGTCAATACAGATATGAAGGACTTCTGGCAACCTGCTGTTGAAGCAGAAAAGCAGCTTAAAGGGGAGAGCCTGATGATGCTTAGAGAACAGTCATTCCTAGCATGGGACACAGAGAAAGAAAAAAAAAAAAAAACAGCCAGAAGTGGAGACAGCAGTAAAGGATGAGGAAGGAGATGTCTAGTATGGTCACCTTTGTTCCTCCATTGAACACCCTGTGATAGGGAGCCCACCAGAGATGAGCACTCACATAGAGTTTACAGGCAATTGCAAGTCTTTATTCCAGCTGGCTAGGACTATACTTTAGTATCAGGACCTAAGTTTATTTCTTAATGCCCAGAACATGTGGTATTTGAAGACAATCACCCTGGCATCATGCTCAGCAGCTGCACAGTGACCTCACAGAAGCAGGCAGCCTAACAGGAGCTAAGAGGTTCCAAAGAAGAAGACAATTTAGCAGAAGCTAAGTTAAGTAGTTAACTGGTAGGGGATCCCACAAACTCATTGCACTTCCATAAAGCTTTCTCTGGAGGATCACATTTTTATTCAGTTCCTTTCAATAACATCTAGGAGTTAGCACATTTCAGACCTACAGTGTGTGCCTGCAAGGAAATGACTCAAGACATGATGTTTTAAAGGCCATGGAGCTGGATATCCTCTTTATGTTGTGAATCTTTCTATTTTCAGCTACAGTGAGATTACATTTGAGGCACAAGTTGCAGAGACAACTTGAAGTTCTAGTAGATCGTATTGAAACACAAAACTGCTGCACTTTGGAAGCTATCGTGGATATAAGATTAGTTGGTTCACTATTGTTTTAGAATGTACTACATGTCATGTGTTAATGTTAATTTGCCTACTGCAGCATGTATACGCATGTATAAAGAAAGTTATTTAAAAATGAATTTAAATGCTTTCAATTTAAGGGTGATGGGGAACATTGGCTTGCAGAGGACCCAGGATTCCCAGCACACACAGTGGATCACAATCATCTGCAACCCCTCTAGCAAAAGATATGTCACCCTCTTATGGCCACGGAAGGCACCAGGAATATACACATGTACTGGAGACATACATGCAGATAGCACAGACAAAAATATAAAATGCATTAAATATCCATCTCTCTGAATAACGTGGAGCAAAGGAATAGCAAGATTGTTCCTGTGTGAGGCGATGTGGCTTCACCTGCTACAAACACCTATGTTTCTGTGAGTGCCACTCTCTTCTGACTTTCTTCTATACAGAAATAGTCTTAACAGACTACAACAGTAACAAGAAGATGCCAGGCCAGTGTGAGGAGCCTGCAAAGCAAGTAGATGTTAGCTGGTAGATAAGGATGGATTCCTAGTCTGATCCAATGGAAGAGTCTGGGAACAGCCATGAAATAGCTGCCTGAGAGCCAATGGGAAAGAAGAGTGAGTCAGTTTAATGTACCTCCAAATAGACAAAAGCAATGAAGGGGCTTACCCATGAATCATTGTGTTAGGAACTCTCATGACTGTCACCAAAGGCCTTATGTTAGCTAATCAGAGGATGGTTAACTCTGGTTCATATTTCAAGGGGATGATCCCATACTGATGGAGACTATGTGGCAGGATGAACATATATGATAGGTCCAAGGTCATCTTCAGTCTCAGGCATTTCCTGGCCAACTGGAAATATCATGATTGTTGTGTAAACTAAAGAGCAGAGCAAATGTGCTGCCCCAAGGCCATGTGAACACCATCTCTGGACTCTGAACTTCTATGGGGTTTGTTCTTTTTTTTTTAAGGCTGTATAGTCATTGGGTTTCCCCACCCCCAAGTTCTTTGGACTCATAATGAGTTCCTGTGAGATATTAGAGTCATCTTTCACAGAACGGAGAACTGATTAGTAACACAAACTTCCCTGTTTTCAAGTGTCTCTTAAAGCAATTTGAATGTGGCCATCTGGTACCATGCCCTCACCCACAGACACAGTGTTCTTCCATCCATCATCCCACTCTATAAAGTAGCCTTCCTTACACTGACCACAGAGTGCACTGTGAAGTGGGCACTGGTCTCTGTGATATGCCAGAAGCATCACTAGAGACAGGCAAGTGTACTTCAAAAAAGAATGACATCAGTGTTCAAACACACAGCAGTTATGAGCTTTCCTGGAATTCAACTGACATAAATTTTGTTGTGCCTGCATCCAGCTTCCACTGTGATGTGTGTGTATATATATATATATATATATATATATATATATATATATATATATATATATATATATATAGACTATAGACTATGTATACATATATATATATATATATATATATGTATAGACTATGTTAGAGACCAAAGACTCGATAAAGCAAAATGCAGTAGCTGCAATACAACATTCTGACACCACTGCAGTGTTCTTGATGGTACTGTCGAAACAGAATAAGTACATTGGTCATTCCTGGGAATTGTAGATGACACTGCATTTGCCAGGCAGAAGAGATGATGTCTAACATCACTTTTTACTTTATGAAATTGGGACTCTACCTCCTGTGGTAGAAAATGGCCCCATAGGCTCTAGGAGTGGCATTATTTTAAGAATTAGGACAAGTGGCTCAGGGCTCTGGATATTTGGTCTGAGGATCCCGGTCTTCCTGAGGCTTTTATGAGCCATACTTGCTGTGGGCTACCACTACAAGTAGTCATGTGAACTGGGATCTGTCTGTCTGGGGCTCCTACCTAATTAAAGTTTCTGGTGAGACTCTAGGCCCCATAGGCCATCTGTTAAAGCATATGAGTTGCTTTTGAAACTGGGACCTAGTTTGTGTTTGACTGCTTATAAGATAATGCTACATCTCTGTGGGTCTCACTCTCCATCAATAGGGTGTCTTTCCTGCTGACCCCAAAATTAAGCAAAGGCCTCTAGCACTATGCTGTATATTAGTTCTGACCCATGGTTACTTAGGCCCAGCCACACTAAACCTCTGACAGCCTGATATTGAGCAGGCCAGAATTGAAGTAACAGCTTCCTCTTTCCTTGTACACTGTGTAATCTAGACATATTATCCAAGACCTAATCTAGGGGCATATGAAACTCGCTTCTACTGGCTGAAATAATTCCACAGGCTTAATTGTAATAGAAGTTTATCTTGACTCATATCTCTGTAAGAGACAGAGAGGCTGGTTTTGGCAATAAACCCTCCTGGAATGTGAGGGCATTGGGAATCATTGTACTCTCAATTCAGTATCTAATCACCCCTCTAACCATTTGTGTAAAAATTAGATCTGGTTGTATGTGGCCCCAGGGATGATGATAAGCGGCTATATATAGTGTATAGTCTGCATAGTTTAACCTATAGCAGCTCCATCTATGCACCATGTTGAGTGCAGACTTCCAGCATGGCTACTCTGAGGTCACTTCTGCCCATAACCCCCCATGCATGCTCTCTAAGTAAGCCTAGTAAATTACTTTGACAAGGGTGATCCTTGAATGAAATTCTGGTTTATTAGTCCAACTTTTAATGGAAGGGTTCGGCATTTCCTCAAATCCCATCCTACAGAAAGAAAATTCTCATAACACTTGTGTACCACACTTACATTATTTTATTTCTGGTGGCTGATGTCATTCTCTGTGGCCTCCAGGCCCAAGTCTTTGATATGGCTCGAGTCCTCTAGTAGATCCCAAACTTGCAGAGGAGATGCATGGGACCTTCCAAGCTATTCTCTGTCTTACTTTCTCTTAAATGTTGTGCCAAGAATTAAGGGATACTAAAACTTTTCAATGAATTCAGAAATGATGACAAGGGACTTCATGGAAACATTAACGTATGAGATGAAGTATATAACTGGGTAGTGAATCAATATGGTACATCAAATGTTTTAGTATTTTACTGTGACACACCAACACCATGGTACATGAATGGAAGTCAGTAGGAAGTTTTGAGAAGTTGGTTCTCCTTTTCTACCAGAGGTTCAGTAGGCTAGACTTGAATCATCAGATTTATATAGCAAAGTATTCTTACAAGCCAAGCCAACTGCTGGCTCAAAGACCTAGTACCTGGTTGTCCAGTTTGAATTATAAATTCATTCTGAAAACTATCATGCTGTTGCCATGGATATAGGCTTGTGCATTATATTTAAGCTTCAGTTCTTAATTGCAGTGATTTGAGATTTCTCAACGTACACTTGGAATAGTTTAGAATTTTATGTTTTCTTGTCATTAAAGTTTAATAAACAGGAGCTGATAGATGTTCACGTGGAAGTATAACATTTACCATTAAATGCCATCCCTCATCTGAACTGGATAATATTTGTTAAAATATTTTTTGAAATAACTTTCTCTACAGTATATACAATTAATATAAAAAATGAGTCCTTATGAGGTGTGCTGACATTCATAGAATGGAAAACTGAGGAATGCACAGATGTCCCTGTATCCAAGTGTCTGGGAAAGCTATTTGCACATGCCCACATGGTACCATGCTCTCAACTACAGACACAGAGCTCTTCTGCGTTCATGTCCCACGCATATAAAATGAGCTCATCGCTGCATGGACCAAGTACTGCATGTGTGATGTATACACTAGTTTCTGTGGTTTTCAAAAGTATCATTGGAATCAGAGGATTGTCCTTTAGAAAGTACTGATATCAGTGTCAAAATAAAGCAATTATCAGTTTCTCCTGTTTTCCTTTGATACTCAGCTGATTTAATTATTTTGTGAAGACATTGCAGTCACACAAGTGCTAGAATGACAGATGATGTTTAAAATGCTGCTCCCAAATCCATAATCCTGGGGAAGGAGGAGGAAGTGATGGCCACTTCTTACTGGCTTTGGTGTCTTTCCACAGGGGTGTCCTCAGCTCCACTGAATCTAGAGACAGAATGAATTCAACCAAGAGACAGGGGTGAGATTTTGGCTCACAATGTTAGATATTCCCTGAAGGTTCCATGTGACCCCCTAGTGCCTTCTTCGCTGCTGCCCTGTGTTTGGGGAACATTCTCCTGGTTTTATTTTCTCCTGTCTTGTCTCATGCTAGGAACAACACTGAGCTCTTCCCTCTAGGGACAGTTCTACTTGTACAACTGGTAACCAGCAATCTTCACATCTGCTCTCCAGTACAAGGACCACGTCAGATGGTGAACTAACTTTCAAATAACTGTCTTCCTAGGAAATTTGCCACGATGTTCACAGCTTTGTGAGTCAAGTAGAGCTGATTCATTGGAAGGGGACAAGCACTTTGACAGAGAGGTGAGGCCATGATGAACAGACACATATGTAGGCAAAGCATCCATCCACATAAAAAAATAAATAAAACGTCCAAAAAGTTTTATTCCGCCTTAAAATCATGAGCAAATGAGGCTCTGTGGCTTAAAGCCTTTGCACCTCTTGCCACTGACTTTGGTTCGTTTCCTTGCACCCACGGACTAGTTCCCATCTATCTGTAACTCCAGTTCCAGCATGTTCTTCAGACCTCCACAGGCACGGCACTCACGGGGTATACTAACATTCATCCAGGCATATAGTACATATATGTGTGTGTGTGTTATAAAAAAGATGGTATCATTTATTAAGCCTTGTGATGCTATAAAAGTAACACAAACTAACACTATACATTAGACAAGTGAAATTCAGGAAGAAGTGGCTTGACAACTTGACAGTTATCCTTGCCTTTAGGGAAATTGGATATTTTGGAGAACAAGACAGTGTTCCGCTGTGATGGAGAAACATGAAGTTTTGCCACTCAGCTTTTCTGCCACCAGACATACAAAATCACGTTAAAGTCCTTCTCTCCGTCTTTCTCTTGTTGATATAAGCATTCTGTATGGCTTCCTGAAGTCACAAAAGATTTGGGTTTTTACAAGAGTGGTTCAAATTAGAGGTAATACATGAAATTACTGAACTTTTATTAATAAAATCTACCAAGAGTATTAAGAAGCAGTTTGTACTTGTAATATGTTATCTTTTACAATGTAAGATGGACGATAGATGTGCAACACACGAGAAAATCCTTGTATTTCTACCGAGCATTCATTGTGTAACCTGAGGTGGTCAATATACATAAGATCTTAAGTCACATAGCTTATGTTCTGGTTTTAGGAGAAGTGTCCCCCAAAGTCTCCTGTGTGTAAACACAACTAGGGTACCATAGGGAAGAGTTTGGACCCTTTAGAAGACGAACTCTCCATGAAGGAAGTGAGTACTTCAGGAAGACTAGAGGCTTAAGGGTTGAGCCCCAGTTCTGTTTGCTCTCTGCTTCCTAAGTGAATACAATGTGACCAGTCTGCTCCAGGGACCTCTGAGCGCACCTTTTCTGCTTTCTGCTGTATCTTCTTCACCTCAAAGGAAGGAAAGCATTGAAGCACACTCCAGAACAAACCCAATCTACCTCAAATTGCTTCTTGTTGGGGCTTTGGCCATAGAGTCTCACCATTATTCTAGCTGACCAGGGAGTCCATGTAATTTACTTTCCCATTTCCTCTGCCTCTGGTAGGAGGAGATACCCAACTCCTGCTGCATTCTGTTGTACCTATCTGACTAGAACGCCAGTATTTTCAGATAACCCCTTCCTCTCTTTGCAGGCTCTACACACTTGCCAGATCAACTGGTTCTCATCATCTCCCTTATATTCAATGTTCTGCAACTGTAGTAAAATGTCAGTGCATCAGGAAGACATTAACAAAACTCTGCAACTGAATCTCAGTATATTTAATTAGCTGCTTCTCTACAGGAATTGGAACATGAGTGGCCTTTGCTTAGGTTTTAGGTATTAGTCTGGGTAGTCATCTGGGAGAAGTTCCAACATCAGAAATTCAGAGTGTTGTATTAGTGGGTAGCCTGGCTCTGATGTCACACTCTGGCCATTTTCCTTCAGCTCCTGGCTTCAACATCTTGCTCTATGATTCCTGTGTCTCTCTGTTCTGAGGCAGCAGGCTGAGTTGTGCAGGAGGAATGTACATGGTCAGGTACACCTTCAGGGGCCAGTTGCTACATTGGTCTCTGATTGCCATGGCCAATTGCTGTGGCCAGACGCTTGCAGCTTCTCACATTTTGTGGCCAAGTTGATTTCAAGCTTGCTGATTCCCAATTTTATGTTTCCTTATGTAGAAATCCAGCAAGATCTGGGTGGTTCTCTCTAAACCCAGTTGGATAATTAAGACATTTAAAGAAGAACTAATACAATACTCCTCAAACTGTTCCATACAGTAGAAACTGAAGGAACATTAAAGCTACAATCGTCCATCCTGTTTCCCAAGCCACTCGAAAATGCAACAAAGGAAGAGAAGTACAGAGCAATATCCCTCATGGATATTGATGCAAAAATACTCAATAGAATTCTGGCAAACTGAATCCCAACATATCAAAAAAAAAAAAAAATCATCCGCCACAATCAAGTAGCCTTCATTCCAGAGATGCAGAGATGGTTCAAGATACGAAAAACTGTGAATGTCATCCATTATATAAACAAACATAAAGAAAAAAACCACATCATCATCTCCTCAGATGCTGAGAAAGCCTTTGACAAAATCCAACACTCCTTCATGATAAAAAATAGTCCTGGAGAGATCAGGAATACGGGGAAAATTCCTAAATATAATAAATGCGATATACAGCAAGCTGACAGCCAGCATCAAACAAAATGAAAAAACACTCAAAGCAATCCCACTAAAGTCAGTAACAAGAGAAGGCTGTCCTCTGTCTCCCTATCTATTTGATATAATTCTAAGTTTTACCTAACGCAGTAAGAGAACAACAAGAGAAGGCTGTCCTCTGTCTCCCCATCTATTTGATATAATTCTAAGTTTTACCTAAAGCAGTAAGAGAACAATAGGAGAATCAGTAACAAGAGAAGGCTGTCCTCTGTCTCCCCATCTATTTGATATAATTCTAAGTTTTACCTAACGCAGTAAGAGAACAACAAGAGAAGGCTGTCCTCTGTCTCCCTATCTATTTGATATAATTCTAAGTTTTACCTAACGCAGTAAGAGAACAACAAGAGAAGGCTGTCCTCTGTCTCCCCATCTATTTGATATAATTCTAAGTTTTAGCTAACGCAGTAAGAGAACAACAAGAGAAGGCTGTCCTCTGTCTCCCCATCTATTTGATATAATTCTAAGTTTTAGCTAACGCAGTAAGAGAACAATAGGAGATTTAGGGTCATTGAAATTAAAAAGGAAGAAGTCAGACTATCTCTATTCGGAGATAATATGATCATATACATAAGTGACCCCCAAAATTCTACCAGGGAACTCCCAGAGCTGATAAATACATTCAGAAATGTAGCAGGATATAAGATTAACTAAAAAAAAAAAAAAAATCAATAGCCTCCTACGCACCAGCATAAAGGGCTGAAAAAGAAACATCACCCTTTATAAAAGCTGCAAATAGCATGAAATATCTTGGCATAACTCTAACCAAAGAATTAGTACACCTATTTGACAAAAACTTTAAGTCACTGAAGAAAGATATGAAAGAGGATATCAGAAAATGGAAGGATCTCCCATGCTCCCGGATAGGTAGGATCAACATAGTAAAAATACCAGTCTTACCAAAAACAATCTACTGATTCAATGTAATTCTCATCAAAATTCCAACACAGATTTTAGACCTTGAAAGAACAATACTCAACTTCATATGAAGAAATTACAGGAAACTCAGGATTGTCAAAACAATTCTGTTCAATCAAAGAACTTAGGAAGTATAACCATCACTGGCTTCAAGCTATATTATAGAGCTACAGTAATAATAATAATTAAAAAAAAGCCTGGTACTGGCACAAAAATAGACTTGTGGATTAATGGAATAGAATTAAAGACCTCAGCATTAACCCATATACCCCTGAACACCTGATTTTTGTTAAAGAGACCAAAAATATTCAATGGAAAAGAGAAGTATCTTCAACAAATGATGTTTGCATAACTGGATGGTAGTATATTGAAAAATGCAAATAGATCCACCTATCACCCTGTACAAAACTCAAATCCAAGTTGATTAAATAAAGATGTAAACATAAACCCAGCTACACTGAACTTGATAGAAAAGAAAGTGAGAAATATCTCTAACACACTGGCACAGGTGACCACTTCCTAAATATAACACAATAGCACAGACACTAAGAACAGAAATCAATAAACTGAGACGCTTCTGAAAGGCAAAGGACACAGTCAATAAGGCAAAGTGACAGCCTACAGAATGGGAAAAGATCCTCACCAACCCTACATCTGACAGAGGACTGATCTCTAAAATATATAGAGAACTCAATCTAGAGCCTCCAAACATAAATAACCCAATTAAAAATGAGGTTGTATTTATATTTCTAGACTCAGAAGACACATGTTTAACTACAAACAGAACCAAGAGAAAATGAACAGGAATTAGGGTGAGGCTATGAGGCTTCAAACTGTACCACCAGTAAAAATTCCTTCAACAAGGCTGTCTCCTAAAAGGTCCACAACCTTCCCAATTAGTGCCATAAACTGTGCACCAGATGCCCAATGTCTGAATCTATATAGGACATTTCTGATTGAAATCACAGTCTATCTTATTAAAAAGACAAAAATTGCCTTGTATATCTTAATGTATAAAGTGTTCATTTCCTAACTCAGCTGTAGAACTGAGACCATAGAACTTACAAGTGCATCTCAATGTCTATTGTGATTCTCCCTGAATGATGAGAACCAAAGGAAAGCTGGGCTGGAACTTATGTGGCCCCTGTGGCTTCACCTACTAGAGACAATAGCATGTAAATCACTCTCCACAGACACCATTCCAAAAATACATATATTGTATCAGCGAAACCCTGAATAGGTGTAGTCTCCTGAGAAAGCTTGAAATGGAAAGACAGTGAAAGGTACTGGCCTTCCTAGTCAGATCCAGGGAAAGGGTCTGTCAGCCCTCAGGTTGTTCCACGTCCTGATGGAGTCAATTCCTTTTCTAGCAGCACCAGAAGCTGGGGACCAAGTATTCAAACACATGAAGTTATGAGGGACAATTTACAGGCAAACCAAAACACACAGTAAGGTTTAAGGCCTTCTGTAGAGTGACCCTCCCATGTCACATAATCTGGACTTCAGGTTGAATGTCAAGGACTCATTGTCTTATTTTTTCCACTCTTGGTAACCATTACACAAAGGAAGCTAATATAATTGAAGGACAAACCAATGACCGTTTCATCTGGTCCAGATTTTCATGCATGTTTGTCCTTATCTAGGCCATAAGAGATGCTCCTTCCCTAGGCTACTGTCCTCCTGGTTTCATTTGTTATTTTCTGTATTCTGCCCTCTGTCATGTTGCTCTGGTTTGATCTTTTCCTCAGTGAAACAATAACTAAGCATAAGTTGGGGAAGGATGGATTTATTTCACCATAACGTTAAGTCTATCATGGAGAGAAGCTAAAGCAGAGCCCTGGAGGCAGGAAGTAGAGCTAAAGCAGAGCCCTGGAGGCAGGAAGTAGAGACCAGGGAAGAACTGAGCAGGAAGCTGAGAGATCAAATTCAGCCATATGCAGACAGTAGAGTGGAGACTGCAGTGGGGAGTGGCTGTCCACTCTTAGCCCCTCCTTCCAGTGATGTGCTTTGATCATCAAGACTTCAAGACCTTACCGTCGTATGACCTCCCTTAAATACCAACATCCACATGTGCAAATATAAGGGCTTTTGGTGTACAGTTCCTACTGAAACCACCATATTCTGCCTCTGGACCCTTAGACACATGTCCAAATGTCATTAAAGGATAAAAGTCCTGTATTCTACATACGATGTGGTAGCAATCCATTATTTGTATTGTGTTAACAGTAGTTGTATGTTTTACTGTGTCTCTTATGTGAATAAAATGATGCCTATAATTTTTTTTAAACATGGGACATATTAGTACCCCAAACTCAAGAGAAAGTACAAACATGGAGCTTAAAAACACTTTGTGTTTACAAACAACTATTGTTGTCCTCACTGAGCCATGTACGCAAGAGCAGAGCTGAGATTATTCTGTGATGTGTATTTAACCTACTCAGCAGTACCAATATGTGAGTCACACTCTCAGTTTCCTTCCTTCCAGTTACCAATAGAATCACTGGCAGTAGTAGCACAATCAATAAGTCTAATGGCCCCATAGTAAAGGAGGAAGGTGTTAGCAGTAAGTAATAGCATTCCTGCTCACATCCTATGAGATGGTCTAGGAGCATTCATGCTATCCCTTCTTCTTAGATGACAGAGAAAGTCAATCTAAGTCTCTTTGTAATGGGCAGAAGCAACGATAAGACTCTATTAGTGAATCATTTTTATTTGCTCTTCTCAATATTATGATCGAATATATCATTTTTATTCTTTCTTATTCTTTCACTCTATATAACCCCTTCTCTTCAGTGAAAGATAACACACTCCTTAGACAAATAAATGACCATGTTGTCTGGTCCAGAGTTTAATGAAGGTTCTTATCCTCTAGTGGTCAAACCAAAGATGTTTCGTTCCTGTGTCTTCATCCTGCTGGTGCTTTCATTAATCAGAATTTTAATTATATTCTGTTTCCTACAGTTTGTCAAAGGCACATATTATAATTCACTTTCCATTGGTCTGACAAAAGTATTGACCAAAAGCAACTTGAGGAGAGGGCTTACTTCATCTGTCAGGTTGTCATCTGCCATCAAGGGAATAAAAGGCAGGAACTCATAGAGCGACCAGGAGGCAGAAAGCTAAGCAGAGACAGTGAAGGGACATTGCTGATTAATTTTCTCTCTCTGGTTTGGTCAGTCATTTTCCTTAGACAGTGCAGCCCCAGCTCCTTCAGAATTAACAACACCCATAGTGCTCTGCTCCCTCCTATATCAACTATCAGTCAAGAATCTGTGCACAGTCATGCATATGGACCAATCTGATGGAAGCAATTCCCCATTTAGATTCCTTCCTAGGTGTGTGATGTTGACAGAGAAGGCTGAACAGCTCAAGTCACTGCTTGTCAACTTGACACAGAAACAGACCACTGTTAGATCATAACCTTCCTGTCTGTCTCCAGGATCTCATGTTGATACAGTGTACAACAATAAAGTTCCACAGTCTTCAAAAATTACCTACCATTTAACAGTATAAGCCAGTGTCATAACTAGAGGTCCCTGTGAGAAAATAAACTTTGCCTGCTGCCCCTGAGATCATATTTTCAAATACATTCAGAAAGCAGAGATGTTGGCTGGAAAGTGAGGTGAGACTACAAACTTGCAAAGTCCACATCCTGTGCTGTACTTCCCAAAGTTAAGACTTTGAGCTTTAAATGTTAAATAACCTCCCCAAACATTGCCACCACCTCGAGAATCAAATATTCAAATACATGAGCATCTCAGTCACATTTTTTATTCAAAGCTCTGTATTCTGCCCCTGGCCCACTGTGAATGTGAAGTGCAGCAGAAAAGTGCCTTAGCCACTGTACTGATACTATGGAAATTCGGTAATTAGTTATGAAAATTACTTTGATGATACTGCATCCTTGTGAAAGGCCTGCATTATTCTCAAGACTTTTTCATGTCCTGAACTTATTTAAAGGAGACAAAGCCAGAAATTGGGTATATTAAGACTGGGTAGTTAAGAGTCTAATGTGAAAAGACTTGTAAACTTCAGCAAATTTATTTCATTAACTCATCAGAAATATTAATCCCTCTCCATATAGCCACCAACCAAGTGATGGGAAAGCCCTTCTATTTTAATAGCAAGTATTTAATTGCCTCAGTTTCCACCTGGCCTTTCTTATGTCTGTAGAGGAAACAAGGTTAAGTGTTTAATGATAAAAGCCTCATCTCTCGTCCTCATACAGGAAGGCTTTTCATTCATTTTTATGCCATTAGACATATAAGATAATGTTAAATTCTCCACTCATTTTTTTCTCTGATATAGGTGCATTTTGTATGTCTTCCTTTTTGTCAGCAAAGGTCTTGGATTTTCCATGTGTGGTTTCAACTAAAGGCAATATTAGTGAAATTACTGAGCTATTTATTAATAAAATCACCATGAGGATAAAGAGGTACTTTGTATTTGGGATACACTATCTTCAATAAATGAATAAAATGCATAACATGGGAAAATGAGCCCCTCTGTTTCTACCAAGAATCTAATATGTGACAAAGATCAATTCATTCAAGGTCCTTAAATACATATGTTATGCTGTGGTTTTGAAAGTGAAGTCACCCCTCCCCCCAGTCTCATGTGTCTGAACTCACTGTGGGTACCACAGCAGAGTGTACAGCACCGCTAGAAGATGGAGTCTCCATGACAGAAGTGAGTACTGCAGGAAGACTAGATGTTAAAGAGTTGAGCCCCAGTTCTGTTTGCTCTCTGCTTCTTGAGTATAATTGTAATGTAACCAGTCTGCTCCCTAGACCTCTGACCACACCTTTTCTGCCTGCTTCCATGTCTTCCCTCCCAGGAGGAATTGTCAGCATTGAATCTAGAATAAACTCATAAACCTCAAATTGCTTCTTGTTGGGCCTTTAGTAGTAGAGTCTCATCATTTTTGAAGCCTGACTCAGGATCCGGTGTAATTTATTTTTCCACTTCCTCTGTCTCTCTGGTAGGAGACACCCAGCTCCTGCTGCATTCTGTCCCACTTATCTGACTAGGAATTCTGTACTTACTCATTACCCCTTCTCACTCTGGAGACACCTAACACTTGCCAGACCATCCCGAGTCTTATTGTCTTCCTCCTAGTCAATGTTCTGCACATCATCTATAGCTGGGCTTTTGTTATTTACTTTTTGGGGGCTCACTACTCAGCTCCAAGTAAATACATGGAGACTTACTCTTACTCATTAGTGCTTGGCCAGCTTTCTAACTTACCCCACTTCTCCTGAACTATGTTTCGCCTTTGGATTTTTACTGTTCTTTATTTTATGTCTTTTATTCTTACTGTGTGTTTGGACCTAACAGCACATCTGAAGGCAGTAGAACAATTAGGAGCAAACTCTACATAGAAGGAGTAGATGGCAGGAAATAATCAAACATAGGAAATGAAATCAATATAATTGAAACAAAGAGAACAATACAAAGAATTAATGAATCCAAGAGTTGGTTCTTGCAGAAAGTAACAAGATAGACAAACCCTTATCAAAACTAACCAAAGGCAAAGAGAGTGCCCAAATTAACAGAATCAGAAATGAAAAGAGAGACATAACAACAGACACTCAGGAAATCCAGAGAATCATTAGGTCATAATTAAAACATACACTCCACTAAATTGGACAAGATAAAAGAATTGTTCAGCTGTCTGGACAACTACAACTTACCAAAATTAAACAAAGACTAGATAAACGGATCTATAATCCCCAAAGAAATAGAAACTGTTATT
The DNA here is from genome assembly GCA_033318265.1 of Phyllotis vaccarum. Classification (NCBI taxonomy): domain Eukaryota; kingdom Metazoa; phylum Chordata; class Mammalia; order Rodentia; family Cricetidae; genus Phyllotis; species Phyllotis vaccarum. The sequence goes on from JARWLC010000019.1 coordinate 12,578,821, forward strand.
AAAATTCTCTCAAGAAAATGAAGCCAGGATCTAATACAAATATTCCTCAAATTGTTCCATACCATAGAAAATGAAGAAACATTGCCAAACTCTTTTTATGAGACTACAGTCATCCTGATAACCAATCCAAACAAAGATTCAACAAAATAAGATAATTACAGACCAACTCCCTCATGAACATGGATGCAAAAATACTCAGTAAAATGCTGGCAACCAGATTTCAATAATATATCAAAAAGTCATCCACCATGATCAAATAGGCTTCATCCCAGAGATGCAGGGATGGTTTAATATACCAAAAAAAAAAAAAAAACAACAACAACAACAACAAAAAAAACTGTCATTGTCATCCATCATATAAACAACCTGAAAGGAAAAACCCACATGATCATCTCATGAGATGCTGAAAATGCCTTTGACAAAATTTAATACTCCTCCATGATAAAAGTCCTGGAGAGATCAAGAATACAGGGAAAATATCTAAGCATAATATAGGCAAAATACAAGCCATCAGCCAACATCAGACTAAATGGATAGAAACTTAAAGCAATCCCACTACAATCAGGAATAAGACAAGGCTGTTCACTCTCCCCATATCTATTCAATATAGTTCTCAAAGTTTTAACTAAAACAAAATGTGATCAAGGGGAAACACATAGGAAGAAATCAAATTATCTCTATTTGCAGATGCTATGATAATATACATAAGTGACCCCCAAAATTTCACCAGAGAACTCCACAAATGATAAACACCTTCAGAGATATACCAGGATACAAGATTAACTCCAAAAAAATAATGATAGCCCTCCTATATACAAATAAGAGGGCAAAAAAAAAAAAAAGAAATAAGGGAAATGTTACCCTTACAACAGCTGCAAATATATTAAACATCTTGGGGCAACTCAAACCAAAGAAGTGACAGACCTGTATGACAAGAACATTAGATCATTGGAGAAAGAAATTAAAGAAGATACCATGAAAGGAAAAGATCTCCCATGCTCTTGCATAGTTAGGAACAACATAGTAAAACTGGCAATCTTACCAAAAGCAAGCTACATATTCAATTCAATCCCCAACAAAATCCCAACACAGTTTTTCACAGACCTCAATATTTAAATTCATATGGAATAACTAAAACTCTAGGACTGACAAATGAAAGGCTACAGACCAATATTGGTTTCTGACAAAATTATTCCTGATTTAGGGATTTGGAGAAAATAAGTAACATAGTCAGTGTGCTATAGTTTTAATTGACTTAAAGGACCATTTCATGTTAGAATGTCTTTTCTCTTGTTGAATTTTTAAATGCTATTCCTTCAAGATAGAATTGTCAAATCTACATCATCCCAATCCCACAGGCTTTTAAACTTTTAATCATGTTAGTATTTGAAAACAATGTATAGTCTTTTATTGTACTACTGGACTCAAATAAAACGGAAATTACCTTAGGTTCTTAAAACACATCCGCATTTCTCAGCAACGTATTATTGAAATGGTGCAAAAGGTATTACAGTCTAATTTTTGTTAGGACTATAAGGCCTTATGGAGCCCCAAGATGTTCAGTGCATATTCTCCATGCCAGTCAATAGAGTATTGGTTCTTTCTTGTCGGAAATACATTGAGTGTATTTTAAAATCACCTACATTTATAATCTGATAACTGCCTCATTGCTTTCCCTGAACAGAGCTTTCTCCTCTTAATTCTCCTTCCTGTTAACTTTTACAACTGTGTTCTCTGACACTCCTATTTGGGTCCAAGTACCCATGTCCTTTCTCAAGTTCTTTATGGGATATGTCTCTCCTTTCTTTCTGAAAACATATTTTTTCATAATCTAAGTCACCTCTTAGCATCCTTGAAGAGCTATTACTTTCAAAGCTTTGATATATTGGTAAATCCTTACTCCCACTCATGCACAGTAATTTCTCATGTGAGGTAATTTTTGTTTTCTTTAGTTATTCCATTATTACTGTTGTAATGTATCAGGCTATTAACAAGTTTACTTTAAATACAAATTTGATGACCACCTCCATATATGTGAAACATACAAATTGCTGCCCCGGTGAGCTTAGTTTATTGGGAATCACCACATCAAATAATTGCATTGTCAATAAAAACATTGATTACTTAGCACATATTTCTTTCTGCTTCAGATTTTTACAGTATTGTAGTATGTAATTTCAAAACAGTCAGGCAACTCCTACAACTCAGAAGGACAGGCCTTTTATATAATTATTTCTAGTTATCAAGATCAACTAATCAACACCATTGTTTGTATTTTTGTTTAGAATTATACTGCCATGAAAATAAAATTTAATCCACATCCATTTGAAACCCCATCCTCATATCCTTTGAATAACCTGTCTCCTTCTTGCTCCTTGTTTGTTTCCTCATTGCTTTTTTGGGTTTTCTTTTTTTTTTAATTAAGGTCCTACCCCTAACTGCCTTCTAATTCAGAGAGGTAAATATTCTTCCCATTGGAAAGCTCAACTATTTTCTACTCCCTAATTTTCTAGGCCCTCAGGAGTATTTCAACCAACCCTCTGAGGGTCCTCACACCATTGCTTCTCTCAGGATGCTGTCAATACACCAAGTCTGTTAGGAGCCAGTTCATTAGCTAAGAGTCAACTAAAGAATTCCCTCCTTCATCATTCTTTAGATTAGGACAGTCTTTGGAAAAGCCACAAGAGAACCAACTGGCTTTGGCTCATAATTGCCTAACACACTGACCTTGGCTCATAGTTTCTCCCCCTCAGTAGCCCTTCCTTCTCCTTGCACCTGCAGCCCTGCAAAAGCATATATAAGCAACCTGAAAATAATAAAGATTGGCCACTTGATCAGCAATTTCTGTCCTGTGGTCCTTCTTCACATCTCCTGTTCCATCATTGCTTCCCTACAGGTGACAGGGACCCTGCTGAAGTCTGGCGGGTCAGTACACAAGTCCTGATTTTTCTCCAGGAAAAAAAAAATTAAGTTCTGTTCCAGTATTAGCAGCTATAGGATCTGTTCCTTTGTATGAATTTCTGGTTGCAGCTACTCAAGGCAAAGATTCCAGAGTTTGGCTCACTGCTTTATGGAGGCCAGACTCATCTAAACACTCATCTAAACTTCGGAAGAGATGCCTCAGAGTCATGTCTCTCCATGGCAGTCATACATGTCCAAGATCTATACAACCCCAGGACCTCACTTCCTTCACACAGAAGAAGGTTTTGAGATTTCTATGACAGCCATCTACTCCTTTAGAGATAGCATGGTTCACCGTGGTTCAAATCTGCCTTACTATAGCATTTCAGTAATTCTGAGGGATGAGTATCTTTTTATTAGATGTAGGATGATTTAGAAACAAGTTAAGGGATTCTAGGAGCTTCATACATGTAGCTAATATACAACTTCTTCAGAGACTGCAAAAAAACAAAACAAAAAAAAAACAAAAAAAAACCCAAAAAAACCCAACCAAACCAAAACAACCACAACAAAAACACAAACATGACCCATAGGGAACGTATCTATTAACATAACATTAAAAGTAAGATTTATAAATAATTTTCTTTAAATTACCCAATAAAACAAAACCAACTTTTTTATTTTGTGTAAACAGGGAAAGTATGTTTCCATTCACCACAGCTACCCACAGTGAACGATAAAACACCGACACAGCCATGGGTAAAGGCAGCCCCTCTTAAAAAATTAAAAACTCATAGAAGTTAATTGAAATCAGATACAACCTGAGCCAGACAATTTTAGTTTTCTCTTTTTAAAAAAACAAAAAACAAATCTTAAAGCAGGATGTTCAAGCTTCAGACAATGTTCCTGAATAAATTCCTGAAATTCTTATTAAAGTTCCAATAATGGTACAGAAAAATGAGTAAAATTCTAAATAAAGATTAGATATTATTTATTTTTCTACGACTTGTAATAAATGTACAATGTTAGCATAAAATGTTATAATGAAAAAACTAGGTGCTGGATATGACTTCTTAATTAATCTACTCAATTTTCCTGTAACTTTATTTACTTCACACCCCCTCCCCATGAAGTAGAAAGCCAGAGAGGGTGATGTTTTCTGTTTGAAAGCTCTTTCTCAGGATTCTTTGATTAGGGAAGGGGTTGGGCCATTGTACCTTGGCTAGACCACTTCTAGGTCTCTCTTCTAGCTCTCCCAGAATAAATTCTTCCTGTAATAAAGCTCGCCTGGGAAAGCTCCTTCAACCCTTAATAAAAATCCATCTTTTCCCCAGTGGCTGGCCCACAATTCAGGAATCTTAAATCTGTCACACCTGATGAATACCCATCACCTTTTGTGACCTAGTCTCACCAGCTGATCCAAGTTTGCCAAGCTATATTTTCTCTGTGAGTCACCAAGGCCAGCCATTCCCAAGTCAGCTCAGAACTATTTCTACCAGGGCTTCAGGGTACCTGCAGACAGTGCCACTACAGAACCACAGAGGGGACAGCAGTAACATTCAACTAGGAGCAGCTGCTTCATGCTCTCAGGGGCGTCCATCTCTCTTTCTAGCCCCATCTCAGCTCAGCACCCAGGACAAAGCTAGAAGCTGGGACCTGGACCCATTTAGTGTGAATCCAAACTCAGAACACCTGAGTCCCCACTGTAGCGATTCAGACACACTTGTGAGCACACAACTTGAGTCAGGGTTTCGGTCATTCAACCAAACTCCCAGAGAAAAGTCTACTGGCCTTTCTAAACAACACAGCAATTAGGAATCTTGGCCCTCACTTAGTGGCTAAAACACAGGCTCACCACTGCGCCCTCTTGTGGATATACCCAGATCTACAAGGAGTAACCAGTACAGGGCTCCTCCTTACCTCTGTGTCACAAGCCAGAGTCTGTCTTTCAACCCTCTGCCTTCTTTAAGGCCCTGCTCACTTAGCAGAGCTGCCTGCCCTTAGTCTTGGTCTCCTGATGGGTTGTTGCCCTCCCTTCCCCATCTGGAAAACTTACTCAGATCCGAACTTTCCCTACTTTCTGCTGATCCTTATTTACCTGGAACTGAAAAATGAATGGATTTTCCATTGACAAACTTTTAAATATTGAATGGCCTTTATTGATATATTAAATTACCAATTAATTCATTTTGTACGGTGGGGAAAGATCGGTGAGGTAAGATCTTTGAGGTGTTAGTTCAGTGTTGACCTGCTGCATGTGGGATGGGTTATGACATGCATGAAGCCTTGTCACGAGCCAATTGGAGTTTGTGGTGTGGAGTTTAAGTAGGTCTAGGGATAGATGTGAAACACGGGTCAGTTATGGGTAGATGATTAGTAATGCTACAAAGGGGGAGGGGCCAGGGAAGGGGCGAGACAGAGGTGGAATGGCTCTAGAACAAAATACTGATAACTTGATAGGGAACGATCAGTCTGAGACTTAAGATGTAAGAGGTACATGATAGATGTAGGGATGTTAGGCATGAACGTTTGCTCAGGGATGGAATGCTTAGTGGTATTGTCTGATGACATGATTGGTGCTTGGATGAATGGATGCACACAGAGCTGGAAGAACACAGAGAACTCAAATTATTAAATTGGAAAATGTTTTCTATATGGGACATTAGATCTAGGCCACAAGTCCGCTACGGTAAAAAGCAGATGGTACTTAAGAGTGAGTGTGTTGTGCGTGTATTTACACCAGAACACTCTGCATGCATTACTTTAAAATAGACATCCTCATTTCATTAACTCATCCCCAGAATACTTATGATAGAGATTATCTCCAAATTTATTTTAAAAAATAAGCAAAGCCAGAGTTCAAGTTCATTTTGATTCATTCTTGCCCAGCACTCAGTCAGTGTTTCAAGGTTTAGATCTTCATTAGCAAGTACATGAAGGTTGTGGAATGATATTTTATAAAATTATGGATATGATATGTGACTTCCATTGCTCATGAGAGGAATGACCTTCACAAACATATTTAAGAAACTGGACAAAATTTAAAATTCCAACTTGGAAATTGTGTGAGTAACCAGCCTTGGTGGTGAATTAACAGTCACAAAGAGGAAAAGATGCAGATGGTGAACTGTGATGATATTTTGTGTATGTTCTTGATGTGGATGTATTTCTGTATCCCGTGAATATCATTTGTCAATAAAATGACTATTCTGGCCTATGGCAAGGCATCTTAGAAGGAAGCAGGAAATCTGAGTATAGAGAAAGGAAAGGGAAGATTAAAGAGAGACATGATTTAGCTCTCCAAGAAGCAAGGTGTAAAGAAATAGGTAAGCCACTGGTCATGTGGCAGGACAGATTAATGGAAATGATTTGAATTAAGTTTCAAGAGCTAACTAGTAATGTGCCTGAGCCATAGGCCAAGCACATGTAATTAATATAAGTATCTGAATCAATTTTGTGGGACTGTGGGTGGGTTCGGACCAAGGTGCTAGGCTGGGCCAGAAACATATAAATGGGGGCCCAATGTTGGTAACATACACTCACATAAAGCTTTAGAAAGCTTAAAATGAGATCACAGAAACAGAGCTTCTGAGTTGTGTCTCTGATGTGAGTCATGGTACAGAGATGGAGTGGTGTGCAGGCTTGAATTATAAAATGGCCAGCTTGCGGCAGGCAGTTTAAGCTTCAACAAGGCCAGTTCCTGAAATCTCATAGGAGTCTCAATGTAAGCAACAAGCTGCATATGATGGACTTAAGGTTTCTGTTCATACAGGCAAAAGGGGAACAGAGTCAAAGACAGCATCTTGGTAGCAGCATTTACTGAGAAGGCTCTGTTTGCTGGCAGTGAGCAGAGACACAGCTCCTTTGAGAGTGGCTTTCCAACTCAGCCTTAGTGGTAAAAACTGGGGCTCTTTAAGAGACCCTGCTGCCAAATAAGTAAACAGGTTTAGTGAGCAGCTGGAGACCCTGCTCTATTTGGTGCAGTGTGGACCCTAAGATTACCCAGAGTTGGGGTAATACCTCTGCCATGTTGGGAAGCCAAGTGGGGCAGAGTCAGCAGTCTAAGCAGTGCTTTACAATCTCACACTTTAAAAGCTCTTCTGGTTGGAAAATGATTAAGGATACACAATAAACAGATTGAGATGGAGAAAACTTCTAAGTGGCTTATAATGCGTGTAAAAGTGAATGCATACACTGGGAGAGAAAAAAAGGGTAGCGAAATTCCTAAAAAAAGAGAAATATAGTTATATAAATATAATAAGCCACATAAAAGTGGAACATACACAAAGAGTTTGGATTTGGTTGTTATTATATTTTCTTTTATTTTTTAAAAAAATGTTAGTGAGATAGCATTTGACTATAAAGGCTGCTAGTTAAATAAACATATATATTCTAAAGGTATCTTGATATTGAAATTTGGTTCTAAGGATAGGTTGCTTTGGAAAAGAGGTTCTGCTTTTGTTTCCACAGAAGATGAGAACCTGTGGATTGATTCCAGGCTAATATGGTTTGATCAAGGAAGACACCCTGGAAAAAGTCTCTGATGGGAAGAGATGGCCACCTGAACTTCAAGGCTGCAGACTAAGATGATGCAGCCTCAGGACCCTCCTAAGATTGCCAGCACCTCTCAACAGTAGGAAGTAGTAATGGAAAGCTATGCTCAAATTTCCAGAATAATGTTTATAAATGTTTGTTTTCATTATAAATGGTTAATGGTCGTAGTCAATCATTTTCTAGGAAAAACAAGAGGATAAAATATAGGAATGATCAAAAAAAATTATTGAATCTACTTTAATCCAAAATCAACTGTTAATCTCAAAATACTTTACATTGATATGGATGTTAGTTTATTGGCACAAATTCAAGGTCAATTTTGTTATACAGTATGTATATTTTTACTTTTATTTATGATGTTACGCTTATGCAATTCCTTTAAAATTGTAAGGTATAATTAAAAATGCATATTAATAATTGTCTATAATAACTAAACTTACAGTCATGTTAGTTTTTTTTGTTTAGATATACAAAGATGTATTTCAATTAGAGGGGTAATCTTCAAACATTCAAAGACCTACAGAATATGGCATTTAAAATATTTTAAGAACTTAGATTTTTCTGGACAGTGAGACAGGTCTGCTCCTAGCAGCACCAATCTACTTCAAAAGAATGATGGGCATTGAAGAAACTCCATGTGTGTAGTAAGGGGTTTCTGGCCTGGACTTTTAGGCCTAGCCTGTAGGTTAACGCTCACAGACCCACAGACCCACAGAGACACACAGATGCTCACAATAGTTTTAGTCTGATCAGCCTGAGGCCTAGGCATATAACTTGCTAAGTCTTTATCCTTAATCTAACCCATGACTCATATCCTCTTCAGCCATGGGGCTCAGTATCTTTTTTCAGAGCAGCATAGTTGTCCTCTGCTTCTTCTGGCTTCTCTGTGGCATTTTACTCTGTTCTTCCTGTTTCCAGAGTTTTCTTAGTCTGGTAGTCCCACCCCCACTTTCTGTCTGCCTTTGGCCAATCAGCACCTTTTATTAAACTGGTGGGTAGGGCAGTTATTTACAATGAAACAACATAATCCCCCTATTAGAATGTAGTGAATGTGTATGCCAGTTCTGACACAAGAGAGGCTTCCTTTCATAAATACATAAAGGTTGGGACTTAAAGAACCAGTGATATAGTAGTTCAACCCTGTGTTCATATTTGTGTACTAAAGGGGTATCTAAGCAAAACAGTTAGGATTTAAAAAAAATGTCTAGTTACTTTTGTTATTTCAACAGAAACAGTCATCTATAAGAGGAGAATGAGTTGCCTGTTAATTTTGGGGGATTTTAAGAAGTAAAAACATTGGTCTTTTCAGATTAAATATTTAGCTATGATATTATAAGTTATGACATTTTTCTATATTCAACTTGTCTGATAGAAATCACCCTTTCCCCTTTCCCCCGCAAGACAGGGTTTCTCTGTGAGGTCCTGGCTGTCCTGGAACTCAATTTGTAGGCCAGACCAGCCTCAAACTCAGAGATCTGCCTGCCTCTGCCTCTGAGTACTGGGATAAGTGTATGTTCCACCCCACACAGCATCCTTGTTTTTTTACGCCACATTTCCCACTGACTGAAGCAGAAGCGTTTGCTGAGAGTGCATGGTTGAGAACTGTTTCATGTGGAAGCCTTGTGTATTTTCAGGAGAGGATGCTCCACCAAGCTTCTTAGTTTCCTTGGATTTTCTAAGGAGATAATGTCTGATCAAGGTAGGTGGGTAGAGGAAGGAGGGCACTAGCACTTAATCATTGTCCTTCCTGATAAACTAGGACTTCACTGTATTTGTTCCAGTCTGGTCATAACTAGAGAATGACCGGTCCTTTTCATGGTCACTAGATTTCACTGAGGATGAGACCTTGATATTTACCTCAGGGTGAGGACCTAAGCATAAGGCTCTTTGCAAAAGTTTCTATGGGACAGCATTCCTTCCTCTGTAGCTGCCAACCGAATAGGGAAGCTACATCAAGGGACAGTTCCTATCAGAGATCTTGCAGACAACCCAGCACCTGATGCCTTTATCTGCTTGGGGGTCCAGGAGGTATCTGAACAGTGCTAAAGAGACAAACATGTCACTCCAGCCCATGTAGGCCTTGAATGGATGTTCCTTCAGCCTCTAGTAGTCCCCTCAACTTGTACTATAGGGCTGCATCAACAAGCCTAGGATAAGTCTCTACCAAAGGTTACTTTTTCTTGTTTTTAATTCAGAGCATAGTATATATGTTAAATAGCCAGTCAATGATTTGAATTGAAATAGTGTCTCTAGTGGAAAATGATGGACAACTTGTGACTTGTTGGAAAGACAAAGAAAATATTTACATTATTTCCTTTCTTTCCTTGAGACTATCTTATGAAAAAAGCATGTGAAAATGGAATTTACACAGCCAAAACATATTTAAAATCATTCTCCTTTTACTAGCTCAGATGTTGTCATGCAGAGTATCGTGATTCTTCCTAAAATAGACCCCCCTAATTACTAATCGCACACGTAAAACCTCAACATCATTGTCACAGAACTGTCAACTGTACACAGTCCGTAGCAAACAGACATATCCCAGGTACAAAACTTCTCAAACATGCAAAGAATGTAGTCTGAAGGCAGCTACTGTTGATTAAAATTTCTTCAGAGAAATATTCACTGACAAAGGTATTTTTGTCCCTAAGGATTCAGGGGAGGTCAGAAAGGCAGGAGATACTTTTAAGTGACCAAACTGGCTGTCCATTAGTGTGGCTAGGACACTCCCCATCCAGAAGTGGAGCTTCTGTGGAGCTAGAGCAGAGCTTTAAGCTTGCTCTGCTGGCCACTGTGTGCAAGAGGGATGGGCACAGAGTAACCCGCATCCTGTCCTAGGCAGAAACCAGAGATAGGAGGGTACCAACTCCATCTCTATCTGTTCCTCATCTTGTCAAGTTAGATCCAGAAGTCCATACTTTGAAGTCATGTCATTTCATCCTGGCTACTATGGACTACTATGACTGACGGGTGATACTAGTTAGTAGTATTAGGTACGAAATAAATTGCACCCTTTGTGAGGCCTTACCTTTTTGGAAGGCCTGGGAGTGTGTTGGGTGTGAAGGCTCGGGATGGAGAGCAGGAAGAAAGATGAGAGGAGGGATCTGTAGTTGATATGTAAAATGAATATAAATATATTTTTTAAAATTGCAACCTTGATAACCACTGAGTGTGGTCTTGGGATGCAGTTCAGTTGGTAGAGTGCTTGCCTAAGACACACCAAGCATTGGGTTCAGTCCTCAACAACCTAAAGCTGGGGATGGTGGTTTATGCTTTGAAGGCTGTTCTTCTTACCCAAATTATTTTCACTGACAACTTTGTTTATGTCATCAGCATCTGTAAGAAAGTCAGTGGAGAGTTGGATATAACCAGGAACACCATTACCTACCACTACCAAGTGTATTGCTTTGAAGGCTGTTTTTTCTCCTTACCCAAGTTATTGTCATCATTTTCATCCACTCAGGCAATAGCGGTTAGGAAGCTCGCAAATTCAAGATCATTCTTGACTACAAGGCAAGTTGGAGGCCAGTGTGGGATACATGAGACCTCTTGGAGACAGTTTCTACCCAACACTTAAGTCTGATTGAACCGGCACAGTGCCCAGTCAGTGTACCACGTTCTCCCTGGATTTTTGCTAAGTAGACTCACTGTACATACCAGTTACCTTCATTTTTTATAGTTCTGGTGTGGATTCATCACATATAAGTTTTGTCTGCACCCTTGTCTGTAGACTATCCTGTTGAACTCTTTCAAATTTAAATTGAAAATGAGCAGAATTGCTTACTTAGCACTAGAGCATATTGTGCTAAACATGCACATTCCTTTAGACAGAAAACCTTGTAGATAAAGGTATCGCATGATTAGCTCTTTCTAGCCACAAGTTCTAACCTCTCCTGTGGGGTGCTCTATAGCCTCTGACCTCCAATTGGAGTATGTCTGGGATGCCTCACACTGCAATGCTCCTGGACTTCAGCCATCCCACCATTCATCTTCCTGGTTCTCATACAAGGTTAGAGATCATGTGAGGATGGTGGGAAGGCAAGATGGGAGAGAGTTCCCCAGCTGTGCACAACTTTACCAACACGTGAGCCCAGACTTCTCGACTACAGGATTGTAAGAAATAATGTCTGCTTTGCTGCTCACCTCATGGGATTTTTTTCATGGCCGCCCAACCGACCAGTTCAAGATACCTCTGTTATATAATTTTTAAAAATCTTATATGTCACGTTCAACCTCGCCAACAATGACAACGCAACACCAGGCTCTTCTTTCAGTAGTTTATTCAGGACCTTGAAACTTCTTCTACTGCTGCTGGGGAAAACACGCTCTCAGCTAAATACCTTCTGGACTGCTAATCACGGGGTGCCACGTGGGCCATACCAATAGATCCAGGTGCATGGAAGCAAGCCACACCTGGAAGCAAGCCACACCTGGAAGCAAGCCACAAGCTTAGCCTTAGCCAAATAAAGAGTTGTTTATCTCAGAGAGTGCTCACCATCGGGAAGGTGGAAGGTGGAAGCCAGCACCATCTTTAAGGTGCAGCCACACAGCTCTCTACAGTTCCCCCTTTTTGTTTTTATACAGGAATTATCAGGTGAGCATAGAGGTCTACTCGCTGTTGTGCAAGTAACATTTCCCAAGACTCCTTTTGGGGTGTCCCCCTAGGGATTATGGGACTCGTTCAACACCCTTTTTTCACAGAGGTGGGACATTAGGGTGAGAAACCCACATGAAAGCAGACATGTTCTCCTTGAGCCCTCCAAAACATAGCTGAGGTGCTCAACTGCAGTGCACTAGCCTCGCAACCTGCAAGAAACATTACTCTTTTAAGGCAGCTAGCCAAACATAGGGGGACTGTCCAGTCTCTACGGCTACAAAGGCTTGGGCAATCATGGCCGCATCCCAGCACTGTCTGGTCCTAATGCGGCAAAGGCACCACAGGCAAACCCCAGAGACCAGCGCCATCAGGCCAGCTATAGCTCCTAGTCCCGCCCATTCCTTCAGATGATCCATGGCAACAGCAAACCAGGTAGCCAATCCCTCAGCTAGTCCAGCATTCATCCGGGTCGAGTTGACAGTCACGATGGCCACCCGGAGATCTTCCATCAATTTTTCCAACTATCCTGCCCAATTACCTAAAAGGTAACTTGACAATTGTTTAGATAAATTTGCAGCACAGGTACTTATCAGGACGAGTGCCAGAATTCTCATCTTTCCCTTCCTCCGGTTGGACCTTCCTGGTCAGCCATTCTGGAACCCACACTGGATCTCGCTGATCCTGAGGAAAAACACAGACAGACCCTTGTGCCCAAGTCAGCATGGGATCAGGCCCTTGCCAGACGCCCATCAGTATGTCCTTCCATTTAACAAGGTCTCTACATGTGCCGTGGGAGTCTTGATGTCTGTCTGCAGCAGAGCGCCCATAGGCATCCAAATTTAAAAAATTAATGGTAAAGAGAGCCAGAGAAAGTCTCTCCTTTGGGGTGCGGCTGTGGCCTATTCCCCCTTTTTGTTTTTGTAAACATTCTTTTAATGTGTGGTGGGCTCGCTCAATGATGCACTGTCCTTGGGGGTTTTATGGCAGGCCATGAAAAAGTTGCACCTCCATCTGGCGGCAAAAGGAGGAAAATTGCTGGCCTGCATAAGCAGGCCAATTATCAGTTTTAAGTTGTAGCAGTTTGCCCCAAGCTGCCCAGGCCTCTAGGCAGTGGGCGATAACATAGCGGGACTTTTCTCCAGTCATCGCTGTAACATGCATGACTCCTGAACAGGTGTCGACTGACACATGCACATATTTAAGATTGCCAAACTCTGAAATGTGGGTAACATCCATTTGCCATACCTTTAAGGGAAGTAAGCCTCGAGGATTCAAACCAATGCTGGGGGGGGGGGCAAAATGGACAACACATTACGGACAATTAAGGACAATCTGCCTGGCATCCGTACGGGAGAGAGAAAATTTTTGCTGCAATGCTTTGGAATTCACATGGAAAGAGTCATCTAGTGAAGAGCCTAGAAATACCCAGTCCTTTCGGGTATAAACATCTACCTTGGCATTGCCTTCACTCAGGGGCCCAGGCAATCCTGTATGAGCTCTAATATGTTGAGGGAAAAATACACGAGGCCCTAACTTGAATTAAGGACTGCAGTTGTTGAAACAACGCACAGACCGGGCTAGATCGCTTAATGGGGCCAGCAGCTTCTAACACCTTAAGAGCATTTACAACATAGGCAGAATCTGAAATTATATTAAAGGGAAATGGGCAACTCTTGAAAACCTCTACAACTACCTGGAGTTCCACCATCTGTGGTACCCCAGGGGAAAACTGGTATTGAACAGATGGCTGTGTCTCAATCATGTAAACTCCGCATTCGATTTTGGATCCATCTGTGAACACATTGACAGCCCCTGGGATAGGCTGAGAGGCTGTCACTTTAGGAAAAACTACAGGATGTTCCTTTAAAAAGGTCATAATTGGATGTTGGGGGTAATGATTATCAATCTCTCCATCAAAACTACATCTAAGCACTGCTCAATCATCAATGGTAGCACATAATGTGGAAACCTGAGCAGCAGTGTAAGGTACAATTATAGAGGTAGGAGTGATCCCAAAAAAACTGGACGGTTTGCTGTATTCCACACAAAGCTAAAGCGGCTACAGCAGCAGGATAATACTCAAAAGATTTAGCTGGTGAAACTTTTGGATGTATTCACAACACCGGCCCCTCCTGCCACAACAATCCTGTAGGCTGGCAAAGGGTCGGGAGCATGCACAAGATAACTTTCTCTACATCTTGTATCCTATACAGGAAGGCATCCTGCAGCCGCTTCTCCACCAAATTTAGGGCTGCTCTTGCTTGTGCATCTAGCCGTCTGGGGGAATCTAGGGCTGGATCGCCCTGTAAAACATCACAAAGGGGTTTTAATTCATAATTAGCCAATTTTAAAAATCCTCGAATCCAATTAATATCTCCCAATAACTTTTGAAAATCATTTAAAGTACATAGCTTATCTTTCCTCAATTCTAGTTTTTGTGGGCTCACCTTATCAGGAGTAATTCTAGCTCCCAAATACTCTACAACTCTATCTAATTGGACTTTCTCAGGGGCGATAGTCAGCCCCCTTTTTCTGAGTGCTGCCACCAAGGCAAGATAGGCAGACTCTACATCTTTTTTGGATTTCGCTGCCAATAAGATATCATCCATATAATGGATGCATCTAACTTTAGGATATTGCTGTCTAACTGGTTCTAAGGCATGCCCCACAAAAAGCTGACACATGGTGGGACTGTTAGCCATGCCTTGCGACAGGACCACCCATTCATATCTCTGATCAGTCTCTTCATGATTGCAAGACGGTACTGTAAAGGCGAGCCTCTCAGTATCTTGACTACATAGGGGAATAGAGAAAAAACAATCTTTAATATCAATAACAATTATATGCCACAAGGCAGGAAGGGTGGATAAAAGAGGCAGGCCACGCTGTACTGGGCCCATGAGCTGCATCTGTGTGTTTATGGCTCGCAAATCATGAAGCAATCGTCATTTGCCAGACTTCTTCCTTTACTATTAGTCAGCTGGACCACTGCAGCTAAGCCGGCGTTAGTCAGAGGACCTCTCAGCTCTCTGCATACCTTCATCCAAGCCTCTAGCCCCTTGCTCTTGTATGGAGTGATAGCGGCTAACACTCCTTGGTGCACTGTTCGTACACTAGCTGCTTTATTAGGGGCATGCCAACATCTGGATCTCCAAAAGTCCTGCCTGCAGCCTCTACCATTCTGGCAACAAAATCAGAGAAAGGCTCCGTAGGGCCTTGCAAAATCTTAGTGAGGTTGCCACTTACCTCTCCCTTATTAGGTAGAGCTTTCCATGCTTTTATGCCAATCTTGTTGATTTGCTCATAAACTTGTACTGGATAGCCAGTCTGCTGGTTAGCAAAACGCCCTTGGCTGAGCAGCATGTCCCAAGCATTCTGACCTGCAGTGCAATTAGCCTCGGCTTCTTCATTGGCAAATTCGATTAAGAATGCTTTCCAGTCTAAGTATTGGCCAGGGCTTAGGCAAGCTCGGGCAAGCCCGCCCCAATTGGCAGGGGTCATACAGTGTCTGTTCAAAGCTTCTACCTGAGCTTTGAACAGGAAGGAAGCTGTAATGCCATAAGTTCTAACTGATTCGGCCAAGGACTTGATGACTTTAAAGTCCAGGAGACCGTGATACCGATTCCCCTGTGCATCTTGGAACACAGAAAAAGCTACGGGGAGCTCCGCTCTCACTGTTCTCCACACTTCTGGGTTGAATGAATGTCCCCTTCCACCACCCGAGTACGAATATGGAGCGGAGGGAGCTGTTCTGCACTCAGCAGGGCAACATGGAGCCTCCTCAGCCAATGTCTCCTCCTCCTTTTGTCTTTTCTTTTTCTTGATTTTCAGCTGCTGAACAGCTTTAGCGAGAACTGACTCATCCTCTTTGGAGTCTGAAGACTCGGAGGCTTCTAGATCAGTAAGGTCAGGGTACAGGCCCTTGTCTCTTTTATCCCCTCCTGATCCTGCTTCACTGGCTGCCTTTTCTGATCTCTCTCTTGTAACTGTTCTAGGGCTGTTTGTCCACCCTCCACCACCTCACTAAAGCGTTGGTCCTCGAGGCAGCTTCGGATCAGTCTCCAAATGGGTCTCACTCTGGCTCTGAGTGCTGAATGAAGTAGAGCCAAAAAAAATGAGTGTGAAGGAGAAGCGCCCATAGCAAAATCTTTTTCTCTTTCACTTTTGAACTCGCTCGTCAGCGAGCCTTATCTGGCTCTCTCTTTGTCTACTGAGAAGAGCAAATTGTTTTTTCCCCCGCTTTTGTCACGGATCCTCAACTTACCTGAGGACTCTCCGGTGCACCCCCTGACCACTGAAAGTTCTGGGCCTTTGTTGACCATACAGCGAAAACACATTCTCCCTGTACAAGCCACCGCATGTCGCGCGCAACCTCACCAGCAAGGACGATGCGACACCAGGTCTTCTTTCAGTAGTTTATTCGGGACCTTGAAACTTCTTCTGCTGCTGCTGGGGAAAACACACTCTCAGCTAAATACCTTCTGGATTGCTAATCACGGGGTGCCACGTGGGCCATGCCAATAGATCCAGGTGCATGGAAGCAAGCCACACCTGGAAGCAAGCCACAAGCTTAGCCTTAGCCAAATAAAGAGTTGTTTATCTCAGAGAGCGCTCACCATCGGGAAGGTGGAAGGCGGAAGCCAGCACCATCTTTAAGGTGCGGCCACGCAGCTCTCTACACTCATATATTTCTATTTAAAAGTTTTTTTTAACATGCCTACCACTGTTAGAATACTAAAAACAAAGTAATTGCAAATAATGTGCAATTACCAAATATATCACTTCTAAATGAGGCTTTCCTCTTTGAGGGGATGTATAATGCAAAAGTCTTGGAGGCACAAAGAGGGCATTAAATTGATAGCAAAGTGTCTTGGGAAGTCTTTGTCTTTAACACGGGTCTCCCTCGGACTGCCCTGGTGTCTACTGAATCTCAGGGGAAGACAGTGGCAGACGAGAGAATAGCTAGAACACAGGCTACACTGTTGGAAGGACTAGAGTGTGCCAGGAGAGAGCAAGGAAACCAAACTGGGCCATAAGCCCATTCTGAGAAGCAGAAATGGGCCTGAGAGGGGGACCATCTTCAATTCATGTGAGGAAGAAGAGGATTTCTACTTCAATCCAAACCTCAGGGAGAAACCAGCCATAGATATAACACAATATAACATACCCAGCTCCAGGCACCCACAACAGCATGCCATGTGCTGGGCTGAGAAGCCCTTTTGGAGAATTTCGCCCCTTGGGTAGGCTGCACATCATTTTCTTCTCTGTTGACCCACCATGCCCTCTTTACAACTGTTGTCAAATGAAACTGTTTTCCTCTCCATAAAAAAAAGGAAGAAAAGAAAAATCTTAATTACAATGAGTCGGAAATCTCAGTATAAATAAATGTTTGGGTTGGAGTTTCTGACAATTCTTTTTTATTTTTACTTTTTGGGGTGAATATAGCCACTATCTGCCATACCTGCAGTCATCTACCTCATGTGGTGCCTTCAGTTACTGCTCTGCTCCCAAAGAAACACCCAAGCCACCAAACTAAGTCCTTATTATTATTGCTTTCTGAAGTTGCTTAAAAATTATCTGTGGCTCCTCCCAGCCAGCCAGCCAGGCCAGCTAGAAAAGTTCCTGGGTCTAGGCAACAGGGCATAAAACCTGTTCCCCAACATATCTCAGCACCAGCTTGCAGGACCCCCACCTGCAAGACTGACCCGCTCCCATCCTCCCCATTGAACCTTCTGCTCCATAAGCCTCAATCCATTTCCCCAAATCACCCATCCACCCTACCTCAGCTGCATCCTGAGACACAGCTTCTGGAGAGCTTCATTACAAGAGCTGCTCCCTGAGACACAGCCTTGGGAGATCACTAAAGCTTAAGGCTTAGATCAAATTGGATACACTAATAGTGTGAGATTTCAGTACCCTACTCTCAGCAATGGATAGGTCTTCCTGACAGAAACTGAACAGAGAGATAAGGTAACTAGGAGATTTTATTACTCAAATGAACTTAACAGATATATACAGAAAATTCCACCCAAATAGCAAATATAACTTCTCACCATCAGATGAAACTTTCTCTAAAATTGGCCACATACTCAGTCATAAAACAAATATGAATAAATACAAAAAAATGGGAAAAAACCCTTGTATCTTATCAGATAAGGATGGACTAAATTTAGAGTTCAAGAACAGCACAAACCACAGAAAGCCTACAAAATCGTGGAAACTGATCATCTCTTAATTGAAGCACCCCTGAGTCAAGGAAGAAGTAAAGAAAGAAATCAAAGACTTCCTAGAATTTAATGAAAATGAATCCACAATGTACCCAAACTTCGGGGATGCAATAAAAGCAGTGCTTTATGTAGCACTAGATGTCTACATAAAAAATTGGAGAATTCTCACACAGGAGACCTAACAGCACAGCTGAAAGCTCTAGAACAATTAGAAGCAAACTCACCCAGAAGGAGCAGATGACAGGAAACAGTCAATCTCAAGGCTGAAATCAATAAAACTGAAACAAAGAGAAGAACACAAATAATCAATGAAACAAAGGGTTGGTTCTTTGAGAAAGTCAACAAGATAGACAAACCCACTTCCAAACTAATCAAAAAGCAGAAAGAGAATGTCCAAATCAACAAAATGAGAAGAAACACCTAACAACAGACACCGAAGAAATCCAGAGAATCATTAGTTTATACTTCAAAAATCTGTGCTCTCCTAAATTAGAAAACCTAAAAGAAATGGACAGCTTTCCAGACAGGTATTACTTACCAAAATTAAATCAAAGTCAGATAAGTGACATAAATATACCTATAACCCCTAAGGAAATAGGAGCAGTTATTAAAAGTCTCCCAAGAAAAACTATCCCAGGGCCAGATGGCTTCAGTGAAAACTCTACCAGAACTCCAAAAAATTAACACCAATACTCCTCAAATTGTTACAAACAATAGAAACTAAAGGAACATTGCCAAACTCTTTTTATGAGGTTCAGTCACCCTGAAACCCAAGCCACACTAGATGTGATGAAGAAAGAGAATTAGAGAGTAAACTTCCTCGTGAATATTGATGCAAAAATACTCAAGGAAATACTGGCAAATGGAATTCAAGAGCATATAAATGTCAATGTCATCCATCATATAAACAACCTGAAAGAGGAAAAAAAACCCATATGATCATCTCATTAGATGCTGAAAACGATTTGACAGAATCCAACACTCTTTCATAATAAAACTCCTGATGAGAATTTATTCCTGCTGTATGAACTGGCTTCTTGGAGCCCATTTCCTACAGAGGAACACCACCTAACTCAGCTCTGATACTGAGGTGGGGGGAGGACTCAGACAGAACTGACTCACCTTGGGATCCCTTGCCCTCCCTGGGGATGGTGTAAGAGAGACAGAGAGGACAAGGAAGAGGGGAAGGAGGAAAAGCAGTAAAGGGTATGAGAAGAGAGACGTTAAATAAAACAATAGAAAAGAAACAAGGACTGAATAACAGAGTGTTACTATAAGGCAAGTATAATCTCACAAGCTGCTATGTATAAGTTAAAAAAGTAAAAATATCTTAAGGTAAGATTTCTCCAAGTTATTTTAAGAATAAAAGCCCCTCCTTTGGAAACAAGTATTAAAATACCACTATTTTATTTCACTTTTATCTCAAGTACACTGGGCAAAATATTAAGGACTTTGCAATAATATTGTAATCAAGAATAACAGAGGAAGGCCTTTTAAACATCAAAAGAATGGGAAAAAATGTGTAGTCAATAGTGACTTAACCCCAGGCCTCCACCTGCCACAAATCCAAGAAGGTTTTGTGTGAAGATCAGTCACTGTCAATTTTCCTTCATCCCCTCCCCTAAAATAATGTAGAGCCATCCACCTCAAGGGCAAACCAGCATGACTTTTAAACACAGGGCATCACTTAGATGTGACTCCTTCTCCTACTATGAAGGGAAGTCCACACCCAGTGGCCATATTGACAGTGGTTCAGAGATGCTAAAATGGCACCAGCAGTCACTTCTGGAGTAGGAGAAAGGTTTGTTGCATGTTAAGTACCAAGTGGTTCAGGCTCTAGGTATGGAATTTTATAAATGGTTCCTGGTAAACGTAGCACTAATGCTTAATGATAACATGGAGCCCGATATCAGGGTAAAGCTCAGAGGAGCCAGTCACAAGAGACACATATTATCTGTACTGAATCCTCAGGTTGAAAGGCTGGGCTCCTGTACCCTCCCTTCTAAATATCCCTCTCTCAGCCAATCCATATGACTTTCTGTCTCAACCTGGGCTTAAAGGTGTGTTTGACTTCCAAGTACTGGGATCAAAGGACTAAGAACCAAAAGTGCTTTAATCCAAAGGATCAAAGGTGTGAGCTGAGCCCTAAAGGAAAAAGCAGAAGAACTTTGGCCTGAGTGTTGGAGGCCACAGGCCCCAGCTCCGCTAGGTGGCGCTTTACCTGGCGCTGACCGACCCGTCTGAGTCATAGAGAGCGCATGCGCTTGTTAATCTCGCGAGACTGGTCTGGTTTCTCCGCCTTTCCCGTGGCGTCATGGGATTCTGAACTGCGACCAATAGGAAAGGATTTCGTCTAAAGCAAGAGCCGTTTGGTCATCTTAAAACCGGGTCTTCCTACCTCGTGGCTCTCTCTCCTCCCCTCTCTCTCTCCGCCCCGCCGTGCCCACGGACGCCAGCCCGGCCCGGCTTCTAGACACGGGCTCAGGCCACGTGGCTGATGGCCTGGCCCAAACCACGCCGGGGCCTAGCTCTCTCTCTCTCTAGCCTTATCCCTCCTCACTGAGGCCTGTCGCTGCGGGTTCCTGCGCCGCGGCGGTCTCTTTATCCCCTCCTCTCTCTGCTCTTCTCTCCATTTCCCACAAGCTAAATGCTTTCCCCAAAGATATATTAAAGTTATACTGCAGAAGGATCCTAAGCGTGTGTGTCACGTGTCTTTCCTCGCGGGCGAGAGATAGGCGCGGAACAAGTGGTGCCGAAACCCGGGAATTTACATCGTTTGCACCGCCAGACAGGATTCAGAACTGCGGACAGGTTACTCGGAGAGGTATGTCTGAACTAAACTTTGGTTTGGGACTTTTGAAAGGATTTTTTGAGGCTTGTCTTGGCAGTGCTGTTAATTTTAGAAGATAAAGCCTGTAAAGATCTAGTAGCTAAAGGGCGAGGCCTGATAGGGAGAGTTCAGGACATGTCAGAAACCGGGAGCCGTGTGAGGTTAGGCGCGCGCCAAAAAAGTGAAAAAAGACCCCCGGAAAAATAAAAGATATGGGGGAGTTAAGAATACTCGATAAGTAAAAAGGACCCCCCAGAAAAATAAAAGATTTGGGGGAGATAGGGAACCAGAAACTAAAGGTACGGAAACTTGAAAATAGGAATACTCGATAAGTTAAAAAGGACCCCCCAGAAAAATAAAAGATTTGGGGGAGATAGGGAACCAGAAACTAAAGGTACGGAAACTTGAAAATTTAAATTTAAAGTTTGGCTCCTCGTGGTATGAGGAAAGACAGGGCCTGGGGCGGTTAAGACAAAGACAAACCACGCCCAAGATTCATAGGCAAAGACAGGGCCTAGGTTTTTCTTAGGCTGCCACTGAGGCAGCACGACCTATACCTTAAAAGACAGAGGTGCCGGTATGGGTTCCTCAGTGGCCACTGACCTCTGACAAGCTTAAGGCAGTGATTGAGCCTGTTGTAGAACAGCTTGCTAGAAAACATATTTTTAAGCCCTCCACTTCTCCATAGAATATATTAATTGGCTTAGACCTTTTTTGAAAATTCCCACTGCAGATTTAAAGCCTTTGTTTGATGTTTCCTGGAAAAATTGATAATCATCCTAAATATCCTTTGTTACAGTTTGGCTTATCACCCTGTGGTATATCCACGTGTTACTTCCTCAGTGCCTTTAAAAGATGGCTTAACTGTATATACAGATGGCTCAGGAAATGGAAGGGGTGCTTATATTATAAATTCACAGACATTTTTCAAAGATTTTGGTCAAAAATCACCCCAGATTGTTAAATGTCTAATTGTGTTAGAAGTTTTACAAAAGTTTGATTGTCTGCTTAATATTGTGTCTGATTCCCATTATGTGGTAAATGCCCTTCAGTTACTTAAAACGGCCAGTGTTATTAATCCTTCCAATACAGTGTCTGCTCTGTTTTATACCATAGCCCTTCTATATTACCCATATACGGGCACATTCGGGACTCCCGGGCCCTATGAGCAAATAATTTGGCTGACCAAGCTACACGCCTGGTCGCTGCTGCCTTTGCTAATCCGTTGTAAGCTGCAAAAAGCTTCAATTTATACATGTTTCTATTGAGACCATACATGTTATTCAACATTGCTTAGAGGCATAAAGCGCCTGGGGCAAACCAGCTTGCCTCAAGACTGATAATGGGCCAGCTTACAGCTCCCAAAAATTCGCCCAATTTTGTACACAAATGCAAGTGGCACACCTTACCAGGTTACCATACAACCCTCAAGGACAAGGCATTATTAAACGTGCACATCAGACCTTAAAATCCTATTTGTTAAAACAGAAAGGGGGAATATAAATGAAAAGGCCCGGATCCTATTTTAATAAGATCCCGGGGAGCTGTCTGTGTTTTTCCACAGGATAAAAAAAAATCCAGTTTGGATCCCAGAGCTCCTCGCCTTCTCCAGTTGATGTGTTTGGTGACAGCGATAGAAGATAATGCCCACCTTCCCTCTGCCAATGCCGGTGATGTATAAAGATTTAGACATAGCTTTAAAGAAAATAGAAGTTTGGGGTTAGAGAGAAGTTTATGTTTTAGTTAAAAATAGTTCAGATATATTACTAAAAATTTCTCGGCAGCCTGACAAAGGAAACAGAGTTTAATAAAACCAAAATTGGCTTCCTTTTGCTCAGGCAGGCCAGATAAAAATTCAATTTTACCATATAACAGTTGCCAATCCAAAAATATAGGTTGGGCCACGCCTAAAATATTTTCATTTCCTCCCAATCTGGCCACCATTTATTTAGATTGTTAACAATGCCTCAGAAATTATAGACAAATTTAGATACAAATTTGATAATTGCCTTTATGCCTTATGCTGAGATGCTCAGCTTTATTTCTTTGCAGCAACGGCCCACATGCCACGATTTGTGCCCACGCCACCGTGGTTCCCCAGTAACTCACAGCCATTTAGACAAAAAAGAGATTTCAGAATCTCTGCTGGTATTATAAAATTCATTGTCACAGCTGCCATAGGGGCCTCAGTGACTGCCTCAGCTGGTGCACTTTCAAAATAGTGCAGACTGCACAGGCGGTTAACAAATTGTCCACCCCAATAATTGACACAGTTGAGGTGTGAACAATAACTTACTGGCTTATACATAACCTCTATTCAATATAAAAACTTTACAAAGACAACTAATCTTTCGAAGAGCCTCTCTCAATTTTCTTACAGAATTGGTCGTCTAAGTTTGAACAGACCCTTCGTGACCTGCAAGTGGCGATCGTCCAGGCCAATTCCACTCGGCTAGACCTGTCGCTGACCAGAGAGCTCACTCCATAAATCCCCTCTCCTTCCCCTACTCCAAAAAGTGGGTGGGGGTGGATATGTCTGACCTGGCCTTTTGCGGAGGACTAGTCATTCTTCCCTAGACGGTTTGCAAGTTCAGAATCCAAAGTCAGAGAAACAAAGCAGTTTCGGCTCAAGCCTTAATGGCTCTAGACTCAGAAACCTCGATAGAGATATGACTATTATGCTAAAGCAATAGAGATATTGTGGCTTAGACAGCTCCTACACACTGGGTGGAGCGTTCAGCCCGTGTCCTAAGAGGGATGCTGAGCCAAGGGCATCGCAGGGTACATACCTATGTCCCGAGAGACACATCGTCTTGCATAAGGGTACCTGCCTTAACCCCCTTCCCAGCAAAAGGCAGAGGACAGGCTAGGGGCATCTCGATCTGTCGAGGGATTAGGGGTGACCCCCACGCAAGTCCACAATGTGTTCTGGGAGATGATCACTGTCTCCGCCCTCTTTAGGACTTTCTCTTGCTTAATATTTGAGAAGGGTGAGATGTTGGAGGCCACAGGCCCCAGCTCCGCTAGGTGGCGCTTTACCTGGCGCTGACCGACCCGTCTGAGTCATAGAGAGCGCATGCGCTTGTTAATCTCGCGAGACTGGTCTGGTTTCTCCGCCTTTCCCGTGGCGTCATGGGATTCTGAACTGCGACCAATAGGAAAGGATTTCGTCTAAAGCAAGAGCCGTTTGGTCATCTTAAAACCGGGTCTTCCTACCTCGTGGCTCTCTCTCCTCCCCTCTCTCTCTCCGCCCCGCCGTGCCCACGGACGCCAGCCCGGCCCGGCTTCTAGACACGGGCTCAGGCCACGTGGCTGATGGCCTGGCCCAAACCACGCCGGGGCCTAGCTCTCTCTCTCTCTAGCCTTATCCCTCCTCACTGAGGCCTGTCGCTGCGGGTTCCTGCGCCGCGGCGGTCTCTTTATCCCCTCCTCTCTCTGCTCTTCTCTCCATTTCCCACAAGCTAAATGCTTTCCCCAAAGATATATTAAAGTTATACTGCAGAAGGATCCTAAGCGTGTGTGTCACGTGTCTTTCCTCGCGGGCGAGAGATAGGCGCGGAACTGACATTTTGACTTCAGACTCCATTTTTCTGTAGTGTAAAACAAAGTTCAGTTCCCAAGCCCTAGGGGAACTGAGAACTTTCCAATAGCTGCCCAACCTCCTCTTACACAATAGAAATAGTCATTATGTGCTGCATAAATATTTTTGGTATTATAATAATAGAGCCAGATATTGGGGGAAAGCTGAAATATCAGAGAGATATGGAAGCAAAGCACAGTCACTTAATAGGCACATGACACCCAGCCAACCCACCAGGCTTGTCTCCAAGAATCCTCAGATGCAAGTCTCTCAGAGAGTGGAAAAGGGGAGTGCCAGGGGAGTGCCAAGCAAAGCTGAACTCTTCCCTCTGCTGTCCTCCCAGCTACTTCACCTCCTGGTTCAACTTTTCCAGAGCTAGGATTAAAGGTGTGTGCCACCACTGCCTGGTCTGTTATGCCTTTAATTCACCCAGATGGAAAGGGATCTCTGCCTCCCCAGTGATGGGATTAAAGGCTTGGCTCACCACTCCCTGACCTTCAAGGCTAAATCTATGGGTGTCTCTGTCCTTTGATATTCCAGACTATCTTTTATTAAATATACAATACATCACCAAAATTATGTATCTTTAGTTCTTTAGAAACATCATGGCTGCTCCTACCAGCAGGAGGAGCAAATAAATCTGATTAGTTGGACTGGAAGATTTGTATTTTATATCAGTTGACAATGACAGAACACGTAAGGAAGCCCCTGATGTCCAAATTCTAACTGATGAAAACTGTAACTGCAACGTGGCAACAACTGTTTGTGATTTGTGTGTGTGTGTGTGTGTGTGTGTGTGTGTGTTTATAAACTCCAGTTCTGCTCCTGCTTTGGCTGTCAAGAGAAATAAAGCTCCCAAGTCCTTGTCCTGAGCCCCAATTGATCAGTGACCTGCTTATGTGGTGAATTAATAAAATCTTTGAAACCCATAAAAATCTATTCTAGGATATTTGGTACTGGAATAAAGATTTGGGGGTCCTTTTTTTTTTTTTTTTTTTTTTTAGCAGAGTGAGTCTTTGATGCACTCAACTTTCAATCACAAGTTTTATCAATACCTGAGCAATATCATCTACTTGATCCCTCTGAATGTCCAGGTGAATAGGGCAACATCAGCCTCAAGAGAAAGCAGTAGATGTTGCCATGGGAACTGATCCAGAATCTTGAAAGGATCAATTCAGCAGGGAGGGACAAGGACTTAAATGGAGGAAAAGCATCCCATGGGATCCTGTGTTTGAAAGGTAACATGACTACAGACTCCGCCTCTTCTCCTACATTTGACATGAGACTTGACCTTCTGATGATCAGTTTTGCCATCTTTCCACACTGAATTTCTTATAATTTTAATCAATGAGTTTTAGTTTAAAATTATACTGCTAAGTCTTCTCTAGGACACTCAGGCTCAGGGTTAAAAGTGAGGATCAGATTCTGGAAGCATCATTGGGCCAATGGGAAAACCCAGGCATGGACTTGGTGCTCTCATCAGGCCATGGATGTTCAACTGTAATTACAGAACAGGAGGCCAGGACCCAGTTAGTACAACCTGAGATAGATCTCAAGGAAATGTTGTGAGCACTGATAGGGATTTAAGATGAAAGAAGAAAAATGATTCCTTAATAGTTTAGCGAATTATTCTTGTGTTATATCATTATCAGTGTTCTTAAAAACCTATCCATTCAGAGATAAAGAATTTTGAAAAAACAGAAAAGTATTGTGACTTTTATAGTTTGCTCCCAAATAACATAATGTATAAGCAATCTGTTTCTGTGAAAACTCAGAAGAAATCCCCAGGTGAAGGAATACTGAGCTCACATTGGCGACATACTCCATATACTTCCAAAGGATGCACTCCCTGGGGAAATCAGCCAAGTCAAAAAGTGGTCCACCAACACTTGACCAAGTCATGGCATGAGAACCTGTCGATGTCATACACACAGAAGTGAAGCTTCTGTGTTGCAAGGTCATTGAAGGGAACAGGAAATAAAAACACCTCATTATCTGTTTTCAGTAACCAGGTTAATGCCTGAGAACCTGTATGGAGACCTCAGCTTCCTATAACCCAGCAGCCTTTCCTCTTCATAGTTCATTCTGGAGTGGAAGAGGCTCTATAACCAGAGAAAGCAGGCAAAGTTATCCAAGATGTTCCCCTAGCCTGGGTCTCAGCCCTGCAAACTTGATTAAGCTCTGTCTGGAAATTTGTTATCTTGAAGGTTAGCTGGTGACTGTGGGGATGCTGTAGATTTAAATCCCTCCAGGAGTCCGGATAGGGATCCTTGTCTACAGCAGGAGCTGTGGGCTGGAGGGTCAGCCAGGGGCAAAGGAGCAGTCCCAGATGCAGGAGGGGCAGAGCAGCAGTTCAGAGCTCCAGAAGCCTGCAGGGGGCTGAATCCTCCCTCCAGTGTGGCAGGGAGGGTAAAGACTTCAGGGCTAGAGGGAGGAGCCTCCACGTGTTCATCGTCCCGCCCCCGCACAGGCAGAGCCTCTCCCCATTGGGCGGCATTGCTACAATGGGCATGGACAAGGAATTCTTTTTCAGAGATGTCTTCTGAGGACTTCAGCATTAGCTGGCAAGGCAGCTGCTGGGTTGGACGCCTCCGCGGGAAGATGGCTGAGTATTTGGCTTCTATCTTTGGCACGGAGAAAGACAAGTGAGTGGGGGTGACCTCCCCGGTGGCAAAGGACAGCGCGTGCCGGGCAAGGCAAGGGATGGAGGAGTCCAGTCATGGCAGGCAGAGACACCCTGGAGGCCTTGAGCATCTGGGAACCATTGCCTCCTGGCCCAGGCTGAAGGACTTGGCCTTGGTTCTACTAAGCCTCAGGCTCCTGGAGACTCTGCTCCATTCAACAATCCCAGTGATTGCCTAGCTTCTGATGGGGGAAATTGAGATGTTTCTTGAAAATTTGGGCTTTTAGTGTCTTCTCAGAGAGCAGTGGTACCATCATCACTGAAACTGTGTAGCTGGGGCTGATCACTTGGAGTAGTATAGAGCAAATAATCTCCCTGTCTATCTACACATTAGTGGGCCTACTTTTTGTTGTTGTTGTTAAGATTTGTCTAGGGAGAGAGAAGAATCACAATAATTTGCTTGTATTTGTATGCCACCCTGACACATACTCATATCCAGGGTACTGGATGAAGTTTAGGCTCAAGGACATGTCTTCAGAGGCTTTAAAGGATAATTCCTGCTTTGAATAATAGTAATTCCAGATCAAGTATCTGGCTTATTCTGCTCTGAGTAAGTAGTCACCATCTCCGTGTTCCTGAATCTAGTATAAAGTTTATACAGTTATCTGTGATGAAAAGCCTCTATATTTGCAATAGATAACACTTTTGGTGCCACAATCTCAATGTTGAAAAAGTGCTACTTTGAGACTGTCTGACCAGGCCTCTTTATACAGATAGTCTGTTGTGTTTGAAAGAGCTGAATTTTCTAAAGATCTCATGCCCAAATCAGCAGTCACTGTAGAAACATTTTACTGGGTGTCAGATCTAGGCCAGCTTTTAGAGTATCAGATGGGATAAAATTTGGGTACCTAAGAAGTCATGAAGGAGGGCTGTCTGTGTTGTGTTAAGGATGACTAAAATATAGTAATGACAGGAGAGATTTTTCTCTGTAGTTCAGAGTGGAAATGGCTCTTGCAGAGGACTGGAGTCTGGTTCCCCAAATCGACATGGTACCACCTGATCTCTTGCAACCATCTGTAACTCCAGATCTGAGGATATCCATTGTCTCTGGCTACCACAGGCACCAGCACTTAGATATGCACATACACTCCCACATATACTTTTGGTTTTTGGAGACATGGTTTCTCTTTGTAACACTGGCTGTTCTGGAACTCTCTCTGTAGACCAGGCTGGCACTGAACTTAGAGGTCTGCCTGCCTCTGCATCCTGAGTGCTGGGATTAAAGATGTATCACACCGTGGTCCAAACATAAGTGCTAAATTTAAAATTAAACTTTTCAAGTACTTTATAATAAATATTCAAAGCCAGATATGCTAATATCTGCCTTTAGCCCCAGCAATCTGGAGGTAGAGTTCAAAAGATCTCTGTGATACTGAGGTCAGTGGGTTACAGCACAGGAAGAACTACAAAGAGACCCCGTCTCAATAAATCAGTAGAGGCAGATTAGTTTGGTGTTTTGGAAGAGTGCATTTTCCACATTCTGAGGTTACAGAGAAGATGCCCTGCAATGTAGTGAATGTGTATGCCAGTTCTGACACAAGAGAGGCTTCCTTTCATAAATACCTAAAGGCTGGGACTTAAAGAACCAGAGGCAAAATAGTTCTAGCCTTTAGTTCATATCTGGGTAGTGATATGACAGCAAAAAATTTAGATTTAAAAAAAAATCATTGTTACTTATTTTATTTCAGTATAAACAGCCATCTGTTACAGGACATGGGTTGCCTGTCAATATTGGGTTTTTAATAAGTAAATGAGACTCTTTTTCAATTAAGTATTTTCTATGGTATTATAAGTTATGTTTTTCTAGATTCAGGTGTCTGGTAGAAATCACCCCTTTCCCTTATTCTCTCTGCTCTCTCCCCCCTCCTCCCAAGATAGTTTGTTTGTGTAGCCCAGGCTGTCCTAGAAATCAGTTTGTAGAGCAGGCCAGCCTCAAACTCAGAGATCTGCCAGCTTCAGCCTCTGAGTTCTGGGATAAGTGTGTGTTCCACCACCTCCCAGCGTCCTTGTTATTTTACTCCACATTCCTCACTGACTGAAGCAGAAGCGTTTGCTGAGAGTGCATGGTTGAGAACTGTTTCATGTGGAAGCCTTGTGTATTTTCAGGAGAGGATGCTCCACCAAGCTTCTTAGTTTCCTTTGATTTTCTAAGGAGATATTGTCTGATCGAGGTAGGTGGGTCAAGGAAGGAGGGCACAAGCACTCACTGTCCTTCCTCATAAACTCAGACTTCACTATATTTGTTTGCTGCATGAATTCTGGTTATAACAAAGGAAACTCAGAGCCAGATATTGGGGAAATGCTGAAATATCAAAGAGAGGAAACACCACAGTCAAATCTCACCCAGCTGTCTTCCAGCTTCCTCAGCCTTGCTCCTCATTGCTTCTACTGCCTTCTCTGACTTCCTACACCCGCCTTTAATACTTTCTTCACCCAGTTGTTTCACATCCAGGTTAATATTAAAGGCGTGGCCCCACCACTGCCTGCCTGAGAGCCTGAAACTCTCTGTAAACTAAACTGGCCTCAAACTCAGATCTGCTGGGATTAAAGGCTCAGATCTGCTGGGATTAAGGGCATAGGTCACCACTCCCAGTCTTCCCTGTGCTGGGATTAAAGGTGCCTGATTCTCCTGGATTGACTGTGGGTGGATCTATTCTCTGATATTCCAGATTGGTTTTATTAAATATATAACATATCACTCCATTTTTTCCAGTCTGGTCATAAGTAGAGGATAAGTGGTTCTCTAAATTGTTCACTAGATTTCACTGAGGATGAGACCTTTGATCAGGATGAGGACCTACTTATATGGCTCTTGCTAAGAGTTTCTGTGGGACAGCATTCCTCCCCCTGAAACTGTCAACTGAATAGGAAAGCTGCATCAAATCACAGTTTCTATCAGCATCTGATGGGTTGTCTGCATGGGGGTCCAGGGGGTCTCTGAATCGTGCTAAAGAAGCATTGTTGCAGATGTGCTCATTCATGGTTTCCAAGGCAAGCTGGGTTTCCAAATAGCAATGAGATTTCCAAGGGACCTACTTGCTTCTGACCAGTTTAGAAATTTCCTCTCAGAAATGAGTTTGGAAAGAACCTGGACTCTTTGTTCTTGAATCAATGCCTGATTGACACTGTCCTTATTTTATACACGAAAACATGGACCCAGAGAGTTGAGTATACTTAAAAAATAAAAAAAAAAAAAAAGGCCAAGAAAATATTGAAAGGAGAGCTGGCCTAGAGAAGAAGGAGTTTAGAATTAGGACACTTCTATAGAAAGATGGAGTCACAACCTCTAACAAATGCCTACAAGAAGAAAAACAGCCAACAAGAGCTGCCAAACTTCTGTGGTTAGAAGTAAAGAACCTTGGAAATAGGATTGTTTTAATGATGCTTCTGTCTTATCTTCTGATAAATAATCAGTTTTCCTTATTTTTATTCCCTTATAGAGTCAACTGTGCATTTTATTTCAAAATTGGAGCATGTCGTCATGGAGACAGATGTTCTCGGTTGCACAATAAACCAACTTTTAGCCAGACCGTTGCCCTCTTGAACATTTACCATAACCCTCAAAACTCTTTGCAATCTGCTAATGGTTTGTGCTCTGCTATGAGTGACTTGGAGATTCAGGAGCACTTTGATGAGTTCTTTGAGGAGGTCTTCACGGAGATGGAAGACAAATATGGACAGGTTGAAGAGATGAATGTCTGTGACAACCTGGGAGACCACCTGGTGGGGAATGTGTATGTCAAGTTTCATCGTGAGGAGGATGCTGAGAAAGCTGTGATGGACTTGAATAACCGTTGGTTCAATGGGCAGCCAATCCATTCAGAGCTGTCCCCAGTGACTGACTTCAGGGAAGCCAGCTGCCGCCAGTATGAAATGGGAGAGTGCTCAAGAGGGGGCTTCTGCAACTTCATGCATCTGAAGCCTATCTCTAGAGAGCTGAAAAGGGAGCTGTGTAGGCAGCATCAGAGGAGGTGGTGGAGAAGGAGAGCATGACAGGAGGCAGTTCAAAGACCAAAAGATGGCGATTCTGAGCCCAGTTCTTTACCTTGTGTCTGCTAGACAGTGTTGTAGTTGGTTCACAAGGCAGTTCAGATTAGGATTTTTAAAAACAATCATTTCAAAAAAAACAAATATGGGTTTCTGAGTAAAATATGTAGTGATTTGATTTAAAAAAAATCTCATCAAGTACAGAGTTCAGTGTTTTTCTGTGAACTTTATTCTAGTGTTTTGTTTGTTTAACCAGGTAGATCTTGACATAAGGATCTGAAGTCCCAGAGAAGTCCTTGACAAGCTGATTGATGCATTTGTGGATTTTGATGAGCTATTGCACCCATCATATCTTAAAATGAAGTTCAGCTTCTCACAGGCTTTGCTGTTTCCCCCCCTTCCATCCTCATAGCCCAGTGACCTTGGCTTTGTAATTCGGGTTAATTCTACCAATCCTGGTCAACTGCTCCTGCCTCTGAAGCTGTTGGATATTAAAGTTCAGATTTGACAAGTTGAGTTGTCTTCAAATTGAGTTATGCCTTAACGAAGGGCAAGACACAGCAGAGTTAAACCTCACTGGCTATCTGTCTTCAGAAACTTGGGCCTGGAATGTCAGTGTGCCATTAGATTTTCAGAAGTGCTTATATCTCTGGGTGCTTTCTTTATCATGCACTTTTAAAATGGACTAATGTGCATTAGATCCTATCTGGCTGTTAGGATGAGAATATTTGCACAAACAACCTTCAAGACGAAAATTATTCACCTTCAGATAATTGTTTATGTGTTGTATTAGTAAGAATGAGCCTTTCACAAGTTAGGTGTTCTGCTGGTTGATGCCTATAATTCTAGCACTTGGAAGGCAGAGATAAGTTTTGCCAGTGAGTTCAAAGCCAGCCTAGGCTGCAAAGGGACACATATCTTTGAAAAACAAACCAACCTAAATATTTCTTCCTCTATATTATGTGAAGTTTTCCAGTACTGGCTGGTAGCTTTATAACAACACAAATTTTATTGGGTCAGATAACATTATTTTCTTGTGAGAATAGAGGTTTTATTTCTGTAAAGATTTATGGGAAGTCACACACTACTAAGGGGAAACTTTACCACCCCACTCTCACCAATAGTAGGTTTGTCAGAAAATCAACAGAGAAATAGGGTAACTAACATGTTATGACTCAAATGGACTTAATAGATACCTACAGAACATTTCACCAAAACACAAAAGAGTATATCTTATTCTCATGGAACCTTCTCTAAAAGTGATCACATACTTGGTCACAAAGCAAATCTCAACAGATACAAGAAAAATTGCACCTTATTGGATCTCCATGATTTAAAGTTAGAATTCAACCACAATGCAAATTACAGAAAGACTACAAACTCATGGAAGCTTAATAATGCTCAACGAAATCACCTCTATGTCAAGGAAGAAAAAGAATATGAACACATCCTTAATTCAATGAAAATGGATGTACAACATACCTGATCTTAAGGGCCACTTTGAAGCAGGGCTAAGAGGAAAGTTGATAGCACTAAGTGCCACTTAAAGGATTTGGAGGAATCTCACACTGGCACCTCAGCTACACCTGAAAACTCTAGAACAAAAGGAAACAAGCTCACTCAGGAGGAGGAGACGATAGGAAAAAATTAAACTGAGGGCTGAAATTAATAAAATAGAAACAGAGAACAGAACAAAGGATCAATGAAACAGAGTTGTTTCTTAAGATAGACAAATCTTTATCCAAACTTATTAAAGGTCAGAGAGAGGATATCCAGATTAACAAAATCAGAAATAAAAAGAAGGATGTAACAGACACTGCAAAAATCTATAGAATCATTAGGCCACACTTCAAAAACGTGCACTCCACATTTTGGAAAATATAAAAGACTTGAACAATTTCTTTTGATAGGTACTACGTACAAAAATTAAGTCAAGACCTGATAAACAATGTAGTCGTATAACCCCTAAGGTAGTAGAAACAGTCATTAAATTCTCCTGAACGAAAATAAATAAATAAATAAATAATAAAAAATAAAGCCCAGGGCCAGATGGTTAAAGTGTAGAATTCCATAAGAATTTCAAAGGGCTATACCAATACTCCTCATATTGGACCACACAATAGAAATACGAACATTACCAAACTCTTTATAAGACAACCACTATCCTGATATTGAAACTACACAAGGATAAAGAAAGGGGAATTACAGATCAATCTTCCTCATGAACATTGATACAAAAAAAAAAAACCCCTGCTAAACCAAATCAATGAAGACATCAAAAAAATCTTTCACCATACTCAAATAGGCTTCACCCCAGAAATGCTGTGGTATTTCAACAAAGGGAAATCTGTCAATGTAATCCACCATATAAATAAACTGAAAGAAAAAAAAACACATGATCATATCCTTTAATAATGAAAAAGCTTTCGGCAAAAATTCAAAGCACCTTAATGATAAAGGTTTTAGAAGGATCAGACATATAAGAATATAACTAAACATGATAAAAAGCAAAAATAGCAAGCTGACAGTCAACATCAAATTAAATAAAAACCCAATCCTAGTAAAAAAGGCTGTGCACTCTCTCCATATCTATTTAATATGGTACTCAAAGTTCTAGATAGAGCATTAAGACAAAATAAAATCAAAGGAATACAAATTGGAAAGAAAGAAGTGAAACTTGAACTATTTGAAAATGATATAATAGTGTACATAAGTGTTGGGCTATAGGAATAGTTTGTACATCAAGACTGCCAGCATGCTGGGCTACGTGGCAAGATGTTGCTGTAGCTGCAGTGGTTCATGTGCACAGAACAGTGCACCTCTCTGACATCCATGTGTGGTGTGAGTGCCATTCATCTGGTGGGAAACTAGCTTTTTGTAAGACTGCCAAGAACACCTGGGTACCAATTTATGCACAAGCACTCTGTGAGTCTTGTCTACCACCCGGTTGAAAAAGTGAGCTTCAGAAATGCACCCTACATGACTACATCTCACGCATGGTGAAGCTGGTGTCACTGAGTCAGATGCTAAACATCTACCTAGACATGCTGGGCTGCAGTGGAATGATTGTGTTTGCCCCAGCTTGGTAAGCATGAGGCTGCCCTACAGACAGGAGCACTCTTTATGAGACGCTGAGAGTGACAGGTGTTGAAGGGGAACTCTAGCACAGTGGGGTCTTCCTCCCAGACCAGGAATTAGTCACAAAACAAACCCAAACACCTATTTTTACAGAGGGATCCTCTATTAAAAAGTGACTGTTTTCTGACTTAGGCAAAAAAACAGCAGCAAATAACCTTGCAGATGGCATTTTTTTTTTCATTTTTAAAAGTTCTTTTTAACACATCCACCACTGTTCCCCCTCCCTCTCATCTTCCCAGTCATCCCTGAGGTACCCCCACTACCCATCCTTACATCCCCTCCTCAGAGAGGGTGAGGATCCTAGGGGGACTCAATGAAGTCTGGTATATCCAGCTGAGGTAGGAGCAACACCCCTGCCCCCAGTATCAAGGCTGAGCAAGGTGTTCCTCTGTAAGGAATGGGCTCCAAGAAGCCAATTCCTGCACTAGGAAAAAACTCGGGTCCCACTGCCAGTTGCCCAAGAACTAAGTGCCCAAGCCACACAACTCTCTCCACATTCAGAGGGCCTACTTTAGTACATTGCAGTCACCCAGCTGTCAGTTCCTCAGCTGTCTTTGGTGGTGGAAAGAGAACATGAGGGACTGGATGGTTAAGTTGGGGAGCAACGAAGAGGAAGCAAAACAAAACAACTGTCTGGACAGAGGGGGTTTTGTCGAGTTAGAGAGAAACCTGGTGCTAGAGAAATTCCCAGGAATCCCCAAACATGACCCCAGGTAAGATGCCAAGCCAGAGTGGCCTTCCCCTGTAATCAAACTAATGCCCACCCTAATTGTCATTATAGAACCTCCATCCAGCAACTGATGGAAGCAAGTGAGAGATGCACAGCTAAGCCCTGGGCCAGACTCCCAGTCCAGTTGCAGAGGGAGGCGAGATTATATGAGCAAAGGGATCAAGATCACGATGAGTAAACCCACAGAGAGCTGACCTAAGCTGTTGGGAGCTCACTAACTCTGAAGTGACAGCTGAGGAACCTTCATGGAACTGAACTAAGCCCTCCAAATGCGGATGAGAATCAAACAGCACAGGCAGTGTGTGGAGCCTCTTGCAGTCAGATGAGAGTGTATTCCTTGAACCTGGAATTGGCTCCATGGAGTCTATTCCCTACAAAGAAATACCCGGTTCAGCCTTGATACCGGGGGAGGGTATTGGTCCTACCTTAACTGGATAAGCCAGACAGTGTTGACTCCCCTGGGAACCTTTACCTTCTCTGAGGAATGAACTGGTTGGGGTAGGGGAAAGCTGGAGAAGACTGGGAGGAGGAAAGGGGAGGGAGGGAGGGAGAATAGGGGTTGGTATGAAAAGAAATTTAAATAAAAAATGATTAACCAGATTACCTTCAAAACAAAATCTTTCATCACTGTATAGTGGAATCTGGCAGATCCCACAGCTTGGTAACGATCCAGACTTCCCAAAACTGTGAGCTTTGGATTCAGTGAGAGATCCTATTTTTTAAACTAATGTAGGAATAGATCAAGGAGTACACAGAACATTCTCTAAGCTCCAAATACCCATGCATGGCCACAAACCTCAGAACACAAATGTATGCATAGACGATATACATGCAAATAAAGCTATTTAAAATATATGAAAGCCTTGGGCTGGAAAAATGGGTCAGTGGTTAAGAGCATTTCTTGCTCCTGCAGTGGATGTGGGTTTGATTCCCTGCACCCACATAGTGGCTCACAATCATCTCTAACTCCATTTCCCTATTCTGACTTTCTAGAGCACCAAACTCACATGTTGTGCATATACAGACATAGTGTTGGGATTAAAGATGTGAACCAACACTACCCACATGTAAGTGTTAAAAAGAAAAGTGTAAACCCACACATGAAGGGGAGAGAGAGAGAGGGATAGAGAGAGAGAGAGAGAGAGAGAGAGAGAGAGAGAGAGAGAGAGAGAGAGAGTGCTCTACTTTCCTTTCCAAACACAAAAGGTCCTGCATGTATAAGAATAAACTGCATGGGAGATTTTCTGTTGCTTTCACCTAGACACACTGGTTTTCCTGATGCACAGGACAGCTTTTCTGAACTAGCATACTGCAGTACTGAGCCTGCCTCCTTGACAGGGTGTGTGCTATAAAATTATCCACTTTTGAAGGATATAATAGCTCTGTTCACTTGATTCAAGGTTATAGATTTCAGTACATACTTACATTGCCCACACGACCCGACAGAAACCACTGTGATGTTTCTCCAGCCTTAGAAATTATTCTTGTATTAATGGTTCTTCATTTTCACACTAGAGGACCTTGACCGCTGCCCATGAAGGAAAGCCTGTGTGACTCTATCACAAACTGCTCACAGAGACTTAGGTTCAAATGTGAGAACTAAGAATGTCTTAGGGACATTCCTAGGAAGACAGTCATTTGAGGCAGTACACCATCTGCTGTGGATCTTTTCCTGAGAACCTGGGGTGAAGGTTGTTGGTGTCCAGCTGTTCAAAAGAAGAACTTTCCCAAGAGGGAAGGGCTCAGTGCTGTAAGACCTGCTGTTGTCAGCATGAGACAAGACACAGAGAAAGAATAAAACCAGCAGGAACTTTCCCCAAACACAGGAGGAGCAGGGAAGAAGGAACCTGGGATGGTCGCCTGGATCCTCCAGGGAATATTCTACATTGTGACAAAAATTTGGTCAAAGCCTCATCTCTGTTTCTTGAATAAATTCTGTTTCCAGGCCCAGCTGAGCCTAGAGAAGGCCCTGCTGCACTCCCACATGCTGGACAGGAAAGGAAGAAGTACCTGGGTCACCACTCCATGACCTTCAGAGCCTGACTCAGTCTCCTGATAGTTCAAGCTATTTTTATTAAATACAACACCATGTGCTCTAAGACTTGGCCAAACAGGGCCTGGGAGGAGGGAAGACCGCAGGCCACAGGGAAGAAAAGGCTCCAGTATCTCAGAGGACAGCAGATTCACAGAGAAACCCATTCAACCTGCTACACAGCTGGCTTGAGGCAAGGATCCTGCTTCAGGGAACCTAGTTCTGAGTACCTGCAATGCAGGGTGGGAGGGTGATATGCCCCCCCCCACCCCACTGCCTTAACCAGTCCTGCTGCACTGTCAGGGAGCATCCAGTACAGAGAGCCCAAAAGGTTGAAGGGGAAGGTATCAGAAAGGAGAAGTAAAGCACATGCAGGAGAGGAAGGGGCTGGACAAGGGCAAGGGGGCAGCAGGGTCCCTAGGATCTGCTGGAGACTCCTAAAGGCAGTCTCTGATTGCTAACACCTCCAATCATGCTTTGCTGAGACTAAGGGATATCCATGAGAAAGAGGTGACCATCCCAAACTCCAGACTCCACATACTTGGAATTCCTGAGGTTATTCAGGTCAAATGAGCACATCTGAGGTCAAATCCTGGCTTCACTTTTACTCTGTGACAGTGCTATAAGACTCACCATCTCTGCCCTTGTTGACCTTGTATAAAATGGAGAGGATATCCTCTGTGGCTACTGGGATTGAATTAGACAGTGGTCTCAAGCACTGAGCAGGGTTCCTGAAACCAGGTGCTACTAAATACAGGAAGGCCACACAGCAGTGCTCGCACACACTGGTATTTGGGAAATATTAAGATTTTCACCCTTCAGTTAACTGGTTGTGTGACCTTGACTACATTTCCATTCCCTCTCTGGAATGTAAGGAGAGCAGGCAGAAGAGCCCAGAGAGACATGAAATAACATCGTTCCTAAGTCCTCAGGACTGAAGAGAGAACCATCCTGACAGTCACCAGGGACCTGAGAAAAGGTGTGTGCTGGGATATTTTCAAGGACTGAGCTGTAGTGTAAGTGGGGGTAGAGAATATCTCAGATGTTTCTTGCCTGCCGTCCTTCCATAAGACACCAACCTCATTCTCCAAGGATGCCAGGTAAGGGCCAATGAGAGACACCAGAGGCTACACAGACTTCCTGCTACAAGTGAGACCATCCACCTCCCTTCCCATGCTTTCCTAAGTAAGAGCACCTGGCTGGCCTTCTCTAAGGTCTTCATACCTGCCTTTGTGTCAAAAAACCAGTGACACCTGACCCCAGGTCAGTGAAGGAACAGAGTCCCATTCCTAATGATGCTTGAGTATCTGTGATTCACACTGACTCAGTGAGAAGTCCATTGACTGCTGAAGAGCTGAATCTGCCTTCGATCCTAGAAATCTGTCCAAGGGCCCTGTTGACTGCCCCCACCACTGACCCACCCAAGTTACTTAGGCCCTCGGAAAGAAATGATTTCTGTGACTCAGACCCTAAATCAGAGTGGGGACCTAGGCCACACAAGAGCTTTCTGTGCCTTCAAGAAAAGCAGTAGTGGCTAGGATGTCCCAGGGACACTTCCAGATCCAGATGCTTCTCTGGGGGCACTGTTTCACACACTCCTATAAACTTGCCACCTGTCAGTCATCCCACAAACAGTTAAGAGTACCCCTTGGATCCCCAAATCCTCTCAAAAACAAACGCAAAATTCTTTCCCTCATGTATCTGACAGCTGGTAAGAGAGGCAGGCAGTAGGTAAGAATAGAAAATGAAACACATAGAAGAATAGGTTGGGATATATTCCAGGCAGAACAGTTAAAATATGGCCATGATATTTTAGAGACTGGTATGACCAGAGAAAGCATTAAAGGTGTTCGAAGGTGTTCATACAAAGCCCTCAGGGAGATGAGGGATCATTAGGGCACAGGCTAGAAGGATGCTCTGAGGGTAGGACAGAGCAAGGTCCTGAGATGGGCTAGGACATAGGTTCAGGCAGCAGGCTATTCTGGCCCATTGGAGAGAATTAGGAAGCCAGTGCACACAAGTGCAGGACAGGTGTCAGCCTGAGGGCCTAGAAGGTCCCCCAAATGACAGCAGTCAATTTAAAGTACAAGGAAAGCCTCTGAGTTTATTTTTAATGTAAATTATTAGTTACATGCTTTTAAGCTTTTTAACACTCCGTGTTTTCTCTAATCAGTTGTGTAGCCCCCACCACCACCAAGTTAGAACTTCTTATGATCCCAAAAGAAAACTTGTGCCCAGTCACTCCACAGTCTCTTTCCCTGTAGGATGATGCTCAGTGAAGTAGCCTGTTTCACTCAAAAATAGAGCTGGGCTGTGGATGTCAGTCCCAAGAAGTTTCCTGCATCAGCAGCAGGGTACACAGGGGCGGCAAAATGTACACACGAGCCATGTGTTCTATACCATGTACCACTCTAAGGGAACTAGGTCCCAAGTTATGAGATGACTTTGAAAAAGAAAGATATGCTGAACTCTAACTTGTCTCCCCAACACTGGATGAGGTCAAGGTCCTGTCCCGAGTACAGACTACATTATAATGGACTTATGGCAGCTATCACTGTGATAACCTTTGTGAAAGGCTGTGTTGTCTTCTTGACTAGAGATCAAATCCATAGTATTGGACCCAAGGACTGCTTATACCAATGCCTGCATGTTTTCTTAAGGAAAGGGGTCCTTTAGTTTTTTTATAACTCTTTTTATTGTGTCTTTCACATTATTCACCTCGATCCTATCCATTTCCTGTCCCTTTGTATCCTCTCTCTGCCCTGACAGACTCCCCCTTAAATATTTTTTTAAAAAAAAGATAAAAGGAAAAATCTCATTATGGATGCTGTAGGTGACATAGCGAGTCTTGCAGTAAATAAGCCCTTTTGTCCATATATCTGTGTTGGTTACAAAGAGTCTTCGTTATGGTTTGAGGCCTCTGCTTTCTTCTACACTATCTATGTTGCACCCTCAGTGAAACTCCTCTTAGATAAACTGTTGCTGCCCTATGTCATGGAGATTCTGCAGCTTTGGGTCTGTAGGACATGGCCCCTTCATGTGCTTCAGCAGATTAAAAATGGGGTAGATATTGAGGTGGGCCAACTCATAGTTTTGGTTCTGGGGCTGGTGGTTGCAGGGTTGGTCAGCCCACCAGCTCTTCAGTGTCACCATCAGGGTGAGCTCTCCAGCAGCCTTACCCAGCTAGATCTGCCCTCACAGAGATCAGCAAAGGACTGAGTCAGTTCTGCTTTCGTGCCCTCATGGTCAGCTCTCTCACACCTACACCTTCAGGGCCAGCATGACTATGTTGCCCAGGGAAGGTACAGGGGCCACTCTCCAGAGTGCTGCAGATGGTGAGAGCCAGGGCCAGTTTTTCCATTTTTATGACTTCAGGGCTATTCTCTCACCTGCCACAAGGCAGAGAGGGGCAGGGGAGGGTATTCCCTGCCTCCTCTACACACCACCATATGGCAGATGAGGGGTGGGGCCAGATATCCCATGCTTCTATTCTCAGACTAGTTAAACTGTCACTACGGTCATCCTCTACCTGTCTACTTCATGTTGCACAGATGAACAGGGCCCAACTTTCCTGAGTGCTGTAGCTTGTAAGAGAGAGGATCAGCTCTCTCTTCTGTTACATTGAGGGGTGGGGAGTAAGCTTAAGCAAGGTGCATCTCTCCCCTGCCCACCTGCTAAGTGAAAGATTAGTAGGAACAACTCTCCCAGGCTCACAATTTTGGGGCTGGCTCACCCATATCTGGGCCAATACGGTTGGCTCTACTGTGTGGCTCAGGCTAGGTCCTCCTCATTAGAGTGCTGCAGGTGGTGTGGGCCACAGGCAGCTCTCCTGTTGGAGGCCGCTGGCTCCAGCTCCTCAAGGTGGCGCTATTATCTGGTGCTGGCCAACCCGCCTGAGTCAATAGAGAGCACATGCGCTTGGTAATCTCGCGAGACTGGTCTGGTTTCTCCGCCTTTCCCGTGGCGTCATATGGGATTCTGAACTACGACCTATAGGAAGATGTTTCGTCTAAAGCAAGGGCCGTTTGGTCGACTTAAAACCGGGTACTTCCTACCTCGTGCTCTCTTCCTCTTTCTCTCTCCGCCCCGCCGTGCGCATGGACGCCGGCCCGGCTCCTGGGGCGCGGGCTCTAGGCCACTTGGCGGATGGCCCGGCCCGGACCACGCCGGGGCCTAGCCTAGCTCTCTCTGGCTTTCCTTTTCCCCGCTGGGGGCCCGCCGCCGCTGGTTCCTGCGCAGCGGCCCCTGCCTCTCTGCCGGCCCTCTGCCGGCCCTCTCTCTTTCTCCTCCCCTCTCCATTTTCCGTAAGCTAAATGCTCTCCCCCAAGATACATTAAAGTTATACTGCAGAAGGATCCTCAGTGTGTGCCGTGTCTTTCCTCGCGGGCGAGAGATAGGCGCGGGACACTCTCCCACACTTATGACCTCAGAGCTAGCTCCTTCACCCACCTCAGGTATAGAGTATGGTGGAATGGGTGGAGTCTCTGCCCATTTCACCATATGGCAAATGAAGGATGGATTTAGGTCTATAATGCTCACATTCTTGGGCTGGCTCACCTGTGACCCAGTCAACAGGGTCAGCTGTGCTGAGCAGCCCAGCCATGGTGCAGGGCCAGACTGCCTGAGTGTTGCAGCTGGTAAAGGGGGAGGGTGCAGCTCCATCAACAGCTGGAAGCAATAAGGGCAAGGGGCAGGGCACTTTTCTCTCAGGCCTTACCAGCTATGCCCCACTCGCTCCCTCAGGACTTGCTCACCCATGACCACCCAGCTCACCCAGGGTCAGCTGTACTGTACTGCCAAGGCCCATTCTCCCAGTGCTGTAGCTGGTCAGGTGTTGGATCAGGTCCCCTACCTTCTACAGGTGCCTAGGAGCAAGGGGAGAAGGGCATCTTTCTCTCACCCATGCCACTACAGCCTCAGGGACAATTCACCCATGTCCCAGAGATCAGGGTCAGCTCTACTGTGCTGCCACAGGATGAGATTTAGGGCTTTCCTGAGTGCTTCAACCAGCGAGGGGAAGGACCAGTTCTCCTTACAGTTGCAGCAAGGGACGGTGGGGTCAACTCTGTACAACCCTATCCTCTAGGCCTTTGATGGTATCAAGAACCCAAGATATCAACACAGAACTCTTATTTTTCATTGAAAGGAGGGTATATTTTATATTGAATGAAATCAGCCTGTATTATCAGAGAACAGAGTCACCCACAGTCACTCCATGAGGGTCAGAGAGTAGTAACTCAGCCTTTATCCCAGCACAGTGGTTACTTTGTCATCCCTGTGCTTGGGTTAAAGGTATGAGTTATCACTCTCTGACACTCATGGCTTGACTGTGGGTGATTCTGTTTTCTGCTGATATCCCAGTACAAGGGCCCCAGCAGCAGCAAGGGCCCAGGCCGTCTCCTCTTGCTTTTTCATCTCTTCAGAAATGCCTCTGTCGACAGGATATGACTCTTTTTCTCTGAAAACGACCATTGTCTCACAATATTGTTTCTCTTCAATGTGAGCTGCAACCAAGAGTTTCTCCCTTGAGCCCAGGACAGAACTCCCCAGGCATACTATTCTTGCTTGTTGCCCTCTGCTGGGCAGGACCAAGCTTCTTCCTTTCCATCCACTGGAACACCTCCCAGGGCCTGCTTTGCCCCCCACAGTCCATCCTGGCAATGGGCCTCCTCTGAACCTGGATCACACAGCCCAGGGCAAGAATTCGTGTGCCCCCTCAGCAGTCCACATTGGTACTTGGCAGAATCCTGCTTCC
Source organism: Phyllotis vaccarum (assembly GCA_033318265.1). Lineage (NCBI taxonomy): Eukaryota > Metazoa > Chordata > Mammalia > Rodentia > Cricetidae > Phyllotis > Phyllotis vaccarum. The sequence continues at coordinate 12,621,835 of JARWLC010000019.1, forward strand.
TCCTCTGAGGAACACAGACCAAGCTTCTTCCGTTCCATCCACTGGAACACCTCCCAGGGCCTGCTTTGCTCCCCACAGTCCATCCTGACAATGGGCCTCCTCTGAACCTGGATCACACAGCCCAGGGCAAGAATTCGTGTGCCCCCTCAGCAATCCACATTGGTACTTGGCAGAATCATGCTTCCTCCTCTGAACACAGGCCACAGCCCAGGGCATGAATTCGTGTGCCCTTCTCCAGCAGAACACTTTGGTACTTGGCAGGATCATGCTCCCTCTGCACTGACTGTGGCTACCACTTTGTGTCTGTATGTTCCTTTTCCCCACTCAGTTCATCATGGTGTGGGCAAAATTTGATTGCTTCTTCTGATTCCTGAGCAGTGCCCTGGCAGTGTCTATATATCACTTTTCTCTTTTAGTCCTTTCTGGTGCTGGGCAGAGCCTGCTTCCTCCACGGAGCCCAAGGCAGACAGGTCAGGTCATGCGTTGGTGTCTCTTTGCCCCACTCAGTCCGTTGTAGTGCTGTGCAGGTCCATGATTCTTACTTAAAAACATGGCACTTCACCCCAGCTCTACAAGTGTCTTCCTGTCCAGTCAAGTCCTCTGTGGTGCTGGTCAGGACCTGCTTCTTCCATGGAGTTGGGGGCTGTGTTTGTGTCTTTGCCCCACTCAGTCTAACTAGCTGACCAGGACCCTGCTTCTCCCAGGAACCTGGGGCTGATTTCCCAGGCCTGAGCATGTGTACTTGCCTCCCTCTGTACTTCCCACCCTCCTTCCCTCCCTCCGTCCCTCTGCTCTGTTTCTCTTCCTCACTATGGAGTGTGTGTGTGCATGCCTGCGTGCGTGCATGTGAGAGTGCGTGCGTGCGTGCATGCGTGCATGTGTGCGTGCATGCGTGCGTGCGTGTGTGTGTGTGTGTGTGTGTGTGTGTGTGTGTGTGTGTGTGTGTGTGTCTGTGTGTGTGATGTAAAATTTAGGTGCTAGGATTTGGGAGAAGGTAGGAGGAAGAATTACTTCCTGTCCTCCCATGCACCTCGTGGGGGTGCAATGTCGTCTTCTCCCAGCTCAACTGGATCTGGAAACAGAATGAGTTTAGTCAGGAAACAGACATGAGGTTTCGACCAATTTTTGCTACAATATTAGATGTTCCCTGGCAGATCCAGGTGACCACCCTAGGTGATTTCTTCCCTGCTCCCACTGTGTTTGGGGAAAGTTTCTACTGGTTTTATTCTTTGTCTGTGTCTTGTCTCATGTTGGAAACAGCACGTCTTAGGGCACCAAGCCCTTCCCTCTTGGGAAAGTTCTCCTGCTTGTACAGCTGGACACCAGCAACCTTGACATCTGCTCCCCAGTCAAAGGGCCAATCAGGTGCTGTATTAAGTCTCAACTGACTGTCTTCCTAGGAATGTTTCCAAGATGTTCTTAGGGCTTTAGTCTCTGTGAGCAACTTTGTGAGGGACTCAGTTAGGACTGTGACTTATGGGAAAGGAAACAAGGTCCTCTGGCAGAGAGATGGCAGACAAATGAAGAGCTATAATACAACACTCAGTTCTGAGGCTGGGGAAACACCACAGAGGTTCTTGTCAGGTCATGTGGCCAATGAGACCAGGGACACAAGGTCAGGAACAAGGTAGAAAATGAAAAAGATCCCAAAGCCTCCGTGGTCTGCCAGGCTGAGGACTCAGTGTCAGCATGGCCGGAGGTAACAGGAGGAGGGCAGGGCTCTGGGAAGAGAAATCAGAGAAAGTGTGACTGGAGCATGTGGCCAGGCAGGTGGGCTCTTGATGCTCTCATCAGGACACAAGGGACAGAATCAGTGCATGGACAATGAGAGAATGTGGTCATCACACTTGGTGATGAGCAAAGGCTATGACATTACTGCAGAGGCTCCAGGGAGGACAGCTGGAAGAAAGGAGAGTTAGCTTACAAACTAGTGCCTACACAGAAGAACTAACTCAGTACACACAGGAGATCCGCAGACCTCAGGGGACAAACAGAGGTAGTAGGAAGCAATGACAATGTGATAGTAGAAGATGGGGGTAAAAAGCGAGGGCTGGACTGTGAGAGTCTATGGCCCTAGAGTTCCAAGGAGAGGTGATGCCCGTGTGTGCAGGATATATCACCCTATGAATGACTACCCTAGGTGTAGGGAGGTACAAAGCCCACCCTCTGCATCTAGAGTACTCAAGCAAGAATATTTGAAAAGCAGGCCAAACTGGACTAAGAGCCCAGATCCCTCCTCACTCACTATGTCTGAGGCTCCCAGATGGACAGGCAGTCTTCTAACTCCCTTGCCTGGGACCCTTTACCTCTCTCAAGAATAAAGAAATGAGGTGACACTTGTCAGCTGTGTTCACCCCCCAGGACACTGCAGGAACCTCACTCTATTCTGTCTTTGCCCCAAAGGTATCCACAAGTGCGGGACTGGAAGGCTAAAGAGGAACATGAAGGAGGCACATGGAGTCCTGAAGGACCAGGAGGAGGATTTCTGCTTGTTTTGCACTGATGGGCCTGCACAGGTCTCTGCTTGTGCTCATGAGAGAATTGTGTCACACAAGCCTTTTTGGACACAAGTCACAAGATGTTGATTTACTAAGCCAAACAAAAGCCTGGAGCATTCAGAGATGGCAGAATTTGAATCTGTGTTTACATGTGATAACACCATATGTAATATGAAATGGCCACTCCATATGAGCACCTAAAAGCAACACTTTGCTTAAGTGATGCAGGCTCAGCATTGCTTGTGCACATCTTGAATCTTATTGCACTGACATTCCTGCTCCATTGGTATCCCCGAAGGAGGCGAACCCTCTCCACTCCTGAGTCTGTTCCCATCAAATCTGATCAGGGATGGACTACTCACCACTAGCGTTTTTGGCACTGTTCAGGCTTATTATGCTGACCACGTCTTCTTCTGAGCTGCTAAATTCATCGCCATCATTAATGTCTGGAATAAGTCAGTACAGAAAATCACTTATGCACACGTTACTGCCTCAAGTAGGGGAAGCCGCACTGCTTCACAAAAGCTTTCCTTTGATTCATATCATTCATTGAGAATTAAAATGGATGTTGATACACATTTTAAAATCCTGTGGTTGTAGTTGGACTGATGACTACATAATGTACACTTCAGATACTACAAATACTGCTAAAACATATGTCTATAAGTAATTAAATAATCTGTGACTACTCTAAAAATTAAAAACGGAAATAATGTAATAATTTAAAAAAGGATTTCTATCAATTCTTCAGCCCATTTTTAAAGCAGAAAAATGGATATTATTTTTAAGAATCACTTGAACTGCTTTACTAACAAGCGTATGATGTAATCTTCCTGAAGAATTCAGTCTTGGTGCGTGGTGATACAGTAATTAGTGATTTCTCCTTCTGGCTTTCCTTTATAAAGGCACCATCTGAATTCACTATGTAAAGTGTCTGTCCAGGATCAGACCAGCAAACTGACACTAAGGTGAACAAGAATGGTGATCTGGTCTCTGCTCAACACTGTGGATTGGTGACAAATTTCCACATGAGAGTTTGCACAGGAATAAAAAATTTGACATTATGTAAATGCTGAGTGCTACTCTGAGTAGTTATCTATTTCTGTCCCAGGGTGTGTAGCTGACACAGTCTCATAACTTTAGATGATACTGACACTGCCTTTACATATCAATAAAAGATCTTCCCATTCTTAAAGGACTTTAGGACAGGATGAGGAGTGATCTGGCATTGTAGGGTGTGGTTTTCCCAAATTGTGAGCCTCAATATTCCTTATCAGGATTGGTTCTTTCTATATGCTTTTCACATCACCACAGTGATGAGATCAGGATTCCTGCAGTAATACCTACCCTGGGCTATGTTACCTCAAGCTCTATCTTATCATATGCATTCATATTGGCATTGGAAAGCCAGAAATTTATACAACTACAGAATCTCTAGTATGGTGATTAATGATCTTAGATTCTAATTGTGAGCACACAGAGAGAGATTAGAGACAGAATTTCAGAACTTTATGTTGGATTCTCTTTTTGGCCCTTTCACCTAAGAGCTTTGATTGTAAGCCTTCATGATTGTGTCTCCTTGATTCCACCTAGAGGATTGAATAACTAAAGAAAATATATGGTAGTGTTTTTCCCAAGTGCTTAATGAACACAAGGCATGTGGTATAAATGCTAAGGAAAGATAGTTATTGGTAGAAAGTACCACCACAGATCTCACAGCTTAATAGGTTCAGAGACACATCAAATCACAGATAACATACTCTCAAGCAAATGTTCTTCTGAAACATGGCCATGCTTATTAGGAAAGTGATTGTTTTAATTCCTTATGGACTTGGGTTGGACAAAGTTAGAAAAGTTTTTAAAATAGTTCCTAAGTTAGCCTGAGTGTGTCCTTAGAATCTCTTTCTAATGTAGGCCACCATTTTTCTCCATAATGTTGCAGATTCCAAACTGTGGTTAATGTATCCTGATTGAATGAGAACTCAGAAAAACTAAGTAGATTCAAATTCTATATTATAATATCTAATATGGATACACTCATAAAATTCACCATCATACATTATTAATGCCTCAAAAATATGAGTGCTACTGTGTTTACCCCCTGGCCCACTCATCAAAAAGGCCTTATTTTTCAAAGCAAGCACTGTATCTCCTTAACTACCAACACAGTCCTCAATAGGGCACAAAGAACATAAAAGGAGAAAGGAATAATTGGTTTTGTGTATGAAAAGCTGAAAGTTTTACAAAAAAGTATGTACAGAGTTGTTCAATTTCTGACACTGAACATGCACAATAACAATCTCCACAGAGGTTTGTCAATGTTCCTTCTCTCTGAATTCCTTATACCATATCTGATATACAAAATTTCCCTCTGCAATCCCCTATATCATAAGTGATATATGTTCCTTCCCTCTTGCTTCCTGATACCAGTAAAAAAAAATGACACATGGAAAATAAGCAAAATTCAGAATAAGAAAACTCTGTCAGGACAAGAACCCAAAAGAAAATGGGCTCCAGTTTGAAGAACTAAATGATGAGAAGCAGAAACACAGAAATGTCTTTGTACTTAGATGTCTTTGGGGAAGAAAGATGAAAAAGAGGGAATAAATGAGGAAGTACATCCTCTTTTTCTAGAGCCCACATTTATGACATGGTGTGGCTAATGCGTACAAGACCATACACTGTATATTAGGTGTCCTAGTTTGGGTGCAAAATGTCCCCCATAGCTTTGGATGTTTGAACATGTATGAAGCCAGTGGTGCTGTGTGGGAAGGGTTTGGAATCTTTAGAGGTGGAGCATCCTGTCTGAAGAGAGTCACTGGAAAGAACCATTCCCACCTCTGTTAACTCTCTCGACTTCTATTTGTAGATTGTGAATGTAATGCTACCTATCAGCTAGGTCTCCCTGTACCTACAGCCACCCCTTCCCAGCTAGCTTCTGTGTCTCCTCCAACATGAGGCAGTGATCAATTCTGACAATAAGCCACACCAAATCCTTCCTCCTTTAAACCTATTTCATCATAGAAATGAGAAAAGCAAAGAAAACACAATGATTTGGGAATAGATCCTGGCTGTTCCTTCCCTCCTTTTGGGGGCTCTTGAATGAACTTACACTCTTCCCCTACCTTCCAAGCAGAAGGAATAACCTGACTGCCACTAGACTCTTTATTGGATCTGACCAGGAATGCCATTACCTACCACTCGTAAGTTTACCACATTGCAGGTTGGTCTTGCTACCTAAGTCTTTAATACTGTCTTCAACCATAATGTCCACTTAGGAGATGAATGTGACCAGGAATGACCTATCACCACCAAGATCATCACTTTGAAGGCTGTTCTCCTTACCCAAGTTATCTTCAATGTCATCTTTATTAATGTCATCAGCATCTGGAAGAAAGTCAGTGGAGAGTTGGCTGTGACCAGGAACACCATTACCTACCACTACCAAGTGTATTGCTTTCAAGGCTGTTTTTTCTCCTTACCCAAGTTATTAACATTTTCATCCAGATCATTATTGGTATCTAGAAGAAAGTCAGAGAGTAAGTGACTCATAACTCAGTGACTGTAGTAGGTAAAGCCATGCTGCCTCACACAAGAACAAACTCAGCTTTTCTTTGGGTCACATCAGTCTTTGAGAACCACAAAAGTCATTCTACTCATGAGATAATGTAGTGATTCACCTATTAAATTTACTGCAAAACATCTTAATTCTTTTCATACAGGGGATACGGTCTTATTTATAGCTAGTGATAATAGCACATTAGGTACTTGAGAAGTGGCTCAGTGGTTAAGATCACTGCTCTTCCAGAGGACTAGGGTTTGGTTCCCAGTGCCCACATGGTGGTTCAAAATCAGGTATAACTCCAACTCCAGGGGATCCAATGCCTTCTTCTAGCCTCCACTGGTAGTAAGTAACATGATATATATTATCATTCATGGCAGAAAAAGCACATTCAAACTGATTAATTTTTAAAACTCAAAATTAACAACTTTCAACAGTACCGTCATGAGTGCTGCACGCTTTATCTACTGCATGCACAGTCTTTATTTGAAGTATGTCTCTGCGTTCAGAATTCTGGGCCCTTCTGAAACCCAATCTTCTCAGTACAGCAGAAACTAGAATGCATTCACAACAAAACGTGTTAGCTGAGTCACATAAAATAAAAGAAAAATAGGCCATTGTTCTGTGTTTAAACATTTAATCTCATTTCTGATTTGCAAGCACATTGATTTGACTCAGAATATATCATTTCTGGAAGATAAAGGACATCAGTGAACACTTAAAGCACATATAACATGGTTAGTGTAGGTAAGATCTCCATCCATGTGGATGAGAAGGTAACCACTGGATAATATTTGCCTGAGTGTACAGGATGTCCAGTACCCATTTTAAGAGTTATGTGAGGACAGTGAAATCTGTGCGATTCCTCACTTCTCTCCTCTGGAAACTATGACACTACAACTTCCTAAGGACTCTCATTAAGCCTAACAAATCTATAAAAGTAAATGAATGTCAAGCTCTAAAGAAAGCCACAAGAAATAAAAACGGAGCTCTATGCTGTTTGCTATAGGCCAGAAAAATCAGCAAGAGGCCAGAGTCAGATTCAGAGATAGTGTATTATGAAAGAAGGCCAGTAGGCAATGGCTGCTTTTTCTCATTGCTCACATAACATGATGTCTATAACATGCTAGGGACTTTAGAGGTGGCTCAGTGGTTAAGATCACTGCTCTGCAGTTCACACACTATATATAATATTTCCAACAAGGTAAGGTGATGATAAGGACCATCTCTACCTCCTATTACTGTCTGAGGGCACGGTAATAGTTACGTTAAGATTGCAGATCAAATTATCTAATGCAAAAAAGAAAACTGAAACAAGGAGGGATGTTCTACTTTTCCAATCCTGACTAAAAGAAAAAGAAAGGATGGAACAAAGGGAGAGAGGGAGGGGAGGGAGGGAGGGAGGGAGGGAGGGAGGGAGGGAGGAAGGAAGGAAGGAAGGAAGGAAGGAAGGAAGGAAAGAAAGTCTTTTCTTTGCAAGAAGCAATATGAAGAAAGGAGCAAGGAACTAGGTTAGTTCAAATGTTTATGTTTTTATAACCACTGGGTTACCTTTCTCCATGGACTCTCAGTGTAAATTTTTAATAATCAGATGACCATACATGGAGAAGACCCTCACCATGAGTCTGTCTCTGAGTGACTCTGAAACACTTGTCACATGATGGCTAAGAGAAAAATAATTCCCCTTCAATCAACAAATCCTACCTAAGGCCCCAATCTTAACTGATAGGGAAGAATAGTGTGCTTTGGTGAGTCAATGGACTGCATGTGTGCGTCCCACTTTCTTGGTGACAATTGCCCTCAGTACTATCTGTGTGGCCTGGACTAAACAAGCCTGAAAAAGGGCAATGGCTTTTTTTTTTTTTTTTTTTTTTTTAGCTCAAAGTATACACCTAACCTTCTTCCTCCTTCTTCAAATTCCAGTTTCTGCTGTACAAAATCTGTCTATGCTGTACCCATGAGCAAGACACATAGTCCCAGATTCTCTTAACCAGCAGCCTCCTTTACCTAAGGCCTGATCATATAGACACACTTTGATGAAAAAGGGCATCTTAGAAATGATGACATGTCAATGCTGACAGGTGACTCCACTGAGGGCATGACTCCTCATGTTCTAACTTAGCAGCCAACCTGTAAACTGACCATCAGTGAGGGCAAGTACTTTGTGGGGACAGTGTCTATATCAGCTTGAAACACTGATGGTCAAAAGAATGAGTGAGTGTGGGAGATTATGTTGTTACATTGTAAATAATTGTCCCACCCACTGGTTTAATAAAAAGCACTGATTGGCCAAAGGCAGGCAGGAAGTGTGGGCGGGGCTACCAGACTAAGAAAACTCTGAGAACAGGAAGCACAGAGCAGAATGCCAGAGAGAAGCTGAAAGAAGCAGAGGACAACTATGCTCTGAGAAAAGGTACCAAGCCACATAGCTGAACAAGATAAGAGACATGGGTTAGTTTAAGGGTAAAGAGTTAGCAAGTTATATGCCTGGGCCTTAGGCTGATCAGCCTAAAACTAATGTAAGCATCTGTGTATCTCAGCGGATCTGTGGATCTGGGGGTCTCGGCCTAGACCTTGAGTCTAGGCCTGAAAGTCCAGAACAGAAACCTCCTACAACAAGTAAGGCCCGATTAATAACTTAGTGCTGGCTGTTATAAAGATGTCTCAGAGGTGAAGAGCCCAGACTACTCTTCTAGAGTTCCTAAGTTTAATTCCCAGAAACCACATGGAGATTCACAACCAACTCTAATGAGATCTTGTGCTCTCTTCAAGCATGCAGACATACATGTGAGCAGAAAACTATATGCATAATAAATAAATAACTTAAGTGTTGACTATTGTTCTTATCAGATGGGATATCTAGACTGTATGGGTTTTAGACTCATAGTAACAGGTTCTATCGTTCCAAAAAGTATTTTACCAGTTCTCTCTAGATTCAGTCATATTGAAGTGAAACCCAATTTTGACACACACCCACCATGTTTTCTGAGGGACATTTTCTTATCTACCACAGAGACCAATGCCAAGGAGGAGGGATTTTTCTTTCTTTATTTTATTTATTTTTTTTTTTTGTGGTGGTAATTGTCATTTTCCGTCAGGGTCTGTGCCCCATCTTGGGCTATTCAGAAAATGCCTGAGACTGAAGACAGTAAGTTCCTGGTCACCCTGAATCTCTTTCTGGAAAACTATGACTACACACCTATGTGACAACACCTTAGCTTCTGGAGTGCTGAATAGCAGACTCAGGGCCTCATCCATGGCAGCTTGGTATTCCAATAACAAGCTTAAAAATATAACTATAACAGTATACCTGAGCTATCTCTTACACTGTTGTAATGATCTGCAGCCTGAAGCACAGAAGGTACCTTCAGCTTTTGGCCACCAGAACAGCCAAGGTACCATTAGGGTTCTCTTGAGGTAAGACTTCTTTTAGGTATATGCTAGAAAGCTGAGATGTCTATATAATGTGTACACATATCTTGGTAGCGGTGAGAGGCAGAGGTTATAATCTGAAATGTCACCTTTATCACATATCTGGGAGCACATTTTGCTCTTAAACTCACCAGCTACCCACCATTGTTACTTTTCTCGCTGTCCTTGTTGGCTCTTCTATGACATGGTTTGCTAAAAAAATTAATTTAGCATACATAGCTGTGGTGAGCTTTGACCTAATTAATTTAGCAAAAGTGTGAACTCTGGTTCCTTTCATTATCAAAACAGGTACTGGAAATTGGTTTGGAAAGGTAAAACACACACACACACACAGACAGTCCGTGATACACAAAATCCAAAGGCAACTAAAGTAGAATGGGATAACTTTAGACTAATGACCATGATGTGTCATATCAAATAAATTTTAAATAAAGTTGTGCGAAAACTCCAGAAAACCACACAAAGATGACAAATATGCACTTGATTCTTATTTACAGTGGGTCTTAAGAAAATAAGTCCAGAATACATACGATATCTCCTTTTCCGGTTCTGGACCTGCAAGTCAGAAAACACACTCAGGCTCAAATTATACCGAACTCTGTTTGCACAGCTACTTTGGTTTCTATCAGAAATTGATAAACAGAATATAGAGAATTGGTCAAATAAAAAAATGTATTATTCTATTTTATGTGGTCACAAAACATCTGAGGCTTGTTACTTTATAAAGAAAATACACATTTTTCTCACCTTTGACTATCAAGCATCATCAGGTAAACCTATGTCTTTTCTCAAAGCTATGGTAAAACTCAGCAGAGAAACATTTTGGCAACCTGATCTTGTGAATTTGTTCCAAAGAGTGCCTCTTTGTACAAGTTTTCTACTGTTCACTGCTTTTAAAGGACTCACCACCTCCATGTCTATCTGTGCACTTCAGAACTTTCTACAGCAATAGTATTTGGGGAAACATATTCCAAGTGTGTAATCTAAGAAGTCCCCAGGAGAAACATAAGGGGACATCTGTAGACAGTTTCTTTGAAATGTGACAGAGAATCATTAGGACAAGCTGGTACTTTGAGATGAATCCTTTCCAAGGAGTGCCTCTAAAGCTCAGTTATCCATCCTTCATGCTTTAAAGATATCACTGTATCACAGTCCCTTAACAGACATCAGAATCTTTTACTACGTCTATTTGGGGAAACACATTCCAACCATGTCAACCTTAGGAGACCCCAACAGAAAGACAACAGGACACTTGCAGAAGAAACAAGAACTTTTCCTACACAATATGCCTGACAGTGAAATATTTGGGAGAAGTAAAGCTCCTGATATGCACAACAGGACCTGACCTGGCTTATAATTTCCTCTCACACTGTGTCATATGGTGGATGACTTGTGTCCTAACTCTATGTAACCATTCAAAGACCTATAGTGTGTGAGCAGTTTTATTATTGAGATCTGATGCCCGTGAAAATGAAGTCTCATGAAAGTTACATTTCTACGTTACAAACAAGAAAGGTCATCTTACCGCAACCAATGCAGTACTTTTGCCTTCCTGTGAGGTGTTAACTTGGTCCATTCCAGACAAATCTAGAACAGAAAGTAACTCTCAGATCATGTTCTATACACTTGCCATATGTCAAAGGTTACTGGCTTAATGTGCACAATGGACTATGAATGTGGGCTGTATTCCTAGTCTTGGTGACATAGTTAAGGAACATTTGTGCTTCTGCTGGACTATCCTCATCCCTTGGGAAAGGAAATGGAGGAAAGATTGCAAGAGAATTGAGGAACATGATTTTGTCCTAAATAATGGGTGACAAATCAGTGTTAACTTGGTTGTTTGTAATGCCTGCAGGTCATAAATTACAGTCACAAGAGTAGAAAGCTTCACCTAAAGACTTGTCTCAGTACTCAATGGGTTCCAGGACCCACCCTGATCAGGCAGCCTTGCCTGATGAGCAGCAGTCTAGATAAAAAGGCTGTGGCAGAAGTAAGGGGCTCCTTTGGCTTTCCCATGGCTACTGTGCAGAGCTGTCTGTTGATGCTGACGATGATTCCTCCCTGACAACAGAACCAGTGTTGCCAGGCTTCTGTCTGTAACAAAGGACCAATGGCCGTCCAGGTGCTCTTCAGGTTTCATATGTATATGAAAGTGTATATTTATTACACACACAGACAGATAGTCATATGTTCATTACATATTCATATATATGTGTATCACATTGGTTCTGTTTGTCTTGAGAACCCTGACTGTGCTACTATGTGTGAATTGGAGAAAAAGAATAAAAAAAAAAAAAAAAGAACTTCTCTAAAGGGTTGGTAGTCCGTGTAGCTGGTTGTCTCAATAGATAGAACTAATGGATATTAAAGAGTCCTTTGGTATTTGGTAATGCTTATATGTAGGGATATTTTGTAATATAATAAAACATTCAGAGATATCAGAGGGATCTACCCACAGTCAGTCTAAGGAGGATCAGAGAGTGGTGATTCTCACCATTAATCCCAGCACAGGGAATATCCCAGGCATGGTGACCTAGGCCCTTAATCCAAACTCTGTTGGAGGTCATCTTAATTCACAGAAGGAGTTCCAGGCTCCCAGGCAGGCAGTGGTGGTGCCACGCCTTAACTGAGTGAAGAGAGTATTTAAGGCAGGCATAGAAAGACAGAGGGCAGAAGAAGAAGCCAGGAAGAGTGAGGCTGAGGAAGCTGGAAGACAGCTTGGTAAGATCTGACTGTGGTATTTACTCTCTCTGATATCTCTGACTTTCACAGAGATCTGGCCCTGAGTTTCCTTTATTCATGCAATACTTGAAGAAGAAGCCATGGCTCACACTGTTAGTCCCAGTACTTGGGAAGCAGAGGCAAGAGAATCTCTGTGAGTTCAAAGCCAGCCTGGTCTTCAAGGCAAGTTTCAGGACAGCCAGGACTATTACACAGAAAATCCTATCTGGAAATAAAAAGACAGGAGGAGGTGGATCTGTCCTCTGATATCTCCAAATGTTTTTAGTATACTACAAAATATCCCCACATTTATATGCTGAGTGGTCTCTATGTCAGTTTCTGCCACCAATACCTGATGGTGCTCCAGCCATGAGTTCCCTCCATGATGAACTGTTACCTGGAAATGTAAGCCAAATAAACCCTTTCCTTTCTGACTTGCTTTGGCATTGTTGTTTGTCACAAAAACAGAAACCAAACAAGGACTGTTGGGAAAATACTACAATACTACAATAAATGTCACATTAATTTACAAATTTCTCTAACTTCTTCAGACCCCTTTGAAGTCAAGAAAAATGGCACTGTTTACTAGGTCTTTGTAAATTTTTAAAGCTATAGACTAATGTAAATATATCCTATATTAATTAACCATACAAGACTTCAGCTTTTATATTTTGTTATTATTAATATTACAAGCATGTGTGCAACATGATGTGCATTTGTGGTTGTACAGATCATAACATACATGAGGGAGTCAGAGGAAAGTTTTGAGAAGTTTGTTCTTTCCTTCAATTTATTGATTAATTTTTAAAGATTTATTTATTTGTTATTTATATAGCGCATTGTGTATGTGCCCACAGGGCCAAAGAAGAGACCAAGTCTCATTGCAGGTGGTTGTGAGCCATCCACCTTGTGGTTAGTGAGAACTGAACTCAGGACCTCTGGAAGAACAGCCAGTGCTCTTAAGCCCTGAGCCATCTCTCCAGGCCACTTCTTCCAATTTCTCTGTGGGTTCTTGGAATCAAACTCAGGTCATCAGCCTCAGAAGGCAATCAAGTAGGTCTGACCAGACAAGTCCTTCTCAACATGGTTCTCAATATTGCTGCCCATGACTGAAGAAAGCCAGGGGAGAGAGTGAATCACACCTAGGATCTGCCTTAGGTGATGCCACACTCACTGCCTCGCACAAGGACCAGCTCTGCTATCCTTTGGTCATCAGAATCAAAATAGACATTTAAATGAGGTTTTCTCTCTGTGGTTGTGATTCTACTGGTGGACGAGAGAAATTAATGGTTCCCATTTTAAAACTACTACAAGGCATCTTCATTCTTTTTATAGAGGAGATACTATATGATCTACAACTACTGATAATAAATGATTATTGAATTGCCACAGTACCATGAACAGTAGCACCAGTATTTTCTATTGTCTTCATTGACAATTCAGATCTTCCAGTGTTTCTGGCTATCACGGAGCATCGAATACCAAGTTTTCTCATCAAAGTGGTAACTGGAATGCATGCACAACAAAGTTTAGGAATGCTGAATTCACTAAGAAACAAACAAACTAGTAACTATTCTATGTTTAACATTCGATCTCATTACTGATTTGCAAGCACACTCATCTGATTCAGAATATCACCTCTGGAAAATCATGGAAACCAGTGCCCACTTAATAGAAATATGACAGTCTACAGGTGAAGTCTCAATGCCTGTGGATGAGACAGTATCAACAGAAGGGCAGTGTGTGTGTGTGGGTGTGTGAGATGGTAAGTATCCGGGCCATTCTATGAGCCATGTGAACACACTGAAATCTGTGTTTGCTCAGGTCAGCACGCCTGACATGTCACACTACAACTTCCTAAGAACTCACATTACCCCCAATGAAGATGCAAAGGGGAATGAAGAGAAAGCCCTGATGACAAGTACTGGTGACACAAAGGTGCTCTGTGGTGTTTGCTGATGCCAGACCCACCGGTGGAGAGTGATGTTTAGAACCAACCAGAGACAGTATTTGGATGCCTTCTGGAAAGAGCATGTGCATGTTTCTTTCATTATTTACACAACAGGACTTTTTCAAGCTTGCGGCCATATCTAGTATTCCCTTCTCAGAAAGGCACTAGAGAAGAGGCAATGAACACCTTCTACTTTTGACCTGAAGCCACTGTATTCGTTACCTACTAATGACACTGTGCCCAAGTAGAGGACAGAAGAAAGTATCAGGGCAGATGTTCTACTTTTCAATCTCTCCTACAGAAAGTCACCACTCCTCCCTAAAAGTGGTGCTAGGAGCCACGGTTGTTCAGTTGTGTGGCATTCCTCCCTCACTACCTCACAAGGTCGGCTCCTCTCAGTGAGTCTTCCCAGCATTTTCTTAGGGCCTAGGCAGTTCAGCCACTGAAGATGAGATTAAATTCCTAACCACCATGTGTCCCCTTCTAGAGTGATAGACAGACACACCTATACTGTGCCCTATCACATCACTCTTGAATGACAACCTGGCATTACAGTGACAGAGCAAAAACACAAACCCATTTCACTTTCTCTGCCATTCTTAGTTGTGAGTAACAGTCACCTGATCCATAGATGCTACCTATGGAGTTCGATCACTGAAGCAGAGAAGGTAGTGTTCGTGTTTTCTAGAAGCAGGATTATTTCTGGGTACATGCTGGGAAGCTGAATGGATTCTTGAAGAATTGACAGCTTGTGTTCCATGGGGAAAATGTCACATTTGTACCAAATATCTGGGAACACGTTTGGCTCCTGTACTCCCTGGTTATCTAGCTTGGTCACCTACATTGCTATTTTCATTGTCTGCCCTGTAGCAGGATATGCTGAGAAATGAATACCCCATGTATGGTTGTGGTAAGCATTGAACTAAGGAATGCAGAAAAATCATGACCTCTGATGGTTTTCATTGACAAAATGACATGGGTAATTGGAGTATAGTTTGGGAGAAATCACATAAAGATGTTTCCTGATCAATGAAATCCCAAGGCAACAGGGATGTATGAGAAAACTACATACATATGACCATGGAATCTCTTGCATGGGGAGGATCTGAAATACAATTATTTATTAAAAATTAAAAATATTTTGTATATGAACAGATAGAGGGAAAGAATGGTGAACAAGACAAAGACAGCGTATGTACACAGATCTTATCTATAGTGTGTCCAAAAGAGTCATTCCAGGATACATACTCAGCCTGCGCTTCCGTGACTGGACCTGCAATTTAGAAAAAAAAAAATCCACTCTTAGGCTTAGATCATTTGGGGTTATGTTTTCATGGATCTTTGGTTTTTCTTTTGACTTAGGACAGCAGTAAACTAGACAGGAAGAACAGCCAAGTTGAAGATTCTACATTTGTCTATTTTGTGATACTCTTACAAACAGTGGGGCTAGGTACTCTGGGAAACAAACAGGTGTAAGGGATTATCTTGTTTCATGGTAAATAATTGTCCCACCCACTGATTTAATAAAAAGCGCTGATTGGCCAAACACAGGCAGAAAGTGTGGGTGGGGCTACCAGACTAGGAAAACTCTGAGAACAGGAAGCACAGAGCAGAAAGGCCAGAGAGAAGCCAGAAGAAGCAGAGGACAACTATGCTGCTCTAAGAAAAGGTACCCAGCCGCATGGCTGAACAAGATAAGAAACATGGGTTAGTTTAAGGGTAAAGAGCTAGCAAGTTATATGCCTGGGCCTTAGACCGATCAGCCTAAAACTAATTGTAAGCATCTGTGTGTCTCTGTGGGACTGTGGGACTGCAGATCTGCGGGTCTGGGGGTCTGCGGGTCTAGACCTAGAGGTTAGGCCCCGAAGAGTGGGCCAGAAACCTCATACTACAAACATGAGTTTTTTTTTGTCCATTTAGCCTACATCAAGCAAACTCATAACTTGGTTTGCTGCGCAGAATTTCTTCATGGCTTTTTTGAAATGTTACAGAGAAACATTAGGACAAGCTGGTAATGTACGATGAATTTCTTCCAAGGAGTGCCTCTAAAGCTCAGTTAGTTATCTATCCTAACTTAATGCTTTAAAGATGTCACCACATCAATGTCCCTTAATGGACACCTGAATCTTTAACCACATCAATATAGGGAAACATATTCCAACAGTGTTAACTGTAGGGGACCCCAGCAAAAAGACAAGAAAAGATGATTTTCCCCTATATAATATGCTTGACAGGTTTTTTTAACGTGGTTTCACCTAAACAGGAAAACATTTGGGACAAGAAAAGCTCCTGAAATGCACAAGGGGACCTGACACGGTTTGTATATGGATGAATGAATGTGTCCTAACTCTATGTAAACATTCTAAGACCTATAGTGTGTGAGCAGTTTTATTATTGAGATCTGATGCCCGTGAAAATGAAGTCTCATGAAAGTTACCTTTCTATGTTACAAACAAGAAAGGTCATCTTACCGCAATGAACACAGTACTTTTGCCTTCCTGTGAGGTGTTAACTTGGCCCATTCCAGACAAATCTAGAACAGAAAGTAACTCTCAGATCATGTTCTATACACTTGCCATATGTCAAGGGTTACAGGCTTAATGTGTACAAGGGACTATGGATGTGGGCTGTATTCCTAGTCTTGGTGACATAGTTAAGGAACATTTGTGCTTCTGCTGGACTATCCTCATCCCTTGGGAAAGGAAATGGAGGAAAGACTGCAAGAGAATTGAGGAACATGATTTTGTCCTAAATAATGGGTGACAAATCAGTGTTAACTTGGTTGTTTGTAATGCCTGCAGGTCATAAATTACAGTCACAAGAGTAGAAAGTGTCACCTAAAGACTTGTCTCAGTACTCAATGGGTTCCAGGACCCACCCTGATCAGGCAGCCTTGCCTGATGAGCAGTCTAGATAAAAAGGCTGTGGCAGAAGTAAGGGGCTCCTTTGGCTTTCCCATGGCTACTGTGCAGAGCTGTCTGTTGATGCTGATGTTGATTCCTCCCTGACAACAGAACCAGTGTTGCCAGGCTTCTGTCTGTAAGAAAGGACCAATGGCTGTCCAGGTGCTCTTCAGGTTTTATATGTATATGAAAGTGTATATTTATTACACACACAGACAGATAGTCATATGTTCATTACATATTCATATATATGTGTATCACATTGGTTCTGTTTGTCTTGAGAACCCTGACTGTGCTACTATGTGTGAATTGGAGAAAAAGAATAAAAAAAAAAAAAAAAGAACTTCTCTAAAGGGTTGGTAGTCCGTGTAGCTGGTTGTCTCAATAGATAGAACTAATGGATATTAAAGAGTCCTTTGGTATTTGGTAATGCTTATATGTAGGGATATTTTGTAATATAATAAAAACATTCAGAGATATCAGAGGGATCTACCCACAGTCAGTCTAAGGAGGATCAGAGAGTGGTGATTCTCACCATTAATCCCAGCACAGGGAATATCCCAGGCATGGTGACCTAGGCCCTTAATCCAAACTCTGTTGGAGGTCATCTTAATTCACTGAAGGAGTTCCAGGCTCCCAGGCAGGCAGTGGTGGTGCCACGCCTTAACTGAGTGAAGAGAGTATTTAAGGCAGGCATAGAAAGAAAGAGGGGGGCAGAAGAAGCCAGGAGGAGTGAGGCTGAGGAAGCTGGAAGACAGCTTGGTAAGATCTGACTGTGGTATTTACTCTCTCTGATATCTCTGACTTTCACAGAGATCTGGCCCTGAGTTTCCTTTATTCGTGCAATACTTGAAGAAGAAGCCATGGCTCACACTGTTAGTCCCAGTACTTGGGAAGCAGAGGCAAGAGAATCTCTGTGAGTTCAAAGCCAGCCTGGTCTTCAAGGCAAGTTTCAGGACAGCCAGGACTATTACACAGAAAATCCTATCTGGAAAAAAAAAGACAGGAGGAGGTGGATCTGTCCTCTGATATCTCCAAATGTTTTTAGTATACTACAAAATATCCCCACATTTATATGCTGAGTGGTCTCTATGTCAGTTTCTGCCACCAATACCTGATGGTGCTCCAGCCATGAGTTCCCTCCATGATGAACTGTTACCTGGAAATGTAAGCCAAATAAACCCTTTCCTTTCTGACTTGCTTTGGCATTGTTGTTTGTCACAAAAACAGAAACCAAACAAGGACTGTTGGGAAAATACTACAATACTACAATAAATGTCACATTAATTTACAAATTTCTCTAACTTCTTCAGACCCCTTTGAAGTCAAGAAAAATGGCACTGTTTACTAGGTCTTTGTAAATTTTTAAAGCTATAGACTAATGTAAATATATCCTATATTAATTAACCATACAAGACTTCAGCTTTTATATTTTGTTATTATTAATATTACAAGCATGTGTGCAACATGATGTGCATTTGTGGTTGTACAGATCATAACATACGTGAGGGAGTCAGAGGAAAGTTTTGAGAAGTTTGTTCTTTCCTTCAATTTATTGATTAATTTTTAAAGATTTATTTATTTGTTATTTATATAGCGCATTGTGTATGTGCCCACAGGGCCAAAGAAGAGACCAAGTCTCATTGCAGGTGGTTGTGAGCCATCCACCTTGTGGTTAGTGAGAACTGAACTCAGGACCTCTGGAAGAACAGCCAGTGCTCTTAAGCCCTGAGCCATCTCTCCAGGCCACTTCTTCCAATTTCTCTGTGGGTTCTTGGAATCAAACTCAGGTCATCAGCCTCAGAAGGCAATCAAGTAGGTCTGACCAGACAAGTCCTTCTCAACATGGTTCTCAATATTGCTGCCCATGACTGAAGAAAGCCAGGGGAGAGAGTGAATCACACCTAGGATCTGCCTTAGGTGATGCCACACTCACTGCCTCGCACAAGGACCAGCTCTGCTATCCTTTGGTCATCAGAATCAAAATAGACATTTAAATGAGGTTTTCTCTCTGTGGTTGTGATTCTACTGGTGGACGAGAGAAATTAATGGTTCCCATTTTAAAACTACTACAAGGCATCTTCATTCTTTTTATAGAGGAGATACTATATGATCTACAACTACTGATAATAAATGATTATTGAATTGCCACAGTACCATGAACAGTAGCACCAGTATTTTCTATTGTCTTCATTGACAATTCAGATCTTCCAGTGTTTCTGGCTATCACGGAGCATCGAATACCAAGTTTTCTCATCAAAGTGGTAACTGGAATGCATGCACAACAAAGTTTAGGAATGCTGAATTCACTAAGAAACAAACAAACTAGTAACTATTCTATGTTTAACATTCGATCTCATTACTGATTTGCAAGCACACTCATCTGATTCAGAATATCACCTCTGGAAAATCATGGAAACCAGTGCCCACTTAATAGAAATATGACAGTCTACAGGTGAAGTCTCAATGCCTGTGGATGAGACAGTATCAACAGAAGGGCAGTGTGTGTGTGTGGGTGTGTAAGATGGTAAGTATCCGGACCATTCTATGAGCCATGTGAACACACTGAAATCTGTGTTTGCTCAGGTCAGCACGCCTGACATGTCACACTACAACTTCCTAAGAACTCACATTACCCCCAATGAAGATGCAAAGGGGAATGAAGAGAAAGCCCTGATGACAAGTACTGGTGACACAAAGGTGCTCTGTGGTGTTTGCTGATGCCAGACCCACCGGTGGAGAGTGATGTTTAGAACCAACCAGAGACAGTATTTGGATGCCTTCTGGAAAGAGCATGTGCATGTTTCTTTCATTATTTACACAACAGGACTTTTTCAAGCTTGCGGCCATATCTAGTATTCCCTTCTCAGAAAGGCACTAGAGAAGAGGCAATGAACACCTTCTACTTTTGACCTGAAGCCACTGTATTCGTTACCTACTAATGACACTGTGCCCAAGTAGAGGACAGAAGAAAGTATCAGGGCAGATGTTCTACTTTTCAATCTCTCCTACAGAAAGTCACCACTCCTCCCTAAAAGTGGTGCTAGGAGCCACGGTTGTTCAGTTGTGTGGCATTCCTCCCTCACTACCTCACAAGGTCGGCTCCTCTCAGTGAGTCTTCCCAGCATTTTCTTAGGGCCTAGGCAGTTCAGCCACTGAAGATGAGATTAAATTCCTAACCACCATGTGTCCCCTTCTAGAGTGATAGACAGACACACCTATACTGTGCCCTATCACATCACTCTTGAATGACAACCTGGCATTACAGTGACAGAGCAAAAACACAAACCCATTTCACTTTCTCTGCCATTCTTAGTTGTGAGTAACAGTCACCTGATCCATAGATGCTACCTATGGAGTTCGATCACTGAAGCAGAGAAGGTAGTGTTCGTGTTTTCTAGAAGCAGGATTATTTCTGGGTACATGCTGGGAAGCTGAATGGATTCTTGAAGAATTGACAGCTTGTGTTCCATGGGGAAAATGTCACATTTGTACCAAATATCTGGGAACACGTTTGGCTCCTGTACTCCCTGGTTATCTAGCTTGGTCACCTACATTGCTATTTTCATTGTCTGCCCTGTAGCAGGATATGCTGAGAAATGAATACCCCATGTATGGTTGTGGTAAGCATTGAACTAAGGAATGCAGAAAAATCATGACCTCTGATGGTTTTCATTGACAAAATGACATGGGTAATTGGAGTATAGTTTGGGAGAAATCACATAAAGATGTTTCCTGATCAATGAAATCCCAAGGCAACAGGGATGTATGAGAAAACTACATACATATGACCATGGAATCTCTTGCATGGGGAGGATCTGAAATACAATTATTTATTAAAAATTAAAAATATTTTGTATATGAACAGATAGAGGGAAAGAATGGTGAACAAGACAAAGACAGCGTATGTGCACAGATCTTATCTATAGTGTGTCCAAAAGAGTCATTCCAGGATACATACTCAGCCTGCGCTTCCGTGACTGGACCTGCAATTTAGAAAAAAAAAATCCACTCTTAGGCTTAGATCATTTGGGGTTATGTTTTCATGGATCTTTGGTTTTTCTTTTGACTTAGGACAGCAGTAAACTAGACAGGAAGAACAGCCAAGTTGAAGATTCTACATTTGTCTATTTTGTGATACTCTTACAAACAGTGGGGCTAGGTACTCTGGGAAACAAACAGGTGTAAGGGATTATCTTGTTTCATGGTAAATAATTGTCCCACCCACTGGTTTAATAAAAAGCTCTGATTGGCCAAAGGCAGAAAGTAAATGTGGGCGGGCTACCAGACTAAGAAAAACTCTGAGAACAGGAAGCACAGAGCAGAAAGGCCAGAGAGAAGCCAGAAGAAGCAGAGGACAACTATGCTGCTCTAAGAAAAGGTACCCAGCCGCATGGCTGAACAAGATAAGAAACATGGGTTAGTTTATGGGTAAAGAGCTAGCAAGTTATATGCCTGGGCCTTAAACCGATCAGCCTAAAACTAATTGTAAGCATCTGTGTGTCTCTGTGGGACTGTGGGACTGCGGAACTGCGGGTCTGAGGGTCTGCAGGGCTAGACCTAGAGGTTAGGCCCCAAAGTGTGGGCCAGAAACCTCATACTACAAACAGGAGTTTTTTTTTTTTTAAAAAACCTTTGTCCATTTAGCCTACATCAAGCAAACTCATAACTTGGTTTGCTGCGCAGAATTTCTTCATGGTTTTTTTTGAAATGTTACAGAGAAACATTAGGACAAGCTGGTAATGTACGATGAATTTCTTCCAAGGAGTGCCTCTAAAGCTCAGTTAGTTATCTATCCTAACTTAATGCTTTAAAGATGTCACCACATCAATGTCCCTTAATGGACACCTGAATCTTTAACCACATCAATATAGGGAAACATATTCCAACAGTGTTAACTGTAGGGGACCCCAGCAAAAAGACAAGAAAAGATGATTTTCCCCTATATAATATGCTTGACAGGTTTTTTTAACGTGGTTTCACCTAAACAGGAAAACATTTGGGACAAGAAAAGCTCCTGAAATGCACAAGGGGACCTGACACGGTTTGTATATGGATGAATGAATGTGTCCTAACTCTATGTAAACATTCTAAGACCTATAGTGTGTGAGCAGTTTTATTATTGAGATCTGAT
Organism: Phyllotis vaccarum; assembly: GCA_033318265.1. Taxonomy (NCBI): domain Eukaryota; kingdom Metazoa; phylum Chordata; class Mammalia; order Rodentia; family Cricetidae; genus Phyllotis; species Phyllotis vaccarum. The sequence goes on from JARWLC010000019.1 coordinate 12,644,036, forward strand.
GCCCGTGAAAATGAAGTCTCATGAAAGTTACCTTTCTATGTTACAAACAAGAAAGGTCATCTTACCGCAATGAACACAGTACTTTTGCCTTCCTGTGAGGTGTTAACTTGGCCCATTCCAGACAAATCTAGAACAGAAAGTAACTCTCAGATCATGTTCTATACACTTGCCATATGTCAAGGGTTACAGGCTTAATGTGTACAAGGGACTATGGATGTGGGCTGTATTCCTAGTCTTGGTGACATAGTTAAGGAACATTTGTGCTTCTGCTGGACTATCCTCATCCCTTGGGAAAGGAAATGGAGGAAAGACTGCAAGAGAATTGAGGAACATGATTTTGTCCTAAATAATGGGTGACAAATCAGTGTTAACTTGGTTGTTTGTAATGCCTGCAGGTCATAAATTACAGTCACAAGAGTAGAAAGCGTCACCTAAAGACTTGTCTCAGTACTCAATGGGTTCCAGGACCCACCCTGATCAGGCAGCCTTGCCTGATGAGCAGTCTAGATAAAAAGGCTGTGGCAGAAGTAAGGGGCTTCTTTGGCTTTCCCATGGCTACTGTGCAGAGCTGTCTGTTGATGCTGATGTTGATTCCTCCCTGACAACAGAACCAGTGTTGCCAGGCTTCTGTCTGTAACAAAGGACCAATGGCTGTCCAGGTACTCTTCAGGTTTCATATGTATATGAAATTGTACATACAGAGTTAGTCATATATTCATTACATATTCATATATATGTGTGTCACATTGGTTCTGTTTGTCTTGAGAACCCTGACTCTGCTAGTATGAGTGAATTGGAGAAAATGAATTATAAAAATGAACTCTAATGGGTTGATGTTCCTGTACCTGGTTGTCTCACTAGATAGAACTGATGGTTACTAAAGAATCCTTTGGTACTGTGGAGAACAAGCCAGTACTCATGAACGTGCTTACATATATGCATGTACAGATGCCATGTGATCATTCATCACCTGAGTGAGACAGTGACCTTCCCAGAATGACCCTTTGTCCTAATAGCCAAAATAAACATTTCCTCCACCAATATGATTTCCCCTGAGTTATTTGGTCTCAGAAATATGAAAAGCCCCTAAGTACAATGATTGAGTAATAGAGTCTCATCACTGTTTCTGCCCATCTGCAAGTTCTTAAACTGACCTGTCTTCTTTTGCTTCCCAAGCAAGATGAACAACCAACCTGAGGACTGCCAGACCCTTTCACTGGATCTGACCAGGAAGGCCAGTACCTACCTTTGTTTTCCAAATTAGAGCTGGATCCAGGAGACAACTCATTGTCAGTCTTCAATTGAAACAGTATTTTTATTTGAGGAATGGTATCTGTGGAGAGTGGTTTACATATTATTGTCTGTAGTAGGTCAAACCACAGAGGCCACATAAGTACCAGCCCAGGTTTCCTTTGGTTCAGATCATTCAAGGAGAATCACAATAGACATTGAGATGCACTTGTAAATCTATGGTCTCAGTTCTACAGCTGAGTTAGGAAATGAACACTTTATACATTAAGATATACAAGGCATTTTTGTCTGTTTAATAAGATAGACAGACTGTGGTTTGAATCAGAAATGTCCTATATAGGTTCAGATATTGGGCATCTGGTGCACAGTTTATGGCACTAATTGGAAAGGTTGTGGAACTTTTAGGAGACAGCCTTGTTGAAGGAATTGTTACTGGTGGTACAGTTTGAAGCCTCATAGCCTCACCCTAATTCCTGTTTACTTTCTTTCAGCTCTGTTTGTAGTGAAACATGTGGCTTCTGAGCCTAGAAATATAAATACAACTTTTCAGTCCATTAGGTGTTACTCGTATGTATATGATTTCAGGGTTGACTCCTTGTTATTGAATATGCAATTGGGGATTCAATTCTGAAGATTATTTCTCCTGCTCTGAGTATTCCTATGTTGTCTGTATTTCTTTTTCTAATGGTGGGGCTCCATGAGGTTCCCACTTCCCTGTCACCATGTCTGTTGGTGTAGTACTTCCAGTCTTGTTCAGTCAGCCATACTGTTGAATCCTGGGTGAAGCTTCTCTGTCAGTCTTAGAGACAATCTCACAGCAGATAGACTGCTTCTGGGTCTTAAAACTATCTTATGCCTTCTCCATTAATCTTCTTCCCTGAGCTTTAGGTGTGCTATAGATGTATCCATTGGGGTTGAGCACTGTCTGAGGGTTTTTCAAGTTAAACTAAATGCATTTGCATTATAATATGGTCATTTGCCTACAGAGGCCAGGAAGTGGAATGTGGTAGTGTGTCCTGAAGTGTTTCAAATAGGCTCTTGTAGTTGAAACCTAGGTCCCTGGTAGTTGATACTGTTTGGGAAAGTTGTACATCTTTAGGAAGTTAGCATTGCCAGAGAAAAGGCACCACAGTGTGGGCAGGCTTTGAGAAGTTAGGCCTCACTCTACTTCTAGGTTGCTGTTGAAATTGCAGTCTCTCAGCCTACTGCTCGTGACATTGAGCCTGTCCCTTCCTGCCATGACTTTCACCCACCATGATATTTATCACAGTGGAAACATAAGCCAAATAAACTCTGTCTTCTATAATTTGCTATTGATCATAAAGCTTATTGAAAATCAGAAAAATAACTAGTACAAGTATTACCACCAATGATTATTAATAACTCAAATCAATTATTAAATATTCATAGTACCATCAGTTATGTTGTCGGGTTTACTTTTCATATGTGCTGTTGGTCTTGCACCTCTGGTACCAGAAGATTGGCTGTGCCTGAGGCCCAGCTTTTTCATCACTGCATTAACTGGAATACATTTCAACAGAAAGATTGCATTTAACAAATAAAAAAAACATTCCGGCCCCAAGAAAAATGAACAAGTGCTCTATGTATTAACCTTTGACCTCAGTAGTGATTTTTCAGGCATGACTCACAATGTTCCTTCTGGAGGATCTAAACACAAGCTCCTACTTTACACAAGTATGGGATGATGGTCAGTCAGGTCTCAATTCATGGAAATGAGCCAGTACTGACAGAGAACAGAGAAGCAATGTGACTCAGCATATGAGAGAGCCAGCATCCAAATCTCTTGAAGATCCATGTAAACTCAGTGAAATTTATGCAGCTACCTGCAAGTGCCTAAGCACTTACATTAAGACTAACAAATCTAAAAAAATGAATGTAAAGCCTTACAGAATAGCACTAGGTCTGAAGAATTGCTCTGTGGTGTTTGCTGAATGCTGGAATAATTAGCAAGATGGCAGTGGGTGAGTCCAGAGACAGTGCAGAACAGTGGACAGTGGCTAATTTACTTTTGTTCTTTACCTAACCATAGTGTTATACAGTCTGTGAAGATTATATATCGCATTGGGGTACAGAAGTAGGTAAGGGGCTATCATGTAGATATATGCCTCTGTGAAATAATTACCCTGACAGAAATAAAAACTTAAAACAGATAGAGATGTTCTACTTTTCAGTTCCTGGTATGAATATTGATGTTGGTATCAAATGCCTCCATCTCTTCTACACTGTGTCTTTCTAGTAATCAGTCAACCATACTGAGCAGACCCACAATGACTCATACTCCAAGCCATTCTAACAGTGATGTTACACTATAGTTGTGGTAGAGGCGGGGGACGGCTGCTTTCCCACAATTGACACACTCTGGATAAGTCTACAGACTCTGAAAATAGGACTAGCAGGTTGGTGACGTGGTTAGTTATTGGATGTGGCTGTGTATACCACTCTCTAGGTGAGAACTGCCCTCAGCACTCTCTGTAGAGCCATAAAAAGCCCAGAGAAGAGAAGGGCAGAGCCTCATCAGCTCTAAGTTTACATGTTCCATGCTCATGCTAGTCAACAAAGTCCAATTTCTAAACTACAAACTCTACTATTCACAGTCCATCCCTGAGCAAGATACACAGTCCTCTCTACCCTCCCCACAAACAATCTGTAGCAGATGTCTTCGATATATATAGAGGTCCTCTGAGTCACAAATCATTTTAGATATCATGACATGAAATCACATTGTTTAACAATGACTGTATACATCCATTGAGTGTATTGGCTCCTCAGACTCTTCCTTTATTGAACAACACAGAACTGAGCATCTGTAAGGGGAAGTGCCCTTCAAACATATATGTATCTCATCTAGAAAAGAAGTAGGTCTAAATAAAGGACCATATTAACATATTTCTAGACTTAAGCCCTTTGGACTTACATTAATGTTTTCTACAGTGCTCAAGCATTCTCCCAAAATCAGCCATGTTGACTTAAAATGCCATTGTGACACATAACCACCTATGTTTCTGATGGACAGTCTCCCATTGTCAAAATCAATTTGACAACAAACAGATAAGCTTTCATTTTTCTGGGTTTTGTTGTGGTGGCTGTTCTAATTTTTTCAAACAGGTTCTAATGTCAGAACCTGAGCTTGACAGGAAATGCCTCAGAGTGATCACCACATAGCCCACTCTACAGTGCTAATTACAAGAATTACCAACTCCCAAGGACATGTAGGGCTGAGTATCAAGCACAATATCATCTTATAGTTACCTGTAAGCTAAACAATCTGAGCCTACCTGGGCTTTGTATCTATAGCACGATGCATACATGCTACCTTTAGTTTTGAATAGGAAGAAACCAAAGAGTTCTCTGTCAGTTGCAGTTATTCTGAAAATTGAAAAGCTATGGTTCCCCCCCATAATTGAATAATAAGGATAGTTTATGGTTGGGAATATGACTTGTATACCTCATATCTGAAAACACATTTCGTTCTTGTATTCCCTAGCTAGGCATCTTGGGAAATGTGCCTCCCTGTCCTGGTAGGTTCTTCTTTAGCAGGGCGTTCTGAGAAATGAATTTGTCATACAAATCTGCAATGAGTTTTACAGTGTGAACTCTTAATTTTTTTCAATGACATTGGAAATGTGTTCGAAAATCAAAGTATCTTTGGAGGAAACACGCATACAGATATTTTCTGATACACCAAATCCTAAGGTGAGGAAGGTAAGTGGGAGGAAAACTAAAGACACACAACCGTGATGTGTCCCTTGGAATTTCAGTTGTCTTTTAAAACTAAATGGTCATTCTCGTGGCCATCAGGTCACTCTGAGAAAAGCAGTACAGTAAATACATAGTTCTTATCCTCTAAAAATGTCATTCTAGAATACATACAGCATCTGGACATCCTCGACTGGATCTGCAATGTAGACAAAACACTCTTAGGCTCAGATCATACTGACTTCTGTTTGTCTTTGGTGGTTCTAGTGACGTGGGGTAGTAGTATATAGAGTGGGGAAGAGTGGCCACGGAAAAGATTATGAATTTTTTGTTGGAGATGATGATACTGTTACAAAACACCTGAGGCTGGGTTACTGTGGGACTATGCTCTTGTACAGTGTAAATACTTGTCATTGTAAATACTAGTTTAATGAAATGCTGATTGTCCAGAAGCTAGGCGGATAGGACGTGTAGGTGGGGCAACCAGACAAGGAGAATTCTGGGAAGAGGAAGAGCAGAGCAGTCACCTGCCAAGCCCAGAGGGAGGAAGATGAGATGCTGCACTGAGCAAAGGGACCAAGACACATAGGTAAGCATGGATACAAATCATGGGCTAGCTTAAAAGTAAGAATTACCAAGTAATATGCCTAAGCCAAGGGCCAAAATGTTTATGATTAACATAAGCCTTTGTGGGATTATTTGGGACTAAATGGCTACAGGGCTGGCCAGGTGGAAAGAGAAATTTCTGAGTACACTGGGTAATGTGTGAAAAAATAATATGCTTACACTGTTGATCATTCAGACCAAATCAGGAAAACTAACCTCTTTGTGACCTTACAAAAGCTTTCCTGAAAGCTACACTGAAACGTGGAAGAGAACTATTATGACGATCTGTAGAGTGAGATGAATCCCTCTTAAGGGTTGCCTCTGTGTCTGGATTGTTTACTCTATGTTCATACTTTAAAGATCTTGATACCTCAATGTTCTTTTAGTGGACATAGAAATCTTTTACCACATCAATAACTAGGAAAAAATCTGTGGAATCTGGCATTGGCAACTTTGTATAAATTGTTTAATCAAGAATTGCTGAATTCAGTGCCATTTTCTCCTGTACTTAGAAAAATACTTAAATATCTATAGTATAGTTTATCAGTTTTATCATTTCAGTGGGATAAAATATAAAGGAATCTGAAACTTAACCTTTTTGTTTTACAAAAGGAAAAAGATATTTTACCGTAGCTGGTGATGAAATTGTCTTCTTCTGTGAAGAAGATTCTGGCAGGTCTTTGGCAGGCAGCACTAGGAGAAGACAAAATAACTCTGAGAGCATGGAATCACTTAATGTACTATGGGGCTCATGGATTGGTATGGACAGAGTTCCGTGTATGTAATCTGAGCATTTAAGCTTAATGCACATAGTTAATTCCAAAACATGGTTGTGCTGATGCAAGAATATTTTACTGGGCTGAGAAAAATATTAAGACTCAAGAAATGAGATAAGAATTGACCTTCTACATAATGTGAGTCTAAAGCATCTGATACTATTTCATTGGATGGACACTGAAATAAAGCCAACTTGTATCTACTGGGTGGAATGGCCCGTGCCTTTAATCACAGCACTTGAGAAGCAGAGGCAGATGAATCTCCAAGTTCAAAACCATCCTGTTCTATAGAGTCAGTTCTAGTACAGCAGAACTACATAAAACCCTGTCTCAAACGAGAGAGAGAGAGACAGAGACAGAGACAGAGAGAGGAGAAAATAAATGAGGTAGATGTATGTTTTCTCTTACTTTTTCAGATTATTTTGAAATCAGAACGACTGGCACTTCATTCTAGATATTGGTCAAACCTCTTCTAACCCCATAGGTCAGCATCAAGTTTCCATATTAACCATATATGATTCTGTAAATTAATTTTATGCATTCTTGATATCATTGGTGTGTGTGTAAAGTGTGTATTTGTGCATGCCATGTCATTTGTGTGGGTTCAGAGGATAACGCTGTAAAATTTCTTCTCTTTTCTTATGATTTACATGCAATCTGGGAAACAAACACAGGTAGTCACATTGGCTTCGTTTGTTTGTGTGTGGCTGTCTAGGAGGGCCTGTACATACATATGTGCACCCCTCCTGTGCCTGATTACATCAGAAGCAGAGGGCACTCGATGTCCTGGAACTGAAGTAAAAAGCGACTGTGAGCATTTAAGGTTGATATTAGGAACTGAACCTGGTTCTTCTAGAAGAGTAGAAAACACAGGCCTGATGCACAACTACTCCAGCCACTGAATTATTGTTTTGTATTCACAATGGTGGTTTATTTAAAAAGCAGAAGATACTGATTGTATTACTTTTTAAAAATAGACACTCTGGCTGCTAAAATACCCTCCAAGTCTTTCGAGCTATGGTAGAATGGTCCTCTTGCACTCTAAAACAAGTTTCTTGTCAGGTATTTATGGTGGCAAACGGAAAGCAACTAACCCAAGGATTTGGTGACAGTTTCCTTATCACTTCTGCCCACTTGGAAGACCATTAAATTGACTTTCTTCCTCAATCCTACAATCAAAATAATAACTGAACTGTTCCTCTACCTCTTCATTGGATCTGACCAGGAATGCCCAAACCCACCCTTACCATCCTTGGCAGTCTCCACACTGCTCTGCAGTTCATTGGAGGATATGTCCCCGAACTGACTGGTATCTGGAAGAAAGTCAGTGGAGAGAGTAACTCACACATTGGTGTCTGTAGTAAGTGAAATCACACTACCTCACACAAGAAACAGCCTAGATCTCCTTTCATTTATATCACATAATCAGAACCAAAATAAGTGTTTAAATATGTTTCTACACTGTATGGTTGAAATACTACTAAGTTGGAAAAATACTATAAGACACCTTTACACTTTTCTAAATTTATTAGTGGAACAGAAGCCAATAATTTTTTCTTCCATTGTGATTCTGGTGTTTTCTAACAGTAACCAAAATGAACAAATAGAGAAATTGGTGCTGGAAAAGTGGGATATTGCTATGAAAGATCAGATCATATTGCTTGGGGAAGGATTATAAAAATAAGGAATTTTGACAGGGAAGATCCATTGAGTGCTCAAAACTTAGCAAGCTTCTGTTGGGGAATCTGTAAAACTAGAACACTGAAAAAAGGCAGCCAAGTGGTCTTGGCTTGTGGAGTTTCAGAATAGCAATTTCTCTTTGGTGTGAAGTTTGGGTTAAGAATCTGAAGTGAGGCCATCTGGGCTCACTGGGACAATGACCACTGAATAGCCATGGTTGGGAAGTCAGAAGAATAGGGGACCAGCATCACAGACAAAAGATCTTAAGGACTGTTTCTTTTACATCAGCACACAGAAGCTCTAGTGTGGAGTCAGGAAAGGATGCATCCCAAGCAGGCTTCCAAACTTGGTGATGTGTCAGAGTCTTCTGTGTGCTCTTTGCTTTAGTGGCATAAAAGCTGCAGGATTGAAGGGGCCATAGAAAGAAGCTAAGGCTTGGAATCATGCAGAAGGGCCAGAGTCCCTAGAGAGAGGCTAGGAAAGGCCATTGGAAAATGTCCAGTCTAGGTTACTGGGAGATCTCAGAATATTAGAGGTGGTAAGATGTGGGAAGCAGTGAGTTGGGAGTGGAGCTGGTGTGAGCCTCTAAGACCTGGTGCATATGATGGGGTGGCTGTCTGAGAAGTGCAAGTCTGCTGCCTTTAATCCAGCAGATGCCTAGTGATTCCAAGATGGTGGCTATAGAGCTTCTTGCACTGTTTGGCTTGGTTCTCCTCTCCTTCACTACAGAGTTCTTAGTGCTTCTTTGAACAAAGGGGCAGACAAAGTTTGTTTTCTCACAGGAATCTCTCGTTACAACACTGGCTTTGTAAAGAGAGCTTAGACTGTTAAATGGTAGGCAATTTTTGAAGACTGTGGGACTTTATTGTTGTACACTGTATCAACATGAGATCCTGGAGACAGACAGGAAGGTTATGATCTAACAGTGGTCTGTTTCTGTGTCAAGTTGACAAGCAGAGACTTGAGCTGTTCAGCCTTCTCTGTCAACATCACACACCTAGGAAAGAATCTAAATGGGGAACTGCATCTATCAGATTGGTCCATAACAATGACTGTGCACAGATTCTTGACTGTTAGTTGATATAGGAGGGAGCAGAGCACTATGGGTGTTGTTAATTCTGAAGGAGCTGGGGCTGCACTGTCTAAGGAAAGTGACTGACCAAACCAGAGACAGAAAATTAATAAGCAATGTTCCTTCACCGTCTCTGCTTAGCTTTCTGCCTCCAGGTCGCTCCTAGATGGTAGACGACAACCTGACAAATGAAAGAAGCCCTTTCCTCCACAAGGTGCTTTTGGTCAATATTTTTGTCAGACCAATGAAAAGTAAATTATAACATGTGCCTTAACAGAAAATAATTAAAATTCTTATTAATGAAAGCACCAGCAGGATGAAGACACAGGAAAGGAAACATCTTTGGTTTGACCACTAGAGGATAAGAACCTTCACTAAACTCTGGACCGACAACATGGTCATTTATTTGTCTAAGGAGTATGTTATCTTCCACTGAAGAGAAGGGGTTATATAGAGTGAGAGAATAAGAAAGAAGAAAAATGATATATTCGATCATAATATTGAGAAGATTAACTAAAAATGATTCACTAATAGAGTCTGATCGTTGCTTCTGCGCATTATGAAGAGATTTAAATTGACTTTCTCTGTCATCCAAGAAGAAGAGATAGCATGAATGCTCCTAGACCATCTCATTGGGTATGAGAAGGAATGCTATTACTTACCGCTAACACATAATTCCATTTCTAGTTCAGGGCTGCTAGATGGACTATTTATGGTACTGCTGCCACTGCCGCTGCTTCTGCCACTGCCGCCGCTGCTGCCGCCACCGCTGCCACTAATTGCTGGAAGGAAGGAAATTGAGAGAGTAACAGCTTAGTAGGTTAAAAACACATCACAAAATAATCTCAGATTTGCTTTTGCTTCCATCATTCTGTGAGGACTACAAGTCGTTTTTAAATGCAAAGTCTACTTCTAAGCCCCATGTTTATACTCTTTCTCTTGAGTTTGGGAATTAACATGTCCCATGCTTTAAAAAAATATAGGCACATGTTATTTACATATGAGACACAGTAAAACATACAACTACTGTTAGCACAATACAAATAAAGGATTACCACCACATCATATGTAGAACACAGGACTTTTATCCTTTAATGACATTTGGACCTGTGTCTGAGGGTCCAGATTCAAAATATGGTGGTTTCAGTAGGAACTGTACATCAAAAGCCCATGTATTTGCATATGTGGATGGTGGTATTTGAGGGAGGTCATAGGACAGTAAGGTCTTGAAGTCTTGCTGATCAAAGCACATCACTGGAAGGAGGGGCTAAGAGTGGACAGCCACTCCCCACTGCAGTCTCCACTCTACTGTCTGCATATGGCTGAATTTGATCTCTCAGCTTCCTGCTCAGGCTCTTCTGCTCATGGTCTTCTCCTGTCATTATGGGTTCTACCTCTGGGAACATAAACCTAGACACAGTCTCTTCTTTAAGTACCTTTGATGAGGATTTATTACCACGAAAGAGAGAAACTAACTCAGAAACTAGTGGCAGGAAGAATGAGATATTGCTGTGATGGACCTCCTCAGGTTATGTTGAGGAGGGTTATGGAAGCATGTGGAGCTTGACTTGAGTCACTGAGTGTGCAGAGCTTAGAATGTTGGTTTGTTATGAGTGTGGAGAGTAGTACTGAATGGCAGACAGTACGTGTCTGAGTTGTGAAGTTGGACACAGCAGCAGAGACTCTCTGGGGTTATAAGCAGCTGTGAAGTAGAAGAGGCCTGAGTCTACAAGATGTGAGCAAATTTCCTGACAAGGAAGAAAAAAACATATACAGATGGGTTTACTACTTTCAATCCATGTCACCAAGAGTTACCTCTAAAAGAAACAGAATGAGACACCTTGACCAGCTTAAATATGTGGCCTTTTTCTACCAATGCCTTCACATTATCAGCTTTCCCTCGGTGTGTGTTTCTAACCACATAACAAATACAGCCAGGTATGATTGGTTTTTACAAGTGGGATACAGTATCATTGGCAGGGCTGACTAACTCACTAGTTACTGCATTTCTACAGTACCTTCAGCTGTACTGCTGGAGCTTGTGTCTCTGGTCATCGCTGCTGTTGCTATTTCATCAGAAGACGAGGGACTAACCCTCTTCAGAATTTTTCTGGTCTTACCTGAAAAGGAATGAAAACCCAATAAAAAGAGTTCAATCTTACAAACAAAGACGCAGAGGACAACTAAGCGCTGTCTGATTTTTATTGTTTTTGTAGGATTTTATCTCATGGTTCACTTCTGGAACATCACGGAGATCACTGTACACTTAAGGTAGGCATTACATGGTCAATATAGGTAAGGTCTCTAATGGGTGTGGCACAGTACCAACACAAAAGCAGTGTTAATTTTGTACATGCCTTGTTCCTTCACTCTGCCCTGGGACACTGATAATTAAGAACGCTTCATAAGCTTTATGAATGTGAAAACAATTAAACATAAGGCTTAGTTAAAAGTATTGGCACTACAGAAATGTTGTCACATTTGCTATATACAAAACAAAGACAAAAAGAACAGTAGAGTGGCAATATGCAGAGAGGCTGTTTCCAAGGCCTTGGAGTAATGTACAGTGATTGTTTACTTTTTGGTTTTCACACAGTGCGATATTTTTACAGGTCATGGAGAACATAGAGTATCACCTTCAGTGAATCATAGCAAGAGGAAATTATACTGTCTACATTTTACCTGAGCTACTGGAATATTTAATTTTATGTCATTGTGACCAAATTCCCTCACAGAAGAAAAAAATTAGGATAGAGGTAAATGTTCTACTTTTGAATCCCTAACAGATTCTATGAGTTTGCAAAAGTCGTCATCCATCCATAGACCCTATAGGTGTACATGTGCACCTGCCTCTGCCACCACCTTCAAGGTGTGTCCCTGAAGTTCTAATAGCTAAATACATGGACATGGGGCCACTTATGTCTACCACAATGATAATCATGATAATCCAGTAGTCGCTTGATGAGGAGGAGGAAAATGACACTAAAAACTGATTCACTCTGAATAAACCATCAACATAATCTGTCAGGACGAGATACCTAGATCTTTACGACTTAATATATTGATGTGTGCTTTCCAATGTCTGAGCAACAGTTGCCCTTAACAACAGTCTCTATAGCCAGACCAGGCCTGCACTCAAAAAGGGCAGTGCCTGCACTACCACTGACTATCTATTCCTTCCTCAGTGAAGTTCAGTATGCAAATTCTGTTTCCATTCCACACAGTCTTGCTACCATGAATTTAAAACCCTCTTAGCAAATGCCTGCACATAAGACACATTCCAGTTTGACATACAGTCATACTTTAGGTGCCGACTGTTTTCATACACTGAAAGGATAGGCTCCCAGTCAACATGAAGACCAACTATCAGCAAAAGCAAATATTTTAGGGCAGAGTCTAGCTCATCTCAAATGTGCTCAGTTAAAAGAATGAGTCTAGATTTAAAACAGTACTGATTTGGAGAGGATTTTTTACGTAGACATAAGCTCTAACTTGTGTGGTGCTTTGAGCTCCTGATTATGACCCAAAGCATTTCACCAGTTATTACTGGAATCTGTTATTTCTAGAAGAAATTCAATCGTGACACATATACAATTTGTTTTTCTTTGCTGTAACTTTCAACATCAGAATCAATGCTCTCACTGGTAGAAGACCAGCTCTTTTCCCGTTTGTCATTTTTGGTTCCTATTTTGCTGTTGTTATCATCAGACACAGCTTTATTGTACAGCCCAGCGTGACCGGGAACTGTCAGAGAGTGAGAACAAACATGAACTCCTTATAGATCTGTGTGCTACCATTCAGGTGTATGTGGTACTAAAGATCAGATGGAGGGCCTCATGCATCATGGCTAGGCACTTAGTAAGTCTGCTCTTTTCCTAGCATGTGAGGGCTTTCTCTGTCTGTTGTGCTTGTGGCACTCGGTACCCAGGCACATGGATGCTAAAATGGGTCTTTATTGCTGTTGTTATTTTGTATCTCAGGAGATTTGATTTGTTTGAGGTGTACTTGGGGGCTGGAAGACTTCTCAATGACTAATAGTATCTTGATTGGGTAGTAAGTGGAAGTTTCATCTCCTAGCACTGATACTGGACCCCAAGTTTATGTATACAATAGTGGACTTGGCCTATGTAATCACAAAACTCAGCCACTTACCTCTGTGTCTTGGTTGATTTTTCTATGGCAGAGTATACAAAGAAATAACACCATTATGCATGGCTCTGATAGGTCTGAACTAATGTAGGGAAGTGTGCATTTGTATTTTTTCATTAAAGAAATTGTTATTTGAAATTGAGTTCATATAACTGGGATTTCTAGTTACACATCTAGACACATTCCAGTTCATAAAATCTCTAAGGTGACCAAAACTAAATGCGTGCATAGTACATGCCCACAATTTGTTTCTTAGGATATTTCCCTCTCCCTTGCCCTCTCTCTCTGTGTTTCTTTTTCTTTAACTAAAATTCTCAAATGTCACTGTCAGCAGGTGGTAGAAATTATTCTGGTGCACCTGACAAAAGACAGGCAGTACTTATACAATTCTTATTTATAATATGTCTTAAGAAAGTGGCTCCACAGTACATACGATATCGTTTCCGGTTTCGCATCACCTACAATGTAAAGAAAAAAAATACTTTAGATAGAGAACAAGGTGACTTCTTTTTCCACAGGTTTTTTTTCCCTCTACTAGTACTTGGAATGATGGTAAATAGGGTGGGGGAGAATAGTCAAGATAATGCTATCACAAAACACCTGAGCTTGGATACTTTTTACACTTTTGCTAATTTACCCCAAATCAGGTCTCCCTATCACTCTTCTAAGGGTTCTGAAGACTACACTGCCACATGGTAGAGAAATGTTTTAACAAGCTTCTCTTATGAGTCCCCTTTGAGAAGTGCCTCAATGCAATGCCCCAATTATCTACACTAACTTTCATGCAACGTCAGTGTCCCTATGATTGACACAGGAAGCTTCTGTCACCACACCATCTAAAACATAGAACTCTGCAAGAGAAAGTGGAGACCACAATTACAGAAAATACACATTCTTCATAAATGAAAGTCGGCCTTTGAAAATATGTATTTGTGTGTATGTGTGCCTAAACATATGTATGCGCACTACAGAGGACAGAAAAGGAGGTCAGATTCTCAGGGACTAGAGTCACATGTTTATGAACCACAATGTGAGTGGTGACAATTGAACCTGAGTCCTTTGGAAGAGAGAGGAGCAAGTGCTCAACACTGAGACATTGTAACAACCCCATCTATTACCTTTTGAGTAAAAATTATACAACCTTAAATGTAAAAAGAACACTTGTTCATGGAGAAAAGGCCTTCTAAAACTCACCCTGCGGTGACAATTTGAGTCAGGAATGACTTGGTACAATTTCATTTCCTTCACTTCTTAAATAAACAACTTAATACATACAGCATACATGATTGTTTTATTATCAAAATGACACATTTTAAAAATAAAGAGATGATGAAAATAGCGTTTCTACCTTAGAAAACGTAATGCCCATCTTACCAATGATGCTCTTGGTATCTCTTTTTGAGGAGGTGGTGGGATGTCCTCTGGGAGAACTAGAACACAAAATAATAGCTCAAATTACAATTTGTAATTGCCCAGAAATCATTGCTTTATATGGACAAAGATCTGTGGATTTAGTTCATATGGCTGATCTGAGTGAAATTAGCACATTAATAAGCATGATTGGGCTACTGTTGGATAGAAACGGAAAGTGGATAAATGAAGAAGAGAAGTGAGGGATGATAAATTTGGCCTCTCTAAATAATGAGAATCTAAGGCAACGTGCAATAATCCATGTTTAACCGGGAGACCACTTAAAATAAATCAATGTTATAAAGGAGTTCTGCCATGTCTTCAGACCATTCTTAAGCCCAGGAAGACTGACACTCTTCTAGGCATCTCTCCAACCCATCTCAATGCCTACAAACTGAAATACACAGAATTTGCATTTTCTAAAAGCCAATAGGAATTTCAAATTGATAGTGTATATACTGTATGAGGAAATAGATTTGGTCGAGGCACAAGATATTCATCCACTCGTCCTTTGATACATAGTAAGATTACTAAACAGTAGAAGATCCTTACATGGTTGCATTCTCTAAGTAATAAAAACTTATAATATAGTTCTTTTGTTCTTCATTTGATATGCTATACATTTGTTTCTGAGGTGTTGCTCAGATCAGTGGACCCACAGTATATTGGGTTAGAGTGAGTATCTGGCCCCTGTTGACCACTAGTCTTTAACCCAGCTCCACATCAGTGTTGTCACTAGGATGATATTTAATACCGATATTGGAATTATGCTATTCTGAGTTCTTATACATCACTATCCCCGGGTATACAGCTCACACTATCTCAGCACTTAACTTTGTAAATATCACTAAACTGATATGCTCAATTTTAACTGACTTTATGGCAGGGTTGGAAACTGATTCAAGACTTATAGAATGTGCATGTCCAATCCCCAATATCTGTGAACTAACCCAAACCATCAGTTCTTCATGTTTTCCACATATTAACTAGAATAAAACCTGATATAGATATACATGACCAAGCCAAAGCCTTGGGGTTTGTAGGCATGGACATAAAGTTGATAATGTATATAATTTATGTAGATGAGGCGCAATCCATACACAGATGACAGACCCTCTTCTATGATAGCTATTACCTCCACAGCTGAATGATGAGCACAGGTCAATAATAATGTCATATGAGGGTCACACGTCTGTTTCTACCTTGGCCCTTTTCACCCAAGAGTGGAGGAACTTGAATACTTTCATCACTCTCTTTTTTGATTCTGTCCATCAGAACACACATCTTTGCTGTTGGTGAGTGATTTAATCAACATAAAGCATATTGTATAAAGCCTCAGGCATGTTAGTTACTGTCAAAATAAGGTGCCCACTTCTGCCAGCTTGGCCTGAACCACATACTCATCAAAGTCTTGGGTTCTAAATTCTAAAGCCAGTATTCTTCTATGACATACTCCTACTTAGTTCAAAAGCAACCATTTTTATTACACACAGACTAGGACAGAAAAATATCAGTCAACAGTTTAAAATGTATGCCTATGTTGGCCTAAGTACACCCTCACTGTCCATTCCTAAAGAAAGGCCAGCACTGTTCTTCAGAATGTCCCAGTTGCCTGATCACAGTGAATGGAATACCTATTTCAATAAAGTATCCCCAGAATGTTGGGTGCATGAACATTATGTATTAAAACATTTAATATTTTAAGGCCTGGGAAACACACATTCTTATATTACTAACGTATTACAAACTTGAGAGCATCTTCATTTAGCTGTTGACAAAGTCATAGGAAAGTCTAGAGCTCAACTTCTGAAAGAGCTCAAAATGAAGGGTCAGGAGAACTAAGCCACACCAACACAAGGAAATGCCGTTAACATCTTCTCAAATCTCCAGGTAATCACAATTATCTTTGTGAATAATTCTAATCGTATTATATGTACACATTGTATCCGAATTGCTGAATAGGAGACAATATTAATTTTCTCTTCTTACTCATCAGTCCTTACAGTTGAGTGTGGTCCTCTCCTTCTGTGTATTAAAGCTGACTATACACTGAAAAAGCAATTACCACAATGTCTTAGCTCTGGAGAGAAGCAGGTTCAGGTTGGAAATTACCTCTAATTGGTACCTCAGGCAATTCAGATAGCCTTCAAAATAAATGCTTTTAGCTTAATGAAACATAAAAAGTTCACATTCCTATGAACAGTCACATAAATGCAAAACACATGCCCATAATTTCCTGAATAAAATAAACCTTTCAGGAGAAAAGGGGGAATGTGTTCTAAAAATAAGATATACACACAATGATATACAAAATTCCTTAAAAAAATCTCCAAAAATTTTATTTACTCCAATTTTTAGGTTAATAATTTAAATATATATAATCTAAATCTAATCAAAATATACTTTATAAAGGTTATTGTATTTATACCACAGATCCTCTAGTAAAGAGAAGCTTAACATAATCAATGTAATAATAATATATACACATGTACACATACACACATACACAATTAATTAATATTGGTTGACAACTTGACTAAATCTTGATCCAGTTATAACCCAAGCTGCTGGGCATTCCTGTGAGGGGTTCTCTTGATTTGATTATTTGAATCAGGATGATCCAGCCTGTTTCTGGGTAGAAGCCTTCTGGTAGAAGCACATGTAAAAGGACACAAAGTAAGTTTTCTGCTTGCCTGCCTGCCTGCTTCACTAGAGTTCAGCTATCTTGTTGCTGGGACATTCCTTTGCCAGTCTTGGTACCAATTTCTTTAGGACTCCAGGGTAGACTGCAGCTCTCCAGGAATCCTCCAGGACTCCAGTGCCAGACTGAGAGAGAATGTTGGGATATCCATAATCAGCCTTTGGACTCATCCACTGCTGGATTTCCAGTCTTTCAAGTATGAGACTGCATTTGTTGAACTATTCAGACAGCACTCCATAAGCCAATCTAATTAATCACCCATATATATATACTGTTCCTCTAGAGAACCCTATTTACAACATATAGGGAAATGTTGAAGTAAAATTGCTTTCCAGGAAAGCCAAATACACATTATAGAATAAAAGTATAAAGCATAATCGCAACTATATATAATATAGAGAAAGAAATATTTGAGCAAAATATTTTTAAAGTGTTAACCAGTCAAGCTGAAGGTACAGCATTCAGTGGTGAATATCATACCTTTACAAGAGCAACTATTTCCCATTTGAAATCTTCACCAAAATCAAAGTAGAGCATTCAACACTATCCCATGTGATAGTTGAGAAGTCTCAACCACACTGAAACTCAGAACTGAGGCAAGAACATTCATAACCACAATAACCATGGCAACTGAACTTTGAAGGGTAAAGTCATAATCCACACTGTGACATCTATCAGCTGCCACCTGGGCAAGAGTTATAAGTTCAAGATCACATTTATCAGTAAGCTAATGGTTTGGCAAGATGGCTCAGCTCTAAGAGTGTCATAAAAGCCTGGAAACCTGAGTTCAATCACCTGAGTCCATGATGAAACTCCCAAAAATTGTCTTCTACTGTAGTATGTACTTTATGTACATATATCCACTCATGTATCATGGCATACTTGGACCTGAAATCAACATACAAATGTGCATGTGTAGGAGCTCGCGCTCACACACACACACACACACACACATACACACATACACACCACAGTAATAGTACTTTTTTTTTTTAAAAAAAGGTGTGTTATACACTTTATCTTATATTCCATATACTTTCCCTAGTAATGTAACTACCAAATTACATATTTTATCTTATCTATTGCTATTACCATGAGCTTGTCTAAATTTCTGAATTCATGGAGAAATTCTTCTATCCCTGAATTTAAATGCTGAGGTACTGGTCCTGAGGAAATAATAGGAAAAAGTCATTTTCTGAGATCATTCTTCTGACATGGTAAGAGTCTTGGGCATGAACATAATTATTATGTTGCTCAATATACATTTCAAATAGCTTTCAACATGTAGATTGGCTACATAAAAACCATCTGGTCATGCATATCTTTACATAAGGCCATCTAATCCATGATCTATTCATGAAAACCATGTAAATAACATAACATTTCTGAAAATAAGTGTAAGTGAAATTGTAGAGTATATGTACTGTGTTTATAATTATGAAAAGTTTCTCTTCCTGTTATTTCATATTACAGGACAAAAGGGCATCCATGCTAACAGCTCACAAATATCTAGAAAAATAATGAAGTTCATCTAAAGGGACATCTTAGCGAGGGTTTCTATGGCTGTGATGAAATACCATGACCAAAGAGCAGTTGGGGAGGAATGGGATTGTGTGACTTACACTTCAGCATCACTGAAGGAAGTCAAGGGCAGGAACTCAAACAGGGCCGCATCCCAGAGGCAGGAGCTGATGCAGAGGACATGGAAGAGTGCTGCTTCTTGGCTTGCTTCCCCTGGCTTGCTCAGCCCACCTTCTTCTAGAACACAGAACTCGGCCCTCCCCTTGACCACTAATTGAGAAAATGCCTTACAGCTGAATCTCATCAAAGCATTTCCACAGCTGAGGCTCCTTCCTCTCTGATGATTCTAGCTTATGTCAAGTTGGCACATTAAACTAACCAGGACAGAAGTCTTTCAAAATTCCTCTATAAAGACCAAATTCATAACTTACAAACACGGTGTTAATACAGATGTGCCAAAATAACACTAGCAATCATTACAGGAACAATAATAGACAGGTACAAGGAAAGAAGACAATAGTCTACCTCTGTATGCACAGAGAGTTAAAGGCCTGATGCTTGAAAATGTATCTCTTTATAAACATGTATACATGTTTTCCCAAACAAGGGCTATATGTTTTATATTACATGTACCTGGAATAAATGTGTAACTTCAAAATACAACGAATCTAGAAAGCATGCTCAAATATCAGGATCCCAAGGTGAAAGGAAAAAAATACAAGAAGGAGTAGGATGTGTGTTAAGAAAATGATGCTCATCTCATTGGAAGGAAGCCACTGCAAGACAATGAGGACCAGCTCAGACCTGAGCCATGTGTACACCAGTGAGAATGAAGGAAAAAGCTTTCCTTCCTGATGTCCCTGACCCACCAGACCAAAGGAAGAGAGAAGATAGAAACGTAGCTCAGGAAAAGGACTGTCCCACGAGCCCTTCTGTAGAACTGCCCATTAGACACATGCGGGGTGCTGGTGATATGGTTCAGTGGTAGATGCTTACTGGCCAAGCATAAGGACCTAGATCAAACCCCAAGACTACTTTTAAAAAGAGACTGCAGGACATGGCCAAACTTTTACTGAGACTTAACTTTACCGCTCCAAGTAGTTGTTAAATAAGAGAAAAACAACTCCAATAAAAGTGGCCTCGTTTCAACAACTAAGAAAAATTCTATAAAACACACAACAGGCAAATCTAAGAATAGACATGCTCCATATAAGAGTAGCCGTCAGTCAAACTGATATATACAAAGCATGACTGCATCTTTGAAAGGACAAGCACATGTGCTGAACTTTAGTAGAGCCCCAGTATCGGTATTGGAGTGAAGATCATGGGAACAGCCAATGCAAACACAAAGGATAATAACAGAAACCTGCAAACAGCTTTACCACCTTCCATTTCTCCACTTGGACAAGGAAGACTGACCCTGAACACAATCTAAACTGCTACAGCTCACACTGTTGGAAATACCATGTACCTGAGTATTAAATTGGAACTTATAGTTTATATTTCACATGAAAGTTTTTGAACTGTAACCATTTTATTACTTTTGGGGTCTAGGGGAATGTCTGCCTTCTGTGGTGTGCACATGGACATTAGGGGACAATTTATGCGAGTTCTTGCCTTCCACCTTGTAGACTGTGGTGGTTTGAAGAATGGCCACAGAGGCTCATAGGTTTGAATACTTGGTCCCCAGTGGAACTGTTTGAGAAGATTTAAGATGTGTGTCACTGGGAGCAGGCTTTGGGTTTCAAGAGACTCCCACCATTCTCAGTTAGTTCTCTGAGCCCTGTTTGTGAGTCAGGATGTGAGTCATCAGGTACTGCTCCAGTGCCACACATGCCTGTCTGCTGCATGCTCCCCCACCATAATGTGCACGCCTTCTATCCCTCTGGAACTGCAAGTGACAAATAATCCCTTCTCCCTATAAGTTGCCCTGCTCGCATGTTATATCACAGCAATACAAACATAACTAAGAAATGGCTAAGTTGTAAGTAAACACAAGGGACTCCACCATAAGGAAATTTCAAGGAGTCCAGTGGTGTGGGGCATGCAGAGATAATCCTTAACAGTCAGAGGATGAGTTATTGCATTTGGACTCTCCCACCAACAAGAAAGAAGAATACTTGGTGGGCCTATTTAGATTTTGGAGGAAGCACATTTCTCTATTGAAATGAATTCTATATAGTATATAACAAAATCCAATGACAGATATTGGGAGAAAACTGAAAGATCAGAGAGACAGGGAAGAAGCTACAGCCAATTCTCACCCAGCCAGCTCTTTAGGCCAAACAAGATAGCTCTTATCTCTAGTCCTCAGACTGACTGGGAAGGCAGGCAAATGAGGAACATTCTGCCTTCCACATTTTGTTTTATCTCCCTTTCCCTCACCCCAGCTATTTCCATTCCTGGGTCAACTTTCCTTGTGCTAGGATTAAAGGTGTGTGACACCCTTGCCTGGCTTTGTTTGGCCTTGAATTTACAAAGATCCAGAGCATCTCAACCTCTGAGTGATGGGATTAAAGATGTATGTTGCCACTCCCTGCCCTTGTGACTTGGCTCTGTGTCTGACTCTCTCCTCTCTTATTCTAGACAATTTTTATATAATATACAATATATTGTCACATTCCTCCTTTGTCTACTTCAAGCACATATTACAATTGTGATGGCTTTTCTTGGTTGCCAACTGAACTGTATCTGGAAGTAACTAAAATCCAAGGTTCCCTAATAGCTCAGGCTCCTCCCAAGCACTGTAAGAAAACACCAAATGCTGCCTTCTTTCTCCCCTGTCCACACCTTCTGTGGATCCCACAGACCATATTCTGACCCTGCTTGTGTTGGGAGTTTCTCAAGAGCTGCGGCAAGTGTGTTCCTAAAGTCTAAACACCCAGCTTTGATCTGCTTCTTGTAATGGCTACATTTTGTCTTCAGTTCCTTGTCTGATGTTCTATCCAAGTTTCCTAGGGACCAGGAAAACTGTGGTATTCTTTAATAAGAATTTGCATTTGACACTGTTCCTTTGGGCAGCTGAGATAAGAGCTTTTGGGATAGTGACATTAACTTTCTAAAGAAGTAAATTCAAGACCAATAAGAAGGTCTGTTGCTAAGCTACAAGTGATTCAGTTAAACTGATTTCCCTCTGCAACTGGAAAAGCTAAAAATTTCATCCTTACAATGCCTCTGTGCTTTTTTTCCATGAAGCCATTTGAACACACACTCATTATATAACATTTAGTGCCCAATGTGGGAGCTGAAGTAGGACAGATCAGGACACTCTTAAGGACTAGAGGAAGCAGACTCCAAGATTAGCAGGATGGGGTGGGAGTTAAAACTCTCTATCTCTGGACCTTCTGGAGGCTGCAGAAATATAAGGTAGGAACTTGGCACCAACAAGGCTGACCCAACATTTCCAAGGGTCCTGGTGGAGGTAAATCTAAAAACTCAAGGAGGTTTTGTGTTAATTGCCTTTGAGTGTGTTAGCTCGTTCCTGCAGAGGATTTCTTGTGTGAGATTATAGCTTTCCCATTTGCTATTTCCTTGGAATGTCTCAGGAACTTTTAAAAGTGCCATTGATCATTTACTGGACACAAATTTCTGAGTACTTCTGGGGGCATATGCATAACCTTTCCCAGTTGTGTGAAAACAGTCACACAGACAAGATCTCTTTTCTCACAAATCAGGCAGTTGTTTGTCTGTCCAGAGCAGACTCAGTGTCTGCCCTCCCTACAATTATCTTTATTAGCAAACACATGGGCAGAGTCAGCCCTGGGGCCAAGTAGCTTATTTGTAACATTTCCCAGACATTCGAGGACAGATACAGATAGATGACACCCTGGTATGTCCTAAACTGACTGTGGGAATGCATTTGTGTGTGCTGTATCTTTAAATAAAAGTGCTGTGTTGGGTCATGGCGGGCACCATAGAAAAAGTGGGAGGAGAATCAGAGCTTAGGTGGAGAAGCAGGGTGGAGTCAGGCAGATAGAGCGCGCTGAGGAAAGAACAACATGTAAAGAACACGGGTGAGCTACGGGCCGGGCCCCCGTGGGCCACAGATTAATAGAGATGGGTTGATTTAAGATGTAAGAGCTAGCTAGCAATGTGCCTGAGCCATAGGCCAAACAGCATAAAGTAAATAGAAGCGTCTGAGTCATTTCTGGGGACCCGGGCGGCGGGCAGATAAGCAGTCCCGGCGGCAGATGTGGGTCCCGGATCTCTGGCTGCCCGGGACCCGAGAAACCTACTACAACAACTGACCACCCTCTTTATGACCCCAAGGACTTCCCACCTCTCATTGTCCTGCCAGAGAATGACTGCCTGCCTGAGTATATAAACCTATGGCTTCACTGTGTACTTGTCCTGCCAATAAAGATGAACCAAGAGAGGAAAGAGAGTGCTGTGAGGCTGTTACATCCTCTAGCTTCCCAACTTCACCCGTAGTTGCCTCTCTCTTAAACCATGAGAGAAAACCTTGTTGGAGCTGGTTCTCCAAAGCTTAAGGATCAACAAAATGTACAGCTGCTAAAACACTTGTTAAAGGAAAGGGCAGTAACTGCACAATGTTTAAAGACAGAAATGAAATAGAATAAGAAACAGAAAAAGAATAAATGAAGGGAAAAGGCCCTTCTCAGTAGAGAAGAGAGAAGGAAAGGAAATAAAAAAGAAAATCTTCCCAATAGAAAAGAGAAGGAAAGGAAATGGACGGATTTCCTGATACAAGAGGGAGAAATGCTGAGTCAAAAAAGGCGGTTTTCTGGTAAAATTAGTGGGAGGGAAAAAAATGGTTCTTTTAGGTACAAGAAATTGAGAATTACTAAGACTCAGAGCTCTCTCTCTCTCCCTCTCTCTCCCTCTCTCTCTCTCTCTCTCTCTCTCTCTCTCTCTCTCTCTCTCTTTCTCTCTCTCTCTCTCTCATCTCTCCCTCCCTTTTTCTCTCTCTCCCTGTCAGCACAGAGTGGTGGCATCTAAATTACAAAGACAGGAGGTAACCTCACTGCTGAAGCCTGAGAAAGCACAGCAGGCCCAGAACTTAGAACTTTCTTGTCTGTCTGTGGGATAATGCTCTTGTCCTCTGTGAAGATGTGTGCTAGTTTAATCAAATGCTCATTGGTTGGGAGCCAGGCAAGAAGTGTAGGTGGGGCAAGCAGACCAGGAAAATTCTAAGAAAAGAGAAAGAAGGAGACACTGGCCAGATTGAGAGGAAGCAAGATGAGAATTCTGGACTGAACGTAGTTACCAAGCCACATAGCTAAGAATTATGGGTTAAAGCCGAGCAGTGTTGGCAACCACCACTAATCCCAGCACTGGGGAAGCAGAGGCAGGTGGATCTCTGTCAATTTGAGGCCAGCCTGGTCTACACAGTGAGTTCCAGGACAGGCTCCAAAATCTACACAGAGAAACCTTGTCTTGAAAAAACAAAAATAAATAAAAATAAAAAATAAAGAATTGCAGGTTAATCTAATTATAAGAGCTAGATAGTGCTATGTTTCAGCTATGGAGCCAGCAGTTACTATAATATTAAACCCCTGAGTCAATTATTTGGGAAGCCAATGCTGGGTATTTGATAATTTCTGGTGGGACAGAAACTTCCAACTACAACTGTTTGCTTAACTTTGGCTTAAATGTTTCTTGTTTTTTCCCTTAGAGCAGGAACAACTCAATATTAAAGATCTTTTCATGGAAATGTTTTTTTGGTTTTCCCTAATAGTGGGAATAACTCATTATCAATGGTCCCTTCATGGAAGAAAGAAAAAAATTTTTAACAAGCCCAGTTTCTAGTAAAAAATAATTGTGGTCAGGGCATAAAGTACTAAGTCAATGATGTTTGAATTTCTGGAGGGATTAGTCATTTGTTGTACAAAAGATGGTTTCTTCTCTTGATTGTCTAAATAAAATATAAATGAAGGTTTAATGTTCATAGTAAATAAACTAAAAATACAAAATTTATGATTTTAAACTATATATTGGCTATGCGCTTGTGTGTTTATTATTACTGAATCTGCTCTTTAAATTGCTTTTTAAAAATGTCTTGGTTAAGTTCCATAAAAATATAACTGAAAAAGATCGGGTTCTTAGGTCCTTAGTATGTTTACTAAAGTACAAGCTCATAAAAAATAATCTCTTACTGATAAAAATCCTACAAAGATTATTTTCCACTAAATAAAATACAGGTAAATTGTTCAACACTATTAATAATTGGCAAGTTGCATTAATGTTACTTGGGATCTATAAAAAACATCCTCTTTTAAAAATTTATTTAAAATATTCCACAGTATTGCCTAAAGTTACCTCTTAAAATCCTATGGAGAATCTTTTTAATGCTTTTATAAATTGCTTATGTGAAAAAGATCTATGCAAATAAATACTGGTGGTAAAGTTGCTCAATTGTTATTACTCCCATATTTTAAAGGTAATGTAGCTCAAATTGTAGGACAGGAGCTTTTCTAAGTACTAAAAAGAAAGTATTTTGACAAAGTGTTACTAATGACAAAAGTCCAAAGCTAATGTTACAAGTAGATGACACTGAGTTTTCAGGCCTACTAGACACCAAAGCTGATGTAGCTATGATTTCTCAAAAACTTTAAAATCCTTACTGGCCTTTACAAAAAGTCTCTACTCAATATTTAGGCATTGAAACCTTATCTCAGATGAAATAAAATGTAATGTGGATTAAATATAGGTCCTAAAGAACAAATAGGAAGGGCAAAGCCTTATTAGCTAATACTACCATCAATTTATAGAGGAGATTTATTTCTTACAACAGTGGATGGGGGTTCAAATTAGTACTCGTACAATTTCAGAAATGGCTTGAAAAATGATGTTAAGGATAGGGTATGTTCCTTGGAAATGTATTGAAAAAAATTTGTCAAGCAAAATCACAGGCTATACAGGTTGTTCAAAAACATAATAAAATATAAGTTGCCTATCTAAATTTAGAATAAGGACCACTTTCAGTAACCCAGCTACTCTGCTTTTAAAATGGCTAACTAATAAGCCTGTATGGGTGGAGCAATGACCCTTAACTAAAAAAAAAAATTTCAGGCAATTGAGCAATTAGTATAAGAACAGTTAGATGCTAAACCCATTGAGCAAACTATTAGGCCTTGGAATTCTGTTTGTCATGAAAAAGAAATCTGGAAAATGAAGAATGTTAACTGACTTAAGAGGTATAAATAAGGTAATTCAAGTAATTGCACCTCCCAATCAGTCCCCCCACTAGACCCATTATGCAGAAAGATCTCTGTCTCTGGAGTTCAGGAATTAATGGCATGACATCACCACTGTCTACCTGGGAACCTGGAACTCCCTTTGTAAACCAAGTGGGTCTCAAGCTTAGACCAGCTAGGATTTAAGGCATAGGTCACCACTCACAGTAGGGTGTAGACCACCACTTCTGGTCTTTCCCCATGATGGGATTAAAGATGTGATTTACCACTCTCTGATCCTCCTGAATTGATTGTGGGTATATCTTCTCTCTGATATTCCATACGGGTGTTTTTATTATATATATATATATAACATATTACCACATGACAGATGTGTCTGTGAACCAAAAGGACCTTAGGGTTTGCTGGTGAGCTGGCTTAACAATATCTGAGTGCAGTTAAAATGACATAGAAAACTCCAACATTGACCTCTGGCCTCAGCATGTATGTTTATGCACTTGCAGACACCTCTGGCCTCCATATGTATCTTCATATGTGTGCACACACCTGCACACATGACATAATCACACATGCATACATGCACAAAATAAGAGAACAAAATTTAAAAATTGGTTGATCATAGACAATGGGCTCATTTCTAGACTCTCAATTCTAGTCTTGAATCTCTTAGGATTATTATGCCAGTTCTACATACTCTTCATCACTGTAGATCCATTGACCTTCAACAGAGACTAGAACAGTAATCTGAGAATTTACATAATGAGAACAAGTCCCATGTCAATTCCCCAAAGGAGACAAGGAAGGGTGACACTGAACTCTGTCACTCTTTACAGTGGCTCAGAGGCTCGGTTCATGCTGACTCATTTAATATTTTATCTTTTTAAAGATTAGACTTCCTTGTGAGACCATATAATAATATTTTACTGAACTTTAAATTTATTTTCTTTTGACAAAAGAGACTGCTTTTTCTTATGCCTATTGGACTTTTGATATCTTCTTTTGTTGTGGAATATTACTTTAAGTAAAGATTTGTTACATTTGTTTAGGCTGCAGGATATTATGTTAACTATGTGAAGATGTGTTACATTTGTTTCTGCTGCCTGTGTTTAATTATGTAAAGATGGGTTGCATTTGTTTTACCTTGCCTGACTAAAGCACTTGATTGGCCTAATAAAAAGCTGAACAGTCAATGGCTAGGCAGGAGAGGAATAGGCAGGACCAGTGGGCAGAGAGAATACATAGGAGAAAGCTGGGCTCAAGAGAGAGGAATTAGGGAAGAGAATGATGGGGAAAAAAACAGAGAGACACCTGAGGCCAGACAGCTAGCTGCAAGCTAGTCAGATACAGAGCAAGCAGGAAAAGTAGAAAGAAACACACAAGGAAAGAAAGGTAAAAAGCCTGGAGACAAAATAAATGTAGATGAAGAGAAACAGGTTAATTTAAGTCATAAGAGCTAGGATGACAAGCCTAAGCTAAGGCCAAGCATTCATAGCTAATATTAAGTCTCCACGTCATAATTTGGGAGCTGGTTGGTGGCCCAAAAAGAAGAGCATGGTTTATCTCTGCAGAGGTATAATGTCAATTTCCTCTCAATGACTTATGGAAGTTAAATATATATGTTCTCATTAACTTTCTTGTCAATTACGTATGTTATAAATGTCTTCTCTTTGGTTATCTAAATTATCTATTTTTGTACAAGCATTCTTAATGTTAATATCAAATTAGTAAAGGCTTTTCTGTGTTTATTGTTGCCTTCACTTAGCTGTAAAGATGTTTTTCCTATGTTAACTTTAGTATGTGTTATTAATATAATTGTAACATTTGGATCTGAAACTCACCTGGAATGCATGTGCATGTGTCAGGGGATCAAGTTATCATTTCTTATATGGTTATATAACTCATTGATCAGATCACACACTGACAACTGGAGACCTCAAAGCCTCCCTCCTGGTCCACAGCTGACTAAAAGGTGAGTGGCACCTCGATTCTCAGGCCTAGCAGAGACAGAAACCATGGTCTCTAAACCCTGGCCAGGGGGACACTATCCCGGGCACCCCAACCTCATCCAGCTCTGCCCTAAATGTAAGAAAGCTGGGAGGGTACCCCCAAGTCCAAACTCCAGCAAAATACAGTTGGAGGGACATCCCATGGGCCAAATGCCACCCAAACCACAATCTGCATTATCACACATCAATAACTGGAGACCATGAAGCCTCCTGGTTCACAGTTGACTAAAAGCCGACTAATAGCATAATAGCAGCCCCTGCAATTACTGCAGACTCTGAGGTCCCCAGGCTCACAACTAAGAGCCAACCAAAGCTGACTAAGAGTGAACCAAGGAAGCAATGGGCAGATGCCAGTGCAATAATACAACAGGGCAATATAAAGAACAAGAATCTACAACATCAAGATCTGAGCATAACTATGAAGAGGAAACAGGAGGAAATGACCTGAAAAACAACTTTATGAAGATAATGGAAGCTCTAAAAGAGGATATAAAACCCCCCTTAAAGAAATAGAAGAAAATACAAACAAAATATTGGAAGAGTTTAACAAATCACTGAGAGAAAATAAAGAAATCTGAGATAAAACAAACAAGTGAAAGAAACATCCCAGGAATTAAAACTTGAAATAAAAGCAATAAAGAAGGCACAAACAGAGACAAAGCCGGAAATGGAAAACCTGAAGAAATGAACCGGAACCACAGATGCAGGAATAACCAATAGAGTGCAAGATATGGAAGAGGATCTCTGGAGTGGAAGACTCAGTAGTGGAAATAGATATATCAGTGAAAGAAAACACTAAAATAAAGGAAGACATAACACTAAACATCCAGAAAATTTGGGAAACATTGAAAAGATCAAACCTGAGAATAATTAAAATTGAAGAAGGTGAAGAACACCAGCTCAAAGAAACAGAAAATATATTCAACAAAATCATAGAAGAAAACTTTTCAAACCTAAAGAATGAAATGTCTATAAAGATACAAAAAGCTTAGAGAACACCAAATAGACTAGACCCCCTGAAAAAGTCTGCTTGCCACTAAATCTACAATCAAGCCACTAAACCTACAGAACAAAGAAAAAATACTAAGAGTTGCAAAGAAAAAAGACCAAGTTAACTATAAAGGCAGAATAACACCAGATTACTCAATGGAAACAAGGAAAGCAAGAAGGCCTGGTCAGATTTATACAGACACTAAAAGAGCATGGCTGCCAACCCAGACTACTATACCCATCAAAACTATCAGTCACCATAGATAGAAGAAACAAGATGTTTTATGACAAAACCAGATTTAAATAATACCTATCCACAAATCCAGCCCTACAGAAAACACTAGAGGAAAAACTCTAATCTAAGGAAACCAGATACACACATGAAACCACAAGCAATTGATAATCCCATAGAAGAAAAGTCTAAAGAAGGGAAACACACACACTCTGCCACCAAAAGGAACAGGACAAACAATCACTGGTCATTAATATTTTTTAGTATCAGTGGATTCAATTTACCTATAAAAAGACACATCTGAACATGATGGATACAGAAACAGAATCCATCCTGCTGCATACAAGAGACACACCTCAACTTCAAAGACAGACACAGGCTCAGAGTAAAAGATTTGGAAAAGATTTTCCTATCAAATCATACTAAGAAACAAGCTGGTGTGTCTATCCTAATCTCTAACAAAATAGACTTCAAACTAAAATCAATCAAAAGAGATCTGGAAGGGGATTACTTATTCATCTCAGAAAAAATTCCTCAAGTTGAAGTATCAATCCTGAACATTTATGCCCCCAACAAAAGGGCAGCTACAGATGTAAAAGAAACACTTTATAAAGCTTAAACCTCACATCAACCACCACACATTAGTAGTGGGAGACTTCAATATCCCACTTTCACACTTGGATAGGTCAAGAAGAAAGAAACTCAACAGAGAAATAAGGGATCTAACAGATGTTATGACTTACATGGACTTAATAGATATATACAGAACCTTCCACCCAAGCACAAAGGAATATACATAGTTCTCAGCACCTTGTGGAACTTTCTCTAAAATTGACCACATACTCAGTCAGAAAGCAAATATCAATAGATTAAAACAACAGAAAACTCCTTGTATCATATCAGACCACCATGGTCTAAAGTTAGAGTTCAACAATAACAAAAATCACAGAAAGCCTACAAATGCATGGAAACTGAACATCTCTCAGTTGAACCACCGCTGGGTCAAGGAACAAGTTAAAAAAGAAATCAAAGACTTCCTAGAAATCAATGAAAATAAATCCACAACATTCCTGAACTTGTGGGACACAATCAAAGCAGTGTTAAGAGGAAACTTCATAGCACTAGACGAAAAACCCAGAGAAATCTCACCCAAGGGTCCTAACTGCACAGCTGAGGCCTTCAGAACAATTAGAAGCAAATTCACCTAGAAGGGATAGACAGCTAGAAATAATCAAACTTAGGGCTGAAATCAATACAATAGAAACAAAGAGAACAATACAAAGAATCAATAAGTCAAAGAGTTGTTTCTTGAGAAAGCCAACAAGATAGATAGACCCTTATCCCAACTAACCCAAGGCAGTGAGAGAAAGAGAGATAATCCAATTTAACATAATTAAAATGAAAAGGGAGACAAAACAACAGACACCAAGGAAATTCAGAGAATTATCAGGTCATAGTTTGAAAATTTATATTCCACTAAAATGGAAACCCTAAAAGAAATGGATAGCTTTCTGGATAGCTTCTACTTAGGGAAATTAAATCAAGACCAGATAAATGATCTATACAGACCTATAACCACCAAGGAAATTGGAGTTGCTATTAAGTCTCCCAAGTTAAAAAAAAAAAAAAAAAAAAAAAAAAAAGCCAGGGCCAGATGGTTTCAGTGCAGAATCCTTCCAGAAATTCAAAGAAGAACTAATACCAATACTCCTGAAATTGTCTCATACAATAGACACTGAAGGAACATTGCACTCTTTTTATGGGTCTACAAATATCCTCATACCCAAGTCACTTAAAGGTG
Source organism: Phyllotis vaccarum (assembly GCA_033318265.1). Taxonomy (NCBI): domain Eukaryota; kingdom Metazoa; phylum Chordata; class Mammalia; order Rodentia; family Cricetidae; genus Phyllotis; species Phyllotis vaccarum. The sequence continues at coordinate 12,675,105 of JARWLC010000019.1, forward strand.
ACAACAAAGAAACAGAATTACAGACCAATCTCCATCATGAACATTGACATAAAAATACTCAATAAAATTCTGGAAAACATATTTTAATAACATAACAAAATATCATCCAGAAATGAAGGTTCAAGATACAAAAAACTTTCAATGTTTCTATCATATAAATAACCTGAAAGGAAAAAAAAAAAACAAAACACATGATCATCTCCTTAGATGCTGGAAAAAACCTTAGAAAATATTCAACACTCGTTCATGATAAAAGCCCTGGAGAGATCAGGAATACAAGGAGAATATGTAAATATAATAATGGCAATATACAGCAAGCAGATAGCCAACATCAAACTAAATGGAAAGAAACTCAAAGCAACTCCACTAAAATTAAGAACAAGATAAGGCTGTCCTCTCTCCCTTTATCTATTCAATATAGTTCTCACAGTTCTCATAGTTTTAGCTAACGTGATAAGATAACAAAAGGAGATTGAGGAAATACAAATTGGAAAGAAAGACTCTATTTACAGATGATATGATCATGTATATATAAGTGACCCCCAAAATTCTGCCAGGGAACTCATACAGCTGTTAAACACCTTTTGCAGTGTAGGATACTAGGTTAACTCAAAAAATCAATAGCTGGGCTACACACTAAGGATCAAAGGGCTGAAAAAGAAATCAGGGAAACATCACCCTTAATAAAACTTTAAGTCACGGAAGAAGGAAATTGAAGAGGACATCAGAAAATGGAAAGATCTGCCATGCTCCTGGATAGGTAGGACCAATATAGTAAAAATGGAAATTTTACCAAAAGCAATCTACAGATTCAATGCAATTCCCATCAAAACACCAACACAATTTTTTACAAACCTTGAAGGAACAATACTCAACTTCATATGGAATAACAGGAAACCCAGGATTGCCAAAACAATCCTGCTCAGTAAAAGAACTTCAGGAGGAATCACCATCCCTGACTTCAAGCTAAACTATCGAACTACAGTAATATAATAAGCTTGTACTGGCCTAAAAACAGACTTGTGTATCAATGGAATTAAATCAAAGACACAGACATTAACCCATACACTTATTAACACCTGATTTTTGACAAAGAGGCCAAAAATATTCAATGCAAAAAAGATAGTCTCTTCAACAAATGGTGTTAGCATAACTGGATGGTAGTATACAGAAGAATGCAAATAGATCCAAACCTATCACCCTGCACAAAACTCAAATCCAAGTGGATCGAAGACCTCAACATAAACCAACTACACTGAACTTGACAGAAAAGAAAGTAGAAAATACCCTCCAACGCATTGGCACAGGTGACCACTTCCAGAATAAAACACCAGTATCACAGACACTAAGAACAACAATCAATAAGTGGGACCTCCTGAAACTGAGAAGCTTCTGTAAGGCAAAGGACAGAATCAATAAGACAAAATGACAGCCTACAGAATGGGAAAAGATCTTCACCAACCCTACATCTGACAGAGAACTAGAGAACTCAAGAAACTAGAGCCCAATAACCTAAATAGCCCAATTAAAAAATGGGGTTCAGAGCTTAAAAGGGAATTCTCAACAGAAGATTTACAAAGGGCTGAAGGTACTTAAAAAACTGCTCAACATCTTTAGCTATCAGAGAAATGCAAACCAAAACAACTCTGAGATACCACCTTACACCTGTCAGAATGGCTAAGATCAAAAACACAGATGACAGCCTATGCTGGAGGGGTGCAAGGGGAACGCTCCTCCATTGTTGGTGGGAGTGTAAACTTGTACAACCACTCTGGAATGCAGTAATGCTTTTCCTCAGAAATCTGGGAATCAGTCTCCCCAAGGATCCAGCAATACCATTCTTGGGCATATACCCAAATGATGCACATTCATACCCCAAAGGCATTAGCTCAACTATGTTCATAGCAGCATTATTCATAATAGCAAGAACCTAGAAACAACCTAGATGCCCCTCAGCTGAAGAATGGAACAAACTGTGGTACATCTACACACGTAGTACTACACAGCATTAAAAAAGAAATGACATCCTAAAATTTTCAGGCAAATGGATGGATTCTGAGAATATTCTCCTGAGTAAGGTATCACAAGCCCAGATAGAGAGGCATGAGATGTACTTACACATAAGTGGATTTTAGACAAAAAGCAAAGAATACCCAAGCTGCAAACCACAACCTCTGAACAGTTTAGGATTAGAAGGAATTTAAAGAGAGACATCCAGAGATTCCCCTAAGAATAGAAAATAGAGAAGATCTCCTTAGAATACTGGGGTCATAACAGGTTGAACCAAGAAGAGTTGGGAGCAAATCTTGAAAGAAGGCGATGGTTGAGTGAGAGGAGCAAAGAGGGAGATAGAGATGGATATTTCGATATAGGAAGCCAATGTGGGGTTGACAAGAGACTGGATGCTAGGGAAACCTCCAAGAACGCACAGGATGTCCCTGGCCAAGTCTCCAAACAATAGTGGAGGGGGTTCCTAAACAGAACTTCCCCTATAATTAAATGAGTAACCACCCTAAGTGTCATCACAGAACCTACATCCAACAAAGAATAGAGGTGGAGACAGGGATCCATGTGAGCACTAGGCTGAGTTCCAGCTGAGAACAGGGGAGGAGTCTGTATGAACAAGGGGATAATGATTATGAGGAAATATCCCACAGTGATGGCTAGCTGGAGCTCTTTGGCGCTTACTGAATCAAGAACAGTCACTAGTGAACCCAACAGGAAAAGGAGCAAGGCCCTCCAGAGTAGGCAACTGTCAACTGGCATGAGCAGTATGTATAGCCTCAAGGGGTGAGATCAGACTGTGTTCCACTGGTACCTTGGAGCCCATTCCCTGCAGAGGAACACCTAACCCAGTCTTAACTTTGAGATGAGGAAATTGGACTTGCCTGGAGTGGATGTGCCATGCTGAGGTGACCCACCTTGGGACTTCTTGCCCTTTTTGGGGAGGGGATAGATGAATGGGGACCAGGAGGCTGAAGACTTACTGGGAGGAATTTGGAGGAGAGAAAAGAGGGGGAGCAGGGGGATATATGGGTAAAAATGACATTTTTAATAATAAATAAATAAATAAATAAACAAACAAACAAATAAATAAATAAATAAATGTATTGGTGGGGGGAGGAAGAATCCCAATTGCTTGCCCTGTTTTCTCTTTCATGTTCCCTTTCCTTTATCAGCTAGATCAACCCAACCCCTCACTTCTCTCCCCCCCCATATTTACTTATAATAATGTCTTTATACATAGAAATAGTCTAAATGTCTCCTGCTGTGCTGCTGCCTACTGCCTACTGGGGCATGAGGTCTCTATAGCCATCACCAGTCACCCTGGGTAAAGTTTGCACCAAATCAAATCACAACACACATATTTTTTTACAGGATATAGAAATGTGTATATATCTACAAACAGATTCATACACAAATATTAAGTTACAGGCAAACACAAATGGGAGAGACTTAATGACTGTCCTTACTAACTCAGAGGAGCGGATAGTGTACACTCCAGTAAAGCAAGCAGCTGTAGAGATTCAAAGACTATGCTATAACTGGAATCTGAAGGCAGGAAAAGCTGGTGTTCTTGAAGAAGTTCCTGCTTGACCACAGTTCTTTTGTTCTGTTCAGGTATTCAAATTCAGGGCAGAGACCCATTCACAAAAGGATAATGTATTTCACTCTGCCTACCATTCAAATGTTGATTTCACCCACAAACACCCTCACTTACAAACCCAGGAAAATGTCTGACTGGTATCTGGACACCAGAAAAGCAGCTGCTGAGCTGAGTACAATGGACAGAATTTTCAAGGTTATAGGTGGTTACATTTAAGTTCAAGGACAAAGCCATGGATTCTGAAAAAAGTCATGTGACAACAGTGTATGTTTGAAGCCAGAATCTGGTTTGGGGCCCACTCTAGAACTAAATATCTGGTAAATTTTCCTCACTCTGGTTTCTTCATGCATAAATGGAAAGGGTAACACACTACTTATTTCATAGGACTGTTGTAAAGCTCAAATTAGTTTATGTAAGTTATAATACACATACTAATTAATATAGAAATCTAGCAAAAAGTAAGCTTTCCAATGTAGTTCCCATTTTCCTGATCATCTGAATATAAAACAATGCAGAAGACTATGGGAATAATTCTTCCCAAGATCACTATATCATAATAAATCTTTGACTTAAAAGAAACAGTCTGATTTTTACAATGAAAGCCCTCTCTTCTTAGAGCTGGGGAGACGGCCCCATGGTTAAGAGCACTTGCACACAGTGCTCCCAGAGAGGGTTAAGAAAGTGTTGAATTCCCTAGAACTAAAGTTACAGACTGCTGTGAGCTGCCACAGGATCCTGGAAACAAACCTAAATCTTCTGGAAGACCAAGATGTGCTGTCCTTCTCTGAGGTTGAAGATTTACTACAGTATCATACTCTTGGAAGGACATTTTGAGGGGCAGGAGAGATTTCACCTCATACTTCCTCTTCCTATCCATGGTAACAGTGATTATTCTTTCCAGGCTACTGGAATACAAGGAAGGCTAAGACTAGACTAGTCAGCACCACCAGATCATTCTCAGTTGAGTTCTCCTGTGTGAACTGCAGAGGATTCCATAAAATGTCTGAGTGCTTCGAGGATGAAGTAAACTTAGAGAAAACGGAAAGACAACATGGAAAGGACAGTAAGCCCAAGGGATCTCCCGAGAAAGACCATAAAATGGCCATAACCTACATGAACTATTTCTAAGTGTGACATAATAATTTCAAAAAGAAGATGCTATACTAAAGACCTGAGGTTTAAGATGGCAGATTGAACACATTTTTGTCTTCTTTGATCTCTATAATTTATTTTTAAAAATCATAGTATGTATATACTTTAGATATATTTCAAGGTGATGAAAATGGCTACGAGAACAGAGGCAGAGGGAGTGTGAGGATGGCATCCCAACAGAAGCGTTAGAACATGTTTTTCCAAACTCACACAGGCAGAAGTGTGCTGATACACTAAACTGAGACAATTTTAAGGAAACACTAGACTAATAAACCCAGGCCTGACAAAAGTCTATACCCAGGGTGTAAGAGAAGTGAGGCTTTAAAAACAATTGAAGATTCATGTAGAGGGCTGCCTCTGAGCCTTCCTTATTCTAGGAAGGGGTGTGGCAGAGCCATTACCACCAGGAAAAGATGCATTGAAAGAAATTAAGTGAACTGGCAAGGAGAGACAGTGCCTAATAAAACTACTTAAATGATAATGTCAGGTCCCAGACTTTCTAAAATTGCTTTTAAAAGAAACCTTCCCATCACCTGACCACACACAGACCCTGTTTTCCTCAACCTCCTTCAACGCATCCCTGCTAAGAGCAGGTGTTTTAGTTCCCTGCTGCTATAATAACAAGTTATTCCCAAGTAACAAGAAACTACAGAAACACACGAGGAGCTCCTAAGTCAAATCTGAGGAGTGTTCAGTTATCTCTTAAAACTGATGTGGTATAAAAGACAAGGTCTTGTAGCTATGACTCCCCTGGGAGAAAGATGTGCTCCATTCAGTAGCTCCTCCCATTCACCCTCGTCTAGGCTACCAGAGTAACTGCATTATTTGGCTAAGTCATGCCATTATTGATGGCCTAGGTCATGCCAATGAGGTTATTCCAAGAGCCTAATAAAACAATGCTTTCATAGAACCCACATTTGCCCCATTTGTAATGTTTTTCATAATTTCAAGCAAGCTGTTTTAAAAGCACACATTTTGACCACTTGCTATGGTTTGGATGTGGTATAAATGTATAACAATGGGCAGTACATATGGCTGTATGCAATTATATTGTTTTTACTTTACCAACTGCTCCTTTACCAGAGTAAGGCTGTGACAGTACAGAGGCTAGAAGCTTCATTCCTGTGTGATAATGCTGAGGTGATGGGGCTTTTAAGAGATGGAACCTAGTGCAAAGGACTAATGATGATCTCACAGATAGATTATTTGAAAGAGGCCATCCTATACTTGCCCCTCGAAATGTGGCTGATTCTCCCTGTTTCTCTGTCATGTTTGATGCACCAAAGGGCACACCAGTGGAAAACCCATTGGATGGATCCTGATCTTGGGAGTCTCTGACCACCAAAACTGTGAGGTAAATGGGTCTCTATTCTTTATAAAATATGCACTATCAGGCATTCTGTCATGGCAACAGAAAACAGATATCATTTAAAGTATTAGTGGCTTCCCATTGCTCTGATAATAAAGTAGTCCCAAGATCTAGCATGTGAACAAGCTTTATTTTTTCCACCATTGAATGCCTCTATTTGTTTTAATTTCTTAACCATGATGCTATAGAAAAGCTGCATTCCTGTCGGCTCTGAGTCTCTGAGCACTAAGAAGCTTTCCTGGGGAAAGGACCAACAGTGGCCTGTGATGTTAAATACTGTTTCCAATTTTATCTGGTGGTTCATAAGGAGAAGAACAAGATTCTCTTCTTGAATATGGGAAGAGTTTTACACTGAGTTTTAAGCTATTTTTTAATGATTTCTATAGAGAAAGACAGAAAAATCCCTGACCAAGACTTAACCAAACTACATCAGATGTACTAACTCATGTCAAAACATAAACATCTTTTAAAAATTGTTAGTAAAAGAAATCTAGAAAAGAGAAACATATTTATATTGTTGCTCAAATAAAGGAAACTAGAGCCAGACCTCTAGGAAAGACTGAGATATCAGAGAGTAAACACCACAGTCAAATCTCACCCAGCTGTCTTTCAGCTTCCTCAGCCTCCCTCCTGCGGCTTCTTCTGCCTGCTCTGTCTTTCTACACCTGCCTTAAATACCCTCTTAGCCCAGTTGTTTCACATCCAGGTTAAGATTAAAGGCATGAACTACTACTATTTGGTAGTTAGCCTTGAACTCACAGAAACACAGAAAGATCTCCTTTGTCTCTGGAGTTATGGGATTAAAGGCCTGGCACCACCACTGCCTGACGTGGGAATGTCTTTTTATATGCTGTGAATAGCAATCTTTAAATAAAGGATCTGTTTTGGCCCATGACAGGCACCATAGAAAAAGTAGGAGGAGGAATCAGAATAGGTAGGAGGAGCAGGGTGGAGTCAGAGAGAGAGAAGGAGCCAGAAGCCTAAAGGAGCAACATGTAAGGAACACAGGTAAGCCACGGGCCATGTGGCAAGAAAGATTAATAAAAATGGGTTGATTTAAGATATAAGAGCAAGCTAGCAATGTGCCTAAGCCATGGACCAAATAGCATAAAGTTAATATAAGTGTCTGAGTTATTTCTGTGAGCAAGAGCAGCGGGCAACTAAGAGGTCTGGGGCTATAGGTCTGTGTGTCTAGGCCTCTGGCAACTGCCTGCCTGGGAGCCTGGAACTCCCTCTGCAAACCAAGCTGGCCTCAAACTCAGATCTGCTGGGATTAAGGACATAGGTCACCATTCCCAGATATTCCCTGTGCTGGGACTAAAGTTGTGAGTTACCACTCTCTGATCCTCCTGCATTGACTGTGGGTAGAACCCTCTGATATTTCAGACTGGTTTTTATTAAATTTGAAATATATCCCCACATTATATTTTTTTTAAAAAATTCCAGTTACAAAGAAGAATGACCACCAAGTCAGAAGTATAACCTATACAAGATATGCACTTAGCAGCTTCCAGAGTTCTGTGACACCAGACATTAAAATTTTCAGCTAACTTCTTCTCCTAATTAGACTCACTAAAAAGCTTCCTTTGTGAGGTGTTCCATTTTCATTTGCCAACAACAACAACAACAAAAAATTAGTTAAGTCAAACTAATGGTTAGCTTTCTTATTTGAAATTGAGCAAATTGGCATTTTAAGGTTGGTCACTGGCCTCTGAAGAACTTATTGGATGAGAGTCCATTATGAGAATCATATTTAGCTATAATAATGGCAACCATCAGGTCCATCAAGAATTTGATGAAGGAGGGTTATCTCAAGAATCATATTAGATGTCAATCAACTTCACAAAGGGAGATGCCAGAATGTTTTTAAAGTATATATTGCATTAAAATGGCAATATTTATACATGGGGAGCCTGGACTCCTGAATTCCTACAAGATACTTCCAAGTTGCATCTTCCTACCTCTTTCAGAGGACAGAAGAAAACAGCAGTGGACTCGAGGAGGAAGAGAATCACCTAATTGGACAATGTGGGGAAGTTATCCAAATCAACCAACTGACACCGCAGAGACCTATGAGATAATAACTAAAGAACATTGTGTCACTGCATTTACATGGAGAGAGGAGAAACTGGGAGAGACTGATAAAGTACTCAAGAAGCAGTGCGAAAAATTTTCACAAACAGGGAAAGATAAAACCATCAGAATCATGAAACTAAGTACCCTAAAAGATAAATTCAAAGAAATCTACCCCAACTTAAACTTCTGAATACTATAGATACTGTAAATAACCAGAGAAGGACATGATGCTTTACTGCAGGCAGAACTAATTCAAATGCCAGTGGATTCTCACTCAGAGATCACACAGTCAGAAAAGTTCACTAAATATTTTCCAAATGCCTAAAAGGTCAGCCAAGAGCTCTGTTCTCTGGTTTCCTTTAGGGAGGCAGGAGAAATCAACATTCCCAGATGCAGAAAAACAGACTTTATTGCCAAAAGATCTACCTAAAGCAAAAGCTAAAAATTCCGTAGACAGAAATAAAATGTAGCCAAAGAATCTTGAGTGTTAAGATGGAAGCCAGGTAAGCAAAAAATATGAGTCACACATTTTCTGCATGTTTGAAAGTTGAAGCCAGAGCATACTATTGCCTGAAATATGGCTATAAGCATATGTGGAGGAAATGTTTAAGATAATTGCCATATAGAGAATGGGATTGGGATATAATAGAAATTACTTTATATTTTATTCAAACTGGCAGAATATTCTCGGTAGAAAGTTTCAGGGAATCACATCGAAGGAAAGATGTCTCATATTTCTAGCATGACTGAGAGGGAAATTTAATGAATTGGACTTGATGAGAACTGAGATGTTTTCTCTGTGGAAGATGGGTAGGAGGGTGGAATGGTAAGCTACAGGATAGGAGAAAGGTCTTGAATTGATAGCTCTGACAAAGCACTAACACCCAACATATCTAAGTCAGTCAGGTGCGATGGCTCATGCCGATTAACCCCAGGACCTAGAAGGCTGTGGTAGGAGGATGACTGAGAATTTAAGGCCACTGTAGACTATGCAGTGAGTTTCAGGCCAGTAACTATATTACTCAGGAATTCCACTCTAAAGCATTTATTCCACAAAAAATGAAAACTTGCGTTCATACAAGAATCAGCAGATAAGGGTTGTTGAGATGGTTGGTGGCAAAGGTTCTTCCAGCCAAGCCTGATGAACTGAACTAAATCTTGGACCAACATAATATAATAAAAAACTGATTTTCCAGAGTTGTTCTCTGACCTCTACTACTTCAACATTATAATACGTACATATACACATATGAGTACACCTGTACATACATACATACACAGTAAAAAATCTGAGCTATCCTAGTTTGCTGTGATAAACACTCTAGCCAGAACAACTTGGGAAGGGTTTATTTTATAATGCCCATCATAAAGTGAAGCAGGACCGTAAATCAAGGTGAGAACCCGAAGAAAGGAACTAAGCAGAGGCCATGCAGTAACACTGTTTACTGGCTTGAGCTCTAGGGCTAGCTCAGCCAGGCTACTTAGACAACCCAAGATCACCTATTCATGGGGCGGGGCCTTCCCATGTCAATCACTAGTCAAGAAAATGGCTCCACACTTGCCGATAGGCCAATCTGATGGCAGTATTTTCTCATTGGATGCTCCCTATTCTTAGATCACTCTGACTTATGTCAGGCTAACATCAAAAAAACAAAATCACCACAGCACAGGAAGAAACAATGGTGAACAGTTCACCTGTGACATATCCACACTTTGAAATGCTATTTGGCAATAAAATGAAAGAAACTATTCAACTGTACAAAACCTGGATTAATCTCCAAACACCTCTGTGTAGGAAAAACAAAAAACTCCAGGCCTCAAAGCATGCACACTATGTCTATATGACTTCAACTTGGTAAAATCCCTTGCTGTTGTTGTTTTGATTTTTCAAAGGTAGACTCAACCTAGGAACTCATATGTGTTTGCTATCCTTCAGCACTGAACATTATCTAAAATACCAAAGTACAGAAAGAATAAATTAATGCTTCCAGAAGCTTAAGACAGAGTACTATAAACTGACTTTAGTGAGCAGTGCTTTAAATGAGGTAATATCTGTTATTTCCAACAACTGCATGTATGTTTACAATTATGTCAAGGAGAAAACAAAAAAATCTAAGAATGTTACCCATCAAAGGTGAATGAAAACTTCTAACAAATTGCATCTATTGCTTCTTTATGTTTCCTACTAAAATACTGAACACATGATCAGGATTTCAATACTGCTTGATTTGACGTTCAAAGGACACCCAGTGGCAAACAACACCATCTCATACTTGTATCCAGGGCTTAGAGAAGCTATACAGCTTATCTAAGATCACACAGTTGGTTATCAAAGGGAAAAAGTCAAGATCATTGGACATTCCTGGTTCTGAAACTAGTGTTTCTGATGCCACAGTATCCTTTTTAATGGTAATGTGTTGAACATCAACATCCCATGGGCAGGACTTTATTCTGGTATAAACGCTAAGAACATGAGATTGTAAATTGTTTTCCTTTCATGAAGGGTTTTTGTTTGGTTGGTTTTTGTTTTTAACATATTCTGCTTGCATGCTTGAGTACAGATCTGTTTCTTGTATTCCAGAAGCATCACAGGCAAATTGAGCTTTTTTTGCTTCACTGGCTCACCTAATAGGATCCAATGCTTCCTAAAGTGAATTTTAAAATTGCTCATGGAAACACTGGCAGCCACTGTCTGTATTACCCAGGTTTTGTTCTGTTCTTCCATCTCTCAGGAAAGACTATCTTTCCCTCCCTCACTCTGACCTCCTTATGCCTGGTGTTTCTGGGCAGTGAAGGCAGTTTGAGTTCTGTTAGCAAGGAACACATTCATTTTAAAAATCCTCACAGGGGTGATTCCTTAGCCTGCCTTACTAAACAGCTCACATTTTCAAGGCTTGGGCTTCTGCATGAAAGAGAGGGTTTTCTACAATCCTCAACCACTGGAAGATCCACAGATATTCCAGTTTAAAAAAAGAAAAGTCATCACTTCCTGAGTGATCAGTACTTCTCAGTCCTTGGAGAAGTTGTGACTGTACCTTAACTTGCTTATTTCCTAGACACATGCTGACTCCTTTGAACATGCTAAGTGACTCAATCTCACCTAGTCACAAAGGGAGCATTTTTATCTTGTCCATCTTATATAAAAAACAGTTATATAAAGTTAAGTCATTTGCCAGCTTTGTTACAAATGGTATGGAATTTTGATCTAAACCAGTTTTGATTCAAGAGCCCAAAGCTTACATACTCCACTACTGCTTCCTCATTTAATTACAATACCCGTTTTATAAACTTCTTTCCATATGCTTTAGGAAACATTAGAAAATAGCTGGTCAGGAAATAAAACAAAAGTCTACAAAAATCTGAGAAATATTTGGAAATTACAGAAAAGATGCAAAGCAAAACAACAAAACCAATCAAATAACAACAGAAAAAGCAACGGTACTATGCTTCCAGCCACATCTCCCCCTGGTCAGCTTGATACTGATGGACTCTGTTTGCTTTCTGTCCTGTCTATATGCAAACATGTGGACATATCTTAAAACAATCTAGACAGATACAAGCATAAGACTCCATTACTCTTATTTCCTAAGTAAAAGGACACTCTCCTAATAGAAACTCAAAACTCATCAAATGAACACTGAAACTATATAACTTACAAATCCCAAAGTTTTTAAAGGTCCCAATAATGTACTTTAAAGCAAAGCAGAGTATAACACATTTTGTTTCAAGACCCGTGTGAGAGCAAATGATAAGTTTCATTAACATTAAAACTCTTCACTCTAAAATAGTTTCTCGCTCTGCATATGATCTTCAAAAATTTTAAGCTGAAACTAGTTATTCTGCGGAGTTCATAGTTTTAGTTTACTCATGCTTCCTGCTTCCCCCATATTAGGTTCTTGCTCTTTGGCAAGAATACCATGAAATTGTTTTTGTCTTCTTCAAATATCAGAAATACAATGTTGGTGTCTGAGTACATAACCACACTTTTCATTAAACCTGAGATCTGAGTTCCCTGGAGTCCAGATGCTGGATGGAGGGAACTGACTCCTACAGCTTGTTCTGTGTGAGAGAAATGTTTTCAAAATTAAAAAAAAAAAAATACAATGTTGATGTGTACTGTTCTTACTAAACTGGTGAATACCCAAATTTTCTCTATGAATTGGCAGTCTTCAGTTTATAATCAATAACTATTTTATAGCAATCATATGAGACTATGTAAATATTTTGTTTCACATCAAAACCTTTCCTATTTTTTAAATTATGTTTGATGTCTAACTTTCTATAGTTCCTTCTATTTTATTGGTTAGTATTATATTAAAGCAGTGTTTCTCAACATGTAGGTTGTGACCCCCATCAGATATCCTGCATATCAGGTATTTATGTATTATTATTCATAACAGTAGCACAATTACACTTATGATGTATCAGTGAAATCATTTTATGGTTGGGGTAACCACAACATGGAGCACTACATGTATTAAAGGGTTGCAGCATTCAGAAGGTTGAGGAACACTGTATTCAATGGAGCTTATCCCATGTCTTTTATGTATGTATCTCACTCTGGACCATGAACCCTCATTTCAATCAACAAGTTATAATCTATTACTGTCATTGAAATCAAGGGTCAAGTTGTCCTTCAAATTAAATCCATAATTTTTAAAAATCACATCCTTGCTTTACAATAACCAAAATCTTCTGGTTTATTTTGTACTTTTCTTGTGATTGCCTGGAATGAAACTTTTGTTTTCCTAATAAATTTGAGTGTGTGTGTGGGGGGTGATGTGGGTGCACGCATGTGTTTATGGGAAGCCAGAAGTGAATGTCTGGTGTCTTTGTTAAACTTCTGCTACTGTTTTCTGAGACAGGATCTCTCAAATTGTAGTTGGCTAGACTGGCTGGCTATCAAGTACCTGTGTTCCTGTCTCCACCTTCACAGCACTGGGATTACAGGTGTATACTTCTGCACGATTGTTATTTGCATTGGCTCTGGGGATCTCAATTCATGTCTTCATGCTTGGAGAGCAAGTACTTTATATATTTTGTCATGTCACAGGGCCCCAGTTTCTCTTACTGTAGAAAAATATTTGGTTTCTCAACAAAGTTAGGTATTCCACTGCTGCTAGGCCTCTGTGGTTTTTAGGTTCTCTCAGAACAGAACTAGGAAATATATATATGTTTATAAGTACTTCTGTCCATCCACCCATATAGATACAGGAAGTCATGCCCATCTATCTCTCTTTACTCATGGTTTGTGTGTATGTGTGTGCACATGCATGTGTGCATGCACTAAAACTTATGAGAGCTTCATAATTGCAATTTAACACCACTCTATTCGTACTTAACTGCATCTTCTCAGTACTTAAGACCCTTCTTTGATAGTGAGAAATGGTTTTCATTACACTTGATATACTTATTTCATGTGTACACAGGAACATACATGCAGTGTGGACATACTCACATACATAACACACCTGAAGTGGGTGGGGGAACAAAGGGAGAGAAGAGGAGGAAGAGGGAGAGAGAGATTACCAGACCACCAAAGAATAGTCAGGTGAATGACAGAACAACAAAATTAATTTTTGTGAGACCACTGTGTCAGGGCTGTGAATTGCTCTTTTGGAGACACACATGGCTTTATAGGCGTAAGGCAGAATTCAAGCCAGGCTACTTCTTAGTTGCTTTTTTCCCCATTATGATATCTTTGGGTATTTTTAGAATGATGTACAAAGAAAGTGTCAATTCTTTCATATTCTCTTAAAATTTCTTTTTCTGGAGTAATAAGACAGAATAAGGCCAGGAGCAAATATTGTATTACAAGAGGATACATGCTTTTAAAGGACAATCATGGACTCCTGTAGATTGCAAACCAGTCTTACCAGGAAGTCAGAGAGTCATGATATGTGCACTATTGTTTTCTAACACAGGATCTCATGACTTCTTGGCTGGTTTCCAACTCTATATAGCCAAAGATGACCTTAACCTTCTGATTTTCCTTTTTCTACTTCTTGAGTGCTGGGACTACAGGCTTATACCATCACATCCTGGCTTATGGAGGTGCAGTGATCAAACTTAGGGAGTTTGATTACTAATTAAGATACATCCCAGCTCAACATTTAAAATTTTAATAGCAAAGATCATTAAAAAATATTGCTTAGGAATCTTTGCTGTTTATTCCTTATGTGAAATTTTGTCTCTAGTGAAAATGGAACCAAGATCCAATTTTCCATTCAAAACTATTTGATGCACACTGAAGTTTTTATTTGTTTGCATAAAACATACTGAACAGCAGCAAAAGCACAAGGGCTCAGGTAGAGTAAGAACAGCAAAATACACCGGATGGAGACTCTGCTCTCATACCTACTCACTATGCTAAAAACCACTAGGCCTTACTATTGCATCCCCAGACAATGCCCTAGATCAAATTTACAGGCCCTGGGTTCAAAGAGCCTTGAGTTAAATCAGCTCTACAGTTTTGAACCACTGACTTCCAGTGCTGACTGGATGTGCCTATTTTCTTGTCAGCCAAGTTTTAGTAAATTTAATTAATTAATTAATTAAAGTATACACTATAAATTTATATAGTACATACATTTTTGCGATGCTATGTATGGAGGCTAAAGGAATTCCATTCCCATAGTCATCTTTTTAACCAGAATTTATTATTCCTATCAGCTGACAATAAACCCAATATTTTATAAAGATTTAATAGCTTTTGAAAGAATTCATAAATAAAATCTAAGGATAGAAATGAGCATTTCTTTAATTTTCATGTTAAAAAGTGTCAATGGGCTGGAGAGATAGCTCAGAGGTTATGAGCACTGGAGCACTGGCTGCTCTTCCAGAGCGGTCCTGAGTTCAATACCCAGCAACCATATGGTGGTTCACAGCTATCTATGAGATCTGGTGACTTCTTCTGAACTGCAAGAATATATAAAAAACAGAATGCTGTATATATAATAAATAAAAGTTTTTTTTAATTGATTTAACAAAGTAATGCATTTTTTAAAAAGTATTTCAGAATTTTCTGGAGTTGTCACTTTTCAGACACTCCATCCCTTTGACACTGTCCGAATTTTGAGTCTATAAAATATAATCTCCACAGTCCTCACTGCCTTTTATGAGTAACTAGGATTTTTAAGACTCACACTCCAGAAAGTGATTAGAGGAAGAAAAATTTGAGAAGAAAACTCAACATCTCCCTCTTCTGGGGACAGTGCTGAGATTTTCAAAGGCCATATGACTGCCTTGTCTTCGGTCCACAGATCTCTACTTATACATCTATGTCACCTCCCTGCACCAAACTTCTTTCTGGTGATAGTCAGTGGACCAGCACTCCTGGAAACTGTAACTGAAGTCAGAAATCACTCCCCAGTGTGACTTCACATAAGTGAGCCTCTTATTGCAAAGTTGAGCTCTGTTAGAGTGAAGTGCTAGATGAGAGCAAGGTTAGGAATCGTTATAAAATACCAGAATCAAAATTTTAGAGATGTGAATGATAAGAAGTGGGTAGAGAACACAGTGAGGGTGAAAGAGACAGCAGTAGAGAAACGCAGAGGTGAAGGTTAAGGGGAAAGTTCACAAGCAGCTGTGTTGCATCCATGTGAATATATGAGTGAGGGTTTGCACATGTCCATATGACTTGCCACTCACTGCAGGGTTAAGCCGCAGAGCATCACCTGGAACTGTTCGAAATGGAGCATCTTGGATTCAACCCATAATTAAAATCTGTATTATATCAGGACCTGAATGATTTGAATGTAAACTGAGAAGGGATGATAAACCTATACAGAGTTAGGAGAATGCATGATTAGGTAACGGAAGAGGGCAGTCAAGTGTATGAGATAGAGATGTGCATGCATAGTCAAAAAAGCCAAGAGTGTGTATCTAGGGGTAGTTGGGTGTTTATCTAGGGGTAGTTGGGGATAACTGAGTTGATTGTGAGTTCCGTATTAGTCTCCATTCATCCTCAGTGGTATGAAACAGAAGAGAGTTTCTTTAAAAATGAAGTTGTGATAGATTATTACAAAATTATAATATTGTTGTATATTGGTTTTAACTTTCAACTTGATAGTAAATGTGCATTTTTTTTCTTCTCTTGCTGCTGTTTAATTCAGCTAGGAAAAATACAGGGAGGTATCTAGAAGTACTTTAGGGTAAGAAGTCAATCCAAATAGTTTGGCTTCTGAATACCTTTAGTTTTCTTCCACCTTCTTTGGTGGCTTTTCTCACAGATCCCCTTGAGAAGCTCCAGTTTTCGAGCATCCCTTGAAGTTCTTGTATCCAGGCTGTCCTTGAGCACACTATGCTACTTAAAAATAAACTGACATTATTAAAATACAGAGAAAGTAAGAACTTAATTGTTTTTAAGTCAAGGACAAGATTCCATCCAGGAAGGGAGAGTTGCTACATTGGCAGAGGTAATGGGGGAACTTCTGTGCTGTCTTGGTCTAGTGATTGCAGATACATCCATGTTATACTTTTAATTATTAGAAGCAATACTGTTTCTGAATGTGTATTTCAGTTAAAAATAGAAATTTAAATGCCAATGTTATCTGAGAAAAAAGGGATAGAGGACTTAGCCTTCTAATTTGCACTGTAACAATAAATACAGAAACCTACTAACAGAGCACTTCCAATTTGGCTGCATTTAATATTAAATGAGCTATCTCCCCAGCCTGAATCATTAGAAATGATTACGAAAGAACTATACCTGTCTCTCACAGAACACCATAAGACTGCTTGCTGTGATAGTCCTGGATTAAAGATAAATACAGCAGTGCTATTAGTGTAGCTATAAAATCCATTTGGTAAAAACTTACCTTAGTTTGAAATTTCAGTATATCCAAATGTTACTAAAATCTATCTATCTATCTATCTATCTATCTATCTATCTATCTATCTATCTATCTATCTATCTAATCTATCGTGTTTTTCTAGACAGGGTTTCTCTATGTAGCCCTAGCTGTTCTCAAACTTACTTTGTAGACCAGGCTGCCTCAAATTCAGAGAGCCACCTGCCTCTTTCAACCCTCTATTATGATGCAATTTTAGAGTTGCATTGCACATAAGAGAAAACACTAATGTTTACCATAACCCCACTTCACTTCTGCATTCTCTGTTGGCTCATTTCTAGTTCTCATTTTTTTCTGTAACAAAGCAAAAATTGCTGCCAGTGTAAAGTGTTTTAATTTGTAGATTTACATGCAAGCTGAATTGCAATTTTGTTCTGTTTTCTCATTGGGATAAGAAATTATATAATGTAGACAAAATTAGTGTTTTGGCTGCACTTCTGCCTTATGAAGAATGCTCAGGCTGTAAAAGGAGCTAATGTTCACCAAATGAGTGGAGAGTGACTTAATACAATGCTAAACACACATATGGCTTCCTGTCAAAAGACCCCTGTCCTCTCTTCTTTGGTAGGTTGGACATTTTCTTAGAAAGCAATGAGCATATGAAGTGGAGAATTGTACTGTTAGATCACCTGAACACTTAGAGTGATTACTATCTCAAGAATGTCCATAGACTGATAGATGGCTACAATTATACAATCTCTTTCTCCCCCCCCTCCCTCCCTCCCTCCCTCTTTCTTTCCCTTTCCCTCCCCCCTCTCTGTGTGATAAGCATGAATGAGCAGTCTTGCATGGTGAGTACACTTGCATGAGGTGTTAAGAGATCTATAGTGGGATTGCTATTACATTGTAAATAACTGTCCCACCTACTAGTTTAATAAAAACACTGATTGGCTGAAGGCAGACAGAAAGTGTGGGTGGGGCTACCAGACTGGGAAAATGCTGGAAACTGGAAGAGCAGAGCAGAGATTCTACAGAGAAGCCAGAGAAACACCACACCGACACCACAATGAGACACCAGTAGCCGGAGAAGAAAAAGTTGAAATGCTGCTCTGATAAAAAGTGCCAAGCCACATGGCTAAAAAAGATAAGAATAATGGGCAATTTAAGAGTGAAGAGTTAGCAAGTAATATTCTTGGGCCCCAGGTCAATCAGCAAGCAGTGTGTAATTAATATAAGCCTCTGTGTGTTTCTGTGGGACTGCAGGCCTGCAGGTCTGGTCCACAGGCCATACAGGTCAGAGATCAAATCCAGGGGTCTATGTATGCAAGGAAAGCAATTTACTAAATAAGATACTTTCCCATACCCCAAACTACATACTATGTGTGGCCTCAATAATAAGATAAAACACAAAAACAAGACTGCCATAATAATTAAATTTTCTGACACAAATAAAAAATTGGAGGCAAAACTGTCTTACATGTAAATTTTACTGAAAAAATGTGATGGTAGATTAATATGAGAGTAAATAGTGTCTTCATGGAATGGGGAAACTAGGGTATATCTTATACAGATTGGAGTCACAAAGTTGATGCCTGTGAAGTAGTTAGAAAATTCAAATATCAGCATGATAGACTTAAGGATCAGTGAGAGAAGTTTCAGTTTACATCAAGACAAATAATATGAATAAATAGTCATCATAAAGGCTGTTTCCTCCATCATAACAAATATGAACTTGATTCTAAATTAGATAATAAAAACCCACTATATTCTTTCATTTGTTTGAGACAGGTCTCAAGTATCCCAGAGACTAGCCTCAAACTTATTATGTAGTGGAGTACTGGGATTACAGGTATGTGTCACCAAACTCCATTTGTACAGTGCAGGCAATGGAACCCCAGGCTCTGTATGTAGGAGGCAAGCAAGCACTCCTATTGGTCTAGCCAAATACCACTGTCATTTCAAACAAATTAGCTCCAATTCAAAATTTATTTTGAGTTTTCTTAGTCTAAAATGCTGCCTTGCTGACAAGATAGAAACCATGAAGAAGTTGTTCATGATGACCATATCAAGAAGAGGCTATGGGCTGTAGGGTACTCGGCAGCTAAAAGCACTTGTCATGCAACCTTGACAACCAGTTTGACTTTGGGTCCTTGGAACCATACAAAAAGCCAGAGTGGCTGGTGTCTAAAGTCTCAGCATCCCGGTAGTTGATTGGGGGGGGGGGGGGGGGAGGGATGAGTGGAGACAATGCCATAGAAGCTCACAGGGCAGCTAGCTTACAGTACACATGCAGCTTCAAACAACAAGGGACCCTTCCTCAAAACAGAAGGTGAACACTGACATAGAAAGTTGTCCTCTGACTTCCAAATGTATGGCATAGCATGGCATGAACATACACTTATGCATAAGGATTTGCGCATATGCATGCATGCAAAAACAACTTAAAACAATAGACTAGACCCAGCTAAGTATGCCATCACTGGTACTCAATGTATTCTTACTCTACCTATTACAAATAGTATTGTGTGGGTCTGATATTTGTTAAATTAATTTACCTATTAATATTAAATGTATTTCTGTCAGTTCAATATTTTTCTGTAATTCTAAATATCAATGCTATTGCTTTGGAAGAAGATACTTTCTACTTAGAATGAGAACTGACTTATGTGCATGGACATAAAATAAAGATCTGTGGGCTGATGGTATGATTGCTCTAGCACAGGTGTCGCCTGGTGTCTAGGAGTTTAGTTTAGTTGTCAGAGTGCTTGTCTTCTATGCACAAAACAGAGTTTAAGATTACCAGTGAGAACGACACCAGGGGTGGTGGGGGCATACCTGTAATTTCAGCAGTCTAGAGGTATAAGCAAGATCGTCCTAAGTTCAAGGTATACTCAGCTACATAGGGAGTGCAAGCATACCTTGAGTTAAATAAGACCCTGTCTCAAAACAAACAAACACAACTGAATCAAATGATCATAGCAAGTCCTCATAAAATTCTGATCCTCGCCCAAAGTTTTAGTATTGTCTTACCACTCAAATTTCACTTTTTTCCTTATTACAGAATAAAGGGTCCAGGAACACCCTCAATGAGCTTGTATAAAATAGGGAATGACTATGTTAATATGGTACAGACTACTACAGCATGGGCAGAGAAGACTGCATTAGCAGACTAGAAAGAAAATTCTACCTTGCTGGCTCTAAAGAAGTAAGCTGCTATGGGTCTGAAAAGGCCTGTTACTGAGACATACTATTGCAAGGGTAGGAGATCCTTCCATATAAGGATGAGAACAACCCTTGGCTGAGGCAGCAAAAGTACAGTTTTCTAAAAGTGACCAAAAAGGACACAGTTCTATAGCCAGATAGAAATGAATATATTAGGACACTGAACAGGTTGCTCAATGGTTTAGTGCACTGGCTACTTTTCCAGAGGACCTGGGTTCAATACTCAGCACCCAGTTCGTGGTTCACAACCATCTGATTCTAGTTCCAGGGTATCTGAAGCCCTCTTCTGGATCCTGTGGACACTGCATATACATGGTGCACTAACATACATTCAGGCAAATATTACATAGAATTAAACAACAAAAAATACCTAAAAATTTTTAAATATGATATTCACCCAAAAAAAACAAATGACAGCTTCTGCATGAACAGACTGGAGCAAGGAAAACATTTCTTCATTGCTAGTGGGAGTACAAACTTATACAGCCACTTTGGAAATCAATATGGCAGTTTCTTAGAAAATTGGGATTCAATATACCTCAAGATCCAGCTATACTACTCTTGGGCATATACCCAAAGGATGCTCAATCATACGACGAGGACACTTGCTCAACTACGTCCATAGGAACTTTATTCATAATAGCCAGAAACTAGAAATGACTGATAGATATGTCCCTTAACCAAAGAATGGATAAAGAAAATGTGGTACAAAATGGAGTATTACTCAGCTGTTTAAAACAATGACATCATGACATTTGAGGGCAAATGAGTAGAAGCAGAAAAAAAAAATCCTGAGTGAGGTAACCCAGACTCAGGAAGACAAATATGGTATGTATTGACTTATAAGTGGATATGAGCTGTTTAAGTTAAAGGATAACCATGCTATAATCCACAGACCCAGAGAGGCTTGATAGCATGCATAAAAGGCTCAAAGCGACATTGAGGGGAGGTGGACTTATCTCCCTGAGAATGGGAAATTTAGAAGAGATATTGTGGGTGGACTCAGGTTAGGAAGGGATGAAAAGATGAGGGTTCAGGTGGGAGTGGATGGACTGGGAAAGTCTGAGAAAGTTGGAAAGTAGGAGTGCATTTCAGAGTCAGGTAGAAATCTGGTGCAAGGGAAACTTCCAAAGATCTACAGGGATGACCCCAGCTAAGACTCCTAGCAATAGTGGATAGGTAGCCTGAACAGGCGGTGCCTACCCCATTTGTCATCAGAGATCCTTCACTCAGTAACTGATAGTAACATACCTACAATCAAACATTAAACTCAGGGCATCCTGCTGAAGAGAGAGAGGAAGGATTATATGAGCCAGAGGGGTCAAGGTCATTACAAGAAAATCCACAGAATCACCTAATCTGGACTCAAAGGAACTGACATCCAGGAGTTGGCATGGAACAACCAAGGCCCTCTCTATATGTGACAGTTGCGTAACTTGGTCTACTTGTGAGATTCCTAACAGTGGGAGCAGGGGCTGTCCCCAAAGCTTTGGCTAGCTCTTGGATACCTATTTCTCATACTGGGTTACCTTGTCCAGCCTTAATACAAGGGGAGGAGCTTAGTCTTTCAGCAACTTGGTACGTCATGTTTTGCTGCTATCCATTGAAAGCCTGACCATTTCTGAATAGAAATAAAGGAGTAGATTGAGGGGGAGAGGGGTGCAGAAAGGGGTAGGAGGAGGGAATGGAATGAGGAGAGAAGAAACTAGACTGAGTGTAAAATAAAAAAATTAATTAATAATGACTTTAATGAATTTAAGTTTTTAATGAAAACTTGATTTATATATAAACAAATAAGTCATGATATAACTTTCATGTTTTCTTTCCTGTTGGATTACAAAAATCTTTTCAAACTTGATTATATAAAACTATACCTCTATCTTCTCAACTTTCTGGATATTTTTTACATTTAAGAAGACAGAGTTTTTTAAAGATGAAATGAGTTTATGAATGAACAAATGGTTTGGCATAAAAACGTGTTTTACTAAGGTTGGTCTTAAAGGATTTAAAAGATAAAAAGGCACCACAGGGGGCAAGAAAGAGGAAGGTGAATCTGGGAAGACTTGGGTACTGGGCTAAAGACAAAGCACTTATGAAACTCTCAAAGAATAAACTTCTGAAAGTTTTTGAAAATGATTATAATAGCTAATTTTGTCCCATAAAAAGAAAAAATATCTTCAGGGGTTATTAAGATGGTTCCGCAGGTAAACGTATTTGTTGTAAAGCCTGATGACCTAAGTTTAATCCCCAGTACCAATATGATGGAAGGAGAGTATTGATTCCCACAGCTGCCTTCTCACTTCCATAAGAATGTCATGTGTACATGTGTTCACACTGAATAAATACATTTAAAAAAAATCTTCGAACTTCTAAGAGATTACTAACTAAATTAAAACTTAATCTACCTGAAACTTATTTTGTCAAACAGTGTTTAGATGTGCTTTACTACTGCATACGATTTTTTCAAAGTAGTTAGGCAATTTAATTAGCATAAACTCTCCTTTTCCTATTTTAATTTTTACATTTATTTGTATTTAATAATGTATATGTACTTGGGCATGTCTGTGTTCTTCAAATTATACAATCATCACTTCAGGTGAGCTGAAGATTCCCACTTGCCTCAGTTTCATCTCTTTCAATCTAGAAGGAAGTCATCAGCACCTTGCCAGACTTATGCCTCAGACCCTGTCAACAATGCTAGATGCAGGTTCATGGAAGGTATTTTTAAGCTGTTGGTGACATCTAGTGGAATATTTTTGTACAGCAACCTTTGTTCAGTGTCAAAAAGCAAGCCTAACTGGTTTCTTCAACCAGCAGGGCAATTTCAAACAGAAAATCAAGCCCTTCAGGAACACAGGACAGCTCTCTACCTTCAATAGTCTTCTGGTCATAGTTCAGGGGCCAGCGATAAAACAGTTAACTGCAGCTAACATTGTTACACCTGCTTTCTGCCACTGAGTGCTGGGAATACAGACATGTGCTACAGTGCCTGCCTTAATTCCCCTTAATTATTGGACCTCGTCTGTTGATTTATGTTTTGGCATTTGGCATTCCATCTTTCTTGGTGGTCAACCTCAAGGGATGTCCTTAAATTACTTTTAGTGACTCAAATGCATCCCTGTGCTTCATCTGTAAACTCTCTGTAAAAATATTCTCGTGTTCAAAGCTAGAAAAAGAGTGGTAAGAAAACTTCCTATGTACTACATTTAAAATTTATTCTCTTTTAATTCCCATACTAACCTGGTACTCACCTTTACATCTTATTTAAGTTATTACTTCTTTAAGATTGTTTTTTCTGGTGTCCTGTGCCAATCTCTTACTTCTATGATCTCATATTTAACTATAACATAATTAAATTTGTATAATTTAATCAGCCTATCATTCTTTTTGATCTTAAGGATTTAAGTTACTGCTACCCAGTTAACTCAGCTGGTCGAGTTAACTCAGCCAAGCACTCACAATGCCCTGCCTTCAATCTCCAGCACTGCACAAAACAGTGGCTGCACAAGCCTGTAATCTCACCAATTGGAAGGAAGAATCAAAGAGCTCAGGAGCTCAGGGTCACTCTTATATACAAAGCAGAATTTGAGGCCTGCCTGGATTACAGGAGACTCCAGCACTGCACAAAACAGTGGCTGCACAAGCCTGTAATCTCACCAATTGGAAGGAAGAATCAAAGAGCTCAGGAGCTCAGGGTCACTCTTATATACAAAGCAGAATTTGAGGCCTGCCTGGATTACAGGAGACCCTTGTTCAAAAGCCCAATCGACATTTTGTTTACAAAGGATCTCATTTCCTGGCTAAGAATTACTTCCTCCACAAGATTGACCTCCTAGAAGACACACCATTTTTTACAAAGTTTAGTAGGAAAACTGTAAGGCCTGTTTTTAAAGACAGTTCACAACTCACTCTACTGTTTTAACTACAGTTGCATTAGTGTGTTACCAATACTGAGTGCTGGTGTAGGGAGAAAATTCCGGCTGAGGATGGCACCTGTGATCAAATGTTGACTCCACTAAGCAGCTGACCTCCAGGCAGGAGGGGGACCTGCACTGCCCCTCCCTCCCGTGCTACCCCTCTAAAGCTTCCCAACAGGTCTCTTCAGCTGGTGTGGTCATTGCTGCGCTGCAGTTCCTCTAGAGTTAAATTTTCCCCAGAATAATGACACTCCATGTTATCTACTGATAATTATTGTTGAGTCTCTCAAACATTATTCCTAGAAGGGCTTTCCTGGGACAGAAACTATCTTTATAATTAATACCATTATATATACAACAGACAGATTCTAAAAGGATTCTTTTTCTTTTTTTTTTTTCTTTTTTCTTTTTTTTTTTTTTTTTTAACCTCCACAGAGAATGTATGTAATATGGCCTGATTCTGCTTGGTCACTTCTACATTCTGGCCCAAGGAGAAAAACATTGAGAGCATTAATTGTTCTTGAAAAGGAGTATTTTAAGAAAATGAATATTACATTGCTTTTAAAATAGAAGCTAAAAGGTTGATGTGGAAACCATTAAAGAAATGTTACAGGGACCCAGCTAGTTTATAAATGGCTTCAACATTAAGATTGCCATTCATTAAGTAATATTAACTGTGCTTTTCATTGCTTCTAGAATAAATCTTGACTTAGTGTGGAGAGGCATGTTTGCAGTCTAAGCACCTAGGAGATCATGACAAGAGGGACAAAGAATTTAAGGCCTTCCTTGGTTACCAGTGAATTTGATCCAAGGCCCTGTCTCAAAAGACAAAATTAAGCCCTAAAGGAAAACCTGCAACTTCCTAAGATTTGGAATTCAGATATGCAAATTATACCTGAGATGATGATAAACTAGCTGTGAACTAGTCCAGGATAGGAAAGCCCTAGACAAATGCATTCCCTCTACTATAAAAACAAAGAAAAATCACTGTAAAAATGAATGTTTCATTATATTGTTTGGTTATAAACACATATTGTCCAAACTTCTAAGCTTCGTATTAAAATTTCTACTGTGAAATGTTTTAAACTAGTGTGTTAATGTACAAACCATAAAAATGATTTACCTTTTGTTTTGGACTTTTCAAGGCAGTGTTTCTCTGTGTGGTCCTGGCCTGTTCTGGAACTCAACTCAGTGGACCAGACGGGCCTCAAATTCACTAAAAATCTGCCTGCCTCAGCCTCTGCCTCACAAGTGCTGGAATTAAGTATGTGCCACAACTGTCCAGCAGTTTTTTCTTTTAAATTGGAAAAAATTGTTTTCATACACTGTATTCTGATCACGGTCCCAACTTCTTCCAGATCCTCTCTACCTCCCCACACATTTTAACTTTTAAAAATATAGTTTTGAGACAGATCTCAAACTAAGATGGCCTCAACTCATAATTCTCTGCCTCCATCTCAAGGGATA
The DNA here is from genome assembly GCA_033318265.1 of Phyllotis vaccarum. NCBI lineage: Eukaryota > Metazoa > Chordata > Mammalia > Rodentia > Cricetidae > Phyllotis > Phyllotis vaccarum. The sequence goes on from JARWLC010000019.1 coordinate 12,700,707, forward strand.
CCATGCCAGGTAAAATCTCCCATTTAGGAAAAAAAAAAAAAAAAAGATTAAAAAGCATAGAGCCTAAGATTCATCTAAAACATACTCATCCCATTTCCTCTTTTCCGTACTCACACTAAATATCCCTATTTTAGGATAGCTCCAATAACACATTTTTGAGTTCGTATATTTATGCAATTTGTATTTATGCAATCTCCCCCTCCTACCACATACTTCATACTTACCCATGTTGATCATACGGATCCAGTCAATTCACCTTAGCTTTTCGGTGGACCTTCATCCTCATTCCTTGATAAGATTTATAACCTTTAAACACTCAATTGTGTACTTGTGAATTTTCTAGGGTCTTTTCTTGAAATTTCTGCATCATGAGGTACAATTTTACTAGACACTGTCAATTTACTTCCAGAAAGTCTGTATCAACTTCTGCACCTACCAGAAAAGTATGAGTCCGTTTGCTCATTTATTCCTTGTCATTTTTTAAAAAGTGATTTTCAAAGTATCCTTTTGGAATATATAAAAACATGATTCCAATTTATTAATAGTACCTTTTATAACAAAAATCTTAATAGTGTGATAATTATATCACCATTTTTCTTGTAGGTTTGTGCTTTTGTCTTTAAAAAGAATTCTCTACCCACCTATAGTAAATTATTTAATTTTGTTTCATTTTCCTCTTCAGAATTGTTTTCAAACCATCTAGAACATTTTTGTGTAATGTGTAACTTAAAGAATCTATCATTTGAAAATTAACAGTCACTTAAAATGTCCATCCTTTTACCATTTTTTAAAGCTACTTCTATCATGTAACGATGCTTGTATCTGTAAGTGGTACTATTCCTAGGCACATAATTTTGGTCTACTAATCTATTTTTGTCTGTTGATAATCATATATAGCTTAGATTGCTAGAGCTTTGCAATAAATCTTGATAACGTATAATATTTTTATTTCCTAATACTTTTTCTCAGTATTATTTTGGCTCTTCTTGCTCTTTATTCCATTATGTAAATTTTACGATGAGCTATATCTTCCATTATCTTTTTTTTTCAAAAAGCTCCTTCATAATTTGTTGATGAAATAAAGCTAGTTTTGAGTTTAACTTAAATATTAATATTGCATCACTGATCAACAATGGTGTTATTAAGGAGAGGAGGGGAGCTCTGAGAAAAGTATGTTGTGACTTCAGTTCACGTTGTACTGCTTTTTCAAGTTAATTTGGCAAGACTGAGAAGGTATGGTAAGTCTTCTCAATCATGAAGTAACAGGAATTTCCTTTATTTTTTTTTTTTTTTTTTTTTTTAGTTCTTCTTTTGGCCTTTAGTAAATAACTTTCCCCCATAAAGATCTTAGGTAGTTTTGCTAGGATAATTCCTGGATTTAAAACTCTATTTGCAGTATTATATCTTCTGGGCCACTATATGGCTTATCCTTAATTCATCTACTACATTGCCAAAAAATAACATGCTCTAAGATTATGTGTGCTGCGTTCAGAACTCAAGATTTGCTGTTGCTGTTGTTCAGGTGTCCGTCTGTTTCCTCCAACAATATCAAACCGAAAACACGTTCTATACCCTTTTCTCACAAAAGTAGGGGGTTCCACAGGCATTTCTTGACCTACGTTTGGGGTGAAAAGAGGAGACTTAAGTCTTCTCTCCTGAAGTATCTTGAAAGAAGCCTTTTTTCTCTCCCCAAACCCTTTTCAGTGGGGAACACTTAACACACCCTTTGCTTTTTTCAGACAGTTGACCCTGTCCCTTCAAATGTGAGATTTTCAGATGTTGAAATGAAATCTTTCAGGGAGTCTGACCTTTGTTCCTGAGAAGTTTCACCCCAGGGAAAGAAGCCAAATTTTCTCCACCTGAACCAGTTTCTATCTCAGAGTTAGGAATGAAAGTCATGATGCTTCCCAAATCCACCACTGGCACACTTTTTAAATAATTTGTTAATTAATGGTAAAGATATATGCCATCAGTAGATAATTATGGGTTGCTTTGTTTTTCAGCTTTGTGGTTGGCTGGCCAAATTTTAAATTTAGCATTCCACCGCTGTTCCAATTATGTAAATGCTATTTTAGGGAGTGAGGAGTCAGAAGATTCTGCAGATACCCAAAGAAAAGGCAAAATGGCACCAACAGTCAGAAAAAGTTAAAATTAAGGCCAGTATCCATTTGCTTTAGACTCATTAAGCATTGAGGGGATGGCACCTTCTTTACACAGCGTCTGGTCTAAGTGGGTTTGGTTGCTGTTTGGTTGGCTTTTAGTACTGGAAACAGCGATTCATTTTGAAAAAAACACTTTGAAATCCAGTGGCAAACACCAATAACCCCCAACTCTGTCTCCCCAACCCCCAGTTTGATCTGAATGGGGTATCATGATCCTTTTTCCACTTTTAGGTGGGCAAGATTTCTGCGTAAACACCTTAGAACTGCTTGCCTCATTTATCAGGCAAATTTGTTTGGGAAGAAGCCTTTAAGAGAACTACTTTGAACAACAAGGAAGACGACTACTCAGGTTCAAGTCATACTTTTAACACGAGCTTGTTGAAACGTTTAACAATTCAAAAATGAAATTAAACGACTTTTAACTTTTTTTTTTTTTTTTTTTGGTCCTCTCAAAAGCATAAAAATGCAGAGGAAGTTAACAGGGGAGAAAAATCTTAAAACCATAAAAGGCAGAAAGCCAACTCTTCAATGCACTAGTCCTTGGGCGTGTGATGCCAGGAAACTGTTTCTTCTTTTCTTGACTTGGGGGGCACGAGTCCCGAGCCTGGTGGGTCAGTACCTGCTCCGACCTCCCCCTCGATCCAGCCGGCTCCCCACTCGGCCTCCGCCCCTGGGGGGCGCCCGGCGGCCCGAGCGGCTGTAGGAGTCGCGCGGGGTCGGGCAGCTCCGTTCCACCGACGGCGGCAGCCCACGCTCCGGCCGGCCCACGCGCTCGCGGCCACCCGAGTAGCGCTCGCTGCGGTAGCTGTCACGGCCGCCGTAGCCGTCGGGGGAGCAGCCGCGGTACTCTTCGTAGCGGCCTCCTCCGCCGTAAGATGGCGGCGGACCTCGGGCCGGGCCGGCGCCGCGGGGGTCGCCGTAGCTGTCGAAGGGGTCTCGGTAGGAGCCTCCTCCCCCGCTAGGGTGCTCGGCATAGTCGCGCTCCCGGCCCCCGTAGCCGTCGCGCTCGCAGTAGCCCCTGGAAGGGCATTCGTCGCGGGCGCTCGAGTGGCCGTAGTCGCGGTAGGTGTAGTCGCGCGGCGAGGGCGCGAAGTCGCGCGGGTCCCGGGCGCTCGGGTAGTCGCGGCTCGAGTAGCTCTCCCGGGGCGAGTAGCCGTCGTCTCGCGGGCCCAGGTACGGGTCGCGGCGCGGAGGCGGCAGCTCCCGGCGCGGAGGACCCCCGTAGCCGTCTCGCCCCCGCGAGCCCGCAGCCCGCCCGCGAATCCCCGCGCCGCTGCGCGCCGGGCCCGACGGCGTGGCTCTCTTGGGCGGAGGCCCGGCCCGGCGCGGCGGTGGACCGCGCTTCAGCGGCATCGGGGCCCGGGAAGGCCTCGGGTCGAAATCCCCCGCGTAGCCGCCTTCGTCGGCCGACCCGCCCCGGGAGGGTGGACGCCGCGGGCCGCCGCCGCGGCTCCCGCGCAGGCCCCTCGGGCGGCCGCGGCTCCGGGGAGGCGGGGGCCCGCGCCGGCCGCTCTCGAACACCGGCTTGGTGGCCTGGGCCACCTTGATGGCCTTACCATCCAGGGACTTGCCGTTCATGTCTCGGGCGGCGGCCTTGGCGTCCGCGGGGTTCTCGAAGGTGACGAACGCGAAGCCTCTGGACTTGGAGGTTTCCCGGTCCTTCATGAGGAGCACCTCGATGATGCGGCCATACTTGCCAAACGCCCCTTCGAGGGCTTTCTCGTCCGTTTCGAGGTTGAGACCGCCGATGAAGAGCTTCCCTGGACGGTCGGCTTCGACCATGACGGCGGCGGCGGCGAGGGCGGGCGGAGACGGAGAGCGCGAGGCGGCCAGGCGCTGAACTCCCCGGCTGGTCGAGGTCGTCTCCTACCGGTCGGGGAGCGCTGTGCGCAGGCGGGACGGCCCCGGGCGGCCCCGGCTGTGATTGGTCGACGGTTCCGCACCTCAGGCGGTGTCGCGGGGGGGGGGGCGGGGGGGGGAGATGCGGAAACTGGTTTGTGGCCTGGGTGCCTCACCTCAGACCCTCCCTCCCAGAAGCCGTTAGGGGACCGGAAAAATAAAGTTCCACCGCTCTTAATGGGAGGGATTCTAAAGCATTCCAAACCTAGTTACCAAAACAGTTTGCACAATCAACCAACAAAAGGAGGCGGTGATGGGTCAAATACCAGTGAGGGAGGGAGTCATTATGTGGGTTTACTCCCTTTGTTGTTGTTTTTTTGTTTCAGTTTTGACACATTCTGCTGCTTTGTTTTGTTTTTTCTCTTTGGCCTCGTTTGTATACACTAAAGTGGTTTTCACACTGTTCCTGCCAGTTTGTAATGTACTTTGTACTAACCATGATTATCTTGTCCATTTTTCCTACTTTTCCTGTGGAATCATTTGTCTTTACTTTTGCTCAGCTGTGGAAAATGTTATGCTTTCTATTCTTCTTCTTGTATTTTTTTTCTCTTAACGTTCCATAAGCTTGTAAATTTGCTTACCGGGTATCAAGTTTATTACTGACTCCTTCATGTGTGTATCCATGTAACCATCACCCACACATCAAGATACCGAATATTCCCCTCACTGAAGCTCTCACTTCATGTTCCTGTCAGGCCAGTGCCTTTGGTGCCCACAACTGGGATCACTATTTTTTTCATCTACCACAAATGAGTTTGTAGTAGTTTGAATGAGAATCATATATGTTTACTCACGAGGGAGTGGAACTGATTGACAATGATTAGAAAGTGTGGTCTTGTTTGGAACAGTTTATCACTGGACATGGGCTTTAAGGTTTCAAAAACCCAAGCCAGGCCCAGTCTCTCTTTTTTGTATGCAGCCTGAGGATCAGACTATAGCTGTCAATTATCCAGCACCATGCCTGCCCTACATCACACTTCTCATCATGATGATAATGCACTAAGTCTTGAAAACGGTAAGCAAGCTGCCAATTAAATGTTTTCTTCTATAATTTGCCTTGGTCATGGTGTCTTTTCACAGCAATAGAATGGTAACTAAGACAGCAGTTTATGCTAACCATGTAAATGCTGGTGAAAACCTGGATGACTTTAGTGTGAGAGCTTTTGTGCTCCTGGGGAGTAGAAAGGGACCAGGGATTGAGCTACTTCTAGACTTATCTCATGCCAGATCAAGAAGAGAACCCAGAGTACCTGGAACTTTGGCTCTCTTTTGTTCTAAGACTTCCCTTATGTAGACTAGTTTCAGTGTCTCAGTAGCCCAAGTAGGTTTTTGCGGTTCAGTATTGTTTACTAGAAATTAGTGAAAAAGGAAGCCAGCTGATTCTCTTAGGACTAAAGCGGCCAAGGTTATAGCCTAAAAGGTTGTGAAAGAGAGGTAGCTCTCCTTCACTGATGGCATCTTAAAGCATCATCTTCTTACGGTACAGGACAGTCTTTATTCCTACTTCAAGTATTTCAAGTATAGTCAAAGTTTAAAAATCAAACCTTGTTCACTCTGCTTGGAGAACACTGGTTCAGAAGTTGGACTCAGTAAGCCAAACAGCCTAAAGACAGGAGTGCCTTGTACACAGTACTTAATTGACCAGTAAAGAAGAGTTGTACAGTTGTATTTAGGAGTTCTAAGGCTATTGGACAGCATCCTGTTTGGAGAACCATCACTGTATTTAAAGGAAGGAAAAACAGTTCTGAGTGTGTGGTGATTTGAATGAAAATGGCCATCATAGGTTCATGGGGAGTAGCACTGTTGGGAGGTGTGGCCTTGTTGGAGGAAGTTTATCTCTGGAGGTGGGCTTTTAGGTTTTGAAGCTCAAGCCAGACCCAGTGGCTCACACTCTCTTCCTGCTGCCTGATGATCCAAATGCAAACTCTTGGTTCCCTCCCCAGCACCGTGTCTGCTTGCATGCCACTAGGCTTCCTGCCAATGCTAACAATGGACTAAACTTCTGAACTGTAAGCCAACCCCATTTAAATGCTTTACAAGAGTTGCTGTGGTCCCGTGGTCCTGGTGTCTCACAGCAATATAACCTTACCTAAGACAAGGTATCTAAATAAGATACTGTTTTCCTAGCAGTCATGGAAAATTTTTAACAATGGTAAAAGCTTTTTTTAATGGGTGTTTTTTACAGAAACCATGATGCTTGTCAATAGCCTGGCTATATGGTTAAGTAGAGGAATAATAAAAACCTGGCCTTTAAGGGTACAAAGGGAAACATCACCATGGAAATGTTGAATATAGACTAAAATAGAACATGTTTGAAAAGTTTCTGCACCTTGATGAGTCTCTCCACCAACGGAACAAACCAAATCAGACCAAAGCAGACTGAATCAGAAAAAGCTCTGGTTTGATGTGTAAGCATTCCTGAAGATTTCAGGCCTCCCCCCAGCCCCCAAGACAGAAAAGGGAGACTGAACAACCATGTGTTTGTTTAAATATCCTGTGGGAGTGGTCTTGAGCATTTCTTTGGGAGGAGCCATGTTTGACAGGACTTTCTGAGGGGCAGGGTCTGGGCAGAGAGAGGTGGGGTTTCCACCTAACAATTCCTCCACTGGGTGGGTACCTCCCCTGCCTCTTCCCTTCTGAGGTCCCTTCTCCTTTCCCATGCTGACAGCTATTTCCATGCCCCCACACCCACAAACCCAACTACCCCTGAATCTACTTCATTCTCCCCAGGAGACAGAGTCATCTTCAAACAGCTAGCTCCTAAGTCTCCCAAGCCCTGATGGACAAGACCCTACCACTGTGATTCTCACCAAGTTCTTAGGACATCCTTGCTGGTACCATCTCTCCAGGCACAAGCGGGCACCTACTCAGGATACATGGTCTGTCCAGCAGCTGGGACCTTCCACCTTCAAGGTTTTCCAAGATGTCCCAATGAAGGGCCTATCTGCTCCTCTGCTTTGTGCATCCATCCTTGTTAGTACCATTAGAGCAGGTGTTAATGAGCTATCCTTTTTCTCCCTAGCAACTTGCCTTCTCTGCTTCCTCAAGAAACAGATGCCCCCAAGGTCTCCAGAATGGCAGTTAACCGGATGTTTCTCCACTTACACCTCCTGCTGAATGTGAACTTACCAACCCCTGACTCCCCACTTCCCCACATCACCCCATACTTGCAGGAATAGCCAGAGTTGAACCAGCAACCCTTATACCCAAAGAATCTGGAATGTTCTGATGGAAGCCCCACCTCTCTCTGCCCAGTCCCTGCTCCTTAGAAAGTCCTGCCAAACACAGCTCCTTGCTGGTACCATCTCTCTTGGCACAAGAGATGCTCAAGACCACTCTCACAAGATATTTAAACTGCACCCAGTTTAAAAAAAACACATGGATTTTCTGTCTTCCTTACCTGTCTTCTCACTGGGAGACCAGAAAAATCAATGTTTTACTTCTAATTCAGTCTGCTTTGGTCAGATTTGGATGGCTGCATTGGTGGAGAAGCTTATCAGGGTACAGAAACTTTTCAATGTTGATATCCATAAGAGGAACTTACATGGGAGCCAGGTAACAGTGGGACAGACCTGTAATCTCTTCTTAGGAGGTGAAGGCTGGAGAATCACATGAGCCTGAGAATCTGAAACCAGCCTGGGCAACCTTACTCAAATGTTGTGGGGGAGGGACTATTTGTAGCTTCAAAAGGTGGCTGGATTTTACCAATGGTTATAGCTATACACTTGTTTGAAGTGACCATCTGGTCTGTGAACTGACCTAAATGAGTAGGTGGTTATGTTACAGAGAGCCCACTAGAGAGGGCCACACAGGCATAGTTTATAATCAATTGAAAGTCTTTCTTCCAATTGGCAGGGACTACACTCAGGTATTTTGGACCTAAGTGTATTCCCTAGCATTTAGAGCAAGGTTTTTAAAGGCAAAAACCACTCCTGGTTCCTATTCTGCTGTTGTTGCCGGGGAAGGTTTTGTGCAAGCAAGTAGTTTAACAGATGCAAAGATAAGGCCTGAGAAGGAGGTTTACACAAGCAGGCAGTTTAATAGAAGCTAAGGTAAGTTAGCTGAAGGCATCTTGAACTAGGGTTCCTAGAATAGAGTTGGATAATTTTCCATGGGAGTCAAGGAGATTAAATTCTATTTAAATCTGAAATGACCTTAGCAAGTGCAAAAGCTGGAGGAACCTCTGCACTGTCTTGCCCTGTCATAATTACAATAATGTAGAAATTGGAGAAAGCTAGATCTTTTCATCTTGTATTATTGAGGTATACACTACCACTAATCTGCCTGTAGAAGAGACAGCTTGTTCATGGCTATATGCCACATTCCCTGTAAGGAGTCACAGAACATAGCTAGTAGGTAGGACTGAAGTGGGCCAAAGGTCTTTTTTTCCCTTTATTTTCCTGGTATTTGAAATTAAATTCAGAGCCCCACATAGCTCAGCAAGGCCTCATATTCCTGATTTATACCAACTTGTCTTGACAGAAAGGGATGCAAATTCTGAGAGCACTATGGAAAAACTGAAGCATAAAACATGAAAGCAATGAAGACCTTCAAACTGCTTTTCTTCAATCAAGGAGCATGCTACCATCACAATTTCAACAATGAACAGGGAGATACTCTTTCAGGAGTACTAGGTTAATAGCAATTAGAAGCAGGCACTTATGAAGTTGTGTAAAGCAGAAGATAAGGACATGAAGACCTGACTCACACCTATATGCTTATATCCTACCCAAGAGGGGCCAATGGAGAGGCCACACAGCGAGTCTTATGTTTTATGGGTAGGTATTGTGAAAAAGGCTGGGGACACATGCTATGCTATTCTTCCACCTCATCTCTTGAGCTTCCTTTTCACCACGCGATGGTTACAGGGATGCAAATCCAAGTTTTGGAGGGTGGGTAATTACCACACAAGTCAATGCAAATATATTTTAAATTTTTATGTCAGAATTTGTGATGGCCCAGTGAGGCAGAACCTTCACTCTACTTGCTAAAACTGGGACAAATAACAAGGGTAGCTGTATTTTCTAAAGTAAATTAAAAACTAAACATTTTTTACCTTTGTGCATATGTCATTGTGCATGTGTCTGTATGTGATATGTGCATGTGAATGCAGTATCCATAATAAGCCAAAGGAGTTGGATGCCCTTGGAGCTGGAGTCATAGATGGTTGTGTGTCACCTGATATGGGTGCTGAAAATTAAACTTGGTTCCTCTAGAGGAGCAGTATGTTCTCTTAACTTGTGAGCCATCTCTCCATGGCTGCTGCTGCTTGCTGTAAGTGTGTAACCCTACTCTACTTTAGGAGTGCATTAAGGCTGAGTGTTTGCTATTCTAATATTTTTCACTAAAATCTAGTCCTGCACAGTGGATGAACCTCAGGTGACTATTACTAAAAGGGGGAGACTGTAGGTGTGACTAGAAGGATGGATAGTGAGGACAAAGGAAGGAATAAATGGGTCCCATTATGTTTTGGATTGAGGGCTCAAGAGAACACTGAGATAATTGGGCAATAAGAACTTTATTAAAAGTTATTAAAGCCATGGACACATAGACAGAACAGGCAACATAGTGCTGGGTGCTCTGATGAGAGTTAAGGCCTAGTACCTGGGACACCATGGCAGGGTCTCTGAACAGAATCGGGCCCTTGTGGCCGAGGAGGGAGCCTCTTTTTATTTATACTTTTTAAGGATGGAGTGAGGTGACAACAGGAGTCAGCATCAAGTTTTCTAATTTCTGTGAGGGACTATTGTGATATGATAACGTTATCAATACCCTTTGGTGTTAACTCTTTTTCCAGGTGAGGAATCCTGTCTGCAATGTACCAGTGGGGTGCCTCTTGGTATCTGTGAGATGAGGAGAGCTGCTGTAAAGCAGAGGCTATATTCTAACATTACTTTCGTAGGTTCTAGGATGGAGAAAGCCTGTAGTATCTTAACAGCCTGAGGGGATTGGAGCAAGAGATGATGCTATCTTTATTTAACTGTATCAGAAACCAGAAAGGATGAAGCCATCCACTTCTAAGATCACCCACAGGGTCAAATGTGAACCTGTAAACTGGAGTGGGTACAGATTCTCTCACCAGCCATGCTGGCCCCAGCATCCTAAAAGGGAAATCTAGGGTATAGAACCCCCAAGATGAGGAAAAAAATGTAATCACTATCGAAGAACATATGTAATATTTCAACATTACTCAAAAAAGAGTAATCATCAGCCTTCCTAAAAATAGAGGAGGAAAAGTGTGTATGTGTGTGTGGGGGGGAGGATTCTCTGTATGTAGTAGATTGTTTCCTGACAGCTGGAGAACACTCTGGTTATTGGAAAACAGTTGGGGGACCTGAAGGGTTATTCCTGGGTTGAAAGCCCCAGAACATTTAAAACGCCACCCTTCTCCTATGACTTGGGATCTGCTGCATTCAGTTTCTTCTGGGACTGAGCTCTGATCCAACCATCTAGGTACATGAGCAGTATGACCCTTTCTGTGCTCCAAGTTCACTGACAATGAAGAGAGCAGCCCTTTCTATGGTTAAAACTAAAATTTTAACGTTGTAAAATACCCACTACACAATTTACCTTTTAAACCATTTTAGATATAAAGTCCAGTAAGGTTAAGTACATCCACATTTATGTGCACTTTTGAGAATTCTACCTTGCAAAATGAAAAGTCTGTCAAACAGCTTCCGACCCTCGATCCCAGCCTGTCAACTCCATTTTTACTTTAATACATTTTACTACTGAGCACTAATGGAAACTCTTTTAGTGTTTCCCTTAGTCCACATACAGTTGTGTTTTGTGAGTGAACAAGTCTCCTGTTTCCTTTTGAGGAGTCAAGTCTGCCTGCCTCTAGGGAAATGGCTTCTTCCCTAGCTGATGGAAGCAGATGCAGAGATATACAGCTAAGCATGGGGCCAAGCTCCAGGAGTCCAGCTGAAGAGGAGGAGGGTATTATATGGAGTGGGGAGTGGGGGGTCAAGATCATAATGGGGAAACCACAGAGACCATTGACCCAAGCTACGAGGAGCTCAAGACTCTGAACTGACAGCCAGGGAACCTTCATAGAACCGAATTAGGCCCTCTGAATGTGGATGACATTGTGTCTTGGTCAGTTTGTGGTGTACCTGGCAGTGGGACCAGGATTTATCCCTAGGGCATGAACTGGAGTTTTGGAGCTCATCCCCTGCTCATTGTTGATGCAGGGGGAAGGATCTTGGTCCCGCCTCAACTACATATGACAGACTTTGTTGATTCCCCAAGAGAGGCCTTACCCTCTCTGAGAAGTGAGGGGGACGTAGGGAGAGTAGGAGGAGGAGAGAAAGGAACTGTAGTTGATTTGTAAAATGGAAAGAAAAAAGTCCTGAGGAAAACTGCAAGCGCTATCCAGGGTCCTGCTCCCTCTATAGCAGTGGAAAACTGGCTTGAGCTAAGTGCTCCTCGGGCATTCCCACCCTTTCCAAGGGCTTCCTCTGAGTCTAGAGATTCAAGGAAGCCGCAAACCCACCACAACTGGTTCTTCTCTGGCCTGAAGCAGATCTTGCCCCTCCCTCTCTGGGCTTCTCTCAGGAGGGGCAAGATCTGCTTGTTCTCAAGGCTGTTTGCTCAAGGCTTTCTAGCTGCTTCCTCCACAGGCCCCACCCCTCAGGCCACAGCCTCCTGCAGGTAGGTTCTCCTCTAAGGCCCTCCCTACTGGTTACTGGATACTCCCCTCCAGACTCAGCTTTAACTGTGTTCCCAAGGTGGAGCTTAAACTGCTCCAATCTACAGATACAGAGGCCTGTCAGAACTCTCAAATCTAGTTTCTAGCCAACCTTCCCATGGGGCCTCCAGGGTTTTCCTGCTCAATACCAAGGAGCCACAAATGATACCATATAGAGAAAAACACCGCTCGGCTGAGTCCTGAATTCTCACCTGCCACGTCATGAGCTATTTTATTAAAGACTGGGTCTCATCATGTAACTCCCCCCCCCGCCCCCAGACAGGGTTTCCTGTAACAGCTCTGGCTGACCTGAACTCACTCTGTAGAGCAGACTGAGCATGAACCCAGAGATCCATCTGTCTCTCAAGTGTTGACGATTAAAGGCATGCACCACTGCACCTGGCTCCAAATCACTGAATGCTTTATTTTTGTTTGGTGTTGTGTTTAGTTTTGCAAACCACACAGTTCTGGGATGGTTCTACAGCTCTACAATATAACCCCTAATGATTTTTCACATTAATATTGTGCCATTTTATCAAATGAATCTTTTTTAGTTTTAACCCCAAGGCCTTCTGTCCTCTTTTAATTAACCCTCTTTGTGACATGAGGCTACAGAGTACTCATTGCCGAACTGCATTCCCACATCTTCTGAAAACTAGTGACTCTCTACTGAGAGGTTACTTAAAATTCTCACTCCTATGAGCCTCACTCCTTTTTTCCTGAGTCTTGTATGGATTTTAGAAATCTACATTTAAATATTTGCACAAGTGACTTTGACATTGGCAGTACACATGTGGATGTTATTCTAAAAGGACAAGTTAATGCACAACTATAGAGAGGCCAGGGTTGAAGGAATGTGAAAGGACACTGAAGCTTGTGAATCTTCTCTAGTGCTGGGCTGAATAGTTTTATATCAAGTCCTTCCCTGCCCCCACCATCTGAGAGGAGGAAACCTCAGTTTAGAAAGTGCCTCGGTAAGATTTGGCTGTAGGCAAGCCTGTTGGGCTTTTTTTTTTTTTTTTTTTTTAAATTGCAGACTGATGGGGGAAAGCCCAGTGGATTGTGGGTGGTGCCATCCCTGGGCTGGTGGGCCCTGGGTTCTATAAGAAAGCAGGCTGAGCAAGCCATGTTGAGCTAAAGTCAGTAAGCAGCACCTCTCCAAGGCCTCTGCATCAGCTCCTGCCTCCAGGTTCCTGCCCCATGTGAGTTCCTGCCTCCAGGTTCCTGCCCCATGTAGGTTCCTGCCCCGTGTGAGTTCCTGCCCCCCCTGCTTTTGATGAGCTTCATAACCTTTTCTGTTCCCAAGTTTCATTGCATCTGTGTTATCCCTCACTTACACAAGTCCTATCATCAAGTTCAGTTCTCTACTTCTTCCAAAGCTTTCAAGCTCCATGGCCAATAAAAACATTTGGCACGTAAGAGTATTTTGTGAGTTTTGCTTTATTTTCTCAGCCCCGTGTGAAGTACATCAAACAATCTTACAGAGAGGTATATAATCTGTCCCTGCAGTTCCGCATCCCTGCATATACACCAGTATTTTTTACATGTTAAAGACCGTGCCACTTCAAGTTACATTTTTCATTTCTAAAGGAACATCAGGTTCTTCAAAAATACTTCCACCAGCACTCACTTTCTGTATTACAATAGTGTGACCTAATCATCAGTTGTGGATTGTTAGTTCTTACATCATTCAGAAACATCTTGATTTTCTTCCCGTAAATGTCCATTGTGTCCAACCTGAGAAAATAAATGAACGTTCGGGAGAGGAAATAAAAACAAAACAAAAGGCTTTCTTTGCTAAAGTAGGGAATTTAACATTGATGGGGAGTGGGAATGAGAAAAATGGTAAAGGCGATGGCAGCCAAGTGATATGCAAGAGAAAAATTACAATCAACCTCTGGGAGCTTTACCTAGTGAGAATAGGCAACACATTCCCGTCTATTATCCTGGGCACTCTGTTAGGCCCAAGTCTAACAGAGCCTCATAATAATCCTGTAGACAGTTTTTTCAATTTATCCGTTTTACAGATGAGGCTTCTTTATAGAGATATAAATATAGGGAATACTCCAAGCTGAACAGACGTTAGGTCAGAATTCAAAATGAGGTAGTATAATTCCAGACCAATATACCAAAATATAGCAAGTTGATTCTAAGGGTATTAATAAAAGAATGGGTACCTAAATCCTTCAACACAGGACATATATCATCTGAGAAGCGATTGAAGAACTTACGCTAGAAATTTTATTTTGCATGTTGGAGACCTCAAGACTTTACAAAAGTTCCTAATTGTGTTGTAATTGAAGGCATTCTTCATTAGGTTCATTTGTATCAAGCTTTGGCTGTTAGAAAAAAGACTTAAGAGATCCCGACAGCAAGCAGGGGTTAAACCACAGTTTTCTAATCTATAGGGAAGAGACAAAAATAAAAATGAGTTTATTCCATGACATAGGAGAAGCTCTTAAGATATCTGTGAACTTTGAAAAATCACTTTAAAAATTAAACAAAAGCATGAATATAGATAAATTCAAGAAGTATAAGAACTTACATAGAGATTTATTGGTTAAACAAACCTATTCTGACATGAATTATAATTCATAATTATAAATGTATGGAATTATGCAAGCATTATACTATAAAACAGTAGAATTCAGTTGGTGTGTATGTGTGTAGTCACATATGCCATGGTACATGGGAGGTCAGGGGATCCCTTCACAGAATATATTCTCTGCCTCTTAAGCTTTTGGAGGGTTACAGGGATCAAATTCTGTTTGCACAGGGTGGTAAGCCCCTTTAGTTACTGATCCATCTCATTAGCCCCAAGAAGTTGAAAACTTGATCTAAGGATAAAATATATCAACAGAAGTAGGTTTTAGAAACCTACTTCATTCATATTGAGTGCTTAAAAAGCAAGAAATAATAAAGACTCAAGCACAGTGTCACTTATGTGAATACACATCCAGGGTTAGGGGAAGTGGTTTACTGGGTGTCTTAATCAGAGTTCCTATTGCTATGAACAAAACCAATCTGAGGAGGAAAGGATTTTTCAATTTAAATTTCCACATCACACTAAAGGAAATCTGGGCAGGAACTCAAGATCAGAAACTGGGAGCAGGAACTGAATGAAGCAGAAGCTATATAGGAAGAATGCCGCTTACCAGCTTGCTCTCCATAGCTTGCTTACTTTTCTATACAAGATAGGGTCACTTGTACAGGGTTGGTACCACCCACAATAGGTTGAGCCCTCTCATATCGATCATTATTCAAAAACAAAAAAAAAAATTAAGATTCAGTGGTTAAGAGCACTAGCTGCTCTTCCAGAGGACCCAGGGTTCAATTCCCAGCACCCTATGTCAGCTCACAACTGTCTGTAACTCTAGTTCTAGGGGATCTGACACCCTCACACAGGCAAACAATGCTCTCTCTCTTTCATAGATATATATGCAAAAATGCCCAACAAACTTACCTGTAGGCCTAGATGAATATCAATTTCTCAATTAAGAATCCTCTTTTCAGATGACTCTTGCTTGTACCAAACATATATATACACACACATATATGTATATATATGTATATACATTCATGTATATACAAATATGTATATGTATATTTATTTGACAAAATATACAAATGAAAATACCACACACAACAATGGCGGATAATAATTTTTGCTATGCAAGCATGGAGATCCTATTTCTAATTCCAAGAACTCAACATATAAAAGCCAGGCATGTAACTCCAGGACTAAAAGAGCAGAGACAGGACAATTTCTGGGGCTGTTTGATAGCTGCTAGCCTAGCACCAGCTTCAGTGAGAGTGAATTAGCAAATCTCAATGTCAAGTAAGATATTGAACAATCTAGGGTTGAAATAACATAAGCATATAGAAAGAACAAGAGATTACAAGCTCCCTGAGAACTTGGAATTCTGCAGAAAGCGCCTTCAATTATGAAAAAGTAATTTAAGGACACTTGGAATATCTGAACAATGACAAGAGCATGGGGAGCCCAATTCAGATAATATTTAATATTTATGTGTCTGAGGTATTTTGAAAAGCAAAAGGGGTAAAATGAAGATTCTATAGTGAAGGACACACAAAATACAGGCCAATATATTTGAAATCCAGATTCTTATTTCTCAGAGTAGCTTACCTTCTAGCATCATTTACTTTTCATCCTCCACATATGAAATTACCTTTTCTTCACCAACCACCAACCAGGCCTTATTTTTATAATGGGAAATGGAACGTACCCTAGTCTCCGAATGTGGCAGTTTGGATGTTTCAAAGCATCACACAAAATATGAAGGCCAGCATCCCTTAAGTCGTTGTTCCCAAGGTCTACGCTCCACAGGTTTGGATTGTTCACAAGAACAGATGCCAGATCCACACAACCCTCACTCTTGAGAACACACCCCATCAACCTACAGAAAATGCATTAAAGAAAGAAAGAGCTATTCAGTAGCAAGACTGAATTAAGTTCTTCAGTTTCCCAGCAAACCTCTTTTCTATGTATTAATACAATGTAGGAAACACCTGCGATGGTTTAATTACCAATAGAAACAAAAGGAACTTCTTAATGAGCAGAAGGGACCAGTGTGTGAACAGTTGTCTCCCATAAATAATGGGTTCAAAGTCAAGAGGATATTAAGTTTTTCTATTTTAAAAATTAGTACCTATTTTTAAAAGATTATTTTATATGTATGGGTGTTTTCCCTGCATGCAAGTGCACAATATGTATTCCCTGTATTCAGGGAATCCAGAAAACTGCTGGACTCTCCCAGTGCTGGAATATGGACAGTTATTTGTGAATCACAGTGGGGTGCTGGGTTCAAACTCTGGTTCTCTGTCAGAGTGGCTAGTATTCTTAACCCCTGAGACATCTCTCCAGGCATTAGTAATTTTTTAAAACATGGTTAGAAATTTTCCTAAGAAAACCTTAGGTCTTTGGACTTTAGTTTTTTACTTTTTTGAAATAAGTTTGGACATCTTAGGATATAATCGGTCAATTCAATCTACTACCACACACACACTAAAAATATTAAAATTATGTCTTTTGGCTATGACATGGTTGTTGTACTCAAGAACTCTTAGCAGCTGTGGTTACCTGCCCAAGATTAACAAGGATGGAAAAGGGCCTCTGCAGGCCAACTCTGTGTTGATTAGTTCTGGGAGAAGGAGTCTTTGGGGATGTGGCTGCTGGTAGTTAGCTATGTTCCAATAAATGTCACCATATCTTTGCATAGGAGCAGTGCCAATTATACTCAGTATGTTCTAAAATAATAGTAATTAAAAGAATATGAAGTTGGAAAGGGAAGCAAGTTGTGGGAGTATTATATATTGAAAGTATAAAGATGTCTAAAGTTTTCAAAGAATAAAAATGTTACATTAAAATAGCATTAAATAAGGCTGGAGAGATGGCTCAGTGGTTAAGAGCACTGGCCACTCTTCCAGAGGACCCAGCTTCAATTCTAGCATGCACATGTCAGCTAACAATTGCCTGTATCTCCAGTTCTAGGGTATCCAACACCCACACATAGACACATGCAAGCAAAATATGAATGCACGTAAAAAGATAACATTAAAGAGAAATAAAGCTACATAAAAATACTTCTAGGTCCTCTGCACATTCACAAGCCTTACTTCATAGGGCATAGACAGATCTGTAATTTCTAGTACTCGGGAGAAGGACCATGAGATCAAGGCTACAGAGTGAGTGTAAGGGCAGTCTTAACAAGTTAGTGAAATCCTATATCAAAAGGTATACATGTAGTTGGGTGGTGGTAGTGCACATCTTTAATTCCAGCCTATGTGAGATCGAGGGAGGTGGATCTCTGAGTTCGAAGCCAGCCTGGTCAACAGAGCAAGTTGCAAGACAGTGAGAGCTCTTACACAGAGAAATCTTGTTCCAGAGAAGCAAACAAAACTGTATGCCTGTACCCACCCCCAATATGTCAAATCTGTTGTTCCTTGTTTTTCTTCAGCGTGTGATATCCTCACATGGTGTCTTAGTTAGGGTTTCTATTGTTGTGAAGAGATAGTGTGATCATGGCAACTCTTCTAAAGAAAATCGTTAGTTGAGGTGTCAACTTACAGCTCAGAGGTTCAGTCCATTATCACAGCAGGGAACATGGCAGCATGCAGGCAGACATGGTGCTTGCTGGCTACGTCTTAATCAGAATGCAACAAGTGGACTGTCTCACTGGGGATGGCTTGAGCATATATGGGACCCCAAAGCCTGCCTCCACAGTGACACACTTCCTCCAACAGGGCCATGCCTATTTCAATGAGGCCCTCCCTCCTAACAGTGCCCACTCTGTTTGGAGACCATTTTCATACAAGCCACCACCCATGGAAACCCTTTTCATCTTTCAACCCTAAAGTGACTGCCTTCACTGTGGTATCATTTCATTCCTTGAGACTTTATCTTTATATCAGCACACAGAATATATTCGTCATTGGTGACTATTTTTATGTCATCTACATTTGCTATTGCTGGATAAGAGTATCACCCTCAGTCCTGTCAGCATTAAACAATGTTGTTTTGTTAATGCCTAATTCCTATTTTTCATTCAAAAATTTTAAACATACCACCACTGTTCTCCCTGCCTCCTCTATTCCCAGTCTAAACCCCCCTCCCCTTCATTTCTCAGAGAGAGCAAGGACTCTCAAGGTGAGTCAGTTGAGTCAGGCATATCCAGTTGAGGTAGGATCAAGCCCTTCCCCTAGTATCAAGGCTTAGTAAGGTGTTCCTCCATAGGGAATGGGCTCCAAGAAGCCAGTTCATGCACCAGGAATAAATTTTGGTCCCACTGCCAGAGGCCCCATAAACTGTCCATGCCATTCGACTGTCATCCACATTCAGAGGGCTTGGTTCACATTTAGGTCCTCCAGTTGTCAGTTCAGAATTAGTGAGCTCCCAATAGCTCTAAACTCCTAATTCTTAAAACTGAGAGAACTGAATAGGCTTCCCAGAGGCTATGAAAGTAGCCAAGAACCTGTGTATTAAGGAGAGAACGGCAGCCGAGCAAAGGCCTTGGCATATACTGGTCTCTTAGAAGTCGTTTTTTTCAGTCATAAGAAAAGGCATAGGCTTAATAAATATGTCCATTAAATAAACCCTTATCAAATTGAGACAAGATCAAGGCAATTCAGAGTAGCTCATCTATATACCCCATCTTGAAGGACGTATAGTCCTTAGTCACAGAAACTCATTTAAGAGTTGTTACCAAATACCTGGAATAAGGCACTTAAAGTGTCCCAGAAGCCCTAAGAATTACACTATTACCTAATTTTACCCTAAGAAACAAACAGAAAAGGTAAGGAAAGTATGGGGGTGGGGACAGCTCTCACAGTAACCTGCTTCCTCCAACTAGGCTCCACATGGGTAATGTTTCTTTCTGTCATCTCTCCAGAGCATCCCTGGTCATGTTTCAAAAACCCATACTTCACAAAATTGAAAACTGTAAAAGATATAGACAATTTTGTGATAGGTACCACATAACAAAATTAAATCAAGACCAGAAAAAGAATTTATTTAGACCTATAAACCTCAAGGAAATAGAAGCATTTATTAAATCTCCCAACCAAAAACAGCACAGGGACAAATAGTGTTAGTAAAGAATTCTACCAGAATTCCAAAGATGAGCCAATACTAATACTCCTTAAATTGTTTGACACAATAGAAGCATAAAGGAACATTGCCAATATTTTTTATCAGCCTACAGTTACCCTGATACCCAACTACACATAGATGTATCAAAGAAAGAATTACAGACCAATCTCCCTCATAAACATTAATGCAAAATACTCAATAAAATACTGACAAACCTAATCCAAACAAATACCATGAACAAGTAGGCTTCATTCCAGAGATGCAGGGATGCTCAACATATGAAAATCTGTCAATGTAACCCATGGCATAAACTGAAAAGACACACACACACACACACACACATACACACACACACGCACACACACACAAGATCATCTTAAGAGATACAGAAAAAGTATTTGTCAAAATGTAACACCCCTTATGATAAAGGTCTTGGAGAGGTCAGAGATCCAAGGAACATACCTGAAAATAATAAAGGTTATATATAGCAAGCCAATAGCCAGCATCAAACTAAATGGAGAGAAACTCAAAGTATTCTACTTAAATAAAAAAAAGGCTGTCTACTCTCTCCATAAAGTATTTAAAGTGTTAGCTAGAAAAATGAAACAAAAGGAGATCAAGGGGGATTTAAATTGGAAAAGAAGATGTCAAACTTTTGCTATTTGCATATATGATATGATATTATGGATAAGTGACCCCAAACGCATACCCGGAAACTCCTACAGCTGATGGACACTTTCGGCAATGTAGCAGGATACAAGATTAACTCAGAAAATAATAGCCCCCCCCCCATACACAAAAGATAAAAACTGAAAAACAAATCAGGAACTATCACTTTTTATAAGAGCCACAAATAACATAAAATATCTTGGGGTAACTCTACTCAAACAAGTGAAGGATCCATATGACAAGAACTTTAAATCTTCGAAGAAAGACATTGAAGATATCAGAAAACGGAAAGGTCTCCCATGCTCCTGAATAGGTAGGATCAACATAGTAAAAATGACAATCTTACTAAAAGCAATCTACAGATTCAATGCAATCCCATTAAAATCCCATCTCAATTCTTCACAGATCTTGAAAGAACAATACTTGCCTGGAGTATTGTGCCATGCTGAGCTGACCCACCTTGGGACTTCTTGCCCTTTTAGGGGAGGGGATGGGGGATGGAGAGGGGGAGGGCTGATGGCCGATTGGGAGGAGCATGTGGGAAGGGAAAAGAGGGGGAGCAGGGGGATACATGGATAAAAAAAGACATTTTTTATAAAAAAAAAATAAAATGAAGAAAAAAAAAGAATACTCAACTTTATATGGAAAACACAAACAGGATATCTAAAAACATTCCTGTACAATAAAGTTTCTAAAGTATCACCATCCCTGACTTCAAGCTCTATTATAGAGATATAGTCATAAAACCAGCTTTGTATTTGCATAAAAACTGAGTTATATCAATGAAAATCAAAGAGGTGACATAAATCCGCATACCAATGAACACCTGATTTTGACAAACAAGCCAAAATTATACAATGTAAAACAAAGTATCCTCAACAAATGGTGCTGGTATAACTGGTTGTCAACATGTAGTAGAATGTAAATAGATCCAAATCTGTTGTCATGCATCAAACTTGAGTCCAAATAGATCAAAGAGTTCAACATGAATCCAGTTATAGTGAATCTGATAGAAAAGAAAATGGGAAGTAGCCTTGAATGCACTGGCACAGAAGACTACTTTCTGAATATAATACCGGTAAGCACAGATACAGAAATCAACAATTAGTGAATGAGACCTCCTATAACTGAGAAGCTTCTTTAAGACAAAGTCAATAAGACAAAATGGAAGCCGACAGAATAGGAAGAGATCTTTACCAACCACACATCTGAGAGAAGGCTTATCCCCAAAATATATAAAGAACTCAAATTAGACATCAAAATACCAAATAATTGAATTTAATAATGCAGTGCAAATTTAAACAGAATTCTCAGCAGCAGACTCAAATGGCTGAGAAACACTTAAAGAATTGTTTAACATCCCTGGTTATCAGGAAAACATAAAGCAAAATGACTCAGATACCATCTAACACCTGTCAGAATGACTCAGATCAAAAACACTGATGACAGCTTATATTGGAGAGGCTGTGGAATAAGGGGAACACTTCCCCACTGCTGTTGAGAGTGTAAAGGTGCAGCCACTTTGGAAGTCAATATGGTGGTTTCTCAAAAAATAAAATGGAATCAATCTACCTCAAGACCCAGCTATATCAATCTTGGGCATATACTCAAAGGACGCTCAATCATACCACAAAGATACTTGATCAACTATGTTCAGAGCAGCAATATTTGTAATAGCTAGAATCTGAAAACAACTGAGATATCTATCCCTCAACCAAATTATGGATAAGAAAGATGTAATACATTTACACAATGGAGTATTGCTCAGCTGTAGAAAGCAATGACCTCATGAAATTTGCAGGCAAATTGATGAAATTAGAAAATAAAATCATTCTGGATGAGGTAACCCAGATCCAGAAAGAGACACATGGCATGTACTCACTCATAAGTGGATATTAGAAGTAAAGTACAAAATAACTAACCTACAATCCACAGCCACAAAGAAGCTTCAGAGAGGACTCAAAGAGAGGTCCATGAGTTTCCCAGGAAAGGGGAAATAGAACTCTATTTCCTGGTTAAACTGGGGGTGGGAACTGGGGAAGATGGGGACAGGGGAACTTGACTTGAGGGATTGGGGCAGAGGAGAGGGGGGAGAGTTATTTACAAAAGAGATATGATGGCAGGGTATATGTGTAAGGAAATGCAGCCATCTGGCCTCATGCCTCATGGGGCCTTGGTTGCCCTGTTTCCAGTGGTGGGCCTAGGCATGCCCACTGGCTGTTTTTGCTGAGCCAGCTTGGAGTGCTGCTGTGCCTGGTGACTGGTGATGCATTACCATGGTGGAGATGCTGGAGGTCAATGAGAGAGACAGCAAAGCTGAGAGAGTCTCCAGCTGCCCTCATTGCTGAATGAAGGGGACTGGGGGACTGCAGGACGGCTGTTTGCTTTAAATGAGTCTGTGTCTGCTTCTCATGGTATTCCTGGAGTCTGTGCCCTAGACTCCTTAATTTCTCCATTTTTCAACCCCTTCTCCAAGGAATTCTCAGACAGAACACTCTGCAACAAGGGGCATTTCGGGGTTAGGGAGAAACCTCATGTCAGAGAAACACACAGGAATCCACAAAGATGACCTCAGT
This sequence comes from Phyllotis vaccarum, assembly GCA_033318265.1. NCBI lineage: Eukaryota > Metazoa > Chordata > Mammalia > Rodentia > Cricetidae > Phyllotis > Phyllotis vaccarum. Next base: position 12,723,312 of record JARWLC010000019.1, read on the forward strand.
TTAGACTCCTAACAAAGGGGGAGAGGGTACCTGAACTGTCTATGCACTGAAATTGGGTTGGTGACTACCCTAATCGTCATCAGAGAGCCTTTATCCAGTAATTGATAGAAGCAGACACACAGATTCACCACCAAGCACTGGGCTGAGCTCCTGGAGTCCTCCTCAAAAAGAGAGGACAGATTGTAGGAGTTAGGGGCACCAAGGTCACAACTTGTAACAGGGGTGGAGGGATGGGGACAGGACACACAGACTTGTTCTGAGCTCCTAGGAGCTCATGAACTCTGGACCAATAGTTAGGGACTAATCTACATGGGGCCAATCTAGGCCCCCCGTATGTGTATGACAGCTGTGTAGCTTAGTCTGTTTATAAGGCTCCTAGTAGTGAGATCAGAACCACTATCTGGGGCTTAGCTGGCTTTTGGAAACCTGTTCCCCATGCTAGATTAACTTGCCCAGCCTTGATGCAGGGGGTGGAGCTAGGTTCTACCTTAATTTGAGTGCCATGCTTGTCCCTTGGGGAGACCTGGCCCTTTCTGAATGGAGATGGAGAAGGAGTGGTTTGGGAAGAGGGGAGATGGAGCTAGGAGGAGGGGAATAGGAGGAGAGGAGGGAGGGGAAATTGGGATCAGTATGTAGAACAAAAATAACATTAGATAAATTAAAAAAAGAAAACCTTTTGTGGGAACATTCCAGTTTCAAACTATAACAGTTTTCATTATTCAGCTCAGTTAGGACAATACGTCTAGGTCTGTCTAGAAGCTTAAGTTAATAGTTTAAGAAATGCTGGGCTTATGGGACTGAAAGATGGCTCAGGGATTAAGAGCATTGTCAGCTTTTCCAGAGGACCTAGGTTCATTTCCTGGCACCCATGTGGATGCTCACAATTGTCTGTAAGTCCAGTTAGGACTCAGATGCCCTCTGCTGTCTTCCATGGATTCCAGGCATACATGTGGTGTACAGACATACAGACAAATCATCTATAAAATACAAGTAAATGCTAGATTTATATATCTAAGGACTCAATCATAAAAAGATCTTATGGGGAAGTAGGCTGAGACTGCTGAAACCTCAGTTTTGCCTTATTTTGGATTTTTTATATGGTGAAGTATTAAATATCCTAAGTTATTAAAGTAATCAAGTTGATATAAAGTAGTTAAAGATTTCTGGAACAGTACTAAGTAAAAGGAAATCTCAGCCTTGCCCATATATTACATAACATGTACATAAGCCATGCATATGCTGGTATACTTCCTCACAAAGAGAATTTAGGGATGAAAACGGCTATGGGCAAAACTGGACTTTCAGGGCAAGAAAGTAGTTATCTCCTTGTATCCAATGTCCAAGAACAGAGACAGGAAGAAGTGGTGACTTGTAAGATAGGTCTCAGTGTGTAGCAGGCTGTCTCCAAACTAAAATTAAAAACTGTCACTGAAATGTTAACTGAAGGGCACTGTGAAAAGGGATTGAAGATTCCAAGAGAAGTAGAATAGGGTACCAAAGACAGGGACTAACCAGGGAGAGAGAGGAAATTAATCCGAGGAATCTAAAAATCTTAAAAAGTTAGTGGTAGAAATAAAAGGGGAAAATATAAATTATAAGCTTAAAAAAAAAACCCATTTTCTTTGAATATTGACCCAACAGGAAAATTAGTTTAAATATACACATGAGGAATAGAAGATGGCTCCGTGGTTAAGGGCACAGGCTGCTCTTCTAAAGAATGTGGTTCCATTACCAGCACTTGCACGGAGGCTTATTGCTGTCTTTGACTCTAGCCCCAGGAACCTAGTTCCTTCTGGCGTTTGTAAGCACCAGGCGTGCACATGGTACACACACATTCATGCAGGCAAAGCATAAATACATATAAAACCGTAAAATGATAATCAAATCCCTTTTGAAAGACGAACTTAAAAGGAGGGCTAGTAGAGAAATCCCAGCTTTGTGGATATAGCTGATAGACGAGAGATCTACTGGGGCACAATCCAGACTAAAATAGTTCCTATTCAGTTTGATGCCTCTGGAGCCTTTATTTTATCCCAAATAGGCAGATCATGGGGGCCATAGTAAATGTGGTTTCAAACAGGTTTCTTTGGCTGATCTCCAACAGAATGAGAGAAAATCAGGTCTATCCTCTTTCTTGGACATTAGTTCTTACTTCCATCTCTCCCCTGCCCTCCAAAACAGCTCCTAGTTCAAAGTACACAACAACTGAGTGACAGAAAACCTACTCCAACTCCTGAAGAACGCAGGTTGGCTGCTGAAGGATACGACACAGAAGCTTGATGCCACTGTCCTCAAGTCTGTTAAATCCCAGGTCCAGATGTATCAAACTCCTGTTGTTCAGAAGAGCAGTGGAAAGAATCTCACCACCAGCGGATGTGAAAGAGCAACACCTTAATCTATAGGGAAGCACAGCAGGAGAAAGACCAGTCAGTTTCTACTGCTCCCCGGTGGACGTCCCATATCTGCTCAACACTCCTCAGATCTGCCCTCTTATTGCCAGCCTGTCCCATGTGAGGCACTCAGGCCTACATCAACTATTACTAACTGGACTCATGTTCTTCAGAGCCAATCCCAACGTCCGTCTCTGCAGTTCTCAGAGTTCTCAACTCTGCAGCACAGCTGGCCAACTCACTGTAGCACAGGCTGGGTTTGACACTCAGTAATTCCCCTGTTCAGTCTCCCTAGACCTAAGATTAGAGGTGTGAGCCACCATACTTTAGCTGGCTCAACTTTTCATAGCGCAAATCAATTAACTGGTGATCTATTTTTCTAAAAATCCATACAGTACTCTTGCAGAAGTAGCTACATGGAATAGAGAGGCAGGCATAAGGAATACAATAGGAATAAGCTAAGTATGCTTTCTTTGTATTTACTAATGGCATTTTTAATCAGTTAAAAAAGGTATGTTGTATTATTAATAATTATGGTGCAACATGCCTTAAAAATGGGGGTAAATAAGTAAATCCCTTACAAAATTAATTAGGAAAACTTAAAATGTAAATGTTAAATTCAGAATAAATTTGAGATAATTTAACATGCAAATGCTAGAAAGTCATAAAATTATGGGATGGGAAAATTACATTTCAAAAAACTATTTCTAGTTATGATAAAAAAAAATAGGGTTCATGAGGAGGAATGACTTGCAAAAAAAATTTAAACTTCTGGGCTGGGTTAATGATAGTACATACCTGTAATCCCAGCACTTGGGAGGCTGATGCAGGAGAATTGCCAAATTCAGGACTACATTAGACTACATAGCAAGTCCAACACTAACCCAAGCAACACAAAGACCATCTTAAAAATTATTTCAAATTTTAATATAAATTACTATAAAGAAAGTCAAATAAAGCAACAAGCTAGGAAAATTATCTTTAGTATATAAAAGTAAGTATACATGGTGATAATCAGGTATGACATTTATAATAGAAAACATCTAGAAAAAAACTGGAGCCTTTGAAGAAGTAATTTCTAGAATATGAAAAGCCCTAAATATCTGCAAAAATGCTCAAAATCATTTAAAAGTTGTGTTTTTAAGATTTTAATAGTGTATATACATATATGCATATACAAACATATATACATATGCATTGATTCTAAATTATGCTGTAATGGTGACAACAGAAACTCACACAAGGCTCTGCAGAGTACACTGTGGATGTCTCAAGGCATCGCTGAGAAGTGCTATCCCTTCATCTCCCAAGAAGTTATCTGCCAAGCATAAATGTGTCAGCTTCTTGCTTTGGGTGAGAACCAAGGAAAGAACCTCACACATAGTTTTTGTGAGGCCACAGCTTGCTAAGCTGAAGGAAAAACAGATGAGAAAGGATTCATTTATCAGTTTACAAACATTTTCACCTTCATGAGATAATTGTCTGATACTTATACTGTTCACTTTTTCTGTAGAGTCAACCTCAGGTATTTAAACTGGGAATTCCACTGTATCTAGGTACAGGAAAGAATGAAGCAAAACTGGAGAAGTCTAGAAGAAAATAAAAATGAAATATTTAAAAATCCAAGTTAAACATGTTAAGTCCTCACCACATAAGCATGAGGATCCCCATTTGGATCATCAGTACCGTATAAAAAGCTGAGTATCGTAGCATGTAAATATAAACCCAGTTCAAGGAGGGTGGAGACAGACAGACTTTGGGGGCCCATGTTGGCCTGCCAGCCTATCCTATTTGGTGAGTTCTAGGCCAATAAAAAATTACCTCAAAGAATAAGGTAGATGATTTTTAAGGAATAATACCCAAGGTTGACCTCTTAGATATTGTCAGGGTTAGCCTATACACACACACACACACACACACACACACACACACACACACACACACACACACACACACACGGAATTTACACAGTACCTGTGCAAATATAAGAATTGAAAAAAATGTCTCTCCATATAACACACAAGGCACATATATACATACATAAATACACATGCACACAAGCACACACATAAAGACAGAAAGGAAGAGAGGAGAAGAGGCAGGGGGAGAAGGGAGAAGAGAGGAGAGAGGGGAGGGCGGAGAGAGGAGAGGGCGGAGGGGAGAGGAGAGGGCAGAGGGGAGAGGAGGTGGGAGGGGAGAGGAGAGGGCAGAGGGGAGAGGAGGTGGGAGGGGAGAGGAGGTGGGAGGGGAGAGGAGGTGGGAGGGGGAGAGGAGGTGGGAGGGGAGAGGAGGTGGGAGGGGAGAGGAGGTGGGAGGGGAGAGGAGGTGGGAGGGGAGAGGAGGTGGGAGGGGAGAGGAGGTGGGAGGGGAGAGGAGGGGTGGGAGGGGGAGAGGAGGTGGGAGGGGAGAGGAGGTGGGGAGGGGAGAGGAGGTGCGAGGGGAGAGGAGGGTGCGAGGGGAGAAGAGGTGGGAGGGGAGAAGAGGTGGGAGGGGAGAAGAGGTGGGAGGGGAGAAGAGGTGGGAAATAGAAGAGAGGGAGGAGATGGAGGTGAGGAGAGGAGACTGGGGGGGAGGAGACGGGGAAGAGGAGGGGGGAAGAGGGGGGCAAGAGGAGAATGGGGGGGAAGAGGAGAATGGGGGGAAGAGGAGAATGGGGGGAAGAGGAGAATGGGGGGAAGAGGAGAATGGGGGGAAGAGATGGGAGGGGAGAGAGAGAGGAGACAGGAGGGGGAGAGAGAGGAGAGGGTGGGGGAGAGAGAGGAGAGGGTGGGAGAGAGAGAGAGGAGACAGGAGGGGGGAGAGAGTGGAGGGGGTAGAGGAGATGGGGGGAGGAGGAGAGGAGACGGGGGGGGGGGGAGAGGAGGAGAGAGATGGGGGGGAGAGAGGAGGAGAGGAGACGGGGGGGGGGGGGGGGGAGGAGACTGCTGGGGAGAGAGACAGGAGATGGGGGAGAGAGACAGGAGACGAGACGGGAGAGAGGGGGAGGGGAGAGAGGGGGAGGGGAGAGAGGGGAGAGAGGAGGGGGGAGGGGAGAGAGAGGAGGGGGGAGGGGAGAGAGAGGAGAGAGGAGGGGGGAGAGAGAGGAGAGAGGAGGGGGGAGAGAGAGGAGAGAGGAGGGGGGAGAGAGAGGAGAGAGGAGGGGGGAGAGAGAGGAGGGTGGGGGAGAGAGGAGGGTGGGGGAGAGAGGAGGGTGGGGGAGAGAGGAGGGTGGGGGAGAGAGAGGGTGGGGGAGAGAGAGGGTGGGGGAGAGAGAGGGTGGGGGGAGAGAGAGGGTGGGGGAGAGAGAGGGTGGGGAGAGAGAGGAGGGTGGGGAGAGAGAGGAGGGTGGGAGAGAGAGGAGGGTGGGGAGAGAGAGGAGGGTGGGGAGAGAGAGGAGGGTGGGGAGAGAGAGGAGGGTGGGGAGAGAGAGGAGGGTGGGGAGAGAGAGGAGGGTGGGGAGAGAGAGGAGGGTGGGGAGAGAGAGGAGGGTGGGGAGAGAGAGGAGGGTGGGGAGAGAGAGGAGGGTGGGGAGAGAGAGGAGGGTGGGGAGAGAGAGGAGGGTGGGGAGAGAGAGAGGGGTGGGAGAGAGAGGAGGGAGGGGAGAGAGAGGAGGGTGGGGAGACAGAGGAGGGTGGGGAGACAGAGGAGGGTGGGGAGACAGAGGAGGGTGGGGAGACAGAGGAGGGTGGGGAGACAGAGGAGGGTGGGGAGACAGAGGAGGGTGGGGAGACAGAGGAGGGTGGGGAGACAGAGGAGGGTGGGGAGACAGAGGAGGGTGGGGGAGACAGAGGAGGGTGGGGAGACAGAGGAGGGGGATACACACAGAGAGGCACACAGAGACACACATATACACAATACACAGACACAGAAGCAGGGGGAGACACACACACAGAGGGGGAGGAGAGGGAGAGAGGGAGGAGGCACAAAGAGACAGAAACATGGAAGAAAGAGACATCTGTCCATATAGCTTAGTATTGCATGCTTACCATATTCAAGGATCTGAGTTAATCTCAGGACCAAAAAAACAGGAAAAAGTACAGGAAGAATCCTAAAAATCATTTAGGACTGATAAACGTGCCAGCTAATATTAACTCACATTCCTATTCAGTTGATAATTTATAAGCAAACTGAAGTTATAAGACTCACGACAGTCTCTCTAGGTGATTGGTGAGACTTTCTACGATCTGACACAATGAAATCACTCCATCATTGACAGATTGTTGGTAGACAGATTCAGAAATACCAGGTTCCTGTTCCCATAGAGAGCCTCTGTTAGTTTTAGACAATGGTGTACGTTCAGGCCGCAGGATTCCAACCTGGAAAGCAACCAGGCTATAGTGGATTTATGATGTTACATTGTAAATAATTGTCCCACCTATGAGTTTAATAAAAAGCGCTGATAGGCCTAAGGCCCAGACATATAACTTGCTAACTCTTTACCCTTAAACTAACCCATGACTCTTACCCTGCTCAGCCATGGGGCTCGGTACCTTTTCTCAGAGCAGCATAGTTGTCCTCTGCATCTTCTGCTTATCTGACAACTCTGGAGTCTCTGTGGTATTTCTGCTCTGTTCTTCCTGTTCTGGGAGTTTTCTTAGTCTGGTAGCCCCACCCACACTTCCTGTCTGCCTTTGTCCAATCAGCAATTTTTATTAAACTCATAGCAGGACAATTACTTACAACGTAACATCATAAATCCACTACAATAGGCAAAGGAAAATGACACATTTTGGACAATTACAACCTCTGTTCACTCAATAGAGGGTGGAAGACTCTCACTTTTGAAGATCTTGGCTGAAAATTCAGCTGTCCTACATAAAATATTTACAAGCTAAAGCACTTGGCTCCAATTACAGTGAATAAGTAGGACTAGAGAGGAAACATCTTTCCCATCCCCAAGGCCTTAAAAATATGAAAGAAACAGTTTTAAATCCACTAAGTGGTATTTTTTTTTCCCATCAAGAGCATAGGCAGCCTCTGCCAACAGCTTAAAAGACAGGCTGTGTTGGTGTATTCGCAGATTTGTAAAGCAAAAGGACCACAAGTCGGTAGTCAGAGCTGGGTCCTCCATGGGTTTTTATTTGTGAGTCAACCCACACTTTTTATAGGACCTAAGTTTTCTTTAATATTCAAAACTTTATTGTAAAGGAACTTGTAAATAAAAAGAAGCATCACCCAGTGAGGTTAGTCAGACCCAAAGTCTGTGTATCACAGTGAGCTTCCAAAGGCAGAAATAGGACTTAATTTTTAAGAATGAAAACAAGGGGATACAGCTCAGTTGAGAGTGCTTGCCTACTGTGCACAAGGCCACGGGTTCTACTCCCGCCACTGCATTATAAAAGAGTAAGGAAGTAAATCAGAATAAAATTGCTTCTGAAAGAGAAAGTGCCATGTGAGGGTCCTCCTCCTAAATCCCTGCACAGAAGCCTAAGCAGAGACGACACGGCTGTGCACCCAGGTATGCACGAGAGTCCAGTGAAAGAACATAGCAGATATGCTCTTATTTTGTTCTTCCTTTGTTTTAAAAGAGGGCCTACATTCCTAGACCTTTAGTCTCTAAACGGAGTCACTAGGTTCCCTTCATCAAAAGTAAGGGTTTGCATTAAGAAGAACAGGAGCAGCTCCGTGTCATCCCACTTGTCAGAAATGTGCCAGCAAAACCAGGAAATGGAGTGAAATGCATCTTGTTTGTGGTTTCAAAAGATTCAGCCCATGACATCAGGGAGGGGTTGGTGGCAGGAAGAAGGGAGGGAAGGAGGGGGAAGAAGGAAGAGCCTTGGTTGGCCTGGAACTCTGTTAGCAAGGATGACCTCGCCACTCAGGGATCTACCTGCCTCTGCTGGGATTAAAGGTGCACCTTGATCCCAGACTTACCCTGGATATTTTAGAATCTAAACTGCTATAAAAAATATAAATAAAACACCTACCAAGAGAAAGAATGTCTTTCTCCTTGGATAAAATTTAATTATAGTGAAACATTTCTATGAAGATTACAGAAAATGAGTACATTTTCAGTACGTTCAGGTACAAGATCTGAAATGTCCTCTCTACAGTTTTAACTTTCTTATGATATTTTATCCCTACAAAATCTTCCAATAAGAGACCCTAGTTAGCAGAAAAGCCTGAAAAGTACTTGTTTTTCAGCTTTTGCTAACTTGTATCATGAAGTCAAAGAGTAAAACATGAAAACGCAATTCTAAAAAGTCCCACTCAATATGATCTATGCACAAGCTGGACAAAAAAAGAATATTCATATTGTCCAAATCTAGTGAAACTGAAAGCAAATAGGAAGTTGGATCCCACCCTACATGAACTATTTAGAGAGCCTACAAGACTAGTGATTATAATACCCACCATGGGCTGTCCACATTTGAGGAACAGTCACTCTTCAATAATGTAGAATGTCCAAGGAAATCATCACTACTGGTCCACTAAGTCATGTCACGAAGTATCCCACTTGAAATCTTCCTATCTAGATCTACATCAAGCACCATCAGCAGAAGACACCTGTTCAGATCTCAACAGAAAGGGGGTCTTACAAAGTCCTGCTTGATCTGCTTTGCCAGCGTCAATTTTTGTTTTACATCTATAGCCAACCATGTAAGAACATCCTTCCTACCAAATAACACTGGGATTTTTTTTTGCTATTGATATTTTATTTTTAGATGCAAGAACCAGTGGCATAAGTCCCTACTTGGTTTCTATATAACACGTTTAATCCTAAATCTACTAGCCTGCTTGTTTACGTTTCTACTCGACTTGACCTGTCAACTATATGTAACTTATATTCAAGAAATGCCCATAAGTTCCCAAGATGTGCTACATAAAGTGATTTTTTTTAAGCCTAAGACTTAAAAAAAATTTTCCCAATGGTCACAGAATTTCTCTATTTTAAAAAGGTCTTGCTCTAGCCTTTGTGACTTCTCCAATTCCTGGATTTTAAGTCTTTATTTATGGGAAGCAACTTACCTTGGCCCTTTGTGCATTAGGGTTCAGTCTTGATTCACAAATTGTCCAGGAATTATAAAAATTTTTAGGATAGATCTATTTTTTCTGGTTTTATGTGTGAGAAATTGATTTAGCCAACTTTCACTAGTGAAATAAGAGTTTTCTTTACAGCTGTATCCAATATACAGATTTCTAAAGAGCAACAGAGGGCCATTAAGGACAGTACATGACAGTAAGAGCATACCTTGACAGTTGACAGTTGCCACACTGTTCTTTCTCAGCCTTCTAGACTTGATTCTGAGACTCAGTTTAAGATGGAAGGAATTCCTTATCAATAATCACGCACAGAGCTTTTTCTAACATGCTTTTCTATTACCACTAATCAAAGATACAATATATCCAGAACTTAAGTAAGAAAAATGTTAATGTTCACCTGTTCTTGATCTATTTCTTCCCTTTATTTGGGAGATAAAAAACACAGAATTATATGATAAAAAGTGTTTCATGGGAAATGAGTGAGCAGTTTTACTCACTGGGAAAAGGTGAACTAGGAAAAGGGGGGTTCCACTAACCGTACAGCACTATGAACACCAAGTTCAGACTTCAACTTTCGCCTCTTGGGCAAACAAAAGTTATAGTGAAAACACAAGCTTACCTCAGCACCCGTAAATTACATTTTTGGGGAATTCAGGGCATTGCATAAGCTCTCTAATCCATTGCCTTTTAAGTCAGTAATCTTTCCAGGTCAAGATGTGTTAGGGTAGGGCAGGTAGTCAAAAAACTAAAATTCCGGAAAGCTATTCAGGAAGCAGACAGATCCAAACCTTCAGAAGAAATATATACAGAGTATTTATACAATTATCTCCACCCCCGATTCACTATTCGCTTCCCATTCTTACTCTCATCTCTGGTCTACTCTAGGTTTCTCATACAGTTTCACAGACCTATTGAGAAAAACAACATATGTTTGTATTTGTAACCAGACAGTTGACATCTTCAACTATTTTGACCTCATACCAAGTGAAGAAGATAACATTGGGAGAGGTAGAAGAGACGCCTCTGAACTTTTAGGAATGAATTATCAGGGTCACTCCAACCACTGACAACATAAACTTACAATTCTTAAATCCTTTCCATAATCAAAAATGGATGCACAATTAAAACCAACTGTTGCAGACATGCTGTTATCCTGTGGGCTTCAGTGAGTATACAGGAGCAGTGTAGAGAGTAAATACAAAGGTCATCTTCCAATTTTTCTTTACTTCCTTCTAATTACATTTGTGTTTTGACATACTTAATTCTCCTGTATTGCCCAGTCTAGTCGGTCCTGTAACTAGTTACCCCATGGAGACTATTTCCCTCCTTTTTAGCTCATTACCCAGCATTCCTCCTTCCACCAATACCTCTATCCTCATCTAAACATCCACAAGAAAATACTTTTATCCATTTACAAAGCTAACCATCCTTCTAAGTCACTATGCAAATATAAATTGGAAACTTTTTTGGAGAAAAGACTTACCATTTAAGGTAATTAATTGTATTAAATATATTATCACCATAAATCCCCTTTTGTATCAAAAATAAAAGTTATCACTAATATAAGAAAAACTATATGCAAGAGGTACAATAACTATATACAATATATGCAAGCAATAATCACATTAGTATGGACCAATTCAGGAACAACTGACAAATTCAATTTGTCTATTTGCCTAAAACAGTCACTATGGTGTCATCCCTCCAAGGTACTCTTCTGCTTTAAAAGAAACTATTAGCCAAAAGGTAGCATCGGTTATTAACAATGTGAGAGATGCTTGGAGGCAAGTGAAAAAGGTCTCACACATCCAGTGGTCGCTCCTCATTTATTTACATATTTAGACAACACTTAAAATTTGAGGTCAGAGCTCATGACAATGAGGTTCTAAGGAAAAATATTTGGCAGCAAACTAGACTTCAAGATGAGAAACAAGGATGTATTCTTTGTTTGGTGCTGAGTATGAATGATTAACCAGAAAATAGACATTAAGCACACCACAGGTACTTAATACAGAGGAACCTATAGATGGCTCCAGTCCCCAGGAGAGTCAATAGCAAGTAGAATCAAATTAAGATTTTAGGACTGACAATAGTAAATATGGGTACAGGTGGGACACTCATACTGTGGGCTTAACTGTGTTGTAAAACTCTTTAGCATATTCTTACCAGATGCATCTATGAGTCAGCCCACTCATATTTTAACCAAAAAAAATGTAAAAAACTCACAAACAGCTAAACAATATTCATAGCAGCCTCATTTTCAATAAGTATTGAAAAAAAAAAAACCCACAAAGGGCTTTCATTAACCAGACAATGAGCTTAAAATTGTAATATAGTCACAAATGCAAACACAATGCCCATCAGCAATAAAAACCAAGAAATGAAATAGACAAAAGCTTTACAGCATTTTATTGAAAACAGACACAAATATATACTGTGTTAGTTAAATGGTTTCTATAATGAATAAAAGCTAGCTCGATTAGAAAACAGTTGCCTTGGACTAGTGACATGAGAGATCTGAATAGGAACGTATAGACAGAGCATTTTCATCTCAATGCCTTCTACCTTATTTTGAGTGTTAGCTATAAAGATGCTTCTGATTGTCATTAAACTTGTCATATTTAATATAATTGATTTTTATCAAATATAAACCATTCAAAAGAAAACTTATAAAATAAGTTCTGTGTCATGTCTTGGCACGTACTTTTCTGACCTAAATTTAGTCTCATTTCTATGCCATACTTCATCTAGAAAATTTCTGATGGAGTCTCATAACCACATGCCAACAGCTTCTCCTACCACTACCATCTTTCCCAGAACAAATGAATTCATGCTCCCATATCTTGAGGCACTTCCATTGTTCATATTTTGAGTATATCACTTAATGAAGTTTTTACTTTTATATCTTTTATGAATTCGGCTTTGTGCAAACATGGATTCTCTTTACACATACTAACATGGATCTTGGTCACTAGGCAACAGAGTATAATGGGATCACTATCACTTCTCACTGACCAAAAAGTTTTGCATAATATGACTGTTTCTATTTACTACCAATTTCTTCTAACAAGCAAGGGTGGAAAAGCTGGGCAAAGAAAAACAATGGGAATACTCTATTAAAATTTCCCATATGCTGGGCAATATTGGCCCACGCCTTTAAAACTAGCATTCAAGAGTTTGAGTCCAGCCAGGTCTACAGAGCAAGTTCCAGGACAGCCAGCACTGTTACACAGAGAAATGCCGTCTTGAAAAACTCGGGCACACTAAATATTCCCCATGTAAGACTTACAGTAGTTTTCGTACTTTACACTTTGGGTGGCTTAATTCTTTATTTAAAATCTTCATCAAACACTCATCAAAGTTGCTTTCATAAAGATCCATTTCTCTCAGGGATTCATTTGTATGAAGCACAGAAAAGAGATCTCGCCAGTACTGAGTGATTCGAGCAACAGAATCCTCCAGGCTGTGAAATTGGAAAAATGGAACAGCAGTCATTTTCGCCTTAGAAAATATTGTAGAAAAATATGCTATGAAAGAGCATTACGTGTATTTTTGCTATAATTAGTCCACCAGGACTTCTTCTCTTGGTTATCTTGAGGTTTTATTTACCCAAGCCCTCCTTCTCCAAATTCTCATCCATTTCCTCAACATATATGTAATAAAAACTAAAAAGACTTCCCTTTGGAGGGAGAACCTGAGAATGAGGTCTGTGTATATGGTCTGTTTTATATTTTGTTGTTGAGTTTTGTTGTTCTTTTAATTTTGAGACAGCTCCCCCCCCCCCCCCCCCCCCCCGTATTTCCCTGGCTAGTCTTGAACGTCTACATAGACCACCCGGACTTCAAATGAACAGATCTGCCTCTGTCTCTGAAGTGCAAAGATTAAAGAAGTGATCAACCACATCCGATCTGTGTTTTCTTCTAGGTTTATGTGCACATGTATTCACTCGTATGTGGAGGTTATAGGACAACCTCAGGTGATGTTCCTCAGGTGTAGTATTTTGTTTCTCAGACGGATTTTCTCATTGGCCTAGAAATTGCCAAATAGAATATGCTGTCTGGCTAGTGAATTCTAGGGGATCTCCTTGACTCTGTCTCCCAGAGCACTGTGATTACACATGCATGTCACACTGTAAAAGTGTGTGTGTGTGTGTCTGTGTGTGTGTTTTAAATGTATTTAGGTATTTCGATGTCTTAGTGCTTTTAAGGCAGGTGCTTTACGAACTGAACTATCCTCTTACTCTCTACATTGTAATGAAATTGAAATGAACAAGGGCTGAACTGTCACTTAATGGTAATATCTAGCATGCCTTAAAATGCTAAGTTTTAAAGTCCCAAATTTGGGGGAAAAGAATGAATGATGCTCCAGAGTGGTAGACTATGACCCAAGGTCTTAATTTGTGAAAGCCATTCAAGAGCTTCTTATTTACAAATACTCTAGACAAATGGTGAGGCATATTGAGATAAAGGAATGAAACATTCTCTTAACAGAGGGTTGATTTTCCAATTATGACAGTGGAACAGATTTTCCAACAGAAAAGTTGGAACTCAAGAGTGAATTATCTAATGGTGACCTTAGTCATGCATATGTCTTCATACAGCTCAGCTATTTCATAACTCAAGTTGAAAAAAGATAGCATCTACTCCATAGGACCAGTGGGAGATCAAATACATAATACACTGAATGACTGGAACCTATGTGAGCAATAGTCACTACATAAAAGCTATTGTTCAATATACATTTGAATCAATAATTATCAACTTACTTTCTATAAGAACATCTATATGTCTCAGTTTTGAAATTTTTGGAAACTTCATAGGTAGTTACCTATGTAAGTTCACAATTCTGTTAGCATCAGAATAAATATAGGCATTATGTTAAGTATCTTTTCACTATATAACTGTATGCCAAAGAATAAGCCTTTAATTCTAGTTAAGTATAGAAATTCCAATGTTCAAGTCCTCCCACATGTTTAGATGGGTTGAATCCTAAATGCCAACTTGATGAAAAGGATAGAGTAAAATAATATACAGAGCAGCAGAGTTTAGGGGGACACAAGACAGATGACCTATGTATATTAGCCTCAGCAAAAGATTTCTACATGGGATTCTCTAAAAATAATGACTTTCTTAGTTAAGTAATGCTTTCTTTTGTAAAACCTACTTTCTTTATTTCTAGTAAATTAAGCACTTACCAAGTTTCAGCTATATGGTTTAAGTCCAACGTATTTTTTAACTCTGCCATTACAGTAAGTTTAATAGTTTGTAGAGAGTAGCAGTACTTAAGGCAGAATGAATATATATGCAACTTGGTTTCTTCATCAACCTTCACTGCAATCTTCGGGAAATAGCTCAGTGCTTGAGTTATAAATTCTTTATCTTGAGTCTCATACAGACAGTGAAGCAGTTCCGTAAGTCTCAGCTGTGATGGATGAGAGTCATCTTTTTCTAATGCTTCCAAACACATAAGTAACTCCCCTTTTATGTCCATGGATATTGTAAATTTGAAAGTTTCTTCCAGTCGCCGGACTCTGTCTTTATTCAGTAGACCGAACAAAAAGCATTTCATCTGTTCCAAATGAGGTTCATGAGTATGGTCACTTTCAAGTAACAGATGCAAGTTTTCAAAAGGTTTGATGGGATAGTCTTTTTCTTCTGGATTCTCTCTTAACAAGTAGAACAAAGCTGCAAAAAACTCCTGGACATGGAGGTGAGTGAATGCATAGCAGTTTCCATACTCGGTATCCTTCTGAAGAACCTTCATATCCAGGAAAACGGAGATGTCATTTATGGTTAATTCATGCTTTCTGAGGTTTTTCTTGTAGAGCATATGCTTCATAGACCAAATGCCTTCAGCAGCTGCCTGGCACAGGTTCCTCACTACTGTTTCATTGGGCAGAGTAATAGAGCTCCTATCCATTTGTGAAAATAAGCTGCAGATATAGCATGTGAACAGAGCTGTGGTGGTTTGGCAGGTCACTGCAACACTGTCACCTTTCTCCACTTGCTCCTTCAGACATGTACAGATTGCCTGCAACACGTGCAAGACGTGGCACATGTTGAAGAGCCTCTCATTCCTTCTTATTGAGCAAATGGCTTCCGTAGCCCATGCTTTATCTTTCAACAAATGGTGAATGTGGACCATCCTTGCATCCTCAGACAGTCCTGGCAACTTAACATAGTGAGGTTTCTGTAACAAGGGTATCAGTCTCTTCCAAGCTGTGGATCTTGCTGTTACTATTAAGAATGACTCAGGAAGCATCACTTTCCTCAACAAACTGCTAATAAGAAAGGACACTGGGTGCTTCTGGGTCCAATCTTTACATAGTGCAAACTCAGGCTCTTCAAAGGAGAAGTCTAGCTCATCAAAACTATCGATCATAAAAAGGAGGTTGCTGTGCTCAGACAGAATCTGTTCAATGGGGCTTTCAGAGTTAGGCCAGTACTTGGATATTAACTGAGCAAAGCTTTTCTCCTTCTCTTGGCTAAGTTCTCTCCCACTGAGATAAAAAGCATAGCTAAATTGCTGGTAGAGATTGCCATCTGCCCAGTCTAACATTGCCATTCTCAACAACGTTGTCTTGCCAATTCCAGCAGATCCCTCAAGAACTACTGTTTGTGGCATTCTGTAAGTGCCAATATTCACTTCAAACATATGTTCCAACACCTTTTGCCTTTTGGTTTTCTCTAGTGAGGCCATGATTTAAAGTTGCAGATTCTCCAAACAAAGATCTTTTATCCCATATAAGACAAAAATTTTTCTTTATTACAGTTCTGTAGTCTAGTCTGTCATCTAAGTCAGTTAGAATGGAAAAGAATCAAAGACACAGATGATCAAAACATTGTTTTCTCTTTAGTCTCACAATGTTATGGTTCTCACTGCCCACCCATCCCTTTCTATATGCCCACTCTTCTTCCTCATTTCTCTGTCCACCTTCCCTCTTTCTCTCAGCTATGTAAGTGTCGGGAATTGAACCCAAGTTTTCTGAAAGAGCAGCAAGTCTCCTTAACTACTTAGCTATCTTTTCAGCCCCTCAGGCTAACTTTTGACTAGGCATTGATAAATACTGATTTCTTGACATTCCAAAGTCAATATGGTTTTGATTTTGGCTTTGGCCATAAATCCAATTCTATTGATTTTTGAATGACTGAGAATGTCCATTGAAAGTAAACTGCTCATTTGAATAACAGTCCTTAGGAATTGTCATCATAAAGCTATAAAAACATACAAAAACTGACCAAAGACTTTGTCTTCAAACAGCATTTTCTCTTCAGAAACTTGGTCTTCTATCACTTCAGCATCTTCTGACTCCATGGTTTTTGTTGTCCCTACAATAGGTTCCAAAAGGATCATGAGACTTACCAGAAATAGAGCGTTAAGAATGGTTAGAATGGAGGTCAGAGTTTTTCTGTGTTGTGATTCTATGACTATCTGGGTTTAGTAAAACTTGAGTCAAGAGCTTCAAGCTGTCACAGCTTAGCTGAGAGGACAATGTAGTGCAAACACTGGGGTGAACCTCTTGCCCTGGCTGTGCTCTAACATCAGGTACAAAGTCCCCTTGATAGTTCTAACTTCAGACGGAATTAAATAAAGTTCAAAGGAGGTTATGTACATGCACACACACACACACAGCTATGGAGTCTTACATATGAAACCTGGGTGCTACACATGGATTCTAAACCTTGAAGATTTTATATAAGAAGCACCAACAGTGCTTTTTTAGACCATTACTCAATCCAGAAAATATATTAATCATATTGGAGATTTCTCAAAAGTTTTGACTTGATTTGTAGTTTAGGTATAGGTCCATTCAGGAGGAACTAACACTGAATTCCTTAGATCACTTTGGTAGGTACATGCAGGCGAATCACTTCCCAGCCATAGTAGCAGCATCCAACCCTGTGCTGCTGCTTCAGTGTTCTTCAAATGATCCTATATCGCAAAGAAAATAACTTGTCCCAGATCGTTCCTTAGCACCAAAGTTGGACTATTTTAATCTTTTTACACATATCCCTCATGTTCATCTTGCCAAAGGATTAAGGATTGCCCTCTTGAACAGTATTTGTTCAAGTAAGCCCGTCTAAGATCTGAAAATGGAAATAAAATAAAGAAAGAAATTTGGACATGTAAACTTTAGAAACTCTTGACAGTAGAATAAAAGCATCACCAATAGAAATGAGACAGAAGAAAGAATCTCAGGCACTGAAGACGTGGTAGAAGAAATGGACACCGTGGTCAAAAAAAGTTCTGTCACACTAAACATCCGGGACACTATGAAAAAAAACCTCACAAAATTAACGATAATAGGATCCGAGGAAGAGAAACCCTGAGTCAAAGACACACAAAATATTTAACAAAATTAGAGAAGACAGTATTTTCTAACCTGGAGAAGATACCCGTAAAAGTACAAGAAACATACAGAATATAAATAAAAATTTCTATTTACTTCTTTTAACTAAAGAAATGCCTCCGACCGCATCTTAACATGTTAAATGTACAGAATAAAGAACATAAAAAGCTTCAAGAGAAAAAGACTAACATAGAGAAAGATATATTGGAATTACAGACTTCTCAATGGAGACCTTAAATGCTAGACAGACCTAGATACATCTTCATCAGACCAAAGATGGGAGCCCGATCTACTGTACCCACCAAAAAGTTGAAACACATTGAAGACACTAAATATTCCATGATGAAAATAAAATTTTAAGCAATACTTATCTACAAGTCCAGCCCTACAGAAGGGCCTAGAAGGAAAACGCCAACCAAAAGAAGTTTTAGCCACTCACAAGAAAACATGGGAAATGATCACAGACTAGCAAGTAATAAGAGGGGGCACGGACAGACATACAGACACAGACACAAAGACCAAGAGCCACACATGGCCACACTCAGACCCAGCCACACACAGACCCACACATTAATGGTTTAAGCTCCCCCCCCAAAAGACTAACAGGGCTGAAGAGATGGCTCAGAGGTTAAGAGCACTGACTAGTCTTCCAGAGGTCCTGAGTTCAATTCCCAGCCACCACATGGTGGCTGACAACCACCTATAATGAGATCTGATGTCCTGTTCTAGCCTGTAGATATGCATGTAGGCAGAACATTGTGTACACAACATTTTTTTAAACCTATAATT
The DNA here is from genome assembly GCA_033318265.1 of Phyllotis vaccarum. NCBI lineage: Eukaryota > Metazoa > Chordata > Mammalia > Rodentia > Cricetidae > Phyllotis > Phyllotis vaccarum. The sequence continues at coordinate 12,741,804 of JARWLC010000019.1, forward strand.
GTCAACCTCTCTTTTTTTTTTTTAAAAAAAAAAAAAAGACTAGCATAATGGTTTAAAAAACAGGATCTATCATTTTGCTGCATCCAAGATAGACACACACCTTAACATTGAGGATAGATATCACCTAAGGTAAAGGGACAGAAAAATATATTCTAAGCAATGGTCCTAAGAATCAGCTGATGTAGTTTAATATTTGACAATATGAGACTTCAAAACTAATCAGAATAGATATAATGACACTACATATGCAAAGAAAGAAGTCCACCAAGAGGACATTGTAATTTTCAAAGTCTATGCCCCAAACACAAGTACATCTAAGTTCACAGAGAAACATAAGTACAGCTTAAGTCATCATGAACCTCATACACTGATAATGGGAGACCTTAATTAACACACTTGCCAATAGACAGGCCATCCACACAAAAACTAAACAAACACTGGAGCTATCCAATATTATAAACCAAATGAACCTAACAAATACTTCAGAATATTTCACTTAACCACAGAAGAATACACCTTCTTTTCAGCACCTCATGGAATTTTATCCAAATTTGCCTACATCCTCAGACACAAAGCAAGTCTCAACAGCTACAAGAATGTTGAAATAACATCGTGCATCATATTTGACCACTACAGATTAAAGTTGAATATCAGCAACAGAAAATTTACAAACTCATGGAATCTTAACAACTTACTGAATGAAAAATATGTCAAAACAGAAGAAATGGAGACTATAGAATTGATGAAAACAATTATCCAACATACCCAAATTTATGGCATATAATGATGGTTGTTCTAAGAGGCAAGTTCATAGCACTAAGTTCCTACAAAAATATTGGAGAAATCTCATAGTAGCAACTCAACAGCACACCTGAAAGCTGTAAGACCAAAAGAAGCAATTATACCCAAAAGGAGTAGATATCAAGAAATAAAAACCAAAGTCAAAATAAAATAGAAACAAATCATACAAAGAATCAATGAAATAAATGGTTCTTTTAGAAAAAACAAGATTGTCAAACCCTTAATGCAAACTAACTGAAAGACAAAGAGAAAGTCAAAATTAACAGAACTAAAATAAAAGGGGGAAATAACAATAGACAAGGAGAAAATCTAGAGAATCTTAAGGTCATACTTTTAAAAACCTGTGCTCCATGAAATTGGAAAATATAAAAGAAATAGATAATAGTCTTGATTTGTAGCACTCCACAAGGTAAATCCAGATCACACAAGCAATTTAAATAAGTCATTAATCCCTACTGAAACAGAAGCAGTCATGAAAATTCTACCCCCTGCCCCTCAGAAAGCCCAAGACACAATGTTTTTAGTTCATAATTCTACCAGGTTTTTAAAAAAGTTAATGCCAATACTCCTCAAATTACTCTAGAAAATATAAAAGAAAGAACATTATTCAATTTGTTTTTATGAGGCCACAGTAGCCTGATATCCAAACAACATAAAGACCACAACAAAAAAATTACAGACCAATTTACCTTATGAACATAGATGCAAAAATTCAATAAAATACTTGCAAACAAATCCAAGAATATATCAAAAAATTGATACTCCATGATCAACTAGGGCTGGAAAGATGACTCTGTGGTTAAGAGCAGTGGGTATTCTTTCAGTGAACCTGTGTTTAATCCCCAGCTACCACATGGGGGCTCACAACTGTCTATGGTGGGATCTGATGTCCTCTTCTGGCATAAAGGCATACATGCATATAGAGCACCCATATACATAAAAATTCTGACAGCAAAAATGATACCTTAAAATAAAATCAGACTGTAATTTTCTTAGTGTTTGATAGGGGATGGCGCAGCCCATTGTGGGTGGTGTTATCTCTGGGTTGGTGGTACTGGGTCCTATGAGAAAACTGGCTGAACAAGCCATGAAGAGCAAGACAGTAAATAGTACTTCTCCAGCTCTTGCTTCCAAGTCCCTGCTCTGTTTTGAGCTCATGTCCTGACTTCCCTTGATGATGAATAGTGATACGGAAGTGTAAGCCAAACCCTTTCCTCCCAAACTTGCTTTGGTCATGCTCTTTGTAGCAGCAATAGAAACCCTAACATAGGCAGTATGGAAACCTAACACAGTAGAAGTTTCCTAAATATATATACATATATGAAGGTGATAAAAATGAATTCACCAAATAATGGGGAGGCAGCCCCAACTTGACATCGCTTGTAACCAAATGGAGCTTCTAGTGCCAGGCTTGCCTTACACATCTAATTGAGTTGTTGATGGAAGTGTTCCCATGGAAACCAAAAATCAACCCAGGCTGTTGCTGAAGACTATGAGTTGCTCTTTACAAACTGATGGCAAGTTTTCATTGCTGAAGGCAACATCTTCACAACTCACTGACCATAGAGAAGTCAAGCTGGTGTCTCCATACGGCCTTTCACCCCTGTGTTCTATCATGTCCAGTACAGGAAATCACTCTGTGCACTGCCAAAGGGGAAACACCAACCCAGTTACAAACCCTCAGAACTACAATCTATATGTTAGGGAAACGGTGGCAAAAGGCTTGTGGAAGTAACCAATATCTGATTCGATTAAGGCCTTCTCTCTGAGATGGATCCATACCCGACACTTCTTGAGTGACTAAGGACATGAGACTTGATATTCTAAGGTCATAGAGTAAAACAAAATATGTCTGTTCTAAAACGAAAAGCAGAGCAATAAAATGACCTCTCTAACAGGTCAGCACCAGACAGTGATCTAGAGCTGATAAACATGGACACGTGCCCCCATTTTTAACCCAGAAGCTATCTCCAATTGATATCCACTGGCAAATTAAAATTTACTTTTCTCCAAGGGCATCTCTGTGGAGAAACAAGTTACCCTTAAGGGTAGGTTGCAAGCCCAGCAGTAGATGAACAACTGAAGACTAACTCAACGACATCTTTATAGGTTCCTTGTCTCATAATGCCATTATCAGGTCTTTTAAAAATGCTAGCTTATTTAATTTTAAGTTGTAATTTACTTATACATTTCTGTTCTTATCTTACAGGTTGTTTGCACCTATATTTTTGTTTCCAGTTTAGTGTTTTGACGGGATTCCTGAGCATGAATAAGCCGGTCTCATCTATATCTGTTTCTTGTACTTTCTTGACTCTGCTTCTGTTTGCTTTGTCCTATTCAGATACATTAGTTTTTATTTTATCTTATTATATTATAGTTTATTCTATTACTATCACTTCAAAGCCTATTTGTTTCCAAATGAGAATAAGAAAGTGAGTGGATGGCGATGTGTGAGGGGAACTAGGAGGAATCGAGGGAGGGGAATCAGAGTCAGGATACATTCTTAAGAAAAGAATTTCAGTAAAAAGAAAACATTTTCTTTTCCAAAAGAAAGAAATTTTAAGCAATAAATATTTTTAAATAAATAAATCAGCCCTTGACTATATACCACACTTGACTATATATTTTCCATTCTTTTCAGGATTTATTCTCAATCTTGCCATTTGCTAATTAGAAGAATTTAGGCAGTTCATCTTTCTGACCCTTAACCCTCCCTTCTTAAAGAAGTAACATCAGCACCATCTTCAGAGAACTGTAGTGTGGATCAAACATGGTAGGTTTCATGTATCTCCTAGGAAACAGGCTCAGTCTTGTATATTGTTATTACAATCCTATCAAGTGCCCTCAATTGAAATGTGCTGCCATCTTCTCTGATGTCATTTCCTATAAAAAATAAAGTAAAATGAAACCCATTCATGATCACTGTGGGTCTGTTACTACCTCACACTTTCCGAAGCAATTTCTAAACATCATAACTTTCTTGGTGAGTTCAGTCTTAAAGACTTTTTATACCCTTGACGTCAATTCTCAGCCCCTGCCCCTTTTAAATACATACAGTGTTAAGCCTACCTGCCAGAAAAGGGCCCAAGATCTCATTAAAGATGGTTGTGAACCACAATATGGTTGCTGGGAACTGAATTCAAAACTTCAGAAAAACAGCTAGTGCTTGTAACCTCTGAGCCATCTCTCCAGCCCAACTTAATGGGCATAAGAGCCCATTGGTGCTTGATTAGTAACACGACTCAAATCTTTAATTTTTAATTTCTTATAACCCATTTCCTACTACTGTCTTAATTAAATGATCCCGTGCCTTCCCGCTGTAATAGCTCTTTAAGCTCGCTAAACTCAAGTGCTCCCAGGTCCACTCTCTTACATAACAACCAACTTATCAGCAGTATTCGGTTTTATTCAGCATGAACACTCCAGATAAACACTTAACCCATACTTCTCCAGCACCTTTATTTCAGCTCCTCTTTGGTGACCTATCTGCCCATCTTTTCCCAAAATTTCCTGCCAATCTTTCATAATCATAATTCTCCAGCTATTCTTAGTAACAGTATTAGGGGAAGCAAAAAAGATAGAGAAGTTACACGGAAGGTAAACTATCTCAAAGTTACAGACAAACTGGCACTTCTGTGTTCAGGGCAATGATCAGTTTTAGGATTCTTTTTAATGACATTATACTTCGTATGAAGAATGAATCTGACAAAAACAATTTTTTTTTTTGTAATTTAAATAAGTGGACACTAAACTTCCCCAGGACGATGAGAATATGATCAGGGAAAATGAGACCACACAACACTGTCAGCTTCCTGCCCTCACTGCACTTGAGAATATGATTAGGGAAAATGAGACCACACAACACTGTCAGCTTCCTGCCCTCACTGCCCCGGGGTCTTGCTCCCCTTTCCCTCCTCACTAGCTCATTCCTCCACCTGAGGGCTGAATGATAACAACTGTCTCTAATGTGATGAATCAATGATTACGTCTTCAGCTTCTCCTGGTTTCTGGATCCGTCCAATAGCATTTAACACAAGAAAATCCAGCAAGAGAAAACATCCCTTCTTTCTCCACAGACCCTCCACCTTCCTAGTCAGAACGTCTCACGAGTTGTATTTCTATACCTCGCCTCCTATTTTGCCTCCTCAATTTACCACCAACAAAGGTTACTTTTCATCAAGGATATTCCACATCATTTGGACTTGCAAAACTGACTGACAGAAAATGGTGAATGCAATCATCTGTCTGTAAGCAGAACAGAAGAGAAGCTTCCATTATAATGAATAAAGGAAGGCAAAGGTATCAACCGTTTCACAGTTTATACCAGGTTTCACTGTTTCTAAAACTATTACATTTTAAAGGGGCTGGTGTTGGGGGGAGGGGTAGATAGCTGCTACAAAAATCAGTTTATGTGGCCTTCATGGTGAGTGGGGGAGAGAAGAATGGTGGTGTCCTAACGTCACTCAAGCAGTTCTCAGGTGCTAGCATTTTATCCCTTCTAAAGGCCATGGTTTGCAGGAGTCAAAACCTGCTAATCACTTACGAAAATTCACTTATGCTCCATAAGCTCTTGTACAATTTCTACTCCACTAACATATTATTTTAAAAAGTGTTATGGAACCAGAAAGGCCTGAAACAAATCAAGGTTATCAGGAAAACAAGAAAGTGAGAAAGAGCTAATCATACACAATCCACTGACTGACAAGCCTCATATATTCAAACTCTAAAATTCCAGCAGTTAAATAAAACTGATGCAAACCTGTAGGTATCACTTCTCAATGAATCAAGTGGTTAAAACAAAAAAACCACTCCCCAAAACAATAGCATGTGATAAGAAATGGTAACACAGATACTCTGGCATAAATTAATTGTCATAGTCTGGGAAAGTCGAATAGCCAGAACTACTGAGAACTTTAATAATTTACTTTTCAGCCCACACTTTCTTTAGGAATTTATACAATGCAAAGAATCCTACATAGAGAACGGGGTTTTTTTTTGTTGTTGTTGTTATTTTAACAATAAATGCATCAAATGCATATGGGCTTTTTTTTTTTTTTTTTTTTTTTTTTTAAGCCTTGACTGTCCTGGAACTATCTCTGTAGACCAGGCTGGTCTCGATCTCACAGAAATTTCTACCTGCCTCTGCATCTGAGTGCTGGGATTAAAGGCATGCGCCACTATTCCCCAGCTACATTTTATCTTTTTAATCATTAAAACGGCACAGTCAAGCACAATATGGTGCAAAGGCAATGTTCATTTGTCAAGTCCCAAAGAGACAATGAATGTGTGCCATAATAAACTTGCCAGGAGCACAATCACTGTTAAACGCCAAAGAAAAATTTCAGCCACTGATGGACTGGTGGGTCAGTGATAAAGCCTCCAATCATGACTTTTTGATAATTTTGCTAGAAAGAGACCTCCTGGTAGCATGTTGCCCAGGGACTACCACATTTTGAAGAGGTATATTTTGCTAACAGTGAGGAAAATCATCTGAGCAAACTCAGGGTTGTTGAAAAATACCAGAAAACCTCAGGCTAAAGGACAGACACCTGTACTTGGTTGAGGAACGGGGGTCGGGGTGGGGGTTGGTGGCTTGGGTCTCTCAGGGCTGCTGAGGAAGACTATGTACCATTTTACCTCAGGGTCTCAGACTGGAAGGCTAGCCGTGCCAGTTAGCCCAACACAAAAGCTACTAGGTAGTAGCAAACCCGGAATTCTAGTTTCCCATTTCACCTTGACCACAATTGCCAGCCGACTCTCGCTGCAGCTGCATATTCCTGAAGAATCATCACCCACGCTAAGGCTGTAGGGGTCAGGCACTTCAGGGATCCTGGCAACCCTTATTCTCCATCCTCAGATAAAAGTCACATCCCTTTCCTAGTTTGCACGCCCTATGTGTGCATTGGCAGAATTACCACTGAGCCCTTACTAGCTCCCAAAACACAGGTCCAAGAAGGTCATCCCATACCTTTTCTCTGAGTTGGAGTTGGTGATGAAAGTTAAGCTTGCCTTGAGAAACAGGAGTTAAGCAGAGACCTGCTTGAGAAGCCTTCCTGAGATCCATCCCTTTAGTCCTTAAGACCTTTCTGCTGTTGCCGCCTTTGGGCGGAGCAAACTCTCCAGCAGGACTTGGGAGGCTGGCTCAGTTGATCTTCAACACCTGTCCAAGAGGTTTCTCTTCTGATTGGCTGGACGATAAGACCTCTGCTACAGAGTGTCTAGAGGGTCTAGGCCTCCAGCTCTTCCAGACGCAGTTCCTACCCAGGGGATACTTTCTGTGCCTGGAACCTGTGTAGGACTTAAACATGTATTGAGCTACAAAATTTGAATTATACTATTATGAAATATTTTAATTTTTGTTTTATTAGTTAATAAACAATTTTACCTGTTTAATATTGATGACTTCTTCCTGCCTCCCAAACTGGTACCATTGTGGCTTTCCTAAGTACATAAGAGCCATCACTTCCTATGGCTCTTAAGTTAGCCTTCAGTTAGATGAAATTTCTGGTCTGTTTGCCTATGGTCATTTTGTTAAAGTAACTTCACAAGTGTTCCTTATAAGTTGCAAAAGATGGATTTTACAGCTGCACCCACTCTGTTGCTGCCCTTATATAGGAAAATCCTCTCACCTCACAGAATACGACAGAACTTGTCACATTCTTTACCTGTTACATTAGAGGTTTTATTTTTGTGGCTTTGTTTTTTTTCTCTTTTTGAAGTGTGTGTTTGGGATTTGCTGTTCGGTGACAGTCTTTTCTTGATTCATTCTCTCCCATGAGGAGACCAGACTGACACAGAGTGACTTCCCACAGACCTGCAGATAGTTCCAGCAATATGACAGATGCTTCCATTTTGCCTGAGGACTACAAAGGGTTTACCAGGATGGTTTGTTCTGTTGAACAGTTTTAACTTTTTCCATCACAATCAGGAAACCAAAAGCCTTCCCTTCTTCTAGTTAACTTACTCTTTTTCCTGGAAGCTCATGTTTGCTCTTTAGCCTTAGAATGTAGCAGTTATAAGTCTTGTATCCAGTGTGCCTTTACTCCTTAATCTGGAATAAAATCCAATAAATCCCTTAGATCTTCAGAATCAAGCCTTAAAAGAAAGAATTCGGTCACCAGAAAGTTCTGTTGATTTTTTGCCAGGCACATCAATTCTTCTCTTTTCCGGGATTCTTGTGGCTGCACAGTTCCCTTAAACCTACCCTTCTAGCACACTCTCTCTTTTTTCCCCGTCTGCTCCTGTCTTTCCCCTTCCTATGCTTTGGGATGTAACTTAACATTTTACTTTTCATTTAGTATAATGTGCTTGTGCCCCAGCGTACATGTAGAGACCAGGAGAGCTACTATTTTTACTGTGTGAACTCTGGGGCTCAAACCTAGATTTTCAGGCTTGGCAGCAAATGCTTTTACTGGATGAACCATCATACAGCCCTGAGATAGGACTTTACCTAAACCATATAGCTTGTCTTTGGGATTAGCATGGTCTTCTCCAACACAACTACTAATGATCAGGAAGCTACATGGAATTTACTTAACTCCCCAAAGCCTTGCTTTCCAAGTGCTTCAATATTTTCACTTTGTTCTCTGCCTGTCAGCAGTTTTATTTCCTCAGGTACATATTCTATTTGTTTCTCTGACAAATGGCTCTTCATAGTTATTTACTTTGCTAGTTAGTTGTAATCCAGGTGTGGTAAATTAAATATTTTAAACGCCAGCAATTCTACACCTGGGAAGCCACATCGCAAAGTATCAATTTTTTCAACCATTAAATGGAAATATGGTACCCACCACTGTTCTTTAAGGACACCTGGGGAAACTGCCTTACGCTCTTATAATTATTCAAATTGAGCACAGGAGGAGTCAGCCTATAATTTCAGCTGCTTCATTTTGTAGAAATCAAGGAAACCGGCAACATTTTACAGGTCTCTACTGCACAAAATCTATTTGGTATTATAATAAAAACCTGGAGCCAGACATTGGGGAAAAGCTGAAACAGAGAGATGGAGAAGCAAGCCACAACCACTTCTTACCAGCCAATTCCTCAGGCCTAGCTCCACCAATCCTCAAACCTACCAGGCAGGCAGGCAGGCAAAAAGGGTTGAAGTTTGGCCTTGTGCCTTATATTCTTTCCCTGTCCAACTATTTTACTTCTTGGTTTAACTTTCATAGATCTAGGATTAAAGGTGTGTTCCATCACTGCCTTGAACTCACAGTGATCTAGAGGATTAAAGGCATGGGTCATCACTCCCTGACCATCAGGGCTTGTTGTCTCCCGAATAAGTGCCATTCTGGGCCTTATGGCCCATCCTCTTCCCCTAAGGACTAAAACCTTGTTTACAGGGGGAAAAAGGAACTACAAATCTCCTTATCGCTGCCACCTGCTGAGTGCTAGTCTCTTGGGATCCTCTATGACCTTGGGCGTGCCCGTGCGCGGATGAGGAGGCAGGGTGTGTAAGAGTTAAGGTGACAGAGAGCTGAGACAAAAGAGACACGAGGAGGGACTCAGGCAGAAGCGGGAGAAGAGGCAGAAGCTGGGGACAAGCATGGATTAGAGTCAGTGTGAGTGGAAGGGGCAGAAGGAATCCAGCATGGCGGGAAGCTAGAGGGGAAAAAGCTAGGCGAGATGCAGTGGCAGGAGAGAAGCATGGCTAAGGGACAGACAGGTCTAAGATATAACATGTACTGAATAAAGCTCAGGTCTCTCAGTGTCAGAGAGAGCCTGAATGATGGAACCTAAACGACTCCTGAGTGTAGACTTATTTAATCTTGACACTCCTCGCCTGGGACAAAACTCGGACCACAAAGAAACCGGACGCGGTAAGGGCTTGGCTCTGTCCTCTGGTATTTCAGGCTATTGTTATTGAATATATCACCACAGGTCTCCTAAGCTTTCCACAGGCCTGATGTCCATGCTTTTTTGCTCTTCTTTACATTTATATCCAGTCAAAAGGAAGAGGCTAGGAAAACATCCCACAATATGTGTCTGACTTGGTGTTCAGAACCCAAGGATGAGCTCTATAATTTCCAGTTCCCTGTTTTCATAGCTGTTAACTGTAATTAGAGAGTGCTGGAGCTTCTTTGAGCAGCTTTTTCCTAGGCCCTTGACATTGTATACATATATTTAGCACAGAGTCCAAGTCCATTCTTTTTGATGAATGATCTTTTAAGATAGGAGACATATTCATTTTGTTTGTTTTAAAGATGGAAAAAGCTCTTCCCCCTCCCAGTTTTCATCAACTTTGGTATGGGGAAGATGTTATCAGTCTTATAGGTAGGTGTTCTTAGTTAGCAATTAGTTCTTTGAAGCAAAAACTCAGGGCCCACTTTTCTCCCAAATGAGTTTCAAATGCTCAAATCCATATGCCCTGATATGAAGTATATTCTCTTAACATGTGAGAATGTAATCATATAACTTTGCAGGCAGTATTTGATGTTTCTATGCGCCAAGAGTGCAGAAAATCAATAGTGTTTCCCAGAATGAAGCAGAGTGGGAGAACAGCCCAATTCATGGTTCCTTATTATGTCAGAATTTAGGAATGTAATAATTTACAGACAGATCACTATATTGAAGATGAAAAGAATAAGGTGAGAAGTTAAATTACATCACTAAGATTGTGACGTCATTTCTGTCTAATAACAAATAGTGAGATGCAATATTTACATTGTTCCTAAAGGATTAGACCAGGAAGTGTTCCCCTAAATTGATTTTCAAAAATGTAATCTTTTGTGTCTAAAAGACTCAGGTGTTCATAGTGTGCTGGGATAGAGAAAGATATGATATGGATCACTTATCCTGCTATAGTCTTGCATAGATAACATTTAGATAGCTTCTTATGTTTAAGAGACAAATATAAGCATTTTAATTGTACAAACTAATCTTTAAATTATTACTATGATTAAAACAGAAGGTGAAGTGGAGTACCTTTTGACAAGCCCTGTTTAGGTACCCACTAAGTATACATAACACAAGCAAGCTTTCCTGGGGAAAGAGAGTGAAGAAACAAAAGGCCATCGTAGAGTGGGGACTACAGGGGGAGGCAGACAGAGAAGAGACAGAGAAGTTAGGAAGAAATAGGAGGCAAGAGAAGCAGGAGAGGTAGGAGAGGAAGCTGGGCCTGGTAGGCAATTCCCCGACCCCCATCTCTGACTGCCCCTGGTGGACACTTTTAAGGGGTGCACCTGTCGCACAGCTGCCTGAGGAAAGGCACCTACCTGGCAACAGGTGATGACATAATTAACTGCCTTGGTGGCCGAGGCAGGCTGCTGTTGCATCAAGAACTAACAATTATTGTTATTATTACTATTACATGTGTGTACTATTACATGTGTGTAGTGTGTCAGAGGGCAAACGGTCTTTCCATCTACCATGTAGGTCTCAAAAAACAGAACACAGGTCATCAGACATCTTTACCTGAGCAGCCATCTTGCAAACTCCTAATAAATCTTTTAATTCTAATAAACTATGAACTTAGTACTATTACTGTGTCTTTTAGAGTTGTGACTATTCACCTGGTGCAAAAAAAAAATGTTAAGTGAATCAGCCAAAGTCACACCAATAATGGTATTCCTGATCTAAGAGGTCTATAGTTTTTAATGACTACCCTAGCTATAGAGCCTCTGATTACTAAAATGTGTGGCCCCTACTAATTGAGTCCAAGTTCGAGGCAGAACATTGAAATAATAAAAATTTTATGACCGTATTTTTAACTACATGCAAGAAGCCCAGACCCTTCATAGTCTTTCTGAGATCCCGGAACACTGAAGGTTCCTTCTACCAAGCTCAAGATCAGTTTAGGGGCTAGCAAGGTGAGAGTCTGAAGGTGAGTCACCCTCACCACCTAACACGGCTCAGCAGGTGTCTCCTCTAGCTTCCAAACTGCAGGATTCGAGTGTCTGAAAATTCACTCTTTTATCGAGGACCCTAAGCACCTAAGGCCCTACTCCATCCCAGTGTGAAGAAGGACTTTCCAGATGGTGCACAACAGCCCCCACCACATGATAAATATCCACAGAGCATTGTAAAGTCCCCAAGATGTTGACAGAGTTTCTGCCCATTGTGATAAGCTCTAACTAAGTATCTGTTTGTTCCAGAAAAGCTTTGTCTGCCAGATTATGTGGTTACTGTGGTTACCTACCCAGCTGCAGGTAGCCACATTCCTGACCCCCTACCCCCATGATTCACTTCCTGCCCTATAAAAGCTTCACTCATTTGTAATTCCGGGCCCATTGTTTCTGATACAGTGGGTCCCACGGGCCTGGGATAAAGTTGTTTTTTTTTTTCCTTTCTAAGACTGAGACCTAAGATTCTGCCTTGGTTTGTCTTGCTCACTTGCTCCAACCCTAACATAGATTCTCCACTATCGCAGAGCTCTGCCCTTCAGAGGTGTGTGTGAGGGTGGGAGTATGACGGAGGCCTAGATGGGGTTGAGTCACATTCTTTCTGGCCAGTCAGGAACCATGTCCTCTCTCTGTTCTTCAACAGTTATCTCCCCACCCAACCCCCCATGGATAGATAGCTTTGGAAGTCTCAGGCTAGGTCAAGATTCCATTCTAGTTGGGCACCAAGTGAGGTTATTGTGCATCTCCCACAGTTGCCTAAGTATGCAGAGTCTCTAAAGAGGCAAAAGCAAAGGGCCAGAAGAGGAATCACTGAAGCAAAAGAGTGTGGGGTGTTTAGGTTGGAGGGATCGAGTGAGACAAACCGAGGCAGAGTCTTCGGTCTCAGCTTAGAAAGGAAAAAAAGAAAAAAAAAACCATTAAGGAGACCTTAAACCACAGAGACTGACCACAGAATTTGGGTGATACTCCTGCCCTACACCCTTTTCTGAGCTCAATACTCCTTCTGCTAGAACTAATCTAACCCCCTTTGAGATACTTATTAGATCTGGGAACCACCTATGGTGTAAACCTTCCAAATACCCCCTTGTCTGCTTGGTTGCAGGCCCTGGCTAATATATAACATTCTTGCTTGTCGACTAGGTAGCCAAGATTTTAGTTTATTCTCCATTTTTTTGTTTATCTCTTAGCTTTTTTTTCTTCTCTCTCTTTCTCTCTCGCTCGCTCTCTCTCTCACACTTACCAGACTCTCTAATTAAGTTTCTCAAGGCCATATCTTGTAAGCCATCTATTCTCTGAAACTTTCTGTGAATATCCATTGCCGACTGTCCTATAAAGGCTGTTACTACCGCCACCCCCTCTGTTCTTTCAATTCTGGATCAAACAGTAATAAGCTTCTATTAGCCTCTCTAAAAACCTAGAGGGGAACTCATCAGACCCCTGCATCACTTCTCTTACCTTGGCCAGATTAGTTGGGCATTGTACTGCAGCCTGGAGACCCGCCATTAAGAGTCTGGCGATAAGAGTAATAGGTGTTTCCTACCTTCAGGAGTATTCGGATCTCAATGGGGACGTCTAGGTTAGGCAACTGCATTGGGCGGCTGTCTGAGCTGGGGAACAGTTTTGGAGCTTTTAATAGGATCTGATCCCTTTCCTCAGAGGTAAAGAGAGTTCTCTCAAGTGGGCTGATAAGAAAACATAGTTTAACAGGATCTTCTGAGAAAGGTGCCTATCACCTACCATCGGCCCATGAGGGCGGAGAGGGTGAGTGACGGCAACGCCGTCAGGTGGCTGGGCTCTCCTGCTCCCTTGTACCAGTCTCACTCCCAATGGTGCCGGGGGTGCCTGGGGATGGGGGGCCTCCGGGGGTCTTGTCGCATAAGGAGGAGGTATCTCATTCAGCATGAGAAGATCCGTCTGAGACTCCAGTAAGATGGGCGTAGGCAGAGGTGGATAGAGGGACAGGGCAGAGGGCTTAGAGGAGGATTTAAGAGGAAGCATAGTTGCAGAGGAGCCTAACATCAAGGGAGTTGGTGGAGGAGGTAGGAACGGCAGCACCCAATCTGGAGGGTTTTCAGCCAGGTCCTCCCAGACCCAAATGTATGCTTGCTGGTCTGGGTGTCCGCGGGGACCTAGATGGAAGACAATGGCTTTGACTGCTCAGATGGTGTCTAGATGGAAAGTGCCTGTGGGGGGGGGCACCCCACACCAAAGTCGGCCATTCAGAAGCACTGAAAGTCTGCCATTCACCTTTCCTAACAATGAGAGATAAGTTATTAGCCCAGTCTGAGACTTCAGACCAGTGGGAGAGGGTAAGAGTGGGGTTGAAAATTTTTGACCCATTTCAACATCAAGGAGACAGAGTCCAACAAAACAGAGACAGATGGACAGACGGAGGCACACAGACAACACAGACAAAGCTGGCTGCGCCTTGAACTGCAAAATGAAAATAAAAACAGATCTAACGGTTCGGACCTGTGAGCTCGACTGGAAACTGACAACAATTCTACAGATGCTGTCTAAGACAGCAGACAGACTTCCAAGTGTCCTTGGGTCACCCTCATACTCAAGGCGTCCCTCGAGACAGTGGCCCACGACCTCCCTGACACGTCTGTTGGTTGCAGCCTACAAAGACTCACGTCCCTTCTTGGTAGCCACCGCCAGTTTTACTCACCAACAGAGTGGTCCACGGGGCATGGGGGTCTTTGAATAGTCTCAGTGGGACTTCCAGATGTAACGGGTGGGTGCCCCTAACTTTAGCGCCCCTAGACACACTAAGACCACGGTTAATAACCACTGTTAACTTTAAAGAAAAAGAGAGTTTAATGAATGATATACTAATACACACATGTGAGGGCTCAAAGCACTGTGGAAGCTGAGAGCTCCGAATATTTTTAGGGCAGAAGCTTTATACAGCACTCTGAGTATGGGAGGGGTACATTTGGCTTGTGAGATAGAGAAGTTGTAACAGTTCTCATGGTAGGGCTTTCCTGGGTGGTTCCACCCAGGTTGTTACATCAGGAATGCAGTCCCAGGGAGTCAGCCAGCCAAGCAATGGAGGAAGCACATCCTGTGTTGCTCAGGAGGGGGTTAGTGAACAAGTATCTTCTTAGCAAGCAGAAAGTTAGCATGACAGCACAAGAGGTCAAATCTTAGGTTAGGCAAGGAAAATTTCATCTTTACAGTAGGATGATTTAGAAACAAGTTGAAGAATTCTAGGAGCTTCACACATGTGGCTAATATACAGCTTCCTCAGAGACTGCAAAAAAACCCAAACAAACAAATAAACCAAACAAACAAATAAAAACAACCACAACAAAAACACAAACATGACCCATAGGTAATGTATCTATTAACATAATATTACAAGTAAGATTTATAAATAATTTTCTTTAAATTACCTAATAAAACAAAACCAAGTTTTTTTCATTTTGTGTAAATTGGGAAAATATGTTTCCGTTCACCTTGTAAAGATGGAGTTTTCCTTGCCTAACCTAAGATTTGACCTCTTGTCCTATCACGATAACCTTCTGTTTGCTAAGAAGGTACTTATTCACCACCCCCTCCTGAGGAACAAAGAATGTGCTTCCTGCATTCATGAGATATATTGGGCCATCCTGACTTCCTGTGCCTGCATTTTTGCACATAGCAACCTGGGTGGGACCACCCAGAAAAGCCCTATCTTGAGAATCGTTACAACTTCTCTATCTCATGAGCCCAGATATACCCCTCCCCTACCCAGAGTGCTGTATAAAACTTCTGCCCTCAAAGCACTCTGGGCTCTTGGCTTTCACAGTGCCCTGAGCCCACACACATGTGTTGTAGTGGAGTTTCTTGGTCCCAGGCGGCCAGAGGCCCAGACCCATAGACCTGTGCGTCAAACCCATTAGCCACCTGCTGTTGCTGCTCAGGCCCCCAGAAATGACTCAGCTGCTTATATTAACTTCATGCTGTTTGGCCTATGGCTCAGGCACATTGCTAGCTAGCTCTTACATCTTAAATCAACCCATTTCGATTAATCTGTCTGCCACGTGGCCCGTTTGGCTCACTTCTGTTCCTTACATGTTGTTCCTTGGGTGGCTTCAGCTCGGTCTGTCTCTGACTCTGCCCTGCTTCTCTTCTCTATGCTTTGATTTCTTCTCCTACTTCTTCTATGGTGCCTGTCATGGCCCAAAACAGCCCCTTTATTTAAAGATTGATATTCACAGCATAGAGAAAGGCATTCCCACATCACACCTGTGTAATAATAAACTTTCTCCTTTTTTAAAGAAGACAGATCGACTATTGGGGTCTCCTTTTGCACCCACCAGTTACAACCTCAGCTCCCCCCAATGAAAGACAAAAGATCGGCAAAACCAGTGGTGAAGACGCCACTCTTAAAGAATTAAAACTCATAGAAGTGAATTGAAATAAGATACATTCTGAGCCAGACAACAATTTTATTTTGCTTAAGAAAAACCCTCCAAAACAAACATACAAACAAACAAACAAAAAACCAAAAAACAAGTTTTAAAGCAGGATGTTCAAATTCAAGCTTTAGACAATGTGCCTGAGTAAATTTCTGAGATTCTTACTAAAGTTCCTATAATAATGCTACAGAAAAATGAGTAAAATTCTAAATAAAAGTTAGATATTATTTATTTTCTATGACTTGTAATAAATGTATAATGTTAGCATAAAATGTTATTAATGAAAAAACTAGGTGCTGGATATGACTCCTTAATTAATCTTAATTTTACTGTAACTGTATTTATTTATTCTACATCCCCCCATGAAGTAGAAAGCCAGATAGGGTGATGTTTTCTATTTGAAAGCTCTTACTCAGTATTCTTTGATTAGGGAAGAGGTTGGGCCATTGTACGTTGGCTAGACCATTTCTAGGTCTCTCTTCTAGCTTTCCCAGAATAAATTCTTCCTGTAATAAAGCTCTCCTGGGAAAGCTCCTTCAACCCTTAATAAAAATCCATCTTTTCCCCAGTGGCTGGCCCACAATTCAGGAATCTTAAATCTGTCACACCTGATGAATACCCATCACCTTTTGTGACCTAGTCTCACCAGCTGATCCAAGTTTGTCAAGCTATATTTTCTTTATGAGTTATTTCTCCTCAAGTCATCAATAATATTCACAAACATCCTCTCTACCTGTTCTAAATACAAATCGCAAGTCCATCACTCTGTGAGGATACACACAAAGAAATGTGAATACTCAGTGCCCAGCAGGTGAAAGCACCCCTTGGCAGGCTCATAGTCTCAAATGGCATAGAGGATAAATTGGAACAGCCTTTATATACAGACCTAGATAAAATAAAACAAGCAAGTATAATGTCATGGGAAAAGAAGCATCAGTGAACATGATTTGACTCATCAATTTAAAATTCTATAGGTGGAAAAGCCCTAGGGGTGGAACTTAATACCAAAAAACAAAAAACAAAACAACCCCCCCAAATTTGGGTCAAAGTACTTTTTAAACTAATACTGAAAAACAGAAAGAAGTGGGGAAGAATCACAGTTCATATATCAAACAAACATAGAAAAGCTGGTTATGATGGTGCATGACTTTAATTTCAGCTCTCTGAGTTAAAGGCCAGTGGATTTCTGTGAGTTCAAGGCCAGCCTGGTCTACAGAACAAGTTTCACGAGAGCCAGGACTGTTACACAGGGAAACCCTGCCTCACAAAAACACAAAGCCAAACTAAACCAAACCAACAAAAACCCAAACAAAGCAAAACCAAAACTGTACATGTAGTAACATGCATTTTATGGTAGAAATAACAAAGATACTTGTTCTCTGTTGTAAATTAGATCAAAATTTAAGCTCAAGTGCATATAAAAAAATCAAGAGAGAGAAAATATAAATAAATTCTTGAGGCTGAAAATAAAAAGGTTATCCAAATCATCAGAAAGAACAGATAACAGGATCCGTGCAAGTGGATTAGGATACAGAATGAATTAGAAGCATAATTGCATTATAGTAGAGAAAGGATTAAGTGATGGAGAGAGTAAGCCATAATGGAATATAGTTACCATAAACCATGTCAAGTAACACACCTGAAATGCATGCATCATGCTCCATAAGCAAGAAATGAAATCAGCAATGAACAATACAGCAGAGATGGGAGACCAAACACCATTCAAAAACCTTAACCAAGAAATTAATAACACAGAGGCACAGGTAATATGCTCATTCAATAGCTATTTAAAAGTAGACAGAATGTAGTTACTATTCAAAAACTTATGGGACCGATTACAAAATCTCTTATGGGACCTCAGAAAGAAAACCCTCAACACGTAGAATGTAAGCTGAAGCAGTGTAGTACCGATCATTTGTTACCCAATAAAGACTCATGAACTAACACCAAGCATTAAAAAAGTATTTCAAAATTTAATTTTTTCCTCCACCCCCAAATAAAAACCTCCTTAAAACAGTGGGAACATGTCTGAAAATTAAAGACAATAAAGAATTGTGCATGAAAAACTAAACTTTATTAGACAATGGCTTTTTTCTCCCAAGTTTAAGCAAAAATGAGATGATTAAACATTAAATCCAGGGAGTGGAAAATTATCATGTGAATATAACTGGAAGGGCCCAGGATTTAAAAGCACTAACCAGTGAGGCACCTATGCAGATGAGGCAGCAGGCCAAGAGGTTCAAGATCATATGCTTGCAGTTTATATGTTGGCATTTAAACTTTATGAGGGAGAACATTTCTAAGGTTAGAGGGTTCAAGCTACAGTCATAACTGTAGAGTAACTAAATAGTATAAGTAATGAATGCTGGAATAGCAAAAAGCAACAGTATTGTACTGTAGTAGAGAATAAAGACCTCTGTGTTGGGGATGTAGTTTAGTAGATAGAGTCCTTGTCCAGCATTCCCCAAACCTTTGCACTCAATCCCTTAGCAAGAAATAAATAGGGTGAATTTGGTGCTGTCCCTAAATCCCAGCCCTGGAAGCATAGAGGCAGAGAAGTCCAAGGTTTAAGTCTAGAGAGATGGCTCAGTGGTTGAAAGCACTGGATATTTTCCCAGAAGCCCATGCCCAATTCCCAGAAGCCTTATGATGGTTTTCGATCATCTGTAACTCCAATTCCAGGGGATTTGAAACCCTCTTCTGACTTCTATGGGTAAGAATGTGATGCAAGCAAAATACTCCTCCTAATATAAAATAAAAACAAATATTAAAAGAAAAGTTTAAGGTTTACATGAAAACTTTCTCTCAACAAAGAAAACAGAAAATAGTTTGAGTAAATGCCTTTGGAGATGACAGTGAGAGCTGAGATAGAGCCAAGGTAAGCAAGTGCCTCTGCCAAAAGGTCAGAAAGGGGAAGGGCCAGGAATTTGGTTAGACTAATAATACAACCAGTTGGATGTCTTTTATGGCCTAGAGAAACTTGAACAGTTGTTAAATGTAAAGAATAATGTCTTTGAAAAGAGATGTTAATGTAATCAAATTGGTCACAAGTGGGCCAGTTCAGAAACTAGACTGCTGAAAAACAAAATTTGTAAAACAGAGTATTTGTAAAAAGTAAGATACCTGGGCATTTGACATTTGCTGAGGATGGCTAGGAATGTCTGGGGAAGCAAAACATGATGGGAGATGATCTTTCCCAGCAAAGAACACAGTAGTCGCTATCCAATACCAAATCATCACACTGAAAACATGCATCCCCTTAGCAGACTGAGAAGGCTGTAGTTATGCATTTAGGGAAGATATGTGGATAACAACAATGGAAGAAAAAGAGACGACTGTGAAAATTAGCAATGGGAAACAGATTCACAGGAAGGTTTGTAGGAGGGTAAAATGATGGAATTGTATTATGACCTAAAACAATAATAAAATGAAAATAAAAAAGAATGTTCAATTTCCTTTCCCAGGTGACATATCCAATTGACACTGTTACTCTGGTAAGACACCAAGGCCAGCCATTCCCAAGTCAGCTCAGAACTATTTCTACCAGGGCGTCAGGGTACCTGCAGACGGTGCCACTGCAGAACCACAGAGGAGACAGCAGTAACACTCAACTAGGAGCAGCTGCTTCATGCTCTCAGGGGCATCCATCTCTCTTTCTAGCCCCATCTCAGCTCAGCACCCAGGACAAAGCTAGAAGCTGGGACCTGGACCCATTTAGTGTGAATCCAAACTCAGAGCACCTGAGTCCCCACTGTAGCGACTCAGACACACTTGTGAGCACACAACTTTGGTCATTCAACCAAACTCCCAGAGACAAGTCTACTGGCCTTGCTAAACAACACAGTAATTAGGAATCTTGGTCCTCACTTAGTGATTAAAACACAGGCTCACCACTGCGCCCTCTTGTGGATATACCCAGTTCTACAAGGAGTAACCAGTACAGGGCTCCTCCTTACCTCTGTGTCACAAGCCAGAGTCTGTTTCAACTCTCTGCCTTCTTTAAGGCCATGCTCACTTAGCAGAGCTGCCTGCCCTTCTTCTTGGTCTCCTGGTGGGTTGTTGCGCTCCCTTCCCCATCTGGAAAACTTACTCAGATCCAAACCTTCCCTACTTTCTGCTGATCCTTATTTACCTGGAACTGAAAAATGAACGGATTTTCCATTGACAAACTTTTAAATATTGAATGGACTTTATTGATATATCAATTTACCAATTCATTCATTTTGCACGGTGGGGAAAGATCTTTGAGGTGTTAGTTCAGTGTTGACCTGCTGCATGTGGGATGGGTTATGACATGCATGAAGCTTTGTCACGAGCCAATTGGAGTTTGTGGTGTGGAGTTTAAGTAGGTCTAGGGATAGATGTGAAACATGGGTCAATTATGGGTAGATAATTAGTAATGCTACAAAGCGGGAGGGTCCAGGAAGGGGCGAGACAGAGGTGGACTGGCTCTAGGACAAAATACTGATAACTTGATAGGGGACGATCAGTCTGAGACTTAAGATGTAAGAGGTACATGATAGATGTAGGGATGTTAGGCACGAACATTTGCTCAGGGATGGAATGCTTAGTGGTATTGTCTGATGACGTGATTGGTGCTTGGATGAATGGATGCACACAGAGCTGAAAGAACACAGAGAATTCAAATTATTAAATTGGAAAATGTTTTCTATATGGGACATTAGATCTAGGCCACAAGTCCGCTAAGGTAAAAAGCAGATGATACTTAAGAGTGAGTGTGTTGTGTGTGTATTTACACCAGAACACTCTGCATGCATTACTTTAATATAGACATCCTCATTTCATTAAGTCATCACCAGAATACTTATGATAGATTATTATCCCCAAATTTATTTTAAAAAATAAGCAAAGCCAGAGTTCAAGTTCATTTTAATTCATTCTTGCCCAGCACTCAGTCAGTGTTTCAAGATTTAGATCTTCATTAGCAAGTACATGAAGGTTGTGGAATGATATTTTATAAAATTAGGGATATGATATGTGACTTCCATTGCTCACGAGAGGAATGACCTTCACAAACATATTTAACAAGCTGGACAAAATTTAAAATTCCAGTAACCAGCCTTGGTGGTGAATTAACAGTCACAAAGAGGAAAAGATGCAGATGGTGAACTGTGATGATATTTTGTGTATGTTCTTGATGTGGATGTATTTCTGTATCCCATGAATATCATTTGTTAATAAAAGGACTATTCTGGCCTATAGCAGGGCATCTTAGAAGGCAAAAGGGAACAGAGTCAAAGACAGCTTCTTGGTAGCAGCATTTTCTGAGAAGGCTCTGTTTGCTGGCAGTGAGCAGAGACACAGCTATTTTAAAAGAGGCTTCCTGGCTCAGTCTTAGTGGCAAAAACTGTAGCTCTTTCAGAACCCCTTCTGCTAAATACATAAATAGATTTAGTGAGCAGCTGGAGGCGGTGCTGTACTTGATGCAGTGGTGACCCTAAGATTACCCAGATTTGGGGTGGTGCCTCCACCATGTTGAGAAACTGAGCATGGCGGAGTCAGAAGTCAAGTCAGTGCTTTACAGTCTCACACTTTAAAGCTCTTCTTGTTGGAAAATGATTAAGGATACACAATAAACAGATTGAGATGGAGAAAACCTCTAAATGGCTTATAATGTATGTGAAAAAGAATACATAGGCTGGGAGAGAAAAGAAAAAAAGGTAGTGAAATTCCTTAAAAAAAAAAGAAATATAGTCATATAAATACAATACCTCACCATTAAAAAGGAACTTTGAGTGACTGTCCAGGCAGCCAAATATCATCTCTATCATTTGTAGATTTTGGAAGTTGCTTGTATTTCCTGTTTATTCAGGTAACATATTTTTCTGTGGTCGTTGATGTAGTTGAAGATTAGATAGTTATAAGAATAGTTTTCCTTGGTTATTTTCAAATGTATATTAGCTATGAAACTTTAGACTCACAAGGATAAAATAGATGATGGAATATTTTCTTTAATTTTGCTAAGTACAAATAGACTAGATATTGTAACTAATTCTGCCTTGGTAGCTGTTTTGAATATGTAATTTTGCTCTATTAAAATTGAAACCTTTTTTTTTTTGATTAGACAGAAAAGGGGAAGTGATGTGGGATGTCTTTCTGTATGCTGTGAATATCATTTGTTAATAAAGCAATTGTTTTAGCCTATGGCAAGGCATCGTAGAAGGAGGCGGGAAATCTGAGTATAGAGAAAGGAAAGGAGGTCTGAGAAAAGAGAGATTGAGCCACTCAAGAAGGAAGATGTCAAGAAATAGGTGAACCACTGACCACATGGCAGGACAGATTAGTAAAAATGAATTGAATTAAGACCCAAGAGCTAACTAGCAATATGGCTGATCCATAGGCCTAGTAGCATTTAATTAATATAAATTCTGTGTGTTTCTGTGGGAATGCAAGTCTGTGGGTTTAGATCTCAGGCAGACAGGCCATAAATTCATGCTACATGCTCTAACAAAGAAAATGTGCCTGAAGACCAGAGAGCAAAGCGGGCACTAGTTAGCCGTAGAGGCCAGGCAGTGGTGGCACACACCTTTAATTCCAGCGCTTGGGATCTCATGCCTTTACTCCCAGTACTTGGGTGTCACACACACCTTTAATCCCAGGATGAGGGAGGCTGAGACAGGAAGTGGTATGGCTGGGCAGAAAAGAATATATGGCAGGAGGACACAGGAGCTCAATCCTTTTGGCCTGATTAGTTAGCGGTAAGAAGTCTCTCTAGTGGCTGTGGCTGGATCCTCTGGTCTTTCAGCATTTACCCTGTTATCTGGTTTTTTATTAAGGATTCTTGCTACAGTGGGCAAATGACTAGCCTTTCTATGAAGCCTTCTCTGGGAGGAAAGTTTTCACCAGGTGACCTCAGATGACTTCTGACAGCATGACAGTGCTCTTTGAGGCTTATTTTCAGTTGGCAGTCACCCCCTGGTCCAGCTATCTCAGGGGTACAACTTGATAAGGTTTCTTACTACAAATGACTGTCTGGCTGTCACTATAAATGTAAAAGATCCTGGTGTCCATGGCATGCTTGGAATTGTTTGCTATAAACTCTACTTCTTTCTGTCTTATATCTTCTGGATTGAAACCTGCCTATATCAATTTAAAAACACAGAGAAAACTTGATTCATGCCAACAGTTTTTCTCAGAGCTCCTACTTACCCATATATTTTGTGAATATATGTAACTCTAATATGTGGCAGGTACTATGCTAGACTTTGGACGGTCATTAGTGAATCCAACTAGGAAATGTCTAGTTTACTATTTGTTTGTAGAATGCTATCCTTACAGCATGACAGCCAATCCAGATTTCAGCAGTGCAGTTATGACTAATTGCAAGCTACCCACCCTCAAAATCAGGCCTGTTGCCATTCCCTGATAGAAATGAGCAGAGAGGGCCATTAGGGTAGTTTAGAGATTCCAGGCACTCTGGTCTACACTGCCCTCTCAGGTGTGTATAATTCTGCTATACATGTTGCACATGCACTCATGGTCTTGTAGAGTGATCAGAGTATACAGAATGTGGAAGGTAAGCTGAAGTATGGTGGTAGGGACCCACATCTATGTAGCTATGAGGAAATAATCCATGCTGGGGTCAGATGTGACCGTTCAGGAGCCATCCATGCTCCATAAAGTAATGCTTCATTCGTGCCTATAAATAAGCACAGAAAAACTCAAGTTACACTTCCATGGCACTGTTATTTTATTTTAGGCTATTGTTGGACAGCACCGAAGGCATGCATTTCCTATGCTAAACTGTTCGATCCCTTCACTTGGTGCTGTGTCTGTGTGCCATCAGAATGCTGTGTTGAAGAGATTGTGAGCTGTACAGGTCAATCCGGAATTCATAGCCAGGCCTTAGTGTGAGTTGGCTTCCAAGTCATATGTCACAGATGCTTATCTAGTTTAGCTTCTGACCGCCTGAGTACTTCTGCTTATATACTCCTAGGTGAACCTTGGATGACGTGAGCCTGCTCCCAGGCCTATACAGAAGCTAAGTGTATCCTAAATTCACTGTTTCTTTGCTGCAGAGAAGCCTAGCAAATGATAAGGACTCAGTCAACTAAATACACTTGTATGACAGTAAGAGGAAAAACAAGATGGGTCAGTTTCATGTTGTGGAATATTATTGTATGACGCGTTACATTTGTTTGTGCTGGGAACATTTGTTTAATGATGCAAAGATGTGGTGCATTTTTTTTTTTATGTTGCATTTGTTTCATCTGTGAAGCTGTGTTACTGTGCCTGTCTAAAGCACCTGATTGGTCTAATAAAGAGCTGGACGGCCAATAGCAAGGCAGGAGAAAGAATAGGCGGGGCCGGCAGAGAAAATAAACAGAAGGAGAAATCTGGGAGGAGAGAAGAAATAGCAAGAGAATAAGGAAAAGAGGCATCAGGGAGCAGCCACCCAGCCAACCACAGAGTAAGAGTGATGTACAAAAGATAGGGGATGAGAAGAGTCCAGAGGCCAAAGATAGACAGGAGAATTTAAGAAAAGCTATCGGGAAAACAAACCGAGCTAAGGCTGGGCTTTTAAAAAGTAATAATAAGACTCAGCGGGTGATTTATTTGGGAGCTGGGTGTCCATCCCCCAAAGGAGCAAAAAGAACCAACAACAATTTCAGTCAAACTTCCTTTCACAAAATGACTTTATGGGGATGCGTTCAAGGTACAGCGAATAACTATGAAAACGTCTAACACAATACTGTGTAAAGTGAACCTGCTCCATGAAAATTTTAGAAAGAGAACTTTCAAGTTTCCAAAAGTTTGAGATGATAGTAGAGCTCCTATACAATCTGTAAGCCCCTATTATTTATCCTACATTATTAACTACAGTTGCTACAATTAATAACCTTGGTCACATTTTTACCTGAAGTTCAGACATACATGACCAGGTTTTTCTTAGTTACTTTGGTTTCTTGACTGGCATCTGGGCTTTAACATTTCCCAATCTAGGGTTCCTCCCAGCTCACCATATTTCATTTAATTGTTGCACATCTATAGTTTCTTCATTACTGGGATATTTTCTGAGTTTCCCCATATTTTAATAACCTTAACAGTGTCTGGGAAGTTTGGCGAAGTGTTTGTAGGTTCTCCCTTTATTGCGAATTTCCTGGTATTTTTCTCACAGTGAGACCGAGGTTATACATTTGTTGATAACAGTCACAGGGACAAGAAAAGGATGCCAGTTTCCTCACATCATATTAAAGGTTTCATCAACATGGATTATTGTTGATCTAACACATATATCACTGAAACATGTTTTAGCCTAGCCATTGATCAGAGTTAGACAAGATAAAATAACAGTTCAATAAGTAGCTTTGAAAATGGATAAATGAATTAAGGAAAGAAGCCAGTGTAGACCCGACGTAGTGCTTTGCTGAGGAGAGTTGGTTCTACTGCAGGCTGGGCTGCTGTCTCTGGCTCCTCATCACATGTTCATGGAGACTTCTATAATGGCTGCTGATAGGACACTGTTTCAACATGTGACTTAGAGTCCTCCTCAGACGTGGAAGTACCTAGAAGTTTTAGTGAAAGAGAGAAGTAACTTATAGCCTGTTTGTTTGGATCAAGGTCTTATGAGAACCTGATGTGGGCTCTGAAAATAGCCGCTTTAGAGAAGCTAAGACATTGTGAAGCGTGGTGTACTAGCAGCCAAGATTGTGGAGGCATCAATTTAGGATAGAACCTTCAATTGCTTAAATTCCTCTTTAGTTTTAAAAGGAAACATTTTTATAGGCATATTCAGTGGAGGATGAATACAGTGTATGTAGGGCAAAAGGAGTCACAATTCGTCCAGGAAACCTAAGGCAGGAACTTACTGGGCAGAAACCTGGAGGCAGGAGCTGATGCAGAAGCCATGGAGGAGTGCTGTTTGCTGGCTTGCCTTTCACGGCTTGCCCTGGCTGCTTAGAGAACCCAGAACCACCAGCCCAGAGGTGTCCACACTCACAATGGGCTGGGTCCTTCTATTTTACTAATTAAGAAAATTCCCAACAGATTTGCCTATAGCCAGGTCTCACGGAGGTCATTTCTCAATGGAGGTTCCGTCCCATCAGATGACAAGAACATGTGCCAAGTTGACACAAAACTAGCCAGCACACTAGGATTTGAGGCCTGTGCTAGCAGAGTTGGCTGCGCTTATTGATGCCTAAGACATGTCCATGGCAGCTGATTAAATACGTACACATTAAAATGGTACTTCCCACTTTTAATAACAATAACAATCAAGTCCAATTTTCCACCTTTTTTTCTTTTCTTTGTGTTCTGGCTTAGAGTGGTCACCATTTCCACAGTGTGCTCTTTTGTCTCACAACTCACCTGAAATGACCTAATGAATGATAGCTTCCCCAAATCCTACTTCATGGTGATAAAACCAAGACCCACAAGTCATTTCTTATGAAAGAAGGACATTCTTGCAGCTAGTCTCTTGAAGGCACCTTTGACCTCTTTGTTCCTAAGGCTATAAATCATGGGGTTTAGCATTGGGGTCACTACTGTATAGAACACAGATATTATCTTATCTTTCTTCTCCATGGTTTTGGTGTTTGGTTGCATATAGTTAACTATTCCGGAGCCATAGAAGAGGACAACAACCATAAGATGGGAACCACAGGTAGAGAAGACTTTGAGCCGTCCCTCCCCAGACTGCATCTGGATCACAGTGGAGACGATGTTCCAGTAGGAGATGAGGATGAGGGAGACAGGTACTAGGAGGATTATCACGCCCATTGCAAAGATGGCCATTTCCGTGCTGTAAGTGTCTGCTGAAGCCACCTTCAAAAGGGCAGGAAGTTCACAAAAGTAATGACTGACTGTGTTCTGCCCTTGAAAGGGAAGATGAAAAGCAGCAGCGATGTCTATCACGGATACTAGGAGCCCACTAGCCCAGGCCCCTAGGGCCAACTCAAGACATAGTTGTTGGGTCATGATGGTGGAGTAGTGCAGAGGCTTACACACAGCCACATATCGGTCATAGGACATCACTGCTAGCAGGGCACACTCTGTACATCCAATCTGGAGGGTGGCAATTACCTGTGTCACACAGCCCCAAAAAGAAATAGATTTCCTTTTTGCCAGGAAGTGGGCCAACATTTGAGGAACAATGCTATTTGAGAGACAGAGGTCTGCGAAAGAAAGGTTTCTAAGAAAAAAGTACATGGGGGTATGAAGTCGAGAATCCATGAAGATGAGAATAATGATGAACAGGTTTCCAAAAACAGTCAGCATGTAAACGATGAAGAAAAGAACAAATAGGAGAATTTGAGTCTGTGTATCTTGTGAAAGACCCAGTAACAAAAACTCATTTACGAAAGTCTGTTTTTTTCTTCCCATTGAGATTTATGCTTGTTTACCTGTTTGCCACAAACAAGAAGAACACACTATGATTGGTTTATAACAGTAAGCCTTTAATGTTATAAGAAGTAGCTTGTGCTAAAGCTGACATCTAATAGGATATTTATAGGATTTTATATATTTTTGTAATCTAACATGTTCTAATTAATACATGTTTATCTTTATTCTAATTACCTGTCTGTAGTTTATATCAACCTCATTTCCCTCCAGATCTTTCTTATAACCTCTTCCATTTTTAAATAAATACAATATAGTTTAAAGTCTCCCTGGAAGTGCTGGAGATATGGTTCAGATGTTAAGGGCACTGACTGATTTTTCAGAGCACCTGGGTTCAATTCTCAGCACCATGTGGCAACAATGTTTTTTTAAAATATAGTGCTAGAGGATATGTGCTCTCCGCTACTCTCTTCAGGAACTAGACAGACACATGGAACACAGACCTGAATGCAGAAAAAACACTCATAGAAATAAGCACTAAAAAGTATCCCCAGCTAATTTTGATATAAGGGTTAAGATTCCCCCCCAAAAGTTAAAATTGTTGTGATATCTGATTAGGACTATTCTGAAACAATGAAGGAAATACATATTAAGTTTGTAACATATGTGGAAAGGCATATGATGACAGTACTGGAAGATAAACCCACAAAGTGAGAGCATTTGAGGAAGATGCTAGATACATTTTAACTATGATAACTATTTAACCTATATGAAACACAATAAAAAATTAAAATTAAAAAGTGATGGTCCTAAAAGCATACACAGACTATGAAGAAGAAATTGTGGTATGAGACATGTACAGAGATTTAATATATCAAATATTAAGAAATTATTGAATTAAAGTAGTTTATTTATATCATAGCAGTTCAGATAATAGCATCTTCATGAAATTAATAGAGAATTCAGAATTGAACTGATGAATAGCCTGGGAATCAGTAATAAAGGGAATAAATGATAAAGGGGATCATCCAAGTCAATAGAGAAAAGGCATATTAAAGGCAGATATCTGATTAGAAACCAAACTTTCTTAAAATTAATCTAATGTAAAACAAGACAAAATAAAACTTTCTATAGTTAATCCAAAAATAATATTTTATCTTTGGGTGGGGGAGGATCTTCTTAGGGCATTGAAAAGCATTAAATTATGTTTTATAGCAGCTTAAATTATTAAATATAGACAACATAGAAAATCTAGTTCTATTTAAAAATTAGTTCTAATTAAAAAAAAAAACCTCTAATTTAGAAAAAAAATGAAAAAAAATATGGGCCCAGTCAGTAGGGTGCCTACTTTGCAAGCATGAGGTCTTGAGGCACACCTCCAGAGCCAACATGCATAACTCAGGTATGGTGGCACACACTTGTAATGCCAACATTGTGAAGGCAGAAAAGGGCAGATCCCTGGGGCTCACTTCCCAGCCAGTCTAAGCTACATGGCCAGTTCCAAACCATTGAGTACAGGGATCCTTTCATTTTTGCTTCCACACTGTTGAGATTATGAATCTGAGTCACAGCATCTGGTTTAAATTGTGAAGGGTTCTGGACATTGAACTCAGGTCTCTATGCTTCCAAGGCAAGTACTTTATTGACTGTTTCTTTTTGTCCCCCCAACCAGGGGGAAAAAACCTTTTGACATGCAAACCACAGAAGAAATACAGATAACAAAAGAATCGATCATGGAAAGAATCCATCCTTACTTAGAAGCATATAAATATAAAATAAAGCAACAATTAACTGTTCTTTATGTTTTAGCAGATTGACAGAGATGAAGTAGAATGAAATCACTTACTAGAATATAGGCTGGAGTGTTTACAAAATATCTTTCAAATGAGCTTGAAAATCTAAGAAATTACAAAATGAATGGTGCCCCAGAAAGTATCATCTGGAGTGAGGTAACCCAGACCTGGGAAGACAAATGTTGTGCAATATTTCTCACCTGAGCTTCCCACTGGAATAACTGCTGAAACCAGAAAGGTAAAAGCAGACTATTTCAGGGGTAGAAGTAAAAAGCAACAGAGCAGAATAGAAGGGCAACAGAGGTCTGAAGGAAAATGGGAAAACAAGAAGGCTCTAATTAGTGGAGATGAAGGAGATAAATACAGAAAAAGGTTGCTGCTGAAGTCATGGGTCTTGGAGGAGATGCTACAACTACTATCACCACTTTGCTAAACCAGCATAATCCCTGGTTACATTCTACATATTTGTCCTTATACCCACTGGTCTGGTATCAGTATTTGTAGTTCTTCCCAAGGAAACCTCTTTCTGCAACGGGTGGAGACTATTACAGAAAACCACAACTGATCAAAATACAGAGTTGTGGAGCCCAGTCTCAACTGATACATCTACAAAAATAACTCCTGTACCTAAGACTCAGGGGTTATTGCTGAAGTGGTGGTGGAAAGATTGTAAGAGCCACAGGAAGAGGGAGTTTGCTGTGGTGTCACTAGAAATGTCAGAAGTTGTACCTATGAGGTCTCCACAACATGGATGTCTGAGCATGACCTGGACAAGGCAGGTCAATTGGTATGGGAGAGGGGGAATCTCAGGAGCCTTAAGCTCAACACAAAGAATTACAGGCACCTAGGGAAGGCAGAGAGAGAGAGAGAGAGAGAGAGAGAGAGAGAGAGAGAGAGAGAGAGAGAGAGAGAGAGAGAGAGAGAGAGAGAGAGAGAGATAGTCTTGTCCAGGGAAGAGGACATACATTAGCATCCAATATCAACTGATCAGCCCTGAAAACATGTACATCATAAGTAATAGTACAAGAACTGGTCAAATTACATGTATGTATACATATGTATGTGTAACAATTGAAAAGAAGATGCCACGAATTCAGAAAATAGCAAGGGAGGTTTGCAGGAAGAAAGGGGAAGAGGGCAGATGAACTATAATCTTAAAATATAAAATAATAAATGTTCCCTTTTTTCTGAAAATCTCAAGTTTTGGCAGTTTGTGTGTTGTAAGTAACTATGGACATGCATGGTGCCTTGTTTCAAATGTTCTCATATAGGATTGTATCTCAAATAAATGAATCTATAGTTTAAAAGTAGATTAAATAAATTACTAACTCTCTATAAAATATAATTTGTACATATTAATAAAGAACCTTAGGAGTACTGAAATCTGAGTTATACATATGTGCACTGGGTTTTCATTTCTTTCTTTATTTTTTTGGTTTTATAGCCCGGGAGACTCCTTTTGTTGTCAATCTATAAATTAATATCAAAACTGTGATACAGATGTAAAGATTAAATAATAACTTAATAGGAAATTTGCATTATTCCTAGAAACTACATAAAGAAATTGGTCACAGTGATAAAGATGATTAAGATATGATGATCTTAATTAAATTAATTGTTAAGTAGATTTATATGTTCCATGCAAAGATATTTGACTAAGTGAAGTTAATGAATAGGTCACTCCCTACTCATTCACATAAATAAGCAAATAACATAATCAAAGTAAAAAGTAGATTGATAGATAGCATATATGGTGCAATCTTAGTATTTGTGGTTCACATACAGAAATGATACCCTTATGACTATGATGATTTCAACACCAATCAGAGTACATACACCTAGAATTCTGGAGTCTGTAGTAGATACAGGGTTTCTATTTACCTACTAGAAATATATTACAAACCTCTGGTGATTTCTATCAAATTCTATAACTTTTATTTCCAATGCAGACATACATATGATAAGGATTAATTTATAAGTTAAATATAGCAGAGAATTAGCAATAATAACTAATAAAATAGATGTAATAAAAATATAGTATAATAAATATTAGGTGAAATGATATTTCTCCTTTGAAAGAATGAAGACAAACTTTAACATAGTGAAACCATAGATTAGGTAGAATTGTTGCATTAAAAATATTGGCTACTGAATAAAAATGTCAAATTTGTACATACACACAAATGGGGAAATGTAGTTTAATATCAAAACAGGAAAGTGGGCAGTAGTGTATTGGATAAGTAGAAGGGGCTAAGTTATGAAACGGAGTGTCATTTTAGTTCATAGTAAGTCAGGGAAAATTTCCCCTTCACACTCTAAAGAGTTTATATGACCGTCAGTTTTTCTGAGTGAGTCAACAACAGCATCTCTGTCTGTTGTGGAGAGAACATGAAGAATCAATAAGAGAAAGGAAAATTGAATAAAGAGAATAGAAGTTATAAGAAATGGAAAAGAATATAAGAGCACAAGAATTCAAATATGTAGAGAAAAGGCAGGAGGTAGAGATCCCAGGAGAGAGGTCGGGATGTCTGGAAGCTGCCTCTGAAAGAATAAGCAATACAATTTTATCTTTTATGCCCTAATGATTCTGCAATAATGGACCATTTCCAGATGTTTTTAAAACTTTTATCATATAACTCACTAGAGATTGGCCTAAAACTCATTACTCTTCCTTCCTGGTGATGGGATTACAGGCACATATCACCACTCTGGCCCTAGATGTCTTTAATTTTACTGATTGATTTGTACTTTGACGGTGTCATGCATGTATATCTTAGTGACTCTCACACAGACACAGCGGCAAATGTGAGACTTCTCCATACATACACTCTGCAAACTGCAACTGTTTCCTCTTTGCTTTACAGCTATCTGATACAATCTATCAGTGTTCAAGATGCACCCCCAGAGGAAGTACATACTCCTTTCTGTAGCATCTTGATATCCAACTACTCTTTCACCATTAACAGCAAGTGCTGACTAAGGCTGAGTCATGCAGGAACTGATCATGTTTATTGTGTATGAGAAGAATATTTAAACAGCGAGTTAAAGTTTGATGGTATCCATAGCACAGTTATTACCTCTTCTGCACTAGAAGGACCATCTTGGTTGTAACTGGACTCTTTCCTCCATGATGTCACTTGGGCATTGGAGCCAGCAGTTAGTTCTTTCACATGTCCTACACACAGAGTAGTGCTTAAGAGAAAAACATTCTTGATGAGCTCCTCAAAGCAATATTATTCGTGTCCTTTCCGCTCTCACTCTAGTGTGCCGTCCACAGAGGGAGATGGTGGAATGTGTACAAACCTAGGTAAGCAATGAAAAGCTAGAGGCTCACAGCTGAGAAAAGGGGAACCCAGACAGAGCTGCCTTCCACACAAAGGGAGAACAATAGAGCCAGGCATAGCCTCTGTGTCTTCTGTGATGGGATAAGCTTCGTTCCTAAAGGGGAAATTTTGGATTTTAGTTTTCAGATTGAGACTATGGAGAAGAATGGAAATGGGATTTTTACCTGGGTTCCTAGCAAGGAAAAACATGAATGAGCAGGAGGGCTAATAACACAACCTATCTTTGTCTGTCCAATCTCTAGGCACCCCTACAAAATACTACAGACCTACCTTTAGCAGCCTCCCCTCTCTTACCTGAGGACAGATATGGAGCAGAAACAGTGCCGGAGTTCTCCCATGAAGTAACATAGCATGAAGAAGAGTCTTTAGTTGTCTGAAGTTCCACAATAGGAGTAAAGCTGGCTATGGGATTTTTTTTTTCTCAAAGCCTTCACTGATCTTAGGAATTTTAGCTTTATTCTAATTATACTTTTCGATTTTACTTCACTGAGTGTAAGCTTCAAGTCTCCCAGGGCTTGCTTCTGAATATTTTCCTTTGAGGAACTATTTAAAGGTGAGGTCCTGAGGGTTGTGTAAGCAGGGTATTCCCTGGAGAGTTGGGAGTCCTCAGTTCTTTACAGCAACACCCTGGGACAGTTTGTGGTATAATTAAAACCACAAGCTAAAGTTACCAAATTGCACAAATATGTCTGTCCTTCAAATTTTGCTCAAATTGCATCAGCATTTATATGCTTAGGGATTTACAAAGTTGTCTAATTTTTGGTTTTGTTTATAGGTAATTGAATAGAAATCAAAATGAGCATGCATTGGCTCACCCAAGTGTTGGATTTACAGTTGAGGAACCTAAGTTGATTTTTGTGCACTTCCTGTTCTGTTTGTGGAGGTCTGGGCACCAAAGTATACAGAAGGCAACCTAAAATAGCAATAATTTAATTTTCTTAACCAACGTTAAGAAAACTGTCCTAATATTAAAGTGGCAACAAGTATTTCCAATGTGTTGCTTATTAAAGTTATATACTTTTACTGGACATAAAATGAAGTTTTTTGTTCATAGTAATAATTTATTATTTATTATTTTTTTTAACATTAAACATGGTAATTTTATTTATATAACTTCAAACATCTTTGAACACTATAATGAAGATTTTTTTTGGGGGGGGCAAGACTCTAAGCAATACTGGAGAGGGTGCCTAACCTGACCTTCCCCTACAGTCAAACTGATGATCACCTTAATTGTCATCATAGAACCTTCATCATGCTACTGTTGGAAGCACATGCAGAGATCCATAGCTAAGCACTGGATCAAGCTCCCAGTCCAGCTGAAGAGAGACAGAGGGGAGATTATACGAGCTAAGGGATCAGGATCATGATGAAGAAACCCACAGAGATGGCTGACCTGAGCTCTTGGGAGCTCACTGATTCTGAAATGACAGTTGGAGAACCTACATGGGACTGAATTATGCCCTCTGAATGTAGATAGCCAAATGGAGTGGACAGTTTGTGAGGCCTCTGGCAGTGAGACCAGAATTTATTCCTGGTGCATGAACTGGCTTCTTGGAGCCCATTCTCTACAGAGGAACACCTTGGTCAGCCTTGACACTGTGGGGAGAGGCTTGGTTCTACATCAACTGGAAATGCCAGACTGCATTGACTCACTCTGGGAGTCCTTACTCTCTCTGAGGAGTGGATGGTGGATAGGGTAGGGGGATCTGGGGGAGGACTGGAAGAGGAGGAGTAGGAACTGTTGTGGGTGTGTGTTTAAAAACGTAAATATAAATGAGAAAAAACTTATAATTTATAATCAGACAATTTAAAAATATATTTGCATATGTGTACCTGCATAGAAACCACAGAATGTGGACACCAGAGGACAACTTGTGGGAATATCTCTCTGCTACATATTGGCCTCAGAAATTCAACTCAGGTTGTTAGGCTTGATAACAGATGCCTTTAGCTGCTGAGCCATCCCACTCAGTTTTCAGAATGTGAGACTTTAGTTTCTTTTTAAAACCCTTTCTTCTTTTTTTATTTTTAGGTTTTCAAGAATTTCATACAATGTATTTGACCATATTTATCCACCATCCTCCATCTCCTCCCAGATCCACTCTCTCTTTTCCACACACCCATCTTTGAGTTCCTTAAAAACCACACTTATTGAGTCTCATCTATACTGCCCATATACTCTTGGGTGTGTGGTTAGACGTACCATAAAAAACCCAGCTGTTCTCACAATGGTTATCAACTGCTAATTGCTCCACAATTAGGGATGTAACTTCATCCTTATTTCCCTTTTTTCATAGTGGGATTTTTTTTTTCTGAGTTATTCTTATGCAGGTCTTGTGTATGATGTCACAACCACTATGAGTTCATTTGTGCAACTGCCACGGTGGACCAGAAAACACTGTTTCCTTCAATTCATATACATTCTTTGGCTCTCATGATATTTACGCCTCTCTCCTTCAATTATCTCTGAAGCTTTGAGAGCTTGAAGTGCGATATAAATTTTGGGGTGAGCATTCTGCTAAGATTTATTCTCTGTACCTTGCCCATTTGAGAATTTCTATGTTAATCACTATCTACTACAAAAGGAAGCTCCTCTGATGAGCTCTGAGAGATGTACTAGTCTATTGGTCCAAAAATATGTCATTAGGATTCAATTAAATAAAATGTCCCTTTAGCAGAGTTTTGTTAGTAGTTTCTCCTCTAGGGCCAATGACTTGTCCAGGCACAGGTTTTTTTAACCCCTAAAATTATGCCAGGTATGGGGTCCATCTTGTGGAACAAGATATCTATTTTATAACATCTTTTCCAAGGCCCAGGGATCACTCATCTTTCAACGGTGTCTATAATTTCCCTCATTGAAGAAAATACCAGATTTTGACCCAATCAACAAAAATAATATTTGTTTTATTGTAACTTGGAAGTTTCTCACTGAAGATCAGAAAGTAATTCTATTACTTTTTCTACAGTACAATATTGTCATTATATTTTAAGATAGTTAATTTATTCAGTATTTTCTTTTATGTGTCATGCTAGGGATAAATCCAGTTTTATTTTTTCTAAACTTAATATTACCAATATTAGTTTTTAAATTGTTTTTAAAAAATAAAGATTATAAGACAACTTTGTTGTATATTAAATTTCCACATGGGACTATCTATGGGCTTTAATTCTATTTATTTATTAATTAATCTCTTTCTTTCTTTCTTTCTCTCTCTCCGACTTTAATTTTTGTGGCATGGCTCTTTTTCTATTTTCCCACAAAAATTTTAGAGTAAGTCTCCTAAGTTACTAAAACAAATAAACCAAATTAATATTTATACTATGATAAATTCATATATCAGTTTTCTTCATACCGCCATGATGTTCTATTTTTCTTTTATATTTGTGTGTTACACTGTAAAGCTGATGAACATTTGTGTTGTCTGAGCATCTCAGAGCATGGGAGGGAATGAGAGAATAAAGACTGTAATCACAAAGTTGAGCCTTATTTTTTGGAGTCTATTGAGGACTGACGATGGTCCCAATACCACTCTAGGAGGGAAAACCAAGGCCTCAACACTATTATTGCAGCCTCGTTCCTCTTGAATATTGCACTATTTCTATTGAAAGAACAAGGCTAATTAGAAAATCTAGCCAATGCCTTAATTCCCAATGAGCAAATATCAACACAAAAATACAAGACAGATAAAAATCAAGGCAACATGACTCCTGAAAAAAGTATTATAAAGCAATGGATTTCAATGAGAGAGAATTAGATAAAATCTCAGAGAAAGGAGTCAAAGAAATGATATATAAATTGTGTTAGTTACTTTTCACTGCTGTGATAAATCACCATGAAAAAAAGCGACTTATGAAAAAAAAGTTTATTTTGGCTTATGGCTTTAGAGTGAGAGTCTATAAGGTGGGGAGACCTGGAAAGAGGCAAGCTGAGCACAGAGCTGAGAGGTAACAGCTTCAGCCATATGCAGATTCTGGTAGACTGGACGTGAAACAATTAGAAACTTTCAAACGTTTCACATTTTTTTTTCCAGCAAGATGCTACTTCCACCTTCAAACTTGCACAGGTTTATCATCAAACCAGGGATCTTCGTTCTGCAGTGCTAAGGTCACAAAAGAAGGTTGCTTAGCCACAACAACTTTAGTATAATTGTCAACATTACATACACATTAGTTAAACTACCATTCTTAGAGTTTACATTAAAGAATAATCTTCTAACAGTTATATTAATATTTCCAAATAACAGAGCATATGGAGCATTAACATAAGCTAGTATAGGTCTATTAAGTAGGCCAATAAGCTTATTACTACTTGAGCATCCAGCAATAGTTCCTAGGGCAGCAGCAAGCTTCCATACAAAAGTCTGTCCAGATCCCATACTAGAATATGAAATTCCTGCAGCCAGTCCGTGATCCCACAACTTAGCTGCAAGTAGTAGAAAGGAGTCAATATAATCATTCTGATTTCCAGAGCAGTGAAAAATATACTGTTGGATTCCTGTAATATTATGCTGTATGGGTAATATTTCTACACACTGTCATCATAGAAATTTCTATTAGACTTTCTTAGTTTTTTCATGCATGGTGGGAACCATTGAGGTGCGGAAATACCATGAATCCAATTTCCTTTGGGGTAAAGCAAATCTGTAGAAGCAGTACATTGAGTATTATGTCCTAATATTTGCTTTGGGAATACTCACAAACATCCCTCAATAGCAATACTAATATATATTGCAAAACACCATAGGCTTCCTTTACCAGTTCCAGAATAATAGAAATTAGGCAAAATTAAGTAATCTTGATTAATAGGAAATTCTAACAGTCGAGTATCATTGACTGTAACCATAGTTTTTTTCCCTTTACAAACAAGTAGGTGCAGGACAGGTATGTGAGGAACATACGCCCAATAGATCTGACTCCACGATTTCTGGATGGTCATCAGAAACATCAGGTTCAGCATGGCTTTGCTCCACACACCCTATAAAGTGCTCAGGAAGCCAATGAGCTGCATTTTCTATTCTATTTTCTATTCTATTTTCTATTCTATTCTATTCTATTCTATTCTATTCTATTCTATTCTATTCTATTCTATTCTATTCTATTCTATTCTATTCTATTCTATTCTATTCTATTCTATTCTATTCTATTCTATCCTATTCTATTCTATTCTTCTATTCTATCCCATCCCATCCCATCTCATCCCATCCCATCCCATCCCATCCCATCCCATCCCATCCCATCCCATCCCATCCCATCCCATCCCATCCCATCCCATCCCATCCCATCTCATCCCATCCCATCCCATCCCATCCCATCACATTCCACTCCATTCCACTCCACCCCATTCCACTCCACCCCATTCCACCCCACCACACCCCACCCCACCCCACCCCAACCTACCCTACCCTATTCTTTTATTTAATTTTTACCATATCTACAACTGTTACCTCTCCCTTCCCTCCTCCCAGTCCTCCATCTGCCTCCCCTACCTCATCCCTCCCATTCATTCATTCTCCAAAGAGGGCAAGGAGGAGTCCCAAAGTGGGTCAGTTCAGTATGTCCTATTGAGTTGAGGTAGGTCCAATCCCCCATCCCAGTATTAAGGTTGGGTTAGGTATTCCTCTGTAGGGAATGGGCTCTGAGATTTCAGTTTATGCACCAAGATCATACTCTTGACCTACTGCAAGAGGCTTTGCAAACTTTCCATGCCATTTGATTGATGGCTACCTTTGGAGGATTTAGTTCCTATCTCTGAAGGTTGCTCAGCAATTGTTTCTGAGTCAGTGAGCTCCCAATAGCTCCAGTCTGTGAGTGTCCTCCTCATGATCCTGATACCTTTACTTATATATTTTCTCTTCTCTCTCTCTTCAGCTGGACTGGGAGCTTGACCTGGTGCTTAGCTTGGATCTCTGATTCTGCCTCTGTCCATTGCTGGATGAAGGTTCTATAATGACAATTTGGGTGATCACTCATTTGATTATAGAGGAAATCCTGTTTATGTACTGCCTCTACAATTGCTTGGAGTCCTAGCCAGGGACATCTTGTGGATTCTTGAAGGTTTCTTTAGCACCAAGTTTCTTTCTAACCCCACAGTGGTTCACTCTACCAAGATATCCACTTTTTCTCACATTTTGTTGCTCCTCTTACTTAACTGTCTCTATTTCTCATCATTTTTCCCACCTCTCCTTGCTCACTCCTGGATATGATCTCAATTTACTCAGGAGATTTTCTCTATTTCCCCTTGCAGGGGAATCTCTTGATGTCTTTCTTAAATTCCTTCTGCCACCTAGTTGTTCAGAAGTTGTGGTTTGCAGCCTGGATAGTCTTTGTTTTATGTCTAAAATCTACTTACGAGTGAGTAAAAACATGTCTCTTTTTCTGGGCCTGTGGACCTCCCTCATAATGATACTCTCCAAATTCATCCATTTTCCTGCAAATTTTAGGATGTCATTCCTTTTTTTCTTCTGAGTAGTACTCCATTGTGTAAGTGTGCCACAATTTGTTAATCCATTCTTTAGTTGAGGAGCATCTAGGTTGTCTCTAGGTTCTGGTTAATAGAAATAATGTTGCTATGAACATAGTTGAGCTAATGCCTTTGGGTTATGCATGAATGTACATCCTTTGGGTATATGCCCAATAGTGGTATCGCTGGACCACTGGGGAGATTGATTCCCAGTTTTCTGAGGAACCACCATACTGCATTCCAGAGTGGCTGTACAAGTTTACATTCCCACCAACAATGGAAGAGCACTCCCCTTGCTCCACATCCTCTTCAGCATAGGCTGGCATCTGTGTTTTTGATCTTACCAATTCTAATAGGTGTAAGGTGGTATCTCAGAGTTGGTTTGATTTGCATTTCTTTGATGGCTATAGATGTTGAGCAATTTTTAAAGTGTCTTTCAGCCATTTGTAATTCTTCTGTTGAGAATTCACCTTTTAGTTCTGAACCATATTTTTAGTTGGGTTATTTAGGTTTTGGAGCTCTAGTTTCTTGAGTTCTTTATATATTTTAGAGATCAGTGCTCTGTCAGATGTAAGGTTGGTGAAGATCTTTTCCCATTCTGTTGTTTTGTCTGATTGACTGTGTCCTTTGCCTTATAGAAGCTTCTCAGTTTCAGGAAGTATCACTTCTTGATTTGTGTTCTTAGTGTCTGTGTTACTGGTGTTATATTTAGGAAGTGGTCACCCATGCCAATGTGTTGGAGGGTATTTCTCACTTTTTTTTTCTATCAAGTTTAGTGTAGCTGGCTTTATGTTGAGGTCTTTGATCCACTTGGATTTGAGTTTTGTGCAGGGTGATTGATATGGATCTATTTGCATTCTTCTACATACTAACATCCAGTGTTGCCACCAACATTTGTTGAAGATACTATCTTTTTCCCATTGTATATTTTTGGCCTCTTTGCCAAAAGTTAGGTGTTCATATGTGAGTGAATTATGGTCAGGATCTTTGATCCCATTCCACTAATCCACAAGTCTGTTTTTATGCCAGTACTAAGTTGTTTTTATTACTGTAACTCTATAGTATAACTTGAAGTCAGAGATGGTGATGTCTCCTGAAGTTCTATTATGAAACAGGATTGTTTTGACAACCCTGGGTTTCTTGTTATTCCACATGAAGTTGCGTATTATTTTTTCGAGGTAAAAAAATTGTGTTGGGATTTTGATGCAGATTGTATTGAATCTGTAGACTGCTTTTATAAGAGTGCCATTTTTACTATGTTGATCCTATACATTCAGGAGCATGGGAGAGCTTTTCATTTTCTGATATCTTCTTCAATTTCTTATTTCAATGACTTAAAGTTCTTGTCAAACAGGCCTGTCACTTCTTTGGTTA
Source organism: Phyllotis vaccarum (assembly GCA_033318265.1). Classification (NCBI taxonomy): domain Eukaryota; kingdom Metazoa; phylum Chordata; class Mammalia; order Rodentia; family Cricetidae; genus Phyllotis; species Phyllotis vaccarum. Next base: position 12,782,127 of record JARWLC010000019.1, read on the forward strand.
GAGGTTAGAGTTACCCCAAGATATTTAGTGCTATTTGAAGCTATTATAAAGGGTGATGTTTTTCATTTCTTTTTCAGCCCTTTTATCATTTGTATATAGGAGGGCTATTGATTTTTTTTTTGGTTAATCTTGTACCCTGTTACATTTTTGAAGGTGCTTATCAGTTGTAGATATATTTTATGTATACTATCATATCATCTGCAAATAGAGATAATTTGAATTCTTCCTTTCCAATCAAGATCCCCTTAATCTGTTTTTGTTCTCTTATTGCTTTAGCTAAAACTCCAAAATCTATATTGAATAGATGCCTTCTGTTGTTCCTGATTTTACTGGGATTGCTTTGACTTTCTCTCAATTTGATTTTGGCCAATGGCTTGCTGTATATTGCCTTTATTATGTTTAGGTATGTTCCCTGTATTCCTAATCATTTATGACTTTTATCATGAAGAAGTATTGGATTTTGTCAAAGGCTCTTTCAGCATCTAATGAGATGATCAGTTTTTTCTTCAGGTTGTTTATGTGATGGATGACATTGACAGTTTTTGATATGTTGAACCACTCCTGTATCTCTGGGATGAAGCCTACCTGATCATGGTGAATGATTTTTTATTTATTTTGATATGCTCTTGAATTCAATTTGCTAGTATTTTATTGAGTATTTTTGAAACAATGTTCATGAGGGAGATTGGTCTGTAATTCTCTTTCTTTGTTGCATCTATGAGTGGCTTGGGTATCAGTGTGACTGTGTGACTGTAACCTCATAAAAAGAGTTTGGCAATGTACCTTCAGTTTCCATTATATGGAACAGTTTGAGAAATATTGGTAATAGCTCTTCAAAATTCTGGTATAATTGTGTACTGAAACCTTCTGGCCCTGGGCTTTTTTTTTTTTTTTTTTTTTTTTTTTTTTTTTTTTTTTTTTTTTTTTTTTTTTTTGGAGACTTTCAATTTCTTTGGTGGTTATAGGTCTGTTTAGGTCATTTATCTATTCTTGATTAAATTTTGGTAAGTGGTACCTGTCTAGCAAGCTGCTTATTTCTTTTAAGTTTTTCAATGGAGTGGAGTATAGGCTTTTGAAATATGATTAATGATTCTCTGGATTTCCTGGGTATCTTGTTATGTCTCCTTTTTCATTTATGATTCTCTTAATTTGGAGTCTCTCTCTCTGCCTTTTGCTTAGTTTGCATAAGCGTTAATCTATCTTGTTGACTTTCTCAAAGAACCAAATCTCTGATTCATTGATGTTTTGTATTGTTCTCTTTGTTTCAATTTTATCGATTTTATCCCAAAATTTGATCATTTCCTGCCTTCTATTCCTTGTAGCTGAGTTTGCTTTTAATTGTTCTAAAGCCTTCAGCTGGGCAGTTAGGACTCTTGTGTGAGATTTCTCTAGGTTTTTCATATAGGCATCTAGTGCTATGAACTTTCCTCTTAGCACTGCTTTCATTGTGTCCTGTAAGTTTGGGTACGTTGTGAATTCATTTTCATTGAATTCTAGGAAGTCTTTGATTTCTTCCTTTACTTCTTCCTTGACCCATCATTTGAGAGATGTTCAGTTTCCGTGGATTTGTAGGCTTTCTGTGATTTTTGTTCTTGTTGAACCCTAACTTTAGTCCATGATGGTCTGATAGGATACAAGGAATTATTCCCACTTTTTGTATCTATTGATATTTGCCTTATTTCGGAGTATGTGGTAAATTTTCGAGAAAGTTCTATGGGGTGTTGAAGGTATTTTCCTTTGTGTTTGGGTGAAAAGTTTTGTATATATTTTTTAAGTTCATTTGAGTCACAACATCTGTTAGATCCCTTATTTCTATGTTAAGTTATTGTCTGACAGACCTATCCCTAGGTCAGAGTGGGGTATTGAAGTCTCCCACTATTAATGATGTGGGGTTTGAAATGAGATTTAAGCTTTAGTAGTATTTATTTTACATATGTATGTGCCTTTGTGTTGGGGCATAAATTCTCAGAATTGGGAGTTCATCTTGGTGGAATTTTTTTTCCTGAGTTAAATAAGTGATGATTTTCCTGGTCTCTTTTGATTGATTTTAGTTTGAAGTTTATTTTGTTAGTTATTAGGATGGCTGCACCAACTTGTTTCTTAAGTCCATTTGATTGGAAAGTCTTTTCCCAAGCTTTTCCTGTGAGCCAGTGTCTTTGAAATTGAGGTATGTTTCTTTTATATAGCAGAGGGATGGCCTCTGTTTTTTTATCCATCATGTTAAAGTGTGTCTTTTTTATAAGTAAATTGAGTCCATTAATATTAAGGGATATTAATGACCAGTGATTGTTATTTCCTGTTCCTTTTGGTGGTAATGTATGTGTGCATCCCTTCTTTGTGTTTTTATTCTGTGGGATTATCTATTGCTTGTGGTTTCATGGGTATATCTCGTTTCCTTAGGTTGGATTTTTCCTTCTATTGCTTTTTGTAGGACTGGATTTGTGGATAGGTATTTTTTAAATCTTTTTTTTTTCATGAAATATCTTGTTTACTCCATCTAGAATGATTGATAGTTTTGGTGGATATAGTAGTCTGGGCTGGTAATCATGATCTTTTAGTGTCTGTATAACATCTAATCAGAACCTTCTGGCTTTCATTGTTTCCACTGAATAATCTGGTGTTATTATGATGGGTCTGCCTTTGTAGGTAACTTGGCCTTTTATTTTGCAGTTCTTAGTAGTCTCTCTTCAGTCTATAGGTTTAGTGTCTTGATTATTATGTGGCCAACATACTTTTTGGGATGTTTACTCTATTTGGTGTCCTGTAAGCTTCTTGTTTCTTTATAGGCATTTCCTTCCTTATGTTGGGAAAGTTTTCTTCTATGATTTTGTTGAATACATTTTCTGTGCCTTTGAGCTGGTGTTCTTCTTCTTCTATTCCAAATTATTCTTAGGTTTGGTCTTTTCATGGTGTCCTATATTTCCTGAACGTTTTGTGTTATGACATTTTTGGTTTTAGTGTTGTGTTTGACTTATCTATTTCCATTATTGAATCTTTCTCTTCAGAGAATCTGCTTGCATTCTGTTGGTTGTGCTTGCATCTGTAATTCCATTTTGTTTCTTCAGATTTTCTATTTCCAGCTTTGCCTTGGTTTGTGTCTTCTTTACTGCTTTTATTTCAATTTTTAAATCTTGAAGTCTTTTCTTCACCTGTTTGATTGCTTTTTCTTGGTTTTCTTGAATTTATTTTCTTTCAGAGATTTGTTGATCTGTTCCAATTTTTTCTTTGTCTTTTCTTCTTTTCATAAGGGAATTTTTAAATATCCTTTTTAAGGCTTCTATTATCTTCATAAGGTTGTTTTTAAGGTCATTTCTTTTCACTTTTTCTTCATTGCCATGCCCAGGTCTTTCGTTGCAGAACCACCAGATTCTGGTGTTGTTGTTGTATTGTTCTTTATGTTGTTATATGTATTCTTGCACTGGCGTCCATCCATTGCTTCCTTAGATCACTGCAGGATTTGTCTGTGTCTCAGGGAGCTGATTTTGTTGCAATCTGTTCTGAGTCTGTCTGTGTCTCAGGAAGCCTCTCTTGGTTCAATCTGGGTTCTTGGTCCACTTGGAGGTGGTGTATTCTGTGTTACAATGAGCCTGCTTAATCCATAGGTGCTGACATACTGTGGGTCTCAGATGGCCACTTTTGATCCAGTAGGTGCTGAGTAACTGAGGGTCTCAGGTAGCTGCTCTCAAGCTAATAGAAACTGAGGAACTCTCTTAGTCTCTTAGTCTGATGTGTGCAGAGGCTTTTTCTTAGTCTGATGTGGGCTGGGGATCTGTGAGTTTCTGGTTACAGTTGAGGTTGTTGGGTGATAGTTTGGGTTGGGAAATGGGGCAGGGTTTTGTAGCTGGGCGTGCCCAGAGAACTGGATTTTACTGGGGCTTCTGGCCTGAATTTAGGGCAGAGGTGAGTGAGGGTGGGGTTCCAAGGGCTGCGTCCCAGGGCCGGGGCTCTGGAGACTGGATCTCTGCAGGGGCTGGGTGGGATATCACTCAACTCTTAGTCTGATGCGGGCTGGAGATAGGTGGGTTTCTCTTTGCCGCTCGAGATGCCACTTTCTAAAGTTTCCATAAGCTCCCCAGAAAGCACCATCACCTGGTAACGAAGTATTCAAATATGTATGCTATGGAAGACATTTCTCATTCAAATGACCACGTGAATGTTCAAAGAAATAGAAGAGGACACAAGACCGTCTGAGTGAATTCTGAGAGGACAAAAACAAATAGCAGAATGTAATAAAATCCATACAAAATATAAAAGTGGAATTTTACAGTGAGCTAGGGAGAGAGAGAGAGAGAGAGAGAGAGAGAGAGAGAGAGAGAGAGAGAGAGATTATATCCAGCCAGAGATGGTTTTGATGAACCTGAGATTCAATAGAATCAGAGGACTATAGGGAATATGATTCTAGAGTTCATTACTGAGCATCTCCGTAGCATCTATGCCAAGATAAAAAAAAAAAACTCAGTGTTTAAAGTAGGGACAGAGAAGAAATGAGAAGTGCACAAAGTAGTTCTCACCACTTTTACTGATGTGCTCAAGGAGGAGAAAGTCTCAGCCAAGTGAGGGCTGTTTGCCAGAGTAGGGAATAAATATCTTTCCTGTAGCAGTCTTGGAGCAGGTAGAGATTATATTCCTTTCATGAGACTATAAAGAAATATCTCAGGGAACAGAGTTCACACAGTGGGATAGTGTAGGAAATTTGTAAATTTAGGCTACAAAAGTCAAATAAAGAGCTCTGGGGAAATCATCAACAGAAGAAGTCATGGGAACGATGTGAGACTTTGAAGACAAGGTAGAGGATTAGGAAAATTCAGACATGAAAACTAAATTAATAAGTATATATGAACAACACACTTGAGATCAGCAGGATTGTATGAAAGTAACAAATCTATGAATCAGGGCATAGAAGAATAATTTCATGCCAAAGATATAGAAAAGATTTTCAATGTAATCATGGCTGAGAATTTCTCAAATGTAGTGCAAGAGCTGACCATTTAATACAGGAGGCATATTCATCACCAAGCAGAATAGATTAGAACATTCCTAATTATAGTTTGATCAAATATACAGAATGAATTATATTGAAAACTGGAAGGGAGAAACATCAGGTCACTTATATGGAAAACTATTCCAGATAAGATGTTTCTAGTTTATAAGAATAGAAAATTTAAAATCCGGGTGTATTTAGAGTGATGTACCTTAAACTCTGAAAGGCATCTGCTGATTCATGTAACAAGACCAAGTCAGAAACCTCATGTTACAAATTCAGAATACTGTACCCATAAAACTATCATTAATAATTGAAGTGGAGTGGAAAACTTTCCTTAATAAAAACAGGATGACAGAATTCATTACCACTAAGCTAGCCCTATAGAATATACGTGAAGAAATCCTTCAGACTAAGGTATCAGATGAAGATAAACACACCTATGAATCTACTATAGTTAAGCAAATGAGCAATAGTAAAACGCCAAATGCTACAAAGTAAGAGACTAATAGGAATTAATAAAACACTTTAATAATCACCCTAAACACCACCAATAATCTAATTGTTTGATCAGCTGACATAACCTAGACCAACATAGTGGTGTATTCTTTTCATTCCAGTGCTCCAGAGGGAGAGGAAAGGTGATCTCTGTGAGTCTGAGTACTCTTGATCTACATATTAAGTTCCAAAGAGACCCTGTCATATAAATGAATGAATGAATGAATGAATGAATGATGAATGAATAAATAAATAAGACACAGAATAGGAGATTATATCAAAAACAGAAACCCACAATGTCAGATACAACGTTAGGGGGAAATGTAGTTAAAGATAATTCAAGCAAATGGAACTAGAGACAAGTAATGTTGTTGTTATCATACCTAACAAAAATAAACCTCCGATTAAAATTGGAAGATGCAATGAAGGTAATTTCATAGAAGTTAAAGAAGCAAGTCATCAATGTCACATTAGAATATTAAATATATATGCATATAACATGTGTGGAATATAATTTCATATAACTAACACTACTGGTTGTAAAGACAGATTAATTACCAAAACAATATTAGTGGGATCATCATCAATGGATAGGTCATAATGAGTAAAAAACAAAACAAAACAAAAACATACAACAGAGAGCAGAGTTAAATGACATCATAGGTCAAATGCACCTAACCACAAAACATACCATGGAAACACTGTAGGATAAGCATTATATCCTGCATCCCATAGAACTTTCTCCTAAATAGATGTAAAATGACACAAAGCAATATTAATTAATGTAGGAAATTTTAAATAATTTATTGTTATTTTTTGAGCACAGTGAACTTCAACTTAAAATTAACAGCAAGAGAAAGTACAGTGCACACGATGCTTATGGAGAGTAAGTGACAGATGGGTCATTGAAGGAAATAGAAAAGGACTTCACATAATTCCCAGAACTGTATAAAAATGAACACAATGCATCATCATCTATGAGATAACGTGAGAAGAGTCCTAAGAGGAAAACTCTTAAGTGAAGGCAGCCACACTAAAATCATCAGAGGTATCTCAGATAAGTGACTTATACTCTCCAGGGACTTGGAAGAACAATAGGAGCCAAACAAAGGCAGTAGACAGGAATAATTAAGGTCAAGACTGAAATTTAAAAAAAAGGAAAATTACAAAACTGATACAAATAACCAATAAGCAAAACATTTATCCTCATAAAAGATTAAGAAGGTTGACAAATTTAGCTAAGCAAACTTTAGCTAACCTAAACTCTCACAAGACAGCAAGAAAAGACTCAAAATTAAGAGAGGTAAAATTTCAGACATCATAACAAATATGAATTCCATTAAGTTGCAATACCTCAAAGAAATGGATGAATATGCAGATGCACGTGACTTATGAAATTAAATAAAGATACAATGATTTGAATAGTTCTATATTAAGCACTTAGATGGAAGCAGCAATAAAAACCAAATCTTGCTAAAATTTGTCCAGGCCCTGGTAAACTTACTGCTGAATTCTAACCTTAAATAATTAACACCAATACTTTTCAGACTTCATAAAGTAGAAAAGGAGAGACTGCTACTAAACTTTTTCTTTCATGTATTCAGTTTTTTTTCTATCACAACCAGAAAATGACCCCCACTCTGCACATGCAAAATGTTTAGTCCAATATCCTTGATGAACACAGTTGCAAAACTTCCCAATAAAAATACTTATAAGCCAAAGTCAAGAACACATCAAAAGATCATTCTTTATGATCAGCTTTGCTTCATACCAGGCATTCAGGGATGTTAAACATATGTAAATCAATAAATACAATACATGAGATAAGTGGATTCCAGAATAAATGTCACATAATCATCTCCATAGCTTTGGAAAGGGTCTTGGGCAAAATCTAATATTGCTTCATGATAAAAATTCTGATGGGACTAGAAACAGAGGGCTGTATCTCAGATCATAGTCTGTACTTCTTTCCACTCATACCTACATCAGATGTTATGCTTCACTTTTGTTGCTGTTGTTGACTGATTTGTGTTGGATTTTCAGTCTCATCTGAACAACGTTGGATTCTGCAAATGCACACAAAATTTCCAGAATAATGTCAAACACATGATATCTACCCAAATATCTTAGCCCTGATTAGAATAGAGGTATTTATTATGCCCTCATCACATGAAGTCATGCTAATTATGTTCGTGTAATGTAATATAGGAACATATATTCTGAAGAGAAACCTTCTCAAACTCATACAGGGAGTATATGGTGGATCTAATCTTCAGGCTAACATTTCATTTCCTCTAGAAACAAAATATTTAATTGGAACTATGTAGAGTCTCTCCAAAGAAGCCATAGAGGACCTAGTGTTAGGTTCTGTAAGCAAGATGAGAGTTAGCAGTATATGTTATTTTTCTGTCTGCTTTACAGCCATTTGGGAGACTTATTCAAAGAAACACAGCTCGGGATCCATTCACACTAATGATTCTGAATTCTCTTGAGTACCCTAACTGCTCTAGAGGCAGCTTCTAGCATCTCCATGTCCTGTTTCATACACCTCATTTAAAAGGAGCTACTGCAATACACTATATTCTGAAGACAATGATAAAACCTTACATTCATCTTGAGGGTGTGAGAGACAGTAAGGATCTTCCTTCCAGCTCTGTCATGCTTTTAGTTTCCAAGCTTTGACTGAGCTTTCTGCCTAGATAGTTCATTATACCAATACCACTCCAGGACTTTCTCCTTCAAGACTGAAATGAACTCACTAGTTCTGATATGCTAATTCAATCTTTATTTCTTTTCCTCTAGAAAAGAAAATTTTGGCAAGATTGGTGAAGTAATAAGAAAAGGTCTGAATTGAACCAAATGGGGGAAATAGATCAGTTCAGGAATGAACTGTCTTGACTTAGATTTGATTCTTAGGGTTTACTTATTTTTTGGCATAGATATAGCCAAATTTTTTTTGGATAGCTTTACCTTATCAAATCATAATTACAATGTTAAATTCGTAGTGAAGAAGACTCTTATTCTCATCCTATGGAAACATAAAAGGAACTTCCATGGAATCAGGTTTGGTCTTGTGTATCTGTGTGTTTATGGGAGGGGTATTTATCTTCAAAGAAATGGACATCCCCCGCCCCAAACTCTTTAGAAAAAGCTAAACAAAATGTTATAAATATTGATTGTAGAAATTATGTTTTAAAAGAAAGTTCCTTACCTTGGGGACACATTTGTAGTCACCTGGGGGAACATTTTCATCTTCATATTTCTATGGGAGATTTCTTTTTAAGATAGTAAGGGAGGTTGTGAGTATCATCTTGTAATACCATCCCAGAGATAGTGGCAGCCCTACCGTGTGCTAGGTCATAGTCACATTAGTCTTGAACTCATGGTCACCTGTCTCTGAATATTTTGATTCAGGTCTAATCAGGACAAGAACATTGTAGATTCTTATGTACAGTTGATTATATTTAATGTAAATAAAGGTGGTTCTGATGTGGTCACTGTCCTTGATCAGCCATAGGCAAACAGAAAGGCAAAAGTTTTAATATATAATTTGTTAAGACTACTGTTGAGATAATTAAATATTGCTGCAGGCATACTTATATATCCAAGAATAGTATTTTTGAATGGGCATATTTATATATGTATATATAATTATCATATATACAATGTTGTTATATATATTGTGATTGGGGGTTTTAGAATGGAGGATGGGGAAAGATATTGTGGGAAAAATTCCAACAGTAAATAGCTGTGGTAAATGTGATATAGTTATAAGATGGACTTTAGTTGCTCATATAGGCATTTAACAATGGCTACTTTTCATTGTTAAGCTTTTAGAAATCACCATAGAAACATGTCTCTATGTGTGTCTGTGAAGGTATTTCCATAAAGGTTTAAAAGAGAAGGCCCACTCTGAACTTGGGCCGTGCCATTTTGTGGACAGAATAAATGGGGAGAATAAGCTAAGTGACACCGTTAATCTGTTTTCCTGCTTTGTGACTGTGAATGTAATGTTACCCATAGACTCACACTTCTGTTCTCAACTCACACTGTGAGACAAAACAGACTCTTCCTTCCATAGGTTGATTTTGTTGGCCATTTTGTCACAGTGATAATAAAAGTTAGAGTGTTCATGGTTTATGCCATCTTGTTTGGTGAAGAATGTCTACAAACATGTGAAGAAGCAGCTAACCATCAGTTTGTTAAACCAGAGCAGTACAACCTTCCTTCTCTTGGCGTCCCAACTTTATTTTTAAAGCCTATTTCTAGTTCACACATTGTGTCCCTTAGACTCACAGCTTTATCCAGACACTATCCTGTTAGTAGATGATGTGGGATGTGCTTTTATCTTTTCATATTTCAAAGGGAAATGCAAACATCGTTCCTCAATCCGGACTAATATGTGTTATTTAATCTGGATGTGAATTTTATATCTCTGTTTTACTCTTCGCTAGCAGAACTTGACATCTTCTAAATTCAGGAAGCAATTTAAACTAGAATTAAAATATCTGATATTTTTTAGCAGTAGAAGTCAGAAGTAGTCTTTTTATTACATGTACTTCCTGAAAATATCTCTAAATATATAAAGTTATAATTATTTTGAAATAAAGTTGTCCTAGACCCACCATTATAAATAACAATTAATGTTACAAAGAGACATCATATTTATTATCATACTAATAAAGCTCATATGTTATTGTGCATCTATTTTCTAAAACTCCTTTGATAACTGTATTTTAATATAACTGGTTTCCTCAGTAATTATTTATACATTTATTTTTGTGCATTTTAAAACATGATTTTGAAACACATTTTCAGATAGAGAAAGGATTAGATTGCTCAACTCTTTCATAGGACCTTAAACTTTATATTTTAAATTGCCTTTATTTTTGGAAAATCACTTCTAAAATCTTTGCTCAAGTATAAAGTATCATTTTTACTCAATTCACGATCATGAACAATGTACTACTTGATATCTTCTAAAGGAGCTGGTAAACTGATATCATTTTCAAAGAACTTTTTGTAGTCTTTGGGAGAGGTTGATGGTAAATAATGGCAAGAAATAAAATATGGCTGGTTCATACTGGGAAACCAGATGAACTGATGACTTAAATAGAAGTTCTGTTGTGGTGACGATGTGTCCATTGTCTTGGAAGTTCATTCATATAATGCTGGTAGAGCGATGGCTGATGCTGTGGACAGGATTGAAAAAGATTATCAATTGGATTTACCCCTTAAGGTGTTCTTTCAAGACAGGGTACTTCTCTCTATTTAGGTAAGCAGTGAGTTTGATAAGACATTTTGGCTCTTTTTTAATTCTTATACCTTTGTGACTGTCCTTTCAGGAAGGAAACATGTCCAAAATATCTCTTAAAGATTCAACATAATCATAAAATGGGTGGAATGTGATGAAGACAGTATAAGACATTAGGAGTTCATTGATAATATACTGAAACCTCACATCGTAGCTTTACAGATCAATGCAGTCTGAGCCATCATTATGTTATTAGAAATCTTACATCCAGAATAAAAAAAGATGGTTCTTCTCACTTACTTTCCAGTTGCCAGATGATACCAATAATAAATGTTCCGTCTCACAAAGCACTGTTGTACAAGCATGGAAAATGTTCAAAGTGCTGCAACATAATAATCTTCTGAAGAACCAGTTGAAATGTTTCCCAATGATTGGGGCTATCTCTAAGTACTCCAAACTCTGAAACAAATAATTTTATATTACACAAACCTGTGTTCATAGAGACTTCTTGCTGAAAAAGGAGATGAACTATGAGACAGACAAATCAGACACAGGTGACTGAATTTCTTCTTCTTGGACTCTCTGATGACCCACACACTCAGCAGCTGTTATTCATCTTATTTTTGGGCGTCTATCTGGTCACTGTACTTGGAAACTTACTTCTCATGTTCCTGGTTTGGGTTGACTCTCGGCTTCACACACCCATGTATTTTTTTCTGTGTAACTTGTCACTAGCCGACCTCTGTTTTTCTACCAACATTGTTCCTCAGGCCCTTATCCATCTTCTTTCAAGGAGAAAGGTAATTTCATTCAGACGCTGTGCAGCTCAGCTTCTGCTCTTTCTTATTTTTGGGTGTACACAATGTGCTCTTTTAGCTGTGATGTCCTATGATCGGTATGTGGCTATCTGCAACCCTTTGCATTACCCTAGCATCGTGACATGGAGGGTTTGTATCCAGATGGCTACAGCATCATGGAGTAGTGGCATTTTAGTGTCTGTGGTGGACAGCACGTTCACATTAAGTCTTCCCTATCAAGGCAGCAACAGTATTGCTCACTTCTTTTGTGAGGCCCCTGCACTGTTGATCCTGGCATCTACAGACACTCATACAGCAGAGATGGCCATTTTCCTCATGGGGGTTGTGATTCTCCTCATACCTGTCTCCCTAATTCTAGTGTCCTACAGCCATATCATAGTGACTGTGGTCAAGATGAAGTCAGCCGCAGGGAGACTCAAGGCATTTTCTACCTGTGGTTCCCACCTCACTGTTGTCATTCTTTTTTATGGGTCAGCAATTGTTACCTATATGACACCAAAGTCTTCCAAAGAGCAGGAGAAACTGGTGTCTGTTTTCTATGCAATGGTGACACCTATGCTTAATCCCCTCATATACAGCCTGAGGAACAAAGATGTAAAGGGAGCTCTGTGGAAAGTAGCCGTGAATAACTTCTCAAGAAGGCTTAGAATCACCCACTGACTCATCCTCTTGACTTCCTACATATAACACGTTAGATAGTTTTCCTTATGAACTTAAGCTATGGTAAGATGTTCATCATTGAGCCTTGTCTATGGATGCACATTTTAACCTTTTCCCCATACTTTCTTTGTGGAAAAAGAAGGAAATAATATATGGAGTAATAGGAGGAGAGCTATGCTTCCTTGTGATATAACCTTTAACAGTGAAGAGATTACAGGCTTCTGTGTTTTCTTCGAATTGGGATTATACAGCATGCTTTTTTGGAAGTGGTGCCCTATGATTAGTATGTGTCAATCTTGAATCATCTGCATTACCTTAATATCATGACCCAGTGGTCTTCTCTAAGAATTAAAAAAAGCTTCTAAAACAAAAATATATCTTTTAAACTATGGCATAGGTTGTTGTTTATACCAGATCCTAATCTAGTTTTTTTATATAACTTCTTAATTTCTTTACAACATAAAATAAAAAGTTAGAACTATTTCTTAATACCTCGCTATGATTTAGGTGCTAATTCTGTGTTGATTCATGTGTAGCTATGTCTGGGGTGAGTAATGAAGGAACCAGAACAGTGAAGTAGAGAAATGAGACTCTATTAAAAATCCATACTCTTTTTAGAGACAAAAAGATCACATTTATCAGGATAAAATCCATGACTGTGAATACAGAGATTGGAGATTAACAAGAAATAATGACACACCTCAAATTTGTAATCAACTCCATGCTTGGAGGACTAGGAGGATAGAACTAGGAGCCAAGAATGGTAGTTGGATGCAAAGACCACCGAGAAAGAGCTGTGGACTCGGTTATGTGTGTGAGCAATCCATGAGAAAAATTACTTGAAGGCAATTCTCCAGCTACTTTCCGCTCCCCAGATACTGTATTCCAGGTAAAATTCAAACAATTAGGAAACCTATCTATACAACCCATAAACTCAGCAGATTCTCTGAGTCAAATATCAGGGTTAGAGGATAGAAGATACATCTGAAAGGGCCGGGGGATGGCCAGGTTTACTATTTTTGTCTTCACCATGCATTTGTTCATTGTCTAGGGTTTAGTTCACGTGTGTAGTACAGAGAACACCAAATTCCATAAGTGACTTCATCACTGTGACATCAAGTACAGAACACATCTGCTCGATATGGATATCAAGTATGAGCTTGTTAAGGATAGCATTGGTCAGAATTATTTACCCAAAGAAATGAGAGTAAAGAAAAAAAAAGCCCACCATAATTAATTAGTAAAAAAAAAACTGTATTTTTTATCTTAGTTATCAGACCTAAACTAGTAATTGTAATGAATCCTTCACTACTTTCTTGGTGCTTCACATTCAATATAGTGATTTGTTTTGATTTGAAGTCCATTTTGCCTGATATTCATATTAAAATGATACACAAGCCTGCCTTGTAGGTCCATTTCCTTGAAATATCTTTCCCATCCTTTTACTCTGAAGCAGTATCCATCCTTTGATGTTAATGTGTGTTTCTTGGGTGCAGAAAAAGAATGGATCTTGTTTTGGAATTCATTCTATTAGCCTGTGTCTTTTCATTGAGGCATTGAGACAGTTGATGTTGAGAGATATCAATGTGTGGTGTAGTGATTGTTGATTTCTGGTAATTTACTGTTGGTGTGTGTGGTATGAGTGTGTGTGTGTTTTCCCTCTTTTGGTTTGTGGTCTGGGATTATTTATTCCTTGCTCTTTGGAGGTGTGGTTAACCTCTTCTGTGGTTCGGTTTAAGATGTCCTTCTAGTGTCTTTGGCAGGGCTGCGCAGACATTGCCTACGTTTGGACTTTTTCACAGAATGTCTCATTCTATCTATTTTGATTCCAAGTTTTGTTGAGTATAGTAGTTTGGGCTGGCATCTTTGGTCACCTAGAGTTTATAGAACAAATATCTAGACCTTTCTGACTTTTAGGGTGTCCATTGAGAAGTCAGGTTTTAGTCTAGTGGATCTGATTTCATGTCGCATGGTCTTTTGTGAAGTTTTTTAATATTTTTTGTTTCTTATGTTTTGATTATTATGTGCCCAGAGGACTACTTTCTTTTCTGATCTAGTCTATTTGGCATTTTGTATGCTTCTTGTACCGAGATAGGCATCTCCTTTTTCTTCTATGATTTTGTTGAAAATATTTTCAGTGTCTTTGATCTGAGTTATCTATTTCTATTATCCTCAGATTCTATCTTTTCATAGCATCCTAGATTCCCTGGATTTTTTTCTGCCAATTTTTTTTTAAATTTAACATTTTTTTTTGCTAAGGTATCTATATCTTTTATTGTGTCTTAAATGCCTGAGTTTCTCTCTCTCATTTCTTGTATTCAGTTTGTGAGGCTTGCTTCTGAGGTTCCTGTTTGAGTTACTAAATTTTTAATTTTCTGATTTTCCTCATTTCGGGTTTTCTTCATTGATCCCACTTCCACTTTTAGATTTTGAAAGATTTTGTTCATTTCCTTCTATTATTGTGTTTTCATCGACTTCTTTGAGGTATCATTTCATTTTTAAGGCTTCTATCATATTCGTAAAATTATTTTAAAGTGTCTTGTGTGTTGGCTGTGTTGCATTTCTGAAGACCTACTGTGGTAGGGTTGCTGGGCTCCAATGGAGACATATTGACTTGGTTGTTATTAGTTGTGTCTTTATGTTATCATCTAGGCATCTGGGTCTTGGAAGATTGTGATATCTGGCCTTATTCTTGTCAGGTTGATGTTTTTGTTTTTAGTTTCTGTTGCCTTCTCTAGTCTTAGGAGGGTGTGGTGGTTGTATGGTGCCTACTAGGGAATTCTTCTGAGTTCCTGATAGATATGACCGTTGGGGGTTCTGGGTAAAATGTATTTCTAGGTATTGGGGGCTTATTTACAGAAATGAGGATGGGGCCCCCAGGAGGGAGGAAAGCAGCAGCATTGTACCAGGATTGCCTTAGTCCCCTGGTAATGAGTGCAGAGAGTCAGAAGAGGCCATGATAGGTAGTCTTCTAAGGAGCTGGACATAATACTATGGGATTGGATATGCAGAAGAGGAGAGAGAATGAGGATCTGAGATTTACTTACATCTTTGATGGCCTATTCACTTCTCTCGCAGACTTGGGTGGCAAGTTCCCAGGGAAAGCCTGCTGGAATTGGAGGCTGGGATAAAGTGTTGAGTAAGGGGAAGACAGTATAGAGAAAATCTGTACGATTCACCAAAGAAGGGAAGAGGGATGTTTGCAGAAGTATGGTGATATATATTTAATAAAATTAATCTGGAATATCAGAAACAAACCCCAGCCAACCAGCCAACTCTTCAGGTCTATGTCCAGGAATCCTCCTAATGAAGGCTTCTGAGTCCTCAGTCAAAAGGAAGGGAAAATCTCTGGGAAAACTGAAAACTCTTCTTCATTGGCTCTGACCAGCTCTCTTAATTTCCTTTTTTCCACATTCCAAAAGCTAGGATTAAAGATATGAGTCTTTTCTCCCTGACCTGGCTTGGTTCTGTGGTTATCTCTGATATTCAAGATTAATTTTATTCGATATGTATCACTACACAGAAGGTGTTATGCTCCAGAGCTGGGGATGAGACTTGTGTGTTTGATTTGGAGGAACGGAGCAGAAAGTGAAGATACGCAGTTAGTCTACTGCTTCCCTGACTGGAGTACTTATCAGGGTCCAAGAGAACGCCTTCTGTAATTGGAAATTGGGATATTGGGATGAGTTGGGGGAAAATTTGGAGGTGATATCTATGTAATACACTGAGATGGGGGCAGGGAGAAAGGAGGCTACAGAGGAAGTCTGCTACCCAATTGACAATGAGACTGTGGGAATGGATTTGGAAGAGAGGAGGAAATATCTAGAGTTAGCCAAACTATTTCCCTCCCCATATGAAAATTTTAATAACAGTTATATTGAATGTATTTTGCCATATTAGATACCTTTTATTTTACATTTTTAAAGTATCAGGCAAGATATGCGTTTCATGTTCAAATTTTATTCCCTAATGTTTAAGTTTAAAGATTTTGTGTATTTGTGTGTCCCTGTACATATTTTCACAAGCTCATCTGTGTGCCTGCGTGAATTTATATGCATGACATATGTACAGAAGCTTAAGGAGCTCAGTAGAGAGTATCAGATCCCATATTACTGGAGTTACAGTGGTTGCAAGCTACACTGTGTTCTGAAAATGGAATCCAGGTCATCTACAAGAAGAGCAAGAACTCTTGCCTGCTGAGCCATCTCGATGGACATCAGATTTTCTGGTCAAAAAATTTTAAAGTTCAAGGCCAGGTGGTTAGAACTTTAGGATATGATTCTTTAAGGGAATGCATGCAAGGGCCTTTGTGTGAGGGGCATTCCATTCAAACCCTTGATATAGGCAGGGGTTATTTTTTGTGGTATTTTGCAATATAGTCTATTTCTTATTTATTTCCCAATCTTATTTTCTTCACAGAATTATTCTGTTGACAAGACATAGATGAGATTCTAGATGCAAAGATAGAAAGGAAGGCCATACATGTAAAGGGTTCACAGAGATCTTTGTCATATTTGTCGGCCAGCCTTGGTTGCAATGCCCCTTCTTGAGCAACATCTGTGGCATTTTGATGCCTTTTCCTAGCCTTAATTTGTAACCAGCCCAACATTGATCCCTTATGAGTTGCCTTTAAAATACAATTTTGATTCTCTGATACAGAGTAATTTACTGCTAATGAATTGTATTATCTTTGGACTTGACATAAAGCTCAGAATTAATCAACAAGCACTGTGTCAATTGAAGGTTGGCCTGAATACTGATACAGTCTGATTGTCCTTATTGCCATTAATACTCCACAGAGGTGCTTTTGTAACTGATATGAAGATTAAAAATTAGTGCTAATATGTATATTTCACCTGCTAGTACCATTGTTCTTGATTTATCTCTTGTTAAATTTTATACATTATACAAAGCATGTTCTTATATATAATCTTAGTGCTGAATGTTAATATATATTATGGGAAATAATATATTTTACTCCTATTATTCCTTATTAGGGGACCTTTATTATTCAATCCTGTAGGACAATGTACAGGACATAGGTGGTTCCAGTTTCACAGAAAGAGGGAGGGCAGATCATAGAGTCAGTGGAGAGAAAATACCTCCTTGGTAAATGCTATTTACCCTGACATGATTATTGAATTTTAAGGAATGTGTTTGCACACACGTATGGCGCCAGTTTACTACTGCTGCTGTTTTCTCAAAGTCCAGAACTGTATGTATTCATGGGGAGGAATCCTGAAGACAGGCTGCTCTGCTAGTCACATGTGCAGTGCAAGTCACAACAAAAGCACAGGAAAAAGGTGAGAGGAGAAAAAACTTCTGGGGTATGTATAGGAGGTCTTCATAACTTTGTACTTATCTTTAGCTGGAGAGTTTGTTCACTCTTTCTACCAAGGACTGTTCATTCTGCCAGTAGATAGTTTGTGATTATCTGTGCAGAGCATATGATATTTAGGAGCATGAAATGTAAAATATTCTTTCTGTAGATGAGACACATTCTAACTCTGGCAGCAGAAACAGAACTCTTTAATTACCAACCATCATAGACTCTGGAGGTTTAAGTTTTTTTCTTTTTTTTCTTCTTAAAGTTTTTATTCATTTTACATAGCAACCACAGTTCTCCCTCCCAGGCCTCCCTCACCACACTCCACCCCAGCTAACCCCCTATCTATTCGTTCAAAAGGGTAAAGCCCTTGCGTAGTCAACACATCCTGGTACATTAAGTTGAAGCAGGAACAAACCCCTCTCCTCGGCATCAAGGCTGAGCCTTGATAGCACCTTTTCATTGCTCATTTTCCTCACTAGGATAAAGGTGTGTTTTGTTCATGTCTCTGTGTTCAGAGGCTAGATTGGTTTTGATGTGGTATTCAGAGTCCAATTGCGGCTACAAGTGAAAAAATCAATTGAGTTAATCGGTGAAAACCATTTATTTGTATCATTATTTTAATTGACAACTGAAGCTTCTCTTAAAATATGTAGATAGTGTGTTGAGGCAATTTTAGAGGAGTAAAACAGATTCTAAAATGAACTGGATAAAGAATTTCGGGGTTGAAGTTAAGGATACGTGGATTAAAAAAAAGACTTTTTTAAATAAAAAAATATATGATGTGTTTTGGGAAACTGTCAACTTTAAAGGATCCTAACCTAAGTAACCAGAGATAACCCGAAGAACTTAGTTCCGCAGTCTGAGTCAGTCTGCTCTATCCTTTAGCTTCTGTGTTCATTCTCAACTGAGTCCTAGTAGAGAGTCCAAAACCCCAGTAGGTGCAAATGTTCCCCAGAAGATTAGAAACTCGAGGAATTCAGTGTTCTTCGCTTTGTCCTTACATTGTGCCCTTGCCAGTTTGTGTTTACGTCAGTCATAATTTCCGAGGACTCAGAGTTCTGGCAACGACCCGCCTCAGTGCAGACTTCACCTCATTATTCCTTAAGCTGTAGATGATGGGGTTTAACATGGGAGTGACAACTGTATACGAGAGTGACACCATTTTCTTGTGCTCAGGGGAGGTGTTTGAGCGTGGCCTGAAGTACATGAGGATGGCAGTGCTGTAGAAGAGGGAGACCACCAGGAGATGGGAGGAGCAAGTGGAGAAGGCCTTGCGTTTCCCCTCCGTTGAGGGCATCATGAAGATGGTGGAGAGGATGCGGACATAGGAACCCAGGATCAACAGGAAAGGCAAGAGGATGAATAGAACAGTGGCTGTAAGAGCCTCCAGCTCAAACAGCGAAGTATCAGCACAGACCAGGGCTATGACCGGGGGACTGTCGCAGAAGAAGTGGTTCACCCTGTTGGGGCCACAGAAAGGGAAGCTGAAAATCCATGTGGTTTGTACAGTGGCCACTGGGAACCCTGCGAACCAAGAGGCTGCTGCCAGCTGGGCACAGGACTTGCGGCTCATAATTACTGGGTAGCGCAAGGGATCACAGATTGCCACGTAGCGGTCATATGCCATTGTGGCCAGGAGGCAGCACTCAGCAGCCCCAAAAAAGAAGAAAAAATACATCTGAGCGGCACAGCCAGAAAAGGCGATAGTTTTGTCTCGGAGGATCAAAGTACTCAACATTTTGGGAACAATGACCAAGTTGAAGCCTATTTCTAGGAAGGATAAGTTTCTGAGAAAGAAGTACATCGGACTTTGCAGGGCAGAGTCAGCTGTAGTAACCAGGATGATTAGGACATTTCCCATGAGTGTGACTAGGTATATGATCAAAAACAACAGAAACAGTAGAGCCTGTAGCTCATAGGACAACGTTGAGAAGCTCACAAGAATGAATTCCCTGACAGTTGTCCAGTTTCCCCAGGGCATTCTTCTGCACATTGGGCAGTCAAAATTCAGGAAGGTGGAAAAAACTTCCACATATTATTTTATAAACTTATTGTACTCCAAATAGGGAACCTCCTTTGGCTCTAGACTCTACATTTGTTGTGATTGTTGGATGTCAAGCATTGGTCTTCTCCAAAATGTGTAAAATAATTTTGACTATTAAGTTTAGAGTTGTTTTTGAAGAATCCTATTTTTTCCCAATTAAGCTGAGATTCACTTTTTCACTCTATGTATTTATTTATACTTGTCCAACTTTTATCTGTTCTGAAGAGAATGTCTGAAGGCACAACTCCACTGACCCTCCTCCTTAGCACTCTCAATAGTCAATGGTGCTCAGAGAGACCGGGGAAGTGATTTGAAGTCTGGTTGCACAATGGAAGAGGATGAGGTCTGATTGGGTATGTTTTGTATAACAAATGGCCAGAAAAGGAAAAAAAAAACCCAAGAAACAGACAGGATATTTGGTTCCTGAATAATAGTCCAAAAGAGGTACCAATATATCAAGATCTTCAATACTGAGAAAGATTTAACACTTGTGCAGGAAGCCACACTTCTACACTCATCAGGGCTGACAACACAGAAGTGGATGCATATGCATCTTAGGGAGGAAGAACTCTCCAGAAAGTTGTGCAGGAGCAAAGAGAACAGAGTTGAGATAACATCAGACTCACAG
Organism: Phyllotis vaccarum; assembly: GCA_033318265.1. Classification (NCBI taxonomy): domain Eukaryota; kingdom Metazoa; phylum Chordata; class Mammalia; order Rodentia; family Cricetidae; genus Phyllotis; species Phyllotis vaccarum. Next base: position 12,802,339 of record JARWLC010000019.1, read on the forward strand.
GAGAATCTTGAGGAGGTGTTCTTGAGAAGCCTTCATAACTTCTCCTTTTGGTTAAATTGTGTTTGGCTCAAGGTATTTAATGATCCCACGTCACACGTTAATAAAGTCCACCTAAAGCATCCAGATGTCACTGATAAGAAAGACTTTCCATGAGAAAGAAATTGAAAATTTTGTTAACAACCTAGTTTCAAAACTGTGAACCTCAAATTATTTTTGATGATTATAATCTTAGATGAAGGAATAAAATTAAGATACAGATGTGCTGTATATGCCCAGTAAAACCTAGCCATGAGGATTATGACAATAACTGCTTACCAGGATAAAAATAAAATCTATCCAATTTATTGCACAATCACTGTGTTACCCCTCCTGTTAAATTTCTAGGACAAAAGAAGAATGACTATTTGATAAATACAAATTCGGCTCTGTGTTGTAGTCACTGATGGTCATAATTTGACTGGATCAAAAACCTCTGCTCATACAGAAACTGCCTTCACCATAATTAGACATGTTGTCAGCAAATTTTGCTGATGGAATGTGTGTTGTGTGGGTGGGGAGTGAGAAGAATAATGCTACAGGAGAAAGTTGTGGGTGAACAAGATATTGGGCTCTAGAGAGCGCTTTGCTGCCACAAAGAAGACACTCAAGTCCTGTGCAGTTTCAAGAGTCAGTGAAAGGATGCACGGAAAGGAAATTACAAGGAAGGGAAGGCTTAATCTTTCTAATAGTTTGTGTTTGTTTAAAAATACTCAACCTCTATGTGGATCTTCATGTATATATTTCTTGTGCCTTAAATTTTATTTTATTATTATCCCTTAGAATCCTGTTTGTTTTCTTACTTAATTTTTTAAGCGGACGGTGTTTTGAGACAAGGTTTTTCTGTGTAACAGCTCTGGCTGTTCTAGAACTCACTTTGTAGAGCAGGCTGGCCACAAACTCACAGAGATTCTTCTGCCTTTGCCTTCCAAGTGCTGAGATTAAAGGCATATGTCACTACTGCCTGGCTTGCCTGATTGTTTTCTGATGAGAGTCAGAAAGGGGTAGATCTCGATGGGAGGGATGGCGTGTGTGTCTGTGTGTGTATGTGTGCAAATTGGGTAAGGGTAGATGGAGAGGAAACTGTAATCATGATATATTGTATGACAAAATATCTATTTTCAATAAAAGACAAACAGCAAAATCTATAATATAAAGAAATTTTTGATATTTGTTTACATAGAACATTTAGGAAGTGTTAACTGCAGTTTTTAAAACTTCATTAAAGATTCATCAAATTTTGTAAAAACAATGTTGAATAATTTAAACATATTTCAGTCTAGTATAACCCTGGTCAGTGACAGTTGGAACTACTGTAAGCACGGTTTGCTTTGGAAACTTTCTCAAGACAGATAGCAGAATGACTCCAGTTAGATACTGGAGTACAAGTGACAAGGGAGCAGGAAGAAGATGGCATCACAAATGAGCACTTAAAAATGTGAGGGAATCTTTACAAGACTACTAATGGCGTCTGACTTTCCAGCAAGGGTAGACAGCTCTTTACCGCCCAGGTCTAGAAATGCTTGAGTTGAATGAGGATTTAGATGTAATGAAAGGCAAGGTCTTAGAGCTATCTTTACACAACTTTACTTTTCTCCTGACCTTTAAAATGTCTCCTGGTGCTTCTTCCTAAGGCCTCAAGGTTGCAAGACACACACAGACAAAAATCTGACTTAAGACTCTTCATCTGCCTTCACCCTTACAGTTGTAATTATGTACTGACCTTCATTTACCTCTTACCAACCTTCTTTATATCTCTTCCTTTTCCCCCATGTCTGTCACCTTTCACTTCTATTTTAGATTCTCTGTTTTCCTCACTATGCAGAGAAAGGTCAGCAGAGAAGTCACTGGGTAGATTTTGAACATGGTTTTCCTGTAGCTGAGGTCTTTTGTGAGGATGTTACTAGTGCAGGAGAACATTGAGAACACACCTCTTGTTACTTGTGGACACACAGAGAGAGCACTGTAGTGGTAAGTGAGAGAAGTGAGGATCTTAGTTGAGGCTGCTGACTTAGTGACATTTTTCTGTCTACAGTGCCCATTTTCAGGACTAACAACTTAGAGATTCTGTGTTTTGTTAAAAACAGAACTAGATATGTTAAAAATGCCTAGCAAAATTTCCCCATAATTAATGATTTCACTCCACATAGTTTTTTATTGTTGACTACTCCATTGTTGTAAGTGTATATCAGAGTTCTGTGGACAGATAACTTTTGAACAACCATACAAATGGACATTGACATAACTTCTGATCTATGCCTCACCTACTTGACAGGCTGATGGCAAAGGGCCAAGTGAAATAATCTATATATAAACAAACACCTTAAACATTTTAAAGCACATTACACACATTCATATTGTTTCACATAATTTCTCAAGATTTATTCTTTATCAAGTTCTATAAAATTCTAGGTGTTTTGCATGAGACTCTAATCTGTCTTCCTGTCTCTTATAAATTTGTCAAAGAAGAAAGATATTTTTGGTGGTAATCCATCCCTTTATAAAAGGTTTTAAGTCTGCTGCAATCCCTCACCCTTTACTCACCTCCTTTGACTGATAATTTGTCACTGTAAATTCTGGAAAAACTTTCCTCTGTAACAGTCACTATGGAGCAGTCTCAGGCTATTGGAGAAAGAATCACTCTTGGAGAATCCTAAATTGTGGCTTTGACTGTGCCTGTCATTCCAGATAAGCACCAGGTTGTTCTGAGTTAGTCAGTCCAGTGACACTCTGGGCTAGGCTTGTCTCCATCCCATTTGCTGGTGGACTCTGTGTTGTGCCATTGTCAAGGTCTACAAGATGCTTTGTTTCAGGGCTGCCAATCAGCCCAGGTAAATCTTGCAGAGTGGCTGGGTCAGGACTTGTAAACAGGCTCTGAGCAGTGTGGTACTTATCACTCCAGAGATGCTCTGCACTGGGCCTATGTTCGCCACTCTAGAGGATTCCAGCCTGAGTCTCAAGACTATTTCATTCCTTGCTGTTTATCATAATCAAGTGATTTTTTTCTCAGTGCTTCCTCTTCTTCAGGTAATGCCAATGATTTACTTCCAAACAGATATGAGTTTGGGTCAATAACCAATTACAAAACTTCATGATGAACCCACAACTCTATAACTGAGTGTAGGTTTTTATATTTTACCTGAGCTCTACCTTTTCCTACAATTCATTGTAAAGCTACAAGAGAAAAGATAAAAACTCAGTGGCCTGCCTACACTTGAAGGCTTATAGGCCAGATAAATTAGGAGAGTGTCAGCATTGTTTACATTTCTTCACTTCTGATAGTTTTCTGGGTGGTTTTAAGCTTGAATGAGGAGAAGTCTTCAGGCTTGGAGCCTAGAATTCATTACTCACTGTCTAACCCAGGTGCAGAATGTTAATGACAGTTATAAACAGTCAGAAATGCTACTAGTCCTCTAACAATTCCAAATTCTAACTCTTCTGAAGAAATAATTGAAGTTAATAAAGGAGAAAACCCAATTTCCACCCTGAATTAAGAAGTTATAAACAATTCATACATACAAGGGAAGGGAAAATCATGTTTTCCCAATGAAATCTCACTGTGCATTTCTACCACACTCCAGGGTAGTGCTCATGCCCAGAAGAAGTTGGCCAACATAAAACATTCTCCATTTTAATGCACTTCTTAAAACTTTATTTCTTACTGATTTTTAAAAAAAATTTTCTTTCTTTTTTAGATTCTCTTTTTTTTTTGAGATAGGGAACATGAAATGAGTAGGGTGGTGTGAAGAATCTGGGAAGAGTTGAGTGAGGGGACAGAATATGACCAGAATATAGTGCATGAAAAATTTTGTAATTTTTTTTTAATAATTAAAGTGAAATCAGTGTTTTGGGATGAAAGCCCCTGAGTCATAAGAGCTTTGTACAAAATGCTTAAATGGATGTTTGAACTTTTCTCAAAATACTTTTGGAGGTGTGTTTAGTTGTAAATTTTCACTGGGAGCATTAACCATATGACTTATTCCTTACTGTTTCGCTAGGTAGTGCCTGCCTCAATGATAATGTGGAAACAGTATGGCTGCCCAACTTCTCCCTGTCATTCTACCCCTCATCCTTTCCCCCAACACCAATCTCACTCTAGCATTTGCAAGAGGACCAGTCAAACATGGGTCCTTATAACCAAAGAAATGCAGAAAGTCCACTTTGAATGTCATTCATTGTTTATCAGATGTTTATTCCATAACAGGCACTAGGTATTCATTAGTGAATAGCCACTACTTAATGGAATAGAAAGTTTAGAAGGGAAAACCAACAAAGGAATCTTATAAAATATGAAACTACGACTGTGACAAACATTGACCAGGAGAAAATAAGACAGCAGCAAACACAGCACTAGCATTTTTCTTTTCACTAGACATAAACTATGAGCAGGAAGGAATGACGGGAAAATGTAGCATCTCATTGTGACTTGGCTGAAGACTTATTTGTGGATGAACAAGAAAGATGTTTGTAACAAATCAAGAGTCTATGTATTACCTTGGTCGCATCCACTGCAAAAGTCTCTGTACCTAAGCAGGAAATGAGGAAACAGCACTGCCAGTGCCCTGTGGAAGGGTTTGTGCGGTTCTGAATTCACCATGGAAATAAACATGGTATAAAAATAATTGATCGAGTAAGAAAACTATTTGGGTCTTCTTATGCAGTAAGTTGTATTACTGCAGGTGGGAAGTGTGCGTTGTTGGAAGATGAACTTGAGTATTTATACTTAATTTAAGTTATCATGGAGTATCCACAGAAAACTCACATTATGGGTAGCTGTTGAAGTGGGAGAAGTTACTGATCATTCTTTATTTTTTTAAAGGACTTTTATTTTGTGTTCTGGTTGAAAGCTTTGTGTGTGTGTGTGTGTGTGTGTGTGTGTGTGTGTGTGTGTTTGTGTGGGTATGTGGTATGTGTGGTGTGTGTGTGGTATGTGGTGTGTGTGTATGTGTGTTTGTGTGTATGTGTGATGTGTGTGTGGTGTGTGTGTTTGTACGTATGTGTGGTATGTGGTGTGTGCTGTGTGTGTGTGTTAGTGTGGTGTATTTGTGTGTTTGTGTGTGTGTGTTTGTGTGTATGTGGTGTGTGTGTATGTGTGGTATGTGTTTATGTGTGTGTGGTATGTGTGTATGTGTGGTGTGTATATGTGGTGTGTGTGTATGTGTGGTGTGTGTGTATGTGTGTGGTATGTGTGTATGTGTGTTTGTGTGTGTGTGGTGTGTGTTTGTGTGTGTGTGTGCTGTGTGCTGTGTGTGTGTTCTCCCCTCTCCTCATCTTCTCTTCTTCCTTCTTCCCTTCTCCTCTTTTTCTTTTCTGAACTCTTAGACATAGATGATGGGGATCCCTGAAGGGGTTATTTATTACAAACAGTACAACTGGTATGCTTCCTCTACAGGCCTCTTGGACTCTTTCTCTATTCTGGAGAATTCTATTCAAGCATATGAAGAAATATGATCATGGCCATCTCCCTTTCTCTCCTCCAACTCTCCCCATGTACCCCAATGTTCTCTTTCTAACTTATTTTTTTGATAACCCACTAAGTCCAGTTGGTGCTGTCTGTATGTGCATGGGGGTAGGCCATTCACCAGAGCATGGGAAATCTGCACTGGGAGCACAATCCAAAAAATAATGACTGTCCCTTCTCCCAGCAGCTATCTCTGCCAATACATCCTCATTAAGGGTTAGGACCTAGAGTGGGACTTCTCTGCCCATGTTGGAATATGACCATTTTAACCTTGTTCAGGTCTTGTCCAGGGAACCACATCTGCTATGAGTTTATTATTGCAATAGCCATGCCATGCCCAGGAGACATTTTACAGCATTCCACCTCATCCTCTAGCTTTTACATTCCTTATCTGTGTCAATTTTACAGACTCTCTGAATGCTTCCTTCTCAGTTTTTGGAAACTTTAATTATAAAAACTCAGGTAACAAACATATTAGTAATATGAAAATACACCACATCCTTAAACTTGGTAAAAGCTTTACTTTCAAACTATCAAATAAAGAAATGACATATCTATAAAATAAATGGCCATGAGGTTTAAAAGGAATACTAGGTTTAAAGAAAATCTGTTGGGGTCACCTAAGCTCTAATTAATGCTTTGATGAAAGTAGCACCATGACTGACAGGATATTAGTTCAACAAAGTGTAAGGACCTACATGTTAGACATGGTGCAGATAGAATCTCAGGACAGTCTTCCTGAGGAGAATTCAGTGGGAAGGAAATAGATGCTAGGGTTATTCAGGTATGTTCATGAGGATTATTGAGCTATTGTTCCTTGCTATATCCTAGTTAGCTTAGAAGAACTTACATTGCCTCTAGGGTATGAATAATGAAGCATGGAAATGAGGAGATTGATGTTGGTGAGGGAGTCAGGACTTTAGATTTGATAAATGGGGAGGTAGAATTACACAAAGGAAGAAGAAATGACTATGATTCAGGATGGGTTTCCCCCTCTTTTTCTACATATGATCTCATGTTAAAATTACTAGCCATTTTATAATGTTCGAAGTGTGTGTTACACGGGAGTAAAATAATCTTAGAATCTGTGGCACTGAACCTAATGAGTAAGTAAAGGGACATAAAGGCTTTTAAGATGCTGTTGTCCCCTGTAGCCTCTTGCTATCAGCTTTGATCAATTCCAGTGTTCTCTGATATTATTGTTGATGTTGTATCTCTTGGCTACATCTCCTTTGAGATGTTTTCAGACAAAGTTCCAGCAGAAAATTTCATATTCTGAAAACTGTAGAGGAAGGACCTGGTAACAAAGGTTCTATTTTTGGCAGAATTCTTCCAAGTTTCATGTGTGAGAGTGGTGAATTTACATGACATAATAACACTGTCAGCAAGTCCGTAAACATGGAAAACTTTGAATAAAGAAAAGAACCTCATTCTGAAGCATGCAGGTCTTGGTATGTTAAATGCTGGACCAAAGACAGACAGTTTCAAGTTTTATCTGCTTTGCCAAGTGGAATGATTGGATGACAAACATGTGCTCATTGAGAAGGTGAAAAGCACGGTCACTTTGGAAGGTTGGAGTGATCGGAGTACAGGAATGCCAGGACTAGGAAGAAGATCATCACAAGAAGTCCTAATACTTCTGACTTGTGTACGCTGTAACCACCAGGCAATCTCTTTTAAACTCGGGAAAGCCTTGTCTCATCTGTTCACAATACTCACATTTAACCTCATTGCGGTTCTCTGGACTCCTTTTTTTTTCCTTATTTGCCTAAGAGTCTAGGTAGATTTCAGAGTCAAGTTAATGATTATAAATAGAAACTAAATAAGAGAAATAAAGACGCATTTTTATGAGGTATAACTGGCATGTAAAGGGAACTTTGTATAGATGGCAATAATAAGTCTAAGCTACATTTGTGCTTTTTTTTCTCATTCTATTGAAATTTCCAAAAGCCATATTGGAAATCGGAATTCATCACAGTAAAGAAAAATAAGAGGTAAATATGAATCACAAATATATGCTCTCCAGTCAACTAATATTAGTGTTATCTTCTAATGTCTATAGGATAAAGTTTCTGAGGGTCAAAACCTTGTGGTAGGTCCGGCTGAGAGCATTCTTCACCTCATTGTTTCTCAGGCTGTAGATGATGGGGTTTAACAGAGGAGTCACAACAGTATAGGACAATGATAACAATTTCTTGCTTTCGGGGGAATTATTTGATTTAGGCCTAAAGTAAGTGAGGCTTAAAGACACATAGAAAAGAGATACAACGAGGAGATGTGAGGAGCAGGTGGAGAAGGCTTTGTACTTCCCTTTAGCTGATGGGATCTTGAGAATGGAAGCAGCAATGCGAGTGTAGGAACATAGGATCAGCAGACAAGGTATCATGACGACCAGAATGGTGCCAACAATGGCATAGACCTCAAACCGTGCTGTATCTGCACAGACCAGCCTGAGCACCGGAGGGCTGTCACAGAAGAAGTGGTTCACTTTATTGGTGGCACAGAACGGAAAGCTGAAGAGCCAAGTGGTCTGCACAGTGGCCACAGGGAATCCTGGAAACCAGGAGGCAGCAGCCAATTTGGCACGAGTCCCTTGGTCCATGATGACTGGGTAATGCAAAGGACTGCAGATGGCCACGTAGCGGTCATATGCCATGGTGGCCAGGAGAAAGCATTCAGCCACTCCAAAGAAGAAGAAGAAATACATCTGAATGGCACAGCCAAGGAAGGAGATGCTTGAGTCCTGGGCAATCAGGGTTCCCAACATTTTGGGCACAATGACCAGGTTGAAGCCAATTTCTATGAAGGACAAGTTTCTGAGGAAGAAGTACATTGGGCTTTGGAGCATGGGATCAGCCAAGGTTACCAGAATGATGAGGCTGTTTCCCAGCAGAGTGACCAGGTAGATGGCTAGAAAGGCCAGGAAGAGCAAGGCCTGTATTTCAGCAGACAAGGAAGAGAAGCTCAAGAGGACAAAGTCAGTTATTCTTGACCAGTTTCCCGCGGCCATGGGCATGAACATAAATATCACTTGTGCTCATAAAGACAGATTCTTGATTGTACAAATCAGAGTCTAGATTTCCATCCTCCAGACTACTAATTAGTTTCAGGGAAAGAGTCAAAACCAGCATATGTTGGAATGGGACAAATTCCTAGTGCTTAAGCTGAGACATGCCTGAGTGAGTCTCTGAAGTAGATTTGTCCCTTTTTGCACACACACCTGGGTTGGACAAGCATAGGCAGATCCCCTCATAAAAGGGGCATTGAAGGATACACTTTTGGAGACTGATGTCTCCAAATACACATGAGTTTTTGAGAAATATGTCCATTATTCATAATTTCAACCTCCTTCCACAAAGCAGGAGTTTGGTAAAACTCTAGAAAATAGAACTGTAATAGTACATAGGCAAACTAATGATTTTTTCTACCTTTCATGATTCTTGACTCTGACAGATGAGTGATGTGTTGATATCAATTGAGAATATTTTACGTGTCCCATCTCCCTGAAATTTCTGTTTCTTGTGTGATCACACTGACCTCAGATAAATGGTGGAAATGCAAAATAGGGATAGTTTTTTCTTCTGAGATATGGTCTCACTGTGTAGTCCAGATTGGCCTTAAATCCACAATCTTCCTGACTCTGCATCCACTTCCTTAGTGCTAGAAATAAAGGTGTGCATTACCACCTCTATAATGCAGCATTTTTTAACCCCAAGATATCTATTGAATTGTCAACCTATTCTGATTTCTACTAAATTATATTTTACAGAATTCTATTTTTACATGAGGACTTGTTCATTGATGCTTCAGAGAAACAATGTAATTCCTAAAAATAATTTTGATAAATAGGAAAAGATAATGGAGAGAATCCATATCATTAACATAAGCATGTTCGGAAGGTTCCCTAGATCTAGCTGGATCCTAGTTGTATTATTTGGTTCTAAATTTGTTGATTATCAACAAGATTTTCCCTTATCATCACTGTTGTAATTCAGAATATTGAATTCTAAAGGAAAAATGATGAGATAAAGTTGGAAAGTGAAATTTACTGAACTATACACAGAGAAGCAATTACAATAAAAATCTAAAAGAAAAACATTACTATCAATTAAAGATAGAAATTTAGATTCTGGGTGTAGTAGGTCATGCCTGTAATGTTTGAAAAGTATTTGGGAGGCTGATGGGCATGAGTCACAGGTCAATCTGGAACTCCTGTGAGTTCCAGGTTAGCCTGGGATAGAGTAACACATATATTAAAAATAAAACCAAACCAATAAAGCATTTAAAAAACACACCAAACCAACATTTATAATATAAGAAGTAAAAATAATCATGTTGCCTGGATAATTTACACTCATAGATTTTTTTCCCATGTTAATGAATTTAGATTCTATTTTGTTGATGAAGAATATTTCCAATATTCCCCCCCTGACTATTTGGGAGATAGAATGACATGCTCATATATGTCATTGTAGAAAGATTACTGATAATTGTGAGACCAGATGATATAGTGTGAATGAGAGAGAGAGAGAGAGAGAGAGAGAGAGAGAGAGAGAGAGAGAGAGAGAGAGAGAGAGAGAGAGAGAGAGAAGCTGTGTTCCCAGAAGCAAGGAGACCAGGCTATACGCTCACCTTCCTCATGAATGTTCACTACCAACTGATTCTGAAACAAGAGAAAAACTCAATGAGGAAGGCTGAAAGTTACTAATATCAAGGCTACCTTTAAAATTCCAAAGCACCTACAAAAACACAGAGAATTGTTATTACAAAATAATTATGGTTAAGCTGGCCAGCATATAGTGTTTTGAATTTCCCAATAGCTCTTATAAAATTCTTAAAGGATCAATAATGTAGCAGAAACTCTCAAGTAGAAACCTTCTTACTGGCACTGGAAGGCAAAGCCAGCTGTCGTAAAAATTATGATTTTAAAACACACACACACACACACACACAAGAATTCCGTATTTTATTTTGCTTAATTTATTGGGCAGAGGGTTTAAGAAAAATTCTGCTAAGTGGCTCAATTAGAAAAACAGTTAATGCAAAATAAATAAAGATAATCTTACAAATTACAATTTAGGGGTAAAAAGAAATAAAACTGCAAACCAACATCTATTTTTCAAGGAAATTATATCTTGTGGGTGTGGTCTTTTATTTAGTTTTTAAAGATAAAGTTTTTATCTTTGAGAAAAGTGATATTCTGGACTTCTCTGCCCCACTCCCTGCAACTGCTTGCAAAACTAAACTTACCTCAAGAGGTAGGATAAAAAATACAAAATGAAAGGTTGTATTTTAAATTAAAGGTCATATTTTACCAAATAGGAGCAAGTAGCATTGTAAAGGAACCCTTGTGATGAGGGGGACAATTAGATGTTTGGAAATATCATCATCATAACAGTTTGTTGTCATAATTGGTTATATCCTCCACAAATTTACCATATTTATACACATAAAATCATGAACATAATTTTATACTTAATTAAATAATCTATCAGATACAGACTATTAATAAGCTTTGAATGCATTTTAAAAGAGGTATTGTTCCATGGAACTCATTACTTTGAGTACTAAAACTTAATAGCAAGGCGATGGTAATAATGAAGGCATGATAAATGGTGATGTCTTACAATTAATTAATGAGAAAGTTTTGTTTAAGAAGATTGGAAATTTCTAAAAAAAAAAAAATAGCCACGTATTTGTTGATTAGAATCACAGAATCAGTTACAATATTTAAGTAGTATAACCAATAATAAGTTCATTCCATGTGTCTCCCTTCTTATGTATTTACCAATACCCATTATAATATGTAAAAATGTTAATGAGATCCACTGGCCTGCTGGAATAGGCTGAAGGAACCTCTAAGAGACGCTTCTCCAGTACTGAACTTACAGAATCAGAAGAAGCTGAAGCAGATGACAGAAACCTCTGGCTTTAGCTCTCCTCAGCTATGTTTCTTTTGTCCTTTCTGGTAGATGAAGGGCTTAGAACCTGGCTTTCCCCCAGGTGTTACTAGACATTCTTTTATTCCCAATGGGACCTGAATTTTCTTGGACCTATTGTCCTTTGAGGATGTGATGGAGTTCCAATACCAACCAGATAAACAGAAAGAAAACCAAACTCTAGTGGAGGAAACCATCATGATGATGTAAAAGCCTGCAGCTGAATGTCTTGAATGTGATCCTAGCTCAGGGACTCTGCTTGTGATGCTCAGCCGTGGCTGTTAATCTCTCTGAGCTTCAGATTCTATTTTGCTTAGAGATAATTTTCTCATTGTGTAGAAGTGATGCTTTGAGAAAATAACATGGCATATATTCATTAAAAGCAGGTAGCAGCTTTTAAATTTAATATTTATGTCAGATACTACCACAGATTAGGCATTTTACTGCCCATTCAATTCTAAAAGAAAGAAGTTATGGTTCCTGTGATTAGGTGACTTATGTTTTATTCATTTTCTTTGAGATGGGCTCTCATAATATCCAGGATGGCCTTGACGTCACTATATAGCTGAGGATGACTTTGAACTTATGATTTTGTCATGACTTAGCAAACACTGAGACCATGGTTGTGATCACACAATGCTCAATGTGTACAGTTCTGGGGGTTGAACCAGAGCTTTCTACATGCTATGTAAGCACACCACCAGGTGAGCCATATTTCCAGTCCAAAGATTAATCCATATTTGGTGGGATCTCCAGGTAGACTAGCAGTAAATAAGACTAAATGGCCTCTAGTAGTCAAGGGCGCAGGAAATAGAAAACTATAAGGGAAAAAGTTCCCAAATATATAGATCTTAATCTTAGACTTACCATTTTTAGTTATCTTGTTCTATGATAATTGTTCCCTAGGAAATTGTATAAAGAGGAGACATAAACCTTCATCCCTAATCGTTCAGGTGAAGAGGCTATTAAATTTTTAAGGAGCTAGTCAACAGTTCAAGACAAAAATAGAATGGAATTACACTTTTTAAGCAAGCTTGATTCACTTTATTTTTCTTGTATAAGAACCCTAAATTTTAGGTATAGTTGGAGTATAGATCCTATGCTCAAAGATTCTGGTGTAGGTTTTACCAGATGGTTGGCAAATTCCTGACAGGAAATCTTGGTGACCATGTTTCTGAAGATCAGGGTGGCTATAGTTCTTGAAGTTGGCATGAGAGTCTTGATGAAATTGTCCGTGTTGCAATACAACCTCTGGCTGAAGTGAGGAGTCCCCATTACCAGCCATTCTCAAATTTTGTGATGTCAGTGCCTTTAAGTTTTGGACAATGTTTATCTTCACAGAGCCACAGTGAATTGTCACCTTGTATCGGTCAGTTTGGTACTTGTTTACATTATTTCCTCATTAGCCTCTCTGCACAGGAACACTGAGAGCTCAGTTAAGGTGATGGTCTCTCACATGGAGGTGATGACATTCTTGAAACACATAATATTCAGTGTGACCCTTGTAACCTCCATAGGAACAGAAGCATTGAACCTGGTCTTTTGGTCAACATGATTCTATTTCTACATTGATGCAATCTTCAAATTCTCTTTCTGGAGGGAGAGTCACAAGAATAGTCAATACGTTCAGATTCCTTGATGGGTACAGAAGGCAGGAATTTGAGCTTCATGTTCTTTTCTGTGTGGGCAAACTTGATGATTGAGAGCCATTTATTGTCTTTGATATTGCCTCATACATTCTATGCTTGGCCAGAAATACACACTTACCGTGGCCCAGAAGGCCTTTGTAGAAGCCAAAATTCTTCCTGAATTATACTATACTTGTGTCATCTGCCATTTGGTGTTTACCAGGTTAGGCAGAATTAAATTATTTAATCTGAGGCTTTTAAAGTCATTTAAGTACAAAAAGCAAAAATCCTAGTTGTGATTTAAATGTCAATACCATATAAATACACCATTAAATTTCCAAATAATATAGAAACTATCTTAAATCCACCATTAGGAACATTTACAAATCATAAATTAATAACTGTAAACATATATTAATATGTTAAAATGAAGATGAAGACCCAGGTCTTAGTCACTGTTCTATTGTTGTGAAGAGATACAATGATCAGGGCAACTCTTATGAAAAGAAACATTTAACCTGGGGCTTGTTTCAAAGGATTTGTCTATTATCATCATGGTGGCACATTTGGCGCAGGAGCAGTAGCTGAGAACTACATCCTGACTCATAGGCATCAGTCAGAGAGAAAGCTAGTGTGGGCTTTTGAAACCTTAAAGCTGATCCCTACATTCCCTAGCAAACAGACTTCTATGAGAAAGACCATACCTCCTCTAACAAGGCCACACCTCCTAATCCTTCTAATTCTTTCAATCAGTTCCATTCCCTAGAGACTAAGCATTCAAATATATAAGCTTATGAGCTTATGAGGTCATCATTGTTTTACACTGTTGTCTTTGTAACAGTCTTGGCTGTCCTGGAACTCACTTTGTAGACCAGGCAGGCCTCAAACTCACTAACATCTGCCTGCCACTGCCTCCCAAGTGCTGGAATTAAAGACATCTTCTGGAATAAGGGTCATTCTTATTAAAGCCACTACAACTTGATATTCAGATTTATTTAATATCTTCTTTACATAAAAGAAATTAGTGTTCAGCTATTTTCATAATTGTGACATGTGACATGAGCTTAATACCTCTGATGTTTCAGAAAGCAAATGCTAAAAAATGCTAAAATTAAATATTACATATTTTATGTGAAAATAGGGGGCAGAAACTGGGTTTGGAAAAGTCTAAGCAAAGATAGAGGTAAAATAATGGAGGAGAAGAGAAGGTAGAAAATAGGGTTAACAAAATTAAGTCTAAATGAAATGTTGTAAGAAACACCATTACTTTGTACTCTTAGTTTTTTAAAAAAGATTATCAAATGAGGTACCATACATGGGTGGACAATATGGCTCCCAGAAGCCATAAGATATAAACAAAATCACTCAGGCCAGGAGTGAGATACCATCCTATGAGTTGTTGGTGAGGGAGGCCCCAGAGTCACCCCAAACAATTTGGACTATCGATAATGTTCCTGGTTGCTCACTATAATTAGACAGGTTAGGGTTTCTGTTGCTGTGAAGAGACATCATGACCATAAAAACTCTTATATGGAAAACTTTTAATTGAGGTGACTTGCTTACAGTTTCAGAGGTTCAGTTCATTATCATTATGGCAGGGCATGGTGGGAGGCAGGCAGCCATGATACAGGTTCTACGTCTGGTCTCGATCAGAAGGCAACTATAAGTGGTCTCAATGTCGCATTGAGGGAAGCTTGAGGAAAACAGAAGACTTCTGTCACCCATTGTTAGCCATCGATTTACATAGACCTGAGGAAGCTTAAAAAGATTCTAAAACAGAGCCACACTCGGCTTCCTAGTCTCACAGTCTCCTTCCAGCAGCAATGCAGAATCATCTTCCTAAAACAGACTGCAAGATGGAGCTAACCTCTGAGTAATTATTTCATGTGTCTGTGGGATCATGGGTGGGAGACATTTGTCAGACCAACAATATTTTGTGGAGCTGCTGTAGGAAGTGTTATGTAAGCAGTTTTTACAATCTATCATGCACTACTACATCAGTGACATCTTATTGGCTGATTTAGATTAGACACCATAGAAAGAATGTTTGAAGAAGTAAAACAAAATTTGCTATGCTGGGGATTACAAATTTCTCATAAAAAATACAAAGTGGAGATTTTATTAATTATTTAGGATAGAAAACAGGTCTATAAAAAAACTAAACCCCAAAAATTGCAAATTAGAAAAGATCAATTATGGACTTTTATTGCATTTAAAAGATTTTGCTAGGAGACATTTTCAATTTATGGGAAACTATTTGGGGAAAAGACCATGAAAAAGTAATTTGTTCAAAATTTTAGATAGTGACAAGAACTTAAATAGTACATGAGAATGGAGAAGGAATTGGCTTTGGTGGAAAAAACTTAGAAGATGCACACATGGATCTTAATTTTATTATTCTGGTTATTTTACCCTCTAAGCAGTCTCCTACAGGAATTTTAATTCAAAGGAAAAATAATATTTCTACCACATAAACAGTAAGAAATTAAAGACATGTATGGAAAAGCATTTCTAATTTGATTTTAAAAGGAAAATTAAGACTTTGACAATTGACAGAAATGGACCCAGTAGAAATTGTAATACGTTTAACTACTGATGAAATTACCAGTTATGGGAAGAAAGTGAACCTTGGCAAAGAGCCTGCAGTAATTTTTTTTTTTTTGAGAAATTAACAACAAATATCCCAAAGCCAATGAATTCAATTTATAAAGAGAACTAACTAGATTCTTCCTTGTATTTTACAGGAACACCAATTTCCGGAGTCTTTACATTTTATGCTAATGCAAATAAATCAGGAACGGTGGGTTACAAATAAAAAAAATTAAGTGGTTCAAAGCCTTATAATTCTGTCCTAAAGTCAGATTTATACACTATTCTTATGCTATTAATTGATTTTAAGAGAACCTCTTACCATAGTTACTGACTCTGAGTATGCAGAAAGAGCTGTTTTACACATTACAATTACTAACTTTATTCCTGATGTATCAGAACTAACTCAGTTATTTATCCTGTTATAAGAAAAAAAATCAGAAATAGGAATCATTCCTTTTATATACCACACATCCAATCCCATGCCCTCTAGCACAAGATAATGATGGAATTGACAAATTATTAATAGGAAATGTGCTAGAGGCCTCAGAGTTTTATAAGCATACCATGCCAATAGCAAAAGTTTAAAAAGGACTTCCCCAAAGCTTGGTAATAAGCCAGAGAAACTGTAAAAAAAAAGTCCTACCTGTTTCTTCCATAACAGACTTTATTACTAGTAGGAAGTAATACTAAAGGTATACATAGAAATTAAACTTGGCAGGTGGATATATATTTTACAGAATTTGGAATATAAATATGTACCCCATACAATAAATATATTTTCAAGATTTCCATGGGAAACTGCTTTGAGCTTAGACTAAGCTGATTCTATAAGCACACATTTGTTATAAGTCATGGCCATTATGTGAATACTTGTACAAATTAAAACTGATAGTATTTTAGCATATGTCTCTAGTGAAATAAGAGGGTTTTTTTTTGTTTTTGCTCTTTACAATATAAAGCACACCACAGGTATATCACACAATCCTACAGGACAAGCAGTCATAGAAAGATCAAGTTGAACTGTAAAGAATATGCTAAGTAAATAGAAAAGCTTTATTAGATTAATTAGAAATAGATTAATTAATGCTTTATTAACTTTCAATTTTCTCAGTGCTAATGAGAAATGAACAGTATCCACAGAAAGACATTGTGCTATAGCAAAAGCTACTGAACTAAATCAGCCTATCTACTTTAAAGATGTGTTGACTTCAGAATGGAAACCAGGGTATGTGCTACATTGGGGAAGGGAGTTTCACTTTTGTTTCTGCAGAAGAAAAGCTATGGATATTATCAAAATTAAAAAAATATTCAATTCAAATAGGAGAAACCTCTTGATAAGGGGAAATGATGGTTCATCCACTGATGTGACAATTCTATAAAATGTAAGAAAAACTCGCCCAAAAAGGGTCAGGGCAGGGTTCTGTTTTTGTCTTTACAGAAATAAAAATACACATTTGTTCAGGCATTTAGCTATTTCTATCATTTCTCACATGTTTTAGAAGTTGCTGACTTGTACTCCTGGTTACTCAGTTAATAGATTTCCTTTTTGGGTCAGTCACTGATCGAGTTAAAAAATAGATAGTTATAGTTTTCCTTGTTAACAAATTAGGAAAAGAAACTCACTAAAGAGGTGCATAGTGTACAAGTTTGAGAGACATAGAAAGAATTTTTAGTTGATAATATAAGTTAGTTAGAAAGTGAATTAGGTACAATCCTTTGATAGGATAAATAATGAAATATTTCCTCTCTATTTGCCATTTGTTGATGGGCTAGACATTGTTGATATAATTATTGCCCATATATATTACATATAATTATTGTACTTATTGTATATAATTTTTTTATATTAGTTATAACCTTTTATATTTTTGACAAAAGGGAAAAATGTCGTGTACTATAAGCAAATAAAGATTGCCTGAACATAAGAGGGCTGAGTCAGCCACAGAGTTATCAATGTCAGTCAGTAGTGGCACATATTTTTAAGTTTAGCATGAAGACAGAGATGTATCTGGATCTCTGTGTCCTACTAGTGACACTCCTTCTGGAGGCCACTTTCTTTCAAACCACTACAGACAGTAACATCTTATTGCTGAAGACACTTCACACTTTGATTACAAATCATAGATAAATCAAATTGGAACTTCACTGGAATCTTTTACCTGGCTAGCACATTTCGATAGTGCTGTAAAGTGCTGTTCAGGCACTGGAAAATGAAGTTCATGCTACAGTATTCATCTACCAGGTAAGACTGCACACTGATGGAACACTAGCATAATTGTCATGGGAGTAAGCAACCCTAGACTGCTTGGATTTGAGTCCCCAAACATATAAGAATTTGTGCTTGGTACTATAAATCTAGTTTAAAGAAATAAGTCTGGGGAAAAGACCTACAGGCTTAATGGGGATATCAACTAAGATTGTTTTCCTAAGTGGGCATGTGAAATTGCTTTCAAAATGTTTATTTTATTTTAATTTTTTATGTGTATGAGTGTTATTCCTGCAAGTAGATCGATATTATGTGCATGTCATCCTTGGAGGACAGGGAGGGCACCAGATTCCCTGGATCTGGAGTTACAGACAGTTGTGACACACTGTGTGGGGGCTGGGAACAGAACCTTGGTCTCCTGAAAGAACAGCATATACCTTTAACTGATGAACCACTTTTCCAGTTCTTCTGCTTATGTTTATATACTACTGTTCTCATCTGTTGCCAGATAAGCTTCTTTTTTCAGAAGACAGAAATTCATACAGAGACCTGTATGTATTGAAGTACTAAGGATACATACTTATCCCTAGATGTGACATCTATATCACCCCTCCCATTAAGGCTAAGTGAACATTGTGGAAAGTGGAGTAGAAAAAATATAATAGCGAGAGGATGTAGCACTCTTGTGCTGTGAAATGCTGTCTTCTCATTATAACATGGACACAACATTCATGAACTTAGAATCTGATATTATATGATATGTGCACATGA
Organism: Phyllotis vaccarum; assembly: GCA_033318265.1. Lineage (NCBI taxonomy): Eukaryota > Metazoa > Chordata > Mammalia > Rodentia > Cricetidae > Phyllotis > Phyllotis vaccarum. The sequence goes on from JARWLC010000019.1 coordinate 12,820,972, forward strand.
TTGAGCCTCTCAACATTTCAGAAGAGGTGGTAGGGGGCTTTTCAGGCTATATCCAAGATTAATTATAGGATAGTAATAGCTGCTGGAGGAATGGGGAATAATTTTTCCTGCACTGTAGCCACTGGCAACTTGCCCATTTTCCCATAATTAACCTTGTGGATGATTAAAAAAGTAGAAAGAGACTTATTAGGAAGAAGATGGCATCTAGAAGGAGTGAGAGGAAGCTTGTATTTGGAATTTTCTATGAGCTGCCAACCAGCTCCAAATAAAGACACTGAGACTTATTAATTACGAATCTTAGCCTTAGCTTAGGCTTGTCACACTAGCTACTTCTAACTTAATTTAACCCGTTTCTATTTATCTACATTTTGCCTTGGGGCTTTGTACCTTTCATTCTGTATGTCTACTCCTGCTTCCTCTTTGGCTGGCCACTGGCAACTCTTTTTCTTTTTCTTTTTTTCTCCCCAATCTAAATTCCTCATCCTACTTACTCTCCCTGCCTGGAAGTCCAGCCTATACCTCCTTCCTCACTATTGGACATTCCATTTTTTATTAGACCAATCTGGTGCTTTGGGCAGTTAAAAGAGCAACACATTTTTACATAATTAAATACACACAATACATATTTACCAAGATTCCACAACACATGAGAAACACAACACATCTTTTCATAGTTAAACAAATATATCACAGCAGAAGCTAAGCAGAGGGAACAAAGATTTGCTGAATATGATCAAAATCTATTATATTCATGCATGCAATTATCAAGAAATTAATAACTTTTAAAATATTAAACATAAAAGGAAAGAAAAAAGAGGCCATTATTGGGTCATATCAAAGAGGCATAGATGCCAGATGCCCAAAAGTTTTGAAAAATAGCATTTTAAAGAGATTTATCATTACTATTTATAAGTGTTTTTGTTTAAGTGTGTGTGTATGCATTTGTAAATAAGCCCAGGTTCTGATGAAGGCCAAAGGAATTAGATACCCTAGAACAGCTGTGAGATGCCCAATGTCAGTGCTGGGAAATGAATGTGGGTCCCCTAGAACAGCAAGTGCTTTTACCCACCGAGCCACCTCTTCATCCCTAAGAGGCTTTTGATGGTCAAAGCTGTAACTATGTTTAAAAAAAATCAAAATAGTAATACATCATTATAAAGGCTAAAAGTGTATGAGTGCATATTGATGCAGATACATAATTGGGTAAGGAAATAATACAATGAAAAGAACCAGCATATTTCTTTTGCAGAAAGATTCCAAAGAATTTATGTTGACACAAGTGTTAGAATATAATGCCTCACATTTTTGGTTTATCGTGTGTGTGTGTGTGTGTGTGTGTGTGTGTGTGTGTGTGTGTGTATGTGATTTGCATGTGTGTAGTGTGTGTAGATGTATCGCACCGGGATGCATGTAAGGAGATCAGAGGACAACCTCAGGTGTTGGAATTTGCATTTTGCATTCTTTGAGGAAAAGTCTCCTTATTCTATGCATGTATGACAGGCAAACTGATCTTCTAGCCTCCAGGATTCTCCTGTGTCCCACTTAACATTTCACAGTAGAAGACTACAGATAACTCACTGTTCCATGTGCTACATGGGTTCTGATTGGAACTCATGGCTTTTTGCTTGTGTGGCAAGAAGTTTGCCTAGCCACCCTTTCAGCCAAATTTCCCACCTCTTTACTGGAGTCTCAGAATAGTGACTTTTCCCATAGACAGTACAGTATGAACACGCATATGCATGTGACTTTATAGCAACAGACATCTGATAAACACTGCTCCCACTGGGTGATCAACATCCCTAAGATGTGGATAAGGTATCCTTGATGGATGTGATAACAATGATACTTTAATCTTATAAGTCTTTTCAAAGTCCTAAGTCATAAACCCAGTCTTCTTATGTGAAAGATGGCAAAAAAAAAGAATCCTGGACATGGATATATTTCAAAATACTTTCCTGGAATTCCATAAAAAGTCTGAGAAACAGGCACAGCCAAGAAAAGCCTATTAGAGACACAGTGGCTTCATGTGAAGGGGTATCCTAGGTGTGATCCTGGAATAAAAAAAGTGATGTGAAAGCTAAGGATACAGGACTAAATTGTAACTTTAGTTAACATTGGTGTGAACAGCAGGGGCATTAGGGTTGATAGATTTTATTGTGCCTTTGTGGAAAGTCTAAAACTTAAAATCTATCTTAAGTCTTCATTTTTCAAATATCAAGAAAACAGGTCAGGTATTTGGTTCAGTGGGCAAAATCATGTTCTGGGGAAGCCTTATGATCCAAACTCAATCTCTAGAAACCATGGAAAAGTGGATGGATAGAAATATTCACCTTTATAAAATTGTCCTTTGACCTTGATATGCATGACATGGTATTCACAAGCTCCCAACACACACCACACTCTCAGAGCAACAGCAATAAATAAAAATGTAAAGGGTCAAGATGAAGAACCACATAGACATAGCTGCAGCACAACTGCATATATTTTATAAAAAGAAAACAACTAATACATAAACAAAACATATTACTAGGAAATCTCAAAAAAGAATCTATAAGGAGAGTCTTCGAAAAAGAAGCATAAAGTGTTTATAAAGAAATCTACTTTAGACAAAGATTTTTATATTTAAATATGTGTTTATGTGAATGTATGAGTGTAGTATTAATAGTGAATGAAAGGAAGTATCATATCCTTTGGAGTTGGAGTTACACTAGATTTAGTGTTAGAAATAAAGAATCAGTGGTAAGCTGCCTTCAGTGTGTCCTATGCATCTATGAAATACAGCACTATGTAATTAATGCTTATTATCCATTCATAAAAGATATTTGAAGAAAGATATATAAAGAAAGATGAGCTTTGATTTGTTGAGTGCAACTTCAGTCATAGAAATAAAAAACAGATGAATCTTAAATATGTCAGAGTCATCTAGGGATAGGGTAGGCAGGATAAAAGGAAGGGTCTGTAGACAGAAAAGTTGAGAAAAGACACAAAAAGGGTGATATAATACACTTGCTGCTGAAAAATTACTCTGTTTCAAGTAGTGTTATTTTATTTTAGGTTTCATGACGTCAGAGAAATAGTTCTTTTAATATATTAATAATTTATATTTTGTATTTAATAGCTTTTTTTCATCCTTCTGACACACCTAAGGACTTTGACATCCTGTATCAGGCACAGTTAGATTTTTTTCTCCTCCCTGGTAATTTTGCATATTAAAGCAGAATAAGCTATATTGAAAAGAACGCCATATTTGAGGGAGGTATTTATGGATCTCAGTCCCGGCTCTGGCATTTATTACATTGTCCTCTTCTGTACGTTCTATCCATCCTTGTGAGGGACATTACACAGAGTTAGCCCGTTTTTAGCATCAATGACAAGTTAGTGCCTTTAACCAATACTCCTCCCTTGGAAAAGGAAGAGATTTGATAAATCACTTATGCTGCAATTGTGGCACGACAATAATTGCTCATTAATTAGTAGGCTCTACCACTGATCCTTATAGGAAGTACAAGCCAATGCCTAGATTTTTCTCCGTAGGGATGACTCATTGCAACCCTGGCAACGGATGGGATGTCTAAGGGATAAACACAGAGAGGAAAGAAGGCTGGTGGATCCTTAGAATACACTCTAAAAGAAGTCAGGAAACAAAACATCCGTACTTGGATATGAAGGTAAAACAGTAAGAGCATCCATATGTATGGAAGACAAGATATAAAATGGATTCAAGAGCAATATCCTATTTCCACAGCATCCCAGGAAGTCTGAAGAGCATCTGACTTCCTCAAGTGTCTCTATAGACCAAGAGCTGCTGCAAGCTTGATATCCCTGGGCTCTGTTGCCCCTTCATCCCACAAAGGCCCTGGCCCCTCCAGGTCTGTAATTTCAAAATTGGAAGCTGCAAGGACCCTAGAGGTGCAACAGTAAAAGCCTGGGAGTCTGCCAAGGAAGTTCTTTCTTTTCACACCGATGCAGCTACTCTTTGGCTGAGCTCTGTTGTCACTGACTTCTGTTCTCAATTCCCTTAGCCTCTGGGGCTTCAGACTAGTCAATTTACTAATGAGCGTTCACTGTCTGTGACCTCATTAAAAAGTTATTAATGAGGCACTCTGCTACACAGAGAGCGCCTAGGACGGAGGCTCTCAGTGGCCTACAATGAGGCCTGGGGGAACCTTAGGAGATAGTATCAGATCTGGAGCGGGTAATGGCGCAGACAGCACAGCCACACGTCCTGATGAGATTATTTGGCAAGAGGCCACCTCTGAATCACAGGGCTGTCTGCAGGCTAATGGAATGGCAGCTATCCAGAGCAGTGGTGGATTCCCTTTGGGTGCTTGACTTTGTGTTGTACCAACTCGGGTAACTTCTACTGATGAGAGACTTCAGGTTCTAAGATTCAGAAGCAACTCTCCTTCAGTTATTTTGCTCCATTACAAAACTCTTCTTATTGAGCAGTCTTATAGGAAATTTACCCTTGTTATCTATGCGTTTTGTGACTGCCAAGGTGGAATTTTAAAATATACAGATCTAATTATTTCTTTGTCCTAACGTCCTAAATTTGATTTATTATATAATTATATAATTCACGAAATTGTGTTCAAACCAGTTAAGATAGGATTCCTTAAATTTCTGTTTTCTTGCTACCTCTATTTCGTTGTCACCATCAAGGCTTCTACTTCAGGCTATGATTTCTATAATTTTTACTGCCCTACTAATTGAAACACCGTGTCATCGTGTCACCATAATGACTTACTTTTATTGAAATTACAATGTGCTTAGGATTATCCTTTACTGATTTCTACATGTTGCCTCGAGAATTCTCCCAATCAAGCTGTTAAAGCTGTTCCATCCTTTGTGGAAGAAGAAACTACACAAGAAATTCTAAGCAAGTGGCCCAGCAACATGGAGCTGAGAAGCAACATGATCAGTATTAAAGCCTAGGCATTTAAGTTTCTGGATTCATGTTCTTAGGGCATGTGAAAACTATAGCTCATGACCTAAATTCAACCCTCCACCAGTCTTTATATTGTCTGTTAGAAAAGACTTATCATTCATAGATTAGCATAGTTAGTATAGTTGTAATGTCAATGTCACTAAAATCAAATTACAGTTCAATAAAGTTCCCATCACACTACCAGCGACATTCTTTGCAGAAATAAAGAAAACAATCGATGCAAACCACTTGCCAAAGACCTCAAATACCATAAGCAGTGCTGAGCAACAAAAAATAGGGTTGGGATAGAAAAAACATTTGATTTCAAAATCCATTGCCGAGTCATGGTAAGAAAACCAGCATAGTACTGGCATAAGAACACACACATACACAAGCAGACTTGAGGATCCAGGAGCAAACGATAACTGAAGGCCTCTGATTTTCAATAAAGGTTTAAAAGGAGGTTTACAAATGCCTATTGTGGAGAGAAGACATTGTCTTATCCCATGTAGAAAAATTTAACTAGATTCCTCTCCTACCCTATAAAAGTCAACACTCTTAATGTAAACATCGGAAAGGACTAGAGAATAAACTGGAGAGAACACTCCAAAATACTGGCACAGCTTAGGAAGGAATAACAGAACCTGAAAGAGGAATTACATGGAATCCCAAAGCTTCTGGTGAACAAAGGAAACAGCATGAGAGAGTCCAGAAGACGGGAGACAATCTTTGACTAATATTTTTTTGTGTGGGGGGGAGGAGGTTAATATCCAAAAATAATAAAGAATCAAAACTGTTGACAGCTAAAGAAGCAATCATTCAATAAGTGGGCAAATGATGACCAGAGCTCACAAAAGAAGGACATGAAGGCAGAAGATAGGAAAAGTATTCACCATGTTTGCCATTAAGGAAATGCAGAAAGAGCGCTTGCTCCTGACAGGTCGACAGAAATAAAGTGTATATGGCAATGAGATTTTTTTTGTTTGTTTTCCCAACACAATGTTTGTGTTGATTATTTGGGAATTTTGTACAATACATCCCCATCCCAGTCACTTACCGTGCCTCTCTCATCCCATCTCCCATCCTTGTGCCCCACACTCCCAATACACCAAGTAAAATTCGCGACAGACTCGGAGTGGTCAATGCCTTACAGACAACTGAGTCTTTTCCCACCCCAGAAAAGAAGCCAACAGCTGTGAAAAACCATATATACTTCAGCATCTTTATCTCAATTTTAAAGAACTCTCTTCAATGGCTTCCTGTCTAGACGGTTTCTTTTCTTTCCTTTTTTTGGGGGGTGGGGGTGGGGAGCAGGGATTGTTGTAATGAGGTTTCTTGGTCTCAGGCAGCCAGAGGTCCAGACCCACAGACCTGCAGCCTCAAACCCCGTAGGCCCCAGAAATGATCCAGACGCTTATATTAAGTTCATGCTGTTTGGCCTATGACTCAGGCACATTGCTAGCTAGCTCTTAAATCTTAACCCATTTTCACAAATCTTTCCTGCCACGTGGCCCGTGGCTCATCTGTGTTCCTTACATGCTGCTTCTTTGGTTGCTCAGTCGATCTGTCTGACTCCACCCTGCTTCTCCTACTGATGCTGTTATTTCTCCTCCTACTTTTTCTATGGTGCCTGTCACGGGCCAAAACAGCTCCTTTATTTAAAGATTGATAATCACAGCACACAGAAAGACATTCCTGTATCAAGGGATGTCATTGCAGAAACCTTCATCGGTTCTCATATGAGTATGGAGTCATCCATATCACTGTGACAGGTGCTTCCTTGCCTGTGTAACAGCCAGCAGCAGGACAGATCATGGACTTCCACGTGGTTTTCTGCAGCTGTATATACTGAAAACAACCCAAACGATCTTACTATGGACCACAAACAACAGCATGTCCTCGGGTGGAATTAGAGACCACAGACATCAACATAGTCTCCTGTGGCATCTCTGAATACAGATGTGAACATGATATCCCTCAGAGAGCCATGCGGGTACTGGTTGCCTGTTAAGCCCTCAAAGACTGTGTTGATCAGGGTTGTCACCGGAGACCATGCTGATGTCTGTGATCCATGCTGTAGTCGAAGGCTGTGTTACTGTCCGTGGAAATGTGATTATGAATCCTGTTACTTTGTATGCTAACTGAATGATGGGGAGAAAAGACAGCCCCCCCCCCACCCAAAACCAATCCACCAACCAACCCAAAAAATGTAATAAACTTCTCAGCCACACGGTGGCACTCCAGCTTCAGTCAAGACACGGAAAGAAGCCTTTTCAAAGTCGGCCAAGCTAGTGTAAGGAAGACATGAAAGAAGCCCTGGCAATTATTACTCAAGCTAAGATCAACATTCTTTTAGAATAAGGAAGGGAAAAAAACCAACAAACGCTGGTAATGAGGATTCAAAATTATCGACGCACTGTTCATAAATAAACAAGTTAGTATTCAGTTTAGGTGCCTGTGAATGGATAGACAGACAGAAAGTGTGATGGGTAGGGTGAGTAGAGTATTATTCACCAACAGAGAAGAATGGAATCCTACTGTTTTCTAGAAAATGGAGTAAAATAAATCAGATTCAGAAAGAAAAAGACCCCAACAGCACTCATATGTGTCATCTAGGAAAGTGGAAAGGAGACTATTAGAGGGGGGAAGGGGATGGGGAGGGTGCAGAAAATAATGGGGTGTGCATGATCAAAGTGTGCGGCGCACATATAAGAAATGGGTCATCAGACCCATAATCTTATATAATATGTGCTATTAGCAAAACCTTCTTTATTTTAATTCGTTGAAGCTGAAATTGCAGCAGGTTGAAATTATAAGTCAATGCAGTGCTTTTTAAAACCCTTATGGTAACCACTACACACAGTTTTCATTATCAGAACAATAAATTTCTCATCAAACAATCTACGTGGCATTTTAAGAGATGCATGTTTACATCCTTAATATAGGCTGTTATCTACTTTATTTTTATTGTACAGACAGTGTGTGTCCTTTCTGACCGTTGCTTATTATTTTCTCTTTCATTTGGTGTGCATTAGTTTTGACATGATATGTGTAGTGGGAAGTTTCTTTTTTCATTAGCTGACTTGTGACTTACTGTATTTCCTGGCAGCTTCTCTGTGAGCAGTAATATGAATAGGAAATTATATGAATCAGAACGTTAAGGTAAGAGATGCATATTAGGTGGGAGCCACATTCGTGTGTCGGTGTATGATGGCTGTTTAGACACAGCAAAGATGGTGGCTTTGACAGTTTGTCCATTTGTGCTTCTATCATTTGCTGCCCATGTCCTGAGAGTCACAGGGTCTCGTCACTACTAGTCAGTATTTTCAGTGCCGCTCGTATATCTGTTGAATAGTGTCTTATATGGTCTATTTTATCGTTAGTACGCATGTCATGGCAAACCATAGTGGCGTTTCCACTTCCTAAGTACAGTATCTGATCAAATGGGACAGTCCTACACACACACTTTCCTGGATTTGACTCCTAGGGCTGCAAGAAAACAGACACAAGCTGTACCAGAAAGTTAATTAAGCCATGTTTAATTGCAAAACCAAGATGTGTCCAGATAAAACAAATGCTTCTGATAAACCACTGATACTTGGAGAATTAGAAATTACGGAGCAGAAACTATCTTCAGCCATGGAAGCTATTTTTACTGTTTGCTGTGACTTGATTAGCTGAGTGATATGCCAATCACTTTTTAATGGAAGTGTACAAGCTGAATTTAAAGTGATTAAAAATTGGCCAACACATGGAACCGAGTTGGGAATACTATTCAATAAATTTGAAAAACACCAACTAGTACAGCTGGACAAAAAAATACATTAAATTGTCATAATCTATGGACTAAGAATGTGGATGAGAAAATTCAGTTAGAAAATTTTGTAGCTGTGGAAAATATCAATATTGAAGGCAATTGGACTGTGAAGATTCTCTCATTCTAACCAGACCTCTATATCTATTTTGTTATATTAGGCATGGTTCTGGGAATGCATATCCACAAAGCTGGGCTCTCATAATTAGGAAACCAAATTCTCTGAATTCTCTCTCTCTCCATGCCTCACCCTTTCCCAACAAATGGATGATTCCCCCTTCCTTTTCTGTCTTGATAAAGGGGCACTCAATTACAGTTGCTTGCGCCAGAATTGTGGGTGGAGTCAGTGCTTCCATATCCTCAAGTTCAAATAATTTGCATTAGTTTTATATAAAGATATTTACATTCTGAACTGATTTCTAGTGTCCCTGTTGTAAACGAGGCCACTATCACACCAGTGTCCCTATTTGTACTCTTTCTATTTCCAATATGTGCTACCTAGCTACTGTTGCTAGCTAAGTCACCATCTTGAGCAAAATGTTTCCAAGTTTTTTATTGTGGGCAGATTAGACTTTAAAATGATTAACGTGATCAATTAAATTTCCTGTTGTGCTGACCTCTAGCTATACATCAATTTTTTTTTCTTTAAAAAGTATGTCTGCTCCAATTCACAAAATTTTATCAAAAAAAAGGGGACTGATTAAGAGCAATGGTTGCTCTTGAATAGGATGAGTCGGTTCCCAAAACCTCACATGGAGGCTCACAATCTGTAACTCACATCTGTAACTGCAGTCCTAGGGGATCTGATGCCCTCTTCTGGCAGTCATAGGTACTGCATGGGTTCAACAGACACAGCCAGGGAAAACAACACATAAAACAATTTCAAACAGTTTTTCTTGCATTTCCACAGTGTAAGCTCTTCATTACCTGGTACTTTTATGGTTTTGTTCAGTGGAGTACTGTTTCCCCTCCTATTAATATTAACTCTATTATCTTAAACATCATCCCACAAAGTGCTGTAAAATATTCCCTTATGATTATATTTTCATGTGTTTGACAATTACTCCTTACCCATCCTGTCAATTTAAGAAACTTTTAATTTTATCTGCTTTGGAGCTGTATTTTTATGTGGTCCAGATCATCCTTGAATTTGGCATTTAGCTGAGGAGTACTCTGAACTTCTAATCTTTCCCCCTTCAATTTAGGAGTGCTGATATTGCCGCTGTCCATTACCATGTCCTGCACAGCTTCTAATTTGAAAGGTGTGGTGCCATGCATTCAAATGCCAGAGAGTCAGCGATGGTGTTAGGATCATTCAAATCACCACTTTCATAATGACTGCCTTAACACTTTTCCTTAATATTTATAAAGTTTAGAGCAATCTGTGTAAATTTCAAGTGCCTTACCAGCTTTTGAAGGAAGATTCTTGTGAGGGAACAGGTAATCAATTTCTGTTTTATCTTTATAGAAATAAGTAAATATTGTTAAGTTTCTTAAAAGTATCTTTCAGAAGCTTGAAGTGTCTTAGTTTGGTTGAATAGGGGTTTAAGTGACCATGGCTGTGAAGAGGGTGTTGGTCAGGTCCTGTCGCTGGAATTCTGTAAAGTTATGAGCAGTTTCCAGCAGTGTTGGGGACTGAGTTCTGATCCTCTGCCAGAGCAGCAGGCACCTTTAACAGCTGGGCCATCTCTCTAGTTTCTGATATCTTCTCTTAAGATAAGTTTATGTTTTCTTGTTTAAGACATTTTAATATGATTGCTTTTCTTTCTGCTTGCTGATTTTTGAAAAGTGACTTGCAAAATCATTCTATTTACTTTCTGTTCTATTTAAAAATATTTAAGAATTTGTCCATTTTTAATTTCAGTTTTATATTCCTTCATATGTTGAAGCTTTCATATTGAGTGTATATATATTTCATTGATTATGTTTATTTCATAAAATTAGCCACTTTGTCGATCAGAAATTGTGCATGTATATCCTGGGGAATACTAATAAGTACAGTGCTTGGCTTATAGTAAGTATATACACAATAAAAATAATTAGAATATAATCTTTCATGCATTTTGGTTCATTAATTCCATATGTAATTTTATCTTATACTAATAAAAAATCGAACTAGAAGAATTCATATCTCATTACTGCTTATATTTTCTAAATATATCATTTGAGATATATGTTTGATAAACATTCTAAATAATTCTGTTGAATTACAGACAATAAAACTATCAATGAAATGATATTTACACATGTTAATATGCTTTATGTTTTATAAACAAGAGATGCTTTCTATTTTTACATATAATTAAATACATATAACACATATTGTTAAAGAAAGATGAAAAGTACTTTATGCCTGGCTTTCATGGCTTGGCTCTGTGGTTGACTCTCTGATACTACAGACTAATTTTATTAAATATATATCACCACAATAAAGCAACTTCTCAATTAGAACAAAACATTCTATGTTGGTTTCTTTTAGAAAACATTTATTTTTATTTTATGTGTGCGAGCGTTTCAGTTGTGTGTATGTATACATCATGTGTATGCCTTGGCCTCAGAGGGCAGAAGAGAGCATCAGATAGCTTGGAACTGTGGGAGCTGGCAACCAAAACTATGTCCTGTGCAAGCCTGTTTCCATTGATCTTAGCCAGGGAACCGTTTTTATGCTCTTTCATTTTGATTTCTAACCCCTGACTACAGAGAGTTTTAGTTTTTTTTTTTGTTTTTTTTTTAAATATACTTCTATCATGAGTGTGTGATTTATCTAGATCCATGGCCCAGTTCCCAGGAATAAGAGCACTGATGATGAGTCTGTTTCTCCATAGTGTTGGACATGGAAGAGCATCCATACGAGAATAACTTACAGAAGATAGTTGTCTATTAATTATAGCCATTACTCATAGCTTGACCTTGGAAAACAATGCCATTAAGTGTTCATCTTTTTGTTATTCAATCACAGATTTATAAATAGTAATGATACCTAGTTTTCTTTAGTCATGAAGACATTTACTGCTCCACCAAGTTACAAACACACAATAAAATGCTAGGGAACAAAACCTTGTCAAATTTCCAAGAGACAAAGATTAACAAAATATGTTTTATTTTCTACTTTAAGGCTGTGAGTTACAAAGGAACTTCAAAGAAGATTCCTGAACATTTATTCAGAATTTCTCAAACAAAATAACTATTACAAGTTCATGGAACTTAATAACCTCAGAAAACACTTGATTGCTACCAACAACAAGATGACTAAGAGAATGGTTAAAAAAGTAAAGCTGTGTTAAAAAGATGAAGGAAGATACCAGCTTACTCACGCCCATTTCCAAATCCTTTTCCATCTGGCTCTTACTGCTTAGCCTTACACTCTGCAGCATTATCCTCTAGAACCTTCATGTCTAGTATGATGTTTTGTGTTTATTCACTTGAACAGATATTTCCCCTGTAGGTTCTAAATAACTATTTACCTTTACAGTATATTGACATATATCACACCATGATGCCTTTCAGGCTGTGGTCATCTGTCCCCTGATGGTAGGACTCTTCTGGCTTCTAAAACCATGAATAAGTATAACTGGTGAGTGTTTCATGTAAATTCTCTTGTACAAACATTGCTCCTCTCAGTGGTGATATATTGTATATTTAATGAACATAATCTGAAATATCAGAGGACAGTGCCATCACCTCCTGTCTCTGTTAGGCCTTAAACTCACAGAGATCCTGCCTCCTGAATGATAAGATTAAAGGCATGGGTCACCACTCGCTGACCTTCATGGCTTGGCTCTGTGGATGGCTTGGTCCTCTGATATTTTAGACTATTTTTATTAAACATATAGCATATCACCACACCCCTCTTCACTTGAATGCTTATACTCTTAAGCTGTGTAAGGAGTGCGATTATCTTTGTATAAGTTTTCTAGTTTGTCCATGGGTGTCTTAAGTGAAGGATGATCCAAAAGAAGTCTGATCAGCATGGTGTGATGTGAGGTTCTTTGTTTTTGAATCCTTATAAATACAGCTGAACTTTACCTAATGTGGTTCAAGTGCATATTAAATGTTTGCTTTTTATGTCTTTCTCAAACATACTCTTGCTCACTCTATCCTCTTCCAATATACCTTTATAAAATATTGTTTCACCATGACTCCAAATTAAATAATTTGTATATATTATTTGGCACTAAAAATAACAAAACTAATATTAAAAAACCCGTGTTTATAATTGTCTTCCAGTTATATTTGTTCACATGTCTTTGGTTTTACTTTCCTAAGCCAGAAAATTAATTTGCTCTTATTAGTGACTTTATTTGAACACCTCAATATTGATTCATTTGTGATAGTCTTTTGTCTTTCATGCTAACAACTCAACCAACTTTGAAATGCAAAGTCACTAAGCACAATAGTGTTCTTAGAAGAACCTGTATTGAAGTCTGCAATGGTGCATGGAAAACTTTGCAGAGGACAGTGTCATAACAGACAATATGTGAAAATTTGCAGCTGTTTTTTAAAGAAGGTTTAGAGGCTGAAAATGCATTTGGAAGAATTGTAGACTAGGCTTACTCCATCTGGCCAAAATATCCCGAGGAAAAAGTCAATGAGATTATTGAGATTGTGTAAATATGTCGATTAGTAGCTTTCTTTTCTCTGTTTGAAGTCCAAAATTGCCTGCCTAAGGAAAAAATTGAAATTAAAGGAAAGAACAAAATAATTACAGATATACAATGACCTCTCTGCTCTTTTGTGTGTACTGAGCTTCCTAAAAGTCATTTAACAAGCAGGTGTCACACTAGTGGACATATAAAGAGGAGAGAGAATGTTCATGTGATATGGTTTCTGAGGGCCAGGGCCTTGTGGAACGTCCGGCTGAGAGCATTCTTCACCTCATTGTTTCTCAGGCTGTAGATGATGGGGTTCAACATGGGAGTCACAACAGTATAGGACAGTGATAACAATTTCTTGCTTTCAGGGGAATTATTTGATTTAGGCCTAAAGTAAGTGAGGCTTGAAGACACATAGAAAAGAGAAACAACGAGGAGATGTGAGGAGCAGGTGGAGAAGGCTTTGTGCTTCCCTTTAGCTGATGGGATCTTGAGGATGGAAGCAGCAATGCAAGTGTAGGAACATAGGATCAGCAGACAAGGTATCATGACGACCAGAATGGTGCCAACAATGGCATAGACCTCAAACCGTGCTGTATCTGCACAGACCAGCCTGAGCACCGGAGGGCTGTCACAGAAGAAGTGGTTCACTTTATTGGTGGCACAGAACGGAAAGCTGAAGAGCCAAGTGGTCTGCACAGTGGCCACAGGGAATCCTGGAAACCAGGAGGCAGCAGCCAATTTGGCACGTGTCCCTTGGTTCATGATGACTGGGTAATGCAAAGGACTGCAGATGGCCACATAGCGGTCATATGCCATGGTGGCCAGGAGAAAGCATTCAGCCACTCCAAAGAAGAAGAAGAAATACATCTGAATGGCACAGCCAAGGAAGGAGATGCTCGTGTCCTGGGCAATCAGGGTTCCCAACATTTTGGGCACAATGACCAGGTTGAAGCCAATCTCTAAGATGGACAAGTTTCGGAGGAAGAAGTACATTGGGCTTTGGAGCATGGGATCAGCCAAGGTTACCAGAATGATGAGGCTGTTTCCCAGCAGAGTGACCAGGTAGATGGCTAGAAAGGCCAGGAAGAGCAAGGCCTGTATTTCAGCAGACAAGGAAGAGAAGCTCAAGAGGACAAAGTCAGTTATTCTTGACCAGTTTCCCGCGGCCATGGGCATGAACATAAATATCACTTGTGCTCATAAAGACAGATTCTTGATTGTACAAACCAGATTCCGGATTTGCTTCTCAGCTCTTGATAATTGTCAAAGAAAGAGCTAAAACCAGATTTGTTGAAAGAAAAAGGAGATTTTATTGCCTAAATTCAAAGACAGAGATATAGATCAAATATCAAAGCTCTGACACTGCCAATAATTTTCTTTATTTTATTCTTTTTAAAAAATATTCATTTTATAAATCAAATTCTACATTTATGCAGTCCCATGATTCCTTTATAGGAACAATACTTCAATAACTATCCTGAATTAAAAGGATCCAAATGCAAAGAAGTATAATTGAGTAAAAAAAAGTTACAAATTCCATTTATACATTTTATATATTTCTCTTAATCAAATTGTCACTGTTTAAATCTTCATCTACTGACAAGATTAGTAGGTATTTTTATAAGTGCCTCAGGGACTATGTCCTCATAACACTTTGACAAAGGATACAAGTTATTAAATTTTGTTTTGATTCATAAGAAGAAAAAAAAGAAGGTATGCCTAAAGACTAACTTAGCCGGTCAGACTAATGCAACCCCTTCATTGCAGAAACTGCAGGCTATGTCAACTTACAACATTGTGATTCACCTACTCAGTTACTGGGTTCCAAGCCTGGGATCTTCACCTTCAATCTCTCAGAGCTACAACTGACTATTGGTTGTCAGTAGTTGCATAAATTAAGATCCTGAGAATATTAAAATATAAGGAGTGGAAAATTTATGTGTGTAATGTGTCTCAAATACTTTAAAATTGGCAGTCCCTAAGTATCCCAACAAAGAAGGCTTTTTAAATTTTTTAAATTTTTTAAACCTCCAAGGAACACTACCATGAAATTTCGAAGACAAACATTCTTCAATAGTCATTACCTACGTAAAGTATATGTTAGAATCTAAATGATTAAAATTTCAATGTTTATTCAGTTTTTGTAGAGTAACTAGTATGGTGATGTGTGAGGGCTCACTGAAGTCTAGAGTCTAATGAAAGAGATATTCAAGTAATTTAAAATAGGTATGAAATAACTGATAGAGCTGAAAATGATATAAACATAGCATTTATGTGTGAATCAAAATATTTTAATTAAATATAAATGAAGCATACAGCTTCTTGGAGGGCAATATGACAATTTTAAGAACATCTAACACAAACAGCTAATACTTTTTAGGCAATAAAGCAATAAGGTTAGATAAGACATAACCATGGAAAATCTTTAAACAATTGTGAAAAATATTTTATCAAAAGCAAATTCTAAAAGTAGAAAAGAGTGAAGTACAGATATACTTCAGATACAAGAATTTATATATGAGTAGCAAGTATAAGAGAATGCAATAAAGTGCAAATTAACCAACAACTTTTCGCAGCAAATTAAATATGATATAGAAAATGATGTAAATACTGAAATTGAGCTACAGAGAATTGTGAAGAAAATACATTCAAATTTAGTTTTGGAATGCTTATATCTAAGCAGAATACTAAAACCACATTCACAAGGAGAAAGATGACTCAGTCCCTAAAAAAAAGTAAGTAATTTTTAACACTTAAAGTAAATTTAGAATTAAAATTAAAAATCAGGAAGATATCTAGGCTATGTGGTAAAATTCCAAAGAATAGAAGAAAATGTACAAAAAATTAAAAACAGGTATGAGTACCAAGGGAATAGATTGTAAAACCCAGAAATCAACTCATGTTCACACAGTGAACTGATATTTGATGAGGTGTTATGGTTGTAGAATAGATAGTCTTCAATAATTAATAATATTTCAACCAATAATGTTAAAAGTGAAGGGAAAAGCATTATAGGTCAAATGACAAATGTGTTTTAAATTATACTAAAGGCATTTTGAACTAGGTATACTCTACAATTTTACATTAAATTTGGAGAATTTTGTTATCTTGCCTCTTTATATTTGTCATGATATTGTAACACCAATTAGTGAATATAAAAACAGATATAGTAACATTTGACACAAATTGCTTTACTTTGGGTTTCTGTGCAGCCATTTAGAATTGTTCTATAAATGAAGATATTCCATAGGTCTGGTTCAGTGGACACTACAAATATTATGCTTACTTAAGGCAAATATATTAATTTTAAAATGCAACATTGTATCCATGAATGCTCAAACTGCCAATGTTTTCATTTTACCATTTATCTTAATGAAGTGATTCCATTTTATAATTTATTCTGTAATTTCTACACTATTCACCTTGATGTATTTTTGTATTTAGATTAACATGTAAATAAGAATAAACATCTGTGCAATATTTAAAAGATAAATGACAAACTTGTAACCACATTGTGACAATTCAACAAATAACAAAACATTTATACAACCAATTTATCAAGGGATCATGTAAGTTAGTGGTCAGCTTCTATTGTTCTTATTTTATCATTGAAAATTGAATATTATACATATATAATTATATTATCATATTACATTTACAAATTAAATAACGGCAGGATGGAAACTTAGAGCCATTGTATGAATTTGCATGGCCTGTAAAAATCACACACTGGATGTGAAACAAGACATTTTAGACTTGTTGAGGGACTATAGGGGAATTATTTAGAAAAAATAAAAATGCATTCTGTAAAAGGAAAATTCAATACAAGTATAATTGAGCAGATAAATAAAAGCAAGAACTGCAATTTGAGCAGTAAGCTAGTTTGAGATTTATATTGCATGCTGAGAATGTGTTTTACTCTAAAGATAAAGGGAAATATAAAGATTTTGAGCATAATAATAATGGATTACTTCAAATGATTTTGAGATAAACTTTAGATACCTCAAGAAAAGTTGAATAAAGTGAGGTGTATGTGCATGTGTGTGTGTGTGAGAGAGAGAGAGAGAGAGGGAGAGAGCCTTCACCATTACTGTATGCAGAGACGCTGATTAGAAGGCTCCACCACTGATCCATGCCCAAGTTTCATATCCACAGGGATAGTTTGATAACAGTCTGAGAATACATGAGATGTTTAAAATATATAGATGGGGAAAGAGAATAAGAAGGTCAGCATCTCCCTGGACAAGGAGAGTTTAATGGACTTAGGAAACAAAGGCGCACTGCACTTGAGCTCTTATTTCCCCAAGAGTCTCTCTCCACTGAGAGCTTGGTAAGTCTGGGATTACTCACCTCTGTTGTCCAATCCTACAAAGCCCCTGATCCCTTCAGACCTGTTTTCAGAATCACAGTCTCTGGGACCTGCAAGGGACTCTGGAGACGTAATGGTAAAAGCCTGGTGGCTTCCACCAAGAGAAGTTCACTCTTTTTACTCAAATGTTCTGCTTTGGGGCTGAAGGCAGGGTCCTCAGTCTAAATGATGAACTAATGGACAGTTAGTGTCTGTGCCTTCATTAAAACTTGTTAATGAGCCACTCTGATGCCAGAGAGCTCAGATGATCAATGATTCCAGTAGCTTACACTGGGGACCTGGAGGGAAACCTAGGTGAATATAGAGCATTCGATCTGGGAGAGGGCAATGACCCAGACAGCCAAGCCATACCTTCTGATAAGTTTATTGTGACAAGGGGTCTCCTCAAGAACATGTCCTCACTGGCCTACAGGTTTAAGGGAATGATTGCTATTCAGGAAAGCAGTTGAATTTTTTCTAGACTGTTGGCTCTGATTAATGCTTACTCAACTGACCTACTGTGATGGAGCACTTTATATTCTGGAATGAAGAGGTGGCTCTCTGCTGCTTTGAAAATTCAGCCCAGGGACAATAGTCTCTGTAGTAAATGGTTTCTGTTCTGGACTTTTGGGACTAGCCTCAAGGTTTAGGCCCACAGACCCACAGAGATACACAGATGCTTACAATAGTTTTAGGCTGATCGGCCTAAGGCCCAGGAATATCACTTGCTAACTCTTTCCCCTTAATCTAACCCATGAATCTTATCCTGTTCAGCCACGCGGCTCGGTACCTTTTCTCAGAGCAGCATAGATGTCCTAGCTTCTTCTGGCTTCTCTCTGGCATTCTGCTCTGTTCTTCCAGTTCCCAGAATTGTCCTAGTCTGGTAGCCCCGCCCACACTTCCTGTCTGCTTTTGGCCAATCAGTGCTTTTTATTAAACCAGTGGGTGGGATAATTATTTACAATGAAGCAACAAAACCCCCTACAAGTCTCAGCCTTCTCACTAGTTTCTGTCCTACTGTGTGAATTCTTTTGTTACCACATTTCTACAATAGTGAATCCTGCAGTTTATGATTGGTTGTTACCTCATGCTTATTATTTTAAATACATACATATACTGTTGGAGGCCACTGGCCCCAGCCCCTCTAGGTGGCGCTATTACCTGGTGCTGGCCAACCCGCCTGAGTCGTTAGAGAGCGCATGCGCTTGGTAATCTCGCGAGACTGGTCTGGTTTCTCCGCCTTTCCCGTGGCGTCATGGGATTCTGAACTACGACCAATAGGAAGGTGTTTCGTCTAAAGCAAGAGCCGTTTGGTCGTCTTAAAAACCGGGTCTTCCTACCTCGTGGTCCCTTCTCCTTCTCTCTCTCTCTCCCCGCCCCGCCGTGCGCACGGACGCCGGCCCAGCTTCTGGGACGCGGGCTCAAGGCCACGTGGCAGATGGCCCGGCCCAGACCACACTGGGGCCTAGCCTAGCTCTCTGGCTTCCCTTTTCCCCGCTGGGGGCCCGCCGCCGCTGGCTCTTGCGCAGCGGCTCCTGCCCCTCTGCCGGTCTCTCTGCCGGCTCTTTCACTCTCTCCTCCCTCTCCATTTTCCGTAAGCTAAATGCTCTCCCCAAAGATACATTAAAGTTATACTGCAGAAGGATCCTAAGTGTGTACCGTGCCTTTTCTTGCGGGCGAGAGATAGGCGCGGAACAATATACCATATTGTTTAACATATGTAGAACGCGCTACTCTTTTTCATTATCTTTTCCTGGATTTCTCTTTTATCTTCTAATTTTACTGATGATAACCATACTCTCACCACCATCCTAATGAAGAAATATGGCTAACAGATATTTGAAATAGTGTCTAATACTCTTATCTATCCAAGAAATGCAGTTTAAAACTTTTTTGAGATTTCATCTCTCCCAGTCAGAATACTTATGATCAAGAGGAAAACTGACAACAAATTTTGGTGAGGATGTGTGGCCAGGTGAACCCCATGTACTGCTGCGTGTATATAAACTGGTGGAATCACCACAGAAATTAGTATGAAGTTTTGGAAAAAATTAAAAGTAATTACCATATAACCCAGTCATATCACTCCTGTGTATAAACAAGTGGACTGCAAGTCAACATACCACAGAGATCCTTATGTACATTCATGCTTACTGCTGTCTCATTCATAACAGTTGGGAAACAAACCAGCCTAACTGCTTGTACATAATGGAATTTCACACAGTAGCAAAGGAACATGAAGTCATGGCATTAATGGCAATATCAGTAGACCTAGAAATCATTGCTAAGCAAAATAATTCCGATGATGAGGGACAAATTCTCATGTTTTACATAATTTGTGAAATTTAGATTTGAATTTGTGTATACGTGTTTGTGTGTGCATGTGTATGTGCATGTGTGTCTGTGTGTATGTGTGTGTGTGCATGTGTATCTGTGTGTATATGAGTGTGTGTGTGTGTGTGTGTGTGTGTGTGTGCGCGTACATGTGTGTGTGCCTGTGTCTGTGTGTTGACAATAAAATGGGAACCATGTGAAGGGAAAAAGAGCTTAATGGAGAGGAAAGAGGGAAAATATAGTATCTGTGATATGATGTTGGTGGGTGGTATTGTTTCTTGGAAGGAAAATGAGAACAATGAAGTTTCAGCAAGAGGAGAACAGAGGTGGGGGAGTACATTGGAGGAGAGAGATGAATTAAAGTATGAGACATACTGATGAAAATCTCATAATGGGGCTGGGGAGATAGCTTAGTGGTTAGGGACAATTACTGTTTTTACTAAAGATTCAGGTTTAGTTTCACATGATGGTTTGCAATTATTCATAATTCCTGTGTATGTTTCATATTTAATAAAAACCAGTATGGAATTTCAGAGGGATCTCCCCACAGTCAAGCCAGGAGGATCAGAGAGTGGTGATTTACACCTTTAATCCCAGCACAGAGAGTATATGGGAGTAGTGACCTATGCCAGACTGGGAGTGGTGACCTATGCCCTTAATCCAGAAGATCTGAGTTTGAGACCAGCATAGTTTACAGAGGGAGTTCCAGGCTCCCAGGCTGACAGTGGTGGTGCCATGCCTTTAATCTTATCCTGGTTGTGAAACAGCTGGGTGAAGAGGGTATGTAAGGCAGGCATAGAAAGACAAAGAAGGCAGTAGAAGCCAGGAGGAGTGAGGCTGAGGAAGCTGGAAGACAGCTGGGTGAGATCTGACTGTGGTGTTTCCTCTCTTTGGTATCTCAGCCTTTCCCTGATTATCTGGTTTTGAGTTACTGTGTCCAAATTTGGGGCACAAATTCCTCCAGTCCCCTGCCCCCCAACAAAAAAAGGTGCTTGCCAGCCAGAGCAACATGTGGTCAGAGGAGTAATTACCAGCTGGCTAGCCTTTCTGTTCTGAGTTAACTTCCAGTGTTAGACACACCGGCCACACATTTCCATTTCAGTTACATTTGGATAAGTTTTTCAGATAGTGGCCTCTTTTTCCTGGTGTGTTGTAGGTTTTTTTTTCCTTTATTTTGACCCCTTCTTGGGCTACTATCACAATAGGTAACTGCTTCACTTCACAAAGATGTTCAAACTCAAACAGAGGAGTATAAAAAACCAATTTGAGCAAGGTTGTCTAAAATTACACAAAACAGCCAACATAATATATCCAGTAACCTTTAAAAAACTGAACAATGACAAAGATGACAGAGAAGTTAGTTGGGCTCTGGTACAAATGCTAGAATTAAGGAGAGAAAAAGAAGTAATTGTGATATATGGGAGGCCCTCACCATTTATAAAACAAATGTTAAATGGCTGGTCATTCTATAACTCAATCACCCCGAAAGATTGGTTAGATATGGTTACTGCTGTTTTAGAGGCTGAACCACTTTTACAGTGGAAAACACAGTGGAAGGAGGAGACTAAAACAATAGAACAAAGAAGCAGAGACAGAGGCATAGATGTCTCCCAAGACTAACTTCATGGGGAAGGATATTATGCTGATATTAAAAGGTGATCTTTATACAATGAAAATATTTAGGCTTTATGCCACATGACAGCTTTAAGTTCCTGGGATCATACTGAAGAAATAGGAAAGAAAACTGAATCATTCACAAAAGTAACTCAAAGCCCAAAAGAAACTTTAACAGACTTTTTTTGTATAGATTAACTGCAGCAGTAAACAGAATGGTACCAGACTCAGAAGCCAGGCGAATAATAATTGAATCACTGGCTTTTGAGAATGCTAATACGCAATGTAGAAAGATACTTAGACCATTAAAAGCAAAGTCAGCATGCTTGGAGGATTGAATTTGTGATACAATCTAGAATCTTATGATGGTGATGATAATTGGGCAGGAGAGTTTATTTCTAGAGGTGTATGAATAAGTCAAAATGTTAAATGTTACAATTGTGGAAGGCAAGGTCACATAAAAAAGAGATTGTAAACAAGGTGTTCCCAGAAACAGTGCCTTTGTTAAGAATAATCCCAAGAGAACACCCCTCCCTTTTGGAGTATGTAGAAGGTGTGGAAAAGGGAGGCATTGTACGAATGAGTGCAGGTCAGCAGGTCCAGACAAAGTAACTTTCTCCCTTCAAGAAACTCCCCCCAAGGAGGCTTTCAAAAGCCCCCATATCAAATCCAGTCCAATCTTAGCCTGCCATTGTGGAGGAAGCACCTTCCCAGAACAATTAAAGAAATTGAAACCTATTTTAAAAAGACATACTACACTAAATAATAGAAAATCTATAGAAAAAGAAAAAAAACTCAGGAAAAATTAAATTATAAAGCAAATATCTTGTCAAGCTCTTATCCTTCTTTTTGTCTTCCCTTTTGAGTTCAGATTTTTGTTTTGTTTACCATTCTACTCTGATTTCTTTAGGAAGTCATGTCTGTGAAGAACTGCTAATAACAAACAGGTCCATAATTGCTATTTATGATACATTGAACATGGGGTACTGTGCCCTTCTCAAGGAAGGGTCATCAGCTAAGCAAGAAGCACTGGTCACCTTCCAAAGACTTCTTGATGGCGTTCTTCATTTTCTGGCTATTTTAGCAATAGATGAAAAGATTCAGCATGGGTATGAGACTGTGTATACAGCTGCAATAAGATTTTTGTAATTAAAAGACTTGAGAGTATAGCTTGGAAATGCTTGTAAAATTATCCTAAGAATGTAAACTTTGGATGTGTCAAACAAGTACAATCTGGAAGATATATGCCTTCTGTCCCTAGAGACTCAGAAATCCCTTTCCTTACCTGTGACCTATTTCCTGTAGATTTTTAAAGTTTCAGAGATACATGACTGTAACTATGAACCTATATTTAGTTAATATTCATGTCCTTATTGGTTACAAAGTAGAGCAGATGAGAAAGAGCAGACCAATCCCTGGGATGGAGAATTCAGGGGAGATTATGGGGTATGCCAGCCAGGAACCTGTAAACAGGTAGAACTGAGAAATCCTGGGAGAACGTGGAGGCCAGAATTTGATACATTGAAAAGCATCTTAGTTAGCAATTTATCCCAGGTCTGAGACCTAACAGTTGCAAAACTCAAGACTCTCATCTTGAGGAATATGATTCAGATGCCTAAGAGAGTAGATAGCAAACATACTTTCATGGTCTGAAAAACTAAAAGTGAACTCTGGCCTCCATGGAAGAACTCTTAAATTCATGTCACGTAGAACCTCTTTCTCATCTTTGTGCTAATGAATTCTCATGTACTCACACATACTTCTTTATTTAAGTACTGCTCCACTGTTTGCTACTAATGTTCTTCCTTCTGAGTAAGCTCTATATTGAGCCATTAAGTAATGAAAAATTCTCTCTATTTTTATTATCTTATTTTCAAAATAAAGAACACTGAGCCTACATATCTCTATGTTATGAAAAGAGTCCTATCATTGTGCTACAGAATGCTTCTATACTCTATAATACTTGTTCTCAAGAGATAACACAGCATAATAGATTTTTTTTTCTAGAACAGGAAACATATCTTTTGTGTCCTTGTCAAATGCTCTGAAGATTCTATACAAGCAAAAATTTCTCCAAACTTGAGTAAAGGAATACTGTGCATTGAACTTCCATTAATCTATTAATTTTCTTTAGAATCCCCCATATGTCCAGAAATGGTGCCTATTGATATTTTACAAAGCTCCTCATTTCCTGTGGATCTTTCTTCAGACCTAACTAATTTTACGTGGTGCCTTTAGCTACTTGCCTAGTCAAACTTCCCTCTTTGAAGAGAATGTGAAACTCTTCAGATATTTATACTAAAGAAGGCCTCTGTGGGTAGGTTTTTACATTTTATGAAGTTAATGCCTAATTCTTGTTTATGCTGCCTACAGATTCCTATAGCACTGACACACGTGTGCATACACACACAAACACACACACAAAATAAACAAACAAACAAACAAACAAACAAACAAACAAACAGGAGAATTAATGTATCTAACATTCACCTTTAGGTAGAGATACTTCTGTCTTCTCAGGAGGCTAATTTATACATTTGTTCTGACTTTAGAGAAGCTCTGTGCACTACCAAGAAGGGACCTGGATGGAAAAATTGAATTTTGACCTATCTGTGGATTCCTGGTTATACCTTAACTATGTCTCTACCTATGTACAGGATCTGTTTGTCTCTGAACCTATGGGCATGGTCTGTTTATCTTATTCCTATATGAAAGTTGATGTGATGTCAAGTTACAAAATCCTCTAAGAGAATCTTAACTATGTTCATGAAACAGTACATTAATTTGTTTATGATTATACTTATGTGTGTGTCTCTGAAGATAGTATTATACTAGTGTTTTGCTTTTCTATTGTTTCTCTATCTTAATTAGCAAATAACAATTACATATAGAGAAAGTGTGTGTACATTCTGTAATATCTCAATGTGTGTGTGTGTGTGTGTCTTTATGGGCATGTTTTTTTTTTCCAGGATTACTATGATGTTACTTACATGTGAACTCTGAAAAGTTAATTCATAGAAATTGAAAATAAGTTACCAGAAACTTTGGAGAGTATACAGGAGAGATTGTGGAGAAAGAGTTGGCTGATGAGAGCCAAGTTACAGTTAGAAAGAAAACATATATTACAGTATTCATTTATTTATTCTTTACATTAACAAATTAAATACAAGTTCAGTTCTCCAAAATAAAGATATTTAAGGCATGTTCTTTAGAAACCTATGGTCTTCTAAGTAAAATAATATACACTAAGATAGCCATTTGGAGAGGTGAGAAATCCTAGGAGGCTTTGTCAGTCCCTAAGGATCTGGATCATTCTATGTATGTGCAACTAACTGAAATTTGGTCAAGGACTCTGAACCCAGTATTTTCTGTTCTTACTGTCTCCTCCTCTTCTACATTTTCCTCCTAATCTTTCGCCTCCTCCTCCAGTCATATTCACAGGGAAGTACATGTAGCTAGTTTAATGGGCTTTACTCTTGTTTTCCCACCCTCCTGCAGCAGGCTGAACTCTCACAGGATGTAGGAAGTATAGCCTAGCCCTATTAGTCTTCTTAAAATGCAGGCATGGAAATGAAAAGGCACTAATTCAATAACTTCAGGAAAGTCGAAAATAAAGCTAGAAACCAGTGTGGTCCAAGAAGAGATAATAAACTACCAACAAAAAAAAAATTCAGTTTTGGCCGGTGATGTCAATCAGTTGGTTGTGTGCTTACATAGCAAACACAGAGCTTTGGTCCACCTCCACCCCCTCACCAAAGGCATATAGCTGTAATCCCAGGACTTCAGAGGTAGAGACAGAAGGATCAGGAGTTCCAGGCACCTTTCCTTACAGAGAAAGCTCAATGGCAACCCAACATACACGAAAATCTTTCTAAAAGTCTTAGTTTCCTTTCTTTAAAACTCACAACAGAATGTTTACCTTCTGGGTTTCAGTTGCTTCACAAACTAGTTATCGGCTTGTGTCTTTCCCTTTTTGTAGCCCATGCTTTTTGTTTAATGCGCTTGACTTGTGTGAGCTGCAACTGTCTAAACAATACTGGTTCAGATCTTACCCTGTAAACTAGAGCCCTATCTTGCAGATAACGCTTCCTTTTCTCAGCTAGTTGCAGCAAAAATAAAAATTCTTACTCCTAACTTAATTCCCATAATTTAGACATGGGGGGGGGTGGAAAAAAGGACGGAAGGAAAGAAGGGAGGGAGGGAGAGAGGGAGGGAGGAAAAAGGAAAAAAGAAACCAAACCCAAGTTTTACCAGACTTATCAACTCCCTACCTAACCATTGCTGCCAGATTTCTTGGCATTAGCATCCTGGCCCTGGTACATGTGCAGAGTGCGACGCAGGGCTCTTTTGACCTCTTGGTTGCGCAAGCAGTAAATGATGGGATTAAGCAATGGTACAATGACCGCATAGAGTACAGAAACTAGTTTGTTAGTGTCAAAAGCTGAGAGTGCCTTAGGCCTGGCATAGATGAAAATACTGGCCGCATAGAAGATGATCACAACAGTAAGGTGGGAAGCACAGGTCGAAAAGGCTTTATGGCGGCCAGCAGCTGAGGGGATGCGCATCACAGCACCAGTGATGGCCATGTAGGAGGCTCCAGTGACAGAGAGTGGCCCCAGCAGAATAAAAATGGCCAGGATAAAATCTGTAAGTTCTGCTGTGGACATGTCAGTGCATGAGAGGTTCAGCAATGGGGAAACATCACAGAAAAAGTGGTTGATGGTGTTGGGGCCACAGTAAGACAGACGAGAAATGAGAAAGACTTTAACCATTGAGATGCCAAAACCTCCAGCCCAGGATCCAGCTGCCATCTGCACACAGAGACGACTACTGACAATGACAGGGTAGTGGAGAGGGTGACAAATAGCCACATAGCGATCATAGGCCATAACAGCAAGAAGGACACACTCGGTGCAGCCCAGGCCCAAGAAAAAGTAGAGCTGTGTCATGCAGCCCTCGAAGGAAATGAGCTGTCCCTTGTTCTGATTCGAACCAATGAAGCCAGCAAGCATCTTAGGAATGGTGACGGTGACATACCAAATCTCCAGGAATGACATATTAGCCAAGAAAAAATACATGGGTTTGTGGAGGGTAGGGTGGTTCCTAATTGCGGTAATGATGAGTGCATTTTCAGTCAGCACCAACACATAGGCCAGCAGAGAAAAGAAAAATAGCAGTGCCCTAAGTGGTGCTGGAGCTGGGAACCCCAGCAACACAAATTCACTCACTCTCTCACTGTGGTTCCTTCGCTCCATGCTTTTCGTCTTGTTCACTGCTCTTCAGGAAATGAGACCAAAGAGTGTTATGAAAGCAGCAGAAAGAATCCAGCTTGGTGAGTTTACTCTGATAGCCTGCAACACATGTGGTACATACTATTAATAGCAGCTATTCAATGAGTTGAGAGAAGAGCCAAGAAAACATAAGCAAAATTAAATCACTGTGTATTACAGGCACAGTGGAAGTTGGCTCTGGACCTTGAAGAAGCATACACTGAGAAATACCAGGTTAAAAAGAAGAGACAATAGTTCCAATGTCTGTCTCTTAGTCCTGTGCAAAGTCAGGAAGAAGAAATCAAAGCCATAAATGTTCATGGTTAAAACAGAGAAGTTATACATTTTCATCGAAGTAATTTTGAAAACACCTAAAATAAAAAACAATACAGTTTTTATGTTTCTTTAAAGTAAGATTTTTATCATAAGTTCTATGGTATCTCTTTTTGGAGGAAGTAAATTGCACAAGGAAGAAATAGCAAGCACATATAACACAATTGAGTATCTACCAGGCATTAATATTGGAGGCATTGTTTGTAGTATTACTGGCTCTTCAGAACAACCCTGAGGTGTTATCAATAACCCTACTTATACCTATGGAAATTGAGATATAAAAATGTTAAGTGTGGGGCTGGAAAGATGGCTTAGTGGTTGGGCTCACTGGCTGCTCTTCCTAAGATCTGGGTTTAATACCCAGCACTCATATGGCTTTTCACAGCATCTGTAACTCCAGTTTCACAGAATCCAGTGCCTTCTTCTCACCTCCATAGGTACCAAGCATGCACATGATACAAAGACACTGGTGTAGCCAAAACACCTGTACACATAAAATTAAATAATAAAATTTTTAAAAGAAAAATTACATAGATCTTAAAAAGTGGAACTAGAAATTTGGGACTTCAGAAGCTGTGAAATATTGAAGTGATAGGTAATCCAGATTTATATTCAAGAGAGGAAATCTATGAGTTCAGCTAGGAATTTAAACTTTTGCTGCAGATAAGGAAGACTAAGGCAGAAAGCCAATTACAGTAATTATAGGGCTCAAGTCTCACAGAACTTAAAACTTACAAAGTAATTCTTGAACTCACCTAGAAATCACATCATGAAGTAGATGCTGGATGACCTGAGGGCTGAAATGGTAATTGGTTTTAAAAGTTTGACTAACTTTCTTCCAGAGCAACATGATTTCTTTAGCATTAAAGTCAAGGAAGTAAATACCCAGTGAAGACGTCTCTTTTTTTTTTTTTTACCTCGATAACAAAGTCAGAATTTTCCATTCTAAATCTTGAAGCCTTCTCTGATGTGCAAGAGAAGTTGACATTCCCACAAGACAATTCATATGAATAAAAGTTTATTTTCAGTCAATGTCTTCTACAGACAGAGCATCTCTGGATATTTTTCCTCCTAGACTTTCTTATCCATTTCTTCTGTTGTTTGTGTCTATGAGATGGCAGGGGACTAATGTATTCACAAAGCAAATTCTAATAACCTGCTGATGATATTAGAGTTGCATTTCTCTTTTTAGGCTAGGCAATCAATGCTTGGGCATGTAGATTTTCTCTCATTAAGAGCATTATAGATATGCTGGCTTCATAAATGGAAAGTAACTGCTATAACTTTCCTACATGACATTACCCATGGCAATCTGCCTCCATATCTTCCTCATATGTCACTCATTGTGATTTTCATCCTCTTTGTCTCAGATCTTCATCTTCAATTTTTAATATTTTTTACTTTAATATTTTAAATCTGAAAAAGAAAGACTTTTATATAAAAACTACAAATTTTCTATACTTATAATCTATCCTCTAAGGTTTAAATCATAAGATTTAACTACTTTATTTAATAATTTTTTATAGTGCTCTGCTGGCTCCATAATAACAATAAAACTCTTCAACAAAGCACATAGCCACTTCATCATCTTCCAGTGCTTTAACAAAAAACATTACATCTTGGTATTTTTGTAAGTGTATTTTTGATGCACAATTCTTTGTCACTGAACAGCTCTGATCTCACTGTAGTCTCCATCAGCACCACTGACTCAATCTTTGTTCAGAAAGCATGTCTTCATAAGAACACCCTCTATCCTTTCTCTCCCATCCCCCTTATATGGCTGGTAGTGTGCTTTTCATGGCCATTTCTACTAAAACCTGAACATACCATCACTACTATTGCTCAGAGAAATAGTAAAGAGGAGATAAAAATCTTGAGTAGATCATGTGACCTCATCGATACATCAAAAAATAGACAAAGTTCTCTTGATGTTATTGAATTATTAAATATATTCATAGAAAAGCATTAAGCTTTTCCAAACTTTTTTTTTATGACAATAAGTAGCATGTTACCAGAGATCTGTACATTTCCTAGATTGTTTCTATACTCATCTTCCTACTACTCTGCATCCTTCATAACTAATTCAGGAACTCTTAGTTGCCTCCTAGGATACTTCTCCTGTCTTGGTTATCTACCTTATTCCTTGTTCCTCATATCAGATTTGTTTAACTTCTTGATTCCATATCCTCTCACTTGGTCTCTGTTCTTCCCACCTATACACTGGGCTTTTTAACATCAGATTGTTTCTAGAGAAATATCTGTGCAGAAATCACTAACCACAAGACCATCAGCTTAAGAAAGCACACATCAAAAACCTTCCAGTGCAGCTACAAAATGTATTTTGACCTCACTTTTCTACCATAGTCTAGTCATCTGCCACCAATTCCTCTTCCTAAGCCTATC
The DNA here is from genome assembly GCA_033318265.1 of Phyllotis vaccarum. Lineage (NCBI taxonomy): Eukaryota > Metazoa > Chordata > Mammalia > Rodentia > Cricetidae > Phyllotis > Phyllotis vaccarum. Next base: position 12,850,610 of record JARWLC010000019.1, read on the forward strand.
ATGGTGTCCTTCCAATTTTTGACTTGGCACATATACTTTTCACTGTGAAAACATTTGAGCTCTTCCAGGGAATCTTAATCATTCATATTTTATTTCCTTAATTATTATTTCCCCCAAACTGTCCATATTCAGTATACAGGAATTATGTCTTGATGTATCTCTTTCAGCTTCTGACAGTATTTCTTTAGTTAATGATTAGCAAAAATAACATACTACTAAATGGAAAATGAAGGAAGATAAAACATGAACAGAACAGATGAAATAATGACTGAAGTGATGGAATAATGTGCAAGTCAGATATATGAAGAATTTCTATAGAAATGAGAATGCAAATATATCTTCAAGAAAAACTGACACATTTAGAAATCTATATTGATTGTAAGTCTGACAGACTTAAAAAAATATCTCCACTACTGGGTTCCCCATGCATCAGTAAGTAGCCTCACACTTATACACATATAGCACCAAGTGGATTTAGTGAATATAATAAACACTGGCATGAAGCTTTCGAGGGAATGCATTGAGTATATAGGTAAACTGAAAATGGAAATAGATGTGTGTATCATCACATTTCATCGTATTCCTATGTGAAATTCTCCAGAATTAAAAAAAAAACCCTACAATTAAAAAAAACACAAATTAGGTTAAATTCGGGGAGAGTCGATCTTCTCCAGATTAAAAGTGTGACATATAGACAGAGTGAACATACTTTGTAAAAACAGTGTCAATGATAGATTTGATGATAATTTCTTAAATATAAAGATTATGAAGAAGTTACAGATTATAAGGGATGTGCAAAGGTAGGAATAATATCAACAAATGATTTTTTTAAAAGCTTTTCATGAAAAAGTAGAAATTACCATCAACAGAATTGGCAGAGGTGAATAGTGTAAACTGAACTTCGGGGTGTTATTAGGTATAGAGAAGAATAGTTAGATGGATATTCTTTGTAGAAATAAAGGAATGATGGGAAATTGACTGCTTGCAGAGAAATTAGCACTTAACAGAATCTACTTACTTTTCATATGTTCTGAACTTCCCAGAGTCCTTCTAAGGCAGCCATGTTAGCTAGAAAAGGACTTGAGAATAAGTTAAACAGGACAAATAGAGCTGCTATGAAAACTCCACCTTCGCTTTCTCCTACAGTTAGGGAAATCCGACAAAACAGGAAAGATTCCCTTATACACTGATTCCTCCCTCCTCCTTCTGATGCTTTGGGATGGTGCTGAGCAGGACCTCAAGAGACCAGAAGTGTTCCAAGATGAAAATCAAACAAAAGGACTAAGATAAAAGACACAGAGAAAATGTCTGTCAAACTTGGTAAATAGTTTATTTAAAATGTACATGAAAAAGATGGTGTTCTAATTCTTCCATAGTCTTGAAGCTTCTCCCTTGGGCAGTCCTCATTTTTTCCCTAGTCTGTATATTTCTGCTCAAATGGATGTTCAAAAGGATACCCCGATCTTTGGACTAGATAAATGTGGATGTCTTGAGAAATCACAAAAGCATGATGTGACTGATATGACTCAGCTATACTCTGGTTTATAGTCAAAATAAACAAAACTAGTATACCGGAGACACTTCCACATCCGTGCTTATTGAAACATTATTTATAACAGTCAAGATACATAGTGAACATAGATGCCCACCACAGATGAATATATTAAAATATGGTATATATGCATAATGGAGTTTTATTCAGCCATGAAGAATAATAAGTTGCTTTGTATGAAAATGGATAAACTAGAAATCATAATGTTAAGAAAATGCTACTCAGAAAGAAAAATTGGTATATTTTCTTTTATGTGTAGAATCTAGATTTAAACACACACACACACACACACACACACACACACACACACACACAGGTGTGTATATTTGTGAAAATGTTAAGGTGACCATTTGCAAAGAGGAAGGGAGAGAACTAGAGAAAAAGACAAAGGAAGATCATAGACTATAGGAGGAAACTACTACTGTTATTTTGTTAAATGAACATGCCAAATTACCTTCTAAATACTTGTGTTTATACTCAGTGATCAGTGCTGTAAACATTGCTGAGAGGAGATACTTTATGCAGAGAACTGTGGCTAAAGCAGCTATTCATTTAAAGTATTGAGAATAAGTGAGTTCAGCCATAAATGAAATATTTATAGCAAACCCTCCAAGGCTCTGGGAATATTGAGGAAATGAAAAGTATATGAGCCAAAAGATAGAAAGCAGACAATGAATTCTGGTCATTGCAGGGCTGTTGCACTCATGAAACTCACTGTAGTTGTGGCCACATGAATAAGAAACACACAAAATTGGACCATCATCACTGCACTATGGATGGGGAAGGAGCTCATTAAGCCCCACCCATCACTGTGGATCATGGGCAATTAATGGTTGCTGGAGGGGTGGGTATCACTTAGTGGTGTAGTCATTGATAAGTAGTCCTTGAATACTAAGCTATATTCATGTTCATCCTATTTAAACATAGTGGATCACGAAAAAAGACAACAAAGGTGGAGGGAGATTTGTTAGGAAGAAATCTTCAGCTAAATTGGGGAGGGAATGAGAGAGGGCAATAGTGGTGAAAATGGTCAAAATTCATTATGACTATATATAAAATAGTCAACTTTTTAAAAGACATAAGGAAATGGACAAAAATCAGTAAGAAATGGTATGTTACCAAGAAGCAAATATATGAAGAACTATCTGAAAAAGTACCTACAGTAAAAGCAGCTTTGAGTTAAGATAGGTTATTGATACTATATTTAAATACTATGCTCTCAGTTTAAAAAACTACCAACACAAACAACTGGTTGAATTAGAATTTATTTGGTCGTGATTGGTGCACTGATTATAAATAATGTTTGTAAAACTTTACATATCAGATAATGTCAATTTTCCTTATTAACATATATTTATTTGTAATATGAAGGTTTCTGACCTGACTAGCCCCATGGTCCAAACAGCCTGCAGCCACTTCCCCACCCCAAAAATGACTCAGATGCTTATATTAATTTTATGCTGTTTGGCCTATGGCTTAGGCATATTGCTAGTTAGTTATTTAATATTAATTCAACTCATAACCATTAATCTACCCTGACACATGGCCCGTGGCTCACCTGTGTTCCTTACAGGTTGCTTCCTTGTGCAGCTGGGTCGATCCCTGTCCCTGACTCTGTCCACTTCCTGTCTATGCTCTGATTCCTCCGCCTACTGCTGCGATGCAGGTCAGGGGTCAAAACAATCCTTTATTCACAGAATATAGAAAGACATTCCAACATCATTCATTGAGTGTTGTTGGATTTCATAAAGATATTTTCATTCGTGTGTGTTTGTGTGTGTGTATGCATGTGTGTGTGTGTGTGTGTGTGTGTGTGTGTATGTGTGTGTGGTGTGGTGTGTGTGTATGTGTGTGTGTGTGGTGTGTGTATGTGTGTGTGTGCTATGTGTGTATATGTATGTGTGTGTATATAAAATGTACTTTGACCATATATAGCCTCCCTATAGTCTTTCCCATCTTCATTTTTCCCCTGGAATTTTTTTCTCAGCACGACTGTGTGGGTTTTTTTTTTTTATAATGTCCCAAATATCCTATATTTTCTTGTGCTCTTTTCATGTGTTCTTTCGAATTATTAATTTTCCTTGAGTATGTGTTCCAGCTTTTCTACTTTATCTTCAGGGTCTGATAATGTTGTCTTCCACATGGTTCATTTTGTTGGTGAGGCTCCCACTTAACTTCTGATTAGATGATTTGAATTTTAAATATTTGTATTAATTCCTTGAAAATGCCATAGTGTATTTCAATTACATTCACCATCATTCTCTAACACCTCCCACCTCCACATCTCTAACCACTTAACCTCATGTCATCTATCTGTTTTTAGTTTGTACTGCCCAACTACTCTTTCATATGGAGTTTGTCCTGGAGTGTGATCAGCTCAGCACAAGTAATGTAATTAAAGGAAACAGATGCTACCTTTTCCAACAGCTATCAAATACCAACAGGTCCTTAGCTAAAGATAAAACTTTCTTCCACCTCCTTCCATTCATGATGGGATTTTGTCTGTTTTGAGCTTACATAGGTGTCATGCATTGCTATCATAATCACTTGGAGTTCATATGTGTAACTCCTCTGCTATTTAAAGAAAACACTGCCTCTGTGAAGTCATCCACCACTTCTAGATCTTAAAAGTCTTTCTACTTTCTCTTCCATAGAGATCTTTGTGTCTTTGTGGAAGAGATGTGACAGAGCTGTCAAGTTCAGAGCTAATCTCTCTGCAGTCCCCTATTCCTTGCATGTTGACCAGTTGTGGACCTCTGCGCTAATTGCTATCTAGTGCAAGAAGAAACTTCTTTCATAATGATAGTAAGATGCACTATTCTACAGACAGGGATAGCAATACACATCCTATACATCTGGCAGTATATATGGACAATAACAAAACCTTATCACTAAGAAAGTTAACAGTCCAATTAAAGGGGGGCTGCATTCTTTGTTAAATGATGTTTGTAGCAATGCTCGTCACATATTCATTCACTATTGTTTTGTTTCTTTTTATTAAATATATTCATTTAATTTTTACATCTTGACTGCAGTTCCCCCACCATCCTCTCCTCCCATTCCCTCACCTCAACTTCCTCTTGCCCTCTCCCAGGAAAACACTCCTCCCCCACCTCTGCTCAGAAAAGGTGAAGGCCCCCTAGGTGTCAAGTTGAGAAAGAAATAAACCCCTCCCTTTGTATTAAGGCTGGAGAAGACAACCAAGCATTGGAAATAGGTTCTCAAAAGTCAGCCAAAGAGCCAGGGACAGATCACCCATGGTTTTTTTTTTTTCCCATCACTACCTATTTTTAGTTTTGAAAGCTTTCCATCTGCCTCTATTTGGAGTAGATTTCTTTTTAAATCTTCTAAACTGGGTTACTTGGAGACAGTGTGTACCCTGTCATCTTAATCCAAAAATCTTTCAACGTATTTTTAATCTCCCTTGAGACTACTTGATAAATTGATAACTGAAGTTATTTTGGCTCCAAAGTTTAAGCATTTTTCTAATATCTTTCTGTTATTAATATCTAGTTTTATTCCATTGTGTTTAAAATATATTTTATGATTTCAATTCCCTTAAATACATTGATGATTATCTTATGGGGAGGGATCAGACTCATCAGGCCTCAAAGTCTACTTTTCAACCACTTTCCCTCTGTTCTGGTTGTGTCCCTTCTCTTGTTCTATTGTTCAGTTCTCTAACATATTTTTTATTATCCCCTTTAGGCAGATTATTCTACTTATTTATTTTGTAGTTCTAAAATTTTCATCTGCATCTTCTTTACATACCTCATTTCTTTCCTGAAGTTTTCTATGTTTTCAGTGTATTTATAATTTTTCCGTGAAGTGATTTTGTGATGACCACTTTAAACTGTCTGCTAAAGAGTTACAATATTCTGTAACCTCAGTGTTGGCATATGTTGGTTATCTTCTTTCATTCAGTTTCAGTTCCCCATTGTTCTTAATATGTTGAGAAATTTTCTAGTAAGCCAGGATGTATTTCATATTCCATTATGAACCCTATATCCTACTTAAACTTTTGAAATTTCTTCGAAATAGAAAGAAGTACATGGCTAAACAGAGCTAAAGCCAGATTCATCATTTTCCTACTACTAACATTAAAATTTGAGAATTTATCTGAGAATGGACATGAGTTTCAGATCCTTAATTATTTGCTGATAGTGTCTTACTCAGTTATGACTCCCAATGTGGGTAATCTTGTCATTACTAGAAGATGTTGAAGGTTCTGAGTTTCCAAAATGTCTCTTCTTACATAGAATGAAGGAAAAGAGAGAATATCTCTTAAATGATAGGCAGAATCAGAAGTCAGAGCTCTCCACAAGAAATGCCTACTGAAATTGATCAGGGGAGCTCATATTTTCCAGTGATGCTGACAATTCTGATTAAATATAGTTAAGAGGGAAGTCTGGACTCCTCACTAAGCCTTTGCTGGCAAGAGTGGGGAAAAGTTTGTAATCTTTCTGTTGTACTTTACTGGTGAAGGAAGACACTACTTACTGAGATTACTGTAAACTATTATTTTTTGCTATCTCAGAGATATAGTGATTCAATATTCTGAATGTTTATTAAAATCAATTAAATATAATTATATGTTGAGCATTTATTTAATATTTGTAAGATGTCAAAATAAAACTGATGATCTCAAGAATATCTATTGGTTCGCACCAATTCTACATTCCTCAGTTTCTCTTTCAAATTTCTAAGTATTGTCTTAATGATCCCATTTATAATTTCACATCATTCACCTGGTGAAACTGTAAGAATGAATCTCATGTTGATATTAACACTATTTTTTAAGTCTCAAATTTATGATCCAATATTTTTTACTATATACTACCATTTCATATTGGCTACTACTTCATATTACAGATATTCAGGAACCAAATTCCAAATCTACATTGATAAATAATATATAAATTTTAATTCATTTTTAGTTTAAAAATCTTAAGTTTGTTGATTAAAATACTTGAAGAATGAAAATTTATTAATAAATTATGGCTAAAACCTAGCAAGACATGTTAGTTAATAGTAAAATACCAGTTTTGGTTCCTGGTCTTCAGATATATTTATTTTATTTTATGTATGTTGATGATTTTCCTGAATGTATATATGTATAACTTGTGTATGCCTTGTGCCTCTGAAGTTGAGAGGAGGCCATCAGTTCCTATGGACCTGGAGTTTTATATGAAATGAATCATCATGTGAGTGCTTTGAACTCAAGTCTTAGAAAAACAACAGATGAGTCCTCTCTCCACCTACAGACCCTCAGTTTTTTACCATGTTTTGATGGCACCAAAATATGGTATTGAAAGGAACTGAAACTGAATGAAGGTTGTATGAGAACTCTCTTTACTATTCTTGAAACTTTTCTATAAACCTACAGTAAATCACAGTTAAAATGTATATTTTAAAAAGAAATGTACTGAGTATATTAGTTTAGGTCAGTATTGGCGATGAATTTTTCAAGGCTCTTCTGACTTTCCTGGTTTCCACTGAGAAACCAGCCATTGTTCTGATAGGTTTTCCTTTATGTGTGACTTGTGTCTTTTCTCTTGCAGATCTCAGCACATTTTCTTTGTTCTTTTTATTTAGTGTTTTAACTCTGATAGGCTGTGGGGAATTTTCTGATCTTGTTTGTTTTGTGTTTCTGTTGTGTTTCTTGTACTGTACTGTTTAATGATATTAAACATTTACTAGACTTTGGGATGATTCTCATGGCCCATAAGAATATGTTGTCCATTCCTTTTTGATTACAATAAAGGGTATAGGAAACACAGTAGTTTTTTTGTGTGAAAAACTCTTAGAATTTTTTTCACAAATTCAATTTCACTAAATACATGCATTTCTTTTTTAATCTAGCAGTCTAAGAGCTATCCATTGTGCCATCGAATGAGGTAATGTATACATTTAAGAAATTAGCTGATTAGTAAAAGAGACTGAAACTAAATAATAATTGTACATAGTCATTACTTTATAAATTTTTAACTCTTCAAATTATGCCCACTCTTGACATCTCAGCTAGATACTGGCATATGGGAGTGAATGAACTCAGCAACACAGAGAATAAGGGTCTGTGGGGATGAAGCCCTCATTTTCTCCTAGGATCCTTCCTTAGGGCCAAATTTCCTTCTCTGAATTTTATGTTCCATAGTCTCAGTTAATAACATCCTGTGATCCCAGCCTCTCTAGAGTTAATATCAATTGTGTATCAGACAAAGGATATAAATGGAGGAGGAAGAAGGGCAGGGTAGGCTCAGTTTTTCACCAAATTTTCACAAATCTAATGTAGACTCTCAGAGATTTGGTCAAAACATCATTTCTCCAGTTCCCATCAGGTGCATTTACTGGGCCTTCTTCTTACTAAGTGTCCTGTATTAGATGTAGATTTTTGAATTATTTGAGGGGCATAATTCATAGCAGAGATTGACATCACCAAGCTCCAGCAGTCTGACAGACAGAAGTAATTGACATTTCCTCCTTATCACACAGAATGTGTATCACAAAGATCCACTCTGTTACTGAATGTGCTTGAGAGTTCAAGGCAATGGGCATAATGTTCACTTTGGAGGCTGAATTACTCTGTCATCTCTTTATTCTAATCATTCCAGAGTGTTTCCTGTGCTACTATTTAAACAACAACAACAAAAAACCTTTCTCAAATCAATCTCTGCTGATAAAATGCAAGCTTTATATCTCAGCATAGATAATAGTTAACATTTGTGTAGTTAGCCCAAAGAATTTTTAGAGCTATCAGTTGTTTTGAAATTTTTTTTCCTGAATATTCTTAGTTGCCTCTGTTTTTCTAGCTTCACTAAGGTAAGGTTGACAAATAAAAACTATTTCAGGTGTATACCATGACTTAGAATATGCATATATTATGAAATGACGACCCAAATCAAGCTAATTAGCATTGTCATCACCATACCTTTTTTGTGTCTCACTCATAGCAAATTTCAACCATACAATTAATTATAAACTGCAGTCATCATACTGTAAATTTATTCCCTAGAAATTATTCATCTTAGAACCGAAAAAAAAAAATCTACCGTTGGGCTAATGTTTCTTTTTTTCTTTTCTGATGTCCCCAGGTGCAAATTTTATGTCTCCACATACAGATAAGATCTGATAGTGTATCATATATATGTGCTTCTGATTTATCTCACTAAATGATGGGCCTCTGGTTAATCTATGTTGTTAACAGAATCTTTTTATTTTTAAAGAGTGAATAATACTGAAGCTGGAGATCTGGCTATGTGCTTTTAAGTACTAGTTGTTCGATGGAGGACCAAAGTTCAGGTTCTAGGACAGATAAGGCAGTTTACAATCCTCTGTAATTCTAATTTTGGGAGATCTAGTGCTCTTTTCTTGCCTCCATGGGCACCAGGTGTGTATGTGGTGTGCATATATACATGCATACTTGGAGATAAAATACTCCTATACATAAACAATAAAATAAAAAAATCTAAAAATGAGAGTAAATAATATCTATTGTACAGATAACCACGATTTTTTATTAATCTGTTCATGTTTGCTTACATTCATTGATTTTTTAAAAAAATACATTTTGATTTTTACTTATGTCTGCTAGTCTTTTATTTGCATTTTTCTACTAATTAAAATTTAGTTATTCTATTCTCTCAGGTTTCTTAATACACCTGTGTAAGTTCTGTGATTTTATTCATACCACATTACTAAATATAAGAAATATGATTCAATTTTAAACTGTTCAGCTTCTAGGGTTGTTTTGCAGAGCACATTAAGTTTACCCAGAGCCAGGACAGGGTGATCTAAGTTGATCCTTGGGGAGAGAAAAAGAGATAAGCAAGTGCTGACTATATAACCTGTCTCTTCTTGTCTTGAAGTCACCTTAACTACCATGCAGACCAAGGGGCTGTCTGCTTCTCGTAACCAGTGAAGATCTCTGAAGTGTTTTCCATTCTCAGAGCATAGAAATGTGAATGATGGCTAGTGGTTGGTGATATCAAGAGAGGTTGATAAAATCAGAAGAAGGTTCTCAAAAAGTCAAGGAGAGGCTCAGCAGTCACAGGCTGTCTTCTTTAACAAGAAAAAGAATATTTCAGGGATACAAAATGGGTAACAAAATGCCAGCAGATCTTTACTTAATGTTGGGGCAATTGTGACAAATGCATACGTTGTAACTGTTAGAGTCACAGAAAATACATTTATTATTCTAGAAGAGGTCAGGGAATATTTGGGTCCCTTAGAATAAACAGATTCAGCACTGTAAAAAAAGAATCAGGGAGCAGAATGAAAGGATCTTTTTCCATAGGGTTTCATAAGAGACCAGAGCTTACTTAGTGTCTTTGCTCCTAAACAAGGATGACAGATGAGATGGTTCTGTATCCCTTTGGGCTTCAGACTAGATCATAAATTATGAAGAAGGAATTGGATGTGCCGGGATAATGAAAACAATTCATTTAAAAGTAAGTTAGAAAAAGGGCACAAATGATCTATAATTTAGAGATTTTTAATTTTCTAACAAATTCTGATTATTTTATTTTCTGAACTTTAATAGGAAAAGCGAGCAAAAGAAAGAGACGAATAACTGTCTGTATCTATGAATACACATGAGTAAAAGCATACACATGTTTATGATTGAGTAAGTATCTATGGGTCTAGTGTAACTCACTGGTAGTCACTACTAACAGGAGATGATTATGAATCAAGTCCGTATTAAGTGCCTCCTATGCACCGTTTTTTTTTTTAAATTCAGGTCTCACATGTCAGGTGAAATTGATATATGCTTTTATAATTTTTAATTTTATAGGAGAGGAAATATGAGGGCATATTTGTACAGTGATGCAGAACACAGCTATAAAGTATTGTAAAGAATTCTGAAACCTTGCCCTGACTGAAAAATCCATGTTCTTCTATTGAATATAGAGGTGAGTAAGAGGAAAAATGCGTGGCTCTTGACAGAAGGGTAATTGTTATACATAGGATGAGTTTACATCTGATATCTTCCCTGAGTTCTCTTTATCTTAGTGCAGGGCCACTTGTTGAACCTGAAGCTGGTCTTTTCTGGTGATCTGGCTAGCCAGTTTGCTCCAACTATTCCCTTTTTATTCCAACATGCTGGGAATAAAGATAGGACACTATGCACACCTACCATTTACATGGGTGTCGGGATCTGAATTTAGATCCCATATTTGCTCACAAGTGCTGCATCCACTAAACATCTTCACAGCCTCTTGATATAGTTCTTGCAGATGTCTCCTAAATGGGCATTTCAATGGTTACTCTAATATAAAAATTCCTATAGATTCCAATTGAAGAAATTGTGGTGGGTAAAAGGACTACAGCTAACATATCACTCAAAAACTAAGCTTTTGGGGGGTTTTCTGATTGATTGCGAATCTCTATACTTTTATTTCAGGAATGAATATATGTTTGTTCAGTGATTTCCCAGTTAAATACAAATAATATTGATGTGGAGGGGGAAAAGTGTCTATTCTCTCCCACAAAGGACCTAGGAATGGTACTGACATTCCAATCACTGTAGATCAGAGTAGTAGAGTAGAAGAGATTTTTTTCCAAACAAAAATACTTTATTCTGGTTTCTTAAAACATTTCTCTAAAATAGAGAATACTCACAAGTAAATCAATACAAATAAGGTCCATTTTGATTATTTTCAGATGTTCTTGAAAGACAAATCACCACGGGCTATATTATTCTATACAGCTGTAGTGTAGGAGTCTGGGTCAGTTACACTTAACAGTATAGAAACACAGTCTGATACAATGTTTTGGTGTCAATAGAATAACCTTCCAATTATAATAAATGTTCCATCATATATGAAATAAATTGTAATTTACTAGAAAATACATATGCGAACTTATTCATATTTTTATTAATTTTTAAAGACTAAAATATATGCAGAGGCAGCTTAGATTTTTATTAATTATTTTATTTTTTCTAAATAAAGGCTTTATGTCCATAATTTTCACCCCTCACTACTTCCACCCACAAAACCTAATGAGTCCATTTAGTGTGGCTTGTATGTACATGTATTTAGGACTGACCACTTGGAATCTGATAATCTATCAGGGCTCATCCATGGAGAAAATAGAATTTCCCCCTTTAGCATCCATTGATTGCCTAAGTGCCTTCATGTAGAGATGGGGCATTGAAGCTTTCTTATCTGCATTTCATGGTAATGGACCTTGTTTAGGGGATCATATTTGTTGAAATTTAATGAGTATACCTTTCTTATCATACCTAGAAGACATTAGCAGCAGATGGCTTTATCATCCAGCTCTTACAATCTTTCTTCCTGTCTTCTGTGATGTTCCCTGGGATTTAGGTGTAGAGATTGCATTGAAGATGTTTGAATTTGGATTAGGCACTACAGGGCAATTTAATTTTGTATTTTGTACAATTATGGATCTCTGTAACACCTTATGTCTGCTGAGTAAAGGAACTTTGCTGAGATATGAGAGCTCTACTTAACTTGCTGGTCTGGTATATAAGTTGCTTGACCCCAGTTATACCTGAGTGCAGGGGGAAATTTAGGGACAGACAAGACTCTGGTGAAGAAACCAAGATGTGTTGGCATATGTGGAGTGGAAAAAGTGAACTCCTGATTCTGGAAGAAAATTCTAAAAAATATTTTGATGAAAATTATTCTATCACATTGAAGAGGAGAGTTTTAATATGAGTCTTGTTCATAAGAAGAGTGAATTGGTAACTCATTTTTTTTTTCTGAGCCATAGATTATCAGCCGTTATCAGTGGTGTTACCACAGAAGACTTCAACGTCTCCCAGTACCTTTGATCATGCTGAACATGAACGTCACTCTGGTCAGTGAGTTCATCCTTGTGGGCTTCCCTACAGCCCCTTGGCTACAGGTTCTCCTCTTCTTCCTTTTCCTTGTGGTCTATATGTTGATTATAGCAGAGAATCTTATAATTATATTCACTGTCTGGGCCACTGGCTCCCTCCACAAGCCTATGTACTATTTCCTAAGTAGCATGTCCTTTCTAGAGGTCTGGTATGTCTCTGTCACGGTCCCCAAAATGCTGGATGGATTCCTCCTGCAGAGACGGCACATCTCCTTCACAGGCTGCATGACCCAGCTCTACTTCTTTATCTCACTTGCCTGCACAGAGTGTGTGCTTTTGGCAGCCATGGCCTATGACCGCTATGTAGCCATCTGCCACCCTCTCCGATATCCAGTCATTATGACTACAGCTTACTGTATGCAGCTGATGGCCCTTTCCTATTTTAGTGGTTTCATGGTCTCTGTTGTCAAAGTCTACTTTATTTCACACGTCGCTTTCTGTGGTTCCAATGTCATGAACCACTTTTTCTGTGATATCTCGCCAATCCTCAAATTGGCATGCAAAGACATGTCCACAGCTGAGTTAGTAGACTTTGCTTTGGCTATTGTTATCCTCGTATTCCCTCTTATCACCACTGTGCTCTCCTATGTCTACATAGTGTCCACCATTCTGCGCATACCCTCTACCCAGGGAAGAAAGAAAGCCTTCTCCACATGTGCCTCCCACCTCACTGTGGTCATAATTTATTACACAGCCATGATTTTCATGTATGTCCGACCCAGAGCTATTGCATCTTTTAATTCCAACAAACTCATCTCTGCTGTGTATGCTGTCCTTACACCCATGCTGAATCCTTTCATCTACTGCCTTAGGAACCAGGAAGTCAAGGATGCTATCAAGAAGACCTTGGGAGGTGGTCAGTGCTTCCCACTCAGCTGATCCCCTTGCCTGAGAAAAAGACGTTGCCTATGTCATTTATGAGAATTGTAGTCCTTTTATTAATAGCTTTAGTTCACAAACCTGGATTTGTTAATAAACCAGAGTACCTGAAAAACCAATAAATAAATAAAGAAGGATCTAATATTGATCACTTCAACAATGAACTGTCATTAACAACTCCAGATAGTTATATAGCATCTTGAAATTATTTTATACTAATAGACATATAACATATAGAAACTGTTGTTAGTATTTTACACAAAATAAACTATTTGATTCTCAGAGCATTTTATGGCCAGCTGGGTGATATTGCAAATTGAGAAAATGAAGTACAATGAGGTTAACTAAGTTGTCCATGGTTGAAATTAAATTAATATCACAGTTTTTGCCTGAACCCTGGAAATTTTGCTCAAAAATGCATTCCATAAGCTTATCTTTGGATCTCTGATCTGTAATAATAATAGCTATATGACATTATCTATCAAAGATGTATTTCTATAAGAATGAATACAATCTGGTGATTAGTGTATTTAGAGAGATGTTGCATGAATTCTGGTTGTAATAAAGAAAACCCAAAGCCAGATTTCAAGGAAAGGCTGAAATATCAAAGAGAGGAATCATCACAGTCAAATCTCACCCAGCTGCCTTCCAGCTTCCTCAATATCACTCTTCAGTGCTTCTACTGCCTCATCTGTCTTTCTACGCCTATCTTAAATCCCTCTTCACCCAGTTGTTTCACATTCCGGTTAAGATAAAAAGGCGTGGGCTACTACTATTTGGTAGTAAGCCTTGAACTCACAGAAACACAGAAAGATCTCCTCTGTCTCTGGAGTTATGGGATTAAAGCCTGGCACCACCACTGCCTGCCTGGGAGCCCGGCACTCCCTCTGTAAATCAAGCTGGACTCAAACTCAGATCTGCTGGGATTAATGGCGTAGGTCTTTCCCCGTGCTGAGATTAAAGGTGTGAGTTACCACTCTCTGATCCTCCTGGATTGACTGTAGGTAGATCCTTTTGATTTTTATTAAATATTAAATATATAACATATCACCACTGAGAGACGTGATGATAACCAATAGTAGTGCTGTACTAATTGTGCTGTTGTAATTGCAATGAGTTATTGATGAAGAATACTGTTGATTTAAATAATAATCAGTTGTAACACTTTTCTATGCTCAGCTCAGTTTAACAAATATTTCTTGCTGTAGACATGAGCTTAATTGTTTCATACTTTAAAAGCTGACATTTCTGAAACTTTTATCAAATGAACAATAGTTACTGATACTGATGTAGAAGCAAGGTAAGTTGACTAGTCAGCGATGGCTGCAGCACAGTTTCATGACAGATAACAGGTGCTCAGTTTTCTCTTTGTGTCTGCCCTGTCTACTGTTGTACAAGCCCCTGTAGAACTGAAAGTAACTCCTTCATCTGTGTCTCTACAAAGCCCGTTATGGTACTTGGCATGGTAAGTCCACGTGCTGTTGTTTATCACCATTTCTCCATTCTTCCCCCATGTTATGCTTTATAATCTTCTTTATTTGTATACTTTATTTTCAAGGAGGAAAGAGGAATGGATCACATGGACTGAATCACTTCAACCTATTGGCCTCTGATTTCATTCAGTTGGACCAACTTAAAGTGTCAGCAGGAAAAGAAAAGATAAAGAAAGAAAGAGAGGAGAGCAAGGGAGAGATAGATAGATAGACAGACAGACAGACAGAGAGAGAATAATTAGGAGATTTTTCCCTCACTGGATGCTATCACCCTATGAATTGCAACAACTTGTGAACCAGCATCCCCTTATCTTTCCCTTTTTAGGTTGTTTAATCAAAATAAACAGACTGTACTGTATGATTTGTAGGAGGATTTTCTAAATATGTTGCTCCAAGTACTTCTAATCACTCACTGAGTTTTGCTATCTCCTAGAATAAAACCCAGCTTATTAAATTACCTCACTAGAAATTGAGTAAGTGGGAAAATATCAGGATAATGGATAAATATTCCAAGTCAGTATTTATCTTAAGATTCTGGAACTAGGGATGACACAGTTGGTAACGGACCTGAGTTTGATCCTAAGTACACATATAAAATATTTAGGGATGGTGGGACATGCTCCTAATTTTAGTGGTTCAAAGGTGGAGACAGATTGATTTCTAGAGCTGGATGTCAGGTAGCCTGGCCAAACTGGTTTGTTCTAGGTAAAAATGTAAAAAAGGTAAATCACTTTTTGAGGAATGACACTTGAGATTGTCTTCTGGTTTCCATACGCATGAATACACATATGCACACACATATGCACCTACTGTATTCATCCACAAAGACTTTGGTGTTACCAATTGTTAGCTCTGTGACTTTCATAAGTCATTAGAATTTTATTTGTCTTACCTATAAAATGTGTATAATAATATCTAAAATTGGCATAGGGATTAAAAGATAATGAACACATACATATAGGAAACATCATGGAGTTTGGTATAACCTTTTCTAAGTTATTAAATGAAATCTAAAATAAATTGAATGTTTCAAAAATATTTTTAAGAATAAGATCTGAGTGCTCCATGAGGCTTTCTTCTTTTTTTCCCAGCTCCCAGATTGTTGTTATTGACAGCACACCTGTCAAGAAGAAATTACTGCTATTTGTGCTTTTCTATTTAGTCTTAACAGTATCTTCATTATAATACTACCCTGTGGATAACAATTTGGATGCAAACATAATTTCTCATTATAGACTGTAAGTTTCTTATACATATATTTATTACTCTGTTCCCAAAAATTAATCCTAATTAATATGCATTCAATTATCAATAACCACATGATGAGTCATTCCTTGTCTTAATATATATTTTTAAAGTATAGCGATCATGCTTCTACCTTCCAAAATTTCTAGCATATCTCCCGTTTTAAAGTACTACATTCGTCCCAAAATGTTTAAATTTTTAGTTTTATGACTGAATTTTTTTATATCTGTTTCAGCAGTTTTAATAGACTATGGTTAGAAAGCTTATAAACCTGAATTTCAGAGCTGTCACTTGTCTTTAAATGCAGCTCTGAGATTTATTATTGTTTCAATTTTAATGAAAAATTATAATTATAAAATTTATAGATAACAGTAAACAACATAGGTTCAGTGTGTAATGATTAAGGCTTATATCTTATATGTCACTTATTTTTTCATGAATGAAAACACAGTCTAACATTTCAACAATTTTGAAGTACACAGTATAATTTTACTATTTGATATTGTTACTGATCTGAACAATAAATCAATAAAACTTATATTTTCACCAAGTCAACCTTTAGAAGGGGAAAATTTTGTCATATGTGGCAACATGGATGAACCTTGAAGACATTATGCCAATAATCCAAGCACAGGAAAAAAAATGCTACATGGTATTAGGTGTATGTGGGATCTACGTGAGGTATTGACTCACACATGGAATGCATGTAGGGGGAGGTAGGGTGTGAGGCATTCTTTTGCTTATGTGGGTTAAGGCAGCTAAGATTCACAAGCCATTCATCAGCAACTGCAATTTTTTCTACTATGGCTGAGATCTGGAGTCAAAAGTTGTCTCTGAAATTCAACCTAAAGAATTCTACTCCAAACTTTTTGGGAAGCTTATGAGTAATAAATTATCCATGTGATCAGTAGAGTGGATGTTGCCATTAGAATATCATAGGAAAATCTTTGCTTGTTATGAACCTTTGTTTTCTGATCATAAAACAGGAAAGAGCAGTTTTACAGACCTAAAGACTTTGCTATGAATTAGGCATATGGATTGACAATATTCGTTTTATTTATTTATTTTTTTTGTAAATGGTTTCTATGATGGAGCCTTGGTGTTCTTATGGCTTTGTCACTGGGAAGCTGACATGTTTAAAACAGAAATGACTTTAGTCTTCTGAATATCTGAAGAATTTTATGGTAAATAGATCAATATACCATGATACTTCAAAGGTTTCTGAAATATCTGGGATATCCTAGAGTGGCAATGTTTCCATTATTAATAACTGTAGTAAGCCTAAGAAAAGTGGGAAATCGGCTCTTTGTAAGCATATAGAGGACAACATCATATACCCCCCACATTAACAACCAGTCATAGTAGTTATTTTCTTTTGAATTGTTAATTTTTCTTGTTATAAATTGAAGGTTTTGATTGAATGAATAAATTGTTATTGTATTTATATTAATATAAAAACAAATTCACATCTTGGTTTTTAGTCATAGTGTTAATGCAAAAGTAAGTTTGCATGACTGTTGTAAAGATCATACCACATTTTTATCAGCCAAATTTTTCTTGGTCTTTTCTAGTAGAAGAATGTTTTAGAGGCTGAGAAAATGAAAACCAAATTATATGCAATAATCTTTAGCTTTTGACATTTAACTTGCTGTTCTCAAATAGAAATATATGAAGAAATACAGTCATAGGTTAAAACGCATGTCACATATTTTGTAGGTTTTATGTCCTCAATTTGTTAATTGATGACCAGGTCTGGACCACTTCTAATACATAAGGTCATTCCTGTTCCATTGTCTTAATTTCCAGAGTCTGAAAGACCTAAACATTTTCCTTTCTCTTTTCTTTGATCCAACATCCAATCTAGTCATAGCTGTGTATCTAGTTTTTAGCATTCTGAAAATAACAGGGGCGATGGAAAAAGTAGTTAGAACAGAAATACTTTAAGCTGTTTGCTTCACTTGTGTTTTCCTACTTTCCTCTTCCCTAATCTCCTTTGCTCTGGATTCCTCTCCAGTTTCCTGTTACCAAGCTTCTAAAAGGAAGAGCCAAGATAATTCTGTTAAAAAGATAAGAGGACCAATATCATGCTACACAGGAGAAATTGTCAAGTTTACCTTATCCTCAATGCTTGCTTTCATAGCCTGTGTACAATTGCTTATTGAACTGAGTAGACACTAAGTTTTATTTCTCCCTAGAACCTAATATGTATCAAAACTTCTAATATATTTTTTGTGTGAGCTTTGATCACCTCTTTTGCATCATTTTTTCAAATAATATTAACACAGTAAAGAGACACAGTTTCTCTATATCACAGAGAGGAAGGAAAATAAAGAATTGGGACCTATCCAGGTCTAGGTTCTGCCTGGGAGAGACAGTGGGAGGGGTCAACAAATAAAGTAACCAGGGAATGTTGGCAGAGAAACAGGTCAAGAGCCAGAGTCAGAACAAGAGAGAGAGAGGACAAGAAAATACAGTGAGTAGTGTTAGAGAAAAATCACAACAACAGACACATCTTGCCTACTCTGGGATCTAGGGCTATCAAGTTCAACAGTGAAAACAAATTTTGTATTTTAATTTTTCTCAAATATGCGAATTGAAGTGATGTTTCATTTTCATTGGATCAGTAACAGAATGTGTTACCATTTTCCTGGATTCTAGATCCTATAGTCTTTAGTGGAGGAGAATTAAATCTGTGAAACTCTTGGGCCTTATTTAGAAACAACTTTCCAACATCTAGAACAGGCCCAAGAGTGCAGATTTCTTTCTCTCTCTCTCTCTTTTTTTCCCTCATCTTTTGTTTTCTAACCCTTCAGAAGCAAAGACAAAGACTGATATGTGACCAATTTTGTGTTCATGAGGACACCCATGTAACACTCTGGTAAGTAGGCAACTAAATCTCTAAACTAAATTAAAACTAGGTGATCTACTTCAGCAGGGCAGCAAAGAAAACAATGAAATGTGGTTAGTGAGATATCTAGCCTTATTTGCTTTTCACAACTGATTTGCTTATCAAGGGTCAAACACAACCCAGGGAATATGTTACAAAATAGAGCCAATAAGGTAAATAGAAAGTGTGATAAAACTGATATTTTCAAGGTGTTCATAAATTTAGCAATTACATGTAAGCAAAACAAAATTTTACCAAGTGATGCTTGAAGGTGTACAATGTTATGACATCAAAAGTTACAATGAAAAATTAGTTGGAAGGTGGTAAGAGTCTGGGAGGGAAGTGGATGGCCATGGTTGGTTTGGCAGAGGACAGTATTTGAATAAGCACTTTCCTAGAGAGGTATGAATTAGGAAGAATTTTAGGAACAAGAAAGAGTATGTGTGACTGGACTATTGTGAAGAGTGATGTACTGAAGAGCTTCAAACTCTTTAAAGTAGCTCAAGCTTGTGCTGAGTATCTAGCAAAAAAAGAATATTAGAATGTAGAGGAATACAGGACTTAGGTCATAAGGGGCACATACAGCAATGTTAGGAGAACATCTGCAGGATAGATTTAATGCAGATGTTCACATTCATAGTTAAGTAAGACCACTTAGTCTGTGAATAGGAATGGTATTTGATACTGTCTTAAATAGCCAGTCAGCATTCCGCCAGCCTATGTGTGGGCCTCAGAGCCATTCTCTGCATGCTGTTTTCTGCTCAAACTTGAAAGTTTGCTTTTCTTTTTAATCCTGCGTTTTTTTCCCCTTGGGTAAACAAACTCCCCCTTTTTGTGGTATCCCTCTTATTCTCATCTCACTTTCTCTCACTTCTTTGGAAAGCCTAATTCTCACCTGGAGGATCTTTTGGGGTCACCCACATCAGTTCTTTTTCTTTGACTCAGCAGGCAAGCCACTGTCTTTCTCTGAGCCAGTATTCCAATCCTACTAAATACTTTCAGAGTTAAAGAGTAGATGTGGCATAGCTAGATTGTGGCTAGATCAGAAGTCTGTGTGTCATAGATGGGTGGGCATACAGACTCAAATGGTGTTTAATAAAGAACATTAGAAATACTTGGAGTTCTGAAATGTCTTAGAAACTCGAGAGTCTCTGATGACAAACAATTTTACATGTTGAGAACTTTGGACTGATCATAAAAGCTGTGGACAGGAGCTAGTGCCTAGCCCAATCATCACTTAGGGAAACTTCCTCTGGCAGCTGATCGGAACAGACGCAGAGACTCATTCTAAACAATAGGCAGAGCTATAGGAACCCTGTGGAAGAAGGGGAGGAATGGTTGTAGGAGCAAGGGGTGTCCAGGACACCAGAACACAACCCTCAGAATCAACTAAGCGGGGCTCATAGGGGCTCACAGAGACTGAAAGCACAAGCATCAGTCTGTACGGGCTTGTGAAATATCCTCTGCAGACATGCTGTGACTGTTTAGCTTGAGTGTTTATGGGACTCCTAACAATCGGGGGGTGGGGGAGGGAGGTGTGCGGTGTCTCTGGCTCTTTTACTTGCTTTTGGGACTGTTTTCCTTTTACTGGGTTGACTCACCCAGCCTTGATATGAGGGTGTGTGCCCGGTCTTATTGCATCTTGTTATGCAGTGTGTGGTTGATATCACTGGCATGCCCTCTCTTTTCTGAATGGAAAATGAGGAACAGTAGATCGGGGGTAGAAGGGAGGTGTATGTGGAGGCTGGGAGAAATGGAGGGAGAGAGACTGTAGTCAGGATGTATTGCATGAAAGAAGAATAAATAAAAAGAAAAAACTTTAAAAGCTCATCTTCCCTGTGCAAGGTAAATTTTACATGTAGAATTTAGATAAAGAGGCTTGAAAAAGAAAATCTCTTTCATTTTAAGAATCTAGATGAAGGATCAGCATGTGATCAGGATAGCAAAGAATGGGTCATTGGTACAGAATTATTTGAGGAGTAGATTAGGGATGTGGAATAAGGGATATATGTGTATATTATATCTATTAAGAGAGAGAAGAGAGGAGGAGAGAAAAATATTTGAACAGATACTATTATTATATAGTAAAAATAAAGAAGTGCTATAGGTTCTGGAAAACAACAGTTTTACATTATAATTCCATCTTTCCACTAGTACTTGAGTGAATTTAGTCAGAATATTTCATCTATGACTTATAATGTGGAAGAAGTAGTAGCAACCTTTTATGGTATGGTGTAAATTAAGTAATATAACATCTAGAAAAGGAATGGTACATATTTTGCCATGTGATAGACCCAATAGATTATTGTTGTTGCCACTATAGACTACACAATCTTGGAGTGACCAAAGCCATCATGAAAAATGAAAGTAGTAAAAGCAAGGTAGAAAAATGTAGTGAATGTTCAGCAAGGTGAAAATGTAGGTCAGTAACCTCATGTGGTTCTCAGCCAACTGTCCAGAGTGTTGGAGTGTGAACAGGGATCTAGGCAATACTTGAAGCTATGTAGTCCTACTAATGGTGTTATGATAACCATATAACTCAACAATAATGGAATCACTGGCCATTACTAGAGGTTATGTAACAAAGGCTCAACCCTTTCCCACATGTGGCCAGTGTAACAAGAGGTATCTGTCAGTCTTTTTTATAAGTGAGAAAATTAGTAGGCTCTATAAGAAAGTGTACAGAGAGTAATCCTACACAGGTTTCTCATTGTTCATCTCACCTTTCTCTGCCCCAATTATTTCCAATCAAAATCCAACTCCACCATTCACTTCTCCATCATACTCTATACTTTTACAGTTTTGGTTTTCTTTCCTTGGTAGTTATCTGTCTTTTGAAAACCATACAATGCCACATGCAGTCCAAATTGTGTCTTCAAGGCTTCCTGAGCTCACAGACAAGAACAATTAGTCTCTACCTTGGATTCTCAGTATACCTGATATTCTAATACGATGCTTATTATAGATGACTGTTTCTTTCTCTAAGTTGTTTGCCAAGTAACTGCAATGCCTTGGCGGTTCTCAACTGCTTTCAACTACAAGGCTAAACACATAGGGGGGAAAAGTAAAAAGTGTGTTAAATGAGTGGAAAATAATCTTGTTTCATTAGTTTCCATGCTGCGCATGGGTTCCTGATTCCTCTGTCTTATCCGCTGAATGTTACAGTTACAGGTATGTGCAACTCTAGTTGCTACAGATTGATACTTTAAGAATGAAGAAGACTTGGATATTTCTGGAGAGGTAGCAGTGGAAAGGGGCAGTAGAAGAAAAAGAAATTAAGTGGGGTTAGCAGATATGCGAATGTCCTAAAGCAGACACAGAAGTACAACCAGTAAAGAACAGGATAATTACTTTTAGGGAGACACATTTGATCAGTTGGTTAACTTTCAAATGTGTAGGAGATAACTCAGTTAACAATACTTGCCTCAGACTTTTTAGAAGTGCTGGGGATTCAATCCAGGTCTTCACACATGCTAATGCTCAATGAGTCACAGGACTAAACCTCCACATTCTTAACTACCTCCACTGCTCAAAACCTTGCTAAACCAGTCCAGTAAACAGCAAATGGGAACCATAAGGAATGCAATGATCTGCTCATGGTCAGGTCTCTTTATCTTTACTGCTGTGGCCTCACATCTACTGTATTCACTCTGCATGTCCACCACACTAGATTTCTTGCTGTCCTTCATTTTGTGGATCACTGTTAGGTATTTAAAGTGCTGCTTTTTGTCTCAAAACCTCTTCCATAAGGGTGCTACATGGCTAGTGCTTTTGTGTTCTTCATGACTGTCTGAGACCTTTCCTTACCGTTCTGTTTAAAATATCATCTTATCGCCACTGGTTGTATCCCTGTTTTTGTTTGATTGTTTGTTTTGCATTATTTTTTGTTTGTTTTTTTGTTAAATTTCTTCATAGAACATTTTTACTTCTACATTTTTATACATGATATATTCACTGTTGACTGCCTGTTTTTTTTTTCCTCAGGATGTAGTTAACTGAGCCACTTAAATATCCAAAATAGTGCTGGTCCCACATTAGGTTCTCAGTAAACATTTGTAAAACAAATAAATGTAATATGAAAAAGAGATGAGCTAACTGATTAATTTTCTGAAGTGTAGCTATTTTTTATTTTCTTTGGTTTTTAGAAGGGTCTTATTGCACAACTCTGGCTGTCTTGGAATTCACCATGTAGACCAACCTGGATCCAAACTTGCAATAATTCGACATTAATTTCCCTATTGGCGTGTGTCATCCAACCTCATTAAACTCAACGTGTATGAGTTTTCCCTCATCAGGGCTCAACTATCCAGGTTCAAATAAGAAAATCTTGTTTATTAGATGGAATGTTCAGCCTCTGCTCCAGTAAGATACCTGGTAATGCATACTGTGATTATAAATCATCAGACTATAATTGCTTATTTATTTGTTTCTCTCCTTTCAAGTCTTCAAACAGAGGAATCTGACCCTTTTTCATCTTCATCTTACACTTTTCTTCCTCCCTCCCTCCCTCCCTCCCTCCCTCCCTCCCTCCCTCCCTCCCTCCCTCCCTTCCTTCCTCTTTATTTTATTTGTTTTTGAGACTAGGTCTCACTCTGTAGCAGTAACTTTCCTTCACTTCACTCTAGAGACTGCTGGTTTCAAACTGACATAGATCTCGCTGCCCCTGTCTTTTGAGCAATGAAATTAAAGCTATGTGCTACCATACTCAATGCCTACTTTCTATTTTTACTATCTAGGAGAGGCCGGACATTAAGCAAGGAATAATTAGCTCCTTACCACTAATTAAGTTATTTATCCCCTTTCACTAGTGAGGGGTAGGCAGTTGAAGCCTGCTTCAGATTTTGAAATCAGAAAACAGTAAGTCATAGAATAGGTCAGACTTTCCCCCTGTATGCTCCACTGGTGAGTACTTTCTTCTTTGTTTTTGTGTTCTCTAGATACTGAGTCTGTTTTCCATGTAGTCTCTCCTGTCACTTTCTATAATGTGTTCCATAATGCATCAAAATTAGACATGATAAATGCATCTGCCAACAAACATTCCTTTACTACTTTATTTGTAATAGTTCAGAGATAAGCTATGTGCTTTATTTCTCTCATACCGCCTAGTGTAAAAGTCTCCTGAGGAATGTAATTAAAATTAATTAAAGGATAATTCTTTGTGGTGGAGATTCCAGGACAGTCATGACTGTTACACAGAGATACCCTATGTTGAAAAACAAAATAAACATATAAAAAGAAGTCAAATTTGAGTCCTACTTCACTACAGCCATTATTCTAATATCTAATAACCAACTAATTTATGATCAGTTTGAGTGGTCTTTCAAAAATGGCAAAAATGAAAAAGAATCAATGGACATTTAGAAGAGTTCACATTTTATTTCCCATTTTCTGAGTTCTGCTTATTTTGTTTTAAGGAAATTTCTATTTTCTTAAAAGTGTTTTTCTCTTTAGTTCATTTTATTTACAATTTTATGCCAGCTTCTAACTCTATTCAAATTGTAATTGTGTCTTCAGACCATATCTTTCCCTGGGGAGCCAAGACCAATCTGAATTCATCTCTTGGATTTTCCCTTCTTAAATAAGTTCCATGAATGTAATTTATATTCAATTTGTATCTAAAATAATAACATTTAAAATCAAGAATTACATAGAGCTAATTGATATTTGCTTCAATATTTAAATTTAACCTGAGTTTGAAGGAAGCATAGATTAGGTTGATAAACTGAGTTAGAATTAAATAATGTGAGGTATTGCTATTGGCATTGTTTGTTAGTATATCCATATACTGTACCTCTCCTTCCTCTACAGTTGATCCTCATGATTTTAGTTACTTATAGTGAACTACAGCCTAAAGCACTAAGTGGAAAATTACAGAAGTAAATAATTCACAAGTTTAAATTTTAT
Source organism: Phyllotis vaccarum (assembly GCA_033318265.1). Taxonomy (NCBI): domain Eukaryota; kingdom Metazoa; phylum Chordata; class Mammalia; order Rodentia; family Cricetidae; genus Phyllotis; species Phyllotis vaccarum. Next base: position 12,875,436 of record JARWLC010000019.1, read on the forward strand.
GTTCTTCCAAGCAGGCTGATTAAATCCCATGCCATCCTCCTCTTGTAGGAATCAGCCCTGTGTTCAAAATAGCTATCCTATTCTGTACCACCTCCTCCTAGTCTCTAATTGTTCCTCCTGTGGAGGTGCTTCTATTCAAGTGACCATTGTTTTACGTAACAATGACTCAAATGTGTAAAACTAATGGCAAGTAAAAAGGAAAATTTTCCTGATAATATGTCCTTATTAAAGGAAAGGGAATAAGTCATCATATGCCAAGCCTGCTAAGATCTATGATACAGTAAAAAATTATGAGAAACAAACTAAGAGAGATGATATCAGCTGCATATGATCATTTTAAACTATACTTTCATTACTGTCCTATTTATTATTAACCATGATTGTTGACATCTTACAGTGTCTGAAGCATAAATTTAAATTTATAGTGTGTGGTATGTGTGTGTGTGTGAATGTATAGATGTGTGTGTATAGGAACCGAGTACATGGAGGGAGTTATTATCCAGTTTTGAATATATATTACATAATACATTCATATTCATATATATATAACTCCCTACATTAAGTATATATAATGATTATTATTTTTACTAATACATGACATATAAAAGATGTTGAATTTTCTTTATTTGATTTTGAAAGTCACTGCTCTAAACATAGGCTGAAGAGCATTATGGGAGTCTTCAAAAATGTACAACCATCTGGAAGCAATAGTTATCCTGACCATGAAGTTTCTAGTCTAGTAATTATGTTGCTTCATTTTTATCCAGATTTTGAACTTGGCTTGTTCCTGGCACTGCTCTCTAGACCATCCTGGCAACAACTTTCAGTCACATGGTTTCCTGCCTCATAGTTTCTTCTAAAACCTGGAAATATGCTAACAAGAAAGTGCTCATCCCTTGTGCATCTGCAGACCCATTGTTGACTTAGATCCAGAGACCCAAACCCTAAATATGGCCTTATTTTCCTATTGCAATGTTCTTGTCTAAGTATTACTTGTTTTAGGTCGTCTCTGTTTTTCTGGAGTCATCCTGTGGCCTCTCATGTTTTCTACATTGTACGCAGTATAGTTGAAGAATTTAGAGTAGAGATTTTACAATAAGAAAAATATCTTCAGCCTAAGGGCCCTGCTGCTCTTCTGGATCTCACTCTTGAATTTTCTGATATTAGCATTAAAGCCTTTGTTTTTTGGTGATGCAAGGATGTGGAAGGGAAATGTCACCATCACCAACATCAGAGAGTTCATCCTCGTGGGCTTCCCTACTGCTCCATGGCTGCAAATTCTGCTCTTCTTCATCTTTTTCATAACTTACTTGTTTGTGCTTCTGGAGAATGTCATCATCATCCTTACAGTGTGGGTGACTGGGTCCCTGCACAAACCCATGTACTATTTTCTTGGTACTATGTCCTTTCTGGAGGCTTGGTATATATCTGTCACTGTCCCTAAGATGCTGGCTGGATTCCTCTTTCGCCCCAATACCATTTCATTCTTGGGATGCATGACCCAGCTCTATTTCTTCATATCCCTTGCCTGTACTGAGTGTGTGCTTTTAGCTGCCATGGCCTATGATAGGTATGTAGCCATATGTTGGCCTCTTCGTTATCCGGTCATGATGACCACAGGGTTTTGTGTTCAGCTGACTGTCAGTTCCTGGGTGAGTGGCTTCACCATTTCCCTGGCAAAAGTATACTTTATCTCCCGAGTTGCCTTCTGTGGCAATAATATCTTGAACCATTTTTTCTGTGATGTGTCACCTATCCTTAAACTGGCCTGTATGGACTTGTCTATGGCTGAGACAGTAGACTTTGCTCTAGCCATTGTCATTCTCGTGTTTCCTCTCTCAGCCACAATCCTTTCCTATGCTTTCATAGTCTCTACCATTCTGCATATACCCTCAGCCACTGGGCAGAGGAAGGCCTTCTCCACCTGTGCCTCTCATCTTACAGTGGTGGTCATCTTCTACACAGCTGTGATCTTCATGTATGTTCGACCGCGGGCCATTGCTTCATTTAATTCTAACAAATTGATCTCAGCTATCTATGCAGTCTTCACTCCCATGCTCAATCCTATCATCTATTGCCTGAGGAACAAGGAAGTCAAAGACGCCATCAGGAAAACTATAGCAGGTGGCAGAGCCCTGTCTTTAGGAGATTCTATCTCCTGAAATGACTTAAACATTCATCATTCGACTTAGCCTCATAAAGCATATTTATTAGATGAAATTCTGTGATTGTAAGCATACTGACTTAACTGAAGAATTTAAGAACACAGATGAAGCTCATAAGGATCATAGAGAAACCTCTTTTTCTGTTTGGTCTTAATTAAATTCTGTTTTATAAGACAGATTTAGTTAAAATATACATTAGCTAAATAAGTATAATGAAATTTTATTACCTATGAAATACTCTGAAGAAATAATAAGTTATTACTGAGCTGTTGCTAGAGTTCTGTTAGTGGGTTATTGGATTTTCAATTATTTGGTTTTAAAAGTCTGACTCAGCAAGGGTGCACAAAGAGACATTTCTGAGAAATTTTATATGTTTAGACTAGCATTCTTTGATGTGGCTGGAGATTGGCTTTTATAGTCAAGCACAACTCTTTTTGGTTAGATTTAAAATTTAGTAAAATGAGGGAAAAATCTTCTTTTAACTCCAATAGGAATATTGTTAAGTAGTACATGCTCACAGGACAAATGGACACACACACACACACACACACACACACACACACACACACACACACACACACACACACTTTCTATTTTAAGTCTATTCTTTTATTGGAGCTTCTATATATAAAATTTAGGGGAGATAGTAGAAGGCCAGACTGTTAGAAATTGGAAATAGCTTGGCTCCTCATTAAAGCACATTTGTTTCAGGTAAAAATAATATTGGCATTGACATGAGACCCAGTGTTTTTGGTGAGGGACCACTTACTTGGCTTAGATATAAGAATTTTTTCAAGTTTTACAGAATATTCTCCTTTAAAAAAATTTTACTTTTCATTTTGAAAGGTAAATTTTGGCTCTTAATGAGCAATATATAAATAAGATCATAGAGGAGAAATGGGCTCTGTTTGGAGTAATGAATAAGTAAATTCATGGAATGTGACTTGCTAAGAATTTTTAAATGACAGGTATACTGTTTATATCTAATGTGTTGGAACCACATTTTGTATATTTTAATTAGACTGTTTGTTTGCACATCTTTGATTTGCTTTTTACTTTACCTGCTGTTACAGAATCTAGCTTTTGTATTTAGTGTTTTAATGGTGAATGCAGCTGTTTTTATGATTATACATGGGAAGGAGTTTAATCAAATGTGTTACTATCTCTCCTGTATATATTTATTTAGATTCTTTTGGTCTTTATTTTCTAAACTACCTATCACTCATGTCTGTTAATATTTTCCTTTTAAATTTGTTTGTTTCTAAAAATTAGTGCATATAAAATCATAACTGTTACATATATTGAATAACCTCTTCACTACAGAAACAACCCTTTGTGTCATTTTATACCTCTAACTTTAAGGCTATTTTATCAAAATACAAATAAATAACCCTGTACATTTTTATGGAGTGTGTTTTGTTATCCATTTACTTTCAGTGAATTGTGTCCTTAAAGTTGAAATAATTGTGTAGGCAGGATATGAAGAAACACTTTTTTTTTTACATCTAGCATTTTTATTCCTTAAAAGTTTTTTATCAATTGTTGATAATTTTATATATAATTACAATGTATTAGATCACACCCTTTGACCCAGTCTAACTCCTCCTAGATCCACATTACTCTTTCTTCAAAATTCATGTCCTTTAAAAGTTTTAAATTTTACTTATTCTTTAAAAATTCATACATGTCAACCATGTATCTTGATCATATCTGTCTCTCAGTTCTTCCCACCTCCAATACCCCAGGATCACTTTAGATTTAAAAATATAATCAACAGTGGCTTCAGAAGCTAGGAGAGTAGAGAGGGATCATGGGGGTGCCTCAAAAAGGGGGTAGCACTTCACAGGTGCTGTGGAGGAGGAAAGTGGAGAAGTGGAGGTGAGGATGAAGTTGGAGGGGGAGATGAAGGGAGTCTTTACTAGAGAAGATGGAGGTAACATTATGTAAGGGTGAGGAAAAACAAAGAGATAAATAACACAACACGGTCTCAGAAAGCCATAGGGAAGTATTCTATAAATTTACTTAAGAAATCCAAACATACATAAGGTATCCAGAAGTCACCAGTTAAAACGAGATCATTCCTGGTACTAATCTAGGGACTGGAGTACTTAAACAAGAAGAAGCTTACACAACCCTGGACTATTGCTAGAAAGAATCCTTTTAAAGAAGCAGCTAAAATGACTCGTGAACCTCCTCTAATTAACTCTTATACTGTTCAGATCTTTTCATTCTAAACCCACCCAAGTAGTCAGAACAAAGAGGCTCCTTTTTCTCCTTCTCTCTTTTTATCTAAGAAGGTTTATTTATATGCCAACCACTGATTCCCCTTCCTCCCCTCTTCCCAATCACCTCTCACCTTCCCCACCCCCCATCCACACCTCAGTAAGGATTCCCAAGGGAATCAATATAGTTTGACATATCAAGTTGAGGCAGGACCAACTCCCACCCCCATTATCAAGGTTAAGCAAGATATCCTTCTATCTCTTTGTAAAGCCAAATCATGCACCAGGAGTAAATCCTGGTCTCACTGCCTAAGATCTCATGAACTGCCCAAGCCATACAACTGTCATTCACATTCAGAGAGCCTAGTTAGGTCCCATGCAGGTTCCCCAGATGTCAGTATGGAGTCAGTGAGCTCCCACTAGCTCAGGTCAGCTGTCTCTGTGTGTTTCCCCATCATGATCTTGACCCTTTTGCTTATATAATCTCTCCTTTTTTCTTTGACTGGACTTGGGAGCTCAACCCAGGGCATAGCTGTGGATCTCTACATCTGCTTTCATCAGTTGTTGAATGACGGTTCTTTGATGACAATTAGGGTGGGCATCAGTTTGATTGCAGGGTAAGGCCAGTTTAGTCATCCTTTCCACCACTGCTTGGAGTCTTAGCTGGGTTCATCATTTTGGATTCCTAGATATTTCTGTAGCACCAGGTTTCTCCTTAACCCTACAATGGCTTCCTCTATCAAGATATCTATTTTGTTGTTCTCTTTGTCTGTCACTCCACCAGCTCAAAGATCCCATTCCCTCATGCTCACCTTCACCTCCCCTTGCCCTGCCCCCCCACCCCCGTCCCAATTTATTCAGCATAGCTTATCTATTTTCTCTTTCCAGAGATTCATAAATGTCCCTTTTAGAGTCTTCTTTGTTACCTAGAAGCTCTGAGGTTGTAGATTGTAGGCTGGTTATCCTTCGCTTTACTTAGAATACCCACTTATGAGTGAGTACATATGAAGTTTGTCTTTCTACATCAGGGTTTTGGTATTGTTGGATCATGAGATAGATTTATTTCCAATTTTTTTGAGAAACTGCTATACTGATTTTCAAAGTGACTGTACAAGTTCACACTCCCACCAGCAATGGTGGAGGGTTTCCTTACTCCACATCCCCCCAGCATAGGCTGTCATCAGTGTTTTTTATATTAGTCATACTGACAGGTGTAAGATGGCATCTCAGAGTTGTTTTTATTTGCATTTGCCTGGAAGCTAAGGATATTGACCGATTTTTTAAGTGTCTTTCAGCCATTTGAGAATTCTATGGTTAGTCTGTACCTGAATTTTAATTGGATTATTTGGGTTTTTGATATCTAGTTTCTTGAGTTCTTTATATATAATAGAAATAAGCCATCTATTAGATGTAGGATTGGGGAAGAACTTTTTTTATTCTCTAGGTTTTCATTTTGTCTTATTGGCCGTGGCTGTTTCCTTTGCCTTACAGGAGCTTCTCCGTTTCAGGAGGTCCCACTTATTAATCTTATTAATTGTTGCTTTCAGTGTGTGTGCTACTGGTGTTATATGTAGAAAGTGGTCTCATATGCCAATGCATTCAAGGCTATTTACCACTCTCTTTTCTATAAGGTTCAGTGTAACTGGATTTATTTCGAGGTCTTTGATTCACTTGGACATGAGTTTGGTGCAGGGTGATAGATATGGATCTATTTGCATTCTTCTGCGTACCACCATCCAGTTATGCCAGTACCATTTGTTGAAGATGTTTTGCCTTTCCATTATATATCTTTGGCTTCTTTGTCAAAAATCAAATGTTCATAGGTGTGTGGATTCATATCAAGGTGTTCAATTCTATTCCATGTGTCTGTTTTTATGCCAGTTGCCAAGATGTTTTTTATTAGTACCGCTCTATAGTAGAACTTGAAGTCAGAGATAGTATGTATATTCATACAGTATAACAAAATTAACTTAAAATTTGTATCAATAAACAAAAATAAATATCAATGGAAGGTATTAAAATAAATAATTTTAAAATGTAGATTCAGTAATCTACTTACCATATCAATATTTCCCTTTTGTTCTTTAGAAAGAGATTGACTATGGCCAATAACCAAACCCACTAAATAAAGATAAACATCTATAATCTGTTTTTTGGGAATGTGGGAGTAACTTTCTAGGCTAATTCTTGCTGATTTGGGGCTCTGGTAATCTTTGAGTGACCCTGAGGGTGAATCATCTTAGTCAGCTGTCATGAAGCTGATGTGGATATTGGATCATCTGGGCCATCTCTTCCCACCAGAGATTTTTTTAGGATCTTCCTTGATCAAACCATATTAGTCTAGAAGCAATTCATAGGTTTTCATCTTCTGTGGAAACAAAAGCAAAACCTCTTTTCCAAAGGAACATATTCTTAGACTCAAATTTTAAAGTCAAGATACCTTTAAAATATGAATGTTGCTTTAACTTAGCAACCTTTGCAATCAAATGTATTCTTAAAAAGAATTAAAAAATTAAAAGAAAGACATTATAACATACATAATTCAGACTATGTATTTTTCATTTTTACATAACATTATATTTTTATTACTCTAGTTTTTCTTTATGGACTTTCTCCACCCCTCTACTTTTCTCTCCCAAACCTATTTACGTTTTTTTTTTTTTTTTTTTTTTTTTTTTTTTTTTTTTTTTTTTTTTTTTTTAGCGCACATTATAACCTTTTTAGAGATTTTTTCCCATCTGTATCTGTTTTGTTGCATATCTTTAATTATTTTTTAACTGGGAGAGTTTTTACATTGCTAACCTGTGTTGTTAGGACTGAAGTTCTGCTTTGAATGCTAGCCTTTCAGTGCTTGGCTTTTCTACACGTCACAGGTACCAATGAGTCATGCTTAACTCCTCAATTCTGGGAAGCAGTATTAAGTAGCATGACACTGTGTTTTAAAGCCCCAAAGTAGTGGCTGGAACTAGCCTCTTTGTGTCATAGCCTATAAGGGAGACCACAAAAATCTGCCAAGCTGCTTAGCTAACAGCAGCAGGCTGCCTGCTCTATCTCCAAGGCAGCTTCAGGGAGACAGGTCTCTGTGTTGCTGCTGGCATGAAACTGTGGGACAAAGAGCACAGTGGGACTCTTTGTCTTTTTCTATGCCTTCAGAATCTTTTTAAATCTTCGTCATTGACTGATGGTAGGTCAGCATCTGCAGTCTCACAGAAGCTTAGTTCTAAATAATCATACAAAAGCTTCTATTAATTACAAACTGTTTGACCTATGGCTCAGGCTCATTATCAACAAGCTCTTACAACTTAACAAAACCCATTATATTAATTTATGTGTCGCCACATGTTCCATAGCTTTACCTGTGTTCTATTATATCTTGGTTTCTGGGCACCAGCTTGTATTGTCTCCCCTGACTCCCCCCTTTTTTGTCTTTATCAATGCTTTGTTTCCCATCTGCCTCTAAACTGCCTGGCCATAGTCTAAAACAGCTTTTTGTATTAACCAGTGGTAATAAAGTATATTCAGAACATACAGAAAGACATCCCACATCACAGTTGAGGTCTCCAGGGGATTGGTGGGTTTGGGAAATGTAGTAGAGCTTGTAGGCTACAAGGTCTAATGAGAGGTGGTAGTGTTCAGGTCTACCTGGTTGGGAGGAGGGTCACTCGCCTCTTGTGATGGAGTCCAGAAGTCTAAAGAGACCCTTTATAACCTGTTGTCCCACAGCCCTGACAACCTAACTGTTCTTATAGAAAGATTCTTAGTGCTAGTGGAATACTTGGAGAAGTGGCTCAGGATGAGGTAAAAAAGATATCCCTGTACTATTCCATTCTGCTTCCCTTGACTATTATAGGAAAAGCCTTCTGGTTCCCCTTTGTATAATAAGAGATCATAATAATAACAACATTCTCTAATACTTTATTATGTCTGTGACCTATACAAATGTCACAAGCATTAGTGTATTCTTCCATTCTTCACCTATATTCTTTCTTATTAACATCATTCAAAACTTAACAAAAACAAGTTCTTATTAAAAACTTATAATGACTAAAGAGTCAGTAAAATCAAAATTATTTTAATCATAATTATAAAATTCATACAAATAAGTATTTATTAGAAAAATTTTAAAAAGTTATATATGTGAACCTTAATAAGAAATATGGAAAAGAAATATTCATGTAAAAAAATTAAATTGATATAAAAACTTAAAATTGGGCAATTTTAATAAATCATACCAGAAAAGATCAGAGGTTTTCTGTATCATATTTTTATATATGAGCTAAAAACAGTACTTATGACATTTTCAGGTAAACCACTCCTTTGAAAATTTTGCTAGAGAACCAATAAAAAGAATGCAAATTTATAATTTTCTGTTGATATGTGGGTCATGATATTGAGATGCCTGATTGTATGTACTTTTCAATTTACTTTGTGGCCATACGTATAGGAAAGGCAGGTAGAGTAGGCCTATTGAGTCACTCTGTAACTTAGAGCATACAAAGCTCTTTTTCTATTTAGGGAAGAATTGAAAAATAGTTTCACAGAATTCAAGTTATGATTACAAAATCAATAAAACAAAATGTTCCAAGGTATCTTATAGTGTGATAAGGTAATAAAGTGAGTTATTGTTATTGCCAAGAGGAGCCCCAGGGAATATCTTGCTTACATCCTCCCTTGAGACCTCAATATTTAAAGAACTTCTCTCATAAAAGGGTTGAGATCAGGATTGGTGCTCAGAAGCTACCACTCTATGCCAGCCAACAGCAGCAAGGGCTGGTAATGGGGTCTACCACCAGGAGAGGTCCAGCTTCTCGGAAAAAAGCTTGAGAATCACTGGGCTCCTAATTCCAAGTTTGCAGTTCAGTGTTCTAGATCTCTAACATACTCAGTGTGAGGTTCCTTCACCAGTGTATCCTCTTCTTTAGAACAAAGTAATCCCAGGCTTCTGCATATGAAGAACAATGCTGCCGTAGTCAAGGAGATTATCCTGAATGAAATGAGACATCCTCAAACCCAGAAACATTGAGTCTATCCCGAGAGATGACCAAATACTAATTTTGGTCTGGGAGAGGATGTGTTTCTTTTCCCTTATCTTCTTTAGACTCTTAACCTTAGAAAACTTGGCTCTTTATAAGGGTACCATTTTGAGTTCTAAAATCTTCCTCCCCAAATAAATGAATATATATATATATATATAATATTATATATTAAAAACTAGCCATCATTTTCTGCCCACTAGTATTTCACTGCTCTTTGAGTATTCAGTCTTACCCACAGTCATATTTTTCCTCTTACTTTCCTCATGATCAGTTCTCAGTAAAGCTCACTGGAAATATAGGACTTTGCTTACAACAAAAGATAGAGCTTTAGCAGGGTACAGTTGACCAGTCTGTCAAGTGGGAGGAGGCCAAAGCTGGTGAGTACTAATGTTGATTTTTTTGTGTTCTTTAGGCACTAGTAGAAGTGGAGTATGATGTACTCTGCCTGGAACTAGAACCAGAAAGAGAAACTTACTGCAATTGTTGGTACATTTCCATCTCACCAGAAGAAGAGCCAGTGATATTTTTCCATATGCACAAGGAGCATGGGCAACTAACTGGTAGTTCTTCTTGTCAATGTATCTCAATTCTAAAAAGATAAACTAACTATGCCTTCAAAATTATAAATTATGTTTGCAAGAAGGCAAGTAGTGCTTGGCATATTTAAATGCACATGTATAATAAATGACAATATTGAGGAGAAGCTTATTAACTTCTGTATTTATTCATTTCTTTATTCAGATACTAAATTTTATTCCAAGAAATGTATATATATGTAGTGTTAGGATGAATGTAGAAGTACTAACCTGGAAAACCTTAGAGTCATGTTAGGATAGGATGTTTATGAATATATTATCATGAATAGTTAATGAATGAACATATTAAAATTTAAAAAATTATACATAGAGATAGGAACAGTTAATTGCATAAAACTTCACCATAATAAAACATGGCAAATTCACTTAGTAAAATTACTGGAAGATGAAATCAGCAATGAAGCTTTCAGTGATATCTTTAAGCATTTTGGAATTATAACAAGATTCTTCATAAAATTTTCAATATTATCTTTAATAAGGAACACATTTTACAATGTAGTAAGATGTATATCTACTAGTGCACACAGATATTGAAGCAAATATTTTCTTGAAACCATGGTTACATTATTGTAAAAATAGTATTTTATTTTACTTTTAAATTAAGAAATACGAATGGCAATCCACTCAGAATATTTCATTACCAATACAAATATTATAAATGAAAGTTTCAAGAGAATATAGTAAGATAATTTTTGGTGGCATTCATTTTGTCACTGATCCTCCTGTCATTCCATACTAAAGAGAGAGGCAAGGTCTTTCTTACTTCGTTGGTCTCTGTAATGTGCTTTCTGACATGGTGTTGTGTGTCCATTGCACTCTTTTATAGATTATACTGGACCAAGTTCATCTCTAGTCCTGATAGAAATTCTTTCACTGAAGCTTGCCTCTGTGGTCCTGATTCAAGATACTCTTAGCATTTCATAGGCAGTGGTTCAGATCAAGATCCTATTAACATTTCTCCTACTGTGCATGCCAACAGAGGGTCATATGTGTAAACATAGATGTGCTTGCACTCTCTGAATTTTTCTATCTCAATATGGTCTGGTCAGTTAGGGTTTTTTTTTTTTTTTCCTTTTCTGTCAAGACTTTGATTCTAAAGAGCATGATTGTTTCAATCATTCTTAGGAACATTCAAGTTTCATGTTCCATTTACTTTTTTTTTTTAAATCCCTTTCTTGATACTTATCTTTTATCTTGTATCTAGTCATCACATTGTTTGTTGTGTATATACATCAAACTGTAAATAGTAACTACAAAATTCCAGATTTGCTGCCAATGCACATGCCCAGTCTATCACACAGTCTGTCAAACTGCGGCACAAGTGAAGCTATGCACTATTAGATTACACAAGATGTTGTCTTTTTCAGACAATTCCTATGACTGTCTCTGGACTCACGAAAGGCCCTATCATATGTGATACTTCCTAAGTCTGGTCATAGCTTTTCCATTTGTTTCTACACTATAACAAGGTTATAATTTTGTAATTTCTCTTACTTGGTAGAGAAGATAGAGAATTACTTGAAAAGAAAATGGAGAAGATGGTCATTTAGATTAGATATTTGACTAAACTATGGCTAAAATGTTCTCTGTGATCAGGCAACTGGAAAGTAACACTAAGATTTTTTTTTTTCAAATCAAAGGGAGGATTCTTTTTTTTTTTTATAGCTATCTAACATATTTGTACCTCTATATGGTCTTGATGTTTATCACATGTAATTTTTCACTTAAAATTAACAACATGTAACTGCTCTGATGATATTTCCTGACATTATCCACACAACTGTTGAATAATGGCTTCATAGATGATAGTCATCAAGGAGTTTCAGGAAGGCATGAATAGTCCTGATTGTATCTGCCAATCAACTGTCTTTAAGAGTAATATAGGGATTCAGTAAGTAGAAAGTTCAGAATCTAAATGCTTACTTAACCTAAAATATTTTTCTTTCCATGACATTTTTCCTTTCTAGATTTGACCATCATAGTCAACATTTCATTGTTCCATGCTTGCTAATTCGTAGGAGTACCAATGGGCAAAGAAAACCACACTTATCTGACGGAGTTCATCTTGCTGGGCCTTTCATCAGATCAACAGACTCAAATCTTCCTGTTTGTGGTATTTCTCATCATCTACCTGCTCACTGTGTTTGGGAATCTGCTTATCATACTCCTTATTCATGTTGACTCCCGACTTCATACGCCAATGTACTTCTTTCTCAAAAACCTGTCATTGAATGATCTTTGTTTTTCTACAACTATTGTTCCCAAGATGCTAGTCCATTTTCTAGTCGTAAGAAAGACCATTTCATTTGCTGGATGCTCAATGCAGATGTTTTTTTTCCTCATAATGGGGTGTACAGAAAGCTCTCTTCTAGCAGTCATGTCTTACGACCGCTACATAGCTGTCTGCAAACCCTTGCACTACTCCACTATCATGACACATAGGGTTTGTGTTCTGCTAGTTGTAGGATCCTGGGCTAGTGGAATATTTGTGTCTATAGTAGATACCACATTTACTTTATGCTTGCCGTACCAGGGAGCAAATCTAATCAATCATTACTTTTGTGAACCTCCTGCACTCTTGAAGCTGGCTTCGGAAGAAACCTACACAGCTGAGATGGTCATTTTTGCAATGGGTATAGTAATTCTCTTAGGTCCCGTCTCTCTCATTCTTTTTTCCTACTGGAATATTATCTACACTGTGGTTCAATTACAGTCAGACGAGGGGAGGATTAAGGTCTTCTCCACCTGCAGCTCCCATTTCATTGTTGTTATTTTCTTCTATGGATCAACAATATTTACCTACATGCAGCCAAACTCAAAGAAAATGAATGAAGGAGATAAGGTAATCTCGGTGTTCTACTCAGTTGTAACATCCATGATGAATCCATTTATTTATAGCCTAAGGAACAAGGATGTGAAGGAGGCTTTAAAAAAAGTACTTAAGAGAGAGATAAGATAAAAGGATATAGGTGATCATCAGGGGTATAGGTGATTCTGGAGTTCACGAATGATTTAAACATCTTTCATTGTGAACTATCTCTGATCTGAGACTGAAGTTCATTCATGTTTACCAAGGAATGTTTGTTTCCACACCTTGTCCAAGATTATTATTCATGGGTGAATTTCACTTAATTTATGACAATTTGTCCACTCACATTAAACAAATAAAGTAATCTTAAAGTAATAAAAAATTATAAACTTCAGCTTTCATGAACCAACCTATTTCCACCCAGGGATATTTCCTTTACTTCTAAACCTCACAACTATTTGTTGAACTCATGTTATTCTACAATCATCTATAACCATCTTTAAAGAATTTAGTTCAAATCTCTAGAGATATAAATTACTTCTATAACTGGGTGTGCTGCTATATCTATAATCAAAGTATTTAGCAGCCCAGTGCAGAATGATATTCACATTTTCCTCTGTCGTCTTCCATTTCTCCTGAAAAGATTATGATGGTGCAGAAGCATTCTATCTTCTGTGATTCTTTTCTTAGCCTGACATAAATCTCTCTTACATACATCTTGTCCCATATTTCTACCATAGAGACCTTTTAAAGGATCATTCTCATGAAATAACATTGCTGCTCATGTTAGAAATCCTGCCACCCAATTTTTTTACACGGAGTGGGAAGTGTACAAAAGAACTTTGTTTTCCTAGAAGTTGTTAATAATTGTAACATGTCTTTCACTTCATTATATTCTTTGAAAAACATTGCAGGCAAAGAATGAGGTGGGAGAGCAAAAAAAGAAAGGGGGTTGATGAAATTGAAGTTTGACACATTGACTTCTGGATATTCCAGATTCAGTGTTACAGAATGTCATTCATGTCCAAAGCAGCTTATTCCGTGTGTTGATGTCCTGGATGACCTTCATGCATTATGTGTAGAGTGATTCTGCGCGGACAATAAATGTGCATGGTAATTAATTCGGTATGTACGTGGGATGTGCAGCGTTTTCAGACACTAATGCGAATCTGAAAGAAGAAATAGGAGTTTTGAGGAAAGAGTTCTTTCAGCAGACCCTGGAAAACCTATAACTGATGTATATTGCAGGGAAGTTGAAGTTAAGTGATCCAAACCAGCAAGAATAAAGGTGCTGAGTGAGAGGATAGGAGATGAGAAACAGAAGACAAGGAACAAAGAAGACAAAATCAATAGATGGAAAACCAGGAAGTCTTGCATAAGCTGATGAATTATGCCAAACAGGTTTATTAAGAACTATAGAATCATTATGCCTGCAAAATATGTTAGAGTAATGTGGCACAACGTTTGGGGATTAATCAACTAATGTCTTATTTGACTTAAGGCACACCCCATCAGCTGGAACCCATACCTGATACTGCCTGCATGACCAAGAACCAAAGATTAGATATCTCTGAGATCTAGGGTAAAACCAAATACTACTAAAAAAGTAACGACAAAATGACTCCGAATGATATTTTGCTGTACTCACAGATTAGTGCTTTATTCAGCCAAGCCATCACCAGTGAAGCTTCCTCCTACACCATACACACAGAGAGAGACACCTGTAACACACAGCTCTAAATAAATGTTTGCAACAAATACCTCCCCTAAGAGCTCAGAGAAGCCAGTGAAAGAGAAAGTGGAAAGAATATAAGACAGTGGGGATGGATGATACCAGGGGAACAAGGTCCAATGAATTAACTAAGTGAGGCTCATAAACTCACAGAGACTAAAGCAGTAAGCACAGGGCCTCCACAGGTTCTTGCTGTATATATTATAATTTTCAGCCTAATATTTTTACGGGACTACTGAGTGTGTTAACAAGTGGGTCTCTGATTCTTGTGCCTTCTCTAGACTCCTTTCCTTGTGTTGGTTTCCATTGTCCAACTTTGATATGATAGTCTTCGTTCTATCTTGCATTTTATTTTGTTATGTTTTTGTTGTTATTTCTTACGGGCCTTTTGTAATAAAGAGAGGCAAAAGAGTGGGTTAGAATAGGAGGTTAGGTGGGGAGAAGCTAGGAGAAGTAGAGGATAGGGAAACTGTAATCAGAATGTATTATATGAGAAAGGGTTCTATTTTTAGTAAAAGGAAAAAAAACAGAATGACAAAAGAAGTATCTTATATACAATGCTGTACTTGGATAGGTGATAGCAACAACTTGACGCTTTCAGGTTTCTACCCTCTTTACTATGGAAGAGGATTACCAGGGATGTAATTAATGCTGCATATGAAGATAGGTAAAAAGTCAATATACACATATATTCTGGAGACACATTGGTTCAAATCCAAATTCTCTGGTCAGTGCTCTCACATAAGGTCCTGGCATGTGGGGAGTGACATATGGTGACAATTGGATTTTATAATGATTATCACTATCACTGCTGGGGCAAGACAAAACTATGTAATGGTTTTGAGCTAACAACAATTGATGTGGGAATGCCTTTCTGTATGCTGTGAATATCAATCTTTAAATAAAGGTGCTGTTTTGGGTCATGACAGGCACCATAGGAAAAGTAGGAGGAGAAATCAGAGCATAGGTAGGTGAAGCAGGGCAAAGTCTGGCAGATCGAGCAAGTTGCCCAAAGAGCAACATGTAAGGAACACAGGTGAGCCATGGGCCACATGGCAGAAAAATGAATAGAAATGGGTTGATTTAAGATGTAAGAGCTAGCTAGCAATGTGCCTGAGCCATAGGCCAAACATCATAAAGTTAATATAAGCATCTGAGTCATTTCTGGGGGCCTGAGCAGCAGCAGCGGGTGGCTAAGGGGTCTGGGGCAGCAGGGTCTGGGCCTCTGGTGGCCGGGGACCAAGAAACCCCACTGCAACAAACAATTCTATAAAAAGGCCTTAATTTAGAACATGAGGGAGAGAATTATGTAATATTAACTTATGCATTTTCTTGGAGATAAACTTGTATTGAATTCAGTGTGTAACATTTCTACCCCCAAATTCTGGCAAAGAACAGGATACCAATCCCGACCTTCCCAACCTTCAATTTACATTTGGAGATTTAAAAAAATGATAATGATTGTCCCACAGTGGTCAGATTATCTGAAATATATAATATACAACACAATGAGGGAAGAATATAATGCTTTGCAAGCTCCGTTTACATGTGCATCACACCCATGCATGTGGAGATAAAAGAGAAATCCATGTGCTCAACTTTCCAAGGACTGAGAATGATGTGCTTGTAACTTTCTTTTATGACTGGGAAATTTACTGGGTTCTCAGCCCAAGGTGATATTGGAAGAAAATTTGGGATATCAGAACTGGAACATAACACTTCCTCAAGTTCATCTTACATGACTTCTTTTGTGTTTAAAACCAAAGGTCTGACACAGTGCCAATCAATGTGACACCAGGGCTAGAAGCATTCAAAAACTGCTCACTACTTGTCTATTGCACCAGTTCTAGTTAGTATATAATGAAAACACAGAGCCAGATATTGTAGAAAAGCTGGAAACAGACCACAGTCAATTATCTGGTTGAACAGGGTAAATCCTATCTTCAAGAGTCCTTAGCCTGGCTGTTTGCTTCTACAGAATACCTGAATGTCTGACTATACCTGCTCAAAAATCTTCCATGCCCAGTTGCTTCACTTTGGGGTTCAACTCTGTATCATAATCCTAGAGTTAGGATTAAATATGTGAGATACTACTGTTTGGTTATTAGGCCTTGAACCCACAGGAATACAGAAAGATCTCTGTCTATTGAATGATGGGATTAAAGGCATGAATCATCACTTAGTCATCCTGAGAGATGGGATTAAAGGTGTGGGTCGCCACTCTGTGACCTTTATGTTTTGACTGTGGGTGATTCTATTTTCTAATATTCCAGGTTTCTTTTATTAGGTATAGAGTATATAACCACCTTGTCTGTAACTAGACATATTTAAAAGCTTTTATAGTAATGGCATCACAAACCTGTAATACAGACATATCTGTGAATCACATTGTTTATAAAAACTGTGTAACTAATCATGAATAGAAAATCAGAGCAGCCATCAGGCTAAGAAAATCAGAGACTGATGGCAATGATTGCATTGCCAAGCTCCCATTAATGATTTTAGATGGTCACTTACTGTGTAGCAACAGTCGGGTTAACACATAGTGCTTAGGAGTCACTGAGAAACCTGTTCTGAGACTGCTTATGTTATTAGAGCAAACTTTTTTCAGATCTTAAGGGTAAACAGCTTTCCTATCACATTGTAGCTGTCTCCACACATTACTGTTTCTGCATTTATACAAAGGCTTTTTATTATAGCCAGAGTCTGTCTGCCAATTTTTGCCTTTATTTTTGGAGTAGTAGGCTTCCTTTTATAAAAATCATACATTAGAGCCTGTTATATTGAAGCTCGTCCACCTGTGTACACATTTCCACTTTTTTTCTATAACATTTTTAAACTAGAAAAATGTAGCGTTTTCTTTAGTTTAAATTTTTTAATGTATTTTTGTTTTATGTGCACGGATGTTTTGTCTATATGTATGTTTTTATACCATGAGTGAGCCTGGTGCCCTCAGAGACCAGAAGAATGCATCAGAGCCCTGGAAACTAGAGTTAGAGACCATTGTAAGCTACAAGTGGGTTCCAGTAATCCAAATTGGGTTCTCTAGAAGAGCAGCAAGTGTCCTTAACCACCAAAGCATCTTTCCAGATCTCGTAAGTAGAGTGTTTTGAGTATAAACACAGATAGGGCTTTTGAATTTTCTGGTAATTATTAGTTTATAGACAGATCAAGAACAGTAAGTCAGCTCTTTATATCTGTAGAATCTGCATCCAAGGATGCAACTAATTGTGAATGCAAAGTATATGTATATTTTGATAAAAATATTTTTTATGGCACTTGGGAGGCTACAGTAGGAGAGTTGCAAATTCTAGGTTATAAAGTGAGACCTTGTAACAAACCCTCAAAAGGTCGATATTGAGCTTCTAAAGGGACTTTAGTCACAATTGTTTATCTTCAGGTGATTGAAAATATAGGACATGCTGTGTATAGGTTATACTCTTTACTGTCCAATGATTTTATCACAGTATCACAGTTCTGGAACAATTACCCTAAGGGACAGCTGCTCTTCTATCATCCATACTTCTTACCATCCACAGAACTCCTAATTTGAAGATTGAGACAAAGTCTTGGAAACCTCAAGAGTTCATAGGGTAGCCTAAGAACCCCTCACTAAATACTTATCTTAAGAGGAGTTTCCAGTTTCAGATAATAATAATAATTATTATTTTTTTAATCATTTTTGGTGCTAGTGATTGAATTGAGGGCCTTTCAAATGCTAGGCAAGCACTCTTACACTGAGTGGTATGCTTAACCACAGATCATTATTTTCTTAATACCTGTGGGATCTCTTACTGTTGAAAGGTTGAAAAAGTTAACAGCATTGATTAACTCAGGGAGTGCTTTTATTAGAACAGCCCTCAGGGACCTCAGGTTTAAGACTTCCTGGAGGAAACTCCCATAGACCCATGCTGCTGGTTTCTTAGAAGATTTCCAACTGTCTCTTCATATAAGAGTATATTGCAGAATTATTTACTTGCAGCATATCACACAAATGATATTTATTTATTAAGTGGTTATATAAACACTCACTGATAGAATTGAACCTTAAGACAGCTCTTGGAGAGTGGAACTGTCCCATGCAGGATGGTCCCTTCTACTCCCCAAGAACTCAGGCACAAAACAGGGAAGAAGGGCAGTGTGCCCTGGCTCCTTAATGGGGTCTGGCCACACCCCATTCAGAGTCCTGATACCCCAAAGTACACCTAAGTAATCTCCAAATCCTACTACATCTCTTCCTTTTTGTCTAACTAAGGAAGATTTAAAACTAAGTATAAAACTACTTATGCTGTTTATCTTGAATAACATGAATCTAATATCTTAGCTAAGATATGAGATGGTAGTAACCTTAACTAACTAGTCTTCAAACCCATCAAAGACCTAGAAGAAAGATATATTATCTGAATAAGCTGGAAGCACAAGAGAGTAGCTTTGAAGATTTAGGAGAGGACAGCGACAGTCAGCTGCCTGGTCAGTTGGGGCTTTTCTGCAAAGTTGGAGCATCTACCTTTTTTGGCTATAGGCCTAGGATATGTGACAGACCTCTTCAAAAGCAGGGCATTTTTGAGAAACTGTTATCTTGTCTTGGCAGGTTTTAGCAGTCTCAATCTTAAAGAAAGCCCTGCCCCAGCTTGTTAAGTGAGTTGTTTTTTTTTTTTTTTTTTTTTAAAAAATATGTATCTAATTATCATATCAATGGACGAGCCATTACTTCTCTTCTTTAAGAGATACTTTTTAAAGATCAGATCTTTATTAATTTTGTTGGCACTTATTTTATTTTCTTGTGGAAACAATGGAGAAACCCTTCTTCCCACTGAAGCATATATCTCAGCTTTCATTTTGAGGTCAGCACATCTTCGAAGCAGACAGGTTGGTTTTTCTCAAAGGACTTTTATTTTTTAATGTCTTTCAGAAGCTGTTATTCTTTTCTCATAAGCGTTAAGACAGTTTAGGGTTAGCGAAGCATTATGCAATTTCTCTTTAGGTTTTTAATTTTTCTTTTTTTGTTTATGAAGCATCTCTTTTAAGGTGTGATGACATCTTTTTACAACTGCTTGTCTTGTAGGATTGTGCAGTTTATTTGTAATGTGTTTTATATTATGATATCTAAAAATCTGCTTTAGTTTTTGGGAAACATATGCTGGAACATTGTCAGTCTTAATTTGAACAGGAATTCTCATAATGGCCATGATTTCTAAAAGGAATGTAATTATGGAATCGGCCATTTTTGAACGCATGGCAGTTGTCCATTGTAGTCTTGAGTAAATGTTAATGGTATGATGTATATATCTTATCTTTATAAATTCTGCAAAATGAAACACACTTATCTGTCAGATCTTATTTTTGGCATACTTTTAGGATTGCTTTCAGCAGGTAAAGATAGTTATAGAAGGAGCAAGTCGGACAATCGTGTACATTCTTTTTTGGCTTGATGCCAAGTAACGAGAAAGCTCTTTTTTAAACTTTTGCTATTAACATGATGTCTCTTATGAAATTTTGAGGCCTGTTGCATTTTTTATTAATAATTGATCAATTTTATCATTATCTTGTACTAGAGGACCTGGCAGACTCATGGAATCTAATATGTGTATATACATGGGGTGAATTTTATTTTTAATACTATCTTTTAGTTGTATAAACAATGAGGTTAATTTTGTATCATTAGAAATCAGCAGTTTTAATACGTAAAACAACTCTTTCTGCAGATTTAGAGTCAGTTATTATGTTAAGAGGGTGTGTAAAGTCTATTAATATTATAATAATAGTTTATAATTTTGACTTTTAGAAGAATTAAAAGGGTTTTGAGTCACTTTTACTCAAGTTTTTTATTTGTAACCTGCTTTTTGGATTTGTTTGTATTAGTATAAAATGTAGGAGCTTTAGAAACTGGTTTATCTTGTACAACATGAGGAAGAATCTAGTTACTTTTTAATGAATTGTCTTTTTTGTTTTAGGAATATTTGTTATTAATTTCTCTCAAAAATTACTGCAGGCTCTTTGCCAGGTTTACTGTCTGCCTATAATTGATCAAATTTTTATTAGTTAAAGAAACAACAATTTTTTGGCTCTTTTCTTACCAACTGAAGTCTTAATTTTTATAAAAGATTAAATTAGAAATATTTTTTACGTATGTTTTTAATTTTTATTTGGCCTATGTGGCAGCAATATCTATTTTAATATTTTTTTTTGCATTATAATTTTTGTAGGAGAATGCTTAGAGGGCAACATAACCAGAATGCAATTGAGGTCTGGATCTACATGATTTATGTTTGCATCTTGTATTTTTTTTGAATTAACGCTAATTTTTTCTTAGTTTTATCAGAAAAAATTTAAGGACCATTTAAGTCTTAACTATCATCTAAGGTTTTTAATAAATTGACTAGTTATTTTTTTATTTTAATAATTGGCCATATATGATAAATATCTGTTAGCAGATTTTGGAAATCATTAAGAGTTTTTAATTTATTTCTTTTGATTTATACCTTTTGGGGTCTAATATTTTGTAGACTTATTTTATACCTTTAATAGCTAATAGAATTTTTTTTGTACATTTTGGAGAACAATCTATAATCCTTAATCAGGCTTTTTTATTTTTCTCAACTTTAAAAAAATGTATTTATATTGGGGTTTGTCAATAAGATATCATTTATACCACGGTAAATAATAGATTGTAGAAATTGTTTGCATATCACTTTTAATCATTGTTGTATAAAATATTGGCATAAGGTGGGGCTATTTAAATTTTTTTTGTGGGAAACTCTCTATTGATATCTCTTTATTGGCTGTGAATTATTACATATGGTCACTTTTAAGGCCCACCTTTTTGTCTTTTTCTTGTAGAGGTATGGTAAAGAAACAGTCTTTAAAATCCATAACTATAATAGGCTCTCTATTAGGTAACAGGGAAGGCAAGGGAATACTAGATTGTAAAGAGTCCACTGGTTGAATTACTTTATTTATTGTTCTTAGATTTGTCACCATTTTTTATTTTTTAGATTTTTTTTTTAAAAATTAACTAAAACAGAAGAATTCTAAGGGCTGGTTGATTTTTTAATATGTTGAGCTTGTAACTGCTTTTGTACCAGCTGTTTTAAAGCCTGTAGTTTCTCTTTTGTTAAGGGCGATTGTTGAGCTCAAATAGGCTTTTATTTTTGTCAACCATTTAAAAGGTAGCATTGTAAATGTCTTGACAGGGTCATTAGCTATTGTATTGTGATTTTGTACAACATGAATGACTAGTGACTATTTTCCATAATATTTAAAATATTATTTTTAGAAACATAATTGAGTATCTGGTTTATATCTGAGCCTGGAGGGATTTTACTCTGGGTATTTTATTGTTATAGAAGGTCATAACTACTAAATTAGCCATACATGGCTTTAATTTTTTTTTTGTCTTTCTGGTCTTATGCATTAAAGCCATCTTATACTTTGTTTCAATTGTGATATGGTTCTAATACCTAGAAATTGAACATCTACCTCCTTTAAAGGCCATGTTGGATGTCATGATTGGGGGGGGGGGGGGTTATGACTGAAATATCTGCCCCTGCATTGACTAAGCCTTGGATAAAAATATTA
The DNA here is from genome assembly GCA_033318265.1 of Phyllotis vaccarum. Lineage (NCBI taxonomy): Eukaryota > Metazoa > Chordata > Mammalia > Rodentia > Cricetidae > Phyllotis > Phyllotis vaccarum. Next base: position 12,897,574 of record JARWLC010000019.1, read on the forward strand.
TTTATTTGTATTTTTAATTTTGGTGTTTGTTTATTTACAGAAATTTATCAGAATATTTGCTCTCTGGATTTTCTTGGAAATTTTGATCTTTTCTTTAAAGCGGTTCTATTATCTAATGTATGGTATTTTACATTAGACAATAGATTTTTTTAATTGTCTTGAATCTTGGTTCTTTTTTTTTTTTTTTTTTTTTTTTTTTTTTTTTTTTTTTTTTTTTTACTATAACTTAATGTGATTAAACTATCTTTGATTTTGAGACCTGTTTTTTGAGGGCATCCAGTGAGAGGTCCTTTTATGATAGTAAAGGGTTATCTTGTTTGGTTCTTGTAGGTCTATACTCATTAGACCAATATCAGCCTTTGCCATATATTTTGCATACCTTAAAAGGTAAGGATCTTCTGTTTAAACCATTATAAGAGGAACATTATATTCAGGAACATCCTGCATACATTTTTTTAATGTAGCCTGGTTTACCACAATTAAAGCATTTGATGCCTTGATTAGAAATAGTTTGTCCTACCCAATTCTCTTTATCATAATGGAGAGACTCAGCATTGATTGTATACTGAATCTATTCCTCTATGGGTGCAAATCTGATCTTTAGTGGCATAAACATTTTCTTACATTTTAAATTAGCATGATCAAAAGCCAAAGAAAGAATTGATTTCTATATAACTTTTGGATATGATATTTTTCTGTGTATTTCCTTGGTCAATCTCTGTAGAAAGTCAGAGTAAGATTTTTTTTTTAAGCCTTGCCTGACTTTGGTATATGGTTCAATTTTCTGTCCTGGGTTTAAATCTTTTTTAAAAAAGCATTTAAAGCAGCAGTACAGCAAACAGCAATGAATGTTCAGCATAAGTAGCATAAGTAGTCTGAACCTTTGCTAAGGATTCAGTCTTGAGAGATGTCAAAACCTCTAATCAGTTTTTTTTTTGTTTGTTTTTTTGTTTTTGGTTTTTTTTTGAGATTTTATGGCCATAGCCTCTTCCCTCAGCCATTTTTTCTATTGTAAATATAGGCTATAGTCTAATATAGCAGCTGTTAATTGCATCTAATTATTAGGAGCTAAGGATGTCAAGGCTGTAGAAACTGTACCACATATATATATATATATATATATATATATATATATATAATATATATATATATATATATATATGTATGTAGAGTGGGTTTTATGGAGTAAATGGCTTTTTGATGTCTTTTATACCTTTTAGGTGGATAAACTTATAATTGTACTCTATTAATTCTGAAAATTTGTTATATGTATTTGGAATGGTAACTGGGTAAGTCATACGAAGTAATAAGGGAACAACTTTTATGTTTATTAGTTTAGGCAAATCATCTCTCTCACCATAAGATTTTAGCAATATTGTATCCAATTGTTTTGCTTTAATATCTTTTTCAATTACTGTAACAAAGTTTTCTCATCGTTGAAATTTAGAAACTATCTTTTTTTTTTTTTTTAGGGTTTGAATCTCTTGAATAGCTAATCTTTTTAATGATTTTGTAAAATTAAGTTTGTTTTTTATTTTTATCATTAACTTAAAGTCTACACTTCTCTTGTATGGTCCTAATATTTGTGCCTAAGGAGGGCACAAATCTGAAAGTTTGCTGTAGTTAATTTTTAGAAAAGTAACTTTGCCTGCCAATTTATTATTTGTAGATTTTATATTATGCACTTTAGAGAGCAATTGCTCATTTTTAGACTTTACATATTTCTTCATGCCAATTAAAGTCTTATATTTAGAAAGGTATCAGTCCATTTTTTTTAGATATAAAATATAGAATCAAGCTGAGAAATAACAGGGCGGAGAGCATGAAACACTAAAAAATATAATCATGTAAGAATTTCTCAATCATAACAGCAATTGTTTTTTAATTTTTGGGAATTTGTATTGTCTGCCATTACTTAAAAAGTTTATACATATATTGTAGGGGTATTGTGTTGTTTCATGGTAAATAATTGTCCCACCCACTGGTTTAATAAAAAGAGCTGATTGGCCAAAGGCAGGCAGGAAGTGTAGGCGGGGCTACCAGACTAAGAAAATCTCTGAGAACAGAATGCCAGAGGAGAGCAGAGAGAAGCTGCAGGATGCAGAGGACAACCATGCAGCTCTAAAGAAAGGTACCGAGCCGCATGGCTGAACAAGAGACATGGGATAGATTAAGGGTAGAGAGTTAGCAAGCTATGTGCCTGCGCCTAAGGCTGATCAGCCTAAAACTATTGGAAGCATCTGTGTGTCTCTGTGGGACTGTGGGACTGTGGGACTGTGGGTCTGTGGGCCTAGACCTTGAGGTTAGGCCTGAAAGTCTGGGCCAGAAACCTCCTACTATAATATATACTCACAAAATTACAGAGTAGATGTAGTTGCGATGTTTGGCCAGCAGGTGTCATAGTCATTGCCCATGATAATCAAGGTGTGGGACTCAGTTTGTCTTTTTATGAAAATAACCATATGAAAGTCAATTTTTTTTTAAACAAAATCTGAACAATTTACTACAAGTACACATCAGAGGACATGCTGACATCAGTTGTTTGTCCTTGCACATACACCCCTGCTCTGCTGAGGGTAAACCATGGACTAGTCACATTCACCTGTTCTTATAGTCTGGAGCTGAAGCCACAGATGCAGGCCTGCCAGAGCTGTGGGTGCCTTTTCTGCCTTCCATAATTTTGGCCTGATCTAGCCTCTTCCAGCTCTGGCCCCTGGCCTACCTCAGCACAGAGAACTGAAAACCCACGTGGGCACCAGATATTGCAGAATTATTTACTTACAATATACGATATATAAAGGATTAATGTTTATTAAGGGGTCATACAAACACTCACTGACACAAGTGGAATCTTAAGACAATTCTTGGAGAGTAGACCTGTCCCCACGCAGGGTGATCTTCTCTGTTCTGTGAGAACACAGGGACAAAACAGGGAGGAAGGGCAGGGTGCCCTGGTTCCTCGAAGGGGTCTGGCCACCCCCTCATTCAGAGTCCTGATACCCCAAAGCTATGCCTCTAACCCCAATAATGCATAAATCTCACTATAAAAGTCTTCATTGGTTTAGGTTAGAGTAAGACACATATTTCATTTGATGCCCTAGCCTTCACTTATTTTGGAAACATAATGAAAGTAGCCCAGGCTAAGGATGTCAAGCCTGTTGAAACTGTACCTTTCTTCATCTGTTACTCTTCATTTATCACTGAGCTCACTATACTGTGCTGACATCTGCCTGGGCTCTGGGTAAGAGAGGGTAGAATGCTGAGGGGGAAGTTATTTCATCCAAGAAATCCAATCTTGTTTCAATTCACAGAGGAGGAATTTGTTTTGCTCTATACCCATATTTTCCATCTGGCTTCTTAGGAGAATAAGTGTTCTATAAGAACTGTATTCCACAAGTGTTCTGGAGCTGCGGAGCTATTGGTTGAAACTACTATAATGACTATAAAGACTGTGAGGACCCACTGTCTCTTCATAGATGTAAAAGCTACTCCCAGATTTTTTGCTTGTTTACTAAAAGACAATATTTTTAGAGGTTCTTTTCTTGTTTTCCTTAGCCATTGGGTTTGGCCATTCAAAGCAGGCAGGAACAGGTATAACCTGAACAGACTGACCTGGAGACACAAATCTTGATAGAAGCTGTGTGAGTCCGCAGATATGTTTGCACAGACATACAGCCCTCATCCTGTTCTCAGGCAAACTGAATCACTCATCTAGACATCAGTTGATTGATCCTGGGAAAATCTAAGTCAAGACCTGTTCACTCCCAAACCAGTCCAAGCAGCCAATAATCCTTTTTCTCACTCACAGTGAGTATGTGAAAGTGTTGTCGTGGATCTGTTTACTTATTAACCAAACCAATTTTGATTACCTTTTTTTTGTTGTTATTTTGGGTGCTACTGGGAAGTGCACAATAGATATAAACCACTGTTTCACAGTTGTGAAATTGAAAACCCCTATAAATATAGGCAGTAGTTCTAAGCTCATACACACAGTGGTGTTGATATCATCTGGCTCAGGGAGTTATAGCCCAGGAAACCCTTGCAGAATAAACTCCTATTTAGAGAAGTGATTTTCAACAAATGGTCACACAGACTTAATTTGACTGAAGCAAGTCTCCCCTCCCACCTCTGGAAATCACCCAAACTCTAATTCTAGAGAAGGGATGAATCACATCCTCCCAGGAACAACAACAATAAATCTGACCAATTTTAGGAGATGCCCGGTTACTTTTTCCTTAATCCACCATTGGTCATATAAAATCATCAAATAAAAGGTATTTAATGCACCAACACCTCAAATCTTTTTCACTATTTTCATGAAGAAAATTCAAAATCCTATTTTTTGGATGTTTTGAAATATATGACTAATTCTTAACTGTAGTCCCCTAACTACCCCACAGAAACCCAGAACTTGCACCAGCTGTGTAATTGCATTTTCGTACAGATGTCTCAGCACTACTGTACTCCCAGCTTCTACATGACCAACCACATACATATACATGAGAACAGCTACTGCAGGAGCTCACTGTGTGCTGTGTTGCCAAAGGTCCGAAGTATCAGGGCCATGAACCATGACTAGAAACCTGGAGCCAGAATAAACCTTCCTCCCAAGTTTATTATCTCAGGTAGGTTTTTTGTTTTTTATTTTTAATCAGCAATGGAAAGTTGACTCAATATAATTCTTGACTTGCAGCTGTCTTCCTCTGTCTCTCCATCCTTCTCTCTGTCTCTCTCTCCCTCCCTCCCTCCCTCCCTCCCTCCCTCCCTCCCTCCCTTCCTTTTTCTCTTTCACCTCCCTGAATATATCATCTTTATGTTTATCTTAATTATGTTAGTTTGCATCTTCACTGTGTGTTTTCAGATTCATAGAATCCTATTAAATACATTAAAATAATTGCACATAGATGAGTAACCGGGCCACTATTAAAAAGTACAACAATAGTACAGATCAGAAAGAAATATGCTGTCAAGAGTGGCACCAGGTCAAATGAGTGATGGTTCTCAGGGGCTCAGTGGCTTCTTCTATGGGTCCTACAGGAAAGTGAAATTTGTTTAATTGGGATGGATCTCTATTTTTATTGACAGATTTAGATTTGTAAGTCTTTATTCACTATTCACGTCTCCTACCATATTACATCTGATTTTAATCATATCCCTGCTAAATTATGAATAGGCATAAGAATGAAAATAGAAGGTTTTTTTTTTAAGAAGAGGTCACTTGAATAATATAGTTTACCCTATTGTTCATGTACTTCAAATCAGCTGAGGCTCGATTAGCCCTTCCAGTTACCTGCACTGAATAGTGTACACTGGTTAAAGTCTATATTTGATGGTCATTAAAAAGAGGAGAAACAATCCAGTGTTCAGACTGGTGTTTGTGAAACTTGATACAGATGGGGTCTTATGCTGTTAACAGGTTTCATGGAACATCGTTTAGTGTGTATGTGTGTGTGTATGTGTGTGTGTGTGTGTGTGTGTGTGTGTGTGTGTGTTGATGATGTTTATCTATTACTGTTTGTTGGATTTATTCCTTTTGCTTTGGCTTCTGACAGCCTGATTAGACTTGGATTCAGAGAAGATCTCTTTATATATGAGCCAAGTGGGATTCTGAAAGCTTTTTAATTCTAGATGTCTATATCTTCTTTAAGACATGAAATAAGTTTTTAGATATTTCTTCATTAAATGTGACTTCTATTTTTTTCTTTTCTCTTTTTAGGTACTACACCCACACACAAATATTTGTTTAACAGTGCTTTATAAAGCTTTTAACTCTACTCAACTATATACTTTCCATTAGCTTAGTTAATTCCAAACACCAGTCTTCAAATACAGAAATTCCTTTGTATGACTTGGCTGTCACTTTCAACTATATTTTGTTCATTAAAAAGTTTAAGATATAAAACATTTGGCATCAGAGAAGCCAGGTTAATTATTTCTCCAATTTCTTCTTACGTCTTTATACTGGTAATAATAATAATAATCTTATGTGGCCTTGAAAAGAAGTTGAACAGCATTTTGAAGCAGTGGAGCTACACACTGGATTTACACTTTCACTGCTGGTGTCTCTGGCGGTATCTTTCTGGAATCTCTCTTCTGTTCATCCTGTTCCCAGAAGTTTCTTAGTCTGCTATCCCTTGGGAATGGATTAGGAGATGAGGTGCGGGAGGCTGAGGGAGGATTGGGAGGAGGGGATAGAGGGGGAGCAGTTGTGGGTATGGGAAAACCTTTTTAAATAAGAAAAGAAGATAACTGAAAAAATGCAAAGGAATTACCCTATAATGGGGGAAAATGCCCCTCTTAGACACAGTTAAGCTACCACAAAAAACCCTAGTACCAGAAATGGTTTAAGCCTTTGTCAATTCATAGGACAAATGATCTAAATTGATTTCGCAAACATTGAAGACTATTGTCAATGCTTTTGGCTACCCCTCACAACTTAAGAACTTCTTGCTGAAGACACCACTTACTTATGTCCTTAAACATGGAGAAATCAAGCTGGTATACAATTGCACTTTCTATCCTATTGAGCATTTATGTTGCTAAAAGATACAATGGATACTACTAAGAGTAGAAAAATAATAATTAATATCACAACTTACAAATCCCCAAAACTATAAAAGTGGTCTACCTACAAATTAAATACAGATCTTGTAGTAATATCCTAAATGGGATATCAGTAACCAACCATTTTTAAAAGTTTAATTTGAGGCCCACTCCATGAGATAGAACCCATCCATATCTGAAACTGCTAAAATGGCCAAGAACCTGTGACCTAGATAGTCCACGGACCCTAGGGAAAACCTGCTATTACTAATCTTGCTAAATGAACATAATGAGTAAATGGCTCCTAATGCTATATACTGTATGTGTTTTATATTGTGAACTGTACACGTGTAAGTTTGGAGGTCTCTTTCAGTTTTAGTTGGATATCTCCTTAGTAAATAGCATACTTTTGTGGTCTTATTTCCCAGTACCACACAGAGGAGAGATAAAATAAATTTGTAAGAACAATACCACCAAGCATTAAAAATGCAACTAGTTAAAATTAAATAAACCCATAACTTATCATCAGTGATGATGAGACAGAAGATGCTAATTCTAATATAGAATGGGCAAGATGTTAAGAATTGCTTGGGTATAAATGTGAAAATACTAAATGGACAAGATAAATAAAGAAGTCACAGAAGGGGACAAATCACACACACACACACACACACACACACACACACACACACGTGCATATACACACCACGTTCTACTGTTGTTAAGTTAGCACTTGATGATACTTTAATGATCACGGGTAAGAGCACAAGAAAGAATGTAAGGTTAATCAATAGTTCAAAGGAAAGGAGTGAAGACCAGTTTACTTCAGCACAGTAAGAGTTAGATTAGATATCAAACAAGAGTGCTCATGAGTGGCAACTAGAGAAGCATTTCCTGAAGGAATTCTCAGCTACCCTAATGCACTATAGATGAAAGTCAGTTTAAATAGTTATTCATGGCATTAGTGCTCATGCCAAAACTATTATAACAGAATAATGCAGTCACATAGTTACTGATTTTAAATGACTTTAAAAGCAACTCTTGGACTGGGTGCTAGAGAAACGTCCAAGAACTCACAGGATGTCCCTGGCTAGGTCTCCAACCAATAGTGAAGGGGGTGTATAAACAGGACTTCCCCTATAATCAAATGAATAACCACTGTACGTGTCATCACAGAACCTACATCCAACAATGAATAGAGGTGGAAGTGGAGATCCATGACTGAGCACTGAGCAGAGCTCCTGGTCCATCTGAGAGCAGGGGAGGAGAGTCTGTATGAGCAAGGGGATAGGGATTATGAGGAGAATTCCCACAGTACTGGCTACCTGGGGCTCTAGGGACCTCACTGAATCAAGAATAGCCACTGGAGATCCATCTGGAATAGGAACTAGGACCCCAAGAGTAGGCAACTGTCGATTGACATAAGCAATATGAGGAGCCTCAAGGGGTGGGACCAGACTATGTTCCTATGTATGGGCTGGCACCTTGAAGCCCATTCCCTGCAGAGAAACACCTAAACCAGCCTTGACTTTGGAATGAGGAAATCGGACTTGCCTGGAGTGGATGTGGCATGCTGAGCTGAGCCACCTTGGGACTTCTTGCCCTTTGGGGAAGGGCATGGGTAGATGGGGAGGGGAGAGGCTGAAGGCTGACTGGAGGGGATTGGGAGGAGGGAATGTAGGGGGAGCAGGGGGATACACATATAAAAATGACATTTTTTAATAAAAAATAAATAAATAAATGAGAGAAGCCGTTCAAAAAAGCAACTCTTGGGTACTAACTTGAATAACTACAATTCAGTGCATCACAGAGATGCTTGATCACTGAAGGTTCTTGCAGCACTGTGGTCAAAGGCAAAGTGATCAAACCAAACTTGTGTGACCCACAATAGGAAAATAAATAAAAATTGGAACGTATATGCACATGTAACCTATATCATTTTGAGTAAAATGGGTTAATGAACGATCACTGTAACAGAATTAGTGTGTTTTCACAAAAATACTTTGCCTTTATTACTTTGAGATAGTGCACTCACACAATTGTCTGATGTACAAAAGAGGAAATGTTGCTGTCTATGAAAACTGAGAAGAATATGGGAAAGAGACAAACACAAAAGGGGAGAGAGGTCTGGGCAGGAAATGCTCTCAGTGTCTTTTTTTAAACTTAAAATGTAATATTCTCAATGCACTTAATTTAATTTGAAATTTACCAAAACAAAATTCAACAGAAAAATTCTATCTTTTTCTTTTGAAAGGGTAAATTGAGTCAAACTTGATGGTTAGAACTACACAAATGAGAGTATGGCTATGAAATGTTATCTTAGGTAGGTCCTACACACACTAAAAGACACCAAATTAAGTGTGAGATAAGGGAGGTTTTGAGAAACAGAGAATGTGCTAAAAATACGCTATGTATAAAAGTCTCAAAGAGTTAAGAATTATTTAAAAGTTCATTGTTTAATGCTCTTAAAATCCTTATAAGATTTTTTGATGTTTTGAAAGACTGGCAGGTTGACTGTCACTGAATTTCTTTTTCATTTAATTGAATTTATTTTCAATTTCAAGTAATGTCACCTTAAAATTATAGGGAGTGTTAAAATGCTACACAGTTGTCATGTTTATATCCCAAATTCTCTAACTTCCCAGAGAAACAATATATGTTACAAATGTTTCCTGGCTCCAGGCGGCCAGAGATCCAGACCCACAGACCTGCCCCCCTAGACACTGCTTAGCCCACCCCCAAATGACTCAGATGTTTATAAACTTTATGCTGTTTGGCTTATGGCTTATGCACATTGCTAGCTATCTCCTTCATCTTAACTCAACCCATTTCCATTAATCTGTCTGCCACATAGTCGTGGCTCACCTGTTTAGGTGTATCACCTAAGGATACATGTTTCTTCTTTGGGCATCTGGCTCAATATACTCTAATCCCATCCTCCTTCTCCTAACTATTCTGTTTCCCCATGTACTTCTTCTATGGTGACTGCCATGGCCAATACAGTCCTTCATTTAAAGACTGATACACACCGCATACAGAAAGACATTTCCACATCAAATATATATATTTAAAATATAATTACTAAGTGCATACAACTATGAAGGAAATGTCTATGTTATCATAAATACTTGTGGTGGTTTATTGGTTATTTTCATGGTTGTATATATAATTATATACCTAATCAGGTCAAGGTCATTGTTAACTTTTGTGACTTGAGAGAAGAGAAACTTCTTTGCTGTCACTTCTCCATCTCTCTTCCTATCCACTTTCCCCACTCCATTATTATGCCCTTATATCTTCAATAATATCTTTTTATTTCCTATTTTTAAACTTTAATTTGATTCTTTCAATAGCTACTGAGCAAAGAAAAATGTAGGAAATAGAAGGAAGTGGAAAAGTAGGATAAAAGAAGAGAAACATTGTGAGAAAATCTGTTCTCTGTTCCAACAATGATTAAATATATCATTGCACATACCCCACACTTATTATTTTATTGTTATTCTCCTGAGAGCCCCTTTGACGTCCTTGTTTCTCAGGCTGTAAATGATGGGGTTCAGCATGGGGGTCACTACTGAATAGAAAACTGAAATCATTTTATCTTTATTACTCATTGTCTTGGAGTTTGGTCTCATATAAGCAAATATTCCTGAGCCATAGAAAAGGACAACAACCATGAGATGGGAACCACAGGTAGAGAAGACCTTGAGCCGTCCCTCCCCAGACTGCATCTGGATCACAGTGGAGACGATGTTCCAGTAGGAGATGAGGATGAGGGAGACAGGTGCTAGGAGGATTATCACTCCCATTGCAAAGATGGTCATTTCCGTGCTGTAAGTGTCTGCTGACGCCAACTTCAGGAGGGCAGGGGGTTCACAGAAAAAATGGTTAATGACATTGTTTCCTCGGTAAGGGAGGCGCAATGTGAAAGTGGCATCTACCAGGGATACAAATGCTCCACTGGCCCAGGACCCTGCAGCCAGCTGAACACATACCCAGTGTGTCATGATGGTAGAGTAGTGAAGAGGCTTGCAGACAGCCACATATCGGTCATAGGACATCACCGCCAGGAGCGCACACTCTGTACACCCAACCAGGAGTAACACGACTATCTGTGTTGAGCATCCAACAAAAGAAATGGTTTTTCTCTTCAACAGGAAGTGGATGAGAACCTGGGGAACTGTGGTGGTAGCAAAGCAGAGATCAGCAAAAGACAGGTTTCTAAGGAAAAAGTACATGGGAGTGTGGAGTCTGGGGTCTGTGTGGATGAGCACAATGATCAGCAGATTTCCCAGCACAGTCAGCAGGTAGATGAGGAGAAAGAGGAAGAAGAGGAGGACTTGGGTCTGTGGGTCCTGTGAGAGGCCCAGGAAGATGAATTCTGTCACAGACGTTCTGTTGTCTGCTCCCATGAACGGCTATTTGTGTCTGTAGAAGAGCATCAATGAAAGAAACAGACACATACATTATTTCAGAATATCTGAGAACTTATAAGGCTATTGATTTCTTTCCTCTATAGTTTCCTTATTCAAAAAATGTGAAACTTTATTCTGAAATATAGTTATAAAGAATTAATGTCAATTTTTATTTCTCTTTATGTAAATATCTTAGCAGTATCAGTCTGAAGAAATAATTTTGAATGTACTACATGGCCAAATCTCATCTGATTCAATAAATACATTGGGAGACATCTGTGGTGCTACTCATGGTGCACATTTCCTTTATTTAGGTTTGAGAAGCAAGCAAGTTCAAATGAATTTAACTAGCTATATTTTATGCTATAAACCATACAACATTTAATGATCCTGTTTATTAATTACCCTACAAGATCACTCTGAAAAACCTCTTTGTTAATAATGAAATGGAATGGTATTCTCGAATTCTCATCATTGCCCAAATTAATTTTTTTTCAGAATAATGAATTTGTTAGTTAAGATGTTTACTTTTTGTGTTTGGCATTCAGTAGTATAATGCAAATCTTCAGCAATTTGTGTTTTGTTTTTGCAAAGTCTTTATGTATTAATGTCAACAATTATAACCTGTTGGTATCATCTATTGTATATTATTATTAACAGTTTCATTATATTCACTTTTAGACATTTTAGATCCATTTGAGATAGCATTTATTTCTATGATATATGAGATATTAAGGAGCTTAACAGGATAATGAAAAAAAAAATCAATGGTCTTATTCAGCTGTGAACCCTTTGAACATACCAACTTTCCAGGTCAGATGTGCCAACTGATGTAATTATGGCATGATTCTCATGGAAGTTATAATCTGTTCTCTTAGCTTCAGGCCAATTCACAAGAGATAATACATGTTGGGTACTCTAAAGTCTTTCAAAAGAATCTATGCATAGAGAAGTCAATGACTTTATATGGAAATTTCCACTTATTATTTAGTTAAATTTACACTCTATCTACTGCTCTTAATATTAAAATTAAATTTAAATCTTAGAAAATACTTTCAAAACTGCTCAAAAGAAGTTTATATTATTCCTAGTTGACGGTTATTTCTTAAAATTATTAATGGATACACACAACCCCATAAAATTATATAAAAGATTAAACCTTATATACAGAATAAGAAAAGCCACACAATAACTCTGATTCAAAATATATTACTAAACAACAAAAATCAGCTATGATATTTTTGCCTTCTGAGTAAAAATTTAAATGGTGCAATTTCCAGCTATGATGGTACAGCAAAAAACAATAACAAAATATTTGCTGAGAGGCAAGCATCTCCACTTTGTTTATGCCACTTAAGTTATTACATAATTTGTTAATGGGTAAACAAAAACAAAGGCAAAAGAAGATGAAAGCCACTGATGAAAATAATCCTCATGCTAAGTGAAACACTGAGCCAAGCTCACTGCTCTCTACCAACTATTTCCTCATGTTACAATAACAAGGGTATCTAGACCCTAATCATGTTTTCATTATTCTTATGTCAATTTTTTTTTGACACAGACTCTTACTATGTAGCCTTGTCTTGAAACTTTCTATTTATACCAGGCTTGTCTTGGATTCACGGAGATCCAAAGGCCTTTCTTTTCCAACTGCTGAGACTGTAAGAATGTGTGGTCATACTTAATTATGATATTATTATAATGAGAAGTTATTAAATATGGTGAATATACTGGCTAGCTTTGTGTGTCAGCTTGATATAAGCTGGAGTCATCAGAGGAAGGAGCTTTCTCTGAGATAAATTGAAAGTTCTTTTCCTTTTTGCATACATTTGTACTTGTTTATCTATTAAGAATAGAAAATTTTTAGTATATTCATAAATTTGATTAGTTGATCATTTGATTTACTATTTTGATTGTGATAAAAAACCTACTGTTAAAACACTTTTGTTAGTGAAAATAAAAATAGAAATTAACATTGCCATAAAATTCTGAAATCAGAAGCTTTCCCTCTATGTTCAAACTACAGATCAAATAATCATATGAATGATACTCTGAAAGATATTATTGTGATACAAGAAAATAGTTTTTGTGCAAGGCTGATCAGTCTACAGAGAATAGTTGGTTAACAGTGGTGACTCTTGGGAAGTTGCATTCTAGGGAAAGGAGAAATGACAGAGGAGAGACTTTCTATTTTATGCTAATGGGTATTTCTTGATTTAATTTATATTTAGCCTATAATTTCTATCTAAAAAGATAAAATAAAAATTACTGAAATTGGTGAATATATTAACTAAAACATGAAGTTTTTAGGATTCAGATAATGTAAACTGAGAATATAAATAACTATAAAGTGCTGCAAAAGCAGAGATAACATGCTTTTGATTATCTATGAGATCAAAAATCTGTTTGAGAATTCTGTCATCCTAAAAATAATATGTTCCATAGTTCAGTAAACTCACATTATTACCTAATTTAGAGTAGGATGATAAGCAGTGAAGAAATGTGTCAATATAAATTTATACAGAGCAAAAAGAGGCATTTAGAGTGTGTGCCCACCCACTAATCATATACTCATGCATCTAAACGACCGTAAACATTTAAAAGTAATGCTCTTAATTTTTCAACAGTTCTTGTCTTCAGACAATATCCACAGTGAAAACCACTATATTTTCTTTGCATTCCATTGAGCGATTGATAAAACAACCAAACATACAAAACCAAACCTCTTTAGTTCTCTGATTCTTCAGACTTTGCAGGAACAGTCTGTCCCCTTTGGCTTTTTCTTATCCTGTCAAATTCCATGTAAGTGCTTTTTAAAGTTTCCTGCACAATCAATGATTCAGATTTGACCATTATTTTTGTGTTATCTATAAAAAGCCAAAATGCACAGTTCTTACATGTAGCATTAAGATTAGGTTTAGAGTCTGTTTGCATGATCCCAGGCTGCACAGCTCTTTTAGGATTATGAAACATATATTGTTATTATACAATTTGTACTTCAAGGTCCTTGAGTAATTCCCACATATTTATAAAAATGGGATCAGTGAAAACATAAAGAAGCTCCTGTTAGCAATATCACATTAACTCGCTGATACCAAGGGAATCACATTTGAGAAGAGGAACCACGGGGCATATTGAGATCTCATCATCTGAGTAGGAGGATGTAAGTCTTGACTTTCAGACCCACGGATTGCTTTCCAGTTACACAGAGCTTATAGACTGTAGATGCATCCAGGAAAGAATGGTCATTTAGATTGCCAAGGTAAAGGACAGGGCTGAAGACTGTGCACCAACATCACCAGGAAATCTGAACTTCATCAAGTACTTTCTGTTTCTCTAGGATGAGAGGATGATGAGATACACATTCCTGTCTTGTCTTAAAGTCACTGAGTCAGGGAATCAGAGGATAACATAAAAGCTTAGTCTGTAGAGCCATGGAGATAATGTGGCTATTCACAGTCCCTGTAGCCACTCTTGGACCTTTAATCAAGACTTACACCACCCAGGGAAGTCTCAGAATTGGGTGCAAGAAGTTCAGCCATTCTTTAGAGACTCATGGAAAAGGAGTGCACTATAAAGGAAAAGCCTATTACTGTGTGGATAATAATGGCTCAGACTGAGTTGAAGGAGAAATCACCCCTTAGTGTCTTTCCCATTCTCACCTGAGCACTGATAGCAGTAATAGTTGTAAGCGTAGGGCAGTGAGCCCAGTGGTGGAGAGAATAAAAATGGAAGGAAAGTGTAATTTCTGTTGCCTGGCTGTCTTTATTCTAGTAAGCAATCTCCACTGGCATCTTCTGAATATGCTGAGGCTGGAGCATCATCTGAGCTGAGTTCTACTCTATCCTGATACAAGGAAAAGTCATGTGTGACAGGATCCAATCCCAAATCTGTCAAATTACCAGCCTTAGTCTGGATGATTTTCCTCAAGGAAGTCTTCATACCTGAAGCCCTAAGCACTGTTCTAATGAGGGTGCTCTCTAGAGTCACGCCAGTGGTTAAGTTTTAAATCCCACAATAAGAGAACCCATGGGCATTTCAAATTACAATCTCTAAGAGGTATACTCCAGTCTCATCTCCTGTCTACAGGTACATTACTACACATTAAGTCACTCTGTGGATATCCAAAATCTCCTAGTCTGCATCAATATATTCAAAAGGAGTTTCAACATTGATAGCATAAAATGTAGCTAATAAAAATGCATTCATCCCTCTATATTGACCACTGTGTAGGGTAATTATTCTGGAATATTTACAGATATCAAAATCAATAAATATTCAAATATCTTATTATAATTAATTTGCACTTGTATATAATCCATGTACACATTCTTTTTTAAAATCTTCCATGACTATTTACAATATCTAACATATGGTCATGTTCAGGAAAGGTATAATTAAAAACTAAGTTAGGTTAGGTGGTGCAACTGAGGATACAGAACATGTGGACAGAAGGGACATTTTTTAAAACCCTTTGACTTCTAGACAAATCTCCCCAACTACTAACTGTCAGAAGATTTCAGCCCTTGACTGCACCTTTGCTCAAAACACTGCAGTTCCTTTTTGCTCATGTGAGAAATCCATACTAGAGGCACACGGTACACATGATCCGACCATTTGATTGGAGGCTTCATATTACTACTGAAACAGATTAAAATGGAAGCCAGGTCATGGTACAACACACAGCCCAATAAACAAATACAATAGAGAACTGCCTGTTGCTTACTCACCTAGCTTTTTAGTCTCCTGCATCAGGCATGGATTCTACAGTCTGAGATTGGACAGGCTGTGTTGATTTTACTTTACACACAGCCTATGTGCTTAACTAGCTCACTACTCTCTTCTCAGACCGCCAACCTCTGAACTACTGCTTGGTCTCACCAGTTGCTTATATATATAAAAAAAAAAACAAACCAAACCTCCCAATTGTATTCTCTTACCATTTCTCTGTACAACACTGAAAATGATTAATCAAACATGTGAATATGCTTTTGATAGTCAAAAATAAAACCCACCTCATATTTTTATACATATGATTTAAAAATTAGCATTGGTTTCCATTCTATGGGTTGTCATTTGCAAACTGCATTCACTAATTTATGTCTACAGCTTGATACCATGTATTATTTTATTTTTTCCTCTTATTGACTCTGCCTTTAATCTTAGCAGCGGTTTCTAAGCCATAATCACCAAAACTCAGACAATAATATGAAACTGAATAATAAGTTGACTACACTGTATCAAAATCTAGCTTCAGACACTTAGAACACATTTATGACATTTCTAGTCAGTCTTTTTAAATTTCATGAATGTGTATGTGGACTAATTCTTTCATGAAAGATAATGTATATTCCCCAAATATAAAATGAAAATGAAAACAGAAGAAATCGTATAAAAAGTTAACACCACATTTCAAAAACTACCACATTTACCAGATAAAATAGTTCTGATAGGTCAATTTCTACGCACCTTTTAGTCATCAGATTGTCACAATCTTAGAGTAGTTCCAGGGCTCAGACCATGGCAAGGGCAGGATGATTTACAGCTCTGCTACTAGGGTACAGTCAGCATGAGAGGTCAGTTCCAAGGGAACGCTCTATCTCTGTACTTTTAATTTTCTCATTTTGTTTTCAGGTCCCTAGTGATCCAGCAATCAGCAGTGTCCTTGCTCGAAAAAGAGAACATGAGTGGGGCGTAGTTATGCATACCTGCAATGCTGGCACTCAGTAATTTGTGGTAGGCAGATCATAAGTTTGAAGACACACTATGGTACGTAGTGAGAACCTCTCTAAATAAAACACAACAAACAAGAATCAAGCAAACATTAAGAATATACACCTCACTTTTGGAATTCCTGTGTAGACAATTGCTTTTCTAATTTTTTTCCCGCAATTCTGTTTTGTAAAGTATATCCTTATAATCCTTTTCTTCCTTTTCAGCTCCTTCTAGTCTTCCTACCTCTCCAGTCCTCCGTGTCCATATCCATTATTTCCCTCTCTCTTTAAAAACTAACAGGCAACAAAGCCCCCAACAAACCCACAAAAACAAACCAACGCATTTTTTTCTGTGCTTACACATGAATTTAACCTTCAAATATGCCTTGCTGATCAACACAGACTCTCCCCTAACTGTGATATACAGTGTAATCTTTACACAATCTGATGACTGTGGAACAAATGTTTTGTTCTTGGAAATTTTACATAAAATTTACTAGTTAGGATACAAACTGTAGAGTTTTACGATAGCATTTTTATGGCACTTCACTAAAGTTCACCACCAAATCTCCTCACCTGTTCACTTCTCTCTCTTACTCATATCTTCAGATTGTTTTCCCTTTCTGCTTTATACACACAGGGATTGTTTTCACATGAAAGGAAACATGCATCACTTTGTCTGCCTCTTCCTTTCCCCCCCTCTGTTTGTTTTGCTAAGACATTTTGTTGCTGGTATTTCTCCTTCTGATATGCCATATTATTAAATTTAGGTTCAAGATAGAATTGAATTTATGCGATATTTGTCTTTATTTGTCTTATTCCACTTGACGTTTGATTGCAAGTTTTATGCATTTTATTGCAAAGGATATCACTTCATTCTTTATAGCACAGTAAAATGTTATTATGTTTATATGAAATATTTTTTTCTCACCAATTCATCTTTGGTACTCCTCATTCTGGTTCCTCTTCTAGTGCTATGCTTATAAAGCTAAAATGAATATACAATGTATTCAATTCAAGTGTGGTAGAAGTGGCACCCTGACTTTCAGTCTGGTTTTGGGGCTGTGTTCATAGACATATTTTTGAGCCTGGATGATTCTATTGTTCTTGATTCCACTATGTTTTCTATTTAAGTCACAGAGGCTATTTTGTTAACAACACTTCTGTTTTATTTTCAAATTTCCAATGGCCATGTTTGTGGTGATATTTTTTATATTTAATAAAACCAGTCTGGAATATCAGAGAACAAATGGACCCAGGATGGTCAGAGAGTGGTGACTCACACTTTTAATCCCAGCAGAGGAAAGACCGTGAGTGGGGATCTATGCCTTTAATCCCATAACTCCAGAGACAGAGATCTTCCTGTGTTTCTGTGAGTTCAAGTTCTAACTACCGAAGAGTAGTAGCTCACATCTTTAATCCTAACTCTAAAATATGATGCAGAGTTGAACTGGGTGAAGAAGGTATCTAAGGTAGGCATAGGAAGACAGAGATTTATTCTGTAGAAGTGAGTAGGAGCCTGGCTTAGGAAGCTGGAAGATAGCTTTTACCGCGAGAAGCTGGCTGGGTGAGATATGTCTGTGATCTGCTTCCTCTCTCTGATATTCTAGCTTTTCCCTAATATCTGGCTCTGAGTTTTCATTAAATACAAACTAGAAGCTATGCTTTACTTGCTGACGTTCCTGACTTGTGGCCTTTTCCATTCCTGTTATTGATTTCATGTCAGTTTTGCTGTGCTTCACTTTTTGATGACGTCCGTCCTCAATCATGAGTCAATTCGCTTACTTCATTCATGTGCTAGTTTATACCCTTTCATACCATACATAGGTCACTTTTATCAATACATTTTTGTGAGTTTCATCTGGCTTTACTTTTCACACCTTGGCATCTACAAATTTATTAATTGAGAAATTAGAAATATCTTAAAAATTTTTTATTTAAGGATTTTTTTTTCATTTTACATATCAACCACTGTTCCTCCTCCCTCATTCACAATTCATAGTGGGTAAGGCCTCACTGTGGGAGATTGTGTTGTTACATTGTAAATAATTGCTCCACCCACTGGTTTAATAAAAAGCACTGATTGGCCAAAGGCAGGCAGGAAGTGTGGGCGGAGCTACCAGACTAGGAAAACTCTGAGAACAGGAAGCACAGAGCAGAGTGCCAGAGAGAAGCCGGAGGAAGCAGAGGACAACTATGCTGCTCTAAGAAAAGGTACCCAGCCACATGGCTGAACAAGAGACTTGGGTTAGATGAAGGGTAGAGAGATAGCAAGTAATATGCTTGGGCCCTAGACCGATCAGCCAAAAACTATTGAAAGCATCTATGTGTCTCTGTGGGACTGCAGGACTGTGGGTCTGTGGGTCCTAAACCTTGAGGTTAGGCCCAAAAGTCTGGGCCAGAAATCTCATACTACAGCCTCACTTAAGTAGTGGATCCTCTATCTGATCTTGCCTGGAATTTATAGTTGCTTATTATACCAACATTTCATTTATAACTAATCCACTTACCCATCCTCTTGTATCTCTTAGGTGATAAAAGATATAGCCATTTATCTTCTCATCTAGAGGGCTACTTTTCAAATACTTTTAACATAAACACAGGTTTATGAGTTTTAAATATGTGTGGACCCAAAATAGTCTGTGGTTCACCATAGAAGGTCCTGCCATGACCAGGTTCTCATTCTAATCTCTTTTAGGGGGTCTAGTGAGCCCTCCACCCAAAAGTGAGATTATCATATTCTGTATCATGTACCTGTAGCATGATTTCCCCATGTGACTATAAGGAGATTTGGATATTTTAGGAAAAAAAATGTAGAAAATGAATGTTTAGAATCCCCTGAATGCTGTTAATTTGGGAGAATCATCCAGAAGTTGAACAATTCACGGTCTGCCCTTTCTACCTATAAATTCAGCATCCTCAGATTCACCAACCATAAATAAAATGATTTTTGAGTATACATATCTAGAAAATTTGAAGATTATTTTAGGCATTATAGGTGATAGTTAGCTTAAAAAAGGGGGCAGTTTATCCACAGGTTATGTGTAAATATTAGTTAATTATAACTCGGTCACAGATGATTACTTTTAATCCCCTTGGGTTTTCTTCTTGCAGATGATATTTAAAAAGTTAACAGCCCAAATGCTCCAGGGGATGGTCTGGTAAAAACAACTCTTAGGACCTCAGGTTTGAAGAGTTATTGGAGGAAACTACTCCAGGCATGTGGTTGAATCTTTTCACAACCGATACTTCTTGGATTAGGATAGAGCAAGACTTGCAGCACAGTTGATGTTCCAGCCCCACCATATTTGGAAACCAGCAATGAAGACTACAGATTAGTATAAAGAAACAGGCTTCAGAAACCATACCTCCGCTTGTCACTCTCCATCCATCACTGGTCTCACTGTCCTGCATTCACAAGACCAGGTGAGTGTATGCAAGATGCTGAGGGTGATTAACTCTTTCCAAGGAGTCTGATTCTTGATTCCCTTCACATAGGAAGAGCTCTGTATTCTGCTGTTCTTGGCTTTGACTGGTGAGCATCCATATTCTCCTCTGCCTCTTGTTTGTCAATGTCTCCTCTTTTGTGTTCTTCCTCAATTCCTTTTGCTTTTTCAACTTAAAATAAGTCATGTCCAGTACGCAACCTGAGTCTCCTACACTGGAAAATCGTGTGGGAAATGAGTTACTACACACCTTTCCTTTCTTTAAAATATAGTTTTGTTTTAAATTGTGTATGCTATAGTAAGTGTGCCAGCATGAGACTTAAAGTATTTTTATTAATCTGGCTTTTTGTCTAACTAGGAATATTGCAAGAAAATATAGAGCATCAATTGATAAAATTAGATGTTTAAAGAATATAGAGGAAACAGCTCACTATAAGATAATGGAAAAGTTTGGATAGTCTTAAAATTGCCTTTGAGAACTATGTGCAAACTTTCATGGAGATTATGAAAACAACAGCCAACTTAACTGTGTAATGAGTAGACAAATTTAGAGTGCAATTGTATTAAGGCTGATTATAAAGAAAAAATGGGACTATAACAACCACATTAACGACTGTGAATCACAGTTTTGAAAATTAGGGCATCTTTTTGTCTGAGATAGAGAATCAGGGAGAGGAAAACATGCTGTAGTTATTGTCTAAAGTCATGACATTCATGAACTGAGGAACAATTAGAAGATGACATGACATTGAGAAGAGATGTAGGTGAGAATGATCAAAAGTGTTAAACTTCCTTTAGACAGGGAGTTTGTTCTTGACAAATAATCTTTGTCATATTAGTCCCAGATAATTTATTCTGTGCTAGAATCTGGATGGTAAGCCTTTTTATATTTTATTCTATAAACTCAAATAAGCATTCAAGTTCTGTAGCAGTACCATTAGCATTTTATTGTGATTTTCTTGTCCAAGCATGGTGGCAATAAGATGACATAGAAACATCAAACAAATGTTTAAAGATATATTAGATGATAATGGTGAAGATGTGGTAGAGTACAGAAACAAAGGACCCAAAGTAGTTTGTCCAACAACAGAAGACAGGAGATGTTTCAAGAGAAATTTACACTTAATTATAGCAAATACCATAGAAAATGAAAATGCTATGGGAGGGAAGAGATGAAAAATTTGCTTTGATAAAAAGATCATAGTTACAATATGCTTGGGGGGTAATGGGACTGAAAATGTTTAAGTACTTAGTGATGTTCTTAGATTATAGAAAGTGTCAGCAGAGAGAGCTGAATGTGTGCTTGATAAATTCCTACACAGATAAATGTGTAGGAATAAAAGGATCATGTATTGTACATAGATTTATCCATTGCCTCTCAAGCAAAAATTACTTTCAGACATTATGGTTTAAAAAGACACTACTTATCCTCATTACTACATCAATTATAGAATTTGGTAGGGTTCTATATAAACATACTATATGACTGATTTCTTGGACTTTTTCACCTTATAAATCTTAAATTCTACAAATTGGACAAATTACACTGCTCTTACTTTCTGCAGTCATGGGTTTCTGTGATTCTGAGCATTTTAGATAGCACACATGAGAGAATCACTGTATTTGTTGTTTGTGACTGGTTTGTTTTACTTAGTACAATAGATAGTTAAAGCTTATCTATAAATCCTTATTTTATAGCTGAACAAAACAAATAGAACATTTCTCTGTTATTGCATACTGGGTTTGCTTCAACCATTTGCCTATTGTAACTTATGCTATGGTCCTTTCATTCTCTTTACCAATATTCGAATAAATTAGTAAGAATCATATCAAGTAAAAAAACAACAAAAAGTCTTAGAGTTATTAGTGTGTCTATAATAGCCACAGAGGTGCTAGCCTTCAGACTGTGCAACTCCACTTTGTCACCCATAAATTTATAACAGGAAACTGCACAAATGAGTTACAAAAACATCTCAACCAATCTCATAACATTATAAGTAATATTTAGGATTTCATGTTGGGCTGCATCCTTAGCTTTCCTTGAATGTATAAAGCCTGGAGACCATAGGATGGACATGCCTGGAATCACAATGAAAATAAGCTCGATTTCACTTTGTATGGTTCCACTGTTAAACCCTGCTTCGCATCACCAGGTTCTCAAGAAGAGAGAGAGGATGAATATTGTACTTAAGAGCACAGGGCTTGCTTCTAGAAACCTTGAATCCAATCTATATAATGAAGCTCTAGAAAATCCATGTTTTTCATTTGGAGCCTATTTTCATTATCTACATAAAATGTAGATGGAAGAACTTCTTCAGATAAGGTAGATAAGAAGATATAGAGAATTAAAAACAAGGTCACTATCTAATATCTGCCTTATACTCAATGTTTACAAAATTTCAGAATGTAGAGGGTCATATAGAAGGGGGCAGTGATAAAGTAAACAAGAGTTAGATTCTAATGATCCAGTGAAAAATTTTATTTATTGTCTAATTACAAATACAAATTATTTGGTGAGTATTCAGATAATAAAATCATACAAACTTGAAAAGAGAATTGTCAGGTGTAATCCCATCATTCATAGAAATGCATGATCCCTTCTTACATAAAAGCTTAAATACTAAAAAGAGGGTTACAGGGAAGGGTTCATTTAATGATTTTATATTCACATAAATAATACTTGTGCTAATCATAGTTGTTTGCATTTTTAGCAATTATATACACCTCATTTATATATTATTAAATATGTAAATGAATAATATTCAATACTTTTGATGGATATTCAAAATTATCATCCATCAGGTGAAGAACAGAGCTAACAAATTATAATTTGGCTGTTTTAAATTGTACTGAGATTGTAATCTGTGAACTATCAGTTCAAATTTGTATTTTTACCAAAGTATTTATCATCTATTTTTCATTAGTTCATCATTGCACATCCAATAAATAAGTATTTAATGCCATTTGCCACAGTCATTTCTTTATTTCACTGTTTTGTTAGAGTGTATACTTAAACCATTTGAGTAAAAGTTATCAGCTCCTTTTGAACTTTGAATCATTGTAGTCAGGCTTAGATATTTTATACTCCATGCAGTCACTAAATCACATACTGAATTTTATATATAAATGCTTATTTATGTACATCTCTCTCTATGGAATGCAAGGGTAAACATACTGAAAACCAATGGCATGTTTTCACTGTGATAAATCATTGAGTACCTTTTATTTGTCCTGACCTTGTCAATCATTCTATTAAGACTTACTTATTGATGCAAATTAATTTTACTAATTGGAATTCTAGTCTTAGAATTAGCCTAGTCCTCAGGCAGCCTTTTCTGATTAATTTCTATGATGATTTTCAGTGTCTGTTGTGATGTACTGTGATATTATTTTTATTGTGACTATATTGTCTACTTCTAATTGGCAAATTTTCATTCTGTTTACTTATTTAATTATTTTGTTATCTATTTTTTTTACTCAGAATTTGTAGGGTAAATTAGAAGCAATTGTTACATGTAAGTTCAAGGAAGAGTGAATGTAATGAGCTATGTCCCGTTTCCAATATTTTCCTCCACCCCAAGGATCATTCAGTAATAGAATGTCTCCTGTGGCTTGACCAACTGTGCATGAACTGTTTTTATACAGCATGATAGTAGTTTCCAAGGACTCTTGATATGAATTTTAATCTTTTTAGTTTAAGATTTTCTGTTCTTATTTTATTAAAAATGTATTTTTTTCATGAAATACATTATTATTTTTCAGTTTCCCTATTTCTCTGAAATTCTCCAAATCTCATTTCACATTATGAATAATCAACCCTTCTGTCTTTCTTATGGAACAATCAGGTATCTAAGGAATAAAAATAAAATAAGTAAGATGAGACAAAATAACAAAATAATAGGACAAAACAAACAGAAAGAAGAGGATCGTCAAAGAAAGTACATGGGAAACACAGAGATGTGGGAACATGCACACACATGTTCACAGACATAATTCCCATGAAGACACACAACATGAAGACATCACACACACACATTCACATACGCACATGTATTCACACACACAGACACATACATGAACACAAGCACACATGGACACACACACAGACACACACCCATGTATCCGCACACATGTATTCACACACATATGTATTCACACACATATACACACATGCATTAACGCAGAGACACTTGTACATGAACACAAGCACACATGGATGCAGACACACACACATGCACACATACAGAAGAGCACACACACACACACACACACACACACAGAGAGAGAGAGAGAGAGAGAGAGAGAGAGAGAGAGAGAGAGAGAGAGAGAGAGAGAGAGAGAGAGAGAAAGAGAGGATTATCTTTGTATATTTTATTTGGTCAAATGTCAATGTCTCCCTTCAGACTTATATACAATGTTAATTTCTATTTCAGAAACATAATTGTAAAGATCTTTATATTTTAGAGTTCTTATTAAATTTTATATTTCTAAAAAGTTAATATTATAAGATCCTTATCATTTTCATATCTCTCCTACATGGATCCTCCCAAGAAACCCTACTCTCTCATTTAATTCTAGAATTGGTTCGGGTTTTAGACTCCCACAATGAAATTATCTGCATGTGATACTTGTCTTATTTCTAAGTATCTGCTATCTTAAACATTCTAATTGCATCACCAAACCATTGAAAATAAAACTAATGATATGCTTGTTATTGTCTGTTGATTACTCTGGCAGACAAGGTAGATGTACACACTGAAAAATGAGCAGATGTCTGTGTTTATGAAAGGAGTAGATAAGAGTCATAGACAGAGGGTCCTCACTAGACTTTAACCTTTTCTACAAGCTATGGTTGAAGAAAAAAGAAAAAAAATTCAAGATGAAGAGAATCAGAAATCTCAGAGTTAATAGCATGAGACTTTTTGAAGCATTTTTATATTCTCTGATATTTAGAAATGATAGTAACTTTATATTATACACTTAAATTAGTTTTAAAGAGAAGATAAAACTGTTACCAATGATGTATACCAGCTGATATCAATAGATGAAAATTGGTGTCATTAGTGCAAAAACCTATGTGTAAAGAAATTTAAAGTTCTGCAGAAGACAGAATTTGGAGACTTGAAGTATGCTAAATGTAACAGTCAAAGACACAGCTATTTTTGTTGATAATCTACAGAACTTCTTTACATTTGGGATAAATGAATTTGAATGACAGACAGAATCACATGACTAAAATCTTTAACATAACTACCTATTTACACTTCACTATAAAGAGTGATTCTATAGAATAATTTTGCAAATAATAAAACAGACAGGCTTCATAAATATTATCTTACAGTCCACAATGTCAAACATAGTTAAGATCATCTCAACATGCTTGCTCCTCAGACCCACATGAAAGATGAGTGTAGTCTGAGAACCTCACAGACTTCTCACCTCATTAGGAGGGACTAAGTGGGCTTGTGATACAACATATTGAGGATGCTGCTTCTTACTGGTGCCACTAAAAGATGCCAGGGAGAACAAAAATAGTCTTTAGTTCTCTCTTTTCAGACCATATAGTCCAAAAGAAAATTGTCTTTCAGAACATGAAAATAGTTTTACAGAATTCAATAGTACAGTTTTGATTTAAAAAATACCAAGCTATGTAGATATTCTGGAACAACTGATGTGTCTGTTTCTTTCCTTGATGCTCTCCTGTAGAGACAAATAGCCGTTCATGGGAGGGGACAACAGAACGTCAGTGACAGAGTTCATCTTCCTGGGCCTCTCACAGGACCCACAGACCCAAGTCCTCCTCTTCTTCCTCTTTCTCCTCATCTACATGCTCACTGTGCTGGGAAATCTGCTGATCATCGTGCTCATCCACACAGACCCCAGACTCCACACTCCCATGTACTTTTTCCTTAGAAACCTGTCTTTTGCTGACCTCTGCTTTGCTACCACCACAGTTCCCCAGGTTCTCATCCACTTCCTGGTGAAGAGAAAGACCATTTCTTTTGCAGGCTGCTCAACACAGTTAGTCATGTTACTCCTGGTTGGGTGTACAGATTGTGCACTCCTGGCAGTGATGTCCTATGACCGATATGTGGCTGTCTGCAAGCCTCTTCACTACTCTACCATCATGACACACTGGGTATGTGTTCAGCTGGCTGCAGGATCCTGGGCCAGTGGTGCGTTTGTATCCCTGGTAGATGCCACATTCACATTGCGCCTCCCTTACCGAGGAAACAATGTCATTAACCATTTTTTCTGTGAACCCCCTGCCCTCCTGAAGCTGGCTTCAGCAGACACTTACAGCACGGAAATGACCATCTTTGCAATGGGAGTGATAATCCTCCTAGCACCCGTCTCCCTCATCCTCATCTCCTACTGGAACATCGTCTCCACTGTGATCCAGATGCAGTCTGGGGAGGGGCGGCTCAAGGTCTTCTCTACCTGTGGTTCCCATCTCATGGTTGTTGTCCTCTTCTATGGCTCAGCAATATTTGCTTATATGAGGCCAAACTCCAAGACGATGCATGATAAAGATAAAATCATTTCAGTATTCTATTCAGCAGTGACCCCCATGCTGAACCCCATCATTTACAGCCTGAGAAACAAGGATGTCAAAGGGGCTTTCAGGAAAATAACATCAAGATAGCATTTGCTGAGACGGCGTGTGACAGCTATGTAGAGAAAATATTTTTTCCAAGATTTTTCTCTTTTGTGTCATTCTTTTGTGTTTTCTTCTTATTTTTCATATATTTTTATCTTTTCTAAGTGCTTGATCATATAAGTGAAAGGTGTGTAAGTAGACCATAGAAACAAAATTATAATGAAGAGAAAGAAAGAACGACATTTTAAATTTACAAGTGGAGGAGGAAAAACTGAAATTCAGGAAGCACATTGCGTATTATGTTATGAAAGGAGGGAGTAAAAAAATGAAAGGTAAATAATTTATCTTTTCTATCGTATATACCTAATTTGGAATTTAAAAATGTAAGTGTTTAGTGAGCATCAAAAATAAGCCCAAAACAACCAAAGGAATAATAATCTTTTACAAACAGAAGATTTGGTTTCTGGCAAAGTAAGCTAGAGTTATTTATGTATATATTCAATATTTACTTTTGAACATATATTTTTAGTGTGAGCCCCTTTGTAAATTTATGATATAAACATTAATTTTTTAAAAAATTCAATTTTTATTTTATGTGTATTCGTGTACTGGCATTTTACATGCATGTATGTCTGTGTAGGGGTGTCTGATCATGAAGTTACAGACAGTTGTGTGTGGCAGAAATTATTCTGTGTCCTGTAGTTTCTTGGTCCCAAATAAACTCAGAGGTTTATGCCAATTACAAACTGGTCCATGGCTCGTGTTTCTTGTTAGCTAGCTCTTGTGCCTTAACTCAATCAATTTCTATTTATCTATGTTTTATGATCTTATTCATGGCTTATCTATATTCCATTATATCTTTTTACCCCCTCTAGCTAGTAGTACCTGCCCTGAATCTGTCCTTCTTCCCCCAACTCTCTCTTGGATTTTCCACCTGGGTTATATTCTGTCTTATCATATGAAAAACAGCTTTTTTTTTTTTTTTTAAATTAACCAACGGTAAGAACACGTATTCACAGCATGCAGATAGACATCTCACGTCACTCGACCTTTTCTGTCTAATCAAAAAGAAATGTTTCAACTTTAAAATAGTAAAATTACATATAACAAAACAATTATCAACAGTTACAGATACATTATCTTGTCTATTTGTACTAGCAAAATTTAAAAAAAAGTACTCTATCATCTATCCTACTTTTGTGAATGTAAAATTTTATATTTAATTTATCTTTAATCATAAACTTTAGTTATAACTATCTAGTCTTCAATTCCATCAAAGATCAAAGGATATAGTGTTACCTGTGTAAACAGGAAGTGCAATATAAGCAACTTCCAAAATTCTAGGAGTTACAGGCACATCTGGCTGTCTGGACAGTGACCCAAAGTTCCTCTGCAATGTTGGAGAATCCATATTCAACCTACAGTCCTAGAGTCTCTAGCATCTTTTTTAATGAAGCAGAAAATTTGAAGGATTTTGTTTACTCATTCTGACAAAATTCTAGACATGCAAACTTATGTTTTATTTCTGGTCTTGATTTTAATTGAAATTGTATTAATTCGTGAAATTGAATAGAGAGCATATTAGCAAAAGAACAAGTTATAGAGTTACAGGAGCTTTTGTAAATTTAAAAGACTAGGTATAAAGCAAGACATCTGATGAAAGGACCCCTGAGCTCAATGCTATAAAATTTTACTAGTTTCCAATAATGAATCATGTGAAGATTGGGTGATTCCCAAGAGTGATAATAGGGAATGAAGATAATGTCTAAGGATGAAGCCTGATAAACTCTTCTTGACCTTAGCAGGACATTTGAACTTTGTAATTCAGATGTAGTAAGCCTTTGAATGATTATTTGGGACTAAGTGTCTCATAGATATGGGTCCACATGAGGACTAGACTGAACCAGAAACTTCCGACTACATGTATGTCACATTATAATAATGGGATTATATTTAAGCATGGTTACACATGCTTAGAGCCAGAAGACCTGAGAATAGAAGACCTTTATATCTTTGAATCCAAGGCCAGTCTGGTATAAATAGTAAGTTCTAAGCCAAGGCTACATTGTGAGACTCTGTTTCAAATAAGATCATGCAATAATAAATCAACAGAATCAGGGTCTAGATATCATTGCTATTAACATGAGAAAATAGTTGGCAGAGGATAGCAGGGCTGGCTCTCTATATTTCATGTAGAGAGATAATTATTTTCCTCACTTGTTTTTCCTCTTTGCATCCCATTATTTCTGTCTCTTGAAAGTGGATATGGTAATG
Organism: Phyllotis vaccarum; assembly: GCA_033318265.1. Classification (NCBI taxonomy): domain Eukaryota; kingdom Metazoa; phylum Chordata; class Mammalia; order Rodentia; family Cricetidae; genus Phyllotis; species Phyllotis vaccarum. The sequence continues at coordinate 12,926,564 of JARWLC010000019.1, forward strand.
GCAAAATACTAAGTTATAGTTAGAATCTCCAAGGGAAAGCTGAAGACTTCAATGCACCTGTAATGAGAAGCCAAGGAAAGTCTAAGATTTAACCAGTCAGTGTTTTCTTTCTCCACAATTATGAAAAATATTAAGTTTACAGACTCTGAAAGGACACAAAACAAAACTATAGGAACCTATCAGTAAGATTCAAGTGCATTTAGACATTTTATTTATTGATCATTTGATTTACTACTTGATTGTGATTTGAAAAAAAAAAAAAAACACTTGCTTTTAAGACACTCCTTTGTTTCCGCAATTCAAAAAAGAAATTAACATTAGCATAAAATTGTGAAATCAGAAGCTTTCACCTAAAGTTAAAACTAAAAGATCAAATAATCATTCTAATGACACACAGAAAATTATTTTTGAGTAATTTTTGTATAAGCCTCATCAGTCCACAGAGAAGAGCTGGTTAACAGGGGACTCTTAGGAAGTGGGATGCCAGGAAAAATGGCGAAATGACACAGAAGAAACTTTCTCTCTTACAATTATACTTATTGCTTGATTAAATTTAAGATTTTTCTGTGATTGCCATCTAAAAATATGAAATTAAAATCTTTCACATTAGTGAATATGTTAAATAAATTATAAAATAATAAGAATTCAGAGAATATAAACTCAGAATGTAGAATGCTGCAAAACCAGAGATACCATGGTTCTAATTAGCTATGCAATCAGAAATACTGCTTAAGAGTTCAGTCATCACTAAAAATAGATTGTTCTATGAGGCAAAAGACTCACCTTATTCCCTAATTCAGAGTAAAGTGATTGGTTTGTTAGCATGGAAATTTGTCAATACTAATTTATGAAAATCAAACATTAAGAGGTACTTAAAGTATAGATCCACTCACCACACATATACACATGCTTATTAACAATCATAAGCATTTAAAAATAATGTCCTTAATTGTTCTTCAGTTCTTGTCTTTCAATGATATTCACAGTCAAAACCACTACATTTCCTTTACTTTCTATGTGAGTTTCTACTAAAATCACTCTCAGTTCTCTGATTCTTTAGGCTTTGGAGGAATATTCTATATCCTTTAACTTTTTCTTATACAGTCAGATTCAACACAATACTTTCAAAAGTTTACTCCATTATCAATGAGTCAGATTTGACCATTATTTTTCATATTATCTATTTAAAAAACACATATGTATTTTTTATATGCAGGATTAAGTATTAAGTTTAGAATCTATTTGAATGATCCTGAAATGCAACCATGTTTTAGGATTCTGAAACTTATATTTTTCATTTATATAATTTGTATTTCAAGATTTCCCTAGCACATGTTCATGTGTTAATAAAAATTTGATCAGTGAATACATGAGGAAGCTCATGCTAGCAATATCACATTAACTCACTGATACCAAGAGAACCACATTTGAGAAGTGGAACCGCAGGGCATACTAAGATCTAAGCATCTAAGTAGGAGGAAGGGAAAGTTCTATCCCCAAGATTGATTTATAGATTGCCAGCCATATTTAGCAAAGAATTAAATTCCAGTTTGCACAAGGAAAGGCACATGGCTCAAGCCTGTGCACCAACATCAATAGACACACAACATTCTGGGATTGTCAGGGAATTTGAATCTCATTAGGTACCTGCTATTTCTTTAGGACAAGATGTAGGGCATAAGTTCTTGTCTTCTCTTAATCACTAAATTGACAAAGGTCTTTTTTAAAAAAGGAGATTCATTGGGTCAAGAAATCAGAGAATAACATAAAAGCTTTTCAGAACTATGAAAAGAAAGAGGCTATTCATAGCCCTTGTAACCACTCTTGGACTTTTAGTTAATACTTAATTTCACCCAGAGAATCTTCAGAATAGGATTCATGAAGACCACCTGTTCTTTAGAGACAGGATGTATACAGCAAAGGAAAAGCCTCTTACTGTGTGGATAATCATGGCTCTGATTGAGTGGAAGGAGAAATCATCCCCTAGCATCTTCCCCATTCTCACCTGAGTACTGGTAGCAGTAATAGTTGTAAACATAGCGCAGTGAGCCCAGTGGTGGAGAGGGTAAAAATGGAAGGAAAGTGTAGTTTCTGTAGCCTAGCTGTCCTTTTCCTAATATGCAATCTCTACTGGCATCTTCTGATTATGCTGAGGACTCACCCCGGCTGTGAGTCCTACTCTGTCCTGATACAAGGAGTGGTGATGTATGACAGGATCCAATGCCACATATACTGAAAAATGATCAGCCTTTGTCTGGAAGATTGTCCTTAAAGAAGACTTCAAACTTGAGACCATAAGTCTGTTCTAATAAGGGTACTCTCTATAGTAATCTTTATGGATTAATTTAAAAAGTCTCTACAAGAAGAGAACTCATAGAAAATTTATATTTTATCTTCTAAGTGATATACCTTGTCTCATCTTCTGTCAGGTATTATATCAATGTCTCTTATGCCACTCTATGGATTTCTAAAGTCTTGGCATCTGCATTGATAAAGTTGAGAGGATTTTCAACACTGATAGTTTAAACTATGGCTGATAGAAGTATACTCATCTCTTATTGTTTATTTTGATGTGGAGTACTTCTTCTGGGATCTCCACAGATAATAAAATAAACAAATATTTGAGTCTATTTCATAATTAACTCTTATTTACCTGTTATCCATGCATACATTCTCTTTCATATTTATATCTTTTAGTGACTTTATAATATCTAACATAATCTCCCAATGTTCATTAAAGGCTTAACTAAGATGAATTAGGTAGTGTACCTGATGGAGCAGAGCATGTGGACACGAGGAATATACTGTAAACCCTTTGACTTCTAGACAAACCTTTCAAACTCCTACCTGCCTGAGTATTTCAGTCTTTGTCTGCCTTTGTGCTCAAGACACTCCATTTACTTTCTGCTCATACGGGAAAGTTATACTAGAGACACATGGTTTGCAACCATATATCCTTACCATTTGAATGGAAACCTCACTATCACTGATGAAACAGATTAAAATAGGAGCAAAGTCATCATACAACACACAGTCAAACAAATCCAATAGAGAACTGCTTGTAATCTACCTAACTGTCTTTTACCCCTTTATCAGTCCTTAATTCTGCATGCTGAGATTGGCCAGGCTATGATGAGTTTACCTTACACATGGCCTATGTGCTTAACCACCACATCATCTGCTCTCCCCTGCATTACTACACTCCCTTCTCAGATCTCAAACTCTGAGCTACAGCTTGGTCTCACTGATAGATTTCTTTAAATTTCCAATTGTGTTCTCTTATAATTTCTCGTACAACACCGAAAAATGATTTGTCACACATGTAAGTATGTCTTTGATACTCAATAAATCTCACTTCCTATTTTTATGTACGTGGTTTAAAAATCAACAGTGGTTTCTGTTCTGTGGGTTATCTCTGTGGGTTGTCATTTACAAACTGCTTTCATCAGTGTACAACTACTAGTTTGGGTTTAATTATTTGCTTATTTTTCCTTTTATTGTCTGTGTATTTAAAGTTAGCAATGCTTTTTGAATCATGGCCACAAAATACCGACAACATTATGGAATTTTTGGATGAAAATTGGATGAAACTATATCTAAGACTAGCTGCAAATATTATAACACATTATGATATTGCCAGTATCAGATCAATCTATTTTTAAAATTTCTGTCTTTGGAATCATACTTTTATAAATGATGTATGTATACTCCTCAAAAGCTTAGTGAAAGAGAAAATAAAAGAAGAAATACATACCCCATTTATAAACTATTACATTTGCCAGATAAAATAGTTCTGATAGATTGGTATAGACATTGTTTTATACTTCTAGTCATCAGAATGTAACAAATTGATCTTAAAGTGTCTCCAGGCCTTAGCTCATGGTGAGAGCAGGGTGATTTACAGCTCTGCTCCTGGAGTACAAGTTGTCATGTGAAGTCAGTTTCAAGGAAATAATAAATGTCTACTAGATTTGCTTTTTTTTCCCATGTCTCTCTGAATCCAGCACCAAGCAATCTCCTTTAACTTAGAAGAGAATATGAATGGGACTTAATTATACAAACATGTAATTCTAGAACTCAGGAATTTGGGTTGGGCAGACTGAAGTTCAAAAACCAAATATGCTGTGTGGTGAGACCCTGTCTCAATAAAACAACAAATCAGAATCAAGCAAACATAAAGCCACCCCCCACTTTTGGACAATTTTTTTTTTTATATTTCTTCGCATTTTTAAAATAAAATATATTCTGTTCATTCTCTCTAGCCCCAACACCTACTAGTCTTTTCCATTCCCTCCTCATCCATCTCCACACTCATTTTTTCTCTCTCTTTAAAATATACAAAGGAAACAAAAATAAATGAACCAAGAAAATCAAACCAATGATGTCTCATGTGCCTACAAGTGGATGGACTGCAGTTTACCTTTCAGATACCATGACTGTAAGATACAAAGTACATTTTACACTTTCCGACAGCCTTGGAGCAAATATTGTTTTGTTCATGATATTTTTACAGTAAAGTTTATTGTTAAGGATCTAAACCAATGGATTCCATTATGTTTTCTTTGCACTTTTCCTAAGTTCACCACCAAATCTCCCCACCTGTTCACTTCTCTCGACATACTGATTTCTTCTACTTCCAAATGGCTCTTTTTCTCCTACACACACACACACACACACACACACACACACACACACACACACACACACACACACACACACACCAGTAATTTTGCATATAAAAGAAAATATGCTGCATTTATCTTTGTCTCCCTTCTGTCTATTGCCAGATGCTAAACTTTGTTGCTGGTATTTGTGTAGCTGATATACATTTCTTTCCATCTCAATCATGGGCCAGTTTTTTTACTTCTGCCATGTGCTACATTATACATGCTTCTCATCATACATAGGTCACTGTCACTACTAAACTTTTTGAAGTTCACTTACCTCCATCCAGCATTTTGTACATCTTGGCATCTATGGATTGATCAGGTGTAAAAATGTTGTTTGAAGATATCACAGTGCATACTTTTGTGATTTTTTTTTTTTGGTTTAGATATCTCTGTTACATTTATATTGGGACAGCTAATAGAATTACTTCCACCCTGGCCTATAAGTTTAAGTTCAGGAGATTTCTGAATTACAAAATGGACAACAAGGTAAATGATGGATCTACCAGAGAAGTAAAAGTTAGATTGAAATATTAAGATAATATTTTGAATATCACAGTCAAATATGACTATGACAAGAATTTTTTGGATTCTGTCTTTATGTGGTACAAATCACTTTGTGGTGGGAGATGCATCTTGGTTTTTTTTTTTGATGTTTTTTGATGTTCTGTATCTTTACTTCATTTTCTGATTTCCTTTTAATTTTGGTTCATTTGTTTTTTTATGACTTCCCCCCGATCTTGCCTGAAATTCATACCTGTTTTACATCAGCATTTCATTTATAACTAATCCACATGCCCATTCTCCTGTATTTCTTAAGTGACCCAGGATATTGTCAACATCTGCTAATCTAGAGGATTACTTTTCAAATATTTTTAAAGCATAAATACAGGTCTATGAGTTTTAAAGGGGTGTGGACTCAAATATTATCCAGTCTGTAGTTCACCATAGAATATTGTGTGGTGACCAGGTTCTCATTCCCAATCTCTTTCAGGGAGTATAGTAAAGCCTCTATTTAAAAGTGAGGGCATCTTGTTCTTCTGTATCATACACCTGTAGCATGATTTTACCATGTAACTCAAAAAAGATTGGAGCATTTTTGAAAGAAATGCAGAAAATCAATGTTGGAATTCCTTGAATGCTCTTGGTTTGGTAGAATCATTCAGAAGTTGAAAATCCACAATCTTCCACTTCTACCTACATATTCAGTTCCTAGGATTCGCCAATCATAAATAAAAATTGATTTTTGAATATACATATCTGGAAAATCTAAAAATTATTTTAGATATTGTAAGTAGTGACTGTAGAAGTTAAGTGGAAGGGAGTATATAGATAGGTTATAAACATATTACTTAATTATATATGAGATTAGTATTCTAGAATTTTGATATCTGAATACATACTGAAATCAATATTTCTTGTAGATACTAAGGAATGAATACAAGGTTTCAGCTGCATTTTATGTTACCATCAATATTGAATGCTCTACTTTAAGAGTTCAAAATTGGAAGATTTCAGATGAGCAGAGAGTAATAATCCAGCTTGACAAGAGACCGGGTGGTAGGAAACCTCCAAGGACTCACAGAATGTCCCTGGACTAGGTCTCCAACCAATAGTGGTAGGAGTGCCTAAACAGGACTTCCCCTACAATCAAATGGATAACTACCCTAAGTATATTATGGAACCTTCATTCAATAATGAATAGAGGTGAAAGCAGAGATCCATGGCTGAGCACTGGGCAGAACTCCTGGCACAACTGAAAGCAGGGGAGGAGAGTCTCTATGAGCAGGGGGATATGGATTATGAGGAAAATTCCCACTTTGATGGCTGGCTGGAGCTTTGGGAAACTCACTGAATCAAGATTAGATACTGGAGATCCATCCGGAAAAAAAAAAAGTTAGGCCCTCTAAGAGTAGGCAACTGTTGATTGGCATGGGCAGCCTGTGGAGTCTTGAGGGGTGGGATCAAACCGTGTTCCTCTACCTAGGCTGGTACCTTGGTGCCCATTTGCTGCAGAGGATGAACTAACCCAGCCTTGACATTAGAAAGAGTAAATTGGACTTGCCTGGAGTGGATGTACCATGCTTAGCTGAGTCACCTTAGGACTTCTTGCCCTTTTGGGGGAGGGAATGAGGGGATGGGAAGGGGGGAGCCTGAAGGCTGACTGGGAGAGACTGGGAAGAGGGACGGGAGGGGGAGCAGGGGGATACATAGATAAAAAAGATATTTTTTAAAATAAAAAATAACTAAATGAAAAAAAGGAAAAGGTTAAAGTAAGCTATTCACAGATGATTATTTTTAAGCCCTCTGGGATCTCTTCCTGTAGAATTATTTTTAAAAGCTAACAGCCTAAATGCTCCAGGGAATGGTTCAGTATTAGAGGCTCTTAGGACTTCAGTATGAAGACTTACTGGAGGAACCTCCTCTAGGCCAATGGTTCTTAGATTAGAGGATAAATCTCTTTATAATCAGTACTCCTTGCATTAGAATAGATTGGTGATGTCTCAGCCCCACCGTATTTGGGAAACAGCAATGAAGACTACTTATTAGGATAAGGGAACAGGCTGCAGAAACCATACCTCCATTTGTCACTCTCCATTCATCACTGGTCTCACTGTTCTGAATTCACAAGGAACAGTGCTCCAGGTGAGGATATGCAAGATGCTAAGGGGAGAATTAACTCTTTCCAAGGAGTCTGATTCTTGATTTCCTTCACATAGGAAGAGCTCTATCTTCTGTTGTTCATGGCTTTGACTGGTGAGCACCCATATTCTCCTCTGCTTCTTATTCTGTCAAAGGCTCACTTTGGCATTCTTCCTCATTTTCTTTTGCATTTTGAATCAGTTATGTTCAGTAAGCAACCTGAAGCTCCTACACTGGAAAAGCTTGTGGGAAATGAGTTACTACACATCTTTTCTTCCTTGGAAATATATATATATATATTTAAAATTAAGTGTGCAATTGTAAATTTGAGCCTACTTTTTCATTAAGCAGACTCTTTGTTTAACTAGGAGTATTGAAAGACAATACTGAACTACAGTCGACAAGAAAAAATGTATGTTTAAAGAATCTAGAGGAAGCAAACCAATCTAAGATCATGGAAATATGTATTGGATATTCTTAAAATTGATTTGAGAATGATGTGACATTTTTATGTGTTTTATGAAAATAATAGCCAACTTGCCTGTGTACTGTGCAGAAAACTTTAGAAAGCAGTTATATTAAAGCTGACTGTAAAGAAAAAAGCCTATCGGACCAGAACATTCCATTTAAAGACATGAATCACAGTTGTGGAGAATCTGAGAGTATTTTTGTCTAAGATAGAGAGTGAAGACAAGGTAAACATCTATGCTCTGTTTATTGTCTAAAATTATGATACTCACTAACTTAAGAACAATTAGGGGATTTTGTGAAGCTGAAAAGAAATGTAGGTGAGGATGATCAATTTTGTTAAACTTTTTTTTAGAGAGGGATTTTGTTATTGAGAGCTACTGTTTGTCATATTAACCACAAGTAATTTTCTCTGTGCAAGAATCCGGGTGTTCAGTCTTCTTTTTGAGGGGGAAAAATGATTACTATGTGCTTATTAAATACCCTGATCACAATCAAGCTGTTGATCACAAACTAGTGTTTTCAATTATGCACATATTTTATAATCTGAGAAAACATTAAAATTATGTAGTAGTACCATTAGCATTTAATTATGATTTTCTACCCAATCACAATTGTAGTAAGGTGACATATAAATATCAATGAAATTTTCAAGATATATGAGATGATAATGGTAAAGATGTGGTAGATCACAGAAGCAAAGGTACTAGTATAGGATATCTAATAACTAGAAACAGCAGAGGTTTTAAGAAATATTTTCACATATATATACCAAATATCATAGAAAATGAAAATCTTATGGGAAGAATAAGAGCTTTGCATTGATAAAAAGATCAACGCAATTATAACATACTTATGGGTTAAATGAAACCAAAAATGTTTCGAGACTCAATGGTGTACCTCTTAAAATGCATCAGCAGACAGTGATAAATGTGCAATACCATGCTCTACCTACAAATTTATTATTGGGAACTTAAGAAGTGAGTTCCAGAAAAAATATCAACCAATCTCTTATCATTTTAAATGACATAGAGCATTTCATGTTTATCCGCAGTCCCAGTCATTCTTGAGTGTATGTAGCCTGTGTTACACAGTGTGGACATGGGAGACAGGATGGGGTGTGTGTGGCAAAAGTAAGCTTGATTTCACTTTGCACTATTCAGCTATTATCCCTTGTTTGGCATCAGCAGGTTCTCAGGAATAGTCATGATTATTGTAATTAAGAACACCAGGATCGCATTTAGAGAACTTGATTCCAATCTAGACACCAAAGCTTTCAAAAATTCATGTCTTTAATTTGGAGCTTACTTTCATTATCTACATGAAAGGAGACAGAAACTTCTTCAGGAGTGTAGATAAGAAGACACTGAGAAATAAAAATGAGAGCTCTACCCAACATCAGCTTTACACTATATGTTTACAAACTTTCAGAGTGTAGATGGAAGGTTGAAAAAGGGTCAGTGATGGAGTAAGCAAGAGTTAAACTCTAAAGGATCCAGTTAAATATCCTATTTATTGTCTGATTACAAAGACATATTTATTTTTTTGCTGTGTATTCAGAAAGTAAAATCATAAAAACTTTAAAAGATAATTGTCAGTTTTAATCCCATTACTCACAGAAATACGTGCTCACTCTTACAGAAAAGAACACATAGTATAGAAAAAATTACAAAGAAAATATTTATTTTAGTGTATTTTCTTTGTACATAAACAATACTTGTACTAATCCTAATAGTTTGCATTTTTAGTAATTAGACTTACCACCTTTGCATATCATATATTTATAAATATCATCCATTAATCTAACATCTGAGGCAATTAATTTTATTTTGGCTGTTGAAATGGTCCTGAGATTATAATCTCAGTCATATTTATATTTATCTCATGATGTTTATTATTTTTCTTATTGGTTTATATTTGTACATTCCATAAAAAGTCATTAATGTTTCCTCTGCCATTTGTCACATTTATTCATTCATTTCTTTCTTCCCATTGTGCTTTGTGACAATATATCGTTATACTATTTGAGTCAAAGTTATTAGCTCCCTTTGAACTTTGAAGCTTTGTAGTCAGGTTTAGATATCCTATACTCTAAGGAGTCAGCAAATCCCAACCTTAGTTTTAAGCACATATTCATATATGTGTGTGTGTGTGTCTGTGTGGAATTGAAAAACAGTGATGTTTTTATGGCAATAAATAACATTAGCAAAATTTATTTGTCCCTATCTTGTCAATAATTCAACTAAGAATTGCTAGATGATGGAGATTAATTCTGCTTATTGGAAATGGTAATATTAGAAATGAGTCTTAGTCCTCAGTTACCGTTTTGTGGGTGACTCCTACTCTGACTTACCAGTGTCTGTTTGAAGTATTCTGACATTACTTTTATTGTTACTTGTGTGCTTTTAATTCCTGCATATTTTCATTTTGACTATTTACTTATTTCAAAATCTTATTTTCTCCTTTTACTCAGAATACGCAGGCTAAATTGAAAGCCCAAAGTAGATTAAAATTGTCCTGTGCTATGTTCCCTGCTTCTGCTAGGTTCCCGAACCCCTAGGATCTCCACTATCCATTAACAGAGTGCTTGCTTGGGTTGACTAGCAATGTATGCACTGTTTTTCTGGGACATAAAAGTAGTTTCTAAAGACCATCAATATTTATATTTTTATATCTTTGTTACTTTTTCTATTTTTAGATTATTGAAAAAATTTTAGTAAAATATATTCTGCTTATAGTTTCCCTTCTCCTCTGATTTCTTCCACATTCCCCATATGAATCCTTGATATTTCTGTCTTTAAGAAACAAACAGGCATCTAATAAATAATAAAATAAAAACAAAAAATTATAATATAATCATATAAAAACATATATAGATGCAGAAACAGAAAAATTCTTTAAAAACACACAACTGGAATAAATAATATAAACACAAGGAATTATTTTTATTTCTACCTTTAAGCAAATAATATTTATTTTAAGAATTACATAAAAATGTTAATATCTCTTTTAGAGGTACAAAAATAAAGAAGGTTTCAAATAGTAAAATTTAAAAATATATTTTTTATGAATATTTTATACATATTTATGATATTTTTATTATTTTGACATCTCTTTTCCTCTGAATTCTCCAACGAACCCCTAATCCATAATAAAAGTCAAAAATTGTCTTGGATACTTTAAAGACTCACAATAACATTATCTTCAAAGGTTATTGGTATTATTTAATAATGACTACTCTCTTGGTAAATCTCATTGCAACACTAAAACATTGGAAGTGAAACTAACAATATGTTTGATTGTTATTTTTCTGTTGATTACTCTGGCAAGCAGGGTAACTGTACACGCTGAAGAAAGAGAAGACGTCTGTGATTCTGCAAGGAGTATATATGAGCCATGGGTCCTCACAGACTTTAACTGTCTCTACAGGCAATGTTTGAAGAAAAAAGAAGAAAGTTTTCAGGATTCAAAAAGTCAGAAGTACTCAGAGTTACCAGCATAAGATTATTTTTGAGATATTTTTAGATTCTTTGATGTAGAAATAACAGTAACTTTATACTATATATTTAATGTTGTTTAAAAGAGAATGATATGAGACTGTTACCAATAACGGACACCAGATGATACCAGTAAATAAAAACTGGATTCACTGGTGTCAAATGACTTTGTACAAAAAAATACAATTCTACAGAAGTCAGAATTTGGAGATTTACAGGATGCTATAACAGTCAAAGACAAGGCTGTTGTTTTTTTAAAATAAATAACTCACAGAACTTTCTTTACATTGGAGATAAAGGAATTTGAGTGATAGACAAATCATATAACTATTAACACCTTTACATACCTGTCTATTTACTCTTCACTATAAAGAGTGATTCTATAGAATTATTTTGCAAATAATAAGACAGACAGGCTTCATAAATAGCTCACTGTTCACAATGTCAAGCATAACTAGTTAAGATCATTTCAACACGCTTCCTCTTCACACCTACATAAAAGATGGGTGTAGTCTGAGAAACTCACAGGCTTCTCACCTGAGTAGGAGGAACTAGGGTGGGTTTGTGATACAACAACATAAAGGATGCTGCTTCTTACTGGTGCCACTAAATTATGCAGGGAGAACAAAAATAGTCTTTGGCTCTCTTTTCAGATCACAGAGTCCAAAAGAAAAATGTCTTTCAGAACATGAAAATAGTTTTACAGAATTCAATAGTACAGTTTTGATTTAAAAAATACCAAGCTATGTAGATATTCTGGAACAACTGATGTGTGTGTTTCTTTCCTTGATGCTCTTCTGTAGACACAAATAGCCGTTCATGGGAGGGGACAACAGAACGTCTGTGACAGAATTCATCTTCCTGGGCCTCTCACAGGACCCACAGACCCAAGTCCTCCTCTTCTTCATTTTTCTCCTCATCTACCTGTTGACTGTGCTGGGAAATCTGCTGATCATCGTGCTCATCCACACAGACCCCAGACTCCACACTCCCATGTACTTTTTCCTTAGAAACCTGTCTTTTGCTGATCTCTGTTTTTCTACCACCACAGTTCCCCAGGTTCTCATCCACTTCCTGGTGAAGAGAAAAACCATTTCTTTTGTTGGATGCTCAACACAGATAGTCGTGTTACTCCTGGTTGGGTGTACAGAGTGTGCACTCCTGGCGGTGATGTCCTATGACCGATATGTGGCTGTCTGCAAGCCTCTTCACTACTCCACCATCATGACACACTGGGTATGTGTCCAGCTGGCTGCAGGGTCCTGGGCCAGTGGAGCATTTGTATCCCTGGTAGATGCCACATTCACATTGCGCCTCCCTTACCGAGGAAACAATGTCATTAACCATTTTTTCTGTGAACCCCCTGCCCTCCTGAAGTTGGCTTCAGCAGACACTTACAGCACGGAAATGACCATCTTTGCAATGGGAGTGATAATCCTCCTAGCACCTGTCTCCCTCATCCTCATCTCCTACTGGAACATCGTCTCCACTGTGATCCAGATGCAGTCTGGGGAGGGACGGCTCAAGGTCTTCTCTACCTGTGGTTCCCATCTCATGGTTGTTGTCCTCTTCTATGGCTCAGCAATATTTGCTTATATGAGGCCAAACTCCAAGACAATGAGTGAAAAGGATAAAATGATTTCAGTTTTCTATTCAGCAGTGACCCCCATGCTGAACCCCATCATTTACAGCCTGAGAAACAAGGACGTCAAAGGGGCTCTTAGGAGAATAACTGTGAAAGAGAATTTGGGGGGAGTATAGGGATTTGATACCTCTTACCATTACCAAAACAAAAAATGTAACTTTTCCCACATCCATTCATACATTGTTTTAAGCAAAATATCTGTTACACTTAAGGACAAAAATCAGAGTTTGTTAAAAGAAAAGGAGAAAGGCAACTAGGGCATGGCTCATGTAGTCAAATAACCTAATCAAACATTAACAATTCAGTTATACCAACCAATCATCTCAAATGTAAACTCGTTTCTAGATTAGCAGTAATGTTCTTTGTTTTTTCCTTCAATTGTCCAATGTGTTTTGGGGCATATTTAATATTCCAGATTCATTTATCTGTTCAGATATAAGTGTAAAGTAATGTGTTTCTAACACTGTCGTCAATCCCGCACATAATGTTTTCTGAAATTGAAAGTTTCCTTTCATAATAATAAATAGTAGAAATTTTCTGAAAGGAAATGAAGAACAAGGATGTAGGAAAGGGGAGGAAAATTTCTAGTTATATTGTAATTTCAAAAAATAAAAATAAAATTAAGCAAATAGCTATAAACAAGATAAGGTAAGGAATGTTATTTGGATTAAGAAATGATTTAAAAACAATATTACAGTTCCTAGTATATAATTACAAAAATGATGAATTAAAAGTCAATTTTGTTATGAAGTTTCCTACATTGTGTTCCATAATTTGAATATGCTATGTGCTCACTGTCATTCAGCTCAGAGGTTTTTAATTACTTTTGATTTCTGTCTTGACCTATTTTTTTTCAATTACGAGTTGTTTGATTTCCATGAGTTTGTATACTTTTTGCCATTGCGATGGGTGTTGTTTTTTAGTTTTTACCTTTGGTGGTCTTATAGAACTCAGGGTGTTATTTCAATTGTTTCATATATTTTAAGCTTTCTTTGTGTCCTAGTATGTAGTAATAGTTCCTTGAGCTTCTGAGAAGAAAATGCCCTCTTTAGACTTTGGGTGAAATATCTTATAGATGTCTTTTAGGTCCTTTGACTTAGGACACTATGTAACTCCAGTATTTCACTGGAGTATTTTGTTTGGATGGCCTGTCTTTTGTGAGAGTTGGGTTTGAAGTCACCCACTTTCACTGTGTGAGGGTCAACATATTAATTTAGTTAAGTGCAGTTGTCTTTCTTTTATAACTTGAGTGCTCTTGTGTTTGGTGAATAAATATTTGGAATAGTAGTATCCTTTTGTAGATTAAAATGATGAATTAATCTCCTCTGTATCTCTTCTCATTAGTTTTGGATCACTTTACTTTGTTGGATATAAAAATTTTTATGCCTTTGTTTTATGCATTTTTCTTTCCAATTATGCCAATTATTAGAAGAACTTTTGAACTCTAACCCCTGATACAGTAGCCACCCAGAATCTATCATCAGAGATTCTAAGAAATTATTCCTTGGAAGCCTAAATAAACATATATTATTCTTAGTCTTTGTGGTGCCAAGGGTTGGATCTAGAGTCTTAAACATGTTAAGAAAGTTACAAGCCATTGAGCTATTGCTCAGATACTGAGCCATGTCTGAAGTCCAAATTCTACCCTTTAAGAACTGTTTGCAGGTATTTCATTACTATAAATTGGAGTTTAATTAATGTACTTCCTTTTGATTATGTTGTCTTTATAATGATAAAAATCAATAGTTAACTTGTTTCTTCTATGGCTTTTGTATAATAATTACTTGTATTTCTCTATTTATCATAATAAAGAACAGACTTAATTCTTTTCTCTTAAAGTGGAACATAAAATATGAACCTTACAGAGGTAGTCCCTAAACGTTTTCAGGAGATGAACTGATTATGGGGATCCAAAAAAGAGAAGTATAAAAGAAAGAACATGAGAGCACAGATATGGAGAAGAGAATTGAAAGAGCATGGGCAGGTCAAATAAATTAGTGTTATTGAAGGAGGTCCTGGTATCAGCAGGTGTATGTGTAACTCCATGCAACTGGCAACAGTTCACTCAAGAGGAACAGGAGGGAAGAGGAAGGTGGGACCCTCATGGAGGTTTTGAGAAAACCCTTGTAACTTGTTAAAGGCTGAGCAGACATTCCTTGTTTGGGCCAGTTTCCAACTCCAGTTCTTTCATAGAGAGCTCCTGATCAAGGCCATGTGAATTAAGAACCAAAGCAATGGATTAAGTATAGAGAGTTTCAGGCCAGGGAAACTGCCTAGGAGAATTCATTAAAATCTAATTTCCAGTATATTTTCGGGAAATATATCACCTGGGAAGATGACACTGTCACACTAATCTCAGGAGAAAGCTGGAGCGTTGCTGCTGCCCTTGAGAGCATGAGGTTAGGCAGACTTGGTCTTCATTGAGCAGCCCTGCCAATACTTCTTTTCCCCAATTACTACTAGGCTTGTCTTAGACCATTGAACCCTAGCAGAAAGACAAGACATAAAAACCTCAACTCATAGACTCAAAAATTCATCCAGAACTTCAGGACTCTGTAAGACTCCCAAACATAAAGTCTGAGTGGGGGACATAATGGAGAAATCATATTCTTGCTTCCTGAGAATCTTACGGTAAATTTTTAGATGACCACCTGCAACAATCTACTTCCAAGATAGAACAATCAATGCTAGCATCTAGATGAGCCTTTGGCCTTTGATCACTTTTTTAGGATTATCCCCTTTTTCAGAAGAACGTCTTTCCCTCAGCATTTTGAATAGCTTCATTCTGCCTCAAATCTGTGTCTTTTGATTTTGGAGGTAAGTAAAAGTTCTGTCTCTGATTTATGAAAATGTGTGAGAAGGATTTGAATATCTAGATACAGACTCAAGACCTCAGTGGCCTGTCAGTTATGAGATTCTCTGATTTCTGACTCATTCCTATCTGTTCTCTAGACACCCTGTATGTGTACCAGCTTGTACAAGTGGGGACAGTATTAGCCATTGTGAAATGTGGGTCAGACCTATGTTAGCAGAATTCTAAGCCACAGAGAATGAGTCTCAGTATTTATATTTGATACATCTGGATTTCTTGGACTCTTAGAGTCTAATGAAGATGCTTAAATTAACAGTACCTCAAAACAAAAGTATTTAATATCAATTGGCGTTTCTGTCTCTGCATGACTACCTGCCTATAAAAATAACACATGAATGCCATTTTTATTAAGCATTCTGAGTAGTGAAATAGAAAAATATTTGTGCCAACATGTTTCTGAATTTTTAGCCTTCTCTCCTCTGTTTCTTCTATGTTCATAAAGTTGAAAATGCTCCTCCATTTGTCCCAGCTTCTGCTGACAGCTCTTGATGTGAGATCCCCAATATGATCATCATCATTTTACTAGAAATGGTTTTTCTTCAGCTTGCCAAGTGTGAACCATCTAGTCTCTCTTGTTAGTCAGTCAGAGGGACAAGGATTAGAATAGAAGGGACAGCATGAGTCTAGTGTAGAGGGAGGCAGGAGGCATTTGGTGGGATCCAGGGTTCTGGCTATTGATATCTTACATAATGCTGCTTTGTTTTTTTCTTTGAAAGTTTCTAAACTTTGGCACAGATGGGTTTCAAATCAACTGCCAGTGTCTTTGTTTAATTTGAAGACAGTTGTGGTGTTTTTTCTTTTGTTAATTTAATTTTTAACGTCACACTTGAGTATTGTATTTACATCCTTTTCAACGACCCATGTTCTCTACAAACTTTCAGGTTCAGCCAAGGCTGAATCTGTCTTAATCTTCCATGACAAGTAATTACTGACATGCCTGTTTTCTATTTATCTGATGGCTGATCATATATCAGAAAATATATTGGATGGTATCTATGTTTGTCATTCCACAGTGACCTGCAAGAATTCAAATGTGGATTTAACTACCTTAGTATGGTTTCCACTGAGACTCCATCTATTTCTAGGGAACTAGAGACTACTGAGAATGGAGCTCTGGAACTCCACCTTGGGAAGTGGCTTCAAGTTGGTGGGTATTCTGGATGACAGCGACTCCCCTGAACTGCTCTGTGCCATGCTAACAACACTGTATACATTGGCCCTGGCCAGCAATGGAGTGCTGCTCCTGGTCATCACAGTGGATTCCCGGCTCCACATGCCCATGTACCTTCTACTTAGACAGCTCTCTCTCATTGACCTCCTCTTCACATCAGTTGTCACTCCTAAGGCTGTCATAGATTTTCTTTTGAGAGACAACACCATATCCTTTGGAGGCTGTGCCCTACAGATGTCTCTAGCATTGATGCTGGGCAGTGCAGAGGATCTCCTTCTGGCCTTCATGGCCTATGACAGGTATGTGGCTATATGTCATCCTCTGAACTACATGATCTACATGAGTCCTAGAATCTTCTGGTTTCTTGTGACCACTTCGTGGATCCTGGCCTCTCTGACTGCAGTAGGTCATACTGTGTATACTATGCACTTCCCCTTCTGCATGTCGCAGGAAATTAGACACCTGCTCTGTGAGATCTTGCCTTTGCTGAAGCTTTCCTGTGTAGATACCTCTCAATATGAGCTCATGGTTTATGTGACAGGGGTGACGTTCCTCTTACTTCCCCTTTCTGCCATTGTTACCTCTTACACACTAATCTTGCTCACTGTGCTGCACATGCCCTCAAATGAAGGAAAAAAGAAAGCCCTTGTCACATGCCTTTCTCACCTGACTGTGGTTGGGATGTTCTATGGAGCTGCCACCTTCATGTATGTCCTGCCCAGTTCTTTTCACAATGCCTCTCAAGACAATATCATCTCTGTGTTCTATACAATTGTCACCCCAGCTCTGAATCCCCTCATCTACAGCCTGAGGAATAAGGAGGTTATTGGGGCTTTGAGAAGGGTCTTGAGCCGATATATATTGCCAGCCCATTCCACTCTTTAAGGAAGATTTGGAGCTTGCCTGTCATTATTTATTCTCCAACTTAATTGTCATATTCAGCCATCATATAAAATCATAGGTATGTGAAATAATGCATACACTTTTAAAGATATCCTTTGCTTTTACTGTGTAGCTGGTATATATAGAGGCCTTATTAGGAAACATCCAGATAAATACCAAGTAGGTATGGTTACAAATTCATTTTCCATTTCAACATCATGTAGCAGTGAAACAAGGGATTAGCTTTAGCATAAACAATCCCCTTGTAGCCTCTAAGCACACTACTCACTTTGACCTGTATTCTTAATTATTAATAGTGATAAAGATGTATAGAAGATATTTTTAATTTCTTTAGAAGAGAGAATAATTTGAGAAAGAATATAATGTGACATAAAATTACAAGTAAAAAATAAATGATTAAGACATAATCCATGTTTTGAAAAGCTACAAAAGCAATAATATTGAAATTTATTATATATATATTGTTTGAAGTTTTTATAAAAGTATAACATTGCAGATGCACAAATAGATTTGAATCATTAAAACAATTATACGTGTGTGAATGTCTTTGAATGTGTATTTATACATAAGGACAGGTGTCTGATAAAGTCATATGTGTCTAATCTCCTGAAACTAGAATTGTGAACTTACCAATTTGGTGCTAGGGGTGAACTTGGGCCTTCTGCTGGAGCAGGAGATGCTCTCCACTAAATATTTTTCAGGCTTTCACAGCTCATATCATTGAGGTAAGTGTATTATGTGCCTGTGTCCACAATAAGGGGAGTATAAACTATTTAACACACTTCCTCCATCTAAGTACAAAAATACGTCATTTTATTGTATCCTTCATAGATATGAGGAGATGTAAGAAATTTGGGATATTTAAGTTGTGAGTGCATAATCCATAATACCTTGTGATATTCAGATGTCATATTGTTGATAATAATGCTTAGTACTCAGAAATTCTTTACTGAAGTTGAGTTGTTTAATCTATAAAACTAGACCCAAATTTAAGAACTAAAGCAAATTTCTTAAATCAATAGAAAGTCAATCAATTTATACTTTTATTTTTATAACACCTACACATACACTAAATTTAAATGTACATATAATAAGTAAGTTTATCTTTTAAAATTCAGTGAATGTTATCTATTATCATTGTGAAATATTTTCGAGTATTGATGAAAGGGGTGGCGGAGACTATGACTGAATCCTGCCCTTGTCATCTGGCATCTTTTAGCATTAGTTTTAAATTTATGTATCTCATGTTGCCAAATTTTAAAAAACTGAACACTGCAAGCCTAGTTCCATGATTTTAGTAGTTTAAATAAATGATATATCATTTATTTATACTGAGACCTCATAAATTGTGTTTAATATATATTGATTAATAAATGAATAAATGAATAGAAGAACCTTAATAAAATTTCTTGTTTTCTTACTTCTCAGAAAGAAAATATTATCTCCATGGTAAATAGCTAAGTATAATGGAAATAGGGATTTCTTCTAAACTTACCAATGTTACATTATTCCTCTACCTTTCTTATTATTT
This sequence comes from Phyllotis vaccarum, assembly GCA_033318265.1. NCBI lineage: Eukaryota > Metazoa > Chordata > Mammalia > Rodentia > Cricetidae > Phyllotis > Phyllotis vaccarum. The sequence goes on from JARWLC010000019.1 coordinate 12,945,961, forward strand.
GTATTATCCTACATCCCTTCTCTGAAAAATTCAATAACAATTTCTGTGTTTGTCAAGAGATTACATCTAAGTGATAAAAATGATGTGGAAAAAATGGTCATTATTTACAGTGCTGATATTCAAACCCAGAATGTTGGGTTGGTGCTCTGCCATTTCACTTCATGAGGTCAAATGGTTGATTTTTCTAAATATGTAGTTAGAAAAATACTGGAATACACAACTTAATGGTCTCAACTGAAAAGGTACTTCAACAGTGGAGAATGTGCTCAGCTGATGAAATGAAGTTTAAGATTAGAGGCTTTGTGGGAGCAGGCATATAAACAGAGATAAGTTAAGAAAAAAAAGGTCTAGGTGACGCTTTGTGACTTTTTAAACCTTGTACACTTGAAAGATCATGGAATATATAGTGTGATTACAGTGGTTTTTCAGCTCTTTACTAAAAATTGTTATTTCTTAAAGCAGGACCAAGTTGATGTAGATGACCCTTGAAATTTGTGTTTGAAAGAAATCTAATACAATTATTACTTACATTAATGCAAGTACCTAATGTAATATAATGTAGTTGCTTATATTCTAGTTCACTGACACATACCTAAGTAAATGTAGGCAGAACTAATTGTACTCAGAGGTTATGAGTAATATACAAAGGAGGATATACAGTTGGGAAGACTTTTAGATGGTTGGTGTTATGGTGTAGAAATATGAACTAATATATATTGTACAAATGTTTGAAATATTCAAAAAATAAAATGATATTTCATAGTGTCATACTTAGGAGAAATAAATGCTACTGTTATGTTATCCAGGGGTTTAATACGGTCAGTAATATTATGTTATGCAATCTGAAATACTAGGAGAGAAGAATTTCCACACTCTTATCATGAAGAAAGAGATGAATATGAAGTTGTGTGGCTGTGGAGTAGGAAAAAGATATGAGGAGAGTTGGGGTTTAGAAAAAAATATTATTAACAATATATTGTATAAAATTTTTAAATAATAAATAAATATTAGAAAATAGATAGTTAATGTTTGACGTGAAGGATAGCCACAGAATATTGAATTTCAGAAGTGGGGTGACTGTATATTTTAAATAAATTCCATGCCAGTATCAAGTATAAGGGTGTACAATTACTACACCTTAACAATTCAGTTAATTTTAAAAGCTTTTGACATAATTTAAGTATGCAATTATTTTGTTATGAATAGAATTTTCTTAGATTGTAAATTAATATAATTACATTTTTAGTTTTAGCTTTCTTTTTCTTAAATTAATAATATTTTCTGAGATAAAAAGTCTAGGAAATTTTGTCTGTTAAAGGCCTGATAATACACACTCAAAGCTTTCTGAGATACATTATCTCAGTAACTTCTCAACTCTGAGTCATAGACAATATAAAACCACATGTATGTCAGTAAAAGTAGAGACATGGCTCAACACATAAGGGCACTTGCTACTTTGGCACAGAACTCTGATTTAATTTCCAGGAACCACATTTTTAGTTCTGATATCTGTGGGAATGAAATGTGGTGTACACACATACATGTAGGTAATTACACACATAAAATGAAATAGATGAATAAAAATACCAAAATATTTAAATAAAAAGAGAGATTTGATATTACCTTGCCACCATAGTTGCTTACCCATCTTCTCTATTCAAACCAAAAATGTTTAATTTCAGTGGCTTGATAGATAAGTCTCGGGTGAGACAAAGAGTGGGAGACATGAGGTTCCAAAATGTCACCTGATCAGCTTTTGGGAAATTTTAGGGATATCCTTTTCAGCATCCAACCAGCGGAGATGTTCTTCAAGACTGGGCTCTGTAAATCATGGTGCTTACATTCCATGAATTGGAACACAATCTTGAGACTCCACAAACATACAAAGGAAGTCTGGGAAACAGGGAAAGAGGGAGTCCAGAATGAAGCGTGATACATAACCTGTTTTTAATCATTTGATACTAGCAATATCTAAAATTTGTTTTAGGACAATTTATTCCTTTGCATTAGTATAAAAACTTTTTATGTATTCATTTTATCTAATGCCATGGTTATTCATTTCTTCCTCATTAGCTTGAAATTCTGTCATAATGCATGCTGTAGTCCCACCACTTTTGATAATCATTGATTTTATTTATTTATTTGCTTATTTATCGTTTCCCAAGACAAGTTTTCTCCATATAACAGTCCTAGCTCTCCTGCAGCACATTTTGTTGACCAGGCTGTCCTCGAAGTCACTGAGATCCACCTGCTTCTGCTTCCTGTGTACTGGGATTAAAGACTTGCACCACCACCACCCAGTAAATTTATTTCATCTTACTATTGTATTAGCTCTGGTGTATATTTCACAAATTTTTTATTTATTCTTTTAGCTTTTGAGAATGTCAAAATCCATTTTTATAATGCATGTTATTTTTGAAGGTAGCTACTTTAATTTTATAAATTATTTCTCAAAAATTAGCATCTTTAAATAAAAATGTCAATTCTTTCCAACTAGGAGCTTTGTTTACTTGTTGATTTCTTTGGTGACTATTAATCCATGCCCTCACATATATTTACTGTTATTGTAACAATTGTATTTTAGATATTTATAATTTTTTCCCATAAAGTAAGAAATGGTATGGTCTACGTAAGAGTCAATAAAAAAAAACAATATAATGAGACTGTTTGAGTATGGGGTGTAGTAGGACTATGTTGTGGTATGTTGTAAATAGTTGTCTCTTCTACTAGTTTAATAAAAGTGCTAATTGGCCAGAGGCAGACAGGAAGTGTGAGTGGGGCTACCAAACTAAGAAATCTCTGAGAACAGGAAGGGCAAAGAGAGACACCAACAGAGACACCAGCAAACGCAGAGGAAACAACCATGCTGCTCTGAGAGAAGGTACCATGCCACATGGCTAAGCACATTAATGGAAACAGACTACGTTAAAATGAAAGAGCTAGCTAGCAATATGTCTGAGTCATAGTCAATTGGCATGAAATTAATATAAGCCTTTGTGTGATTACTGGGGCAAAGCAGCAGTGGAGCTGCAAGTGGGTCCAAAACACCAGGCCCAAAATGCTGGTCTAGAAACCTATTATTACATTGGGGGGGGCAGAGTTTCAGAAGTTGGTGTAACTAAGATAGGCAGAAGAGCTACATGCATGAATTTGGAGCAGTGCAATGACAAGTTTGCATTTAGAGGGGCCATTCTGTGCACTGAAAAGAAAACTGTGCCATAGCAGGGGTAGAGGAAAAAGAAGAGAACCTTTAAGGAAAGTGTTGCTGGGCACCAGATAAGGTTTTGTGATGACGTGGGCTGAGGAACATGTGTAGAATTGGAGGAAGGAGGGGAGATCGTAAGATTGTCATGTGCATTATGGACTCCATTACATAGATGAAGCTAATAGGACTTACTTGTTGAGACAATAAGGCAAAGGGGAAAACATTATTTGTAAGTATGTGTTACTTTATTCACTTGTGAGAATGCTATTGATTTAGATGGAACGAAACAAAAGAAAAAGAGAAAAATATTACACGTTACATGGACAGATACCTAGTCCTAAATCCAGAACAGTTGTGTACTGTGCAATAAGCAGCAAGTGGCAGTATAAAGTTAATAGAGTAAGTAATATGGTGATAAATTTCATATTTAATAAAATCAGCCTGGAATATCAGAGAACAGAACCACCCAAAGTCAAACCAGGAGGGACAGAGAGTGGTAACTCACACCTTTATTCCCAACACTCTCACTCAGGAGACAGATCTTCTGTATGTTTGTGAGTTCAAGTGCCTAACAACCAAACAGTAGTAGCTCAGAGCTTTAATCCTAACTCTAGGATTATGATGCAGAGTTGAACCCAACAGTGAAACAACTGGGCAGGGAAGATTCAACCCAGGCTTCAGCAGGCATTCAGGCATTCTGTAGGAGCAACCAAGGACTCTTGAAGATAGCTTTTAACTTATTCAGCCTGAAAAGTTAACTGGGTGTGAATTGACTGTGGTCTGTTTCCTCTCTCTGATATTCTGGCGTTTCCCCAATATCTGGCTCTGAGTTTTCATTAAATACCTGCTAGAATTCCTATAATACTTGCAGCCCAACTCTTGCAGCACAAATTCACACACACACACACACACACACACACACACACACACACACACACACACACACACAAAAACAACCTTGCTGATCAAAGCAATACTTAAGCCAGATGAATAATTACTAGCTGACTAGCCTTTCTGTTTGAAGTTAGCCTCTAGGCTTAGGCAGAGCTGGCCACATGTGTTTTTTCTTCATGTTTATCTGGATACATTTTTCAGACAGTGGCCTCCTTATCCTAATGGTTATTTTTTCCTGATTTTGAATTTCCTTCTTGGGCTGGTACCACACTAGGTAGCTGCCCCACTTCACAGTCATTTGAGTCATTACTAACAACCTGTTTGGTGAGTAAATTGTTTTTTCTGTAAAAGGGGAATTTGTTTAAGGCAATGGAAGGTGGTTGGTCTTCCTTTGATATTACTCTAGACAATTCAAAACTTAAACCAGTAAATGAAACGATAAATAATGTAGATGGGATTATCATCATGTTTATTATGAATGTTATTTGTTTACTTCTGTTTTATTATTTAAAAAGTCAGTTAATGTGAATGCCAAGAAGAAAATCTTAGAAAAGCCTGTTAAGCGAGGACATGAAGATATTCAAACACCAACAGAATAATTTAAAGAAGAAATGTCAACATTGTCTTATAATATTACACAAAATATCCTAAGGCTTTCCAACAGCCAACATTAGTATATTTAGTAACTTTAAGAAATCACAAAATGATAACAATTTTACAGATGTAAGTTGGGCTCCAGTACAAATGTTAGAATTAAGCAAGCAATTGTCAAATAGGGTGAACTTACCATTTGTAAAACAAATATTAAATTATCGGTTAACAGGTAACTGAATTATCCCTAAGTATTGGTTAGAAATGATTACTGCTGCTTTAGAGGCTGGGCCACTTTTACAGTGGAAGACATGGTGGAAGGAGGAGGCTAAAACAATACAACAAAGAATCAGAGAAGCAGAGGCATAGAAGTCTCCCAAGACCAACTTCTTGGGAAGGGAGCTTATGCTGCTGTAGAAAGGCAGTCACTATACAATGAGCACACCCTGGATTTATGCTGAACGGCAGCCTTAAATGCATGGGATAGAATTGAAGAAGTAGGGAGAAAAACTGAATCCTTCACAAAAGTAATTTAAGGCCTAAAAGAAACTTCAACATACTTTTTGTAGAGAGTAACTGCAAAATAAAGTACAAAGGGCAGGGTTTCAGATGGAGTGAAAAATAAGATATGTGTAGAAAAGGTAGCATAGCCTGCTCTATATTTACAGAAAGGATATGGGTTCTAGACAAAATTAGCAAAAGATAAATTATTAATATGTTTTTGATTATTTTAAAATATCATTAATTATGATAACTAGTAAGAAACTAAAGATTGATATGCACATGTTCAGGCTATTGAATTTTTATCCAACTAAATATAAATCACCTATGAAAGATTCTTGAGTGAGAAGAAAGCAAGGTCTTTGTCAGTTCCCTGAAGAACTTCCATACCTAGAAAGAGGCAGGGAATCAAAAGATAGAGAATGAGGTGGAGCAGAAGACAAACTAGTAGGTGGTGGTGTCTGGAATCAGGGAGACAAAAGTAGTGGGGGAGAGAGATGGGGGAGGGAGGGAGAGAAGGAATAAGGGAGAGAGGAAGGAAGGGGAGGGAGAGATAGAGAGAGAGATTGAAATCAACTATATTTCAATGTTTCAAATATTGCTGGAACATCAGAAATGAAAGATGCAGAATGAATTCTTTAAAGAAAATATTGTTGAATTTTTACACATAATTGGAATTTCTGTAGAAGCCAGACAAACATGACACAATTGCTGGTGTGGAGGGTCCCTTAAGGAAAGGGAATAACAGACAAAAAGTTGACAGGAAAATAGAAGAAATACTATTGGTAGCCATTAAGCTGTGATGAGGATAGGAAGTTAGGGAAAATGAGGGGCACAGAGGAAGGGTTAACCAAGATTAAATGTACAATAGAAAGTCATATGGAAACCACTAATTTTGTAAGCTGACTGAAGTTTTAGAGCTAGTAGGGTGACGATTTACCTGGCTGAATAATGCTGTAAACTAATAGTTGAGGAATATGAACATTGTGTGTGTTTCTGTGTGCATGCACACACAGACACACATGCCACTCATTCATACACATAAAATAATTTTAAAAGATAATCTATGGCTAAGGGAGTGTTAGATCCTAAAAGAAACTTACTATTGTTTAGATAAGTTGTCATTGCCTTAATGTGCCTTTGAAATGCTTATATTAATCCAATAGACATATACTGCTCCCAGTCTTAATCAGAAAAACTACCCTCTGAAATGAAAGACTTTGAATAGAGAGGCTCATGCTGGTCAAGACATTGAGATAAGGTGAATTCTCAGGTGAAAGGTAAATTCTCAGTCTTCAATAGGGCAGTCATACGATGAGCTCTATGTCTCCAGAAACAATATAGAAGAGTAGGCAGGAAGAATGTAAGAATGTAGTAGTGGAAAGAAAGGGAGGATTGTAGAATAGAGTCAATGCAATCATGAACACACAGCAGCAGCTACCACCAGCAATGAACCTAGACAATATCTGATCAGTCAACAGTCAATAATAAATCAGGGAGAGGCCCATGTGGCCAAACCCTTTCTTGCTGAACTGGGGGAGGAGCAGACAATGCCTTCAGATGTGCACCCACTGATGAGCTCACTATGCTTTCATAAATATGGAAAACTTATATATCCTTGGTAAAATTCAGAGAGTCACACACAAAACAAAATCTAAAAATGCATGCAAGAAATTTGTGGTGATAATTATAGGAGTAAGATGAAAGGATTGTAGGTGATGGTATAAGAATGCATTGTAATGAAATTGCCAAAAGAGCAAAATTATTAAGAAAAATGAAGGTTCTACTTCCTTGGGGTTGAGTTCATGCGACTAATAAATCAGTGGAGAAGAAAGTAAATATAAACTCATTTTGTGCTATTTTTAAAAGTTTAATTATTTATCAATTTTACATACCAACCACAGCTTCCCACCTCTCCTCTCTTCCTACCCTTCTCCCTTTGACCCTCCGTCTTCCAATACATGATTCTCTCAAATTCACTCAAAAAAGAGCAGGCCTCCCCTGGGCATCAGAAAAGTATGACCTGTCAAGCTACCATAAAACTAAATACCTTCTCCTGTATTCAGCCTGGGCAAGGTAATCCAGGATGATGAATAAGTTCCCAAGGGCAAGCCAAAGTACCAGGGACAGCCCCTGTTGCCATTACCAGGAGTCCCACAAATATAACAAGCGATACAGCTGATTCAAATATGCAAGGGCCCGAGGTTAGTCTCATGCAGGCTCTCTGGTTGTTGGTACAGACTCTGTGAGTTGCCTTGGGTCAGGAAAGCTGTAGCCAAGGGTTTTCTTGCAATGTTTCCAAACACCTGGCTCCTACAATTCTTCCTGACCTTTGCAAGACTCCCCCTGAGGTTGCACCAATGTTTGGCTGTGGTTCTCTGAATCTGCCTCTGCCATTCACTGCATGAAGATTCTCTGCTGGCATCTGGAGCTGTCACCAATCTGATTGCATGGGAAAGCCAGTTCAGGTTATGCATACACCGCTTTTAGGGGTCTTAGTTGGAGTCATCCTTGTAGACTCAAGGGAGTTTTCCTTGCATCAGGCTTCTTCCCAACTTTGTAGACTACCACTCCCTAATCATCATGAGATTCTTTTACTATACAGAGAGGATGAAAACATGGTGAAAATAACTGAAAGGGATGTAGGAATTTTTGGTGCTGGGAAATTAGAATGCATTTATATTTTAATAATTACAGTTATAAGGAATAGAAGAAATGGTTTCAGGAGGAAATTAGTATAAAGCAGCAGACTTCTGGAAACATCAGTGAAATATAGATACAAGATCCTAGAGGAGATCATCTACTGATAGACAGTTATCATGAAGGAAAACAATGTAACTATGGAATACAGATGCAGGTTTATAGGGAACTCGAGGGAAAAGAAGAGGGGTCTTCAGCCAAACACTGCACTCTATGAAGTATGACACAATGCTGACAGATGAGACCAAAGCTGAAAATTATTCATAAAAGGGAGAACATTAGAAGTATAGTAATATGGTTTTCTATGCAGAAGAAGAGGTAGAAAAGTCATGAGAGTCAGAGGTAATAGGAACCTCCAAAGAACACAATAGGGTCGATGCACATAAGCACTCACAGAGACTGTGACACCAAGCACAGACATGCAGATTCAAAGGAAAGAAAAATTGCTGAGAGATGGGAAAATAGGTATCAAGCTGCAGCTCTAACCAAGAAGCTATTTGTAATTGACAACTGCTGGATGGACAAAATAAATCAATTTTCTTTAATGAAATGACACTGGGATATCAATATCAGTCATATTTCAGAGGCCCTGTGCTCATAAGTAATTTGCCAGCACAAAACAAACTCCATGGTTTTTTGTTTGTTTGTGTGTGTGTGTGTGTGTGTGTGTGTGTGTGTGTGTGTGTGTGTGTGCATGTATGTGTGTGGTTTTTCTTCATTTTATTATGTTTTTTTTAATTTAAAAAAGTCTTTTTATTAATCCATGTATCCTCCTGCTCCCCCTCCCTTCCCTCCTCCCAGTCTCTCCTAGTCAGTCTTCAGCCTCACTCCTCCCCATCCATCCATCCCCTACCCCAAAAGGGCAAGAAGTCCCAAGGAGGGTCTGGTTGAATGAGAACAACTCCATGTTTTTATGTGATCTTTTTACTTTACTTTTTGTGAGCTTGTTTATTGCTTTGAGTTTTGGGTTATTGTTGCTGGTATGTGTGTGTACGTGTGCGTGTGTGCATGCGTGCATGTGTGTGTAAGAGAGAGACAGACAGAGACAGATGGAGAAGGAACATAAAGTTAGGCAGGGAGGAAGGAGGGGAGGGTTTTAGGATAGTGGAGGAGTTGGAGAAAGAGAAAGAATATGATCAAATATTTTATATAAAAAAATTTAAATCCTCTAAATATACAACAGAAAATTTCACAAAGAAATGTGCTGACTAAACAAATTTAAAGCTAAATGACTGCTATATTTGAGTATAGCAATGTGGATGGTGTTCTACGGAGAAACATTAGGCATGGAGCTGACATGGTACTGATGGAATCTAACAATCACAGCAGAAAAAAAAAAGTCTAAGTCGGTTTTACAACAACAAAGCCACCAGATTTTATATTTCATCTACTGAACTTGTGTAGTTGTGCTTGTAATCGACTGAATATTTGCATTTAATTTTCATAAATTTAAAATAAAAGTTATAGAATCTTATAGAATCTCCAGGAGCTGTTTTCCAGTATTTTCTACAGAAACAAGTCACTAAAGACTGGGCAAAGAGGATGAGGAAAAAACTGGGTAAGAGAGGAGAATGTCACCTGGAAACTCTGAACAATGGAGCTGTGGTTGCAGGCTACAGAGGCATGCACTTACAAGAGTACATGCATGAAAGGAGAGAAATGAGACATTATAGGATGGAAACCATCGTAGAAGCTTCAACAAACCAGTTTTGATACTACTTAGAGATCAATGGAGGAAGACCTGGTATCAGCTGATTGCTTGGTTATTTCCCTGTAGTTGAAGCACAGGAAGAAAGTAGAGAATGGAGCCCTCACAGGGGCAGAGGCTAAATTGTGGTCTCTCGATGCTTATGAATTGCCGCTACAATATACTTAGTCAGGGGCTCCTGGGCAAAACCAAGTAGGGAAGAACAGGTTCTCAAAGCCCAAAGCCAATTTAAAAATAAGTATACAGAAATTCAAGGCAAAGGGATATGCCTGGGAGGATTCATTTATTCTACTTTCCATGGGCAGAATTTTCAGGGAAGGTCATGCCGCTTGGGATGAAGACAATTAAATATCCCCGAGGACAAGAATAATATTCATATTGCTCCAGAGAAAATGAGGCTAGGTGGTGGTTTGTCTTCTTTGAATGGTCCTGCCCATCCCTTTCTCTCCAAATTCCTCTTGTGCTTAGCTTATATCATGGACCCTTGAAGGAAAAGATATATAAAAGTCAGTTTATGAACTAAAAATATCAATGTAATTATTATTTTCTAGATGACAGCCAATTATATGATAAAAATTTACTTGATATTAGCCAGATGGAATCTCAATGTAATCTTGACCTACAAGTCACTAATAGCTATGGATATTGAATGTTAGTTTTCCTGCATCATTATCTTATTACAGGGATCAGACAGTCTTCTAATTTGGAAATGAGAACCATGATAAAGGACTCATCTCCTCTCTTCCTTAGGAATAACTGCTAAATCTCAGCTCATACCCATATCCTTCATGGAAAGGAACATTCATCAGTGGCAATGACTGAAGGACCATATGATTTATGACTCTAATGGCAGCTGCTGAAAGAAACACATCTATTCACTTTAGCATTGTGATCCTCTTCAGCTCTGAATATAACCCCACAGCACTTGGTATTGTTTGGAATTTGAACCTACTAGTGCTGGAGGTAAGTACTCTGTCTCTGATTCTGGCAATTTGTGGGGGTCAAAAGCCTTGAGAAATAGCACTAAATGCACATTTCTTTGTCATAAACTCTCTAGTTCCTCTGATTTCAGAGCATAATTGTTCTTATATCTGGGAACACTTGAAATCATTCTCTTGCCACAACTGAGTTGCAAGAATTCTTCAGCCTGGGTTTCTGATAAAACTGTCAGTACCTACCTTTGGTTCAACTGAACTTTCCTGGACTCCTAAAGTCTGATATGGACTCTTAATGAACAAGATCACAAAACAGGGCTATCCAATGTTGTTTTCAAGTCCCCTATATGCCTTATTGACACGGAGAATAACACAGAAAAGGTAATTGAAATCACTTATAAATTTGACCACACTGAACACTGACACAGAGAAAGGAACTCATGCAAAACTGTTTCTAAAATTGTAGCTTTAGTCTGCTTAATTTTCCTCTGACTATTTTCATGAAGCATGGTGGTTGTTTCTATGTCTATCTATGCCTCTGTTGAAGCTCTTGCTGTGAGGTCCCTGTATTATCAAACTGATCTAAAGGAATGGACTCTCCCTCTAGTTGGAACAGTGTGCATGTCCTGCCCTTTCATTACAGAGAGCAGTGGGAAGAGACAGAATTTAAGAGATAAAAAGCTAGGAGTACTGGTGACTACTTAATATCATCTCCTCTTTGAAACTTTCTCTAGAGGCTGGAACAGAAAACATCAGGAATATTCCAGGTAATTATCTTCAGCACGTTATGTGTCTATTCACATCTTCTCCTGGATATATACAAAGATATTTCTCTGGATGTTAAAGGCTTGTCCGGTCCTGTCTGGTAGACAAAGCCAGTTCCAGTAAGATCCTGTCTCAAAAATGGCATCTGAATTCTCATATGTAAACTAACAAAGAAATAAAAAACTGTCCAGAATTGGCCTTGATTGTGCCCTTTTGTTTATTATATATTACATATAATTGTGTCTATTATAATATATGCCTACCATATATATATTTATATCCTGACAACAGTTTTCCCTCCCTCTTCTTCTACAAGTGTCCCACTTCACTGCTGCTCCTCCATCTACTCTTCCTCTATTCTATTCAAAAAAGGGCTGACTCAAAAAAACATCTCATATTAAGTGGCAGTAAGACTGAGCATCTCCCCTTGTATTAGCTGGATAGGCAACCCAATGTGAGGAATAGTGCCCTGAAAACCAGCAGAACAATCAGATACAGCCCCTGCTTCCACTGTTAGGAGTCCTATAAGAAGATCACACTACACAGCTGTAACATATATGCAAAATACCTAGCTCAGTCTCATGTAGGCTGCGTGGTTGTCAACTTAATCTCTGTGAACCCCTTTGTGCCTAGGGTAGTTGGTCCTGTATGTTTTCTTGAGGTGCTCTTGATCCCTAGTTCCTAAAATCCTTCCTCTCCTCTTCTGAAAGCAGCCCTGAGCTCTGCCTAATGTTTGGTCATATTAGCTGTTACTCCCTGCTTCTATTTCCTTTGGTTGCTGGATGAATCCTCTCTGATGACAATTAAGCTAGGCATCAATCTAAAAGAGTCCTAGTAATAGAGGATATATAACCTGAATTGGCCATCTCCTGTAACCAGGCAAGACTTCCATAACCTTTTTCCTACAGTCTATTTTGGCTACAAGGTATACTGAGGCAAAGATGGCACAAAAACTGTGAGACTGGCCATCCAATGATTGGTCCAGCCTGGGACCCATTTCCACAAGAGTGAGCCCATGGAGGACCTATCCCCAGAGGCGGGACAGCCCAGAGACTTAGGATAAACAGAATATGACTGGCAAAATGTCAATATAACAATGCCTAATTTTAAATACTTTCCTTTTATTTGTATGTGTGTATGTATGTATGTATGTATGTATGTATGTATGTATATATATATATATATATATATATATATATGTGTGTGTGTGTGTGTGTGTGTGTGTGTGTGTGTGTGTGTGCACAGGTTTCCCTGAAGACCAGAAGAGGGTTTGAGGGTACAGGTGGTTTGGAGATGTCTGATGTGCTGGAACCTAACTTGGGTCTTCTTTTAATATATAAAGGTGCCCTTCCAAACAGTTTTTCTCAAGGAAAACCTGTGCAGTACCCTAGAATCAAGTACATTTCCTGATGTGTTGAAGTTCATTTTGACAGTGTGAATGAAAGGAAGTTGATCACATTGCCTCACACTGTCAGGTTTTTAGGGATATATCATTTATAAGACACAATCTGAGATAACCATGAAGAAAAACTGAGAGTACAGGAGCAATGCTATAGAAAAGGTAAAGAAGAAAACACATGTAGTGATAAATATTCCTTTTATCTTCTACATCTCTCTCCTATACAATTAAGAAAAATGTACATCAAAATTATACACACACACACTTTATGTCATTTATTTTGTAAGTGCAAGAAGAAATGTCATATGAATTCAGAATTTAGTTTTCCTTCTTGTACTAAGTTTTGTGAGGACGGGAAATAATTTTTCATGCTCCAATAGATTGTTGCCTTTCCAACAATATTGTTTTGGTAACTCACTACACTTATCATACAGTCTAAACACAAAATCTTCAATTTCTTAGAAATTACATTTGTTTCTGTTTTCCGACTCTCTTTCCTAAATGTTATCATTATCTTCTAATGAGCAAGTATCTTTTGTCCTCATCTTACAATTTTATATTAATTTAAAATCAACTTTGATTTTTATCACTTCAGAATTCTACCACACATCCACCCCTGTTCACAATGAGCAGTAAACTTAGTTAGTAGAGAGATATATTTAAAGACTAAAAGAAAGCTTAACAGCCTAAGAAGTCAAGGCAATGGGGTAAAAATTTAAAGTTTCTTTAAGGACCAAACTTTAATATCTGAATTCTAATCATAAGTACACTTTGACCAGATACAGAATTTAAATCAATGCCTGCATGTTTGTGTATCTGATGATATATGTGCTTATATCTCTTCACAGAGATATTTGTCTATAAGTATTATATTGATACAACAAAAATAAATTATCTGAAAATTTCAATGTTTAAAAATTTTTACTGATGTAATTGATATTATAGGAATGTCAAAATTGAATAAAAATATTCTGATATTCAGAAATCAGACAACTAAGCTAATGAAGGGAAATATACAGTACTCTTACTGAAAACTACACAATGACCTGCAACAACTCTGAGGTGGTTAAAACTCCCTTAGAAAGGTTTCCACTAAGAATCTATCTATTTCTAGGCAACTAAAAAGACCACCTATGATGGAGCCCTGGAATTTGACTTTGAGAAGTGACTTCATCTTGGTGGGAATTCTGGATGATAGTGGCTCTCCTGAGCTGCTCTGTGCTATATTCACAGCCCTTTACATGTTGGCTTTGGCTAGCAATGGACTGCTGCTCCTGGTCATCACTATGGACTCCCGTCTTCATGTGCCCATGTACTTCTTGCTGGGGCAGCTATCCCTTATGGACCTTCTCTTCACTTCAGTTGTCACTCCAAAGGCTGTCATAGATTTTCTTCTGAGGGACAACACCATCACCTTTGAGAGTTGTGCCCTTCAGATGTTCTTGGCACTGACCCTGGGTGGTGCAGAGGACCTCCTTCTGGCCTTCATGGCATATGACAGGTATGTGGCCGTTTGTCATCCTCTAAACTACATGATCTTCATGAGGCCAAGTATATACTGGTCGATGGTAGTCACATCATGGATCCTGGCATCTCTGATGGCCCTAGGATATACTACCTACACTATGCAATATCCTTTCTGCAAATCCCGAAACATCAGGCACTTGCTCTGTGAGATTCCTCCCCTACTGAAGCTGGCCTGTGCAGACACCTCCATGTATGAGCTCATGGTTTATGTGATGGGTGTGACCTTTCTTATTCCCCCTCTTGCTGCCATCCTGGCTTCCTACTCACTCATTCTGTTCACTGTGCTCCACATGCCCTCAAATGAGGGCAGGAAGAAAGCCCTTGTCACCTGCTCCTCCCACCTGACTGTGGTTGGGATGTTCTATGGAGCTGCCACATTCATGTATGTCCTACCCAATTCCTTTCACAGCCCCAGACAAGATAATATCATCTCTGTGTTCTACACAATAGTCACCCCAGCTCTGAACCCCCTCATCTACAGTCTGAGGAATAAGGAGGTCACTGGGGCTTTAATACGGGTTCTGGGCAGATACATCCTGCCAGCCAACCCCACCCTCTAGAAACAGACTATGACAAGAGTGTATATCAGCCTCCTTTTAATGTTATAATCTGACTGAGAAGATATACGAGTTAAAGTTTCATTCTTTCCTATGCAATGATTTAGGGTATAAATCTTGAGCTTAACTCATCTGGCATACACTACTTTGGTCTTAGATGCCCCACATCACAAATAGGCTTAGAGAATAAAATCATTGAAGATATGTATATATCTTAGATTCACTCTGTAACTGGGCATCATCCCAATACATTACCAAGAATACATGGGCAAGATTCACTTTTTTTTTCTTACTCATGTAACACTGAGACATAGCATTCATTTTGACCTGAAAAATTTCTAGTAGCTTCTGGCATCACTTAATGTACATTAAAATTATTAATTGAGTGAAGAATGCAATGAAGTTAGTTTGTACTTTAGAAAAATAAAGTTGGTGGGAAAAAAGATGTGTGTGTATGTGTGTGTGTGTGTGCTATCATATTTGTATTTCTAACCTGGGACAAAGTTCACCTTGGTGCTCAGAGAGAACTGTTGACATAGTAGATGCTTTGTGTGAAAGTATAGTCAGAAAAAAAGAATGCAGTTAGAATAGAAAATATCTAGGGTTAAAAAGAGTACTATTAGGACAATAATAACAAGAGAAATCTGTTGTATGTATTGTTTGCATTATTTTTAAAAAAATGTATCTTTATACAGATGTGTGTAGAAACACCAAAACAGTCACAAGGAGGCTATATTCCCAAAGTGAGTGTATGTTTGTGTCTGTGACCACAAGAAAGCAATTAGAAAATATCCTTTATTTTTTATCTTAAGTTAAATTCAGTTTTTTACATTGTTTGTATGAGTAGATTTAAAGTATAGATGAAAGCATTAACTCATATGGTTTGAAGCCCCAGGATACTTTAACTCATGAAAATCTTACAATTGTTGAAGACAGTGCTTAGAAACTTCTTTTATCTTTACAGAGGCCACCTAATCTCTCAAGCTAAAGGTCACAGAATAACCAAAAATAATTAAAGTTCCTCATTATAAACAGAAAAATCAATAATTAATAAAAGAATAAACTATGTGTTTACTATTTTTTTGTTTTATATATATACATATATATTATTATTATAAAAAAGTTACTTCCATCAATGCATCCTGCTGTTACACTCCTCCTCCCAATCCATACTAGTCAGCCCCCAGCCTCACCCCTCCCCCAAAAGGGCAAGAAGTCCCGAGGTGGCTCATCTCAGCATGGCACATCCACTATAGGCAAGTCCGATTTCCTTGTTCCAAAGTTAAGATTGGGTTAGGTGTTCCTCTGCAGGGAACAGTCTCCAAGGTACCAGCCCAGGCACAGGAATACAGTCTGATCCCACTCCTCTCAGCTCCACACACTGCTCATGCCAGTTGCCCACCCCCAGAGGTCGTAGCTCCCATTCCAGTGGCCGCTCTTGATTCAGTGAACTCCTCAGAGCTCCAGCTAGCCATCACTGTGGGAATTTTCCTCATAATCCCTATCCCTTTGCTCACACAGACTCTCTTCTCCTGCTCTGTCCAGTGCTCAGTCATGAATCTCTGCCTCCATCTCCATTCTCTGTTGGATATAGGTTCTGTGATGACACTCAGGGGGTTTAACCTACTTGACTGTAGGGGAAGTCCTGCTCAGGCACCCCTCCACCATTGTTTGGAGACCTGGCCAGGGACATCCTGTAAGTTCTTGATTTTGTAATGCACATGCATTTTACAGAATTTAAATGTAAATGATAATTAAATATTTGGTTAATATTATGGAATTTTTAAAATACTGATAAAGAAGAGCCAGAGCCCTTGACTTTGCACTCTAATTCTCTTTATCTTCAAAAAGGTAATTAAATATTTTTTTGTGCCTCAGTATGTGTAGGCGGAGTTTCTTTTAAAATGCACCAATCCAAGATTAATATTTATTAAAATATAAACCAACACTCATGATACAGGTAACAGCTTATAGTGGTGCCTGAACAGGGACTGGAGTATCTGAGCGATGGAGGATGGATGCCAAACCGGTCTCTCCAGCAGTCAGGAACCAGGTATGGGGCCTCCCAGGGTCCCAGCAACCCCTTATCAATGGGGTTAGCCACTCACTCTTAAGGAGCCCAGGACCCTGGGTAAGTATCCTCGGATCTTATCAGCTGACACCTGAATCCCACCACATCTCCCTCTTTTGTCTAACTAAGAAGGTTCTAAACTAAGACTGTATACAATAGAAATTATTATGTAGGAGAGGATAAGGCACAAACTACAACTAAAACCTAACACATATAAAGTACATCATATAGTTCTAGAATATTGGTAGATGGTATGGTGTATAAATTACTTCAAAAGGTTCATCTGGGAAAGTGAAAATTCAACACCTGAATGTTCCTTGCTAAAAGATAATAGGGTAGTAACCTTAAATACCTATTTTTCAACCCCTTCAAGACCTGAGAAGGAAAATGTATCACCTGAAAGTCAGAGGTACATGGAAGTAGTGGCTTCCATAATTTGGGAGAGGGCAGCAACACAGCTACCTGGACAATCACCTCTGGATTTGTGCGCTGTTGGATATCCATCATATTGGCTACAGGTCTGTGGTATCTGATAGATCTTTTCACAAACAGGGCAATTTTGGAGGGACTGTCTTATCCTGTCCAGGCAGGTTTTGTCAGTCTCCATCCATCATCTTGTTCATTCAACTTGGACATCATATGTGTACTGTCAGCAATCAAGGTAAGGGCAGTTCCTTACCCAACCGGCCATTCTCTGCCAAAAGGACAAACTCCAAAGGAGTATCCTTGATGCTCAACAACATTTCAAGAAAGGAGCAGTGACACCAGGAGTCATCGTGTTTCTCGCGGCTGAATTCCAAATGTTAAATGTCTAATTCTCTGGGTCTATGAAGTGGTTGAAGACTCTTGTTTATCTATGATATTCTAACCTGTATCTGAGATGACTGTGACATGGCACCTTAAGTAATGTTGACTGTAGTTTTTATCATTTTAAGGATTAAACCCTGTACTAAAAATTAGATTACCTATATAAGGGGTGTATAATCTCTGAACAATGACTTTTATCAAACATTATCCAGGGGTATATATACCATATAAAGTGGCCTCAGATTTTAGACATGTATATACATATATATCATCCAAACAGAGGTATACAAAACATCTTGTGCATATATCATAACTAGTGCAATTATACATTTTATCTAGTATAGTTAAATGGAGGTAGTAATTGCATAGTGGACATGACAATAATGTACAAATATTTTAAACAGAGGTAGAAACGTATAAAATATAGCAATTACAGATTCAATTTTACATAATAGTTACAGATTGAGTTTTATATCGATGTACAAGTTGCTTTGGTTATATAAAGTAATTTCAGATTAAACTTTGTACCAATGTATAAATTATCTCAATTAAACATATAAAATGTGTAGTAGAGAGGTTTCTTGGTCCTGGGCAGCCAGGGGCCCAGACCCCTTAGCCACCTGCCACTGCTGCTCAGGCCCTAGAAATGATTCAGATGCTTATATTAACTTCATGCTGTTTGGCCTATGGCTCAGGCACATTGCTAGTTTGCTCTTACATCTTAACTCAACCCATTCCCATTAATCTGTCTGCCATGTGGCCAGTGGCTCACCTGTATTCCTTATATGTTTCTTCTTTGGCAGCTGGGCCAGATCTGTGCCTGACTCCACCCTTCCTTTCCTACCTATTAATATTCCTCTGCCTACTTTTTCTATGGTGCCTGTCAAGGGCCAAAACAGCTCCTTTATTTAAAGATTGATATTCACAGTATACAGAAAGGCATTCCCACATCAAAAATGATTTCAAATTTGTTTCAATATACAAATATCTATGCCAGTGCAAATTGTCTTTAGCGTAGCCCATATATTTGGCTAAAATTGTTTATAGGTAGGTAGAACAATCTACCTTTATCTTTCCTATTTATCCCTTTTATCTTCTTCAAAAGAGATCCTTGAGGCTATATTATTGCTTTGTCCTCAACCCAATTTTAACTTAAAACTATTCTAGCAGAATAATAATTACCCACAACACTCAGAGCACAAAACTTATTGGGAAAGGGGGAATAGTCATTCATAAGATTGCTTCCTGCTGACTTAAGGGTGAAGGCATCTCTTTGGGATCCTGTAAAATTTAAAACAATGGTTAGATCCTAATAGACTGACTATACACATCTATAACCATTCTCTGAATACTAGTTAACTCCATCTGGAATTCTTAATAGAAATGTGACCTGAAGGATAATCATAGAGAGCTATCTTGCAAACGTTTTGAATAATCTATTTTCTAAAAGCAATCATTGATTGGTGTGCACCAGGTTCTTTATTTCTCTATTTCTGACTCTATCTATCTGTCTGATCCCTTTTTCTCTCTCATACTCTCCTTTTTAATCCTGTTTCACTAGTAGGAGTTGTTGCAGTAGGGTTCCCATCTCAGTTCCAGATTCTTTGTAGATAGCTGATAGGAGGAAATGTTATTTACAATGGAAAACTTAAGCATTGTTGATACTCAAAGAAGATATTTATATATTTTATGATGTCAGAAGATTATGTACAGACAGGATGTTTGGAAGGTACAGTTACAGAGAGAAACAAGGTTCAAGATTAAGTCACAATAATATTGGTCCCTAAACATTCTAACTCTCTGTCTCATACCAGGTGGTTTTTCTGACACGAGAAAGAATTTCTCACATTTTCTTTACCAATATGCTTAGGTTTAGAAAGGGAGAAAGCCACTTGCTCCTACTCCAAATCCAGCCCTATTAATAGTCAAATCAGGACCACAATTATTTTTTTTGAGGTGTAGATGCAAGATGCAAAACAGTAAGAATTGAAAGATTACCCATTAGTGCATATTTGTATCAGTTGGTCTCATAGTCCATTGTTTACATTCCTTCATCATTGATCTCTCTTCCCTAGCAGATGGTTAATCATTCAATGTCCAGTCAATGTCTTAAAAATAGTTGTATCCATTTTCCTGTAAAGACAAAATTGAGACCCTGCCCCAGGCTTGTTAAATGTGTTTTCCTTACCATGTGTCCATTTGTCATATCAGAGATGAGCAATTACTTCTCCTCCTCAGGAGGGACTCCCTTTCAAAGCAGAACTTTATTAATTTTGTCAGTACCCATATCTTTTCTTTTCCTGTTGAAACAAAAGCAAAACCCCTACCCCATCAAAGCACATATCCCAGCTTCCATTCTGAAGTCAACACATCCTGGAAGTAGATGGGTTGATTTATCTGAGAAAATTTCTTTATTATCCAATGTCTCTCAGCAGCTGATGTCACCTTTTCATCAGCATTAAGAAAATTTAAAGCCAATAAGGCACTGTGCAACCTCTCCCTGGGTTTTCTTATCTCTCTCTTCTGTTTATAAAGCATCTCTTTCAAATTGTGGTGAGATCTCTATACAACTGCCAGTCCTGTAGGATTGTGTGGTATCCCCATAATATGCTTTATATTATAATATCCAAAAATCAGCTTCATTTTTTGGGAAACGTGAGCATTATCAGTCTTAATCTGAGTGGGAATTCTCATTATGGCCATGGCTTCCAAAAGGTGAGTAAGTACAGCATCAGCCTTTTCAGAACTCAGGACAGTCGCCCATTGCATTTGAGAGTAAGTATTGATAATATGATGTACATATTTCATCTTTCTGAATTCTGGGAAATGAAACACATCCATTTGCCAGATCTCATTTCTCTGTTGTACCCTTAGGATTACTTCCTGCAGGTAAAGATGGTTGGTTATAGAAAGAGCAAGCATTACAATTCCTTAGTATTTCTTTTTCTTGATGTCAAGTGATGGAAAAACTCCTCTTTAGTCCTTTGCTGCTAACATGATGTTTCTCATGAAATTCTATGGCCTCTGGCATGTTTCCTATCAGCAACCAAACAATTTCATCATTACCCTGCGGTAGAGGGCCTGGGAGACCCGTGTGTGCCCTGATATGTGTTATGTACATAGGCTATATCCTATCTCTGATAATATCCTGTAGTTGTATGAACAGTAAGGTTAAGTCTGTATCATCAGGAATGAAGTCAGCAGTTTCAATATGTAAAACAACTCTTTTTGCATATTGAGAATCAGTAATTACATTGAGAGGCTCTGTGAAATCTAACAACACCATAATGATTGCATATAGCTCTGACTTCTGAACAGAGTTATAAGGGCTCTGAGGCACCTTAATTAAATTTTCTGATTTGTAGCCAGCCTTTCCTAAGTTGTTTGCATCAGTATAAAAAGTAGGGGCTTTATCCTGTACCACATGAGGAAAGATCCAATTAATTTCCTTTATAAATTGAATTCTCTTGCGTTGAGGATATTTATTATTAATCTCTTCTAAAAAAATCACTTCAAGCCTTTTGCCAGGGTTCACTGTCTGGCCATAATTGTTCAATTTCTTCATTAGTCAAAGGCACAACAGTTTCTGCAGGGTCCTTTCCAGTCAATTCGCGAAGTCTGAATTTACCTTTAAAGAACAGATCAGAAATTTTTTCTATATATGTTTTCAGCTTCCTGCTTGGCCTATGTGGCAGAAATATCCAATCTAATATAATATTTTTTCTTTGTATTAAGATTCCTGTTGGAGATTGTCTAGAGGGTAAAATAACCAGTGTGCAATCCATGTCTGGATCCACATGATCCACATGTGCTTCTTGAAGTTTATTTTCCACCAACTCTAATTCTTTCTTGGCCTTATCAGATAATTCTCTTGGACTATTTAAATCCTTTTCACCATCCAAAGTCTTGAACACATTAACTAGTTCATAGTTTTTTATACCAATAATGGGCATTATATGAGCAATATCTCCTAGTGACTTTTGAAAATTGTTGAGTCCTCAATTTATCTCTATTCAATTTCACCTTTTGTGGCCAAATTTTTTGTAAACCTATTTTATATCCTGAATAATTGATAGAATCTCCCCTCTGTACTTTCTCTGGAGCAATTTGTAGTCCCCAATCAGGGAATATTTTCTTTAGTTCTTCAAACAATGTTTCTAATGTCTTTGGGTTTGGGTCTGCCAACAAAATATCATCCATATAATGGTAAATGATAGATTGTGTGAAGTGCTTGTGCAGTATTTCTAGTGGTTGTTGTACAAAATATTGGCATAAGGTAGGACTATTCAACATTCCTTGGGGAATGACCCTCCATTGGTACCTCTTAACTGGTCCTGAATTATTAAGAGTAGGCACTGTGAAGGCAAATTTCTCTTTGTGCTGTTCCTGTAAAGGTATGGTAAAAAAAAATCTCTCAAATTAATAACCATAGTACGCCATCCCTTAGGTAACAGAGAAGTCAGAGGAATACCAGATTGTAAAGAGCCCATACATTGAATCACTTTACTAATTGCTCTTAGGTCCATCACCACCCTCCATTTTCCAGATTTCTTCTTGACAACAAAAACAGGAGAATTCCATGGACTGGTTGATTCTTTGATATGCTGAGCCTGTAACTGCTCCTGTACCAATTGTTCCAAAACATGAAGTTTTTCTCTCATCAAAGGCCATTGTTGATCCCAAATAGGCTTTTCTGTTAACCATTTCAAAGGCAGTGCTGTGAGTGTCCTTTTAGGTTCTGTGGTTATTGGGCAATTCTTTTGTACAACCTGAACGGCTGGTGAATTTTCTTCATAGCACCTTAAAGCATTACTTTTGGAAACATAGTTGAGTCTCTGGTTGATATCAGAACTGGGAGGGATTTTAATCTGGGTATTCCATTGCAGTAGAAGGTCAGAACCCCACAGATTCTCTGCTATGTCAGCCATATATGGCTTCAACCATCCTTTCTGACCTTCTGGGTCCTACGCATTTGAGCCATCTCACACTGTGTTTCACCTGAGATATTGTTCCAATACCCAGAAATTGGATGCCATGTTTGTGGAGTTATGATCAAAACATCAGCCCCCATGTCAACTAAGCCCTGGATATATATATAATCTACCCATATTTTCAATTTTGGTCTTTGTTCATTTATTGAAGTCTGCCAAAATAATTGTTTTGTGATTCTTCTTGGAACTTTCAATTTCTCCCTTAAATTTATTCTATTATTCAATACCGTATGACCTTCTAGATCAAGCATTGGGTACCCTACTCATTCCTAGAATGCTGGTCTTCCACTGTGACTGGGTATGATCTTCCCTTCTTTGAATTTGGAGTCTGAATTTTGGGGGCTTCCCAGGGGAAGCCCTGAAAGGCATTTCCCGATGCTAAAGGGTTGCCTTTTTTGTCTCTGACAGATATACATTTGTTGGTTCAGTGCTGTCCCTTGCCACACCTTCTGCATAACCTAGAAGGCAATGGCCTTCTGTTCAAATCAAACCTAAATCGAGTGCTATTTCCAAGAGTACCTTGTGTACAATTCTGTCTTATATGGCCTGGTTTACCATAGTTGAAACAAGTGATGCCTTGGTTCCTCACCCTAATTTTAGCAATGTCTTGGCCTATCCAATTCTCCTTGTTGCAATGGAGAGATTCAGCATTGATTGCATATTGGATCCATTTTTCTAGAGGTGCAGCTCTGATCTTTAAAGGCATAAGCATTCTTCTACATTCTAGATTAACATGATCAAAGGCCAGAGAAAGTATAAACTGCTTCCTAACTTCTGGATCTGATACTGCTCTATGTACAGCTGTGGTAAGCCTCTGTAGAAAGTCGGTATAAGGCTCTTTTAAGCCTTGTTTGACCTTAGTATAAGGCTCAATTGTTTGACCCAGGTCCAAAATCTTTTCCCAAGCATTCAGTGCAGCAGTACAGCATAGCAATAAAGTATGCTCATCGTAAGTAGTTTGAGCCTTCAAATCAGCAAACATGCCTTCACCAAGGATTTAGTCCTAAGAAACAAAGAAACCCCTAATTTTTCCTTGTTCTAAGGTCCTAGCCTCCTCTCTAAACCAGCTTCTCCACTGCAAATTCTGACTTTGGTCCAAGACAGCAGACGTTACTTGCATCCAATCAATTGGTAAGATCTGGGTTTTGCAGACCATGTATTTAAAAGCTGCTTTACATAAGTAGAGTGCATACCATGTAATGATATTGCCTCCTTAAAATCCTTGATGTGTCTCATATGTACTTGCTCATAACTATACTCTACAAATTCTGAAGATCCCCCAAATGCTTTCTTTTTATGAACAGTAGCTGGGAACAATAGTGGTGGGGAAGGGGTAGCCCGGTCATGTTTACTACCTTAGATAGAATATATCCTGTACCATAATACCCCATTGAGGGTTGACCTGAATTGTTCTGAGCATAAGATGCATCACTACCCTTTTCCAGTACTGCAATACAGTCCTCTCATTCCTAGATTTTGGATAGTACCTGTTCCCATTCCTGGATTTTGGATATTACTGGCTTTCATTCCTGGATTTTGGATACTATTAATTTTTCTAGAGCTTGATTTTCCTGATGAAGCAGTCCTTCCAAAGACCTTGCTGAACCAGCAATTTTTTTATCCACATCAACATAATTAATGATTTTCTTGTTCTCATCATTAATGTTGTCAACAAGTTTCTTGTTTTCATCATTTACATAGAGCCTATATTTTTTTTTGTACAGTGCTATCCATATCCAAAGAGGAAGCCATATCTGAAAGCATGTTGTAACCAATTTCCAGAGATTTAATCTTATCTGCCATTTTAGTATTTGAAATTTCCACATCACATATCATGGACAGCAACTGTTTATTTCTATTTTTCACCTCTTTAACCTCTTCTACCAGTTTAGTGTTTGAAATTTCCATATCATATGTCCTGGACAGCAATTGTTGGTTTTCATATTTGACCTCTTTCATCATTCTCATATTTATCATATATCTCACAAAATAGAGAAAACAGGCCAAAAAAACAGTAGGACTGGGGTATTGAAGCCCTCAAGATACTCATTCAAAAATTTCTCAATCACCTTGGAAAAATATGACTTGAAGTCATTAATGAAATAATTATCAGCCATTATCTCAGTTCAGGTGCAATGATGATATTTGATCCACAGGTGTCACAGTAGCGTTCAATGCTCTGCTCACAATATGGCAGATTCAGAGACTCTCAGCAGCAGGAGGCTACCTAAAGAACCTTATCTATGAGTATAGCAAAATGCCATTAGGAGTCCTTATATTGCAACATTTTTTAACAGAACAGTAGTATTTGGTTTTCCCCCATGTTCATGGCCTATCTAGTCTTGTGTTCTTGACCATCCAAGCAGTGTGGAAATAGGTTTCAATGTGTTGTATGAGCATTTTAAGCTCTATATGTCTTTTGTTTATATATGCATTAATTTGTTTTAGAAAGACTATACAAGTATGTATATTTTCAGGGAATAACATATAAACTGGACTGGTTCTGTTTAGTACTATAAACTAGCAACATATGTGTATATACATAGAGAAATATGCATGTAATAACAATTAGTGAAAATGTCATGAATTTGAAGGAGGGGTGGGTTATATGGGAGAGTTTGGAGGGAGGAAAAGAAAGAAATGTGACTAAATTATAATTTTAAAAATGAAAGAACAATATTCTGAAAACTGCTTAAGACTGTAAAAGTTACGGCTTTTAATATTTTAAAGATAACAAAATAAAAGACTAAGAAAAAGAAAGGAAAAGTGATGGGGAATAAGAATGATAAATATATACTTTTTACACTCACTGCTTTAAAAGTACATACTATCTGGAAATAAAATTATCATAAGTAATCATATCACAGTATATCAGAAAGCAAATCCTAAACTATATAAAGAAACAAATGTAATAAATGTGAAACTACATGTTAGCAAATGAGTATTTCCAGTATTCTTCCAATATTTCATCACATTTCTTTGTAATATGTTCATCCTGGAGACATATCCTGGAGACAAATCTGGATCCTTTTGACTGTGACAACATAAAACATCTTTCTGGTTTATGGGGTTGTATTTTGAACATGGACTTTAATTTCTAGTATAAAAATTTTAGAAATGTAAAAGAGAATTCGTAAGCAGTTAAAATGTGAAATAATGATTTTGTTTACAATTGCAATGGTCAAACCCTGGGCCTTGTTCACATTAGCCAAGAGCCACACTGTTTTATCCAGCTAGACCAAACAGTAGATTTGAAGAGTATGTAAATCGTTTGGAAACTAGTGAAATATACATTAGAAAGGCTTATAATAAAAAGTACTTTAAATTCTGTATTGAAAAATGTGTCTTTATGTAGAAAGAATTCAAAGACATTATAGGGATACACAGGAAAATGGAGATGTGATAAGGGAGACTCAGGGAGTCTCTCATACCTCTGCAAGCATTTAAACTTTATCATATAGACTACAGTCTATATAATATGAATGTAATAATTCCCAAATTGCTTATTGAAAATAAGTTCATAAAACAGTGAAAAATGGTGTTGATCATTGCAATGACTCTTTAAAATGAATCCTACATGGTTCCTAACAAAGTAAAAGCATGTTTTATGGGTAGCAGGATAACTTTGACATGCATAGTTATCTGCTCACATCTGAAGTTTAGCCTCTAAATCCATGCTCTCCTCTGAGTTATGATGTCAAGCCCCATTTAAACAAGGATTCCTGACTCTAAACCTCTCTTCCTTTGCTCTTCTTGGGAGCACTTATCTCTCTCTCCCTCTCTCCTCCCCCTCTTTTCACCTCTCTCTTCTGTTCTTCTGTTAACCATTACTATATTTCTCTATCATAATAATAAAGTCCTTTCTAAGTGTCTCCTGCCTCCTGCCACTGCCTTCTGCCACATCTCCCATGAGGCCTCTGCATTCATAGAAATCCACTGCCAGATAACTGGCTAATTTGTGTTTGTATCATGCCAGATCCACACAAAATCTTAACACAGAATTCTTTTTAGTTGTCAAATAATAGAACAAAAACATTCATTTCATTATGTTGTTTTTATCTTTGTCAAACTGGCTTTGCTTAAACTACTAGCAACCACCTGCTCAGGCCCTAGCCTGTGGGGAATTCTTTTCCTCCAGACAAGGGCTCTATTGCTTCCACTGAATAGTTTTAACTAAATTTCTATTACTCTAATAACACGCAAGATTCAAAAGGTCGGGTGGAAACCTGGGAGCTCAGAGAGTTAGAATAGCCGTGTGGTGGGATTCAGGTTTCAGCTGATAAAGTCCAAAGGTGCTCATCCAGGGTCCTGGGCTCCTGAAGGGGGAGTGGCCAACTCCATTCATAAGGGCTGCTGGGATCTTGGGAAGCCCCATTTCTGGTTTCTGACTGTTGGAGAGACCAGTTCAACATCTATCGTCCATCGGTGGATAATCCAGTCTATCAGGCACCTGTATAAGCTGTTACCTGTATCGTGAGTGTTGGCTTATATTTTAATAAGTATTAATCTTGGATTGGTATTTTAAAAGAACTCCTGCCTTCATCTGGTGACCCCCCCAAAAAACAGGACCCCAAGACCCCAGCAGCCCCTTATCAATGGGGTTGGCCACTCCCCCTTCAGGCACTCAGGACTCTGGGTAAGCATCTATGGATTTTATCAGTTGACACCTCAATCCCACCACAAGTAGCAACTGACTAAATTTCTCTCTTGACTGGCTTTCCCAGAAGCCTCCCTCCTTTCATATAGCCCCTGCTCAAAAAAAAAAAAAAAAATGCATTGTAAACTACTTCCTATCAACTAGTTGCCTCTCTGAGCCTGGATTAATTTTGTTTAATTAATGCAAATACAACACATCTTTATATAGTTAAACAAATATAACACCTTTGCATAGTTAAATAATCCATAACAGCAAAATCTTTGTTAAGTTTACTTTATATCAGTGCAACATGCTCTTTCTAATCTAGTTACTGTTAAGGGCCAGATAATAAATATTCAAAGCTTTGAGGTTCATTTTGTCCCAGTCACAGATCAGCTCTACTGGCTCAGCAGGGAAGCAGTCACATTGTGTAGAACCAAACATCGGCAATAAGGCAATATTTACCAACCTGGGAGACTCTCTCTGAACTCAGTATCACTATTTCTAAACCCACCTCCAGTACTGAAATTAATAAATATTTAATTTTAGTAGTTTGAAAGGAAAGCTATTGGTTGTTTTTGAATATAAAAATCCCAGGTGAAAGATGGAATTGGTAGGAATGTGGACCCAAACTGACAGAGGTCTGATCTTTGATGAATTCAAGGATAGCTGCCTCAGCAGAAATGATGCTCTGAAGGTTCTTCAATACTGTGTTCACTGTCTTAAGAACAACACAAATCATGCACTCACATTCCATTTAGTGAAACACAATCATGGTGTTCCACAGAGTGCAAAGCAAAGCTTAGGGACAAAAGGAATGAGAACCAAAGTAAAGGGTGATGGAAATTTTAATTTAATCAGACATTGAAAGATATATGGAGCTGAGTTTAGGGGATATGTACTTATGAGTTAGTACAGTTAATGCAGCTGGCTAGTCAAAATAGTTATTTCATTTAACGCTGGGATTACTCATTTCTTTCAAACCAACTTTTACTATAGGGATACTTACAGAGATACTGTTTTTTCTCTCTCTCTGTATGTGTGTGTATGTCTCTGTAATAATAATTAACTTAAAAAGAGGTCATAAATTTTAAACAGGGCAAGGAGGGGTTTATGGGACAGTTTTGAGGAAGGAAAGAGAGGGTATAAAATATGTAGTTATATTCCAATCCAAAAAGTAAAAGAAATTTTTTTTATTTTATTTATATTATAGATAATAAAACAAGTGAGAAATTAAAAAAAAATAGTTATTATCACAAGTACAACACTCTATCTCCATGTTCTCAATCTTGAATTTGTAAAAATTATAAGAAAGAATTAACTATACAAATGTTCTTAATTCTTATGACTAACAAATTAATAAAAGCATTTAATACAAAATTTAATGCACAATGCTTATTATGTTTATAGAAACAACTTTTCCCTTAATATCAAGCATGTTTAACAGCTGTATCCCTAATCCTAGCAGATTTCCTCAACTGAGGCACAGACCACACCAGCCAGAAACATGTAAGTGACCTACTTGCCTGAAGAACTGTGCCTTTCCTGTGTTCTGCCTCTGGCAATCCTTCCTCAAACTAATGTCTTGCCAGATTTTCAGCAAGGCTCTGGCTTGGCTTCTGGGCTTCCCCCAAACCCCAGAAGACTTCCAGCTAGCATGCCCAGGCCATACAATTTAAAATGAGTGAGCAATCAGCCTGCTAGCAGAACTGTATCCTTTCCGTGATTATATCCCCTGTGAAACTTTGCTAGGAAAGAACATCTCAGCTAATCTCTGTCCCTTAATCCCAGTGGACTTCCAGTACTGAGGTGCAGAATGCACACCAACCAAAAGTTCCCTTACCAAATGTCAATCAGTTCTCTCTTAGAACTCCAGCATACTTCATAGGTCCACATACAGTTCATGCCAGTTGGAAGAACAACTCCAGCAGTTCTACCAGAGTCCAGCCCAGATATCCCACAAGGAGACTTAGGCTTTACTAGAGGCCAGACCTGATCAAGTGATTCAAGATAACTAAAAACCCAATTGAAATACCCTACTTCACATGAAGACTCACAAGTGACCAGAACCTTTGTCCACTTAGGCCAAAAGATCAGAGCAGAAACAAGAACCAAGGAATACAACACCCATACAACAAAGACAGAGAATTCATCCTCTAGACTTATCATCATCCCAAATTCAAATGCCTCAACACCAGTGTAAGAACACAGTCAACAAGAGAATCAGCAGTATTTCATCATTAGAGCTCAACCACCCTACAACAGTAACACATAAACATTTCAACTCAGTTGAAGCACAAGAAACAACCTTAAAAATAACTTTATGAAGATGATAGAGGTTCTTAAAAAGGAAATAAAATTCTTCCTTAAATAAATATAGAAAAAAAGCCCCTGGGGGAAATCAATAAATCTAAGCAAATAACATCATTCAGACCTGAAAGTGGAAGCAGAATCAATAAAGAAAGAAAATACAAACAGAGGGAATTTTGAGAAATGGAAAACCCGGGTAAGTGAACAGGAACTACTAATGCAAGCATCACCCCCCCCCCCAAAAAAAGATAAACCCAAGCATGGAATATCAATAAAGAAAAGAGAGAGAATCATTGCTAGAAAATGTTAAATCTAAAAATTGTGTAACACAAAATATCCAGTAAATGTGGAACATTATGAAAATACTTAACTTACCAATAATAAGGAGAAAAATTTATGCTCAAAGGCCCAGGAAAGTCTACAAATTTTTTCAGCCTTAAGAAGAAAATGCTTATAAAGGTACAATAAGCATTCAGAACATCATTTAGACTGAGCCAGAAAAAAAGTTCCCTCTCCATATTATAATCAAAAGACTAAACATACAGAGTAAAAAAATAATAAGAACTGCAAAGGAAGACATACAAGTGTCATGTAATTACAGACCTATGAAAATTATACCTGAATTGTAAATGGAAACTCTAAA
This sequence comes from Phyllotis vaccarum, assembly GCA_033318265.1. Classification (NCBI taxonomy): domain Eukaryota; kingdom Metazoa; phylum Chordata; class Mammalia; order Rodentia; family Cricetidae; genus Phyllotis; species Phyllotis vaccarum. The sequence goes on from JARWLC010000019.1 coordinate 12,976,201, forward strand.
ATTCATGAAAGTCATGAAAAATTTGGGACAGACTTAAGGGATGTTCAGACTACCATAGCCAGCCTAAATTTCAATCACCATAAATGGACTTAAGAAGACAATTGGTGTAGCTATCCTAATACCTAACAAATTGGACTTCTAACCAAAATTAATCAAAAGAAATGGAACAGGACACTTCACCAAGATGATGTTTCAATTATGAACATATATTCTAAATATAAATGTACCTACCTTTGTAAAGAAACATTACTAAAACTTAAATCACATATCCACCCCACACATTAATGTAGGAAATGTCAACACCCCACTTCACCAATAGTCAGGAAACCTAGACAGACACTAAACAGAAGTAACAAACTAACAGATGCTATAACTCAAATGGACCTAACAGATAGCTACAGAACACTTCACACAAACAGTAAAGAATAGGCTTTCTTCTCAATACCTCAGAGAAACTCTCCAGAATTGAACACATACTCAAAGCAAGTCTTAACAAATATAAAATATTGGAATAAGTCTTCTATATCTCATCAGTCACCTTAGATAAAAACTGGAGATCAACAACTGTATAAATACAGAAAACCTACAAACTTATGGAAACTAAGCAGCTCCCAATTGAATTATCATTGTATCAAGAAATAAATAATAAAAAATTTAAAGATGTTCTAGGTTCTAAAGAAAATGCATGCACAAAGTACCAAAACTAATGAGACACAATCAAAGTAGTAGTAAGAAGTAAGTTAATTTTATGAAGTGCCTTCATAAAGAATTTAGAGAAATCTCATTCTAGCAACTTAATATTATACCTTAAAGCTCTAGAACAAAAGAAGCATACACACAAAGAGGAAAAGATGGCCAGAAATAATAAAACTGTGGGCTGAATCAATAACATAAGAAAGAGAATACAAAAAAATAAATGAAACACAGAGTTGTTTTCTTGAGAAAATCAACATGATAGACAAACCATTATAAAAGTTAAAAGGCATAGAGAGAACATCCAAATTGACAGAGGATATCTAAATAACAAAAACAGAAATAAAAGGGGTGACATAACAACAGACAATCATTAGATCATATTTCAAAAATCATTACTACACAAATTTGGAAAATCTAAAAGAAATGGACAAATCTTTTGATAGGTACCACATAACAAAATTAAATCAAGAACAGATAAACAACTTATATGGATATATAACTCCTAACAAAATACAGACAGTTATTAAAAGTCTCTCTACCAAAATAAAAGTGGGGGTGGGGGCAGATGATTTGAGCACAGAATTCACTAGATTTTCAAAGATGAGCTAACACCAGTACTCAAATTATTCCACAAAATAAAAGCAGAAGGAACATTGCCAAATTCTTATCATGCCATAGTTACCCTGATACCCAAACTACACAAAGACTCAACGAAGAAACTTTGATGCAAAAATACTCAATAAAATTCTTGTAAAAAGAATGTAGGAACACATAAAAAAGATGAACAACCATGATAAAGTAGGCTTTCTCCCAGAGAAGCAGGAATAGCTTAGCATACAAAAATAACTAGTCAATGGAATTCACCATCTAAACATACTGAAAGAAAAAAAAAAACTCTTAAAAAAACATCTAATTTGATCCCCCAAAAGCCTTTGACAAAATCTAAAACCCCTTCATGATGAAAGTCATGGAGAGATCAGGGATACACGTGACATACATAAATATAATAAGGCAATACACAGCAAGCCTATAGCGAACATCAAATGAAATGGAGAGAAACTCAAAGCAATTCCAATGCATTCTGGAATAAGGCAAGGTGGTCCACTTTCTCCACATCCATTCAGTGTACCTGTTAGTACTCAAAGTTTTAGGAAGAACAATAAGACAACAAAAAGGAGATTAAGGGGATATAAATAGAAAAAAAAGAAGTCAGTATATCACTGTAGATGATATGACAAGATGTGCACGAGACTCCAAAATTAAACTAGGACATTTCTATAGCTGATGAACACCTTTAGCAAAGTGGTTGGGTACATGATTAACTAAAAAAAAAATCAGAAGACTTTGTATATATAAAAGATAATTGGGCTGAGAAAGAAATTAGGGAAACAACACCTTTCACAATAACCACAAACAATATAAAATATCTTAAGGTTACTCTAACCAAGCAAATAAAAGATCTGCATGACAAGAACCTCAAGTCTTTGAAGAAACAATTGGAGAAAACATCAGAAGGTGGGAAGATCTCCCATGCTCATGGATTGGAAGCATTAGCAATTGTAATTGCATCTTATTAAAAGCAATCTACAGATTTAGCACAATTTCCAACAAAATTCAACACAATTCCTTACTGACATTGAAAAAACAATACTAAACTTTACATAGGGAAGCAGAAAAGTCAGAATACCTAAAACAGTTAAAGAACTGCCAGAGATATCATCATCCTTGATCTATTATAGACATATAGTAGTTAAAACAGCATGGTATTAGCATAAATACAGGCAGCTGTATCAGTGGAATCAGATCAAAATCCCAAGTATAAATATACACATCTTTGGACACTTTATTTTTGACAAAGAAGCCAAAACTATACAATGGGAAATAGAAAACATCTTTAACAAATCAGACTTATCATAGCTGTTGTCAGCATGTAGAACAATGCAACTATATCCATATCTATCACTCTGCATAAAACTCAAGGCCAGGTACATCAGAGACCTGGTGCATAAATCAAGATGCACTGAACCTGATAGAAGAGAAGTGTGGAATAGCCCAGAATACATTAGCACAAGAGACAACTTCAAAAATAATCAGCAGCACAAAAGACTTACAATTAGTAAATATGATCTCATGAAATTGAAAAGCTTCTGTAAAGCGAAGGACATTGTTAAAGGACAAATGGCAGGATACATAATGAGAGAAGATGTTCACCAACTCCATATTTGACAGAAGGCCTATTTTCAAAATATATAAAGAATTCACTAAACTAGGCATCAGAAAACTAAATAATCTAAATAAAAATGGAGGGCAGTTCTAAACAGAGAACTTTTATGAATAGAATCTCAAATGGCTGTGACAAACTTAAAGAATTGTTCAACGTCTTTACCTATTAGGGTAATGTAAAGCAAACAACTCTGAGATTTCAAGTAACACCTGTCAGAATGGGTAAGACCAAAAGTATTGATGACAGTTTAGATTGGGGAGGATATGAAGCAAGTGGGCCACTCCTCCATTGTAGGTGGGATTGCAAACTTGGACAACTCCTTTGGAAATCAGTATGATGACTTCTCAGAAAATTGGGAATCAGTCTATCTCAAGACCCAGCAATGTCACTCTTGTGCATATATCCAGAGGAAGTTCAATCATACCACAAGGAAACTTACATAACTATGTTTGTAGCTTCTTTACTTGTAATAGCCAGAACCTAGAAACACTCTAGATGCCCCTCCATGAAGAATGAATAAAGAAAATATGGTACCTTTACTCAAAGTAGTATTATTCAGATGTTAAAACAATGACATCAGGAAATTTGAAATCAAATGAGTGGAATTAGGGAGAAAAATCATTCTAAAATGAAGTGATCCAGGAAAACAAACATGGTATATACTTACTCATGAATGGATATCAACTGGAAGGTAAAGGGTAAGCATGTTAAAATCCACAGACCCAGAGAGGGTTGGTACCAAGGAGGGCCCAATTAGAATGTATGGATATTCCTGGGATGGAGAAATAGAAGAGATCTCCAGTGTGGACTGGCAGTAGGTGAGGATGAGAACTCGGGGGATCAGGTTCAGTACTGGATTGAGGGAGAGAGTACTGAAAGATGTACCTGGCAAGTAAGAACAGGTAGACACTTGATGCAAGGGAAAATCCCATGAATCAGCAAGGATGACTCCAATTAAGACTCCTAGCAATAAGACTTTTGAACTGGCTTTTTCCTGTGATCAGACTGGTGACTACCCCAATTGTCATCAGAGATCCTTCATCCAGTAACTGATGCAAACAGATGCAGAGAGCCACAGTCGAACTTTAGGTCAAGCTCAGGGAATCCCACTAAAGATGGGGAAGAAGGCTTGTAGGAGCCAGATGGCCCAATAACATTACAAGACAACTAACACGGTTCAAAGGAGCACACAATCAGAAACAACAACCCAGAAGCCTGTGTGGGGCTGACCTAAGACATCTATCTATATGCGACAGTTTCTCATGTTAGTTATGTTGCCTAAACTAAATATAAGGGAAGGTACTCTTAGTTTTACCACAACTTGACATACAATACTTTGTTGTATGAATAAAGGAAACTCAGGGACAGATCTTTGGGAAAGTCAGAGATATTAGAGAGCATAAACACCACAGTCAGATCTTACCCAGCTGTCTTTTATATACAACATATGCAAACAATAAATGAGTAATGTCCAGTCCATTAACAATGGTCAATTCAAAGAAAACATTTCATTAATTATCCTACTTTGATGAGTCCAAAGGATTATACCTAACTCAGTTTCTTTCTAACGTGTGTTACTAACTACAAACTATTATTTTGATGTCTCTTAAACTTAAACAATTTAACTTCAAAGTTTCTTTTCTAAAACTGTCACTAAAAAACTATATCTCATCTTCAACTACCTCAGAGACCCAAGAAGGAAATAATATTAACTCAAATAAACAGGAAATACAAGAAACTTCCAAAAACTAGTAATTACAGAGATGACACTTATCTACCTGGACAGTTATCCAAAGTCCCTTTATAAAGTTGGGACATCCATCTTCAGCCTACAGGCCTAGAGTCTCTCTTCATTTCAGTGAAGCAGGAAATCTGCTCTACCTATTTTGGTATAGTTCAGTCACTTCTCCTTGTGTCCTGAAAAATATCTGACAGTTTTCTCTGAAAAGCAGGAACCTGAAGGATCATCTCAGCTTGTCCTATCAAAGTTCAGAGGTCACTTTCTGAAGGAACCTGCATGTCCAGTTTAAACAGAACACTGCCAAGCAGTCAATACAAGAACATTTTTTTTGGTCCAATGGTTAACCATTGCCAAAGAAAGTAGATTCCATATGGAGTTTCTTCAATGCCCATTTTTCTCATGAAGTACATTGGTGCTGCCAGAAGCAGACCTGTCTCACTGTCCAGAAAAGTCTAAGTTCTAGAAATATTTTAAATGCCATATTCTATGGAACTCTGAATTGTTTGAAGAAGACTTGCTCATATAAAGTATATTTGTTTGATCTTGAAAACATATCCAATATGACTATGTTTGAATGTAATATCTAACTAGTAACTTGCATTACTTTATATGCTAATTAGTTGGTCATAAAAGCTTGCACGGACTAGCAACTTGTATTATATTGTAGGATGAACTGAGTAAGTATCCTTTAGAGTTCTATTTGATCCCTCTACGACCGCTTGCCCTGTAGGATTGTGTGGTATTCTGTAATATGCTTTATATTATAATAAGCAAAAAATTGTTTCATTTTACTAGAAACATAAGCTGGAGCGTTGTCAGCCTTAATTTTTACAGGCATTCCCATGATGGTCGTAACTTATAGCAAGTGTGTGATTACAGAATCAACCTTTTCTGAACACAAAGCAGTTGCCCATTGAAATCCTGAAAATGTATCTGTCATGGACATATCTTAATTTTCCAAATTCTGAAAAATTAAATATATCCATCTGCCAAATTTCATTTCTATGTATACCTTTAGGATTACTTCCTGCTGGCAATGGAGTTTGGTTATAGAAAGAACAGGTGGGACACCTTTTTACAATTTCTTTGGCTTGTTGCTAAGTGATAGAGAAATCTTTTTTTTTTAATCCTTTGTTATTGACATGATGCTTTTTATGAAATTCTGAGGCCTCTAGTACATTTCCTATTAATAATTTATAAATTTCATCATTACCTTGTGCTAAAGGACCTGGCAGACCCATATGGGATCGAATGTGTGCTATATAGAAGGGATGAATTTTAGTCCTGATAATTTCTGGTAACTGAATAAATAATGAAGTTAAATCTGATTCATCATTAATAAAATGAGCCATTTCAATGAGTAGAACAATTCTTTCTGCATACTGAGAGTCAGGGACTATGTTAAGAGGTCTGGTAAAGTCCATTAGTACCATCATGATAACATATACTTCTGACTTTTGAACATAATTATAAGGGTTTTGAGCCACTTTACTTATATGTTCTGATTTGTAACCTGGCTTTCCTGATTTGTTTGAATTGGTATAAAATGTAGGGGCTTCAGAAATTGGTTTATCTCATACAATATGAGGGAAAATCCAATCAGTTTTCTTTAGAAAATCAATTCTTTTGCTTTGAAGATATTTATTGTTAAAATCTCCCCCCAAAAAATTACCTCAGGCTCTTTGCCAAGGTTCACTTTCTACCCATAATTGGTCAGTTTCTTCATTAGTTAAAGGTACAACAATTTCTGCTAGGTCCATTCCTGTCAGTTGATGAAGTCTTAATTTTCCTTTAAAAATAAGTTCAGAAATCTTTTCCACATATGTCTTTAATTTCTTATTCGGTTTATGTGGAAAAAATATCCATTCCAATATAACATTTTCCCTGTGAATTAAAATTCCTGCAGGAGAATGCTTAGTGGGCAAGATAACTAGAATGCAATTAAGGTCTGCATCCACATGATCCACATGTGCTTCCTGTAATTTCTTTTCCACCAAAGCCAGTTCTTTCTCAGCTTCAGGTGACAATTCTCTCAGACTATTTGAGTCTTTGTAACCATTTAAGGTTTTGTACAAATTATTTAGTTCATAATCTTTAATTCCAATAGTGGGTCATAACTTGGCAATGTCGCCTAGTAGTCTTTGAAAATTAAAAGTCTCTTTAATCTATCTCTCCTGGTTTGTACCTTTTGGGGTCTAATTTTTTGTTGGCCTATTTCATAGCCTAAATAATTAATGGAATCCCCTGTTTGTATTTTTTTCTGGGGCAATCTGTAATCCCCAAGCAGGAAATTTTTTTTCACTTCTTCAAACAATTTTTTCTGCATTATTGATATTTGAATCGGCTGACAAGATGTCGTCCATGTAATGATAAATTATAGATTGTGGAAATTTGTTACGTATTTGTCTTATTGGCTTTTTTTAACATAATACTGGCACAGAGTAGGGCTAGTCAGCATTCCTGGAGGGAGGACCCTCCACTGGTGTCTCTTTACAGGCTGAGATTTATTATAAGTGGGCATTGTAAAGGCAAATTTTTCTTTGTCTTGTTCTTGTAAAGGTATCGTAAAGAAACAGTATTTTAAATCAATAACTATAATAGGCCATTCTTTCGGTAACAGAGAAGGCAAAGGAATCCCAGCCTATGGAGAGCCCATTGGCTGGATCACCTTGTTTATTGCCTTTAGGTCTCTTACCATTCTGCACTTTCCAGATTTCTTCTTAATAACAAATACAGGAGAATTCCAAGGGCTGGTTGATTTTCCTATATGCTGAGCATTTAACTGCTTCTGTACCAGCTGCTCAAAGGCCTGCAATTTCTCTTTTTTAGAGGCCTTTGATGACCCATATAGGCATATATGTTATCCATTTTAGAGGTAGTGCTGTGGGTGTTTTTGAAAGATCAGCAGCTGTTTTGCCTTGTTTCTCTATAACCTTAAGGGTCTGTGAGTGTGTCTCATAATACCTTCTAATGTTTCTTCCAGAATCATGTGCTAGTTTATGGTTTAATTCTGAGTTTAGAGGAATAACAGTGTTGTAGTAAATCTCTTCTCCATAAATTTATAGCAATATCAGCCACATATGGTTTCAATACTCCTCTCTGTACTTCTGGTTCTATATACTCAAGACATATAGCACTCTGTTTTACCTGGATTATTGAACCAATACCCAAAAACTGAACATTTACCTCCTGAAGTGGCCAACTTGGATGCCATGACTCTGGTGAAATTATTGATACATCCACTCCCATGTCCAATAAGCCTTCAATAATGACATTATTTAATTGTACTTTTAATTTTGGCCTTTATTCATTGATAGAAGTTTGCCAAAATATTTGCTTTATAATTTTTCCTGATTTTTTTCTTTTTCTGTAAATTTTCTATCATTTCATGTAGTATGTCTTTTTAAAATAGGTTTTACCCTTTTTTATTGTTCTGGGAAGGTGCTTCCTCCACAATGGCAGGGTAATACTGGATTGAATTTGATATGGGGGCTTTTGAAAGCTCCCTTGGGGCATTTCCCAAGGGCAGAAAGTTACATTCAGAAAGTTACGTTGCCTGTCCACTTTTGATCTGTATTCATTAGTCCAATGTCTTTCTTTTCTACACCTTCTGCATACTGCAGAAGGGAGGTATGTTCTTTTGGGATTATTCCTATCAAAAGCATGGTTTCTGGGAATGCCCTGTTTACAATCTCTTTTTATGTGACCTTCCCTTCCACAATTGTAACATTTGACATTTTGATTTTTTCTTATACCTCTAGTAATAAGCTTTCCTACCCAGTTATCATCACTGTCATAAGACTCTAGATTAATTGTCTCATGAGTCCAATCCTCCAGAGATGCTGACCTTGCTTTTAAAGGTCTAAGTATATTTCTACATTGTGCATTAGTATTATCAAAAGCCAGTGATTCAATTGTTATTCCCCTGGTTTCTGAGTCTGGTATCATTCTGTTTACTGCTGCAGTTAATCTATGCAAAAAGTCTGTAAAAGTTTCTTCTGGACTTTGAATTACTTTCATGAATGATTCAGTTTTCTTTCCAGAGTATGTCCATTGTAAAAAGACTGCCTTTCAATATCAGCATAACCTCCCTCACCAAGAAGTTGGTCTTGGGAGACTTCTATGCCTCTGGCCATGCTTCTTAGTTCTATTGTTTTAGCCTCCTTCCTCCACCATGATTTCCATTGTATAAGCGGTATTGCCTCTAGCACAGCTGTAACCATATCTAACCAGTCTTTAGGGATGACCTGGTTACAGCATGACCGTTGACCATTTATTTTACAAATGGTGAATGCATCCCATATGTTACAATTGCTTCTTTTATTCTCTGTAATTCTAACATTTGTACTGGAGCCCAGCTAACTTCTCTATTATCTTAATCATCCTTTGTTTTTTAAAGGTTACTGGGTATATTAATGTTTCCTTTTTTTGTCTAATTTTAGATGATCTTTCTGAAATTGGTTCTTCATATTCCTCAGTTTGAATTTGAGCATCTTTGTGTTCTCTCTCAACAGGATTTTTAAAGAGCTTTTTCTTTGGATTTATATTAATTAATGTTTTAATTGATAACATAGAAATCAAACAAAAATATTCATAGTAGACAGTATGATAAACATTATGATAGCTCAATCTACCTGTTTTATGTTTTCCTTCACTGGTTTTAATACCAAATCATCTAGTGAAAGATTACAGTATGACCAAGCACCCTCCATTGCTTTAAACAAATTCCCTCTTTTTAGAAAAATTGATTTACTACTGATTGTTGTCTGTTGATGATTCAATTGACTGGGAAGTGGGGCAGCTACCTAGTTTGATAGCAACCCAAGGAAGGGTCCAAAAGAACAAAGAAACAACTCACCAGAAGAAAGAGGCCATTGTCTGAAAGACTTACCCAGATGAGAATGAAATGGAAACACCTGTGGCTGGTCTGCCTAAGGCTGGAGGCTAACTCAGAACAGAAAGCCTAGTCTGTCAGTAATTACTTCTCCAGCCATATGTTGTTCTGGCCAACAAGTGTGGTTTTTTTGGGTAGGGAGGGGAGGAACTCGTGCCCCAAAGTTGGATACCAATTCTTGTATGGATAAAGGAAACTCAGGAACAGATCTCTGGGAAAGTCAGAGATATTAAAGGGAGTAAACACCACAGTCAGATGTTACCCAGCTGTCTTCCAGCTTCCTCAGACTGGCTCCTCCTGGCCTCTTCTGACCTTCTGTCTTTCTATGCCTGCCTTAAATACTCTCTTCACTCAGTTAAGGTGTGGCCCCACCACTGCCTGCCTGGGAGCCTGGAACTCCTTCTGTAAACTAAGATGACCTCAAACTCAGTTTGGATTAAGGGCTAGGCCACCACTCCTGTGCTGTCATTAAAGATGTGGCTCACCACTATCTGATCCTCCTAGACTGACTGGGTATATCCCTCTGATATCTCTTAAACTTTTCAATCTTTTATTATATACCTACTATACTTTAATACCCATGGGAGGCCTTCTCCTTTCTGAATAGAAACACAGAAGTGGATTTATGAGGGCCAGTGAGGTGAATGAAGGGAACAGGATTAGAAGACAAAGTAGAAGCTGTGGTCAGGATGTACAATAAATAAAGTAAGTAAATAAATTTTAAAAAGTGGTTAGCTGATATTAGCCTTGATTTATATACTTTTATTCATAAGAATTTGCCTAAGGGAATGACGAGTCAACTATCCAATAATTTTAAACTTGACTATTATAAACAAAAGGAAATACACATATAAGACAGTAAATATTTAATAGTGACATAATAGTTACACAAGATTGTTCACATGTCATAAGCTATTAACAAATTCAACTTTCAGGGCAATTTAATCATGCAGAAGTTACGATATATGATATAATAATTTATTTCAGGTGCCTTGTCTCATATTTATATTGTCTATCTTCCTTTAGCACTATAACAATTTTATAAAATAGGTCTTTTATTACTGGGAATGTAACTTAGCTTACTATAATGAATATTCTATTTTTTTTTCAAGAGCCTACATATCATGTTCCAGGTTATACTTAAAGGGAAGCTGTGTTGAATTGCAGATAACTAACCCAGAGTCTTCACCATTACTCTGTATTACCATTTTATTCAGTGTAAGGATTCATCACTGTTAGCAATGGGGCAAGAAACCTCTACATGAACACATCAACTCAAGACGAGTGTCAATATAAAAAGTGAGAAGAAATATATCTAAATGAGAGCTTATTATAATGAAATATTGTATAGCTACATTGTTTACTTTTAATACAAACTTTCATTAATTTTCAAAATAACTTATTTTATTTATATTAACTACTAAATTATAAAATACTTAAAAATATCTGTGCCTGTATGTTCAAGTATATGCACTACTTTGTCCTAGATCTACTTGAAGTTTAATTTTATACAGAGTGAAAATTAGGATGGGTTTCATTATTTCATATAAAGGTACTTAGTATGACCAGTATCATTTGTTGAAAATGCTGTCTTTTCTCTAATCTGTATTATTGGCCACTTTGTCAAAAAAAAATCAAGTAGTTTGGCATTTTATATTGGTTCTCAATTCTATTCCATTGATCAGTGTGAATGTTTTATGTCTGTACAATAATGTTTTTATTCTATAGTTCTAAGTATAACTTGAAATCATGGAAAAATGGCTACTTCTAGCTGTTTTGTTTCTTCTAAGCAGAATTGTTTTAGATATCCTAAATCTTTCATGTTTCCATATAAAATTTAGATTATTTTCAAATTATGTAAAGAATCACACTGGAATTTTATGGAACTATTGTGTTGACTCTATAGATTGCTTTTGGTAGGATGGCCACTTTCCTAATATTAATCCTACCAATCTATTAATATCTTCAATTTCCTTTTCCAGTGTTTTAAAGTTTTTATTGTGTAACCTTTTCATGCCCATGGTTAGATTCAGTACATGACCCTGATATTCTTCTGCTGAAAGGACACAAAGACATGGTATTAAACTGACTTCTAATGACTGATAGCTCTACCTAGTGATTACTACATATTTCAGCCTTTATCAGAGACATTCTTTTTATGTTAAGTGGCAATCAACACAGAGACACATAAACTAGTCAATATGCAGAGAATAGGGAACTGCAGAGTCATCAGCCCTAAATGGAAGGAACATATGGATTATATCATTTGTTTCTGAGACTCAGGTGTCATCAGGATAGATAGAGAGGATTGTAAGAGCCAGAGGTGATGGGTGACTACAAGAAAATAGTAGTTCTTGGAAACCATAGGAAAATTACATATATGAATCCACAACAATTGTGATAGTATGCACAAGCTTGTGCAAGCTAAAGAGGTGAATATTATTAAAACATGAAAATTTCAAAGAATATAAAATATTTTCAAAGCATAAAGGTTACATATACTAATGATATACCATATTGTGTTTTTAGACAATGTATTTATTGCAAAGTATTTAAGTAATAGTGTGTTTTTCCCTAAAATATTTATTATTTACGGTAAACCCTTTAAAAGTTGCTTCTTATGCCTTTTAAAATGCAGTAACATTATAATTTTTGATAGTAACTTTGCTGTGCAGTAGCTCTCCAGAACCTCTTCATGACCTTCAATGTTGACTCAGGATTTACTGATCCATAGTTCCCTGATCCTCTCTTTACTGACTTCCCTTCATAATCCAGGTAAAATTATTATATTGCCATTTTCTATGAGATCAGCTTAAATGAGTGTTGTAAATATGGCAGTGACAATGCTATTTTAGTGGGGTATAAAAAAGTTCAGGAAAAAAATATTCAATTTCCACAAATAACAATACCCAGCTCTTTAGTGCAACAAATTCAAACAAGCAAAAAAAAAAAAAGCTATATTGCCATTTCTCCTATTTTCTAAACTTTATTTTGAATTTTACAAAAATACGCATAAAAACAGAGTACCATAGGTATTTTGATATATATATATATAAGTATCATACTATGTTTCAGTCAAATATCATGCATCAAACCTAAGGGCCCTTAGCAATGACTGACTTGTATTCCTGGAAAAAATGGAAAACCACGATGTTATTTTGTAGTTACCTTTAATTATTAGTAGAATAGAAGTACAAATGTTTGCCACACCTCCTATAACTACAATTCATTATAACTAAAGGTATAAAAATACACAATATAATGAACAGGCATGAATAAGACCATCTAGAAAGTTGATACTTTTAAAGGCATTCTGCAAATTTTTAGCCTCTAACAGTGGATAAAGATGTCACCATAAGTGTAATGTTTAAGAAACTTTGAATGTCTTAAACATATTCAGTGAGGTAATGAACATTAGAGTTATACTTGAGTTTAAATAATGGAATTAAAACAAGATATTTTGAATAAAAACAACTATGCAATTCTCAAAAATACTCAAATTTGTGTGTGAGCTTCCCACTTTAAATATTGGCTCTATTTTTTGTCCCAATATGGTTTAAATCTCAAAAATTATATCAGGTAGTAATACCCTAGGTACCTGAAAAAGAAACTTAATCAGAAAATAGAAATAACTTTTAAGAGATGATTTCAAGGCTGAGTGATCTTATTTTATTAAATATCTCATGAAGATAATATTCAATTGTATTTATAAAGGTAGTTTTGGCTCCATTCTGCTAATCAAAATACACATTTAGTGATAAGTATTTCAAATAGGAAGTTTCGGAGTTTGAGAGAATTTGTTTATAAAAGCCAGGTATTAAAGCTACCTAGAAGGTAGGGTGTGTTGGTATCAACCGCTTTCCCAGGACTCTCTTCAAAGCCCCACTGACCTCCTTATTCCTTAGGCTGTAGATTAGAGGATTCAGAGCTGGGGTGACGATTGTGTATAAAAATGAGAGGATATTTTCTTGTTTGGAGCTGTGGTAGGAATTAGGCAGGATGTACATGACTGTGAGAGGTCCGTAGTACATCCCAACCACAGTCAGGTGGGAAGAGCAGGTGAAAAGGGCTTTCTTCCTGCCCTCATTTGAGGGCATATTGAGAACAGTGAAGAGAATTAGTGAGTAGGAGGCCAGGATGGCAGCAAGAGGGGGAATGAGCAAGGTCACACCCATCCCATAAACCAAGAGTTCATATGTGGAGGTGTCTGCACAGGCCAGTTTCAGTAGTGGAGGGATTTCACAGAACAGGTGCCTGATCTTCCGGGATTTGCAGAAGGGATACTGCATGGTGTAGATGCTATATCCTAGAGCACTGAGGGATGCCAGGATCCATGATGTGGCTATCATGGCCCAGCAGACTTTGTGACTCATGTAGATCATATAGTTAAGAGGATGACAAATGGCCACATACCTGTCATAGGCCATAAATGCCAGAAGGAGGTCCTCTGCACTACCCAGTGCCAGTTCCAGAAACATCTGAAGGGCACAGCCTCCAAAAGAGATGGTGTTGTCTTTGATGAGAAAATCTATTACAGCTTTGGGAGTGATAACTGATGTCAGAAGGAGGTCCATGAAAGAGAGCTGCCAGAGTAGAAGATACATGGGCACATGGAGTCGGGCATCCATGGTGATGACCAGCAGTAGCAGTCCATTACTGGTCAGGGCTAAAAAGTACAGAGCTGTGATAGTGGCACAGAGCAGTTCAGGAAAGCCACTGTCATCTAGAATCCCCACTAAGATGAAGCCACTTCCCAAGGTGGAGTTGTAGACCTCCATTCCTTGTGGTCTCTTAAGATGCCTAGAAAATATATGGTTCAGAGAGGTTTTGCTAATATCAACACAGATTTTCAATTTTCACACCAATATCCCCTTGTGCTACCCAGAATAACTAAAATAACTGGGATCTTTCTAAATAGTTTTATTTCTTGATTCATACTCACCCTCTCTTTCTCTTCAAATAACTATAAAGATCCATCTTTGTGTAGAATAGGTAGCATAAACATTAAAAAGTCACTTCATAAAGTAATACTTAGGAAACTAAACCTGGAACATTTTTCTAGAAAAATGAGTGTCTCTCTTACTATCAAAGAAATATCCTAATGTGATACTGTAGTATAAAGTTTAGCAATTCACTTGTAATATGTGTTAGTCCCATGAATAGAAATACTGTAAATATGAACTTTTAAAGTGATTTCAATGAAATATTGTTTTTTTACAATTCATATTTTATAACTTAGATTTAAATTATGTATATGTATATGGAGTCATGGATCAACTGTTTAAATGTAGGTTTCTTCAAACTTTTCAGCCATGACATGACATATATTTGTGCATTTCATTAGTTTCCCCATGCTTTGTTTTTGGCCATTAGTACCTTAACAGTTAAATGGTCTGAAAACATTAAACAAATACCTCTTTGAGTAAGGGTTCTCTGTGGTTTTTATCATTATCTAAAGTCAGTCAGGTTCTGTATTGAGGTTTTTACAAAAGAGAAAGAACCCAGGTTTAGATTATAACACAGAATTTTTACCAATCCCAGTTGATTCTTTCAATTTTTTTGGTATTCAATAATGATTTTCAAAGTGAATCTTGTTCTCTCAACAACTGCATACATTTTAGTGATTTATTCTGCTCATTATCACCCCTCATCAAACCCCAAAAACCCATCCCTTTTTAATATTCAAAAATGTTTTAAAAATTGGATGAAAGAGAAAAGGAGACAAAGAACCTATGAAATCCAATTCTGTAGTTTCTGATCTTGGGATTTGCTTTGAATTATGTTTTGGGGCTCAACATTTCCAGAGGCTGTCTATACATTTTATTAAAACAGAGGTACATCTTTTCTTCAAATTGTAAGAAGCCTATCTGACTGACATTTTCAGCTCCCCTTGGACTGATTGAATACTGAAGATAATTCAATAGACATGAGGAGATCAGATGTAGCTTAACTCAACAGCAGCTAGTTGGTTTGTTTTTGCTAAGTTGCTGCAATGTGTTAAGGGTTTGCCCAGTGTCAGGTAGGTGTCAGAGCCTGGCCATTGTATTCCTTCCTCTCATCTGCAAGTGTGCTCTAGGTATAGCAGTGGTTACACCAGGCAGCTGATGGATTTTCAGTAGTTTCCTGTGAAGTAAAATCATAATTTTGCTATTATCAGAACTGAAAGAGAGCAGTACCGCCTGTTTTCTCTTTTCCTGTGTCATAAATGAACCCTACTTTCTTCTTGTCAGTTTCCAGGGGGCTCTTGAATCTGGATGCTCAGTTTTTTGTTTTTTTTTTTTACCCATGCTGCCATCTATGGAAAGAGACAAAACAACTTGGAACAAATAGAAATTAGAACAGATGACCAAGGCTCTATGCTTTCTCACCTGACTGTCCAGGAGGTCAGGTGTAAGCCAGGACCTTCTCCAGGAACTAGATGCTTTCTCTTCTGATACCATCATCTCCTTTCTGCTTTTCTTTGTTTATAGCTTCAGTGGAACTCATTTCCCAGCTGAAAAACTCTCCCTTGGAAATGTTGGTCTCACAAAAGGTAAGCTAATGAATACTCTAGGGTCCACTTCTGCCTTGCTTTTTCTGGCATGTTCTGTTTGACACATAATGAGATTTAAGGCCCTAGGTTTCTTCTTCTCTGGAAGTTAGGATCAAACTCCCTTAGGTTCCAAAGTTCTGAGATTATAGCTTTTACTACCTGGATTTTCCAGAGTTTTGTTTAATCCTAGAAGAAATATTTGAAATCACTTTTACTTTTAAAAAAATTCATCCAATTTTTTCATATATGTTTTTCACTGTATTGTCCCCTTCAACTCCTTCAACTCAGCTTCATGCTGCATGTTCTCTCTCTCTCTCCTCTACTCCCCAAAGCAAAACAAAACCAAACAAAATCAAAACAGAAAAACAAAACCAATAAGACAAAGATGCAGAAACACTGAGCATGGAAAAAATAACCTGTTCCCAACAAGAAGTTTCACCCCTACTGACTAGTGTTCATGGTCCTAGAAAGTATAATTTAATAAAGGCAGAAGTGCTGTGGGAATAATGAAGGATTTTTTTAAAATTGGACTGAAGACACATTCTATGACATGGAACAAACACCATAGACTGCTAAAGTGGTGATGTGAAAATGTCTTTCTATATGCTGTAAATAGCAATCTTTAAATAAAAGAGCTGTTTTGGCCCATGACAGGCACTATAAAAAAAATAAAAATAAAAATAAATCAGAGCATAGTTAAGAAAAGCAGGGCAAAGTCAAACAGACCAAGCCTGAAGCCCAAAAGAGCAGCATGTAAAGAACACAGGGGAGCCACGGGCCACATGGCAGACAGATTAATGAGAATGGGTTGAGTTAAGATGAGAGAACTAGCCAGCAATGTGCCTCAGCCATAGGCCAAATAGCATGAACTTAATATAGCAACTACATCATTTCTGGGGGTGTGCACAGCTGTGAGTGGCTAAGTCGTCTGAGACTACAAGTCTGTATGTGTGGATCTCTGGTTGCGCTAGACCAGAAAACCTCACTGTAACAGATGGCACCCAACATGGGGTGAACATACATCTAAAGCCAAAAAAAGATTAAAAAGTGTTCTAGATCACAAATCTGAGCCAAGACAAATTCCAAATTATATATATATATCAGATACAAAAAAAAGCATGGCATCTGGCCCCATTCAAAATGGTGCCCGCAGACTGGTGGCAAACAGTATAAGTTACAACCAGGCCGATTCTTAAAGTCTCACAAAAGTTTCAATAGGAAGTGATTAATTTAAGGTTTCTGCTTGTTTTAAACAAACAAATAATAAAAAAACAAAGACAGTTTCTTAATAGCAGGATTTTCTTGGGTCTGCTCTGTTTGCTGGCCATGAACAGAGCCGTGGTACCTTTAAGAAAACTTACTGATTCAGCTTTATCTGCAAAAATTATGTGGCTCTTTATGAGAGTACAAACATTTTAAAAACTCTTCTGGTTAAAAAATGATTAGATATTCATAAGAAAACAGATTCAGATAAAAAACATATAAATAAGTTACAATGTGTATAAAAAATACATAGGCTTCAAAGAAAAACAATCAAAAAGTCTTTAAAAAGAAAAATAAAATAATAGAAATAAAATAAGCCACCTAAAGATAAAAAATAGACACAAAATCTAGATTTTGGTTATTATTGTCTTTTCTTTTATTTTTTAACTGTTAATTGGCTAACTAGAGAAAGACAATAGATTACAAAGGCTGCTAAATTAAACAAAAAAATATATTTTAAAGATATCTTAACTTTAAAATTTGTGTATAAAGATTTATTGCTTTATCAAAGTTCTGTTTTTGTTTCCACAAAAGATGAAAACCTGTAGATTACTTCTAGACAAATATGGTTTCACCAACCAAGACCCCCTAAAAAAAATCTCTAATGAAAAGAGATGGCCATATCAGCTTCAAGGCTACAGACTGTGATCCAGTCTCAAAAACCCATGAGATTTTCAATGCCCTGTAATCATCAAAAAATAATAATAAAAAACTACACCCAAATTCCCAAAATATTGTTTATAAATATTTGCTTTCATTATAAATGGTTAATGGTCATAGTCTCTTTCTAAAAAAAGAAATATAATATATAAATAATTAAAAAAATTATATTAATAAATATACTTAGATCAAAAAATCAACTGTTAATCTCAAAATGTTTTACATTAGTATAGATATTGGTTTATTGATACAAATTTAAGGTCAATTCTCTTATGCTATATATATTTTTCTACTCTTGTTTACGATATAATATTTATATAAATGATTTAAAATTATAATATATAATTAAAAATGCATGTTAATTAGATTTTTAAATACACAAACAAAATTTTAATTAGGTAAATAATCTTCAAATACTTCTAAGAACTATGATATATGGTATTTAAAATGTTTAAAAAATATAAAATTTTCTAGACAGTGAGACGTTTCTTCCTGGCAATACAAATATACTTCAAGATAAAAATGGACATCAAAAAAACTCCGTATAAAGATTAGTTTCTTTGTGACATCAGTTAGCCACTAGAAATAAACCTGTTCTTATAATGACTTCTTGACAGTATGCTGTTTAAACTAGACATACACGTTCCCTACAAAATATGACATCTAAACTTTGACAAAACAAGCCGAGATGGTCCTTCAAGTTTCTCCTTTACAGAGAGAACTGTCAGACATTCTTCGAGACTCTAGAAAAAATGACTGATAAATAGCAGTAAAAAAGCAGATTTACTGCTTCACTAAAATAAAAAGAAAGTCTAGGCCTATAGGCTAAAGATAGATGCCCCAACTTTATAAAAAAAAAAAAAAACTTTAGATGACTGTCCCAACAGATAAGTTTAATCTCTGCCATTTCTAGATTTTAGAAGTTGCTTGCACTTCCAGTTTACTTGGGTAAATATATCCTCTGTAGTCTTTGATATAGTTAAGGATTAGATAATTATAGATATAGTTTTTCTTAGTCATTTAAAAGATATATTGAATATAAAACTCTAGATTCACAAAGATAAGGTAGATGATAGAGTATTTTCTTTAATTTTGCTAAATATAAATAGATTAGATATTATAACTATAATTTTTGCTTGATGACTATTTTGTTATATATAATTTTGCTATGTAAAAAATAAAACTTTCCTTTTGATTAGACAAAAGGGGTAGGGGATATAAAAATGTATTTCTATATTCTGTAAATAGCAATCTTTAAATAAAAGAGCTGTTTTGGACCATGACAGGCATCATAAAAAAATAAAAAGAGAAATCAGAGCATAGGTAAGAAAAGTAGGGCAGAGTCAGACAGACCAAGCCTGAAGCCCAAAAGAGCAACATATGAGGAACACAGGTGAGCCATGGGCCATGTGGCAGACAGATTAATGAGAATGGGTTGAGTTAAGTTGAGAGAATTAGCTAGCAATGCACCTGAGCCATAGTCCAAACAGCATGAACTTAATATCAATGTCTAAATCATTTCTAGGGGCCTGAACAGCTGGGAGCGGCTAAGGAGTCTGAGACTACAGGTCTGTGGGTCCTGATCTCTGGCCACCCTAGACCAGAAAACCTTACTTTAACAAAGTGGCCAAGAATCTTAGATCAGATACGCCTTGAGTCCTAGGGAAAAAAACCTACTATTCCTACTTGGCAACCCATTTTATAATTTCCCTGGGGATATTTTGTAATATAATAAAGACATTTCTGAGATATCAGAGGGATATAACCACACTCAGTCTAAGAGGATCAGAGAGTGGTAACTCACACCTTTAATCCCAGCACAGAGAATATCCCAGGAGTGGTGACATACACCCTTAGTCCAATCTGAGTTCAAGGTCATGTTAGGTTATAGAACGAGTTCCAGATTCCCAAGCAGGTGGTGGTGGGGCCATGCCTTAACTGAGTGAAGAGAGTATTTAAGGTAGGGATAGAAAGACAGAAGGAGAGTTGAAGCCAGGAGCAGCCAGGCTGAGGAAGCTGGAAGACAGTTGTGTAAGATCTGACTGTGATATTTTACTCTCTCTAATATCTCCAACTTTCTCAGAGATCTGTCTCTGAGTTTCCTTTATTCTTGCAACAAATTTCTAACTGTACAGACCTAAAGAGAATCCTGGTGTAACCAAACTCTGATTCAAGGAAAAAGGTGAGTTCCATGGCTTTTGTATAAAGTTATTTCCTTTATTTCTGTTTCTGTTCCTCTTCTGTTAGACTGTTTCTAGGTCTGTTTTTTTTGGTATATCCTACACTGAAAAAGCTTGTGGGAAGTGAGTTACAATACACCATCATTTTTTTCATATATATATAGATATATACATATATATATACATACATAGATATATATACACACACATGCACACACATATATAGATATATATTAAAATTGAGTATGGTATTGTAAATGTGTTACCACATAAAGTTGAAACTGAATAGAAAGATTGAATGTGGAAGAGAATGGGAGGGAAAGTAAAAGAGGAACCATGAAAAATGAAACTACTACAAAAAGCACATTGAAAAGTCATATGAATCCTACTATTATAGAAGTTTCCTAAAATTGTTACAAATAAAATGCTTTAAACCAATGGGGGAACAAACAAGAGGAGGTAGGAAGATATCAGGAGATAATGCAATGGTTGAGGAGAAGGAGCAACAGAGAGGAAGGACAAATAAATAGATATTTTCATAGAGGGAGCCCTTATGGGGTTATAGAGAAACTTGGTGCTAGGGAAACTGTAGTATGAGGTTTCTGGCCCGGACTTTCCGGCCTAACGTCAAGGTCTATGCCCACAGATCCGCAGTCCCGTAGTCCTGCAGTTCCGTAGTCCTGCAGTCCCGTAGTCTTGCAGTCCCGCAGTCCTGCAGACCCACAGAGACACACAGATGCTTCCAATAGTTTTAGGCTGATCAGCCTTAGGCCCAGGCATATAGCTTGCTAACTCTCTACCCTTAAGCTATCCCATGTCTCTTGCTCAGCCATCCGGCTCGGTACCTTTCTTTAAAGCTGCATGGTTGTCCTCTGCATCCTGCAGCTTCTCTCTGGTGCTCTCTCTGGCATTCTGCTCTCAGAGATTTTCTTAGTCTGGTAGCCCCACCCTCACTTCCTCCCTGCCTTTGGCCAATCAGCTCTTTTAATTAAACCAGTGGGTGGGACAATTATTTACCATGAAACAACACAATATCCCTACAGGAAACATCCAAGATCCCACCAGATGACTCCAGCTAGGACTCCAAGCAATAGTGGAAAGGGTGACTAAATGGGACTTCCCCAATAATCAAATGAATGACCACCCTAATTGTCATTATAGTACCTCATTCAGCAACTGATGGAGAAGAAGCAGAGGTCAATAACTAAGCACCAGGTCAAGTTTCCTGTCCATCTGAAGAGAGAGAAGAGATTGTATGAGCAAAGGGATCAGGATCATGAGGTGGAGACCCACAGAGATGGCTGACCTGAGTTATTGGGAGCTCACTGACTCTGAAATGAAAGCTGAGGAACCCTCATGGAACAGAACTAAACCCTCTGAATGTAGATGACAATTGAACAGCATGAGCAGTTTGTGGAGCCTCTTGCAGTAGGATCAGAGTTTAATGCTTGTGCATGAATGGGCTTCTTAGAGACTATACCCTACAGAGGAACACCTTATTTAGCCTTACGACTGGGGTAAAGTCTTGGCCCTACCACAACTGGATATGCCAGACTGAACAGACTGATTTAAGGATTCCTTGCTCTCCCTTGGGAATGGATTAGGGGATGAGGTGGGGGAGGCTGCAGGAGGATTTGGAGGAGGGGATAAAGGGGGAGCAGTTGTGGGTATGGAAAAAACTTTATATATATAAAAAGAAGATAACTGAAAAAATTTAAAGGAATTACCCTATAATGGGGGAAAATGCCCCTGTTAGACACAGCTAAGCTACCACAAACAACCCTAGTACCAGAAATGGTTTACACTTTTGTCAATTCATGGGACAAATGGTCTAAATTGATTTTGCAAACATTGCAGGCTATTGTCAATGCTTTTGGCTACCCCCCTCACAGCTTAAGAACTTCTTGCTGAAGAAACCACTTACTTGTGTCCTTACAAATGGAGAAGTAAAGCTGGTATACAACTAGAAGATTCTTTCCTGTTGTGCGTTTATGTTGCTAAAAGATACAATAGATACTGCTAAGAGTAGAAAAATAATAATTAATATCACAACTTACAAATCCCCAAAACTATAAAAGTGGTCTACCTACAAATTAAATACAGATATTGTAGTAATATCCTAAATGGGATATCAGTAACCAACCATTTTTAAAAGTTTAATTTGAGGCCCACTCCATGAGATAGAACCCATCCATATCTGAAACTGCTAAAATGGCCAAGAACCTGTGACCTAGATAGTCCATGGGCCCTAGGGAAAACCTGCTATTACTAATCTTGCTAAATGAACATAATGAGTAAATGGCTCCTAATGCTATATACTGTATGTGTTTTATATTGTGAACTGTACACGTGTAAGTTTGGATGTCTGTTTCAGTTTTAGTTGGATATCTCCTTAGTAAATAGCATACTTTTGTGGTCTTATTTCCCAGTACCACACAGAGGAGAGATAAAATAAATTTGTAAGAACAATATCACCAAGCATTAGAAATGCAACTAGTTAAAATTAAATAAACCCATAACTTATCATCAATGATGATGAGACAGAAGATGCTAATTCTAATATAGAATGGGCAAGAAGTTAAGAATTACTTGGGTATAAATGTGAAAATACTAAATGGACAAGATAAATAAAGAAGTCACAGAAGGGGACAAATCTCTCTCTCTCTCTCTCTCTCTCTCTCTCTCTCTCTCTCTCTCTCTCACACACACACACACACACACACACACACACACACACACACACACACACATGTGCATATACACACTGTATTTCGAGGTTTATGGCCCAAACTTTCAGGCCTAACCTCAAAGTTTAGGCCCACAGACCTGCAGACTCGCAGACCCGCAGTCTCACAGTCATAAAGAGACACACAGACGCTTTCATTAGTTTTTGGCTGATCAGCCTTAGGCCCAGGCATATCACTTGCTAGCTCTCTACCCTTCATCTAACCCATGTCTCTTGCTCAGCCATGCGGCTTGGTACCTTTCTTTAGAGCTGCATGGTTGTCCTCTGCATCCTGCAGCTTCTCTCTGGTGCTCTGCTTGGCATTCTGTTCTCAGAGTTTTTAGTCTGGTAGCCATGCCCACACTTCCTGTCTGCCTTTGGCCAATCAGCTTTTTATTAAACCAGTGGGTGGGACAGTTATTTTCCATGAAACAACATAATACCCTTTCAACACACCACTTTCTACTGTTGTTAAGTCAGCACTCGATGATACTTTAATGATCATGGGTAAGAGTACAAGAAAGAATGTGAGGTTAATCAAAAGTTCAAAGGAAAGGAGTGAAGACTAGTTTACTTCAGTGCAGTAAGAGTTAGATTAGATATCAAACAAGAGTGTTCATTAGTGGCAACTAGAGAAGCATTTCCTGAAGGAATTCTCAGCTACCCTGATGCACTATAGATGAAAAATCAGTTTAAATAGTTATTCATGGCATCAGTGATCATGCCAATACTATTATAACAGAATAACACAGTCACATAGTTACTGATTTTAAATGACTTTAAAAGCAACTCTTGGACTGGGTGCTAGAGAAACATCTAAGAACTCACAGGATGTCCCTGGTTAGGTTTCCAACCAATAGTGAATGAGGTGCCTAAACAGGACTTCCCTTATAATAAAATGAATAACCACCCTAAGTGTCATCACAGAACCTACATCCAACAATGAATAGAGGTGGAGGCAGAGATCCATGACTGAGCACTGAGCAGAGCTCCTGGTCTAGTTGAAAGCAGGGGAGGAGAGACTCTATGAACAAGGGGATAGGGATTATGAGGAGAATTCCCACAGTGATGGCTGGCTAGAGCTCTAGGGATTTCACTGATTCAAGAATAGCCACTGGAGATCCATCTGGAATAGGAATGAGGTCCCCAAGAGTAGGTAACTGTTGACTGGCATAAGCAGTATGAGGAGCCTCGAGGGGTAGGATCAGACTGTGTTCCTTTGTGTGGGTTGGCAACTTGGAGCCCATTACCTGCAAAGGAACACCTAACCCAGCCTTGACTTTGGAATGAGGAAATCAGACTTGTCTGGAGTGGATGTGCCATGCTGAGCTAAGCTAAGCTACCTTGGGACTTCTTGCCCTTTTAGGGGAGGAGAGGGATAGATGGGGGAGGGGAGAGGCTGAAAGTTCACTGGAAGGGATTGGGAGGAGGGAACAGAGGGGGAGCATGGGGATACACGTATGAAAATGACATTTTTTTAATAAAAAAAATAAATAAAAGATAGAAGCCATTTTAAAAAATGCAAGTCTTGGGTACTAACTTGAATAACTACAATTCAGTGCATCACAGAGATGCTTGACCACCTAAGGTTCTTGCAGCACTGTGGTCAAAGGCAAAGTCATCAAACCAAACTTGAGTGACCCACAATAGGAAAATAAATAAGAATTGGAATGTATATGCACATGTAAGCTATATCATTTTGAGAAAAATGGGTTAATGAATGATCACTGTAATAGAATTAGTGTGTTTTCACAAAAATACTTTGCCTTATTACTTTGAGATAGTGCACTCACATAATTGTCTAATGTACAAAAGAGGAAATGTTGCTGTCTATGAAAACTGAGAAGAATATGGGAAAAGAGACAAACACAAAAGGGGAGAGAGGTCTGGGCAGGAAATGCTCTCAGTGTCTTTTTTTAACTTAAAATGTAATATTCTCAATGCACTTAATTTAACGTGAAATTTAACAAAACAAAATTCAATAGAAAAATTCTATCTTTCTATTTTAAAAGGCTAAATTGAGTCAAACTTGATGGTTAGAACTACACATATGAGAGTATGGCCATGAAATGTTATCTTAGATAGGTCCTACACACACTAAAAGGCACCAAATTAAGTGTGAGATAAGGGAGGTTTTGAGAAATGGAGAATGTGCTAAAAATACGCTATGTATAAAAGTCTCAAAGAGTTAAGAATTATTTAAAAGTTCATTGTTTAATGCTCTTAAAATCCTTATAAGATTTTTTGATGTTTTGAAAGACTGAGGAATTGAATGGCACTGAATTCCTTTTTCATTTAGGTTAAAATATTTTCAATTTCAAGTAATCACACTTTAACACTATAGGGAGTGTTAAAATGCTACACAATTGTCATGTTTATATCCCAAATTCTCTAACTGCCCAGAAAAATGAGGTTTCCTGGCCCTGGGTACCCAGAGATCCCGACCCACAGACCTCCCCCCCAGAATGCATACCTGCCTGCCACTGCTTAGAATCCTTTTCCCAAGGACTCAGATGCTTATAAACTTCATGCTGTTTGACTTATGGCAAATGCACATTGCAACCTACTTCCTTCATTTTCACTCAGTCCATTTCCATTAATCTGTCTGCCACGTGGCCCGTAGCCTGCCTGTGTTCCCTATCTCTTCAATAATATCTTTTTATTTCCTATTTTTAAACTTTAATTTGATTCTTTCAATAGCTACTGATCAAAGAAAAATGTAGGAAATAGAAGGAAGTGGAAAAGTAGGATAAAAGAAGAGAAACATTGTAAGAAAATCTGTTCTCTGTTCCAACAATGATCAAATATAACATTGCACATACTCCACACTTATTATTTTATAGTTATTCTCCTGAGAGCCCCTTTGACGTCCTTGTTTCTCAGGCTGTAAATGATGGGATTCAGCATGGGGGTCACTGCTGAATAGAAAACTGAAATCATTTTATCCTTTGCACTCATTGTCTTGGAGTTTGGCCTCATATAAGCAAATATTGCTGAGCCATAGAAGAGGACAACAACCATGAGATGGGAACCACAGGTAGAGAAGACCTTGAGCCGTCCCTCCCCAGACTGCATCTGGATCACAGTGGAGACGATGTTCCAGTAGGAGATGAGGATGAGGGAGACAGGTGCTAGGAGGATTATCACTCCCATTGCAAAGATGGCCATTTCCGTGCTATAAGTGTCTGCTGAAGCCAGCTTCAGGAGGGCAGGGGGTTCACAGAAAAAATGGTTAATGATATTGTTTCCTCGGTAAGGGAGGCGCAATGTGAAAGTGGCATCTATTAGGGATGCAAATGCTCCACTGGCCCAGGACCCTGCAGCCAGCTGAACACATACCCAGTGTGTCATGATGGTGGAGTAATGAAGAGGCTTGCAGACAGCCACATATCGGTCATAGGACATCACTGCCAAGAGCACACACTCTGAACTTCCTACCAGAAGTAACACAACTAACTGTGTTGAGCATCCAACAAAAGAAATGGTCTTCCTCTTCACCAGGAAGTGGATGAGAACCTGGGGAACTGTGGTGGTAGAAAAGCAGAGATCAGCAAAAGACAGGTTTCTAAGGAAAAAGTACATGGGAGTGTGGAGTCTGGGGTCTGTGTGGATGAGCACGATGATCAGCAGATTTCCCATCACAGTCAGCAGGTAGATGAGGAGAAAGAGGAAGAAGAGCAGGACTTGGGTCTGTGGGTCCTGTGAGAGGCCCAGGAAGATGAATTCTGTCACAGACGTTCTGTTGTCCCCTCCCATGAACGGCTATGTGTCTTTACAGAAGCGCATCAAGGAAAGAAACAGACACATCCATTACTTCAGAATATCTGAGCTTCTTATAGGTTTATTGATTTCTTTCCTCTGTACTTTCCTTAATCAAAAAGTATTAAACTTCATTTTGCAATAGATATTATAATAGAATTAATGTCAATTTTTGTTTTTCTTTATGGAATATCTTAGCAGTATCAGTCTGAAGGAAAAATTTTTATTGTACTACATGACCAAATCTCATCTGATTAATAAATACATTGGAAAACATCTGTGGTGCTACTCATGGTGCACATTTACTTTATGTAGATTTGAGAAGCAAGTAAGTTCAAATGAATTTAACTAGCTATATTTTATGTTATAACTTAATGATCCTGTTTATTAATTTCCATACAAGATCACTTTCAAGAACCTCTTTGTTAATATTGAAATGTAAGACAAATGGAATAGCATTCTCTAATTCTCATAATTGCCCCAATTAATTTTTTCAAAATAAAGAACTTATTAGTTAAAATGTTTACTTTTTGTCTTTGGCATTCAGTAGTATAATGTAAATCTTCAGCAATTATTTTTTCTTTTCACAGGGTCTTTATTTATTGATGTCAACAGTTATAACCTGTTGGTATCATCTATTGTACATTATTATTAACAGTTTCATTATATTTACTTTTAGACATTTTAGTTACATTTGAGGTATCATTTATTTCTATAATATATGAGATATTAAGGAGTATAATGAAAAAAATCAATGGTCTTATCAAGCTATGAACCCTTTGAACATGCCAACTTTCCAGGTCAGATGTGCCAACTGTAGTAATTATGGCATGATTCTCATGGAATTTATAAACTGTTCTCTGAGCTTCAGGCCAATCCATAAGAGATAATACATGCCGGGTACTCTAAAGTCTTTCAAAAGGATCTATGCATAGAGAAGTCAATGGCTGTATATGAAAATTTCCACTTATGATTTAGTTAAATTTACGCTGTATCCTCTTAATATTTATGTTTATAATCATAGGAACCTGTTACTTTCAAACTTAGTCAGAGAGGCTTTTCTGTTCAGCGAACGGTGGTCTGGCTCAGTAACATTATATAATGTATTTTACATATACACAATAAAAGTCATCGTAAAATTTAAATCTTAGAAAATATTTTCAAAACTGATCAAAAGAATTTTATATTACTCCTACTTGATGATTTCTTAAAATTATTAATGGATACACACAACCCCCTATAAGTATATAAAAGATTAAACTTTGTATACAGAACAGGAAAAGCCACACAAAAACTCTGAATCAAAATATATTGCTAAACAAACAAAAATCAGCTAAGATATTTTTGCCTTCTAAGCAAAACTTAAACGATGCAATTTCCAGCTATGAGGATACAGCAAAAAACAATGACAAAATGTTTGCCGAAAGGCAAGCATCTCCACTTTGTTTATGCCACTTAAGTTATTACATAATTTGTTAATGGGTAAACAAAAACAAAGGCACAAGAAGATGAAAGCCACTGATGAAAATAATCTCATGCTAAGTGAAACACTGAGCCAAGCTCACTGCTCTCTACCAACTATTTTCTCATGTTCCAATAACAAGGGTATCTAGACCCTAATCATGTTTTTATTATCCTTACGTCAATTTTTTTTGACACAGACTCTTGTCTTGAAACTTTCTATTTATACCAGGCTTGTCTTGGATTCACGGAGATCCAAAGGCCTTTCTTTTCCAACTGCTGAGACTGTAAGCATGTATGGTCATACTTAATTACGATATTATTATAATGAGAAATTATTAAATATGGTGAATATACTGGCTGGTTTTGTGTGTCAGCTTGATATAAGCTAGAGTCATCAAAGGAAGGAGCTTACTCTGAGATAAATTGAAAGTTCTTTTCCTTTTGCATACATTTGTACTTGTTTATCTATTAAGAGTAGAAAATTATTAGTGTATTTATAAATTTGATTAGCTGATCATTTGATTTAGTATTTTCTTCTGATAAAATACCTACTGTTAAAACACTTTCATTAGTGCAATTCAAAATGGAAATTAACATTACCATAAAATTCAGAAATCAGAAGCTTTCCCCCTATGTTTGAACTATAGATCAAATAATCATATGAATGATACTCAGAAAGCTATTATTTGCTACAGCAAAATAGTTTTGTGTAAGGCTGAGCAGTCTACAAAGAATAGAAGGTTAATGGTGGTGACTCTTGGGAAGTTGCATTCTAGGGAAAGGAGAAATGATAGAGGAGTGAGTATTTTATGCTAATGAGTATTTCTTGATTTAATTTATAATTTAGCCTATAATTTCTATCTAAAAAGATAAAATAGAATTATTGAAACTGGCAAATATAGTAACTAAAATGTGAAGGATTTAGGATTCAGATAATATAAACTGAGAATATAAATAACTATAAAATGCTACAAAAGCAGAGATAGCATGGTTCTGATTATCTATGAGATCAAAAAACTGCTTAAGAATTCTGTCATCCTAGAAATAACATGTTCCATAATCCAGTAAACTCACATTATTACCTAATTTAGAGTAGAAAGATAAGTCATGAAGAAATGTGTCAATATAAATTTATACAGAGCAAACACTCAGAGGCATTTAGAGTGTGTGCCCACTCACTAACCATACACTCATGCATCTACAAATGCTAAACACTTAAAAGTTATGCCCTTAATTATTCATCAGTTCTTGTCTTCACACAGTATCTACAGTGAAGACAACTATATTTTCCTTGCATTTCATTGAGTCACTGCTAAAACAACCAAACATACTAAACAAAACAAAACCTCTTTAGTTCTCTGATTCTTCAGACTTTGCAGGAACAGTCTATCCCCTTTGGCTTTTTCTTATTCTGTCAAATTCCATGTAAGTGCTTTCTAAAGTTTCCTGAACAATCAATGATTCAGATTTGATCATTACTTTTGTGTTATCTATAAAAAGACAAAATGCAGAGTTCTTACATGCAGTATTAAGATTAGGTTTAGAGTTTGCATGATACCAGGATGCACAGCTCTTTTAGGATTATGAAATATATATTGTTATTTATACAATTTGTATTTCAAGGTCCTCTAGTAATTCCCATGTATTAATAAAAATAGGATCAGTGAAAACATAAAGAAACTCATGTTAGCAATATCACATTAACTTGCTGATACCAAGGGAATCACATTTGAGAAGAGGAACCACGGGACGTATTGAGACCTTATCATCTGAGTAGGAGGATGGAAGTCTTGACTTTCAGACCCAAGGATTGCCTTACACTTGCACAGAGCTTATAGACTGTCAGATGCATCCAGGAAAGAATGGTCATTTAGATTGCCCAGGTAAAGGGACAGGGCTGCAGTCTGTGCACCACATCATCAGGAAATCTGAACTTCATTAGGTACTTACTGTTTCTCTAGGATGAAAGGATGATATGATACACATTCCTGTCTTGTCTGAAAGTCCAAGCCAAAATAGGAAAAGAAGGGTGTCCACTAAGTCAGGTAATCAGAGGATAACATAAAAGCTTAGTTTGTAGAGCCATGGAGAGAATGTGGCTACAGTCCCTGTAGCCACTCTTGGAACTTTAATCAAGATTTACACCACCCAGGGAATCTCAGAATTGGCTGCAACAAGTTCAGCCATTCTTTGAAGAATCATGGAAACAGGAGTGCAAAGGAAAAGCCTCTTACTGTGCGGATAGTAATGGCTCAGATTGAGTAGAAGGAGAAATCACCCTTTAGCACCTTTCCATTCTCACCTGAGCACTGATAGCAGTAATAGTTGTAAGCGTAGGGCAGTGAGCCCAGTGGTGGAGAGAATAAAAATGGAAGGAAAGTGTAATTTCTGTTGCCAGCTGTCTTTATTCTAGTAAGCAATCTCCACTGGCATCTTCTGAATATGCCGAAGCTGGAGCATCATCTGGGCTGTGAGTTCTACTCTGTCCTGATACAAGTAATGGTGATGTGTGACAGGATCCAATCCCAAATCTGTCAAATTACCAGCCTTGGTCTGGATGACTTTCCTCAAGGAAGTCTTCAAACCTGAAGCCCTAAGCATTGTTCTAATGAGGATGCTCTCTAGAGTAACACCAGTGGTTAAGTTTTAAATCCCACAGTAAGAGAACCCATGGGCATTAAAAATTATAATCTCTAAGAGGTATACTCCAGTCTCATCTTCTGTCTACTGGTATATCACTACACATTAAGTCACTCTGTGGATATCCAAAATCTCCTAGTCTGCATCAAATATATTCAAGAGGAGTTTCAACATTGATAGTGCAAAATGTAATTAATAAAAGTGTATTCATCCCTTTATATTGACCACTTTGTAGGGTAATTCTTCTGGGATATATACAAATATCAAAATCAATAAATATTCAAATATCTTATTATAATTAATATGTACTCGTATATAATCCATGTACACATTCTTTTTTAAAATCTTCCATGACTGTTTATAATATTTAAAATATCTTCAAATGTTCAGGAAAGGCATAATTAAAATCTAAGTTCAGTTAGGTTGTGCAACTAAGGATACAGAACTTATGAAGAGAAGGGACATGTTGTAAACCTTTGACTTCTAGACCAATCTCCCCAACTACTAACTGCCAGAAGGTTTCAGCCCTTGACTGTACTTTTGCTCAAAACACTGAAGTTCCTTTTTGCTCATGTGAGAAATCCATACTAGAGGCACATGGTACACAACCAGGTGACCTGACCATTTTTGATTGGAGGCTTCATATTACTGCTGAAACAGATTAAAAGGGAAGCCAGGTCATGGTACAACACACAGCCCAATAAACAAATATAATAGAGAACTGACTGTTGCTTACTCACCTAGCTTTTTAATCTCCTGCATCAGGTGTGGATTCTACAGTATGAGACTGGACAGGCTGTGTTGATTTTACTTTACACACAGCCTATGTGCTTAACTAGCTCACCACTCTCTTTTCAGACCGCCCACCTCTGAACTACTGCTTGGTCTCATCAGTTGCTTTTTAAAAAACCTTCCAATGTGTTCTTCTACCATTTCTCTTCACAACACTGAAAATGATTAATCAAACACATGAATATGCTTTTGATACTCAAGAATAAAACCCACCTCATGTTTTTATACATATGATTTGAAAATTAGCATTGGTTTCCATTCTGTGGGTTGTCATTTGAAAACTGCATTCACTGATTTATGCCTACAGCTTGATACCATCTATTTGTTTACTTTGTCCTCTTTTTGACTCTGCCTTTAATCTTAGCAGTTGTTTCTGAGCCATAATCACCAAAACTCAGACAATACTATGAAACTGAGTTGAAAATAAGTTGACTACACTATATCAAAATACAGCTTCACACACTTAGGACACATTTAAACATAATGTCCTTAATTGTTCTTCAGTTCTTGTCTTTCGATGAGAATCACAGTCGAAACCACTACATTTCCTTTACTTTCTATGAGAGTCTTTACTAAAATCACTCTCAGTTCTCTGATTCTTTTGGCTTTGTAGGAATATTCTGTATCCTTTAACTTTTTCTTATACAGTCAGATTCAATGCAATACTTTCTGAAGTTTACTCCATTATCAGTTGTTGTAGTAGGGTTTCTCTGGGTCTCGGGCGGTAATGGTAAGCCACTGGAGAAGAAACTGTTTTTATATTGACTGCTTGACAGTATGCTGTTTAAACTGGACATGCAGGTTCCATAAGAAGATGACCCCTGGACTTTGGCAGAGCAAGCCAAGATCATCATTCGGGTTCCTGCTTTACAGAGAAAACTGTCAGACATTCTTCAAGACTCAAGGAAAAACAACGGATGAACTGTGCCAAAATGGGCAGAGCGGATTTCCTACTTCACTGAAATGAAAAGAGACTTTGGGCCTGTAGGCTGAAGATGAATGCCCCAACTTTATAAAAGAACTTTGGGTGACTGTCCAGGCAGATAGGTGTCATCTCTGTCCTTTCTAGATTTTAGAAGTCGTTTGCACTTCTGGTTTACTTGGGTAAATATTATATCCTTCTGTGGTCTTTGATGTAGTTGAAGATTAGATAGTTATATGTACAGTTTTTCTTAGTCATTTGAAAAATATATTAGATATAAAACTTTAGATTCATAAAGATAAGATAGATGATAGAGTATTTTCTTTAATTTTGCTAAATACAAATAGACTAGATATTGTAACTATAATTCTTGCTTGATAGCTATTTTGTTATATGTAATTTTGCTATGTTAAAATTGAAACCTTCCTTTTTGATTAGAGAAAAAGGGGGAAAAGTGGGAATACATTTGTGCGTACTGTATCTTTAAATAAAGGAGCTGGTTTGGGCCATGGCAGGTACTGTAAAATAGGTAGGAGGAGAAATCAGAGCTTAGGTAAGAGAAGCAGGGCGGAGTTAGAGGCAGACCGCGCGGAAGCCGCCGAAGGAAGGACATGTAAGGAGCACGGGTGAGCTGCGGGCCGCCACGTGGCCCGCGGATTAATAGAAATGGGTTGATTTAAAATGTAAGAGCTAGCTAGCAATGTGCCTGAGCCATAGGCCAAACAGCATGGACTTAATGTAAGCCTCTGAGTTATTTTTGGGGACCTGGCGGCTGGGCAGCTGAGGGGTCTGGCACGGCAGGTCTGTGTGTCTCGGATCTCTGGCTAACCGGGACCCAGAGAAACCATAATACAACAATCAGTGAGTTAGATTTGACCATTATTTTTAATATTATCTATTTAAAAACACATATGTAATTTTTACACGCAGGATTAAGTTTTAAGTTTAGAATCTATTTGAATGATCCTGAAATGGAACAATGTTTTAGGATTCTGAAATTTATATGTTTTATTTATATAACTTGTATTTCCAGATTTCCCTAGCACAAACTCATGGGTTAGTAAAAATGAGATCAGTGAATACATGAGGAAGCTCATGCTAGCAATATCACGTTAACTCACTGATACCAAGAGAACTACATTTGAGAAGTGGAACCGCAGGACATACTGAGATCTAAGCATCTAAGTAGGAGGATGGGAAAGTTCTATCCCCAAGATTGATTTCCAGTTACATAGATCTTATAGATTGCCAGCCATATTTAGCAAAAAATTGAAGTCCAGTTTGCCCAAGGAAAGGCACAGGGCTCAAGCCTGTGCACCAACATCAGTAGACACAGAAAATTCTGGAAATTTCAGGGATTTTGAATCTCATTAGGTACCTGCTATTTATTTAAGACAAGATGTAGGGCATAAATTCTTGTCTTCTCTTGATCACTAAATT
This sequence comes from Phyllotis vaccarum, assembly GCA_033318265.1. Classification (NCBI taxonomy): domain Eukaryota; kingdom Metazoa; phylum Chordata; class Mammalia; order Rodentia; family Cricetidae; genus Phyllotis; species Phyllotis vaccarum. Next base: position 13,010,133 of record JARWLC010000019.1, read on the forward strand.
GACATAGATTTTTGTAAAAAAAGAGATTCACTGAGTCAAGTAATCAGAGAATAACATAAAAGCTTTGTTTGCAGAACTATGAAAAGAAAGAGGCTATTTATAGCCCTTGTAACCACTCTTGGACTTTTAGTTAATACTTAATTTCACCCAGAGCATCTTCAGAATAGGGTTCATGAAGACCACCCATTCTTTAGAGACCCATGGAAACAGGAGTATACAGCAAAGGAAAAGCCTCTTACTGTGTGGATAATCATGGCTCTGATTGAGTGGAAGGAGAAATCATCCCCTAGCATCTTCCCCATTCTCACCTGAGCACTGGTAGCAGTAATAGTTGTAAACATAGCACAGTGAGCCCAGTGGTGGAGAGAGTAAAAATGGAAGGAAAGTGTAGTTTCTGTAGCCTGGCTGTCCTTTTCCTAATATGCAATCTCTACTGGCATCTTCTGAATATGCTGAAACTAGAGAATCACCCTGGCTGTGAGTCCTACTCTGTCCCGATACAAGGAGTAGTGATGTGTGACAGGATCCAATGCCACATATACTGAACAATGATCAGCCTTTGTCTGGAAGATTGTCCTCAAGGAAGACTTCAAACTTGAGACCATAAGTCTGTTCCAATAAGGGTACTCTCTATAGTAATCTTTGTGGATTAACTTAAAAAGTCTCTACAAGAAGAGAACTCATAGACAATTTATATTTTATCTTCTAAGTGATAAACCTTGTCTCATCTTCTGTCAGGTATTATAGCAATGTCTCTTATGCCACTCTATGGATTTCTAAAGTCTTGGCATCTGCATTGATAAAGTTGAGAGGATTTTCAACACTGATAGTTTAAATCATGGCTGATAGAAGTATATTCATCTCTTATTGTTTATTTTGATGTGGAGCAATTTTTCTGGGATCTCCACAGATAACAAATCCACAAATATTTCAGTCTCTTTTGAATGTTTCTTTCTAAGGGATAATAGGGTGGTAACCTTAAATACCTATTCTTCAACCCCTTCAATACCTGAGAAGGAAAATGTATCACCTGAAAGTCAGAAGTACATAGAAGTAGTGGCTCCCATAATTTGGGAGAGGACAGCAACACAGCTACCTGGCCAATAACCTCTGGATTTGTACACTGTTGGAGCATCTATCATATTGGCTACAGGCCTGTGGTATCTGACAGATCTTTTCAAAGCAGGGCAATTTTGGAGGGACTGTCTTATCCTGTCCAGGCAGGTTTCGTCAGTCTCCATCCATCAACTTGTTCTTCCAGCTTGGACATCATGTGTGTACTGTTAGCAATCATGGTAAGGGCAGTTCCTTACCTAACTGGCCATTCTCTGCCAAAAGGACAAACTCCAAAGGAGTATCCTTGATGCTCAACACCATCTCGGGAAAGGAGCAGTGACACCAGGAGTCGTCGTGTCTCTCATGTTTGAATTTCAAATGTTAAATGCCATATTCTCTGGGTCTATGAAATGGTTGAAGATTCCTGTCTATCTATGATATTCTAACCTGTATCTGAGATGACTGGGATATGATACCTTAAGTAATGTTGACTGCAGTTTTTATCGTCTTAAGGAATAAACCCTGTACTAAATATTAGAATACCTATATAAGGGGTGTACAGTCTCTGAACAATGACTTTTAGTATGACTATGAAACATTATCCAGGGGTATATTACCATGTAAAGAAGACACAGCATTTTAGACATGTATATATATATATATATATATATATATATATCATCTAAACAGAGGTATATAAAACATCTTGTGCATAAATCATAACTAGTACAATCATACATTATATCTAGTATTGTAGTATGAGGTTTCTAGCCTGGATTTTTGGGCCTAACCTCAAGGTCTAGGCCCACAGACCCGCAGACCCACTGACCCACAGTCCCACAGTGACACACAGAGGCTTACTATAGTTTTAGACTGAATCGGCCAAAGGCTCAGGCATATCACTTGCTAGCTCTCTACCCTTCATCTAACCCATGTCTCTTGTTCAGCCATGTGGCTAGGTACCTTTCTTTAGAGCTGCATGGTTGTCCTCTGCTTCCTGCGGCTTCTCTCTGATGCTCTCTCTGGCATTCTGCTCTGGACTTCCTGTTTTCAGAGTTTTTAGTCTGGAATAAAAAGCGCTGATGGGCCAAAGGCAGGCAGGAAGTGTGGGCAGGGCTACCAGACTAAGAAAAACTCTGAGAACAGGAAGTTTCCTTTATAAATTGAATTCTCTTGTTTTGGGGATATTTATTATTAATCTCTCCTAAAAAGTCACTACAAGCCTTTTGCCAAGGTTCACTGTCTGCCCATAATTGATCAATTTCTTCATTAGTCAAAAACACAACAATTTCTGCAGGGTCCTTTCCACTCAATTGGTGAAGTCTTAATTTACCTTTAAAAATCAGATCAGAATTTTTTTCTACATATGTTTTTAGCTTCTTGCTTGGCCTATGTTGCAGAAATATCCATTATAATATAATGCTTTCTCTTTGCATTAAGGTTCCTGTTGGAGATTGTCTAGAGGGTAAAATAACAAGTATGCAATCTAGGTCTGGATCCACATGATCTACATGTGCTTCTTGAAGTTTCTTTCCACCAACTCTAATTCTTTCTCAGCCTCATCAGATAATTCTCTTGGACTATTTAAATCCTTTCACCATCCAAAGTCTTGAACAAATTAACTAGCTCATAGTTTTTTATACCAATCATGGGCAGTATATGAGCAATATCTCCTAGTAATTTTTGAAAATTGTTGAGTCTTCAATTTATCTCTATTTAATTTTACCTTCTGTGGCCTAATTTTTTGCAAACCTCTTTTATATCCTAAATAATTGATAGAATATCCCCTCTGTACTTTTTCTGGAGCAATTTGTAGTCCCCAATCAGGCAATATTTTCTTTAGTTCTTCAAACAATGTTTCTAATATTTTGGGTTTGGGTCTGCCAACGAAATATCATCCATATAATGGTAAATGATAGATTGTGGGAAGCTCTTGTGCAGTATTTCTAGTGGTTATTATACAAAATATTGGCATAAGGTGGGACTATTCAACTTTCCTTGGGGAAGGACTCTCCATTGGTACATCTTAACTGGCCCTGAATTACTAAGAGTAGGCACTGTGAAAGCAAGTTTCTCTTTGTCCTGTTCCTGTAAAGGTATGGTAAAAAAAATCCTTCAAATCAATAACTGCAACAGGCCATCCCTTAGGTAGCAGAGAAGGCAGGGGAATACCAGATTGTAAAGAGCCCATAGGTTGAATCACTTTATTAATTACTCTTAGATCCGTCACCATCCTCCATTTTCCAGATTTTTTTCTTGACAACAAAACAGGAGAATTCCATGGACTGGTTGATTCTTCAATATGCTGAGCCTGTAACTGATACTGTACCAACTGTTCCAAAGCCTGCGGTTTTTCTCTTATCAAAGGCCATTGTTGAACCCAAATAGGCTTTTCTGTTAACCATTTCAAAGACAGTGCTGTGAGTGTTCTTTTAGGTTCTGTGGTTATTGGGCAATGCTTTTGTACAACTTGAATTGCTGGTGAATTTTCTTCATAGTACCTTAGAGCATCATGTTTGGAAACATAATTGAGTCTCCGATTGATAACATTACCAGGGGTGGATTTTAATCTGGATATTTCATTGCATTAGAAGGTCACAACCCCACAGATTCACTGCTATGTCAGCCATATATGGCTTCAACTGTCCTTTCTGACCTTCTGGTCCTATACATTCAAGCCATCTCACACTCTGTTTCACCTGAGATATTGTTACAATACCCAGAAATTGGATATCTACTGCCCGTAAAGGCCATCTTGGATGCCATGATTGTGGGGTTATGATCGAAACATCAGCTTCTGTGTCGAATAAACTCTCGATATAAATATTATCTATCCGTATTTTCAATTTTGGTCTTTGTTCATTTATTGAAGTCTGCCAAAATATTTGTTTTGTGATTTTTTTGGAATTTCTCATTTTTCTTTTGAATTTATGTTATTATCTAATACTGTATGATCTTCTAGATCAGGTATTGAATGCTCTATTCATCCTGAGAATGCTGGTCTTCTACTATGACTAGATATGATTTTACCATCCTCGAATTTGGAGTCTCATTTTTGGGGTCTTCCCAGGGGAAGCCCCAAAAGGCGTTTCCCGATGGTAAAGGGTTGCCTTCTTTATTCCTGGTAGATCTACATTCATTGGTCCAATGCTGTTCCTTGCCACACCCTCTGCATAATCCAGAAGGCAGTGGCCTTCTGTTTGAAGTAAACCTAGATAGGGCATTATTTCCAAGAGTACCTTGTGTACAATTCCATCTTATATGTCCTTGTTTACCACAGTTGAAACAAGTGATGCCTTGGTTCCTCACCCTAACATTAGCAATGATATGGCCTACCCAATTCTCCTTGTTGCAATGGAGAGATTCAGCATTGATTGTTTATTGAATCTGTTCTTCTATAGGTGTGGCTCTGATCTTTAAAGGCATAAGCATTCTTCTACATTCCAGATTAGCTTGATCAAAGGCTAGAGAAGGTATTAATTGCTTCCTAACTTCTGGATCTGATATTGCTCTATGTACAGCCATGGTAAGCCTCTGTAGAAAGTCAGTATAAGGCTCTTTTAAGCTTTGTTTGACCTTAGTATAAAGCTCAATTTTTTGACCTGGGAACAAAATCTTTTCACAAGAATTCAGTTCAGCAGTATGGCATAGTAATAAAGTATGCTTGTCATAAGTAGTTTGAGCCTTCACATTAGCAAACATACCTTCACCAAGGATTTGGTCCTGAGAAGCAAAGAAACCCCTAATTTTTCCTTGTTGTTCTAAGGTCCTGGCCTCCTCTCTAAACCAGCTTCTCCACTGCAAATTCTGACTTTGGTTCAAGACAGCAGCCATTAGCTGCATTCAATCAATTGGGTGGATTTGTTTTTTTGCTGACCATGAATTTAGAAACTGCTTTACATAAGTAGAGTGAATACCATACATTGATATGGCCTCTTTAAAATCCTTGATGTCTCTTATATGTACTGGCTCATAACTATTCTCTACACATTCTGAGGATCCCCCCAGGTGCTTTCTTTGTCTGAATAGTAGCCGGGATCTATATTGGTGAGGAAGGGGGTAGCCCTGTCATGTTTACCACCTTAGGTAGAGTATCTCCAGTACCATAATATCTTTTTGGGGTTTGACCTGAACTGTATTGAGCATAAGATGCATCACTATCCTTTTACAGTATTGCAATACAGTCCTCCCATTCCTGGATTTTAGATTCTATGGGTTCCCATTCTTGGATTTTGGATACTATGGGTTCCCATTCCTGGATTTTAGATACTACCGGTTTCCATTCTTGAAGTTTAGATACTGTTGGTTTTTCTAGAGCTTGATTTTCCTGATGAAGCAGTCCTTCCAAAGACCTCACTGAACCAGCAATTTTTTTGGATCTACATCATTAACATAATTAATGATTTTCTTGTTCTCACCATTAATGCAGTCAACAAGTTTCTTGTTTTTCATCATTTACATAGAGCCGATATTTTTCTTGTACAGTGTTACCCATATCTAAAGAGGAAGCCTTATCTGAAAGCTTGTTGTAACCAATTTCCAGAGTATCAATCTTTTCTGCCATTTTAGTGTTTGAAAGTTCCACATCATATACCTTGGACATCAACTGTTGATTTACATTTTTTACCTGTTCAACCTCATCTACTATTTTTGTGTTTGATATTCCCATGCCATATACTTTGGACAAAAATTGTTGGTGTCCATTCTTCACCTCTTTAACCTCATCTGCCACCGTAGTGTTCAACAGTTCCATAACACATAATCTGGACAGTAATTTTTGGTTTCCATTTGTCACCTCTGTCATCATTCTCTTATTTTGAAACACAAAATAGAGAAACAAGCCAAAAAATAGTAGGACTGGGGTATTGAAGCCTTCAAGATATTCATGTAAAAATTTGTCAATCACCATGGAAAAATATGACCTGAAGTCATCAATAGAAGGATTGTCAGCCATTACCTCAATTCAGGTGTGATGACGACATTTAGTCCACAGGTGTCACAGTAGCGTTCAATGCCCTGCCCATTGTATGGCAGATGCAGATACTCTCAGCAGCAGGAAGCTACCTACAGACCATATGTGGTTTTTGAAGGGCCCCAGCAGGCAGAATACAATCCTTGGAAAAAGCAAATTCTCACAAATTAAGACAGGATGTAAATCACAAAATAGAAGAGATTTTGTTTCCTTTGTTTGCTTGTGCAAGTAATTTACAGTTGCCTGGGCCACAATCAGCGACCATGTGGGCTGGCTGGGGGGGGAGGCAAAGGCATGCTTGGCTAGATGGGTGGAGCCACTGCACTGGCAGGCATGGGGGGGCATGCTTTAATCTTGAGATCAGTAACTGCGGGGAACCACTGGGCAGGGTTGCTGCAGTGCCAAGGAGAGCAGACTGGTCCTGTGCGGTCCAAATGTGACTCATGCTCTAAACTTGACCCGCTCTTCTAAGTGCATTCCAAGCCTGGCTGTTGGTGAGCTGCAGTACCAAGGAGACTGGGCCAATGACTGCAATAGTGTTCAAAACACAAAAGGACCACTTATGCCCATGGCCACAGGCCCGGGGACATTGGGTGCCAGATGTAGGCAGAGTTTTACTTAGAAGGCACCACTGCAAGATTAATATTTATTAAAATATAAACCAACACTCACAATACAGGTAACAGCTTATAGTGGTGCCTGAACAGGGACTGGAGTTAGCCTAACACATGGTCTATGTGCTTAACCACCACATCACCTCTTCTCCCTGCATTACTACACTCCCTTCTCAGATCTCAAACTCTGAGCTACAGCCTGGTCTCACTGATAGATTTATTTAAATGTCCAATTGTGTTCTCTTATCATTTCTCTTACAACACCGAAAAATGATTTGACACACATGTAAGTATGCCTTTGATACTCAATAAATCTCACTTCCTATTTTTATGTACGTGGTTTAAAAATCAACAGTGGTTTCTGTTCTGTGGGTTATCTCTGTGGGTTGTCATTTACAAACTGATTTCATCAGTGTACAACTATTAGTTTGTTTTTAATTATTTGTTTATTTTTTCTTTTATTGTCTGTGTATTTAATGTTAGTTATGCTTTTTGAGCTACAACCACAAAAATACTGACAGTATTATAGAATTTTTGGATGATAATTGGACAACACAATGTCTTAGACTAGTTGCAAATATTATAATATACTATGGCATTGCCAGTGTCAGACAAGACTCTTTTTAAAATTTCTTATCTGTGCAATCATACTTTTATAAATTATATATGTATACTTCTCAAAAGTTTAGTGAAAGAGAAAATAAAAGAAGAAATACATACCCCATTTATAAACTATTACATTTGCCAGATAAAATGGTTCTGATAGATTGGTGCAGACATTTTTTATATATTTCTAGTCATTCAGAATGTAACAAATCAGTCTTAAAGTGTCTACAGACCTTAGCTCATGGTGAGTGCAGGGTGATTTACAGCTCTGCTCCTGGAGTACAAGTTGGCATGTGAAGTCAGTTTCAGGGAAATAATAAATGTCTACTAGATTTGTTTTTTTTTTATGTCTCTCTAAATCCAGCACCAAGCAATCTCCTTTAACTTAGAAGAGAATATAAATGGGGCATAATTATACAAACATGTAATTCTAGAACTCAGCAATTAGGGTTGGGCAGCATGAAGTTTGAAAACCAAATATGCTGTGTAGTGAGACCCTGTCTCAATAAAATATCAAATCAAAATCAAGCAAACAAAAAGCCACCCACAACTTTTGGACAATTTCTTTTTTTTTTATAAAATATATTTTGTTCAATTTTTCTAGCCCCAACTCCTACTAGTCTTTTCCATTCCCTCCTTATCCATCTCCACATTCATTTTTCTCTGTCTTTTAAATATACAAAGCAAACAAAAATAAATAAACCAACAAAATCAAACCAATGATGTTTCATATGCCTATAAGTGGATGGACTGCAGTTTACATTTCAGATCACCATGACTGTATGATACAAAATCATTTTACACTTTCTGACAACTGTGGAACAAATATAGTTTTGTTCATGATAAATTTTATGGTAAATTTAATTGTTAAGGATATAAATCAGTGGATTCCATCATAATGTTTTCATTGCACTTTTCCTAATTTACCACCAAATCTCCCCTCCTGTGCACTTCTCTTGACATACTGATATCTTCTACTTCCAAATGGCTCATTTTCTCCTTCACACACACACACACACACACACACACACACACACACACACACACACACACACACACACACAGACAGACACACACACACAGACACACATACACACACATATCAGGATTTTTGCATATGAAAGAAAATATGCTGCATTTCTTTTTGTCTCTCTTCTGTCTATTGCCCTATGCTCGTTTCTCTAAAACTTTTTGTTGCTGGTATTCCTGTAGCTGATTTACATTTCTTTCCGTCTCAGTCATGGGCCAGTTTTCTTACTTCTGCCATGTGCTACATTATACATGCCTCTCATCATACATAGGTCACTGTCACTACTAAACTTTTTGAAGTTCACCTACCTCCATCCAGCATTTTGTACATCTTGGCATCTATGGATTGATAAGGTGTAAAAATGTTTTTTGAAGACATCACAGTGCATGCTTTTTGTGTTTTATTTTTTTGGTTTAGATATCTCTGTTACATTTATATTGTGACAGCTAATAGAATTACTTCCACCCTGGCCTATAAGTTTAAGTTCAGGAGATTTCTGAATTACAAAATGGACAACAAGGTAAATGATGGAGCTACCAGAGACGTAAAAGTTAGATTAAAATATTAAGATAATATTTTGAATATCACAGTCAAATATGACAACACCATAATTTTTTTGATTCTGTCTTTATGTGGTACATATCACTTTGTGGTGAGAGATTTATCTTGGGTTTTTTTTATTTTGATGTTTTTTGATGTTCTGTATCTTTACTTCACTTTCTGATTTCCTTTTAATTTTGGTTCTTTTGTTTTTTATGACTTCCCCCCAATCTTGCCTGAAATTCATACCTGTTTTACACCAGCATTTCATTTATAACTAATCCACATGCCCATTCTCCTGTATTTCTTAAGTGATCCAGGATATTGTCAACATCCGCTAATCTAGAGGATTACTTTTCAAATATTTTTAAAGCATAAACACAGGTTTATGAGTTTTAAAGGTGTGTGGACTCAAATATTATCCAGTCTCTGGTTCACCATAGAATATTATGTGGTGATCAGGTTCTCATTCCCAATCTCTTTCAGGGAACATACTAAAGCCTCTATTTAAAAGTGAGGGCATCTTGTTCTTCTGTATCATACACCTGTAGCATGATTTTACCATGTAACTCAAAAAAGACTGGAACATTTTTGTTTTCTATGGGACTTCTTTCTTGATCTTGCCTGAAATTTATAGCTGTTATATATCATTTGATCTATAACTAACACACTTATCCATTCCCCTGTATTTCCTAAGTGATACAGAATATTGTCATTCATCTTCTAATCTAGAGAATTACTTTTTAAATATCTTTTAAGCATAAACACAGGTTTATGAGCCTTAAAGGTGTGTGGACTCAAATATTATCCAGTCTGTGGTTCACCATAGAATGTTGTGTGATGACCAGGTTTTCATTCCAATCTCTTTCAGGGAGCCTAGTAAAACCTCTATTTAAAAGTGAGGACATCTGGTTCTTCTGTATAATGTACCTGTAGCATGACTGTACCATGTAACTAGAAGAAGATTGGAGCATTTTAGAAAGAAATGTAGAAAATGAATGTTTAGAATCCTCTGAATGCTCTTAATTTGGTAGAATCATTCAAGACTTGAAAATCCACAATCTGCCACTTCTACCTACATACTCAGTATCCTAAGATTCACCAATCATAAATAAAAATTGATTTTTAAATATACATATCTGGAAAATCTGAAAATTATTTTAGATGTTGTAAGTAGTGACTATAGAAGGTAAGTGAAAGGTAGTATATAGATAGGTTATAAACATATTAATTATATAAGAAATTAGTATTATAGAATTTTGATATCTGAAGACATACTGAAAAGATATTTCTTGTTGATACTAAGGCATGAATACAGTCTCTCAGCTGCATTTTATGTTACCATCAATATTGATTGCTCTACTGTAAGAGTTTAATATATGAAGATTTCAGATTATCAGATGGTGATTCAGCTTGACAAGAGACTGGGAGCTAGGTAAACCTCCAAGGAGTCACAGGATGTCCCTGGGTAGGTTTGAAACCAATAGTGGTGGGGGTGCCTAAACAGGACTTCCCCTACAATCAAATGAATAACTACATCCAACATTATAGAACCTACATCCAACAATGAATTATAGAACCTACATCCAACAATGAATAGAGTGTGCATTATAGAACCTACATCCAACAATGAATAGAGGTGGAGGCAGAGATCCATGGCTGAGCACTGGGCAGAGCTCCTGGTACAACTGAGAGTAGGGAAGGAGAGTCTCTATGAGCAGGGGGATAGGGATTATGGGGAAATTTCCCGTAGTGATGGCTGGCTGGAGCTTTGATGAGCTCACTGAATCAAGAATAGATACTGGAGAGTCATTTGGAAAAAAAGCTAGGCCCTCCAAGGGTAGGCAAATGTTGATTGGCATGGGCAGTCTATGGAACCTTGAAGAGTGGAATCACACTGTGTTCCTTTACCTTGGTGGCAACTTGGAGCCCATTCCCTGCAGAGGACCACGTAACCCAGCCTTGACTTTGGAATGAGTAAATTGGACTTGCCTGTGGATGTGTCATGCTGAGCTGAGCCACCTTAGGACTTCTTGCCTTTTGGGGGGAGGTAATGAGGGGATGGGAAGGGGGGAGCCTGAAGGCTGACTGGGAGTGATTGGGAGAAGGGAAGGGATGGTTAGCGGGGGATACATAGATATCAAAAGATATTTTAAAAATAAAAATAATAAAATGAAAAAAGGAAGAGGTTTAAGTAAACTAGTCACAGATGATTATTTTTAGTCCCTTTGGGATCCCTTCCTGTAGAATTATTTTTAAAAGCTAACAGCCTAAATGCTCAAGGGAACGGTCTGGTAATAGAGGCTCTTAGGACTTCAGTTTGAAGACTTACTTGAGGAACCTCCTCTAGGCCAATGGTTCTTAGATTAGAGGATAAATCTCTTTATAATCAGTACTCCTTGCATTAGGATAGATAGGTGATGTCTCAGCATTCAAAAGGAACAGTGCACCAGGTGAGGGTAGGCAAGTTGCTAAGGTGGTTTAACTGTTTCCAAGGAGTCTGATTCTTGATTTCCTTCACATAGGAAGAGCTCTATCTTCTGCTGTTCTTGGCTTTGACTGGTGAGCATCCATATTCTCCTCTGCCTCTCATTGCTAAATGTTCCACTTTGACATTTTTCCTTACTTTCTTTGCATTTTGAATCAGTCATCTCCAGTAAGCAACCTGAAGTTCTTACACTGGAAAGGCATGTGGGAAATGAATTACTACACACCTTTTCTTCCTTTCAAATATATATATATTTAAAAGTTTATTGTTCTATTATAAATTTGTTACCATGAGCTTATTTTTTTTCATTAAGCAGGCTCTTTGTTTAACTAGGAGTTTTGCAAGAAAATATTGAACTACAGTTGACAAAAATAAATGTATGTTTAAAGATTATAAGGGAATAAAACCAATCTAAGATCATGGAAACATGTATTGAATAGTCTTAAAATTGCATTTGAGAATCCTGTGGCATTTTTATGTGTTTTATGAAAATAATAGATCACGTGCCTGTGTACTGTGTAGAAAACTTTAGGAAGCAGTAATATTAAAGCTGATTGTAAAGAAAAAAGCTAACAGGACCAGAACATCCCCTTTAAAGACAATGAATCACTGTTTTGAAGAATCTGAGAATATTCTTGTCTAGGACACAGAGTGAGAAAGAGGTAAACATCTATGCTCTGTTTATTGTCTTAAATTTTGATACTCATTAAAGAGGAACAATTAAGGCATTTTGTGAAGCTGAAAAGAAATGTAGGTGAGGATGGCCAATAGTGCTAACATTTTTTAGACAGAGAGTTTGTTCTTGAGAGCTACTGTTTGACATATTAATCACAAATAATGTTCTCTGTTCAAGAATCTGGATGTCCAGTCTTCTTAGTTGAGGGGGGAAATGAAATGATTACTATGTGCTTATTAGATAACCTGATCACTATCAAGCTATTCATCACAAGCTCAGTGTTTTAATTATGCGAATATTTTATGATCTGAGAAAACATTAAAATTCTTTAGTAGTACCATTAGCATTACATTTTAATTTTTCAACCCAATCACAATTGTAATAAGATGACATATAAACATCAATAATTTTTCAAGATATATGAGATGATAATGGTAAAGATGTGGTAGATCACAGAAGCAAAAGTACTAATATAGGATGTCCAATAATAAGAAACAGGAGAGGTTTTAAGAAATATTTTCACATAGATATACCAAATATCATAGACTATGAAAATGTTATGGGAAGAACGAGAGCTTTGCTTTGCTAAAAAGATAAACACAGTTATAACATACTTAGGGGTTAAATGAAACTGAAAATGTTTTGAGACTCAATGGTGTGCCTCTTAAAATGCATCAGCGGACAGTGATAAATGTGCAATACCATGCTGTACCTGGAAGGTTGAAAAAAGGTCAGTGATGAAGTAAGCAAGAGTTAAACTTTTAAGGATCCAGTGAAATATCCTATTTATTGTCTGATTACAAATACAAAGATTTCCTGTTTGTTTAGTATCCAGAAAATAAAATCTTAAAAACTTGAAACAATAATTGTCAATTTTATTTTCATCATTCACAGAAATATATGATCACTACTTACATAAAATCACAAATGTTATCAAAAGAATTACAAAGGAAAATATTTATTTTAGTGTATTTTCTATGTAAATAAACAATACTTGTACTAATCCTAATAGTTTGCATTTTTAGTAATTAGACTTACCACCTTTGCATAGCACATATTTAAAAATATCAGGCTAACATCTGAGACAATTAATTTTAATTTGGCTATTTAAATAGTCCTGAGGTTCTAATCTTAGTTAGTCATATCTATATTTATCTCATAATGTTTATCATTTTTCTTTATTGAAATATATATTTCTTTATATTTTTATGTTTTATAAAAAGTCATTAATGTTTGCTCTGCCATTTGTCACATTTACTTATTCATTTCTTTCTTCCCATTGTGCTTTGTGACAATATATAGTTATGCCATCTGAGTCAAAGTTATTAGCTCCCTTTGAACTTTGAATCTTTGTAGTCAGGTTTAGATATCCTATACTCTAAGGAGTCAGCAAATCCCAACTTAGTTTTAAGCACATATGCTTATTTTTACATATATATGTGTTTGTGTGGAATGTGAAAAACAGTGATATGTTTTTACAGTGATAGAATAACGTAAGCAAATTTTATTTGTCCCTATCTTGTCAATGATTCAACTAAGAATTGGTAGATGATAGAGATTAATTCTGCTTATTGGAAATGGTAATATTAGAAATGAGTCTTAGTCCTAAGGTACCGTTTTGTGGGTGACTCCTACTCTGACTTACCAGTGTCTATTTGAAGTACTCTGACATTACTTTTATTGTGACTTGTGTGCTTTTAATTCCTGCATATTTTCATTTTGATTATTTACTTATTTCAAAATCTTATTATCTTCTTTTACTCAGAATATACAGGCTAAATTGAAAGCCCAAAGTAGAGTAAAATTGTCCAAAAGAAAATTGTCTTTCAGAACATGAAAATAGTTTTACAGAATTCAATAGTACAGTTTTGATTTTAAAAATACCAAGCTATGTAGATATTCTGAAGTAATGTATGTGTCTGTTTCTTTCCTTGATACTCTTCTGTAGAGACAAATAGCCGTTCATGGGAGGGGACAACAGAACGTCTGTGACAGAATTCATCTTCCTGGGCCTCTCACAGGACCCACAGACCCAAGTCCTGCTCTTCTTCATCTTTCTCCTCATCTACATGTTCACTGTGCTGGGAAATCTGCTGATCATCGTGCTCATCCACACAGACCCCAGACTCCACACTCCCATGTACTTTTTCCTTAGAAACCTGTCTTTTGCTGACCTCTGCTTTGCTACCACCACAGTTCCCCAGGTTCTCATCCACTTCCTGGTGAAGAGAAAAACCATTTCTTTTGTTGGATGCTCAACACAGTTAGTTGTGTTACTCCTGGTTGGGGGTACAGAGTGTGCGCTCCTGGCGGTGATGTCCTATGACCGATATGTGGCTGTCTGCAAGCCTCTTCATTACTCCACCATCATGACACACTGGGTATGTGTTCAGCTGGCTGCAGGGTCCTGGGCCAGTGGAGCATTTGTATCCCTGGTAGATGCCACATTCACATTGCGCCTCCCTTACCAAGGAAACAATGTCATTATCCATTTTTTCTGCGAACCTCCTGCCCTCCTGAAGCTGGCTTCAGCAGACACTTACAGCACGGAAATGACCATCTTTGCAATGGGAGTGATAATCCTCCTAGCACCTGTCTCCCTCATCCTCATCTCCTACTGGAACATCGTCTCCACTGTGATTCAGATGCAGTCTGGGGAGGGGCGGCTCAAGGTCTTCTCTACCTGTGGTTCCCATCTCATGGTTGTTGTCCTTTTCTATGGCTCAGCAATATTTGCTTATATGAGACCAAACTCCAAGACAATGAGTGCAAAGGATAAAATGATTTCAGTTTTCTATTCAACAGTGACCCCCATGCTGAACCCCATCATTTACAGCCTGAGAAACAAGGATGTCAAAGGGGCTCTCAGGAGAATAACTGTGAAAGAGAATTTGGGGGAAGTATAGGGATTTGATACCTCTTACCATTACCAATACAAAGTAAGAGAGTTTTGCTTTGTAACTTTTTTTATAAATTGCTGTTTTAGAGCAACATATACGTTAGACTTAAGGACAAAAATCAAAGTTGGTTAAAAGAAAAGGAGAAAGGCAACTAGGGCATGGCTCATGTAGACAAATAACCAAATCAAACGTTAATGATTCAATTATACCAACCAATCATCTCAAATGTAAACTTGTTTCTAGATTAGCAGTCATGTTCTTTGTTCTTTCATTCAATTGTCAAATTTATTTTGGGGCATATTTAATATTCCAGATTCATTTATCTGTTCAGATATAAATGTAAAGTAGTGTGTTTCTAACACTGTCTACAATTTGAACATAACATTTTCTGAAATTGGAATTTTCCTTTCATAGTAATGATTAGAATATTTCTTAAAGGAAATGGAGAACAAGGAGGTAGGAAATGGGAGGAAAATTTTTAGTTATGTTATAATTTCAAAAATAAAAGTTAAAGTTAAGCAAATAGTTATAAACAATAAAAGGTAATGAATAGTATTTGGATTGAGAAGAGTTTTAAATACAACAGTACACTTCCTTGTATGTAATTACAACAAAGATGAATCAAAAATCAATTTTGTTATGAACTTGCGTCTACTGTATTCCATAATTTGCATATCCTCTGTTCTCACTGTCATTCAGCTTGCAGTTTTTTAATACCTTTTGATTTCTGTCTTGACCTTTTTTTTTCAATTGTGAGTTCTTTGATTTCCATGAGTTTTTATGCTTTTTGGCATTGCAGTGGGTGTTGATATTCAGCTTTAATATTTGGTGGTCTTATAAAACACAAGGTGTTATTTCAATTTTTCCATACCTTTTAAATTTTCTATGTGTCCTAGTATGTAGTAACAGTTCCTTGAGCTTCTGAGAAGAAAATGCCCTCTTTAGAATTTGGGTAAAATGTCTTGTAGATGTCTTTTAGGTCCTTTGACTTAGGACACTATGTATCTCCAGTATTTTGCTGTCTAGTTTTTGTTTGGATGGCCTGTCTTTTGTGAGAGTTGGGTTTGAAGTCACCCACTTTCACTGTGTGAGGGTCAACATAATAATTTAGTTAAGTGCAGTTGTCTTTCTTTTATAACTTGAGTGCTTTTGTGTTTCGTAAATAAATATTTAGAACTGTAATATCCTTTCATAGATTAAAATGATTAATTAATCTCCTCTCTATCTCTTCTGTATAGTTTTGGTTTTGGATCACTTTACTTTGTTGAAAATAAAAGATTTTATGCCTTCCTTTTGTGCATTTTTTCTTTCCAACCATGCCAATTATTAGCAGAACTTTTGAACTCTAACCCCTGATACAGTAGCCATCCAGAATCTATCATCAGAGATTCTAAGAAATTATTCATTGGAAGCCTAAATAAACATATATTATTCTTAGTCTTTGTGGTGCCAAGGGTTGGATCTAGAGTCTTGTACGTATTAAGCAAGTGACAAGCCATTGAGCTATTGCTCAGATACTGAACCATGTCTGAAGTCCAAACTCTACCCTGTTTTCAGGTATTTCATTACTATAAATTGGAGTTTAACTAATATGCTTCCTTTTGAGTATGTTGCCTTTATAATGATAAAAATCAATAGTTAGCTTCTTTCTTCTATTGCTTTTGTATAATAGTTACTTTCTCTCTTTATCATAATAAAGAACAGACTTAATTGTTTTTTCTTAAGGTGAAACAAAAAATATGAACCTTACAGAGGTAGTCCCTAAAAGTTTATGGGAGATGACTGATTATGGGGATCTAAAAGGAAAGAAGAAGAACATAAAAAAGAATATGCATGAGAGCACAGATATGGAGAAGAGAATTGAAAGATTATGGGCACATCAAATAAATTAGTGTTATTGAAGAAGGTCCTGGTATCAGCAGGTGTATGTGTAACTCCATGCAACTGGCAACAGTTCACTCAAGAGGAACAGGAGGGAAGAGGAAGGTGGAACCCTCATGGAGGCCTTGAGAAAACCCTTGTAACTTGTTAAATGCTGAGCAGAGGTTTTTTGTGTTGTCCAGTTTCAGACTCCAGTTCTTTCATAGAGAGCTCCTAATCAAGGCCATTTGGATTAAGAACTGAAGCAATGGATTAAGTAGTCAGTAGAGAGTAGAGAGTGTCAGGCCAGGGAAACTGCCTAAGAGAATTCAATGAAATCCAATTTCCAGTATATTTTCAGAAAATATATCACCTGGGAGGATGACACTGTCAAACTTCTCTCAGGAGAAAGCTGGAGCATTGCTGCTGCCCTTGAGAGCATGAGGTTAGGCAGACTTGGTCTTCATTGAGCAGCCCTTCCATACTTCTTTTCCTCAATTACTACTGGGCTTGTCTTAGACCATTGAACCCTAGCAGGAAGACAAGACATAAAAACCTCAACTCATAGACTCAAAAATTAATCCAGAACTTCAGGACTCAGTAAGACTCCCAAACATAAAGTCTGAGTGGGGGACATAATGGAGAAATCATATTCTTGCTTCCTGAGAATCTTATGGTAAACCTGCAACAATCTACTTCCATGATAGAACAATCAATGCCAGCATCTAGATGAGCTTTTGGCCTTTGATCTTAGTGAAAGCAAAAAATCTTCATCTCCTTTTTCAGAAGAACCTCATCTTTCCCTCAGCATTTTAAATAGCTTCATTCTGCAAAGAATCTTAAGTCACTTTATGCTGTCTCAAATCTGTGCTTTTTGATTTTTGAGGTAAGTAAAAGTTCTGTCTCTGATTTATGAAAATGTATGAGGAGGATTTGAATATCTAGATACAGACTCAAGACCTCAGTGGCCTGACAGTTATGAGATTCTCTAATTTCTGACATTCTTATCTGTTTTCTGGACACCCTGTACATGTACCAGCGGGGACAGTGTTTGCTGGTCAGACCTAAGTTAATAGAATTCTAAGCTGCAGAGAATGAGTCTCAGTATTTATCTTTGATACATCTTGATTTCTTGGACTCCTAGAGTCTAATGAAGATGCTTCAATTAATAGTACCTTGAAACAAAATTATTTAATTTCAATTGGAGTTTCTTTCTCTGCATGACTACCTGCCTATAAAAATAACACAGAAATGCCATTTTTATAAAGCATACTGAGTACTGAAGTAGAAAAATATTTATGCAAGCATGCTTCTGAATTTTCAGCCTTCTTTCCTCTATTTCTTTTATGTTCATAAAGTTGAGCAATGCTACTCCATCTGTCCCAGGTTCTGCTAAAAGCTCTTGATGTGAGATCCCTAATATGATCATCATTTTACTAGAAATGGTTTTTCTTCAACTCGTCAGAGGGACAAGGATTAGAACAGAAGGGACAGCATGAGTCTAGGTGTAGAGGGAGGCAGGAGGCATATGGTGGGATCCAGGGTTCTGGCTATTGATAGC
This sequence comes from Phyllotis vaccarum, assembly GCA_033318265.1. Classification (NCBI taxonomy): domain Eukaryota; kingdom Metazoa; phylum Chordata; class Mammalia; order Rodentia; family Cricetidae; genus Phyllotis; species Phyllotis vaccarum. Next base: position 13,028,436 of record JARWLC010000019.1, read on the forward strand.
TTACATAATGCTGGTTTGGTTTTCTTCTTTGAAAGTTTCTAAACTTTGGCACAGATGGATTTCAAATCAACTGACAGTGACTTTGTTTAATATGAAGAGTGTTGTGGTTTGTTTTTCTTTCATTAATTTAATTTTCAACATCATACTTGAGTACTGTATTTACAATCTTTTCAACCAGCCATGTTCTCCACAAACTTTCAGGTTCAGCAAAAGCTGAATCTGTCTTATTCCTCCATGACAAGTAATTATTGACATGCCTGTTTTCTATTTATCTGATGGCTGATCATAAATCAGAAAACACATTGAATGGTATCTATGTCATTCCACAGTGACCTGCAAGAATTCAAATGTGGATTTAACTACCTTAGTATGGTTTCCACTGAGAGTTCGTCTATTTCTAGGGAACTAGAGACTATTGAAATGGAGCTCTGAAACTCCACCTTGGGAAGTGGCTTCAAGTTGGTGGGTAGTCTGGATGACAGTGACTCCCCTGAACTGCTTTGTGCCATGCTAACAACACTGTATACATTGGTTTGGGCCAGCAGTGGAGTGCTACTCCGGGACACACAGTGATTCTCAGTGTGCCTATGTACCTTCTACTTGGACAGCTCTCTCATTGACCTCCTCTTCACATCAGTTGTCACTCCTAAGGCTGTCATAGATTTTCTTTTGAGAGACAACAGCATATCCTTTGGAGGCTGTGCCCTAGAGATGGCTCTGGCATTGATGGTGATCAGTGCAGAGGATCTCCTTCTGGCCTTCACAGCATATGACAAGTAAGTGGCATTTGTCATCCTCTGAACTACATGATCTACATGAGTCCTTGGATCTGCTGGTGTCTATTGACCACATCATGGATCCTGACCTCTCTGACTGCAGTAGGTCATACTGTGTATACTATGCACTTCACCATTTGCATGTCAGAAAATTTGACACCTGCCCTGTGAGGTCTTGCCTTTGCTGAAGCTGTCCTGTGCAGACACCACTCAATCTGAGCTCATGGTTTATGTGACAGGGGTGATGTCCCCCTTACTTCCCCTTTCTGCCATTATTACCTCTTACACACTAATCTTGTTCACTGTGCTGCACATGCCCTCTAATGAAGGATAAAAGAAAGCCCTTGTCACATGCCTTTCTCACCTGACTGTGGTTGGGATGTTCTATGGAGCTGCCACCTTCATGTATGCCCTGCCCAGTTCTTTTAACAATGCCATGCAAGACAATATTGTCTCTGTGTTCTATACAATTGTCACCCCAGCTCTGAATCCCCTCATCTACAGCCTGAGGAATAAGGAGGTTATTGGGGCTTTGAGAAGGGTCCTGAGCTGACACATATTGCCAGCCCATTCCACTCTTTAAGGAAGATTTGGAGCTTGCCTTTCACCATTTATTATCCAACCTAATTGTCATAGTCAGCTTTTTTTAAAAAAAAATTATAGGTATCTGAAATAATGCATACACTTTTAAAGATTTTCTTTGCTTTTTACTATGTAGCTGGCATACATAGGGCCTTACTAAGAAACATCCAGATAAATACCAAGTAGGTACATTTACAAAATCATTTTCCTTTTCAACATCATGTAGCAGTGAGACAAGGCATTAGCTTTAGCATAAACAGTCCTCTCATAGCCACTAAGCACACTACTCACTTTGACCTGTATCCTTAATTATTCATAGTGCTAAAGATGTATAAAAGATATCTTTAATTTCTTTAGAAGAGAAAATAATTTGAGGAAGAATATAATGTGACATACAGTTAAAGGCAAAAAATAAATGACTAAGGCATAATTGAATGTATCCATGTTTTGAAAAGCTACAAATGTAATAGTATTAAAATATATTGTGTATATTGTTTGAAGTTTTTAAATAAATGTAGCCTCACAGATGCCAAATAGATTTGAATCATTAAAACAATTATATGTGTGTGTATGTCTTTGAATGGGTATATATTCATAAGGACAGATGTCTGAGAAAGACAAAGGTGTCTGATATCCTGAAGATAGATTTATGAGCTTACCAGTTTTGTGCTAGGAGTGAACTTTGGCCTTCTGCATGAGCAGGAGATGCTCTCCACTAAGTATTTGTCAGGCTTTTGCAGCTCATATCATTGAGGTATGTATATTATGTACCTGTGTCCATGGGAAGGGAAGTATAAACTATTTAACAAACTCCCTCCATGTAAGTACAAAAATACACCATTTTATTGTATCCTTCATCGATATGAGGAGATGTAAGAAATTTGGGAACTTTAAGCTGTGAGTGCATAATCCGCTAATACCTCGCGATATGCAGATGTCTTATTGTTGATAATAATGCTTAGTACTCAGAAATTCTTTACTGAAGTAATCTTGAGTTGTTTAATTTATAAAACTATGAAACAGATAGGTAGTTTCTGAGTTTGAGAGAATTTGTTTTCAAAGACAGGTATTAAAGCTACCTAGAAGGTAGGGTGTGTTGGTATCAACCACTTTCCCAGGACTCTCTTCAAAGCCCCACTGACTTCCTTATTCCTTAGGCTGTAGATTAGAGGATTCAGAGCTGGGGTGATGATTGTGTACAAAAATGAGAGGATATTTTCTTGTTTGGAGCTGTGGTAGTAATTAGGCAAGATGTACATGGCTGTGAGAAGTTCATGGTACATCCCAATCACAGTCAGGTGGGAAGAGCAGGTGACAAGAGCTTTCTTTTTGCCCTCATTTGAGGACATATTGAGAAGAGTGAGGAGAATTAGTGAATAGGAGGCCAGAATGACAGCAAGAGGAGGCATGAGCAAGGCTACACCCATCATATAAACCAAGAGTTCATATGTGGAGGTGTCTGCACAGGCCAGCTTTAGCAATGGGGGAATTTCATAGAACAGGTGTTCTGATCTTCTGGTGTAGATGGTATATCCTAGAGCATCCAGGGAAGCTGGAATCCAGGATATGGCTACCATTCACCTGCAAATGCTTGGCCTCTTGAAGATATTGTAGTTGAATGGATGATAAATGGCCACATATCTGTCATAGGTCATGAATGCTAGAAGAAGGTCCTCTGCACTACCCAGGGACAGTGCCTGGAACATCTTAAGGGCACAACCACAAAAGGTTATGGTGTTGTCTCTGAGAAGAAAATCCATGACAACCTTGGGACTAAAATATCTGATGCAAGAAGAAGGTCCATGAGACAGAGCTGCCCAAGTAAGAGATAAATGGGAACATGAAGGTACACATCCATTGTGATTACCAAGATCAGGAGTCCATTGCTGAGATCAGTGACAACATGTCCAGGGCAGCAATTGCAGCACAGAGCACTCCTGGAGAGCCACTGTCATCTAGAATCCCCACCAAGATGAAGACTCTCCCAAGGCAGAGTTTCCAGGCTCCATTCTATGTGGTTTCTTTTGCTGTCTGGAAGCATTTGATTCAGTTTAGTTTGTTATAATAGACCTAACTTTGTAAAATCAGGGGCCTTTGAATGTATGCAGCAAAATCATCATGAGATAATACTTTCCCCATTACAAAATGGCTACACTACTTGTTTCCAAGTTTCTATTTTTAATTTTATCTTGATAAAAGTTTTGTCTATATAACAAGTATTTAGTGATGACTACACATTAGGTTATCCCTTTGTGGAATATTGATTAGGACATTAAATCTGGAAAAAATGCTTCTCCTAGAAACGATAAATTATCTTTAATGTTAGAGTTAAATAAATATTTGGGCCTATATGCCCTTTAGTATTTCATTTCAATAACATTCCAATTAGTATTAGGTGTGTTAAAATATGTATTTCTCAGTTTCCTCAAAGGTGTGATTTCAATACATTATTTTCATCATTTTCTCCTCATTTCTTGGTTCTGTCTATATGCTTTGAGATGGAATATTTCTATGCATACAAGAGTCACCTCACTTAAGCATGCTCTTACCTAGACTTCCTAAGTGATGGGATTTTAAGCATGCTTTAAAATTTCAGCTCCTTTTCTAAATTCTCTCTGATCCTCCTGGATTGACTGTGGGTAAATGTTGTGGGATTCAGGTGTCAGCTGACAAGGTCAAGGGACATTTATACAGAGCACCGGGTCCCCCGACCTGAAAGGGGCGGGGGAAAATCCCCATTGAAAACGGTCTGCGAGATACGAGACGCTCTCTTCCTGGTTCCGGGCTGCGAGAGGGGATTCCATCGTCCGTCCGTCTGCAGACTCCAGTTCCTGTTCAGGTGCTATTGTAATCTGTTGCTGGTACTGTGAGTTCTGGATTATATTTTAATAAATATTTTTCTAGTATTGGTGTTCTTGTGGGTAAACTCCGCCAACATCTGGCGCCCAACGTCCCGGACCCACGGGCGGGCCCACGGGACGGGTTTAAATCACACTCAGGTCAGGTTTTGAGTGTGGGCAGGGCTTATCCAGCCCCGTGCGGATTTGGTTTTGAGCGGTGACCTAAAAACGGCTTACTCCATCAGTTTCCGAGGCTCCCGCTCTGGTTCAGCCGGCGCCAGCGGCGGCTCCAGGCCTCTCAACCAGCCGCACGGCCTCGGCCCCGCTGCCGCACGCGGTCGGTAGCCCCACCCTCCCCCAGCGCACGCCATCAGTTTCCGAGGCTCCCGGTCTGGTTCAGCCGGCGCCAGCGGCGGCTCCAGGCCTCTCAACCAGCCGCACGGCCTCGGCCCCGCTGCCGCGCGCGGTCGGTAGCCCCACCCTCCCCCAGCGCACGACCTGCCTAGCTAAAGGCAGAACCGTGCCGTTTCCAGCTGCCGCGCGCGGTCTGTAGCCCCGCCCCTCGACCAGCGGCGTAGCCGCTAGGCCCTGCTGCCTAGCTATCCGCTGCACGCGCGCGCGGTCGGTAGCCCCGCCCCTCGACCAGCGGCGTAGCCGCTAGGCCCTGCTGCCTAGCTATTCGCTGCACGCGCGGTCGGTAGACCCCCCCCCCCACCCAGCACACGACCCGCGGCTAGCTGCCTAGCTGAAGGTAGACCCGGGCCGGTTGCAGCTGCCGCGCGCGGTCTGTAGCCCCGCCCCTCGACCAGCGGCGTAGCCGCTAGGCCCTGCTGCCTAGCTATCCGCTGCACGCGCGGTCATTGACTGCTTGACAGTATGCTGTTTAAACTGGACATGCAGGTTCCATAAGAAGATGACCTCTGAACTTTGGCAGAACAAGCCTAAATGGTCATTCAGGTTCCTGCTTTACAGAAAAAACTGTCAGACATTCTTCAGGACTCAAGGAGAAGCAACAGATGAACTGTGCCAGAATGGACAGAGCGGATTTCCTGCTTCACTAAAATGAAAAGAGACTCAAGGCCTATAGGCTGAAGACAGATGCCCCAACTTTATAAAGGAACTTTGGGTGACTGTCCAGGCAGATAGGTGTCATCTCTGTCCTTTCTAGATTTTAGAAGTCGTTTGCACTTCTGGTTTACTTGGGTAAATATTATATCCTTCTGTGGTCTTTGATGTAGTTGAAGATTAGATAGTTATATGTACAGTTTTTCTTAGTCATTTGAAAAGTATATTAGATATAAAACTTTAGATTCATAAAGATAAGATAGATAATAGAGTATTTTCTTTAATTTTGCTAAATACAAATAGACTAGATATTATAACTATAATTCTTGCTTGATAGCTATTTTGTTATATGTAATTTTGCTATGTTAAAATTGAAACCTTCCTTTTTGATTAGAGAAAAAGGGGGAAATGTGGGAATGCATTTGTGAGTGCTGTATCTTTAAATAAAGGAGCTGGTTTGGGCCATGGCAGGTACGTAGAATAGGTAGGAGGAGAAATCAGAGCTTAGGTAAGAGAAGCAGGGCGGAGTTAGAGGCAGACCGCGCGGAAGCCGCCCAAGAGACGACATGTAAGGAACATGGGTGAGCTACGGGCCGGGGTCCACGTGGCCTGCGGATTAATAGAAATGGGTTGATTTAAAATGTAAGAGCTAGCTAGCAATGTGCCTGAGCCATAGGCCAAACAGCCTGAAATAAATAAAGCGTCTGAGTCGTTTCTAGGGACCCGGGCGGCGGGCAGATAAGCGGCGCCAGGCAGGTCTGTGGATCCGAGACCTCTGGGGCATGGGACCAGCGAACTAAATACAACAGGTAAATCTCTGCTCTGATATTTCAAACTGGTTTTATTAAACATACAACATATCACCACAATTGTCCTATGGCATCTTGTTTCTTTGCCCTGGTCCTTAATCTTCACTCATCCCACTTTTTACATCACCTGGATTCCACATCTGTAAGTCACAAAGTAGGTTCTATTATCTACAGCCCACTTAGCTCCTCCAGGATTCCTGGCCATACCAAAAGGTCACCAAGAAACTACAGAAAGAAGAAAAAATAATCTATAATAACTGAAGCAACAAACAAGACAAGAACACAAACAATGGAAAGGGACAGGGATCCACATGCAGCTTTCAGTAAATCCTTTAAATACTAACAGTCTAAACTCTCCAATTCAAAGACATAGGTTAGGTGAGTATATTGAGAAACAAAACCTATCATTATTATTATTTCCCTAAGGAAACTCACTTTATCTTTAAGTATAGGCATTACCTTAAAATGGAAACATTTTGAGGTCTCATATATATTTAAGCCATGCCCAGTATCTCAGAACATTTTTTTGTGCCTGCAAGCTACTTCTCCAGCACCATGTCTGTTTGCACACTGCTGTGTCCCACCATAATGATAACAGTCTAAACCTCTGAAAATGTAAGCTACTTGAATTAAATATTTAAATATTTTTCCTTTATAAGAGTTGCTGTGGTTACTGTGTCTCTTCACTGCAATAGAAGCCTTAACTATGGACACATAGGTGTGTTGATTTGTGTTTGAGTCCTCTAATCAATTCCATTGATCAACATGTCTGTTTTATGACAATACCATGTGTACCACATGGGTTTTGTTACTATGGCTATATTTTGTAACTTAAAATTAAGGGTGGTGATACCTCTAGAAGCTAGAAAACCCTAAATATAAGTAAGAACAAACTAAATACTGAAACATCAGACAGGTAAAATTAAAAGCAAATTACGATAGGAATTAATTATATAACAAACAAAATAAATACAAATAATCCATAAAATAAAATTTGGTTCTTTGAAAAAGTAAACATGATTAGAACTCCATTAGCCAAGTTAATCAACAGAAAAAGAAAGAATGTCCAAATTAACAAAACTAGTCATGAAAAGGGACACATTATACAGAAATCAGTGAAATGTAAAAAAATCATAAGGAAATAATTTTAAAAAGCTTACATTAAAAGAATTACAATATAATTACTCTATAATAGAATAAAAAATCTGCTACTGTACACCAGGGGTTAACTAATAAAAACCCAATCCCAGAAATGGGTTACATATCTTGGAATTCATGGCCAATGAGTTCTCATATACATATACACACATTACAGGATATAGCCTCTTGCTTATTGTCCAGATTACGTACATATACATTCTATTCTTTACATAAAGACTTCCTTGCCATAGAGACCAAACGCTTGAGTCAAAAATGTGACAAGCTGGTACTGACAGAGAAGCTTCTTTCCTACTGCCTATCATCTGTGTTGCTATGCTACTGGGAGAAAAACATACTTATCGGTCTTAGAAAGCATGAGTCCTATAGGCTAAAATAATAACTGGTCTGGCAGAAGATGTTAAGTGGTGAAATAGTAATATAGGAATACAAGGAACATCCTAAATATAACTAAAACAATACACAGAAAGCCTAGAGCCAACATCAAGTTAAATGGAGAGAAATTCAAAGCAATTCTACTAAGATCAAGAACAAGACAAGGCTGTCCACTATCTATGTTTACTCAATATAGAATCTGAAGTTCTAGCTAGAACAACAGGACAACTGAAGGAGATCAGGGGATAAAATTTGGAAAGGAAGAAATCAAAGTATCATTTTTTATCATACAGTACTATGCATATATGACTCCAAAAATACTACCAACAGCTGACAAATACCATTAGCTAAGTGGTTCCATAAGAGATTAAGAACCAAACAAAAATAAAACAGTATCCCTGAGATGAACTGAGAAAGAAAGAAATCAGAGAAACGACACCCTTCAAATAGCCAAAATGACATAAAATGTCCTTGGGTAATCCTAACCAAGAAAGTGGAGATGTCATATAAATAAAACTTCAAGTCTTTAAAGAAGGTAATTGAAGAAGATATTAGAAGATGGAAAGACCTCCAATTCTGATGGGTAGGAAGAAGTAACATAGTAAAAATGGATGTCCTACCAAAAGCAATCTACAGATTTAATGCAATCCCAATTGAAATTCCAACGCAATTGTTTTACAGACTTGAAAGAACAACACTCAGTTTAATAGGAAAAAGTCCCAAGATAGCTAAAATAATCTTAAACAAAGAGAACTTCTAGAGGTATCACCATCCCTAATTTCAAGTTGCAATATAGAGCCATAGTAACAAAACCCATGTGCTGCACATGGTATTGTCATAAAACAGACACGTTGATCAATGAATTGAAGACCCAAACACAAACCAACAAACCTATGTATCATAGTTAGGGTTTATATTATGAAGAGACACAGTAACCACAGCAACTCTTATAAAGGAAAAATATTTAATTTGGGTGGCTTACATTTTCAGAGGTTTAGATTGTTATCATTATGGTGGGACACAGCAATGTGCAAACAGACATGGTTCTGAAGAAGTAGCTTGCAGGCTACAGAAAGTGTTCTTAGATACTGGGCATGGCTTGGACACATGTGAGACCTCAAAACATTCCTCTGCAGTGACACACTTCCTTCAAGAGGCCATACCTACTCCCAAAATGTCACATTTCCTAATAGTGCCACTACATCTGGGGCCCCTTTTTCCCAAAATCACCACATTCCACTCTCTGATCCCCAAAGGCATGCAGCCATATCATAACGCGAAAATGTATTTAGTCAAACTTCAAAAGTTCCTGTAGTCTATCACAGTATCAACAATTCAGAGTTTGTTCTGAAATTCATGCAATCTCTTCACTGCATTACCCTCTATAATCAAAATAAAAATGATCATATGATTTCTGTAGTTGGAGGCTTTTCTGTCTCACCAGCAACTCCGAAATACCCATCAGTTATTTCCCAAATAATTGATGAAAAGGCTTAATATTACTTATAAAAGCTCAGGCTTATATACTAACCACTCTTTTACTTGCATTAATCCATATTTCTATTTATGCTTTGCCATGTATGTCATGGCTTGATACAAGACCTTCTAGTTTTGTATCTAGCTGGCATCTCCTTGACTCTTCCATTCCTCTTTCTGAAATTCTCCTAGTCTGATTGCTATGCCTGTACTTCTTGCTTAGCTACTGGCCAATCAGCATTTTACTTAACCAATTTAAGTGACAAATCTTTACAATGTACAAGAGCATTATCCCACATCTCACATTTTGTACCAGATATAGTGCTAATTCTAATTGGTCTTAATAATAAAAACCTGAAGCCAGATATGGGAATAAATGCTGAAAGATCAGAGATACAAAAGAGCAAGCCACAACCACCTCTTAGCTTGTAACTTCTCAGCCAAAATTAGTGGAGGTCCTGTCTCCACCACACCTTATTATTTTCTCTCTCTGCCCAGCCATATCACTTCCTGCTTTCTCTTCCTAAATGCTGGGATTAAAGGTGTGTGCCATCACTGCATGGCCTCTACGGTTAACTAGTGGCTAGTCTTGTCCTCTGATCTCCAGACAAGCTTTATTTGTTAGAGCATAAGCAAAATATCACCACAGTTTTAGATATATAATGCCACAGGATATGCATTAGTGTTCCAAAAAATATAAATGGGAGCATAATGAAGAAAAAACCAAACCAAAGTAAGATAATAAACTAGCTGGACAAACTCCAAATTTTGTGTCTCCACATAAGATGTTAGAATGCTCTTCAGATATGCAATTTGTTTCAGCTTTTTGACTGTAGCATACTTACTTTTCTTGGGCTGATTCTACTCCCTATTAGCGCCTTTGATTGGAAGGTATCCCATGATTCTGGCATCTGCAACATCTTGGGGTCTCCTAGACAATCCAGGCTTCAACTTCATGCAATGGCCTCTCTCGGGCTCCATTCCAGGACACTCTGACACATGCCTGGACTCAATGGCTTTCCTTAGTCAATTCTTAATTCTAAAGCCAGAACTGCATGGTCAAAGCTGCCAAGTTATGTTGCTCTCTTGGGCTGGAACATGGCTCCCTTATTCAATTACATCTTTACTACTTTTCTGTTTTTCATGGTTTCCTTCACTGCCTGATCTTGGCTGTCCTGGAATTTTCTCTATAGACCAGACTGTCTTGAACTCAGATCTTTCAATTACATCATCCCTTGTTTTTGTTTTCAGTGGTTACCTTACTGCCTAAGCTTGGCTGTACTGGAACTTGCTCTATAGACTGGGCTGAACTCAAAGAACCACCAGCCTCTGCTTCTGGAGTGATGACGGGATTAAAGGTGTGCACCACTACACCTGCCTCTAAGTTTTTCTTTAAGTTTTTCACAAGTTGAAAGCTTATCTGTGTGGAATTTTTCCCAGAAGTCAACACTTTTACCATCTATTAATCTGTTTATTTCCTTCATCAGCTTGATCATTTTCTTTATAAATCTGCATTACAATTACCACTAACAACCACAGTCTATACTAGGGTGTTTTGAGAGTTCATCTGCCAACAGAATTAGTCCAAAACTTTTCACTTTTGGCTCAAGTAAATTCTTTGGACAATGGCAAAGGAAGTCACATTTTTAACTAAAATAACAAGAATTATATTGAGGTAACATATTAAAATTCTTTTCCTTGGAAACCGCTTGAGCTAGCCTTCCACAATTTAAATCACACTCCACATCACTATCTTTCTGGCTCCTTCTATGGCCCACAAAGTAGTGCTTAAAGAATTTCACTGCTTTTCTAACCTAAACTCCACAAGTCTATAATATTCCAAACAAATACATAGTTCCTTCTATCACATCAATACTCCACTCTTGGTACCAATTTATGTCTTATGGCTTCTATTTATGTGGAGAGAACCATAAACACAGCAACTATTGTAAAGAAAAAAATTTGTATGGGGTAGCTTACATTTTCAGAAATTTAGGGCGCAGGCAGACAGGATGCTAGAAAAGTACCAAGTGCCTTACACCTTTACTTACAGGAAACAGAAAGTGCTCTGAAACACTGAGCATGGCTTGAGTCCTCATAGCTCACCTATGCAGTGAAATGCTTTCTGCAACAGGTCATAAATATTCCAATAAAGCCACACCTCCTAATAATGCCACTGTCTTTATGGCCATTTTCTTCCTAATCACCACAGATGGTCTTTGATAAAGAAACAAGAAATATACAATGGCGGAAAGTGCATCTTAAACTTGTGGTGCTTGTCTACCTTTATGTTTGCATATATATGAATGTAAATAAATCCATATTTATCACTCTGCACAAAAGTTAAGTCCAAGGGGATTAAACACTGCAACATGAAAACAGACACCAAAACTTAGAGGAGAGAAAGTAGGGAATACTCTTGAATACAATTACACAGAAAATTATACCCTAAACAGAACACCTTTAACATGGGCACTAAGGATGAAAATTAGTAAATGGGACCCCATGAAACCAAAAAGTTTCCATAAGTCATAAGTCATCATCAATCAGACAAAGTGGTAGAGTATAGATTTTCATCATCTCCACATTAGTTAGAAGGCTAATATCCAAAATATGTAAATAACTCAAGAAACTAGGCACCCAAAAACTAAATAATTAAATTACAAATGGGGTACAGATCTAAACAAAGACTTATCAACAAAATAATCTCAAATGTCTGAGAAACATGTAAAGACATCAGAAAAATGCAACTCAAAACTACTTTGAGATTTCAACATACACCTGTCAGATTATCTAAAATTAACAACACAAGTATTAATTAAAAGCTCACATTGGTAAGGATATGAGTATTCTTTTTTATTGCTGGTGGGACTGCAAACCTGTACAGCTTTATGGACATCAATATGGCTGATTCCCCAAAAGTTGGAATTTATCTACTTCAAGACACAGATATAATAAGGTTCTTAGGCATATATCCAAAGGATACTCCATGCTACAAGGACTTTGCTCAACTATGTCTATTACAGCTACATTCATAACAGCCAGAAACTTCCCTAAATGCCCTTCTACAGATGAAGGGTTAAAGAAAATATGGTGCATTTACACAATGGATTATCACTGATAAATAAATGACATGAAATTTGTAGACAAATGGGTGGAACTAGAAAAGATTATCCTGAGTGTGGTAACCCAGACCCCAAATGACAAACATGACATTCACTTACTTATTAGTGGATATTTATCATAAAGTAAAAGATAATTATGCTAATGTCCACAACCCAGAGAGGATAAGTGACAAGGAGGCCTCTAGGGAAGAGGCACAGATCATTTTGGGAAGAAGAAATCGATAAGAATTTTGTGGGTGGATTGAGGGAGAATGCCGATGAGAATAGGAGAGATCAGGTGGGGAAGGGAGAGATGAAGGAAGAAGTATGTGAGAGATAACTGGAACTTGGAGGCATTTGTGTGGAGATGTGGAAATTTTAATTGGTAGAAACTTCTTGGAGCCAGTTAGGCTGAACCTAGTGAGGACTCCTAGCAATGGATGATACAGAGCCTTAACTGGATCACCTTCTGTAACCAGGCAAGGCTTCAAGTAGTTTGCCTGGGACTCTAAACTAGGCACAAAAAACTCAACTTAAAACCTGTCCATTCTACTGGTAAAATTTAAAAAAAAAAGGAGAAAAGTCAATGAAATGATTAATAATGACAATCTGCTGTACTCCTACGTTAGTGCCTATCCCAATTGCCATGAGATAGAAGCTGCTGATAGAAACAGATGCAGAGACTACCAGATAGTGGAACATTAGTGGAAACTCAAGAGATTACCATAGGAAAGGGGTAGGAATGATGTAGGAACCATAGGGTTCAGGACCCCAGGAAAACAAATCCCACAGAATCAGCAAAATGGAGCTCATAAAGGCCCACCAATCATGGACCCTGCATGAGTCTGTGGCAGGTCTTCTGCATATACACTGTTGTTTTGCTTGGGAGTCCTAAAAGATGGAGTAGAGGTGTCTCTGACTCTTTAACCAATATTGGGATCCTTTTCTTACTGTTTCGTTGCCTCACCCAGCCTTGAAATGAGGATATGTACCTAATTCTATGCTGTGTTCAGTTCATAGCTCTATAGGGCCTGATCTTTTCTGAAGGGAAATGGCAGAACAATGGATTTAGGAGAGATGGGAAATGAATGAAACTGGGAGGAATAAATGAAGGAGAGGCTGTGATCAGGGTGTATTGTTTGAGAAAAATTACTAAAAAACAAATAAACAAAAAGTTACTAATTCAGGATAGTATGTGACAGACACTGCTCCTTTTGAATGTGTTTCATTTTTGGCCTGCAACATGGATTTTCAAGGGATATCATCAGTACCATCTTTATAAAAATAAACAATACTTGTGAAAAACCAATTTTTTTCTTCTAAAGTGATCATGGTATGTTATTTACTTATAGTAAAATTGTGAAGATAAAAAAATCCTGTTTGATTCTTTCCCCTCGACTGCCTTCCTGAGGTCCCTGAAACTAGCCAAAGTTGACAGAGTTTCGGTTCCATTGTTAAATGGAAGTTTGCTCAGAACAGAGTTTCAGCTCCATTATATCACTAAATTAGATGGCAGTTTGCTCAGGGCTCAGATTCTCAAAAAAGTGTTGTTCACAGGATTTATAGAAGCTTCCTCAACTACTCACAGGATGTACTTCCTGGGTTCTTGGGGACCCACCTGGTCAGCAGCTTGACCTTCTGGACTTCACTCGAGCGGGACCATCCAAGATAAGGACCTGGGACCGCATTCCTGATATAGCAACCTGGGTGAGGCCACCCAGGAAAGCCCTACCATGAGAACTGTTACAACTTCTATCTCATGAGCCAGATGTATCCCTCCCCTACCCAGAGTGCGGTATAAGAATTCTACTCTGAAAGCATTTGGATCTCTTGGCTTCCACAGTGCCTCGAGCCCACACATGTGTGTGTACCGATATATCATTCATTAAACTCTCTTTTTCTTTAAAGTTAACAGTGATCATTAGCTGTGGTCTTGGGGTATTGTGGGGGTGCTCTAGGGGTGCCCGCCCATTACAAAATACCATTAGAAAAGAATATGACAATCTTACAATATAGAGTTTTTCTAACCTTCAAATTTTACTCTTTTTAAAATAATTTTTAAAGAAATTCTTTCATTCATATAAACATTTTTGTAAAATCCATCCCTTATTTCTGTCCCTCCAGACTCTACTCTACCTACTGCATTACTTCTCTGTTCCAATTCATTCACTTTTTAAAAAAATCTACTGAGTTCATCTATTATTAACTGTAAGTGCATATGTGTAGAGTAATCTATAGGGTATGGGTAGCCACTCAGGAGCTGAATCTTTAAATAATTTTTTAAAAAATTTCTATTATATATTTCAATGTCAAGTGATAAAATGGAATATAAATTATAACCAACATTATAATAACCATAGTATATATGTCTTCAATCTTAAAGTTACAAAAATATTAACAACAAAAATATAAGTTGCTCAATGAAATTGTTAAGGTTGGAGTAAGACAAACTGAGGCAGAGTCTTAGGTCTCAGTCTTAAAAAAGAAAAAAAAAACTTTATTCCACATATGGGACTCACTGTATGATGTGGGAATGCTTTTATGTATGCTGTGAATCTCAATCTTTAAATAAAGGAGCTGTTTTGAGCCATGGCAGACACCATAGAGAAAGTGGGAGGAGAGTTCAGAGTTTAGGTAGGAGAAGCAGGGCGGAGTTAGAGGCAGATCGAGCCAGCCGCCCAAGGAACAGCATGTAAGGGAACACGGGTGAGCCACACGGGCCACGTGGCCCGCAGATTAATAGAAATGGGTTGATTTAAGATATAAGAGCTAGCTAGCAATGTGCCTGAGCCATAGGCCAAACAGCATGAAGTTAATAGAAGCATCTGAGTCGTTTCTGGGGACCCGGGCGGCGGCGGGCGGCAAAGCAGTCCCGGGCGGCAGTTCTGTGGGTCCGGGACCTCTGGCGTCCGGGACCTGAAAAACCTACTACTACAACTGTATCTGGAGAAACAATGGGCCCCGATTTACAAATGAGAGAAGCTTTAATAGGGCAGGAAGTAGGGGGTCAGGAATGTGGCTACCTGAAGCTGTGCAGGTAACCATAGTAACTTCATAATCTGGTAGACAAAGCTTTTCTGGAACAAACAGATACTTAGTTAGATCTTATCACAATGGGCAGAAACTCTGTCAAAATTTTGGGGATTTTACAATGCTCTATCGATATTTATCATGTAGTAGGGGCTGTTGTGCACCATCTGAAAAGCCCCCCTTCACCTCCCCACTTTGTCTAGCTTGGTCTCTAATCCTAGAGACCCTTATCCTCCTAATGCTGCACACTGCTGCCTGGCTAGCATCAGTTTAACACCCCCCCAATCTGCCCTTGCAGAAAGTTGACAGTTCTAATTAACATACAGGGTCCAATGGTTATTACTAAGATCAGCACAATCAATGGTCCAGCTAAAGCAGATAACAGTGTCATAAGCCAGGGGGACTTAGCAAACTAAGATTCAAACCATCTCCGTTGCACTTCACGTTCTCTCTCTCTCTCTCTCTCTCTCTCTCTCTCTCTCTCTCTCTCTCTCTCTCTGAGTCACCCTCTAAGTTTGGTCATAGATTCTTTAACTACTACTGAGTGATCAGCATAAAAACAACATTGTTCTAAAAGGGCAGTACTTAGGCCTCCCTCTTTCATGAATAATAGGTCTAGCCTGTGTCTGCTCTGCAGTACTACTTCTGACAAGGAAGTTAAAGAATCTTATAGAGCTGTTACTGAGGATTCTAGGGCTCTTAAGTCTTGGTCTATGGCAGTCTGTAATAGAGCTATCTGTTGTGGCCCTTGTATTAATGCCACAGCTCCAGTTCCTGCTCTAGCCGCAACACCTATTCCCATAAGTATGGCTATTGTCAATGATATAAGTTCTCTCTGAAATCTAGTTCTGTTTATCATCTTGTTCTCAAATTATTCACCCCAATGATACACCACATGGGGAAACAATTTTACCATAACACAAAAATGGACTGAATTATTGAACACCTGGATGGACATGCAAGGTGTGAGTCTAGTATGGCATTCCCATAGAGTCCCCTGAGGCAGGACCAGGTACTGACCATCTCCTGTGGAATATACAGAAATAACTGGTGCACATAGGTGTCTGGCTGACTCAGGTGGACTTCCCAGGCACATTCCCTGCCCAGAAATCTTGGGGAGAGTTAGTCTATGATTCCCTTTCCAGTTGCAGGAAGAGCTGGTTGTCACTGTGTAAGTCTCGTTGACCACTATCTCCTCATAGTATGGTGGGGAGGCTACCAGGCAGAGCCAGAAAGACTGGGTCAGAGTACTCTGGGTATAGTAAAGAGCTGCATACACTTCTAAGACAAGGTTATATAAATTATCTGTGCCAGAAAACTGAGTAGGGGGGCTGTGTCTTAACAGAGGGTTGAGGATTGTTTGGTTTGACTGTGGTGTTTGGCCCTATTGCAACAGATTTCGCAAACTGCTCCTGCAACTTTAAAATGAGCAGTATACCAGGATCACTTAGAAAGGCCCCCTGGGTTATATAATTTTAAGCCCCAGCTTTTTCCTACTTCCCACCCAGTGGCCTGTTTCCCTAGATCCACAAAACTTAATTTGCCTAGGAGGTTCTTCTGTGTCTTGGTAAGCTTAATCAAATCCATGGGTCCTGTAGGTGCCCACCAGTTCATGGTGTTTAAATTCCCTGTATAGGAAGTCCCACATCCCCATTTAGCACACTAATGGCTTTCTGGACCTCCACACTTACAGGGGCTGCTTTCCTCTTGGACATATAGAGGCCTCTTGAGCAGTCATTCTGTGTTCCTTCAGCTAGTTTGCACAAATCAAAGGTTAAGTCAGGAAACCAGGGTGCCTTGTCCGGCAAGACTAGTTATTCGTGGGTCTTTGAAGATGTGCCACCTGAAATACAGATGGGGGGAGAGAGAAAAGAGACCAAGCACGCAAAGAAAGACAGAGTCGGTCTAGATTTTGTCAAGGTCTCCCTTATTGAACAAAAGGCAGCATTATTTATAGGCAAGCCCATGCAAATTAGGTGTATTTGTGCACAGACCAATAGGGGCCTAAGGGGGCAAAGCCCCTAGGGGGGAGGGGTTTAAGGGAAAGGCGGGAACCAGTCTTCTTTGTTCTGTTCTCAACTAGGTCCCCCGCACCATTACAATCCCTAGCCAGGAAGGAGTGGGGAGTGGTTAGTTGCAGGGAGGGGTGAGTGACTTGCTATTTTTGGCCACTGTGCTTAACAATACAGGAAATAGCCTAAAAGGGACATCTTGTGGTTCTTAGAGAACTGCCTTTAGCAAAACCAGGAAAGAATCTCTTGCCAGCAAGCAATGTGCTTAAAAACCATGAAAAGGTCACTGCTCGATGCCTCCAACACCAGGGTATTTTAGGTCCAGTCTGAGAGGCCAGAATGAGGGTGGTCCCTGTTTCTGGATTAGAGATTGTCCAGGTATGGTCAAGTGGCAAGTGAGGATTGATCTCCTTTGCTTCTCCTGATGAAGGGAGGCTCACCCACACACCAAACCCATAGTTTAAGAGGGTTATCAGTCTTTTCTAGCTTCTACTGGAGCTCCAGGGTGCAGGTGTTGGTTTGAGGTGGGATGCGTGGATCCAGGATGTGATGCCATCAACCTTGACAGTGGTGGGGGTGGTTAGAAGCACCTGGTAGGGTACTTTCCAGTGGGTCTCGAGGGTCTTCACTTGGTGGCAGCGGACATAGACAAAGTCTCCCACTTGGTGGTGATATGGAACTTCTCTCCCCTCAGGTCGATAGAAGTCAGACAGCTGCCGCCATAGGAGCCACTGGGTGTGCTCTAGTGCCAGCAGCCTATTAAGTAAGGGAGTGTAAAAAGACTTATTAGGCCACCTGCTGGCTTCTGAAATTGGGCAGCGGTCTCTCACAGGATGGGGCATACAAAACCTCAAATGGTGTTGTTACATATTGAAGAAGAAGGAGTGTTTCTAGCTCTGAAGAGGGCATAGGGTAGGAGCATTGTCTAATCCTTTAAGCCAGTCTCCAAGGTCAGTTTATTTATGGTCTCCTTGATTGTTCTATTCATCCTTTCTACCTGTCCTGAGCTCTGGGGTTATGCAATCTGCAACCAATCCCCAGTATTCTGGCCACTCCCTTGCTCACCTGGGCCACAAAAGCTGGTCCATTATCTGATCCTATTACCTTTGGCAGTCTAAACCAGGGGAATATTTCCTCCAAGAGTTTTTTTTTATGACAGTTGGGGCAGTCTCTCACTTGGTGGGGAAGGCTTCTACCCACCCTGAAAATGTGTCTACAAAAACCAACAGATATTTAAGCCCATACCTGGCAGGCTTTACCTCAGTGAAGTCAATTTCCCAAAACTTCCCAGGTCGAGTGCCCCTCAGTCTCTTACCCTCAGGAGTGGAGCATGGATGGGCATTCACCTTCTGGCATGCTCCACAGTTCTTTGTTACCCAGTCTGCCAGTTCCTTCCTCTCAGTGGGGGAGAGGGGGTAAGTATCTTGTTGGTCTCTTAGGAGTTGCTGGAGTTTCTTTGACCCAAGATGAGTGAATTGATGTACTTGCTTCAAATAGGTGAGGGCTTCAACTTCTTTTCCCTGTGGGTTCTTCTCTGGAGGCTAGTATGCTGAGGTCACTAGGAAGGTTTCTACTGGGGGGGTCTCTTACAGCCACTGTTTGGGCCTCCTCATCTGCCCATCTGTTACCTACTGCCACGGGTCTGATCCCCTCTGATGCCCCGCACAGTGAACAATAGCCAGTTCCGTGGGAAGCATTACTGCTGCCAGTAAGTCAAGAATCTCTTTCTTGTACTTAATTTCTCTGCCAGATGGGGTTAGTAGGCCTCTTTGCTGATAGATGGCGCCATGGACATGGGCCATGGCAAAGGCATAGTGGCCATTTGTATAGATGGTTGCCTGTTTGCCTTCTGCTAGTATCAGGGCCCTAGTTAGGGCTATGAGTTCAGCCTTTTAGGCAGATGTCCCTTCTGGCAGCCCCGAGGACCAGATAACCTTTGTTCTATCTACTACTGCCACCCCCGATTGTCTCTTTCCCTTCTGGAGGAAGCTGCTCCCATTGGTGAACTAGATTATCTCTGAATTGAGCAGCAGATGGTCCCTCAGGTCCCTGCAAATTAATGTTTCTTCCGCTAGGATCTCTTGACAAGTGAGTAGTATGGGTTTCGCACCTTCATCTGGGAGTAAGGTTTCAGGGTTCAAGGAGACAAGGGGCCCAAAAGTCACTCAGTCTTTGTCTAAGAGAATTTTCTGGTAGTGAGTGATCCTAGCATTAGACAGTCATCGATATGGAGGCTGGTGGATCACA
The DNA here is from genome assembly GCA_033318265.1 of Phyllotis vaccarum. NCBI lineage: Eukaryota > Metazoa > Chordata > Mammalia > Rodentia > Cricetidae > Phyllotis > Phyllotis vaccarum. Next base: position 13,047,910 of record JARWLC010000019.1, read on the forward strand.
CTGTCTAGCATGTGTGGGACCACCATAGTCAGCTTCTGGCCCAGGGTGAACTTATCAGCATTTTTGGCCAAAATGGCTGTGGCCTCTACTGCTTTCAGAAAGCGTGGCCATTCACTAGCCACTGAGTCCAGTCTTTTAGACAAATATGCTACTGGTCTTTTCCATGGACCCAGGGTCTACATCAGAACCCCCTTGGCCACTCCCTTTTTCTCATCAATATAGAGGGTGAAAGGTTTGTCCACATCAGAGAGGGCCAGGGCCAGGGCTGACAAGAGTGCTTCTTTGATGGAATCAAAGGCCCTCTGTTGCTTCTTTCCCCACTGGAATGTGGCATTCCCCCTTGAGTAAGGGGTATAATGGGGAAGCAAAGAATGCAAACCCAGGGATCTACAGTCTACAAAACCCAGCAGTTCCCCAAAACTCGTGCAACTGCTTCAGGCTTGTGAGTGGGGAAATCTGGGTTACAGTTTTCTTCCTGGCCTCCATTAGCCACCACTTCCTTTTCCCTAAGTATGTATCCCAGGAAGGTCACTTCCTACTTACAAATTTGGGCTTTTTTTGCCAAGGCCTGGTACCCCAATTGGGCTAGTTCCCTTAGGAGTTCCCATGTCCCATACTCACAGTTCTCTCTGGTGCCAGTAGCAGCAATAGATCATCAACATATTGAAGCAGGGTAATCTCAGGGTGCTGAGCTCTGAAGGAGCTTAAGTCCTTATGGAGGGCCTCATTGAAAATGGTGGATAAGTTCTTAAACCCTTGAGGCAGGCGTGTCTAGGTTAGTTGGCCCAAGGACCCTGTTTCTGGCTCTACCCATTCAAAATCAAATAAGAGCTGGCTATCCTTGTGCAGCATCAGGCAGAAGAAGGCATCCTTTAGGTCTAAGACAGTGTAGCAAGTCCTTTCTGTAGTCAGAGTGCTAAGCAGGTTATACGGATTTGGAACAGTGAGATGTATATTCTGTACCCAGCTATTAACTTCCCATAGGTCATGTACAGGTTTATAGTCCCCAGTCCCTGGTTTCTTGACAGGTAACAGGGGCATGTTTCAGGATGACTGGCTTGGCCTCAATATCCCTAAGGTGAGGAGCTTCTGTATGTGGGGCCTGATTCCCTCTCAGGCTTCCCTGCTCATATAGTATTGCTTAATCCATACCAGGGAGGCAGAGGGCCTCAAGGTCACTACCACCAGTGGCTTACTTACTGCCAGCCCCAATCCAGCAAGCTCTTCCCAGGAATTGGGGAACTGCTGGAGCCATGTTTGGATATTAGCCTCCCTCTGGGGTGACTCAGGTTCAGAATACAACTGATATTCTTCTTCAGCCGGCAGGGTAAGGACTGTTACGGCAGGCTGGCTAATGAGGGGGTTCATAAACTCCACCTCAGGACCTTGGGGAGTAAATGTAATTCTTACCCTCAACTTGGTTAATAGGTCTCGTCCCATAAGGGGTGCTGGACATTCAGGAATAACCAGAAAGGAATGCTGAACTTTTCCCTTCTCCAAATCCATAGTTCTCTTAGTAGTCCAAGCACAGTGATGGCTGCCATTTGCCCCCTGAACTAGAGAATGCTTGCTGGAGAGCCATCCAAGTGGGGTATGCAGGGCTGAAAACACCATCCTCATGTCTACCTCAAAGTCAATTGGGGTCCCCTCCACATCAAAAGTTATCCTGAGTTCGGGGAGGGGGTCCGAACTCCAACCTCCCTAATTGTCTTCTTCCAGAGCCAACATTGCAGGCATTTGGCTGGGCTGGCATTTTTTCTTTGGACAATTCTTGGCCCAGTGCCCTTCCTCTCTACATAGGCACACTGGTTGGGTCCCAATGGTTGGCATGGGCCCAGGTTCCTACCTCTCTTATCTTCTTTCTTTCTTTCTACTACCCTGGCCAGTATTTTAGTTAATTCTCTATTTCTCTTCTTGTCCCTAATCCTCTTCTTCTCCTCTCTTAATTTTTCTCTTTCCTCTCTTTCTTTTTCTAACTGATGTTCCTTCTCTTCCTCCATTTCCCTTTTGTAAAATACTTTCTCAGCTTCTTTCACCAGATCTCTCAAGGCCAGATCCTGCAGGCCATCTAGTCTTTGCAACTTTCTTCTGACATACAAAGCTGACTGACCTATAAATGCCATGGCTACTGACCCTCTCTGCTCTTCCTACTGTGGATCAAATGGGGTATACTTTCTATATGCCTCCATCAAGCATTCAAGAAACACAGATGGTGACTAATCTGACCCCTGAATAACCTCCCTTATCTTGACCAGATTGCTGGGTCTATGAGACGCTGTCCTGGGACCCGCTACTAGAGTCTGATGGTAGGTGGACAGATGCTCCCTACCTACTACTGGAGTATTAAAGACCCAATCAGGGCATTGCAGGGGGAAGTACTCATTGATCATGTTCAGGAGCTGGGTTGGTCTCCAGTCCTGTCCTGGAACATTCTTGTGAGCCTCCAGCAGGATATGATCACACTCTTCTGTGGTGAAGAGTGTCCCCAGGAGCTGCTGATGGTCATCTCAGGAGGGTTGGTGGGAGAACATGAGGGGTTCTACCAGACTGGTTAGTCTAGCAGGATCCTCTGAGAAAGAGGGATTGTTATTCTTCCAGTTATAGAGACCAGAGGAGGAGATGGGCCAGTGCTGGAGAGCTGGAATTTCTCCATCCTGACTGTTATCTACCATAGGTCTGAAAGGACACAGAGGGAGAGTTACAGCCACATCTGGGGCTTCACAGGGCCAGCAACTCTGAAGTCCTCCATGGGTCTTTAGTCCTGGAGATGGGAGGTGCAGAGGGCCCAGGAGGGAGAGGGAGAGGCAGAGGCAAGGCAGGAACAGAAGCCGGGGGAGGATGATAGGGTGAAGGGACATCATAATCAAAGAGAATGAGGTTCTGAAACTCAGGGAGGACAGAGCCAGATTTTGGCGAAGGAGGCAAGGGCTTAGCTGGAAGGATAGAGGCAGGCAGAGGAGGCAGGAAGAGCTGGACCCAGTCTGGTGGATTTTCACAGAGGTCTTCCCAGACCCAGATGTAGGGCTGGTGGTCAGGATGGCCATGAGGGCCAGGCTGAAAAACAACAGCCTTCATGGTCTGAACAAGAGGGAGATGAAAGGAACCTCCATATGGCCACCTGACTCCTGCTGAACATAACGTCCTCCATTTTCTCTTCTTAATTGGAAGAGAAAGATTATGGGCCAGATCCACTACCTCAGACCAATGATCTAGGGTTATGTATAGGGGAGTAGACTTGGTTTGACCCATGGTGAAGGGAGTTTCACGAACAACAGAAAACACAAGGACACAAAAGAGAATGACAGAAAGACAAACACATATACACTGGCACCATGAAAAGCAAAAATAAATCTAATGGATCTAACAATCTGGACCTCTGATACTGACCAGAAGCTGTCAATAAAACAGTAGACTCTGCCACCTGATATCAGACATCCAGGCATCCCTGGTTGCCCTCCTAGTCTAGAGCATCCTCCAGACCTTGTGGCCCATGACCCCAACACATCTGTCAGTTGCTGCTGATAGCAGTTCCCACCCCAGTTTCAACAGATACCACCACCAGAATACTCACCAGATACTCACGCTCCTCAAATCTCGGTGGAACCTCCAAATGTTAGGGTTGGAGTGAGTAAGATAAACCGAGGCAGAGTCTTAGGTCTCAGTCTTAAAACAACAACAACAAAAAACTTTATTCCACATGTAGGACCCACTGTATTGGGAGAAACAATGGGCCCCGATTTACAAATGAATAAAGCTTTTATAGGGCAAGAAGTAGGGGGTCAGGAATGTGGCTACCTGAAGCTGTGCAGGTAACCACAGTAACCACATAATCTGGCAGACAAAGCTTTTCTGGAACAAACAGATACTTAGTTAGAGCTTATTACAATGGGCAGAAACTCTGTCAACCTCTTGGGGATTTTACAGTGCTCTGTCTATATTTATTATGTGGAGGGGGCTGTTGTGCACCATCTGAAAAGCCCCCCTTCACAAAATGTTATAATGTTGCCATTTATACATTGACAAGACTTCAATGTGAAATAAAATGAAAAATGCTTAACATTTTCAAAGAAACTAATTTTTATTTAAGACTATTCAGATAATTTTAATCCTGGGTTGTATAACTATTCATGAGACTTTCTCTAAGTGAAAACATTAGTCATATACATGAAAGATTATCATTGCTAATTAATATAAACACATGAATAAAACAGCATTTTTATGACAGTGATATGATAGCTAGTTACATTACAAAATACCCATATGCCGTCATACACTGCTACTCACAATTTCTAGGGCACTTTTTTTTCTCATAACAGGTAGATATAGAATTTAATAATCTATCCCATGTCTCACTCAATGTATTTATATTTACTATTTTGCTTAATCTCCACAATGTGTAAAATAGGTCTTTTGTCACCAGAAACTATTAGTTTGCATAATGTTTATCAAAAAAAGTTAAGTACGAGGTCTAAGTAGTCTAAGAAAGTGAGCTGCATTATGTTCTAACAGCTGATCACAGCATCTGAATCACCACAATAGAACACAGAGCACATCACTGCATATGAGCATGCAAAGAAACCTCTACATTAGCATATCAACTTAGTAAAGTGTGCTAGTATCAAAATTAGAGGGAAATTCATCTGAGTTTCAAGATACAATATTTACTTCCAATATATTCACTTCTACTTATCTTCTTTAAAATCTTATATTTTACTTGTTTAATCTCTTATATCAAAAAACAAAACAAATTTATATCTTAATGATATATTATGTTAGGTTTCTGTACATATACTCACTTTATAATATTTAAATCAAATTAAATATATTTCTCTCTATGATGAGAATTTTCAAATTCACTTTCTGGCTTTTGAGATGAACTAAATATTTTGTAATCTGTAGTCATCTTGTTGTTCAGTAGCAATGCATAAACACTGGCTACCTATCCTGCTGTGCCTCAGCACCCACTGATTACTATTTTCTGTTCCTTTCCCTTACCTATAAATCTCCCATTTATTGCCACCATTGTTCTATTTTAAGTTTCTATGAGCTCCACTTTATAAGAAATTTGTTTATTGTTATTAATGAAGGAGTTATACTGATATTTTCTTCTTACTAAAACACAGAGGAAATTATCAATTTCCACAAACAGTAATACCAACTGCATAGTAGTACATATTTAAGTTAGCAATGAAACCCCATTGTCTCTTTACCCTAATTATAAAATTGCAATTTGTTTTCCCTTAAAATTCTTTTTAATATTTATATTATTTTTTATTTAAAAAATGTCTTTTTTAACCATGTATCTCCATGCTCCCCCTCCCACTCCTCCTCCCAATCCCTCACAGTCAACCTTTAGCCTTGCCTCTCCCCATCCACCCATCCTATCCTCCAAAGGGCAAGAAGTATCAAGGTGGCTCAACTCAGCATGGCGCTTCCATTCCAGGCAATTTCAATTTCCTCATCCCAAAGTCAAGACTAGGTTAGGGTGTTCCTCTGCAGAGAATGGGCTCCAAGGTGCCAGCCATTGCACAGGAACATGGTCTGATCCCACCCCTCTAGGCTCCACATGCTTCTTATGCCAATCAACAGTTTTCTACTCTTGGAGGGCCTGGCTCCTTTTCCCAATGGGTCTCCAGTGGCCATTCTTGGTTCAGTGAGCTCCCCAGAACTCCAGCTAGCCATCACTGTGGGAATTTTCCTCATAATACCTATACTTTTCTCCCCTGTTCTCAGCTGGACCAGGAGCTCTGTCCAGTGCTCAGCTGTGGGACTCTGCTTCCACCTCTATTCCTTGTTGGATATAGGTTCTATGATGGCACTTAGGGTGATTAGTCATTTGATCATAGTCATTTGATCATTTGATCCAACTATTGGTTGGAGACCTAGCTAGGGATATCCTGTGAGTTCTTTGAAGTTTTCCTAGTACCTGGTCTCTTTCTAACCCCAAGTTAGCTTTCTCTGAAAATATCCATCTGTTTTTTACCCCCTCATTTAACCGTCTTCTTTAATGACTTGTTCCCAACTCTTCTTGGTTGCATCCCATTTTGACCCCAGTTTGCTAAGGTGATCTTTTCTATTTTCTCTTCTTAGGGGAATCTTTGGGTGTTTCTCTTAAGTGCTTTCTGATCCCAAGCTGTTTAGGGGTTGTGGATTACAGCCTGGATACTCTTTGCCTTTTGTCTAAAATCTACTTATGAGTGAGTACATACCATGTCTATCTTTCTAGGCTTGTGATACTTTGCTCAAGAGGATATTCTCCAAATCCATCAATTTGCCTGCACATTTTAGGATGTCATTTTTCCCTACTAAATAGTACTCAATTGTATAGATGAACTGCAGTTTGTTAATTCATTCTTCAGTTGAGGGGCATCTAGATTGTTTCCAGGATCCTGCTATTATGAATAATGCTGCTATAAACATAGTTGAGCTAATGCCTTTGTGGTATAAATGTGCATCCTTTGCGTATATGCCCATAGTGCTATTGCTGGATTTCTAGGGCGATTGATTCCCAGTTTTCTGAAGAACTGCCATACTGGATTCCAGAGTGGCTGTACAAGTTTACACTCCCACCAACAATGGGGAGTATTCCCCTTGCTCTGCATCCTCTCCATAATAGGCTGTCATCTGTGTTTTTTATCTTAGCCATTCTGATAGGTGTAAGGTGATATTTCAAAGTTGTTTTGATTTTCATTTCTCTGATGGCTAAAGATGTTGTACAATTCTTTAAGTGCCTTTCAGCTATTTGTAATTCTTCTGTTAAGAATTCCATTTTTAGCTCTGAACCCCTTTTAAAATTGGGTTATTTAAGTTTTAGGGTCTAGTTTCTTGAGTTCTCTATGTATTTTAGAGATCAGTCCTCTGTCAGATGTGATCCATTTCTATTCTTTTTGAGAAAACCTCAGACTGATTCTAAAGCCTGTGATAGATTATAACTACACAAATGACATGTCAACATGTTCCTTTTTTATATCTATGGCAGCATTGTTTGTCAGTTGTAATCTTGATGATAAGAGTCCTACTCATGTTTTAGCTCAGCATAAAACTATACAAAATAAGAATATACACACAAACCGTATGATATTTAGACACATGAATAAATTGTGAAATGTTTATGTAAACATATGAATTCCTTGTGGTTGTTGAGATTTTTAATACATGATAGAAGAATGGAAAAGTGCTATCTTATCCTGCTTTTTGATTTTATTATTCTCAGGCTAGAATGGTATTTATTTGAATTTCTATCACTAAAAGAAAGAGTGAGAAAAAACTAGACCCTATATCCCCACATATACACACATATTCATACTCATACACACACACTCAAATATACTCAGACACACACATTCACATATCCTCACAGATACACACACACACACACACACACACACACACACACACACACAGAGTCTGAACCTTAATGACTATCATAACATCTACAAACTTTGATTCTTAAAAAAGAGAAAGAATGTACATGTTATAAATTTCCACTAACTCTTAAATTAGTCAGTGTCAATAATATATTTTTGGAGTTAAGGTTAGATGGTCTAACATTTATGGAAATCTCAGGGAGCTTTTCAAATTAATATGTGACCTATCTACTTGAAAGTATTTTTTCATGGTCCTTGGTCCAACAAAGACTTGAAATTTCAGGAGTCATGTAGAAATGGAAAGGCCAATTTGACATCTAAACTAAGCAATTATATTGGAAAAATGGCATCTAACTTTTAAAGACATAAAAAGTAACTTTAAACAGTGTTAATGAACTGCATACCTTATAATATTCAAAAAGAATTTTAAAAGATTTTTGTATCCCATGCTTATCTATCAAAAAAGCAAACCACTTTTATTCTCAGTAATATTTCTTCCATAGTATAAATCTTCTAAATTTTAGGTAGAATAAAGGTTAGAAAGCAGCTATTAGAATTATCAAGAATGTAGATTATACTGGAAACAATCTTTTCCCCAGAACTCTACTAAAAGCCCCAGTGACCTCTTTATTCCTCAGGCTGTAGATGAGGGGGTTGAGAGCAGGAGTGAAAATTGTATAGAAAGCTGAGCTGATATTGTCTTGTTTGGAGCTGTGGAATTGACTAGGCAAAACATACATGAAGGAAGCACCCCCATACCACATCCAAACCACAGTCAGGTGGGAAGAGCAGGTGAAAAGGGCTTTCTTCCTGCCCTCATTTGAGGGCATATTGAGAACAGTGAAGAGAATTAGTGAGTAGGAGGCCAGGATGGCAGCAAGAGGGGGAATGAGCAAGATCACACCCATCACGTAAACCAAGAGTTCATATGTGGAGGTGTCTGCACAGGCCAGCTTCAGTAGTGGAGGGATTTCACAGAACAGGTGCCTGATCTTCCGGGATTTGCAGAAGGGATACTGCATGGTGTAGATGCTATATCCTAGAGCACTGAGGGATGCCAGGATCCATGATGTGGCTATCATGGCCCAGCAGACTTTGTGACTCATGTAGATCATATAGTTAAGAGGATGACAAATGGCCACATACCTGTCATAGGCCATAAATGCCAGAAGGAGGTCCTCTGCACTACCCAGTGCCAGTTCCAGAAACATCTGAAGGGCACAGCCTCCAAAAGAGATGGTGTTGTCTTTGATGAGAAAATCAATGACAGCTTTGGGAGTGATAACTGATGTCAGAAGGAGGTCCATGAAAGAGAGCTGCCAGAGTAGAAGATACATGGGCACATGGAGTCGGGCATCCATGGTGATGACCAGCAGTAGCAGTCCATTACTGGTCAGGGCTAAAAAGTACAGAGCTGTGATAGTGGCACAGAGCAGTTCAGGAAAGCCACTGTCATCCAGAATCCCCACTAAGATGAAGCCACTTCCCAAGGTGGAGTTGTAGACCTCCATTCCTTGTGGTCTCTTAAGATGCCTAGAAAATATATGGTTCAGAGAGGTTTTGCTAATATCAACACAGATTTTCAATTTTCACACCAATATCCCCTTGTGCTACCCAGAATAACTAAAATAACTGGGATCTTTCTAAATAGTTTTATTTCTTGATTCATACTTACCCCATCTTTCTCTTCAAATAACTATAAAGATCCATCTTTGTGTAGAATAGGTAGCATAAACATTAAAAAGTCACTTCATAAAGTAATACTTAGGAAACTAAACCTGGAACATATTTCTAGAAAAATGAGTGTCTCTCTTACTATCAAAGAAATATCCTAATGTGATACTGTAGTATAAGGTTTAGCAATTCACTTGTAATATGTGTTAGTCCCCTGAATAGAAATATTGTAAATATGAACTGTTAAAGTGATTTCAACGAAATACTGTTATTGTTATCTTACAATTCATTTTTTTATGATTTAGATTTAAATTATGTGTATGTATATGGAGTTATGGATCCACTGTTTAAAAGTCGGTTTCTTCAAACTTTTCAGCCATGACATGACATATATATGCACATTTTATTAGTTTGCCCTTGCTTTGTTTTTGGCCATTAGTACCTTAACAGTTAATGGTCTGAAAACTTTAAACAAATACCTGTTTGAGTAAGGGTTCTCTGAGTATTTCATCATTATCTAAAGTCAGTAAGGTTCTGTGTCAAGATTCTTGCAAAAAAGGAAGTACCCAGGTCTAGATTATAACACAGAATTTTTACCAATCCCAGTTAATTCTTTCATTTTTTTGGTATTCAATAATAATTTTCTTAGTGAATTTTGTTCTCTCAACAACTGCATACATGTTAGTGATTTATTCTTCTTACTCTCTCCTCTATTCAAACACCAAAAACCTATTCCTTTGTAGTATTCAAAAAAAAATTTTTTAAAAAATGGATGAAAGAAAAAAGATCAAGAGCCTAGGAAATCCAATTCTGTAGTTTCTGACCTTGGGGTTTTCTTTGAACTCTGTTTTTTGGCTCAACATTTCCAGAGGCTCTCTATACATTTTATTAAAACAGAGGTACATCTTCAAATTGTAAGAAGCCTAGCTGACTGACATCTTCAGTTACCTTTGGACTGATTGAATACTGAAGATAATTCAATAGACATGAAGAGATCAGATGTAGCTTAACTCAACAGCAGCTAGTTGGTTTGTTTTGCTACGTTGCTGCAATGTGTTAAGGGTTTGCCCAGTGTCAGGTAGGTGTCAGAGCCTGACCATTGTATTCCTTCCTCTTATCTGCAAGTGTGCTCTAGGTATAGCAGTGGTTACACCAGGCAGCTGATGGATTTTCAGTAGTTTTCTGTGCAGTAAAATCATAATTTTGCTATTATCAGAACTGAAAGAGAGCAGTACAGCCTGTTTTCTCTTTTCCTGTGTCATAAATGAACCCTACTTTCTTCTTGTCAGTTTCTAGGGGGCTCTTGAATCTGGATGCTCAGTTTTCTTTACCCATGCTGCCATCTATGGAAAGAGACAAGAGCTATTTGGAACAAATAGAAATTAGGATAGATGACCAAGGCTCTATTCTTTCTCACCTGACTGTCCAGGAGGTCAGGTGTAAGCCAGGACCTTCTCCAGGAACTAGCTGCTTTCTCTTCTCATCCCATCATCTCATTTCTGCTTTTCTTTGTTCATAGCTTCAGCAGAAATCATCTCCCAGCTGAAAAACTCTCCCTTGGAAATATTGGTCTCACAAAATATAAGCTAATGAATACTCTAGGGTGTACTTCTGCCTAGCTTTTCCTGGGGTGTTCTTTCTGTCACATAATGAGATTTAAGGCCTTAGGTTTCTTCTTCTCTGTAAGTTAGGATCCAACTCCCTTAGGTTCCAAAGTTCTGAGATTACAGCTTGTACTACCTGGATTTTCCAGAGTTTTGTTTAATCCTAGAAGAAATATTTGAAATCAATTTGACTTTTAAAAAAATTCATCCAATTTTTCCATATATGTTTTTCACTTTATTGTCCCCCCTCAACTCTTCAAAATCCTTTCTTCCTAACTACTCATTCAGCTTCATTCTGCATGTTCTCTCTCTCTCTCTCTCTCTCTCTCTCTCTCTCTCTCTCTCTCTCTCTCTCTCTCTCTCTCTCTCTCTTCCTCTCTCTTTCCTCTATTCCCCAAAGCAAAACAAAACAAAACCAAAATCAAAACAGAGAAACAAAACCAATACGACAAAAATTCTGTGGGAATAATGAAGGATTTTTTTTTAAAGTGGACTAAAGACACATTCCACGACATGGAACAAACACCATAGACTGCTAAAGTTGCCAAGAACTTTAGATCAGATAAGCCTTGAGTCCTAGAGAAAAAAGCCTACTGCTCCTACTTGGCAACCCATTTTAGAATTTCTAACTAAACAGACCTGCAGAGAATCCTGGTGTAGCCAAACTCTGATCCAAGGAAACAGGTGAGTTCCACAACTTTTGTGTAAAGTTATTTCCCTTAGCTGTTCCTCTTCTGTTAGATTGTTTCTAGTTCTGTATGGCTGTTCTGTATGGAGTCAGTAGATATGAGATCTTTTAATTGACTCTTTTCTGTGTGCTCATGTCTTGATGTTACTGCTCTCTGCCATAAGTGATAGTTAAAGAAAGAGAGATCAATTTCCAAAATATTAAAAAGGAAATTAAAAGAAATCCAAATTTAATGTTGTAGAAATTTAATATTTTCTAAAATAATTCATTTCTCCTGTTTACATAAGTCATTCACTATTTAAATACACTTGGATAATAATGGTCCATCAACCATAACAGTAAGTTAAGAAAGAAATGATTTAAAGTGAAGTAAAACTTTATTCCTAGACCAAACTCAAACATGAAGAATTGTCCTCTAAAGACTCCCCCCAAAAAATACTTTCAGGAAAAAGAAAAGCAATGCCTAGATATTATATACAGAAATCATAGTAGACTCAGAGTCTTATTTAGTAAGCTAGTGGGCAAATTTGCTTAAATATTTGTATTTTTAAGTATGTAAAACTTACAAAAATGATAAAGCCAGAGTTGGATTTCATTAGCATTCTAGATGAAATTTCAGAAACAGTGCTTAAAGACTTCATTTTTATTTATTAAAAAGACCACTTTCTTTTTATTTTTAAGTAAAATTCAATTTACCAGTGAAAACTATAGAATAAGTTTTGACAAACCATTAAAATCATACAAACAGTAAATTTAATCAACCTACAAACTTTTTCCATATACCTCATGCCTATTTACCATTATCTTGTGTCCTTATGCAACATTCATATTTGGCTGATTAATTTCATAACTATTATATTACTGAAAAATTCAAAAGTATATATTCTTGAATTGAAACATCATGAATACACAAAATACCTAAATCTACGGACACAATGAAAGCATCTCTAAGAGGAAAGATGTTACTCAGAGTAAAGGGGTGACACAGAACTCTGATTTTAGTAATTTAAGATTGACAATATCTGAGATTTATACTTGAAGTTTAGTAGCTAAGTTTTTCTTTAATTTCAGCAAATTCTGGCATTACTCATTTTTACCATAAATAATTTGAAGGCCTTTACATTGTTTATATAGGTTACTTTGCAACTAGAAATCAGACATATTGCTAATTCTTGTGGGCATGTATTCACATGTGTTGTGTGTACGTGTTCATTCACATGCACTTTTGTACTTTTATACTGATTTTACTGTGGTATCCCTATACCTAGTGACAGTGTGTGCATGTTGTGATCTATATTTCTAGACTTTTGCTTTGTTTTGTTTTGGAGGCTAAAATCAGAAATACCTAAAGCATGAAAGGAGTGTTTTATATAATATTAAATAGGATTAGTCAAACAAAACAATGTTTGGTTACATCTTTGGGTTTGTAGGCATGTTACTGAAACTAAAACTTTGCCAAGTTATCATTTTAGGGAATATAAAGTGATAAGAAGTAGAAAGCAGTACAAATCTGACAAGATAATCAACAATGCTAAAGAAAGAGGTCACAAAGCAGAAAAACATATGAAATGTGTGTTGGGCAGAAAGAAATAAAGTACAATGGGTTTAGAATCAGTAAATTTGGACAGATTTCCAAGTGCTAGAGAAAGATAGGTGGACAAAAGTATGTGCATCTGTGTTGCAGTGACATACAGGGACCTGGCTGATGTTCATGTAGCTCATTCAATCTATGAGAAAATTAGCCATAGCAAGGGTAAGGAAGAGAGACAAGTCTTATAGGAAAGAGCTGCTGAGCATCTGAAAATGTTTTGAGTTGATATACAAGTGTGGGAATGGGGAAATTAAGAGAATATTATGAACGCAGAGTCTATTGTGCAGATGAAGCTGGTAGGACTGACTTTTGGGGGCAGTAAGGTGAAGGAAAAATGAATTCGCTACTTAAGCTTTCCTTTCTTCAATAACATCAACGGTATTATTTATTTAGATGGAATAATGTGGAGGAAGATATAAAAAATGTTACAGCTTGATAGCCTTCATGAAATAACTTACAGTTGTGAACTATGTGGTAGATACAAAGGAGATGAAAATAGTGAGGTCTGAGTTAGTAAAGTGGGACAAGATTTGCTCATCAACACTCATGTGGAAAAGCGACATGATCTGGATTAAATTTATGGAGCTTTGGAAAAGATTAGCAGGGAGAAGAGGCACCGTCTTTGCTTGTCATCATAATTCCTACTTAAACATGAGACAGATGAGTCTGACTTATTCATGAATTTGAGCTTTTGTGTTAAGACCATATAAATGCCATTTAACCTTTGAAAGCAAATAATTTGGGAGAGGTCAGCAAAACTGAGACCTGGGGAATAGTGGAGGTTAGACACTGACATGTAGTTGTAATGACGGAAACAGTGTAAGCTGTTAATGTAGAAATGCAAGTGGGTGTGAGCTTTGAAGCAGGAGTGACACTGGGGTCTGGGTTATATAGCTGATTGTTTTGTTATAAAGAAAATTGTGGTCAAGGTCATCAGATGAGATTCAAAATGTTGGACATTTATTTGTTAAGTGATACTTTGAAGAGGCTTCAGGTGATATCATGGTATACATTGTTTTGATAAGAAAAAAGCAGAGTACCATAAATGCTCAAATTTATATATAAGCTTTCTGTACTCATCATCACATTGCTGAAGGTTCTAAAGATATTGCTAATTAGATTAAATATTTTTGTAAGTAATAAAGAAGAGATACCAGAAATGGAGGCAGCTTTTTATAAGTCAGTTATTTGCCTCTAGTACAGTAGGTAATGTAGCATAAAACATACTTAAAAAGGTAGAAAAGGAAATAAAGGTAAACCACCTCCTTCTCTGGCTCCATATTATGCCCCATAACTTTGACAACATACTTCTGTTTTAACTGAGGTCAGGATGGATCTAGGGACCAAAGGTAAGACATCATCTACTGCCTGCTAATTCTTCTCAAGGCCTGCCTAATATTCTGAAACAGCACCCCTTCCTTCCCCTGGGATCCATATCCTTGCCTACAGCTTCCATTGTTTTACCAGAGGCTAGCTGGATCCTGGGGACCCAAGGTAAGACATTGTCAACCACCTGCTAATACTCCTTAAAGCCTACCCAACTGCCCCAGATTGTAACTTCTACCCCGTGTTTTCAATTCTAGCACACAGCTTCAGCAGAAGATTTCTGACTTACCTGATGCCAACTTTCCATACTCGGCTAACATTCCTTAAACCTTGCCCAACAATTCCTAACTACACCTTCTCCTTTGAGTTTCATGTCCCAGCCTACAACCTTGGAAGAAAACTTCTGCTGTTCTGAAGGCCATGCTTTTTTTTAGGAATATCAGAGGCCAAGTAGATACCCTGAACCCCAGAAGCCATACCAGTAGCTGAAACCCCAGAGGCAACATTGTCACTCAAAATCCCAGGAGTATTTCAGACTGAAAAACTCCAGTAAAGATATCCCTGAAGACTTCACCAGAACCCCTGACCACTTAGGTCAAAAGCTCAAAGAGGAAACAGAAACCAAGTAACAAATCATCCATGCAACAAAGACAAAATAAACACCTAGACCTATAATCATCCCAAACTCAGATGCTTAAATACCAGTGTAAAAAATACAAAGGGCAATATGACACCAACAGAGCCCATCTATCTTACAATAGCAAAGCATTGACATCTCAACATAGCTGAAGCACAAGAACATTAAACCAACTTTATGAAGATGATAGACATCTTAAGGGAGGAATAAAACAGCCCTTAAGGTATTTAGACAAAAGGGAAAATGTTGTGTAATATTTCTTTACACCATGCAAAGATATGTGATTGATTGGCTTATTAAAGAGTTAAATGGCCAACACCTGAAAGAGGTTAGACAGGGCTTCTGGGAACAGAGAGGATTCAGAAAGAAAGAAAGACAGAGTCATCAACCAGACACAAAGGAATCAGGACATAAAGAAGGCAAGGTTAAAGCCATGAGTCACATGATAGCACATAGATTAATAGAAATGGATTAATTTAAGTAATTAGAGCTAGCTAGAAACAAGCCTAAGCTAAAGGCAAGCTTTCATAATTAATAATAAGTCACTGTATCATTATTTGGGAACTGACTTATAGAACAGAGAAAGACTTGTTACACACATCATGAAATTTTAAGGCAAATAGATAGAACTAGAAAATATCATCATGAGTGAGGTAACCCCGACCAGGAAGACAAACATGGTACATATGTACTCATTTAGAGGTGGATATTATCTGTAATGTAAGGGATAATCATGCTACAATCTATAGACCCAAAGAATATATGTGACAAGGAAGGCATGGGGTCAGGGCATGAATCACATTATAATGGGGAAATAGAATAGACATTACTCATGGACAGAGAGATAGGACTTGATGCCAGGCGGGGGTGAGGTGGGAACAAAAGAGACCAGGTATGGGGAGGGTGGAGGACGAGAGTACTTGGAAAGACAACTGGAATCAGAGGTATCCCTGGGATGAACAAAAAACCCAGTGCAAAGAAAACCTCAAAGAATCTATGAGGATGTTCTATCTAAGACTTCTAGGAATGGAAGATATGGAACCTACAATGGTTATCACTTGTAACCAGGCTACTTCCAGTAGAAGGATTGGGAGCATGATCTAGCCTCATGACATTTCACATACAATTTGTCCTGCCTATAAGACATGCTGGAGTAATGGTGCTGCAAAAACTATGAAAATTTTAAACCAATCACTAGACAAATTTGAGACCTATACAATGAGAGGAAACTCCCCTCTGATACTGACTGGGAGGGAGGCTGTCACATGAATTATAGAAACTCAGAGCCAGATATCAGGGGAAGGCTGAAATATCAGAGAGGCAACACCACAGTCAAATCTCACCCAGCTGTCTTCCAGCTCCCTCAGCCTCAATTCTTGTGGCTTCTACTGCCTCCATCTGTCTTTCTGTGCCTGCCTTAAATACCTTCTTTGCCCAGTTGATTCACATCCAGGTTAAGATTAAAGGCGTAGGCTACTACTATTTGGTAGTTAGCACTGAACTCACAGAAATACAGAAAGATCTCCTCTGTCTCTGGAGTTTTGGGATTAGAGGCCTGGCACCACCACTGCCTGCCTGGGAGCCTGGAACTCCCTCTGTAAATCAAGCTGGCCTCAAACTCAGATCTGCTGGAATTAAGTGCATAGGTCACCATTCCCAGATAATCCCTGTGCTGGGATTAAAGGTGTGAGTTACCACTCTCTGATCCTTCTGCATTGACTGTGGGTAGATCTCTCTGATATTTCAGACTGGTTTTTATTAAATATAAAACATATCACCATAGGGGCAGGACACAGTGGCTGGAAAGTACAAAAATCTATGATAGAATCAAGCATGAATGTCACCATCAAATCAATAAATTAATAATTTTAGTAATATTCTGCTATACTCATAGTGCATAGCCTATCCTAATTGTCATCAGAGAAGCTTCACCCAGAAACTAATGGGAAAGGATGCAGAAACCCACAGCCAAACATTAGACAGACACTATTAGGAGGTGTGGTCTATTGGAGGAAATGTGTCATGGAGTGGACTCTGAGGTTTCAGATGCTCAAGCAGTGTTCACAGTGACTCACTTTTCCTGATGTCTTCAGATTCAGATATATAACTCAGATATATTTCCAGAAACATATCTCCATATCTGTCATGCTACCTGCCATGATGATAATGGACTAAACCTCTGAACTGTAACCTAACCCCAATTAAGTGCTTTCTTTTATAAGAGTTGCCATGGCCATGGTGTATCTTCACAGCAATACAAACACTAACTAAGGCATCTATGTATTAGATTCCTCCTATTAGACACAGGGGCTAACAAATTAAAAAGTCCAATGGTAGGAATGGATTATCTCTATTGTAGGTGTTATCCAGTAAGGTTTCCGCTTGGCATTGCCATTGCTCTTGGTTACCATCGACAAGTTTATAGCAACAATTAGTTATTAAAGACACTTCATGCTTGGATCATCAAACATATAAAAATCAAACTTGTTTTGACTTGGAAGCTTCTCAGTTCTCTGGCTTTATTAGTGACAGAATAGTAAAATAGGAATAAAGAAATTATTAGTCTTACTTTATCTTAGACCTTATGAGCTATGATAATGGCATATCTGGTGAGACATTCTTATATGTGCAATAATGGCAAAAAATCATGGGAAAACCCAATAATTTTTAGATTGGGTTTAAGTCTCACTCCAAAAAAAATTCAACTCATTCAAGATATAGTTATTGGAATCGAAGATCTGTGGCTTGACAGCTCATAGAACCTGTGAGAGACCTTACTATTACTCTGCTGGAGAGAGAGTATTAAACCATTAAACTGACTTATCTTTATATCCATAGACCATGCATTTCTCTAACCTCATCAGATAATTTGTTTTTATAATTTTTTATTTAAAATTTTCCCATATCCACAACTGCTCCCCCTTGCCCTCCTCTCAGTCCTCTCTCAGACTCTCCCACAACATCCCCCCATCCATTTCTCAGGGAAGACAAGGAATTCCAAGGTGAGTCAGTTTGGCCTGGCATTTCCAGTTGATGAAGATCTGAGTCTCTCTTCTCAGTATCAAGGTGCTCCTCTGTAGGGAATGGCCTCTGAGAAACCACTTCATGCACCAGGAATAAACTCTGTTCTGACTGCAAGAGGCTCCACAAACTGCCATGCCCTTCAACTGTCATTTATATTCTAAGGGTTTAGTTCCTTTCCATGAAGGTTTCTCAGCTGTCATTTCAAAGTCAATGAGATTCCAATAGTTCCAGTCAGCCATCTATGTGGGTCTCCTCCTCATGATCCTGATCCCTTCACTCATATACTCTCCCCTCACTCTTTTCAGCTGGATTAAAAGCTCAGCTGAGAAGGTTCTTTTTGAAATAGATTTCAATTAGCATAGAGATCCACAGGGTACAGAAAACAGGAGAGTGTGGAATGGTCAGCATTTAGTGAACCATCTCTATTATACCTTCTTTCACCAAAGCCTCAGACATCATTGTGAAAGAATGGGCAGAAAAAAATGTACAAGGCAGAGGTGGTAGCTGATTACAAAGAAACAGTCCTTTCCAGAAACAACAGAACATAGAAACTCACATTCGTTTTGACCACATGCACAAGACTTGTGCAAGCTCAAACCAGACACAAACCCCAGCAAGGGATGTGATCATGTTCAATAGCAAAAAAGATCTTGTTATCTTACAAAACATCTAATATAATGTCATATGTTTCCTCTTAAAAATTTCCTTGCAGTTTTGTTTTATATCTTTTAAAATTAACAATGTAATCATCATATTACAGAGGCCTAACTGAAAGTATTTATATGTACTGTCTTAGTTGGCTTTTACAACAAAGCTCTGAAATAGGTGTTTTATTATGGTGAATTTGTAACTTAAAGACTTTGGTTCAAAAGGCTATCTACATATTCAAAGTTATACAGGAATGAGAGAGCCACTGAATTCCAATCCCTGTACTCTGATGTCAAGCCTGAGTGTCCCATAATTACTCTGGAAGGCCACCATAGTATAAAAAGGAAAACATCTCAGTGTGCCAACAGATGAAAAAACCTTTTATGTTGACATAACCCCACTAGGAGGATTGCCTGAGTCCAAAGTGGAAAAATTCACATGAACATAAAGAAATGTTGTTTCTGGGTAATTATTTTTATTAAATATCTCATAGAGAAAAGAGTCACACAGTATTTAACCAGAGTAGTTTCACTCCCATACTTTAAAATTAACAGATACACTTTTCACTGACTTGATTTAATCAGCAGAGTTATATTCACAGCTGAAATTTGACTTCGAGGTGGAAGTTTAGCAGGTAGCTACTAGAAAGAACTACCTAGAAATTAGATTGTATAGGAATCAACCGTTTTTCAAGAATTCTCCTTAAAGCCCCAGTGACTTCTTTATTCCTCAGGCTGTAGATGAGGGGATTTAGAGCTGGAGTAACAATAGTATAGAAAACAGAGAGGATATTGTCTTGTTTGGGACTGTGAAATTGACTAGGAAGAACATACATGAAGGAAGCACCCCCATACCACATCCCAACCACAATCAGGTGGGAAGAACAGGTTACAAGGGCTTTTTTCCTGCCCTCATTTGACGGCATGTGGAGCACAGTGAACAGAATTCGCATATAAGAGGCCAGTATAACAGCGAGAGGGAGGATCAACACAGAGACACCTGTCAAATAAACCATTAGCTCATATGTGGAGGTGTCTGCACAAGCCAGCTTCAGCAATGGAGGGATCTCACAAAACAAATGTCTGATCTGCCTAGATTTGCAAAAGGGATACTGCATAGTGTAAATGGTAAACACTAGACCCATCAGGGATGCCAATATCCATGATGTAGCTACCATAAACCAGCAGACACTTGGCCTCATGAAGATCATGTAATTCAGAGGATGACAAATGGCAACAAACCTGTCATAGGCCATAAAGGCCAGAAGGAGGTCCTCTGCACCACCCAGTGCCAGCTCTAGAAACATCTGAAGAGCACATCCTCCAAAGGAGATAGTATTGTCTTTGAGCAGAAAATCCATGATAGCTTTGGGAGTGATGACTGATGTCAGGAGGAGGTCCATGAGAGAGAGCTGCCCAAGTAAGAGGTACATGGGCACATGAAGCCGAACATCCATGATGATGACCAGGAGCAGTAATCCATTGCTGGTTAGGGCCAATGTGTAAAGGGCTGTGATAGTGGCACAGAGCAGTTCAGGAAAGCCACTCTCATTCAGAATCCCCACCAAGATGAAGCCATTTCCCAAGGTGGAGTTCCAGAATTCCATTTTGAATGATATCTTTAATTTCCTAGAAACAGACAAGTCAATAAAATTATTAATATAGACCTAGTTTTTTGTTAGCACATTGAGACTCCAATAATAATATGCTATCTTTCTCATGTATAGTTAACCTTCCTTGTTCATATTCAAATTCAGGGCTTTTAATTGTATCTTAATTAAACTTCTGAAGATGGATATTAAAATTACTGCTGGAAAGGAAGCATTTGGCCCTAGATTTAAATCTCATAAAACAGAATACATAGGCGTTTAAGTAAGTACAGCCATACACATATGTATCATTACAGAAACACACAGGGTAAAATACTACAGCAGAACTCATGGACAGATGACATCAGCATTCAAGGAAATATTAGTTAGGAGCACACAAAGATATATTAGTACAACTGCACATAAATATCTTAGTAGAGCACACAACACACTTTTATTACTAAAGCACTATGCAATGGCATCTTTGCAAAAACTGTTGTACAATTACTGCAGTGTAGACTAAGGTGTACTTACAACAAAGCAGATAAATATACTTGTGGGGTCTGAACATGCTTTTGTCAGTCCTAAAATTGAGCAATTGAATAAGACAATGGAACTCAAAACAATAGCAAATCTGATATTATACTTAAGTCTTTATGTTCTGATTTGGAGTCTATATTGCCAAAGCATGCTAAAAGCCTACACATTTAATTAAATTAGAGACAAATTCCTTACCTCAGGTTATGAGAGGATTAACTGCCTTACCACCTCTGTTCTACTTCAACTAAATGGAAATAGAGGTTATTCAACACAAAGGAGCACAGTAGTGGTTTATCAGCAGTACCTGACTGGTTTATTTTGCTAAGTTGGTTAAGTATGTATGGGAGGAATTGTTATAATATCAGGTGTAGCTAGGCAGTGATGGTATTCGGGAGGCAGAGATAGGTGGATCTCTTTGAGTCGAAGCCAGCCTGGTCTGCACAAGGAGTTCCAGGATAGCCATGATGGTTACAAACAACATTTACAAAAATTCTCTCCCAAACACAACAGCAGTAGCATCAATAACAACAGTAATAATGTTAGGTGTTAGGGTTACTTCTTTCTTTCATCCACAGATAGATGTTCTCTGGAAACAGATGTGGGGGCACCCAGGTAGCTAGAAGATTTTAGATAGTGTCTATGGTTTCAGTTCTGACATCCAAGAATGAGTACAAACTGTGTGTTTAACAGGTTGTATGGAAGTAAAACCTCTAGCTCCATGTCCTTTATCCAACATGTCTTGGATCCAAATGCTCAGATTTCTTTATCCTTGCTGTCATATGGAATCAAATATCAAAAGCATAGGAAAGAAAGTATAAATTGGAAGAGATGCCTAAAGGGTCTCACTTAAATGTACTCCAAGACAGATGTAAGATGAGGCTTTGTTGAGAAGCACATTACATTGCTTTTTAAGCTTCTGGCCTCTTCTCTTCCCTTTTCTATTGCTGTCTTCAGAGAGATTTACCACCCACCTGAAATGGCCTCCCCTGGAAACATTAATCTAGGGAATAGTAAATTAATGAATCCTTTTGGGTATGTTTTCTAACTTGTTTTTCTGAGCTCTCTGTATCTGGATCAACTCTGAGGCAACCAGTTTCTCTCCCAATGAATTTAGGAGCTGTCAAAAAAAAAAAAAAAAAAAAAGGTAGAACAAGTAGTATACAACAGTAATGTGGATGTTGTAAAATGACCAAAATAAATGATGTACTTGTATGAAAATGTTATAATGAAGTCTATCCCTTTATGCAATGTCAACTGCGAATAATTATTTAAGAGGTAAAAATATGCCAGGCAGTGGTGGTGTATGCCTTTAACCCCAGCACTCAGAGAGGCAAAGGCAGGTGGATGTCTGAGTTTGGGGTCAGCCTGGTGAGTTCCAGGACAACCAGAGCTATACAGAAAAACCCTGTCTCAAAAACCAAAACGAAAAAGAGGCAAAAAATGCTCAGCATAACAAATAACTAAAATTACACAATTTACAAAGATGTAAAAATTTATATGTATATATACATAAATATATGTGTTTGTTTGTTTAAATATGCTCTAATATAAGAAATGCAAAACTTCCAGAAGGTGAGAATTTATTACATAAAGGCAAGACTTGCACTCATTAAAGAATGCCCTAAAATTGACAGAGAAAATTGACTAGCACTGACTTAAACATCATAATGGAGAAGTATGATTCCATGTTAGGACAGAACATGAGGCATAGAGCTGATGAAATATTCACCAATTCTAGTAATTTCAGCAGAAAAAAATCAAAATCAGAAAAATGTCAGTTTTGTAATAGTAAATTCACTAGTTATTTTAGGGTATTTTTCCTGTGGAACTTGGGAGTAATTTTCTTATTTATATAACTTTTATAAACAGTAGATGGAAACCTTGATTTTATTTTCTGAAAATAAAAAGTAAAAAAACAAAAGGACCTCAAGCAGCATTTCTTTGAGATTACTTGTGTAATGGGTGACTGAAAGGAGACTGAGAAAGGAGGAAAGAAAGAAAGAGACGAGGTGAGAAGTTGGGATAGCCTGATCTATAGCACCGACAGCTGAGGAAGGTGCTTCCTGAACAGCTAAGTCCATTGGTCATTGACTACACAAACACATACCCAAGTGAATGTATGTGTGGTAATGTAGGAAAAACAGAACTGAATCAGCTATGGAAATACAAAGTGATGTCAAGAGGCCAAAGAAAAAAGACCTGTTATTAGCACATGTCCTCCGTTACCTCCTGCAACTGCAAAAACACAGAGAGAAATGGAGAATGGAACCCCCACAAAAGCTGCACAAAGAGGTTTATTGTTCCTTGGATAGTTCTCATTACCATCTATTCAATCTGTGAGCTTCTAGGCAAGACAACACAGGCTGGAACAAGACCTCAGACCCAATAACATGGTTAGTGCGATAGGTATGTAGACATGCCAAGCCAGGGGATTTGCATGGAAAAATTCATTAAGATCCGTCTTTCCAGTAGAGTGCACACATTCACATGAAACTTGGCCTCTTTGTCTGGACCTAGAATTTTCCTAGTTCTTCCTTATCACCCCATTTAATCCATTTATTCATTTCTTTGTGATTCCCTGCATATCCTTTAGAACCACTACTTTAACAAAGTCATCACAGCCACTACTGTGACTACCTGTGACCCTTTCCATTTTCCTTCCTGATCTCTCCAGAGTAGTCTTAGAGCTGCCACTGCATGCCTGACTAGCCCTTCCTCCTAGCACAACTCCATCCACTTCAGACTCATTGTCACTCATCATCCAGAGCAGGATACCTCTACCACCATTCCTGGAGCCAAACACTAAGTCCTGCTTGAAATAATTTCTATCTTCCTTTAGCATTATAATAAAGTTATCCCCTAGGTCTATAAATACCTAGTCTCAGGTTCTTGCCCACTTTAGCAGTTTCAGATATTAAGATTCCATGTCATGGAGTGGACTTCAATTCAACTAGAAATTGGCTAATCACTCCTATAATATTTGTATGCATTAATTTTAGTGCCAATAAATAAAAACAAAAATATTGAAAGATTCAGATTTCAAGAATGGCATTTTCACAAGTTTTATTTTCTGGGACTATGAAACTGTCAAACTATACCCAGAATAAGACATAGATTTACTCTTACCAAGGAGCAATGATATTAAGCAGTGTTTGGTTTTTCTTGAGCAGCCCTGTGCATAAATCTTCGCGCATAGTACAACTGCACTATTTTAAATCATAGATCTCTACAGAAGAGATGTAAGAACGTGATGACTTTTTTTTATTATTATTATTTTAAAGAAACATTTTTTAAGAGTGCCAAGCCTATAGAATAAAGATTGACATGGGCTACTCCCCAATACCATCAATTTTACAAATTAGGGAAGGGGAATCTCTGTCATAGTCAGCAGAGTCTCTCAAGAACTTCAAACCTCTTAGGCCCAAGGCTGGGAACAAGATCTGGGTGCTGCCAAGGGGAAACTTGCTCATTACATTTGTCCATGGCCAATTATCAGATCAGAGTCATCTCTATGAGTATCTGAGGTCAAGAGTTTTCTACTTGATGACATTTCCACTCAGAAAGTATCTCCACAGTTTCAAAAGAAGCAAATGCCTTTTTGTTTTGAATTTCATAAATTCAAATCTTGGAATCTTCATCAGGGCTTTCTTGCAGTATTCTTTGAGCAGAAGGGATTTATAATGGTTCCATATTGGGGTCTGAAGGTTCTTTCTTTGTCCTTGGGCACCACCTCCATGGCATCAGCTAGGCTTTTCACATAAATACTCAAGAGCATCAGTTTCAGCACAGCCTCCAGGAGCTGTAGCATGTCCAGGCCATTAGACATGTCACAGGTACACTAGATCTCTAAAGGCCCACATTGTCAGTGGAGAAGGTTTGCCCTTCTTTGAATACATGGACTTGGCCAATCCCAGGCTTCAGCTCAGCTCCTTCTTAAAGCAACTAGATGGCTTCCTGTTCTGAAGAGCAAGGTAACTGACATTATCCCCAGCTTTCCTGGGCCCAGTCGGTCAAGGACTCCAGTGCAGATGTCTGCCTTGCTGGCTTTCTATATGCTCAACAGTCTTGTGTAAAGGTGGATTTTATGTTTGCTTTATTTTGTGTTTTTAGATTCATTATTTTTCTTCTGTTAAAATTCACTCCTTTAGAATTTTACATGTGTAAAATGAAGTGTGGTAAAACCTCCTATATTACCTTTCCAATTCCCTTCAGATTTTCTCAGAAGAACCTCTCCTAATTTCATGTCCTCTTTATTTTTTAATAACCTGTTAAGTCCAACTACTGCTGTCAATATATGCTTGGATATGGGGACATCCATCAGAGGATGAATACCCTCCCTATGACCAAACTTCTTAAGAATAATGATTTTTTTTCCAAAAGATGTTATCAAAAATTTTAAATTAGCAAGAAACCAAGTTATGTTGCCATGTTTCCTATTGTTCAGCCTTCAAATATCATCAGTTAAGAATAAAGACTGGTGAGCTCCTTTACCATCATCACTGAAATCTTGGCAGTCTTTCAAGTCTTGTAAAAACCACAGTTGCTGTGGGTTCATGGGTACAATGACTATAATAGGTCCATGTTTATCAGAGAAGTGTCAGCAACACTTAAAACAGTACTCTTCTACACTGCATTTGATTAGAACATGGTAAGACTCTACTGCTGACTATAATACACACTTTCCATAGACTACATATAGGAATTGATCTAAACCTGACTGGAAATCTCTCTGTCTGCTGGCATTTAGTGTCAGGGTACTTTGAAGGCTGTTTGTGGACAAAAGACATCAATGATATTACCAAAAGCTAAATGTTACATACTATAATCCTGACTTGTCAGGCAAATGTCTCTATTAGTACATAGTCGCATGACTTTAATGGAATAACTAACTTATTTCTAATTGTATCTGAGACATATTTCACAGGACAAGATTCATGCCTGCCACTATAGTACTAGTTGAAATACCATGATCATAGAGGTTATGCATCTAAGGATTGAGGCTACTATTATTACTTTTTAAATGGTTATGTTATCAAACTGACTTCTAAAATTTTGTTTCTGAACCTATGAAACTGGGTCTACCTCAACTTTGTTAAGAGAAACTTTTTTTCCTAAGGGGAAGCAACTAATGTAGAAATTCATAATTAGTCAAAGTATTGATAAGTGTCTGTGATTGTTTAGGCCTAAATGAGATGTCTCTAAGGCTTGGGAACATCACAAAGAGGACATTAGAATATGCAAGAACTAAAGGATAGACTTGTATATTATTTTATTTCTTGTTGATAGAAATTTTAACTAGGGTGATGTGGAATAAATATGATTTTATTCACATTTCTCTGGTAGATATAGATGTTAAGCATTAGTTTTCCTCAGTCAATATTTTACTATAGGGCTTAGAATTTTCTGATAAGTATAGTATATTATATAAGAAGAAATTTGCTGGTAGATTCAGTCCTTCACTTCCTTAGGATGCTTCCCTAGACATCAGTTGATCACCAGCATCCATCTCTTTCTATGCAGAGTTCTAGCAATGGTAATGAATATGGTGCCCTTTGTCCTATCACAAACACACACACATACACACACACACACACACACACACACACACACACACACACACACAACACACACACACACACTTCTGTAGCAACCTGCCAGAAGAAACACCTTCTCCTTCTTTGGCAAACACCTTTTCAGCTCCAAAAGTTATCCCAGAATAGTTGGTGCCATCTTGAAACTTCGTCTTTGGATTTGGGGAAAAATGCTCTGCTTTTTATTTAGGCAATATGTGAGGCTATACACCTTGAAAAACAGTAACACAAGCTTACTGCTCTGTCTCAGATTTTTTAGTTCCTCAGGCTTCAGATCTCACATTCTCATCTGCACTCTAGACATTTTACAAAAGAGCCACTTTGTAAGTCTGAGGACATTTTTGTTATTATTTCTCCTGGCTATTCTTCCAAGTGCTAAAATTCTTAACATTGATTTCCTGGATAAATATTTAATGTGTACCTTTTGTTTCCCTCAATTATTCCAGAGTCTTCAAAGGTGACATTGACTTTCAAATTAATAGTACCTCAAAGCAGGGCTATATACCATTGTTTGAAGTTCCTCCCTGATACATAACATTGAAAATATCATGTAAAACCAAATGAAATCATTTAAAAATTTAAACATATTCAACAGTGACATGGATAAAAAATATCATCACATTTTTTTATGAATGAATCTCTTAAAAGACCTAACTAAAAATAATCAATGTGTTATCCCAAATCAATAGGAGTTGGCATACATACACACACACACACACACACACACACACACACACACACACATACACATGAGAGAGAGAGAGAGAGAGAAAGAGAGAGAGAGAGAGAGAGAGTGAGAGAGAGAGAGAGAGAGAGAGAGAGTGAGAGAGAGAGAGAGAGAGAGAGAGAGAGAGAGAGAGAGAGAGAGAGAGAGAGAGAGAGAGAGGTATTGCCATTGCTCAGAATTGTCTACCATAAATACGAAGCTAGGTGGTAAACCCTATTGCTACAGAGCCTGTGTGCTCTGGCTGTAGGACAAAGATAAAACAAATTTTAACTGTTTAGGAGTTTCTCTCTTTAATGGTTAGCTTCTATAGTGCTATAAGGTACTATACAGACTTCTGTTAGAGAAAATTATCAGTGATTTGCCCTGCTTAGGATCCTACATGTTACAATATGTTACAGTGAGTTTTCTTGGTCCAGGGTAGCCAGAGGTCCAGACCCACAGACCCAGTCCCATAACCCCTAGCTGCCTGATGCTGCTCAGGCCCCCAGAAATGACTCAGACACTTATATTATGTTCATGTTGTTTGGCCTATGGCTCAGGCACATTGCTAGCTAGCTCTTACATCTAAACTCAACCCATTCTTATTAATCTGTCCTGCCATGTAGCCTGTGGCTCACTTGTGTTCCTTACATGTTGCTCCTTTGGGCTTCTGGTTCTGTCTGTCTGAATCCGCCCTGCTCCTCCTACCTATGCTCAGATTTTTCCTCCTACTTTTTCTATGGTGCCTGTTCTGGGCCAAAACAGCTCCTTTATTTAAAGATTGAGATTGACAGCATACAGAAAGATATTCCCACATCAACAATACATATTTGCTAGGCAAGATATGCCCACTGACAAATTGTGGCGACTATTTATAGAGGTAAATAACTGCAATCTTGTTTGGATATGAGGTTATTTCATAGATAGAACTCATTTTTTGTGCTGATAGCATGTTCAAACTCATGAGTAGAAAAATTATAGGCTTTAAGAGAGAACCTGTTGATATTGTGTTGCCAAGGGTCATGCTAAATTGTCTTTTATATATTTATGGTTATACTCCTGAGATTGTGTAGCTCTCAGATTTCATCAGAGAATCTTTTTTGTTGTTGTTTGTTTGTTTTATTATTTTTTTAATAAAAATGCCTTTTTAATCTATATATCTCCCTGCTCCCCCTCCCTTCCCTCCTCCTAATCCCTCCCAGTCAGCCTTCAGACTTCCCGTCCCCAACCCCTCCCCCAAATGGGCAAGAAATCCCAAGGTGGGTCAGCTCAGCATGGGCACATCCACTCCAGGCAAGTCCTATTTCTTCATAAGAAAATCAAGACTGGGTTAGTTAGGTGTTCCCCTGCAGGGAATGGGCTCCAAGGTGCCAGCCCATGCACAGGAACAGTCGGATTACACCCTTCTAGGCTCCATTCACTGTAGTAGAGCAGTTTCTTTGGTCCCGTGCAGCCAGAGATCCGAGACCCACAGATCTGCTGCCTGAGACCCCTTAGCTGCCTGACGCCCAGCTCAGGCCCTTAGAAATGACTCAGAGGCTTATATTAACTTTATGCTGTTTGGCCTGTGGCTCAAGCACATTGCTAGTTAACTCTTACATCTTAAATCAACCCATTTCTATTAATCTGTCTGCCATGTGGCCTGTGGCTCATCTGTGTTCCTTATATGTTGCTCCTTTGGGCTTCAGCTCAGTCTGCCGGACTCTGCCCTGCTTCTCCTACCTATGCTCTGATTTCTCCTCCTACTTCTTCTATGGTGCCTGTCATGGCCCAAAACAGCTCATTTATTTAAAGATTGAGATTCAGAGCATACATAAAGGCATTCCCACATCAATGCACTGCCCGTGCCTAGAGAGTAATGGTTAATGCAGGACTTTAGCTTTTCAAAGTGTTGAGAAAGTGCAACTGTGAATGCTCAGCCAGAGATGAGACATCTATAGCCAACATCAGCATAAGAATCATCCCAGAAGAGAGGATGAAAAGACTGTAAGCTGAAGAATTGGAAGAGTCCTGTGAAAGGGTGATCTCTGTACAAAACATG
Source organism: Phyllotis vaccarum (assembly GCA_033318265.1). Classification (NCBI taxonomy): domain Eukaryota; kingdom Metazoa; phylum Chordata; class Mammalia; order Rodentia; family Cricetidae; genus Phyllotis; species Phyllotis vaccarum. The sequence continues at coordinate 13,076,935 of JARWLC010000019.1, forward strand.
AGCTCACTGCACCTGTGGTTATCAGTATAGCCCAGTACAAGATTGATACAGTTTAAAATTCCATTGTAGGGTAGGAAGAAATTTTCTATACCTAACTCCAGCTGAAGAGACTGGCAGTTGATAGCTGTGGAAGAAGGAATAACCATGTGTTTTTGGCCAGTGGTGCCCATGTCTCTGTGCATGATCCCACATCCATGTAAATATAGGCAGTACTAATTAGACTCACTTTATTTTTAAAAGAAAGAAAGAAAGAGAACATGAAAGTGGGAAATAGGTGTGTTGAGAAAGCAGGAATTACAAGATGAATGTAACATTAGTATGACAAAGATACACTTTAGGCATAAATTAGAAATGTATACTAAAAAGATAGGAAATGAATTAATTAATTTTCACAAACAATAATACCAGGCTTTTAGTAATACAACATTTTTAAGTGAACAAAAAATAAAGCACATTGAAATTTATTCTATTTCCAGGTTTTACATGTTTTTAGACATGGTCTCATTATGAAAGCCTATTTAGCCTGGCCTCATACTCACAGAAATCAGCTTACATCCTGAGTAGTGGGATTAAACACAGTCACAATCATGCCTGTCCCAATTTATCTTTCAGTGATACAAAACTCATGAAAATTATGCATATATATCAGATACTATATGATATTATGAGACATGCACACATTACTTAGTGCTTAAAACAGATGAAGTTCAAGATTAATGAATCCTTAGTAATAACTGAGACATTCAGAGATGCTTAAAAATGGAAAGTTTTGAGTTTATTCTGCTTTTTGTTTTATTATACACAGACTGAAAACATATAGTTTCATGTCAATGTTTCATTGTTGCAAAAAAGAAAACAAGAAAGAAATGGCAAAGATTCTACATGCACACAAAGCAACGGTATTTGTCAGAACATTTGTAAAAGCTGACATTTACTAAAAGAGAGAGTGAACATGGTCCTATGTCTAGAGGACAGTAGACAAACTTGTTGCTGTTGCCATTATGATACACTGGTTTTATTTGATTTATCATTTTTGTAAAATCATCCTCTCTCTCCCAATAATCACTGAGTCACCATTTGAAATTATTTTCTGCAGTTTCTTGTTTTATATGATGTAATATCTCAGGGTTCAGGTTCAGTGAGTATTTCCCTTTAGAGTTTTTTATCTAGACAAGTATATTAGAAAATAGAGACACAGAAGAGAAATTCTAAAGTATGAATCTTATCCTGTTAAACACCTTGGGAAGAGAATATTCAGAGTCGTTTTAAAAATTGCTGCATTGTCATACTTCTTAATCAAAGATACATGTTTTTATTGACCAGTTTTTTCAGGAGTATTATGTTCATAGCAGAAATCTTCTAAGAATGAGGAGGGATCATGTTCGGAAGAGTAATATTGGATCTATCTTGAGTGTACAGTGTGATGGCAACAAATATTTCTCAGGACTCTTCTTAAAGACCCAGTCACATTCTTATTTCTCAGGCTGTAGATGAGGGGATTGAGTGCTGGAGTGACAATTGTGTAGAAAACAGAGAGGATATTATCCTGCTTGGGATTGTGGTAGGAACTAGGTAGGACATACATGACCATAAGAGCTCCATAGTATATGCACACAACAGTCATGTGTGAAGAGCAGGTAACAAGAGCTTTCTTTCTGCTCTCATTGGAGGGCATGTGGAGCACAGTGAACAAAATCAGTGTATAAGAGAAAAAGATGGCAGTAAGAGGGAGAATTAACATGAGTACACCCATCATATAAATCACAAGCTCATAACTAGAGGTGTCTGCACAGGCCAACTTCAGCAAGGAAGGGATCTCACAGAACAGGTGTTTGATCTTCCTAGATTTACAGAAAGGGTAATGCAATGTGTAGATGGTAAGTCCTATGGCATTTAGGAAAGTTGGTATCCAGGACATGGCTGTCATAAGCCAGCAGATACTTGGCCTCATGAAAATTATGTATTTAAGAGGATAACAAATGGCCACATATCTGTCATATGCCATTAAGGCCAGAAGGAAGTCCTCTGCACTACCAATTGCCAGTTCTAGAAACATCTGAAGGGCACAACTTCCAAAGGAGATAGTATTGTCTTTGATGAGAAAATCCATTATAGCCTTGGGAGTGATAACTGATGTCAGAAGGAGGTCCATGAGAGAGAGATGTGCAAGCAGGAAATACATGGGCACACGGAGGTGAGTATCCATGATGATGGCCAGAAGCAGCACTCCATTGCTGATCAGAGCCAATATGTACAGGGCTGTGATTGTAGCACATAGCAGTTCAGGAGTACCAATATTATCCAGAATCCCCACCAAGATGAAGCCACTCCCTAAAGTGGAGTTCCAGAATTCCATTCTGCCAGGTTTTTTGGTTTCCTAGAAAAAGATATCTTGGTGAAATTTTTTGAGATGGACTCTAGTTTCAGGATATGTTAGGACAAAAGAATGGCTGCTTTCATTCTTTATTTCCCAGTTTCTGGCTATAAGTCACACTTAATACATTTTCTGAAGACATGTAGTGATATCACTGACTGTGAAGCATTTCTCAGCTCTAGACTATAACACAGAAACTTTATCAGTCCCAATTGATTATCTATTGATAATCTAGTGACACTGAAAGGCCAATGGGACTCAAAGAAACAATGACCAATACCCAAACTTAAGTCTTTAGGATCAGATTTGCAGCCCACTTATTGCCATGACATATTCAAGTGCTCTACATTTCATTAAATGAGGGACACATTCCTTACTTCTGAAGGTGAGATGCTTACCTGTCTGACCACGTCAGATTCCCTTGGGCTGCTTGAAGTTAGAGGTTATTCCAACACAAGTGAGAGGGGCAGGTGTGGCTTTCTTTAGCGGTGATTAATTGGTATGTTTAATAAATCGGTGAGGTAAAACAGGAGCCAACAAAATGTTAGGTATCAGAAATGTTCTCCTTCTCTTACCCACTGATGTGTTCTAGAGATAGTACTGGGAATATCCAGGCAGCTAACAGCCTTTGGCCAGTTCCCTATGGAGTAAGACAGTGGTTTCACTATTGTCATTACTACAGTAAAATAGTAGAAACAATTTTCATTTGAGAGGTTGCATGAGTGGAGCACCTCTAACGTCATGTCATATTTCAGGTTGCTCTTGGATCATGATGCGCAGTTTGTTTGTTTGTTTTTTTTTCATCCTGCTGCTATCTGTAGGCAAATTTGAAGTTTCACAAAAAAGTAGAAATCCCAAGAACTGATCAAAGGGTCTCTTTGCTCTCTATTGAAATGTCTCTGAGCCCAGAGTTAGCTGGGATTCATCTAGAAGCACTCTGCTTTGTCTTTGTATCCCACCATCTCCTGTTATTCTGTTTTTATGCTTAATATTCAGAGATATTTATCTCCTAGCTGAAAAGGCCTCCCCTGAAGATGTTGGCCTAAAAGTTAATGAATCTTCTTGGGTATGCTTCCTAGCTTTCTTTCCTGATATCTTCTGTTGCTTAGCTAGTTATGAAGTCCTAAGTTTCTCTCACCATTGAATATGAAATCGCTCATACTTAGCTTCCCAAAGAATAAGATTATGGGTGTATATTATCAAGCTTTCATAGATACTATGCAACCAGAAAGGAAATATTGACAATTACTCTTTTATTTTATTTTATTATTTTGTTTTGTTTTGTTTTGTTTTGTTTTATTTTATTTTATTTTATTTTATTTTATTTTATTTTATTATTTTATTTTATTTCTGGCTGCATGGACCTCCTTGGAGAGTCAGTTTAGAAAGTTTCAGAGGACCAACAATAAACAGAGCAGAAGGCTGGGAACAATATTGTGGAGCACTGACTGAATGCAAAACTTGTCATACTTGCATGACAGTTTAAAAATAAAGCCTATCTGTAGATATATTTTATATTTAATAAAATGACCTTGGAATATCAGAGAACACATTTATCCACAGTCAAGCCAGGAAGGTGAGAGAGTGGTAACTCACACCTTTAATTCCAGCATGAAAAAGACTGAATGGTGACCTACACCTTGAATCCCAGAGACAGGGATCTTTCTGTGTTTCTGTGAGTTCAAGCCCTAACTATTAAACAGTAGTAGCTCACACTTTTAATCACAACTTTAGGATTATGATGCAGTGTTGAACCCAGAAGTGAAAACCTGTGTGAAGAAAGTATTTAAGGCATATGTAGGCAGACAGTGTGATATTCATTAGAAGTGATGAGTCAGGCTGAGGACTTACCCTGAGAAATTGGCTGGGTGAGAATTGACTGTGCTCTGTTTCCTCTCTCTGATCTTCCAGGTTTCCCCCAGTATTTGGCTCCGAGTTTTCACTAAAGACCAGCTAGAATGTCTGTCACCTATCATTATATATACATAATATATACAAATAACATTTTAAAAGTTAAAGTAGCATAATATAACAAATAACTAAATTGTCACAATTACAAATACATACACTATTACAAATATTTACAGAAATGTTCTCTGAGAAGAAATGAGAGAATCCCAAGCAATGAGAAGACTAGCATAATGGAAGGAGCTCAAAGCTCCTATCCAGTTGAGATAGGACCAAGCCCTTCCCCCAGCGTCAAGGCTGACCAAGGCGTTTCTCTGTAGAGAATAAGCTCCAAGAATCCAGTTCATGTACCAAGAATAAGTTCTGGTCCTACTGCCAGAGGCCCTATAAACTGCCCTCACCATTCAACTGCCATCCACATTCGAAGGTCCTTGTTCAGTCCCATGAATTTTTCTAGCTGTCAGTTCAGAGTCAGTGAACTCCTAATAGTTTGAGTCAGCTGTCTCTGGGGGTTTCATCATCATGATCTCAACCCCTTTGCTCATATAATTCCTCCTCCCTCTTTTCAGCTGGACTGGGAGCTTGGCCCAGTGCTTAACTGTGGATCTCGGCATCTGCTTCAATCAGTTTCAGGATGAAGGTTCTATAATGACAATTATCATGGTTATCAATTTGATTAGAGGGGAGAGTCAGTTTAGGCACCTTCTCCACTATTGCTTGGAGTCTTATCTGGGGTCATGTTTATGGGTTCTTGGGTATTTTTCTAGCCCCAGGCCCCTCTCTAACCCCACAAGAGTAGGTGTTTTCTTTCCACCTCCTTTAACCCCTCTTTAATATAGTCCCAATATACTTAGGAGATCTCCATTTTCCCTTCCCAGGCAGCAGGTAAATGGATGTCTCTTTTAGGTTTCTCCTTGTTATCTAGATGCTCAGGGGTTGTGGATTGTAGCCTGGTTATCCTTGGCTTTACATGGAAAATCCACTTACGAGTGAGTACATACCATGTTTGTCTTCCTGGGTTTGTGTTCCCTCACTTTGGATGGTATCTTTTTTTTTTTTTTCTAGTTCTATAGATTTCACTGCAAATTTCAGGATGTCTTTTTTTTCTGCTAAGTATATGTCATTGTGTAAAAGTACCACATTTTAAAAACCTGTTCTCAGTTGAGAGGCAACTAGGTTGTTTCCAGGTTTTGGCAGGTTTGGCTGCCGCTAACACAGTTAAGCAAATGTCCTTGGGGTAAGAATGCGATAAGAATATTCATCCTTTGAGTATATGCCCAAATATACTCAAAATGTATATATGTATATTATTTTTATTGTTGGATAATTGGGAAGATTAATTCCTACTTTACTGGAAAAAAAATCATCATACTGTTTTCCAAAGTGTCTGTACAAGTTTACATTTCCACCAGCAATAGAGGAGTGTTCCCCTTGCTTTACAACATTTCCAGCATAGGCTGTCATCTGTGATTTTGATCTTAGCCATTCTGACAGGTATAATATGGTATCTCAGAGTTGTTTGAATTTGCATTTCCCTGGTGGCTAAAGATGTTGAGCAATTCTTTGTCTTTTGGCCACTTGAGATTCTTCTGTTGGGAATTATCTATTTAGCTCTGTATTACATTTTTAAATTGGATTATTTGGTTTTCTAATTTTTAGTTTCTTGAATTTTTCACATATTTTAGAGATCATCCCTCAGTCAGATGTAGGATTGGTGAAGATCTTTTCCCATTCTGTAGGCTGTCATCTTGTAATATTGCCCATGTCTCTTGCTTTACAGAGATTTTTAGTTTTAGGAGGTCCTGTTTATTTATTGTTGCTCTGAATGTCTGTGCTATTGGTGTTATACTTAGAAAGTGGTCTCTTATCTCAATTTTTTCCCTATAAGATTCAGTGTAACTGAGTTTATGTTGAGGTCTTTGATCTACTAGGACTTAAGTTTGTGCAGGGTTATAAACATGAATTTGTTTACAATTTTTTCTACATGCCACCTGCCAGTTAAGCCAGCACCACATTTTTCATTGTATTTTTTGGCTTCTTTGTAAAAAATTCAGGTTTTCACAGGTGTATCAATTAATGTAAGGGTCTTCAATTTGATATCATTTATCCACATATTTGTTTTTATGCCAATATCAAGCTGTTTTACAGTATCTCTATAGTAGAATTTGAAGTCATGGTGATAATGTCTCCAGAAATTCTTTTATTGAACAGAATTATTTTTGTGTTCTTGGGTTTTTTTGTTTCTCCATATGAAGTAGAGTATTGTTCTTTTAAGATCTCTGAAGAATTGTGTTGGAATTTTGATATGGATTGCATTGAATCTGTATATTTCTTTTGGTAAGATTACCATTTTTACTATGTTGATCCTACCAATCCAGAGCATGGGAGATCTTTCCATTTTCTGATATCTTCTTCAATTTCTCTCCTCAATGACTTAATGTTCTTGTTATGTGAGTCTTTTACTTCTTTGGTTAGAATTGTTTCATTGACAAGAGTGGGGTATTGAGGTCTACCAAAATTAGTGTGTTGTGTTTGTGTGTGATTTAAGCTTCAGTAATGCTTCTTCTACACATGTGGGTGCCCTTGTACTTGGGGCATAAATGTTCAGGATTGAGACTTCATCTTGATGAGTTTTTCATGATATGAATATGTATTGGCCTTCCAGACCTCTTTTGATTAATTTTAGTTTGAAGTCTATTTTGTTAGTTATTAGGAGAGTGATGTTAGTTTGCTTCTTAAGTCTATTTGTTTGGAGCATCTTTTTCCAACCCTTTACTCTGAGGTAGTGTCTGTCTTTGTAGTTGAGATGTGTTTCTTGTATGTAGCAGAGAATGGATCCTGTTTTAGTATTCATTCTCTAACCCTGTATCTTTTTAGAGGAATGAAATCCATTAATACTAAGGGATATTAATGACAAGTGTTTGTTATTTTCTGTTAATTTTTGGTGGTAGTTTGTCTGTGTGTTTTTGTTTCTCAGAGATTTCCTGCTTGTGTTTTTGTGGGTGCATCTAACTTCCCTAGGTTAGCGTTTTTTCCTCCCTAGTGATTTTTATGGGACTGAATTTGTGAATAGGTATTGTTTAAATATGGTTTTGTCATTATATCTTGTTTGCTTTGTCTATAGTGGTTAAGAGTTTTGCTGTGCATAGTAGTCTGGGGCTGGCATCTGTGGCTTCTTAAAGTCAGTACAGCATCTGTCCAGAACCTTCTGGTTTTCATAGAGTCCATTAAGAAGTCAGGTGTTATTTGGATGGCTGTATTTTTATTAGTTACTTGACTTTTTTCCTTTGCAGCTCTTAATATTCTTTCCTTATTCTGTATGTTTAGTGGTTTGATTATTATGTGGTAAGTGGACTTTTTTGAATGGTATGGTCTATTTGATGTTTTGTGAGCTTCTTGTATCTTCATAGACATTTTCTTCTTTATGTTAGGAAAGTTTTCTTCTATGACTTTGTTGACTATATATTCTGTGCCTTTCAGCTGGTATTTGCCTTATTATATTCCCAGTAGTCTTAGGTTTGGCATTTTCATGTTTTAAGATTTCCTGTATTTTTTTTGTTATAACCATTTTGAATTTAATGTTTTCTTTGACTGACATATCTATTTTCTGTATTGTAACCTTCATATCAGAGGTTCTCTTTTCTTTCTGGTGGATATGGAGGGGGAGGACTAGAATCAAATAAAATAAGGTCATATTGAGATTCAGGTAAGACAGAGGGAGGAAGAGGGCAATATAGGGTCAGAACAGGAGTTGAAGTTGAAGGTTCTGATGGCTTGAGGGGCAGCATCGGGCAGGTCACAGGCCAAGGGGGAGTGGGAGCAGAAAGGGCATTGGTAAGGGAAGACTTGAGAAGAGGAAGAAACGGTTGGACCCAGCTGGGGAGGTCTTCTGCCAGATCCTCCCAAACCCAAATGTAGGGCTGCTGATTGGGGTGGCCATGGGGTTCTGGACTAAAGACAAGAGTCTCGACCACCTGGATGGTTTCTTTATGGAAGGCCCCCACAGCTGGCCAGCCAACTCCAAAAGTCGGCCATTCGGAAGTGCAGAAAGTCTGCCACTTGTGCTTCTTAATGAGGAAAGACAGATTAGAAGCACTGGCTGTAACCTCGGACCAATGAGAGAGGGTAAGAGAGAGAGGGGTGGAAGGCTCTTGACCCAGAAGAGAAAGAACAAAGATTAGAGAGGGAGTGAGAAGAGAGAGAGAGAGAGAGAGAGAGAGAGAGAGAGAGAGAGAGAGAGAGAGAGAGGAGGAGGAGGAGGAGGAGGAGGAGGAGAAAAAGAAGAAGAAGAAGAAGAAGAAGAAGAAGAAGAAGAAGAAGAAGAAGAAGAAGAAGAAGAAGAAGAAGAAGAAGAAGAAGAAGAAGAAAAGCTGGGAGATAAATGAAAGAGTAGAGAATTGACTAAAATCTTGGCTACTGTAGTCAAAGAGCGAGGGAGACAGAATAAAAGTAAGAGCCTGGGCCAATTCCAGAAGCTTGGATCCAACCAGTGTGCCTACTGCAGAAAGAATGGCACTGGGCTAAAGACTGCCCCAAGAAGAAGAAGCTAAAACCTGTGGCTAGTACAGCCGGCCTCCTCGTCCTGGATTAGGGATGTCAGGGTTCAGATCCCCTCCCCAAACTCAGTGTAACCTTTAACGTGGAGGGGGCCACAATTGACTTTGAGGTGAACATGGGAGCAGTCTATTCAGCCTTACAGACCCCCTTAGGTCCCCTCTCCAACAAGAAATCATTAGTCCAGGCTGCCAGTGGGTGCCGTCATATAGGGCCTGGACAACTAAAAGAACAATGAACTTAGGGAAGGGAAAGGTGCAGCACTCTTTCCTAGTGATTCCTGAGTGCCTGGCCCCGCTGCTAGGGAGAGACCTGCTTACCAAATTGGGGGCAAAGATCACCTTTAACCCCCTGGGGCCTGAGGAGGAATTCACTAACCTTCTAGTCAGCCATCCTGCTATAACCATACCTACCCTTGCCACTGAAGAAGAATACAAAATATATGAACAACCCCCTGAGCCAGGGGAATAGAGGGAGGGCTGGATTCAGGTCTTCACAGAGGCATGGGCAGAAATGGCTTGACCAGGGCTGGCAATCCAGCTCCTCCCTGTGGTGGTAAATTTGAAACCTTCAGTCAAAAACTGCTCGACTATTGGGGCCTTCCTTTGCACACCCCAGTTACAGAACATCATTAGTTCTCTTATGGCCTTATCATACTTTAGGATTCAGAAAACAAAGGGATACCACAAACTAAGAGGGCAGCTAATTGTCCCTAAAGCAGAAAAAAAAAAAGGCCATGCTTGGATAACAGCAAGGACAAAGAAGTGAGTTTAGAGGAGAACACAGGAAGTTGATTGACAAAGATAGAGTGAAAGTCAGAAAAAACATCCTGTGCAGCCTTGTAGAACATTAAGATGGTCTTGTATGGGTAGTAAATTAGATTAGCGGGTGATGAATTAAGGTACAATTATGTGTTTGAAAGTCTTATTAAACAAGAGATACAATGAGATAAACAAGTTTTATCTGTCCGCATATTTGGGCTTATTTGTCAAGAATATATAGACACTATAATCACACTTCAAACTGGAAATGATCCAGTGAGAGATTCTTGAGTGAGAAGAAAGGAGTCATACATCATTAGGTCTGGGAAAAAGACAGGGGCTCACAAAGTTATGGGATTGAAGGAAAAGCAGAGAAAAACTTACTGAGAGGAAAAATAAAGAGATAGTAGTCAACAGTGTCAGTGTTATCTATATATTACTTAGTCATGTTATCTGTATAGTACACCAATAACTTAGGCAATATCGGGCCTATGGAATGAGAATAGAAATTTGGGGAGATTTGAGTATGCCAAGCATAAAGAAAGTAGATGTACAAATCCCCTTTGTGGTTATTTTTTATATAGAAAAATCTGAAGAAAGGCATCAATAACTGAAAGAGATGGAGTGTGGGGCAATGTGATCTGTCAATCAATATTATAATACAGGACAATTGAAGGAACTATCTCAGGATAAAATTATTGTTAAGGAACAAAATTTAAGGAATGTCAGTGAAATTGAGAGGCAGGATAGTAGTAAATGATAGAAGTTGGTAGACAGCTGTGTCAGGTATTCTGTGTTGTGTGGACCATTCAATGGAGGAGAGTCACTCCAGAATTTTAGGCTCTGCTCTCTGGCAACAAGTTCCTGAGAAAAGAACCCCAAAACTTGTTCAGAAGTATATTTATTGGCCATATCACACAGTAGCTCAGGAATGCTGATATTATCCAGAATGTGTATCTGTATATCCAGAAACTATTACATTTTATTTTTACCCTTGATATAGTGACTCAATTACATTTCCACCTTGTTGTTGGGATAATAGAAATTAGCCTAAGCTGTTCAAGAATAGATAGATAATCTCTGATCAATCAGATATAGGACATTTCCTCTTCCTATCAGTTCTCAAATAACTGACACAGACACTAAATATTAATTATAAATGCTCAGCTGATAGCTCAGGCTTATTACCATTCTTTACAGATTATCTGCTGACCAATACCAACAACAACATCTAACCGACTCTCCCTTAAATGATTACAAACATTCATAATCAATATTTGGGGAATGTAGATATTGTCCTGTAGACTACTTTCTCTTGTCCGGGGGCAATGGTATCTTTAGGGGAACCTTGAGAGAACTTGTATAATATTGAAGACTCAGCTATATGCATCTATGACATTGGCCTAACTCAGTCAGCAACTTTGAAGCTGTTTTGGATGTAACAGAGGCATTTTGAAATGCTGGATAACCTGGACCATCTGTTTTCTTTGGTGTTCAGACCCTTTGTTCTGAAAATACATAAACTTTTAAAGGTAACATATAAGTATATAGTATATAATATATACAAGTAAGTTAAATATGATTGCTTATTTTATGTTTGAACAGATAAAACATGCTATATGTCTTGTACTTCTACATTTTTATTTTTATGTTAATAGTCAGGATTTCAGGTGGTCTTCCTCAATCAAGCTTGATCCATATCAACTTGGAATAAATCCATAGCCTCTCATTTCCTGTGGAACAAAAGCATAACCTCTTCCTTAAATTAACATATCTTTGGACTTCTATTTTGATGTTAAAACATTTTAAAAATATATAGGTTGATTTAATCCAGCAGTTTTAGAATCCAATGTATCTTACCAATTGTCATAACCTTATTAGTAACAAGAAAACTCTAAAGACAACACACTAACATACAAAATTCAGACTTTGTGTATTTTCATCTTTACATGGCTTACTATATTTTGTATTACTCTATTATTTTTAAAAAGACTATTATTCTTAAATTATTGTTTTAATCTATTTCTTAGTTTAGTGCATAATGGTAGCACACTGCAACTGATGGCTGGCTCCTCCTGCAGGAGCTGCTGGGAGACACATCTTGATACTACAGCTGTTATGACATATACCAGACAAAAAAGCTAGGTTTGGATCCATTTTGTGTTCTTAAAGAATTTTTTGGTAAGCTTTATTAGATCATAAGGAGAAATTCTAGACCCATGTTGGAATGCCATATGTAGATGAACATTTCTTTTGTGTCTACTAGTTCTCAAATAACTGGTAGAGATTCAATATAAATTATAAATGCTTAGGTGATAGCTCAGGCTTAGTACTCTTAGTACTATCTCTTACAGCTTAAATTCGCCCATTTATATTAATCTACATTCTGCCACCTGGCATTACCTCTCTTTTATCCTGTACCTCCTGTTTTCTCTCTATGACACCATGATGAATTGTCGGACTCCACCCTATTTCTTCCCAACATTCTCTCACACTCATCACCACATGACAGAAAAAGGGGGTGTGGCCAGCTATCCAACTCCTCCACCCTCCGAGCTATGTCATTTGCACCTTTGCCAAGAGGGTGAAGTGTACTGTGCTGTCTAGACTAAGAGCAGAGTCTGCTTTCCTGAGTGCTAACGCTGATAAGGGGGAGAGCCAGATCCTTCATTTGCTGTGGGTGGTGAAAGGAGAGAGATAAGGGAGCATCTCCCCCTCTGCCTACACTGCTGCATGACAGAGGATAAGTGGATACAGCTCTCCCACACTCACAACTTTGGGGCAGCTTGTACACACCTTGGTTTTATTGTGCTCCCCAAGTGAGGTTCAGAGCTTACTTTCTGAGTGTTGCAGCTGGAGGGAGACAGGGGTAGTTCTCCTGTTCATATGACCTCAGGGTCAGCTCTCTTACCTGCATCGTGCATTAATGAGAGTGGCGGGCATCTCTCTCCTACCTAGGCACCATATGGCAGATGAGGGGTGGGGCTAGGTTTCCCATGCTCATGTTCTTGGAGTTGGCTCATCTGTGCCCTTGTCAACAGGGTCAGCTCCATTTTCCTGCCTAGATGACTTTTCAGGTTGTACCAGATATGCCTCCCTCATGCCCTTAGGGCTGGCTCATACACACCTTTGTCTACAGTGTTAACTCTACTGAGATGACTTGGTGGGGTTCAGGGTTCATTCTCCCAAGTGCTGGTGAGGGTTTGGGTTAGGTCCCCCAACCAATCCAGGTAGTAAGGGGTTATGGGAGAAGAGAATCTTTCTCTTACCCATGCCACCACTTGGCATATTGAGAGGAGCATGACCTGCTTTCCCATTCTCAGGCCCTCAGAACCAGTTCACCCATGCTCCCTGAGAACAAGGTCAACTCTATTATACTTCATAGGTGAGGAGTAGGATCCTCTCCTGAAAGTTTCAGTTAGTGAAGGATAGGACCAATTCTCCCTAATATTGCAGTCAGGGTGGGGACAATTTTGTATAACACTATCCTCTCTGGATTTGGTGGTATCAAGATACACAGATATCAACAGAGACTGAAGCTGCATCAGAGACATGAATCCAGTCACGGGGTCCCAGCAGAAGCCCTGGCTGGCTTCATTGCCACTTCAGCCCACATGCCATCTCTTTGGCCTCTTGAGATGTGTTTGTCCACAGGACATAAATTATTATGTCTTTCTCTCCCATAGTATATCATACGTTTGCTTACCTCACCACAAATATATCATAATAGAGCTCATCACCCAGCTAGTGGCAAGTTTGTGTGGAAGTGTTGCTAGCCTGAGCTAGCCCTGGCTACAGTACCTAAAGTTTCACTGTCCCAGCCACAGGTTATGGAGCTGATGTGTTGCTGGAATAATTTCCAGAGTCTGGCTTCAGGAATGAAATCTTTATGGTTGCCTTGTAGGCACTCATTGCAAAGACAATGGGGTAGAGACAAATTAACATGGATGTTGTACTTATATTTCAACTCAAAAAGCTTTAAAAATGTGACCACAGACAAGTAACTTAATTTTATTGCAATCCATTTATTTCATTCTGAATCTGAGGTTTATTGAATCTACAATAGTGTTGTGTTACATAAAAAAAAAATTTATGCCACAGCGTATGGCATGTACTTGGCAATACCAAGTACTTGGTGCCTGGTACTTCCTCCTATTGGTCTTACTGGCATAATTTTGGCTTTTATCCATCTTTAGCTGGAGTTGACTTGGAGAAAATGTCTTCCCAATCTCACAACTCAGACTAAGAAAGGCAAATAATGTTCCTACAGCTGATTTCAAAGACTGCCTTTGAGATGTCTATTCAAAGACTCTGGACTGTCACATTCTATTGATGAAGAATCATTTGTGTGTGTGTGTGTGTGTCTGTGTTTTCATAGATAAAGATTTATATGTATTGGATGTAAGACAGACACCAGGAGTATAGTAATAAGTAAAACAAAGAAGAGACCTACTGTCCTAGAGTTTGACCAGTATAAAATAAAAATTTATCTTACTTCAGATAGTCACAAAGGAAATCAAATGATACAGTGAGTGAAAAAAAAGAATATGCAGTTGATTTCAATATTAATTTATATAATTCTGTGCATGAGAGATTTCCCAAGGAAAATATTGGTTACATATCTAAGAGACTGACACATTTTGTTAATATGAACACATAAACAAACACACACAAAACACCATAAATGTTTAATAGCAATAATATAATCAATTACATTATAAAACATTAAGTGATATTATATACTACAACTTGCCATTTCCAGGGCAATTTTATCCTAGAACTGTAAAAATTAATGATGTATTATTACATTCCAGATGTTACATTGAGAGTATATATGAATGTTGTGTTAGTCTTTACAATAATGCTTTGACATAGGTGGTTTTTTTTTCTGAGAATTTATCACTTTCAGACCTTAGTTCAGAAAGGTTACTTTCACATTTAAAGTTTAAGAGGAAAATGAGATGCACTGAATTCCAATCCTTGTATTCTGTCTTTAGACCTGAGTTTTTCAATTATTGTTCTGTAAGGCTACCATACGTACAATAAGGAGGAACATATCACTGTATGCAAATAAGCAAATTTCTGCAATGAACACAACTGGATAAAATGAGTGCCTATAACAAAAATGGATATCCACTAAATGTATATAACTATTTCTGGATTTTTACAGGACTACTGATTATTTCTAGTACACTGACTTATATTGATTTTAGAAATAATTTTTACTCATTTTATCTACTACATGCACAATGTTGTATGAGTTAATATTGTTCTGTGTTGTGTTTCAGGTATGTATCCATTTTATTAAAATCAGATTACATACTTACCCTCTCAATTATTTATTAGTAATTTATGATGAAACTTTTAAAATCCTGTCTTTTGTGTTTTTCTAAAAAAACACTTTGTATTGTCTTTATGTTTCCAATTTTATCTGTTTTTTTCCATTCAAATTGTTTTATTGATTATGTTTTTAATTGAAGTACAAGGTATTAGGTTTCCATGTGATTTTTCTCATACCTTGCATCTTCTCTGCCTGCCTGTTTCCTCACCCTCTTTCTGCTTAAACCTTCCTCCCTCCAATATTCCATCTCTCCATTTTCATATACTATGGTTTCCAATCCCCATTCTTAAGATTTATTTCCCAGTGTCCCCATTCTAATTTCTTATATCTACGAATAAGTCTAGCTTAAACACATGAACTGAGCTAGGATTCACATATAAGAGAGAACATATAATCTTTCTGTCTACTGGGTTATGTCAGTTCCTTTAATTTCTTTTTGTGGTTCCATCAATTTAACTGCAATATTTATTATTTTATTTTCTTTGTAGTTGAGCAAAATTCTGTAGTGTATGTGTTCCAAATTTCCATTATTTATTAATATATTAATGGATATCTACAGTGATTCCATCTTTTTAGTGCAATAAACACAAATTTTCAAGAGTCTTTATAATAGGCTATAGAGTCCATTAGGTATATGTCTAAAGGCATATAACTGGGTCATAGGTTGTATTTATGTCTAGTTTTTGCAGAAATATCTAGATTGATTTCCATAGAGGCTGTGTTCATTAACAATTTCTATCTCACCATATAAATGTCCCTAACCCCATATCCATGACAGCATTTGTTGTTATTTATTTTTCAAAGATGGTTATCCTAATTATGCATTTAACTGGCTTTTACACAAAGAAATATTGTGGAAGTCCAAGTCAGATACACATACCAAAGATCTGGACCATAGACAGTGTTTGAGATATTTCAATATGTATTATGAAAAACTGGAAAGGGATTGGTTTATTCATCTTATGAGATTGTATTACCAATAGGATAGAAGTGTAAATGTTCAGATCAGATCCCATAGTAAAAAGTAAAATGAAGAAATAAAAAAAAAACATGTGCCATAAAATCTTCTACTGATATCTGAATCACGGTTGAAGACATATTCTGATTCATGCTTAGTATAATTATATTCATTGCCTTTAAAAGTCAATTCTAGTTGTCCAATGTAAGATCAGTTTAGAGAATGTAAATAACATTAGCACCTTGACATGAACCTGGTCTTTATGTTTATATTTGACAAAACACCACATTCTTTCATTTCTCCTGAAAAGAAGATTCACAGAGCATTTACAAAGGATTCCATACTTCCTTACCACAATATACTTCTCTACCAAGAGACATACCATTTGCTTTAGAATTTACCAAGAATAGTTCATTCACACCATAATTCTGACTTTGAAGAAAAATTGTTTGTTAGTTTACTACTAGAACTACCTAGAGGTTGGCCTGTGTTGATGGTCATTTTCCTAGGACTCTCTTCAAAGCCCCAGTGACCTCCTTATTCCTCAGACTGTAAATGAGAGGATTTAGAGCTGGGGTGACAATTGTGTAGAAAACTGAGCTAATATTGTCTTGTATTGGGCTGTGGAAGGGACTAGGCAGGACATACATAAAGGAAGCACCCCCATACCACATCCCAACCACAGTCAGGTGGGAAGAACAGGTGACAAGGGCTTTCTTCCTTCCCTCATTTGAGGGCATATTAAGAACAGTGAAAAGAATTATTGAGTAGGAGGCCAGGATGGCAGCAAGGGGGAGAATTAGTACTGTTACACCCATTAAATAAACTGTGAGTTCATATCTGGAGGTATCTGCACAAGCCAGCTTTAGCAGTGGAGGAATCTCACAGAACAGGTGGTTGATCTGCCGAGATTTGCAAAAAGAATATTGCATGGTATAGATGCTATATCCTAAAGCACTAAGGGATGCCAGGATCCATGATGTGGCTATCATGAGCCAGCAGACTTTGTGATTCATTAAAATTGTGTAGTTTAGAGGTTGGCAAATGGCCACATACCTGTCATAGGCCATGAAGGCCAGAAGGAGGTCCTCTGCACTGCCCAGTGCCAGTTCTAGGAACATCTGAAGGGCACATCCCCCAAAAGAAATGGTATTGTCTTTGAGTAGAAAATCAATGACAGCTTTGGGAGTGATAACTGATGTGAGGAGAAGGTCCATGAGAGATAGTTGTCCAAGTAGGAAATACATAGGCACATGGAGTCGGGTATCCATGGTGATGACCAGGAGCAACAGTCCATTGCTGGTCAGAGCCAAAAAGTACAAGGATGTAATTGCAGCACAGAGCAGTTCAGGAGAGCCACTGTTATCCAGAATACCCACCAAGATGAAGCCACTTTCCAAGGTGGAGTTCCAGATTTCCATTTTGTGTGTTATCCTTAGCTGATTAGAAACAAATGGCTCAGCGAACTAGTGCTAATATGAACCCTAATTTTGTGATATCAGAAGCCTCTTAGGGTGTCAAACATGACTTTATAATATAACTTTTATGCTTATGAATAGATTTCTTTCTTGGACTTTAAATTTCTCATTCTATTTTAATTTATATCTTTTGAGAATTTTATACAAGTCTTATATTTTCTTCTACAGCTCCCTTTCCAACTTTTCCCATGCCCCTGACTCCTCTCAAATTCATAACCTCTTATTCTTTAACTGTTATGTTACATATGTGTTTGTGTGTATTGTATTCATGTCCATGTTTAAGCATGTATATTCACTTAGTTTACTGAGAATATTTAGTGCTGCTCATATGTACATACTTTTAAGGCTCAGTTTCTACATTTTATAAGTCCTTATTTGTTTGTGGATAATGACATTGGGAATTACAGTTTTCCACACTAGTTATCTCTGTTTCTCAGTCTGCATATTCCTCACAATTCTGAGAAATGAGTCTTAACTCTAGAATTATGTGGTATTATGTTTAAGAAAGTGTTTCCATTAGAGTTAAAACTTTGAATATGACTGGAACATCTTTGATGTTTTATCAAATTATTGTATAGCTGTAAAGACACAGAAACATAACATATCAGATCCTTCCACAGAAAACTTATCTGTTTTTTTTCTTGTAAGAAATGACAAAAAGCAACTAAAGAATAGCTATTTTGTATTGTGCTCTAGCCCAATAATCCTATCCCAACACAGCTTTTGACTGTGATATTCTAATTTTTCTCCTGCAATAACTTTTCCAGGTAGAACAAAGATAAGGAGGGCCATATTTTTGTTTGTGAAAAATCTTTTGGTGCATGGTACTCAATCTTATGGTAAAGCCAACAGAAACAGTTGTCTAAGATCAAAAGGAGCCTGTGATCTGCATGGAATAGCACCACTAAAGCCAACTCAGAGCATGAAGTTGTGAAAGGGAAGCATCCTTATTTAGATCATTCATCCATGTCTTGACATACACATATTAACATTTTACTCATCTCTATTGGTTTCTTGAGGTTACTAGTACCTTATTTCTTAAAACATGGAAGGACAATAGAGCCTAAAGATCTAGAGAATCTAAAAAAGTAGTTCAAGTTCTTAGGGTTGGATTTGTATTCTCTTTTTTGATTATTAATACCTAAGTGCTACACATTTCAATAAAATAAAATAAATTCTTACCTTGAGAAGCCCAGGTGCTTGATCACCCCAGCTTCACTTAGATGCAGTTTGAAGAGAGAAGATGCTTGTTGCTATAGCAATACTTGATCTATTTGTGTTACTGTTAGTAAAGTATGTCCAAGTACATTCAATATTGGGTGACAACACTGTTACAGTCTTTCATCTCATCTATAGATATGCTCTAGATGTGGCAGTGGGTATAGACAGTAAGCTTTGGGTGACATTGTAGGGAGGAAGAAGATGGTTTTCCTGTTCACACACAGGAGAATTTGTAAAAACCACTTTCTCATAACAGGGAATGTCTAAAAAATTGTGTTTAAGTTTTAGACTGTCTTTGGGTCTATACTATATGCTCAAGTTTCTTTATTCATGATGCTGTCTGGGAACACAGATTAAAGTTGCAAGAAAAAAAGTAGAAGTTCAAAGAGATGTCCAAAGCATGCTGTTGAGTCTTACTTCAATGTACCTGGAGCCAGAGGAAGGTAGTGGCTTGTCACAAAAAACTCTGCTTTGTCTTTTGAGAACATGATCTTTTCTTTCCTTTCTCCTAAGAATATCCCAGAGGGGCTTATCTCCCAGAAGAAATTCCCTTCCCCTTGAAATTATGGACTAGAAAAAGAAAAGTTAATGAATTCTCTTGAGGTTGTTTCTTGGCTTTCCTTTCAGAAGTTCTTCTGTCCCCAAATTGCTTTGAGGCCCACTTCTCTCACCTTTGAAACATATCTAACTTTCCTCAGAAATTGTCATATACTCACATAATGTTTGAACAACTATTGAACCAGTAGGTATACCATGCCAAGCAAGCTATCATAGTTCACAGGGTTAACATTATTTAATACTAGTGATACCTTTTCTTCACCAGTAGAATTCACAGTAACTTTCAGAACTGTGAAAGCCAGGCAGCAGGTATGAAATTCCAGATGATTACCAGATTGCTTTTTGCCATGTTCTATCATTCAAATATGTGATATCTCTAGTAATAAGAACTTACTATCAAGTTCTTGAAGGTTACCAATAGCATGATAACAGCCTTAATGTTGGTAGATCCCAGAAACCAAGAACTCCAAAAAATTGGCCCATTCATTTCTTAAACTGGTGTTTTTATTTGAGAGTCTACATTGTCCAAAGGGGCATTAAAGCACATTATATGGTGACTCTAAACTTCTTCATATGCTTATTGTTTATATTTTAGGAAGCTTCTGCTGTAGTTTCAATTTGGCTTTTTCATAGTCTTTAGGGTCTAATTATCACCATGCCTACTCCCTTCTCCACCGTTTATTCCTATCCCAGACTGATTAGCTCTTCTTACTGCATTATTCCCTATTAATTCTTTATACTACCTGTGTTC
The DNA here is from genome assembly GCA_033318265.1 of Phyllotis vaccarum. Taxonomy (NCBI): domain Eukaryota; kingdom Metazoa; phylum Chordata; class Mammalia; order Rodentia; family Cricetidae; genus Phyllotis; species Phyllotis vaccarum. The sequence continues at coordinate 13,096,839 of JARWLC010000019.1, forward strand.
TGACTTTCATCTCTTAAGGAACCTTTTCTACTTTCTTGACTTCCAGGGTACTCTATACACATATCCAAGGATTTAAAGCTAACATTCACACATGGGAAAAAAATAGGCAGCATTTGTTTTTCTAGGTCTGGGTTACCTTATTCAAAGCAAAAATAGACCTGGAACAACAGTCTCTGTAGTAGAATGAAGTGTCCTTGGTAGTGCCCAACAGTGGTTTAGTTGGATTTATGAAATAGATATACTTCAAGATTTTGAGAAACGTACACACTGAATTCCATTGTGTCTTCACAAGTTTGCACTCTTACCAATAGTGTTCAAATTCTATCTAACATTTGTCATTTGTATCTTTATATTGGTCATTATAAATGGTTAAGATGAAATCACAAAATAGTTGTTTTAGTATATAATACTGTATTGTATTTTGTAGGTAGTCAAAAGAATAGATCTCGAATATTCTCTTTAGAAAACAAGCATATATAAATAAGATTATAAACATGTAAATCTATTTTAAATAGATTCATAGCACATGATTTATAAATACATGCTATATCCTATAAATGCATATGAGGCTTCATTTATTGATAAAACATTATAATAGTGCCATATCTTTACCTGATGGATGTAGTATTTATTTCACTATGTTTAGCAAAAGTATAAAGCTATATATTAGATACCTACAAATGAATAATTTATTGTTTAATTAAATTAATATATGTGTTATAATTTATTTTCTGACAATTGTTAAATGCTAACACAGTCTTCAATTTCTGCTTAAAAATTATTTATTTTATATTCACATTATATATGTGTGTGTGTATATATATATATACATATATATATATATATACTTTAATTAATATTACTTTTATTTGCAATGACCCTGGTTGATATTTGTTGTGGATTTCTCACTGTAATATACCATAATCCAATTAAGAAAGTAGAGAGCAGACATAGTGTAGTGGTACAGAGTTTGACTAAAATATATGAAGTATTTCTCTTTTGACATTCTCTAGAAGAGCTTGTTAAAACATTGATATTTTCAACTATGTTAATGCTTCATATGTATGATAATCTAAATTTCTATAAACCACAATAACATATACAATTCTGAAGATATGAAGTAGTTTCTATAATTTTCTCTTTTTCTCCAACTTACTCAGTTATTCATATTCATTAATATATCCTATCTAGCTTTATTTTAATGTGATAAATATTAACAAATTTTAAATGTTCTCTATGTTATGTAAGTATATACAATATGATTACACTCATTGATGTTTTGTTATATAATCATACTGTATTTTTTATTAAAAATAGGTTTTTTCATACAATATATCTTCATCACTATTTTCTCTCCCCCAAAATCTCCAGGCCCTTTTCCAAGTAACCTTCCCCTGTCCAGAGACTTTTTCTTTGATTTTTCTTCAGAAGAGAACAGGTCTTCAAAAGACAAAAACCAAACATGAAAAAAAGATACAGTTAGATATAGTAAAAATCCTCATATTGAGGCTGGTCAAGGCAACTCAATGGAAAGAAAAGAATCTTAAGAGCAGACAAAAGATTCAGAGGTATACACACTCCCATTGTTAGGAGTCCAACAAAAACACCAAGCTAACAGCCATACTATACACACAAAGAACCTGTTACAGACCAAGGTAGGCTCCGTTCTTGCCACTTCAGTTTCTGTGACCCGAATAGTATAAGCCAAGCTTAGTTGATTCAATGGGCCTTGTTCTCCTGGTGACCTTCATCTACTTTGACTTCTCCAATCTTCTTTCCTCCCCCCTTTCCAAGGAGTTTTCTGAGATCTGAGAGGAAGAACCCAGTGGAAACCTCCAATTTGTGCTCTCTTTCTGCACAATATTGGGCAGCAGATCTCTGTACATCGCCCATATTTCATGGGTGAAAGCTTCTCTGATGACAGTTGGATAAGGCAATACTCTAAGTGTACAGTAAATATCCGAAGGAATTATTTAATTTTTTTAGGCCAGTCATGTTTGATTCTACCCTAGGTTTCTGGAATATCAAATCTATAGATCCTAGCAGTTCAGGCTATCAGGTATAGGCTTTTTCTTATGATGAGGGATCAAGTTAATCCAAACACTGGTTGGCCATCATCATAAATTCTACCACCATTGCCCCAGCACATGTTGTAGACAGGACATATTTTAGGTCAAAGGTGTTGTGACTGAGTTCGTATTCCAGTTCCACCACTGCAAGCTTTGTCTGGATATAAAAAGGTTAACAGTTCAGAGTTTTGTCATCTCCATTACTAGAAGTCATCACAAGGTCACCGTCATGGGTCCAAGGAAGTTTCTTCTGCACTGTTTTCACATTAATTCTCAAATGCCCCTCAATCCCAACCTTCTCTCTGTGCTTTCCCTTTCTCTATCTCTTCTATGCCATCTCATCCTCCTCACCTCACCTGCCTCTAGCCCATCTGCAAAATTCTATTTCCTCTTCTCAGAGAGATCCATGTTTCCCTCTTAGAGCCTTTCTCTTTACTGATCCTGTAGATTGTGGCACAATTATTCTTCCCTTTATAGCTAATATCTACTTATAAATGCTATATATATTTATTGTTTGGGGTCTGGGTTACCTCATTTACAATGATTTTTTTTAGTTTAATCTATTTGCATGCAAATTTTATAATGTCATTTTTTTTTTTTTTAAAAAAAAAAAAAGTTGAGTAATACTCCATTGTGGATATGCACCAAAATTTCTTTATTCATTCTTCTGTTGAAAGACTTTTAGGTTGTTTCCTATTTCTCACTATTTTTTGATCCCACCCCTCAAAGTTCCACACATTGCCCATGCCAGTCAAAAGTTGCCTACACTTGAGGGGCCTAGCTCCTTTTCCCAATGGATCTTCAGTGGCTGTTCTTGATTCAGTGAGCTCCTCAGAGCTCCAGTCAGCCATCACTGTGGGAATTTTCCTCATAATGCCTATGCCCTTGTTCATAAAGATTCTCCTCCCTTCCTCTCAGCGGGACCAGGAGCTCTGCCCAGTGCTCAGCCATGGATCTCTGCCTCCACTTATATTCATTTTTGGATGTAGCTTCTGTGATGACACTAAGATTGTTACTCATTAGATTATAGGGGGAGTCCTGTTTAGCCACTCCCTCCATGTTTGGAGACATGGCCAGGGATATCTTGTGAGTTCTTGGAGGTTTCCCTAGCACCTGCATTCTTTCCAACCCCACATTGCTTCCTCTATAGAGATATCAATCTCTTTCTATCTCCCTCTTTGCTCCTGTCCCTCAACCATTTCCTTTCAATATTTGTTCCCAACACTTCTTGGTTGCAACCTTTATGACTCCAAATGATCTTTTCTATTTTCTCTTCTTAGGGGAATTTCTAGATGTCTCTCTTAAGTTCCTTTTGAGCACATTCTGATCAGGGGTTGTTGTACAAGTTTTCTGGCCCAGACTTTGGGGCCTAACCTCAAAGTTTAGGCCTGCAGACCCACAGACCCACAGACCCGCAGTCCTGCAGAGACACACAGATGCTTTCAATAGTTTTAGGCTGATCAGCCTCAGGCCCAGGCATATATCACTTGCTAGCACTCTACCTTTCATCTAACCCATGATTTTTCCTGTTCAGCCATGGGACTCGGTACCTTTCTTTAGAGCAGCATTGTTGTCCTCTGCTTCTTCTGGCTTTTCTCTGGCATTCTGCCCTGTGTTTCCTGTTCTTAGAGATTTTCTTAGTCTGGTAGCCCCACCCATACTTCCTGCCTGCCTTTGGCCAATCAGCACTTTTTATTAAGCCAGTGGGTGGGACAATTATTTATAATGAAACAACACAATCTCCCACAAGGGATTCTGGCTTGCAGCTTGAGTATTCTTTGCTTTTTGTTTAAAATTATCTTATGAGTGAGTACATCCCATGGCTATGTTTCTGGGCTTGTGATATCTAACTCAGGAGAATATTCTGCAAATCCATTTGCCTGAAAATTTTAGGATGTCATTTTTATTTATTTTATTACTGCTGAGTAGTAGATTTAGCACAGTTTATTCATCCATTCTTCAGTTGAGGGGAATCTAGATTGTTTCCAGGTTATTGTTATTACAAATAATGTTGATATGAACATAGTTGAGTGAATGCCTTTGGGGTATGGATGTGCATCCTTTGGGTATATGTCCAATACTGATATTGTTGTATCCATAGGGAGATTTTCTAAAGCATAGCCTTTTAAAGCATTCCAGAGTGGCTGTACAAGTTTACACTCCCAGCAACAATGGAGGCGTGTTACCCTTGTTCTGCATCCTCTGCAGCATAGGCTGTCATCGATGTTTTTGATCTTAACCATCTGACAAGTGTAAGGTGGTATCTCAGAGTTATTTTGATTTGTATTTCCCTGATGGCTAATGATGTTTAGCAATTTTTGAAGTGCCTTTCAGCCATTTGTAATTTTTCTCTTGAGAGTTCCCTTTTTAGCTCTGAACCCCATTTTTTAATTGAGTTATTAATGCTTGGGGGGCTCTAATTTCTTGAGTTCTCTCTATGTTTTGGAGATCAGTCCTCCGTCAGATGTAGGGTTGGTGAAGATCTTTTCCCATTTTGCAGGCTGTCAATTTGTCTTATTGGCTGTGTCCTTGGCCTTACAGAAGCTTCTCAGTTTCAGAAGGTTTCACTTGTTGATTGTTGTTCTTAGTGTCTATGCTACTGGTGTTATACTTAGGAAATGGTCACCTGTGCCAATGTGTTGGAGGGTATTTCCCACTTTCTTACATCAAGTTCAGTGTAGCTGGGTTTATGTTGAGGTCTTTGATCCACTTATATTTGAGTTTTGTGCAGGGTGATAGGTTTGGCTCTATTTGCATTCTTCTACATACTATCATCCAGTTAGGCTAACACCATTTGCTGAAGATACTATCTTTTTTCCATTGAATATTTTGGACTTTTTTGTCAAAAATCAGGTGTTCATAGGTGTGTGGGTTAATGTTGGGGTCTTCTATTTGATTCCACTGATCCACAAGTCTGTTTTTGTGCCAGTACTATGCTGTTTTTATTACTATAGCTCTTCAGTATAGAGTGAAGTCAGGGATAGTGATTCCTCCTGAAGTTCTTTTATTGAGCAGGATTGTTTTGATAATCCTGGGTTTCCTGTTATTCCATATGAAGTTGCGTATTGTTCTTTCAAGGTCTGTAAAAATTTGTGTTGTAATTTTGTTAGGGATTGCATTGAATCTGTAGATTGCTTTTGGTAAAATTGCCATTTTTGCTATGCTGATCCTACCTATCCAGGAGCATGGGGGATCTTTCCATTTTTTAATGTCCTCTTCAATTTCTTTCTTTGTGACTTAAAATTTTTGTCAAACAGGTCTGCTACTTCTTCGGTTATAATTACACCAAGATATTTGATGCTATTTGCAGATACTATCAAGGGTGATGTTTCCCTTATTTCTTTTTCAGCCCTTTTATTCTTAGTGTAAAGGAGGGCTATTGATTTATTTGAATTATTCTTGTATCTTGCTACCTTGCTGAAGGTGTTTATCAGCTCTAGGAGTTCCCTGGTAGAATTTTAGGGGCCACTTATGTATATGATCACATCATCTGCAAACATAGTTTGACTTCTTCCTTTCTAATTTGTGTCCCCTTAATCTTCTTTTGTTGTCTTATTGCTTTATCTAAAACTTTGAGAACTGAATTGAATAGGTAAGGAAAGAGAGGACAACTTTGTCTTGTTCCCAGTTTTAGTGGGATTGGTTTGAGTGTTTCTCCATTTAGTTTGATATTGACTGTTAGCCTGTTGTATATCACCTTCATTTTTTAAGGTATTTTCCCTGTATTCATGATCTCTCCAGGACTTTTAACATGAAGGAGTATTGGATTTTCAAAGGCTGATCATTTGTTTTTTTTTTTCTTTCAGTTTGTTTATATGATGGATGACATTCACAGTTTTTTGTATGTTGAACCATTCCTGCATCTCTGAGATGAAACCTACCTGATAATGGGGGATGGGTTTTTTTGTTTGTTTGTTTTGATACGTTGTTGGATTTAGTTTTCCAGAATTTTATTGAGAATTTTTGCCTTAATGTTCATGAGGGAAATTGGTTTGTAGTTCTCTTTCTTTGTTACATCTTTGAGTGGCTTGGGAATTAGGGTGGTTGTGGTCTCATAAAAGAGTTTGGCAATGTTCCTTCAGTTTCTACCATATGGAACAGTTTGAGGAGTATTGGTATTAGTTCTTTGAATGTCTGGTAGAATTCTGCTCTGAAAACATCTGGTCCTGAGCTTTTTTTACTTGGGAGACTTTTAATAACAATTTTAAATTTCCTTTGTGGCTACAAGTCTGTTTATATCTTTAATCTGATCTTGATTTAATTTTAATAAGTGGTATCTGTCCAGAAAGCTGTCCATTTCCTTTAGGCTTCTCATTTTAGTGGAGTATAGATTTTCAATGTATGACCTGATAATTCTCTGGATTTCATAGGTGTCTGTTGTTATGTTCCCCTTTTCATTTCTGATTATGTTAATTCGGATATTCTCTCTCTCTGCTTCTTAGAGAGTTTGGATAAGGGTTTATCTATCTTGTTGATTTTCTCAAAGAACCATCTCTTTGATTCACTGATTCTTTGTATTGCTCTCTTTGTTTCTATTGTATTGATTTCAGCCCTAACTTTGATTATTTCCTGTAGTCTACACCTTCTAGGTGAATTTGCTTCTAATTGTTCTAAAGCATTCAGCTGTGATATTAGGTCTCTTGTGTTTTATTTCTCTAGGTTTTTCATATAGGCATCGAGTGCTGAGTTTTCCTCTTAGCACTGCTTTCCTTGTGTCCCATATGTTTGGATATGTTGTAGATTCATTTTTTTATTAAATTCTAAAATGTCTTTGATTTCTTTCTTAATTTCTTCCTTGATTCAGAGGTGGTTCAATTGAGAGACATTCAGCTTCCATGAATTTGTAGGCGTTTCTCTTCCATCTCTTGCATTCACATTCTGTTGTTTATGTTTGCACCTGTGGTTCCAGTTTGTTTCTTTTGGTTTTCTATTTCCAGCTTTGCCTTGTTTTGTGCCTTTTTTATTGCTTCAATTTCAATTCTTAATGCCTGGAATGTTTCTTTTACCTGTTTTTTTTTTTCTTTTATTTGGTTTTATTTATTTTCTTTTAGGGATTTGTTCATTTCTTCCAATTTTTGTTTGTGTTTTTTTTTTTTCTATTTCTTTAATGGATTTTTTTGCATTTTCTTTTAAAGCTTCTATTATCTTCATAACTTTGTTTTTAATATCATTTCCTTCTGTTTCTTGTTTATGCTTGGATCTTGATGTTGTAGAGCCATCAGCTTCTTTGGGTGTCTTGTTGTTCATTATACTCATATATGTATTCTTGCACTGGCATCTGCCTATTGCTTCCTTGGTTCACTCTTTGTTGGCTCTTAGTCAATTGTGAGCCTGGGGGCTGTTAGTCAGCTCTTAGTCAGCTCTTAGTTTCCTCTGAGTCAGTTCTTAGTTAGCTCTTAGCTGTGGACCAGGAGGGAGGCTTCTTGGTATCCTGTTTTGTGTGGGTGATGATGTAGGTTGTGGTTTAGATGTGTTTTGGTCCATGGTATGTCCCTAGAGCTGTGTTTTGCTGAAGATTGGGATGGGGGGACCTCTGCCATATTTTTTTGGATAAAGGCAGTGTTGGGTATGGATGGGGTATAGAAATCAGTGTCCCCAGGCCGGAGTTTGGAGACCATGGTCTTTACTTGGCCTAAGGGTGAGAGTCCCACTCACCTCTTAGTTAGCTGTGGACCTGGAGGGAGGCTTCTGGGTATCCCGTTGTAGGTCAGTGATGTAGGTTGCAATTTAGGCATGGTTTGTCTGGTGGGATGTCCCTAGAACTGTTTTTTGTGTTTTTTTTTTTCTGGGGATTGGGCTGGGTGTCTCTCCCAGATTTTTTTGTTTTAGGGAAGAGTTGAGTGTGGATGAGGTGTCAGGGGTAGTGTACCTAGGACAGGGTTCAGAGACCATGGTCTCCACTTGGCCTGAGGTTTGGGATGTCACTCACCTTTTAGTTAGCTGTGGACTAGGAGGGAGGTTTCTCCTGTTTCTCACTATTAGGAATACATTTCTAATGCACAAAGTTGAGCAACTGACCCTTTGGTAGGATAGGACACTGTTTGAGTGCCCAAGGGTAGTATAGCTGGATCTTGTGGAAAGAAAATTTTCAATTTTCTAAAAAACCATATATATTGATTTCTATAATGGCTGTATAAATTTTCACTCCTGGCATCAATGAAGTAATGGTCCCCTTGTTCCATATCCTCAAAAACATGACATTTCACATGTGTTATTGATCTTAGCCATTATGACAAATGTAACATGCAATTGCAAAGTTATTTTGATTTGTTTCCCTGATGACTAGGGATTTTGAATATTTATGTTTCTTAGTCATTTGAGATTCCTCTGATGAGAATTTTCTCTTTAGGTTTGTACGTCATTTTTGAGTGGATTATTTGTTGTTCTTTTTTGACATTTAGTTTCTTAAGTTATTTATATATTTTGGATATTAGTCCTCTATCAGATGTGGAGTTGGTGAGAATCTTTTTCTGTAGGGGGATTAGGTTGCTCCATTGTAAATAATTGTCCCCACCTATGAGTTTAATAAAAAGCACCGATTGACTAAAGGCAGACAGGAAGTGTGGGTGGGGCTACCAGACTAAGAAGACTCTAGGAACAGACAGAACAGAGCAGAATGCCAGAGAGAAGCCAGAGGAAGCAGAGGACAACTATGCTGCTCTGAGAAAAGGTATCAAGCCACATGGCTGAACATGATAAGAGTCATGGGTTAGATTAAGGGTAAAGAGTTAGCAAGTTATATGCGTGGACCTTAGGCTGATCAGCCTGAAACTATTGTAAGCATCTCTGTGTCTCTGTGGGTCTGTGGGTCTACAGGCCTAAACCTTGAGGCCAGGTCCAAAAGTCTGGACCAGAAATCCCATACTACATTTTTCCATTCTGTAGGCTGGCACTTTGTCTGAAAGGCAGTGTTCTTTGACTTACAGCAACTTCTCAGTTTTATGAAGTCTCATTTATTAATTGTTGATCTTAGTGACTGCACTATACATGTTCTGTTCAGAGGGTTGACTTCTATGCCTATGCATTCAAGGCTCTTTCCCACTTTCTCTTATATTGGACTCAGTGTATCTGAATAAATGTTAAGGTCTTTGATTCACTTGGACTTGAGTTTTGTGCTGGGTAATAAACATGAATATATTGGCATTCTTCTGCATGTAAACATCCACTTAAACCAGCACCATTTGTTGAAGATGTTTTCTGTTTTAATTTAGTATGTCTAGCTTATTTATAAAAAATTAAGGTGTACAGAGATGTGTGGATTAATGTTTTGTCTGGATCTTCAATTTAATTTAATTGACCAATATGTCTATTTTTATGCCAATACCGGGTAGTGTTTATTAAAATAACTGTGTAATACAACTTGAAATCAGGGATGGTGATACTTTCAGAAGTTCTTTTGTTGTACAGGATTGTTTTATCTAATCTATTTTGTTTTCCATGTGAATTTGAAAATTTTCCTTTCAAGATCTGAAAAAAAAAGTTGGTATTTTCATGAGGATTTAGTTGAATCTATAGATTTCTTTTGGTATTATGGGCATTTTTACTATTTTAATCCTACTGACCCATAATCATAGGAGATCATTCTGTATTCTAATATCTTTCTTAGATATTTAAAAGTTTTATTATAATAAATAGGTCTTTGACTTCCTTGGTTACTTACCTCAAAGTATTTTATATTATGTGAGGCTACTGCAAAGGATCTTACTAACACATTTCTTTCTCAGTCAGTTTGTCATTTGTATATTTAGGGACTACTGCTTTTGTGAGTTAATCTTGTATTCAGGTACTTTACTAAAAATGTTTATCAGCTCTAGAAGTTTCCCAAAGGAATTGTTATGGTTCTCCTGGTATCCAAAACACATAAAGACCCAATAATAAAAGAAAATTACAAACCAATTTTCCTATTGAAATAGATACAAAAATACTGAATAAAACACTTCCAAATTTTATTTTGCAATAAAAACAAGAACACATCAAAAAGATCATCAACCATGACCAAGTAGGATTCATACTAAGATTAGAGATAGTTCAACATGTAAAAATCAGTAAATGTAACCCACAATATAAACAAACTAAAATTAAAAAAACAATAAAACAACATACATGATCATTAGATGCAAAAAAAAAAAAGACTTTGACAAATCCAATATATTTCCATTCTAAGCATCTTGAAGAGATAAGGTACATATCAAAAGATAAAAGCACTTTCAACAGGAAATAAAATGAAGGGAAACTCAAAACAATTCTGCTAAAATCTGGAACCACAAAGCCTGGTACATTCAGCTGAGGCAAGACACATCCTCTTCCCCCTGCATCAAGGCTGAGCAAGGTGCCCCACAATAAGTAATTGGCTCCAAAAAGTCAGCTCTTAAAAGAGCTAGGAATAAATCTTGATCACACTGCAAGAAGCTCCTCAGACAGACTAAGCTACACAACTGTCTCCCCATGGAGAGGTCCTAGTTCAGATCCTTGAAGGCTCCACAGCTGTCTGTCTAGAGTTCATGAGTTCTGACTAGCTTGGTTCAGTTATCTTTGTAGATCTTTACTTTACAAGCCCCCACCTTCTCATCCCCTCAGTCTCCCACCAAACTCATGTAAACCCTCTTCCCTCTCCTCCACTTACTGGACTCCTAGAGCTTGGCCTAGTGCTTGGATATGAATCTCTGCATCTGCATCTATCAGTTGCTGGATTAAAGCTCTATGATGACACATTACTCACCAGCCTGATTACAGGGGAAGTCCAGTTTAGGGAACCTCTCCACTATTGTGAGTAGTTTAGGCTGGGGTCATTTTTGTTGATTCCCAAGAATTTCCCCAAAGCACCAAGTTTCTCCCTAACTCCATGATGGCTCCCCCATCAATATATCTTTTTTATTGTTCTCTCATTCAGTTTCTGTTCTAGCTCACTCAACTTATTCCTTTATGTTCTAGTCCCTCATCCCTCCAATCTATTCCCTGATCATCCCTACGTACTCATGAGTTCTCATCCATTTCTCCTCCCCAGAGTAATTCATGCATCCCTCTTAGGATCCTCCTTATGAGCTAGCTTCTCTGGAACTTTTGGTTGCAGTCAGGTTATCCTTTGCTTTACGTTTAGAATCCACTTGTGAGTGAGTACATACCATGTTTTTGTTTCTGAGTCAAGGTTACCTCAGGATGAGATTTTCTAATTTCATCCATTTGTCTGCAAATTTCATGAGTCTATACAGTCTAGAATATCAGTATCAAGTTGAGGCAGGACCAAATCCTTCTCCACAGTATCAAAACTGAGCACGGCATTCCTCTATAGGGAATTGGCTTCAAAAAGCCAGTTCACACAATAGGAATAAATCCTAGTACCACTGGCAGAGGCCCCACTAACTACCCAAGAAACATAACTGTCGTCCACATTCAGAGGGCCTACTTTGATTCATACAGGTTCCTCAGCTGTTAATCCAGAGTCAGTGAGTTCTCAGTAGCTCAGGTCAGTTGTCCTTGTGGGTTTCATCATCATGATCTTGACCTTTATGCTCATATAATCCCTCCTCCCTCTCTTCAATTGGACTAGGAGTTCAGCCCAGTGATTAGCTATGGATTTCTTCATCTGCTTCCATCAGTTTCTGGATTTCTATGATGACAATTAGGGTATTCATCAGTTTGGTTATAGAGGAAGGCCAGTTCAAATAACATCTCCAATATTGCTTGGTATCTTATCTGGAGTCATCCTTGTGGATTCATGGAAATTTTCATAGTTCCAGGTTTCTTCCTAATCCCCAAATGACTCCCTCTATCGAGATGTCTGTTTTGCTTTTCTCCCTCTTTGTCCCTCCTAGAAGTCTAACATTTCATTCCCTCATGTTCTCCTTTCACCTCTCATTGACTGCCCCTATTCTCTCAATTGACTCAGGAGACCTTATCTACTTTCCCTTCCCAGGGGTAACCATGGATGTCTCTCTTAGGGCCTCCTTGTTACCTAGCTTCTCTAAGGTTGTGAAGTGTAGCCTGGTTATCCATTGCTTTATGTCTAATATTCACTTATGAGTGGGTACATAGTGCATTTTTCTTTTGGGGTCTGGCTTACATCACTTAGAATGATTTTTCTACTTCCATCCATTTGCATACTAATTTTAATATGTCTTTTTTTAACTGCTGCATAATACTCCATTGTGTAGAAGTACAACATTTTGAAATCCATTCTTTGGTTGACCAGCACCTAGGTTGTTTCTAAGTTCTGGCTGTTAGGAATAATGCTTCTATGAAAATAGTTGAGCAAATGTCCTTGTGGTATAAATGAAGACTGCAGTTTTTATTATGTTGATCCTATCTATTCAAGAGTGCCTTCTTAAATTCTTTCTTCAGAGACTTAAAGTTTTTGTCATACAGGTCTTTCATTTGTTTGGTTAGATTTACCCAAGGTATTTTATATTATTTGTGGCTATTGTAAAGGGTAATATTTCTCTAGTTTCTTTCTTGGCCCATTTATCATTACTATGTAGGAGGGTTTCTGATTTTTTTAAAATAAATCTTGTATTCTGCCACATTACTGAAGCTATAACTGTTCTCTGGTAGAATTTTTGGGGTCACTTACATGTACTATCACATTACCTACAAATATCAAAAGTTTGACATCTTCCTTTCCAATTTATATTTTTTTGATATCCTTTTGTTGTCTTTTTTTCTCTAGGTAGAACTTCAAGTACTATAATGAATAGGCATGAAAAGAGTCCATGAAAGAGCCTTGGCTTGTTACTGATTTTAGTAGAATTACTTTGAGTTTCTCTTTATTTAATTTTATCTTGGCTGTCGGCTTGCTGTAAATTGCCTTTATATATTAAGGTATGTTTCTTATATTCCTGATCTCTCAAGATCAGGATATGATCTTGATGAAGGGGTGTTGGATTTTGTAGAAGGCTTTTTCAGTACCAAATGAGATGATCATATGCTTTCTTTCTTACAGTTTGCTTATATGGTGGGTTACATTCACAGATTTGCTTATGTTGAACCATCCCTGTATCTCTAGGATGAAACCCACTCAATTATAGTGACTGATTTATTTTTAATGTTTTCTTGGATTTTGTTTGCCAGTATGTTATTGAGTATTTTTGCTTCAATATTAATGAGGGTGATTGGTCTGTGATTCTCTTTCATTGTTGTATCATTTTGTGTTTCATGTACTAGGTTAACTATAGCCTCATAAAATAAGTTTGACACTCATAAAATAAGTTTGACAATGTTTCTTCTATTACTGTCATGTGGAACAATTTGAGGAGTGTTGGTATTATCTTTTTTGTGAAATTCTGGTAGAATTCTGTGCTGAAACTATATGTCCCTGGTCTTTTTGGGGGGAACTTTTAATAACCACTTCTCATTTCTGGGGTTATAGGTTTATGGAAATTGTTTTTATGTTCTTAATTTTGGTATATATTAACTATCCAGAAAATTGTTTACTTCTTCTACATTTTCCAATTTTGTGGAGTACAAATTTTTCTGTGTCTCTTTTGTGTTCTTCTTTTTGTTTTTGATTATTTTAATTTGGATATTTACTCTCTGCATTTTGGTTAGTTTGGGTAAGGTTTTGTCTATATCCTTTTTCTCAATGAACCAATTCTTTGTTTCATTGTTTTTTTTTTGTATTGTTCTTTTTACTTATAATTTTTATTGATTTCAGGCCCCAATTTGATTATTTTATTGCATCTATTTCTCCTGGATGAAGTTGCTTCCTTTTGTTATAAAGCTTTCAGGTCTGTTTTTAAGTCAGTAGTGTGAAATTTCTCCAACTTCTTTATGTAGGCATTTGGTGCTATGAAATTTCCCCTTAGTATTGATTTTAGATCGTCTTATAAGTTTGGGTATGTTTTACAATATTTTGATTAAATTATAGTATGTCTTTAATTTCTTTTTTATTACATTGACACAGTGGTGCTTCATTTGGCTATTATTCAATTTCAATGTGTCTGTCAGTAGGCTTTTTGTAATTTGTCTTGGTTTTGAATTCTAATTTTAGCCATGGTGATTGTATAAAATTCATATAAAATGGTATCTGTTCATATTTGCTTTGTGTCCAAATATATGGTCAATTTTAGAGAAGGTTCCATGTGTTGCTGAAAGGTAGGGTGTTTTTTGTGTTTGAGTGGAATATTTTATAGATATTTGCTAAGCCCATTTATCTGTTAGTTCCCTTATTTCTCTGCTAAGTTTCTTTTTGGCAGATATGCCAATTGGTATGATTGTGGCATTAAAGTCTTCCACTATTGGTGTGTCAGGTTTGATTTGATTTTTTTAATATACGTTTTATTTTATTTAAAAAGATTTTGCATGTATACCCCTGCTTGCCCCCTTCCCACTTCCCAATCACTCTCAGTGCTCCTTCAGCCTCCTGTCATCTCATCCACCCATCCATTCCTCCTAAAGAAGGCAAGGAGTCCCAAGGTCGGTCAGTTCAGTCTGGCCCATCCAAATGAGGTTGTTCCAAGTTTCTCATACAAGTATTAAGGCTTGGTTAGGTGTTTTTCTATAGGGAATGAGTATCAATATGTCAGTATTTACACAGGAAGAGTGTCTGATCCTACTCTAAAAAACTTCACATACTACCCAGACTGTTTAACAGTCATCAACCTTTGGAGGATTTAGTTCCTTTCTGCAAAGATTCCCCAGTGGCTATTTCTGATTCAATAAACTTCCAAAAGCTCCAGTAAGCTGTCCTGTTGGTCTACTTCTCATGATCCCAATCACTATGCTCACATCTTCATCTCTTCTCTTTTAACAAGCATGCTTGGATCAAGAAAAGGAGAAAGGCACACTCCGAAGCCAGCTATATGTTTTAATTGAACAAGGACTTCAACTTTTCTTGGAAGTAAAAAGATATATGTTGGACAGTGAGATTTTTACCATGTAAAGTATATTGGTACCAATATGTCTGATTTTTCATTAATTGTATTTTTTTTTCTGGATAGCCTTGCCTTCTACTTTAAATGTCTATATGTCCAAGGTCTTCTTTTAGCTTCTTAAAAATGGGTATTTCCAGTTTTCTGTAAAGACAAAAACAAAACCCTGAACTGACTCTTGTTTAGTGAGTTTTTCTTACAATGTTAAGAATTGTCACACTGGTGAATGAGTCATCACATCTTCTTATTAAGAAGTTTCTCCTGTTTGAATAAAGTCTTTATTAATTTTGATGGTATCCTTAGATTTTCTTCTTTTTCATAAACAAAGTCAACCCCTTTCCCAACATAGCACATATTGTGATTTCTATTTTAAACTCAGCACATCTTTGAAGTAGACAGGCAGAATTAGCTCAACCATTTATTTTTTTATAGTCCAATGCCTTTCAACAGCTATTATTTCTTTCTAATTAGCATTGAGAAAATTCAAAGTTAATAGAGCAACACGTAGTCTATTTTTGGGGTCCCTATTGCACCCTCCTATTTATTTAGCATATTATTTAGAGTTTTATTTCATCTTTTCCCTGTGGGATTGTGCAGTATACCTGTAAGATGCTTTATATTATAATAAACAAAAACTTTTATTTTACTAGAGACATATGCTGGAACACTATCAGTCTTAAGTCTTACATGTATTCTCATAATGACTATAACTTCTAGCAAATGTGTGATTACAGAAATAGCCTTTTCTGAACTCAAAGTAGTTACCCATTGAAATCATAAAAATGTATTTATTGTATAGTGTACATAATTTAATTTTGCATATTATGTAAAATAAAACATATCCATCTTCCAAATTTTATTTCTATGTACATTTTTAGGATTATTTCCTTCTGTCAATTGAGTTTGGTTATGCAAGAAACAGGTAAGATATCTTTTATAATTTCTTTGGCTTGTTACCACATGATAGAGAAATTCTTTTTGGGGAGCTCACTTAATCAGGAATGGTCACTGGAGATCCATTAGGAGGGTGAGCTGGGACCTCTGGAGGTGGGTGGCTTTAGACTGGAATGAGCAGTGTGTGGAGCCACAAGTGGTGAGATCAGACTGTTTCTGTTTATGGGCTTGCACCTTGGAGCCCATTCCCTATATAGGAACATGATGAGCAAATCGGACTTGCCCGGAGTGGATGTGCACCACTGAGCTGGCCCACCTTGGGACTTCTTACCCTTTTAGGGGAGGGAATGTATGGATGGGGAGGAATGAGGCTGAGGGCTGGTTGGCAGGGATTGGGAACAGGAGGATACATTTATGGAGATACCACTTTTTTAAATGAAAATACAATTTAAAAAATTTTAAATTATTTTTAAACCTTTGCTATTAATGTGATGCCTGAGGCCTCTAACATATTTCCTATTATTGATTTATTAATTTCATTATTACCTTGTGCCAGAGGGCTTGGAATACCCATGTGAGATTAGATGTGTGTTATATGTAAGTGATGATTTTTATTCCTGGTTATTTTTATAACAGAATAAATAATAAAGTTAACTCTGACTCATCAGGAATAAAGATGGAAGTTTCAATGTGTAAAACTACTATTTTTGAATACTGAGAATCAGAAACTATGTTAAGAGGTTCTTTAAAATCCATTAATACTATCACAGCAGCATACTATTGGGACTTTTGAACATAATTCTAAGGGTTTTGACCTACTTTACTTACATTTTTTTTTATTGTAACCTGCCTTTCCTGATTTATTTGTATTAGCATGAAACATGGGAATTTCAGAAGTTGGTATTCCTCATAAAACATGAGGAATAATCTGGTTTTTTTTTTTTAAATAAATTGAATTCTTTTGCTTCGGGGATATCTGATGTTAATCTCTACCAAAATTACTGAAAGCTCTTTGACAAGGTTTATTTTCTGACCATATTTGTTCAATTCCTTTATTAGTTAAAGGCACAACAATTTCCTGTCAGTGGACAAAGTCTTATTTTTTCTTTAAAAATCAAATCAGAAATCTTTTCCACATGTCTTTAATTTCATCCTTGATTTATGTGGTAAAAAAGTATCCACACCATTATAACATTTTTCTTTGAATTAAAATTACTGTAGTAGAGTGCTTAGAGGGCAAAATAACCAGAGTGCAATTAAGATCTAGATCCACATGATCCCAAGGTACATCCTGTAATTTTTTTCTCACCAAAACCAATTCTCTCTCACATTCTGCTTATAGTTTTCTTGGACTATTTAAGTACTTGTCACCATCTAAAGTTTTGAACAAATTCTTAAGTTTATATGTTTTTAATCCCCATTGTGGGCCATATATGAGAAATATCTCCTAGTAATCTTTGGAAATCATTAAGACTCTCCAATCTATCTCCCCTAATTTGATCTGTGGGAATCTAATTTTTGTATACCTATTTTATATCCTAAATAATTAATAGAATCTGCTATTTTTTAAGGAACAATTTGTAATCCCCAAGCAGGCAAATTGCTTTTCACTTCTTCAAATATTCTTTATAAAATATTCATATTTAAGTCAGACAATAAGCTATTTTCCATGTAGCAGTAAATGATATATTGTGTATCACTTTTCACAGCTGTTATACAAAATATTAGCATCAAGTAGAGATATTTAACGTTCTCTGTGGGAGAAACTTCCATTGATATATTCAAGAAATATCATTGTAAAGGCAAATTTTTCTTTGTCTTGTTCTTGTAGGTGAATAGTGAAGAAACAATCTTCTAACTCATTAACTATGGCAGGCCATTTTTAAGGTAACAGAAAAGGTAAAGGAATTCCAGATTCTACAAAGCCCATTGGTTGAATCACCTTGTTAAGTTCTCTAAGATCTGTTACCCTTCTCCATTTTCCAGATTTCTTTATGATAACAAATACAAGAAAATTCTAAAAGCTGGTTGATTTTTCAATAGAGCATTTAACTGCTCCTATGCCAAATGTTCTAAAGCCTGCAATTTTTCTTTCATTAAAGGTCATTGCTGAACTCATATAGGCTTATCTGTTAACCATTTTTAAAGGTTTATCTGTTAGTTCCTTAAAAAGATCAGAAGCTGTTTGTCTTGTTTGCATACAACCTGATGACCAGTGACTATTTCTCAAAATACATTCTAATATTTTCCCAAAAAATATATGATAGTTTATGATTCATTTCTGAGATTTAAGGCATAATAATCTGAGTATTCCACTGTTGTAATAAGTCTCATCCTCATAAATTCATGGCACTGTTAGCTACATATGGGTTTAATCTTCCATTCTATCCTTCTGGCCCTATACATTCTAACCATCTTGCAGTCTGTTTTACCTGGGAAAATGTCCCAATTTCTGTAGGGGGATTATGTTGTTCCCTTATAAATAATTGTCCCCACCTATGAGTTTAATAAAAAGCACTGATTGGCCAAAGGCAGACAGGAAGTGTGGGCGGGGTTACCAGACCAAGAAGACTCTAGGAACAGGAAGAACAGGGCAGAATGCCAGAGAGAAGCCAGATGAAACAAAGGACAACTATGTTGCTCTGAGAAAAGGTACCAAGCTGCATGGCTGAATAGGATAAGAGTCATGGGTTAGATTAAGGGTAAAAAGTTAGCAAGTTATATGCCTGGACCTTAGGCTGATCAGCCTAAAACTATTGTAAGCATCTGTGTGTCTGTGTGGGTCTGTGGGTCTGTGGGCCTAAACCTTAAGGCTAGGCCCAATAGTCTGGGCCAGAAACTTCTTACTACAAATTTCCAAGAGCTGAACATTTATCTCCTGAAGGAGTCAATTTAGATACTAAGATTCTGGTGAAATTATTGTGTCTACTGGATCTTAAATGACAACACTATTTATTTGTATTTTAATTTTGGTGTTTTATTAATTTACAGAAGTTTGCCAAAATAATCACTTTATGATTTTTCCTAAATTTATTCTCTTTTCTATAGCTGTTCTATTGTCTAGAGCAATATCCTATTTTAGAATAAGATTTAGGTTCTTTAACTGCTCTAGGAATGTGTTTTCTCCATGATGACAGGATAAACTGAACTGGGTTTGATATGGGCGAAGAGGGCTGAAATTTCCCTCCAGGCATTTTATGAAGGCAAAATTACCTAGCTTGTCTCTTGTTGACCTACACACATTTGTCCAATGCCAGCCTTTGTCACACCTTCTGCATACTCCAGAAAGAAGCAGCATTCTATTGAAGTTATTCTTAGCATAAACATTGTTTCTGGGAACACTTTGTTTATGGTATCTTTTTCAGTGACCTTGTCTTCCACAGTTGTAACATTTGAGATTTTGGTGTTTCTTTAAATCTCTAAAAATAACTTCTACCCAAATATCATCAAAGTTATGAGATTCCATGTTAATTGTATCACAAATCCTGTCCTCAAATGGTGTCAATTTTGCCTTTAATGTTCTACTTATCCTTTTGTGTTATGAGTTAGTATTTTCAAAGCGAGAAATTACACTATTATCCACCTACCTTCTGAATCTGGTACCATTCTGTTTATAGCTGAAGTCAATCTTTGTAAATAAAAAAAATGTAAAGGTTTCTTTTGGCCCTTGGATCGCTTGTGTAAAGAAATTAACTATCCTCCTTCAGTTCTATATTAAGAATTCAAGGGTGCCATTATGCATAAATTCATAGTTTCATCATCATATTAAGATTACATTTTTATGTTAGCATATTTCTCCCCAAGAAGTTTGTCTTTGGAGATTTCTATAACTATATGATTATATGATTTTAGCTCAATTTTTCTACCAGGTCTTTCACTGTCATTGAGGCCCAGCCTCTATCATTACTGTAATCATATCTATCCAGTCTGTAGGGATAATTCTATTACAAGTTGACCAGGAATTTAACATTTGCTTTACAAATGGTGAATGCATCCCATATGTGACTATTGCTTTCTTGAGTTTCCTTTAATGTAACACTTATACAGGAGTCTACTCAGTTCTTCCATGGTTTCTATCATTTGGCCATTCTGTATGATTACTGGATATATTAAGGTAAGCTGTTTGAAAGCTTTGGGCTATTTATCTGCAATTATTTTTGCAAGGCAATGTTGAAATTGGTTCTCTTTTATATTCCTGTGTCTGGGCCTAAATGTTTTTGTGATCTGTTTTAATAAGCTTTTCTAAGACTTTTATCTTGGCATTCACATTAACTGACTCTTTAATGATAAAACAAACACAAATAAATTTATAATATACATTGCAATTGTCTCATCTACAGTAATTATCTTCTCCATTACTGGTTCCATTTTCAAACCATCTAGAGAAATATCAAAGACAAAATTCCTTACATTTTAAAATTACTTTTATTTAATGTGGGTAAAAACTCTCTGTGTGTCTTTAACTAACTCTCCCTTAAATAAATCCCAGTTAACTCACCAAATTTACTGTCAATGACAATACAGATGACTGTGAAGTGGGGCAGTTACCTATCATGGTAGCAACTCAAGAATGGGGTCAAGAGAAAAACCTCACAACCCACCAGGAGAAGGAAACCACTATAAAAAACTCACCCAGGTTATCATGGAGAAGAAACACTTGTGATGGGAACTGCCCAGCTAACTTCAAATTAAAGACCTAGCCAACTGAACAGTCACTATGGCCATGAGTAGCTCTAGTGGACAAGTGGATTTTATCAAATTGATGCTCCAAAGTTGAGCACCATATATTGCTGTAGTCTTGTACACTGCAAAAACTTGTTACTTGTACTAGTTTAATAAAACACTAGTTTTCCAGTCGCAGGAAGTAGAGGTGGGACAAACAGACTAGGAAAATTTTAGGAGGAAGAAAGGCAAAGCAGATACTTGTGGGAGATTGTGTTGTTTCATTGTAAATATTTGTCCCACCCACTGGTTTAATAAAAAGCATTGATTGGCCAAAAGCAGGCAGGAAGTGTGGGTGGAGCTACCAGACTAAGAAAACTCTGAGAACAGGAAGCACAGAGCAGAATGCCAGAGAGAAGCCAGAAAAAGCAGAGGACAACTATGCTGCTCTAAGGAAAGATACCAAGCCGCATGGCTGAACAGGATGAGTCATGGGTTAGATGAAGGGTAGAGAGCTAGCAAGCTACATGCCTGGGCCTTAGGCCAGATCAGCCTAAAACTATGATATGCATCTGTATGTCTCTGCAGGTCTGCAGGTCTGTGAGGGTCTGCAGGTCTGTGGGTCAGCAGGTCGGCGGGTGTGTGGGTCCTAAACCTTGAGGTTAGGCCTGAAAGTCAGGGCCAGAAACCTCTTACTACAAATGGTGCCCAATGTGGGGCATATACATGAAATATACCCACATAAAGCCATAGAAAGCTTAAAAATTGTCTAGAGCCCAAAGCAGCTTCTGAGTTGTGTCTCTCATGTGAGCCTTGGTACAGAGACACCCTGGTGAGGCACATGGGCTTGAGCTACAATGGCGGGCTTTTGGAGTGCTGCTTAAGGTGTAAAATGGCTGGTTCCTCAAGTCTCACAGGACCCTCATTATAAGCAAAAAGTTGTAAGTGATTTATTTAAGATTTCTTTTTAAAAGGACAAAAAGGAAAAAGAATCAAAGGTGGCTTTCTAGTGGCGATGTTTTCTTGGATCAACTCTGTTTGCCTGAGGCAAACTCATATTTGGCTTTTTAAAGAGAAACTTCCTGATTCAGCCTTACAGGCAAAAAACTTGTGAGTTTTTTACTCCTGAGTTTTTTAAGAGGCCCTTCTGCCTAATACTAAAAGGAGTTAATGATTAGCAGATTGCAAAGCTTTACTTGGTAATTATATGGACCCTAAAATTCCCCAGAGTACCTGGGTTAAAAAGATAAATTCTGTGAAATTAGACTAGGAGCTGGGTGGAGCCTAAACCTTGAGGGTCCTAAACCTTGAGGTTAGGCCCGAAAGTCAGGGCCAGAAACCTCATACTACGGATACTCAATACAGACCCAGAGGTATCAAGATGAGAACGCTGGACTGGAACAAAAGTACAAAGTCATGTGTCTAAATATAGATATGAATAATGGGTTGATTATAGTGTAAGAGTTAGTCAATAATAGGATTGACCTACTGGCCCACTTATCAGATACCATAAAAAGCAATAGATATTGCATGAGTTCTATTTGATATTATAATAAAAACCTGGAACCAGATATTGGAGAAGAGCTGAACAATCAGAGAGTTTGGGAACAAACCATAGTCAATTCTTGCTTAATCAACTCTTCAGGATGAACAGGTTAGGTCTTATTTCTATGACTCCTCAGACTGACTGGGTGAACAGACAAAGGAAAGCAAAGGAAAGAAGTTCTGCCTTCTCCAACCTTATATTTCTTTCCCAACCCAAATATTTTCTTCCTGGTTCAACTTTCCTAGAGTTAGGATTAAAAGGTGTATGTTACCATTGCAAGGCTGTTAAGTCTTGAACTCACAGAGATATAGATGGATCTCTGCCTCCCTGGTGAAGAAAGTAAAGTAATGGGTCACCACTCCCTTACATTCATGGCTTGGCTGTCTTAACTCTGTTCTCTGATATTCCCAATTATTTTAATTAAATATACAATATATCACCACATGAGTGACCTGTATTTCCACCTAGGCCATAGTAGCAGCTAGATTGAGTTGTTGAGGGTTGTTGTATTTTGGATTGTAGTCCTGCTGCAGCTTGGGTCTGTGATGAAATTCATGGCCTATGTTAACATGGAAGACACTAGAACTATGGAGTGCTAAGCTTACCCTGTTCGTTACTGGCCCTGTGATGTATGATCCTGCCCCTTGCTGGATACTGCAGCAGGTAAGCTGGGTCTACCTCTCAAGAGCCTGCCCCTTACCCTTATATGCTGAAAAGATGGTCCTACTAATTACCATAGCTGTACATCTCACCTGGGAAGCACACTAGTGCAAACTCTGTGGTCAGAGACAAAGGTGAGTTGATCCTGAGGGCATGAGAGCAGAAGAATTGACAATGCCCCCCCCCAGACCTGTTGTGGTGGCATGGGTGAGGAAAAGATTTCCTCATCAACTCACCCATTACCATCTGTAAAGGTGACAGAGTTGGACTCAGGGTCATGAGAGAGTGAACTAGCCTTGCCCCAAACCAGTTACAGCACACAGAAGAGGAGGTTCTGCACTTTACCTGGGTTTCACACTATAGCTGACCCTTTTGTTGGAGGAGTGGCTGAGCCAGTCCAAAGGGCATGAAAGCAGGAGAGATGACCCTACCCCCTTTACATGTTCCCTACAGCAATTAATAGAGAGGGACCTGTATTTTGCCTGGGGAAAATAAAAGATCTGGCCCTGGTAATATGAATGAGGTGTACCCTGATCTGAGGGCCCAGGAGCAGAAAAATTGGCTCAATTCTTGCTGTAGGCTGCATTGGGTGAGCTAGCCAAAGAAGTGCTTGAGAGTTCACCTGGTTATTTATAATAAGGGTAAGATAGTGAGCTGACCAACCCAGCTACCACCCAGGCCCATAACCAAGGCTACGAATTGGCCCACACCAACATCCATTGAATCTATGAACTGCTAGAACACATGAAAGGGATGAAGCTACAGTCTACAGTTTCAGAACAGGATCATCATGACACAGGAAAACAACAAAATATTCAAGAGAATTTCCAGTGAGACCCCATGATCGGTGATGCAGCAGAAACCAGAGACCTCAAGCCAGACCAATGACTCAAGGCAATGAACACTTGCAACTCAACAGAAGTGGACTAAAGAATTAACTGTTTGTCTCAATGGGCCACACTACTGTTTCCGTATCAAATTTTTTTTCTTGGTTTTGTTTTGTTTTATTTATTCATTTTGTTTTGATTGGGTTTTTTTTTACTTGATTTTGATTTTGGGGGGAGGTTTCAAGAGCATAGGACAGATACAAGCATATAATTTGGATCAGAACACATGATACGAAATCCACAACAAATAAATAAAAGCTAAGAAAGAAAGATAAAAGAAAGGAAGGAAGGAAGGAAGGAAGGAAGGAAGGAAGGAAGGAAAGAAGGAAGGAAGGAAGGAAGAAAGGAAGGAAGGAAGGAAGGAAGGAAAGAAGGAAGGAAGGAAAGAAGGAAGGAAGGAAGGAAGGAAGGAAGGAAGGAAGGAAGGAAGGAAGGAAGGAAGGAAGGAAGGAAGGAAAGTCTAAGTCCCAGATGTGAGTTACACCCTTGCATGATATTGGTCAGGAAGACCTGAAGGTATGCAAGGCAGCATAAACTATTATTGCACCTCTTGGTTGCAAATTATAACTAGGTGATAAGTTCTTAATGCTGCAGATATAGAACATGTCGATTTTACAGTTCTACTTCCAACTTCTATGGCATCAATGTAAAGAATGAGAAGAAGAAACTTCGTTTCATTTTATAAATGAAGCAGTTCTAACACTATTTATTCCATATTTAAAACAAAACAAAGAATCAAAAACTTCCCCAAACCAGTAATATCCTATCATAGTACAACATATGTAAATAGATAAAAAATCAGTCATATTGTCCCTTTCTCATATATTTATGAACTACAATTTATTTGCTGTCAAATTTTAACCCTATTTTTTAATTGAATTACAAGACAGCAGGTTTCCATATGGCATTTCCTATACAGCCTTTATTTTTATCAATCTTCCAATGAAATGATGTCTTCTGACTTTCTATATCTCAGTTTTTAAACCATTCCACTACCAATAGTCCCATCTCTATTTTTCTATCCCCTATATTCTGCTATAATCTCTCTTATAAGCCTCCCCTCACTATAATCTTCTATGTAAATTTCCATTGCTTCTACAGATTCGTCAGTTTAAACATACACAACTAAATACCCAAAGTTAAGATCTACATGTGATCAAGGACATGTGGTACTTGTTTTTTCATGTAGGAGTTATCTCAGTCAATGTTACTTTATGAGTTGCATCAACTTTTCTGCCAGTTTCATAACTTCATTTCTTGTTTAAGCAATGATTCCATTCCTAGCTGTTGTGAACAGGTCAGAAATAAACATGGGCAAGCAAGTATCTCTATGGCGTGATACACCTTCTTTTCAGTGTATTCCTAGGAGATGTATTGCTAGGTCATATGGCAGTTTGAATTTAGTTTTTTGAGAAACCTCTAGATGGATTTGCAAAGGTCAATTACTAGTTCACACTCCTGATAACAGTATGCATGCCAACTTACACACATCCACGCCTGAATTGATTTCTATTTACATTTTTATATTGATATTTAGAATAGTGTTTTAATTGTTTTTTTAAAGCCTTTAAAAACAAAGCATATATTTTGGGGTAACATTGGCTATTTTGACTCATATTCAGATTGTGTGTTGTTTAAAGTAAAGATACCAAGCATATGAACCTTCAAAAATAGTTAAGATATTTAAAACTTGATTAAAGATATATAAGCCACTATTTTATTCTGAATGTTTTAATATATTATTAGCAAGTTAAAAGTAAAACTGACCATCATTTATTTCCAATCATGTCAAGAAAAAAAAAGACAAGAGAAGAAAGGAGAAAAAAAGAATTTGAGACAAAAGAGAAGGAAAAGAAAAAGAAAAAAAATAATAATAAGGAGAAGAATCTAAAGAAGTCTTTAGATCCACCAATGCTGATGCTTCCATTGTGATGAAAAGTGAACATAATGCAGGTTTTTGTCAACTAGACTTTAGACAAAACTATCTGTTTATTGGTTGATTGATATCTTACCAAGAATAGTGGATTTAAAAGTTGTGAAAGCCTTAAAAGTATTCCCCCTTTGATCTCTAAGAAACTAGCTTAAGATTACCTTCTTTGTTTTTTTAGATTTGGTGTGGATATAGGATCTTAGTGGTCTTGCCTGAGTAATGTCTCTTACACCCCCATGAGCAGGTACATTGGTAAACAGAGACTAACTTTTAAAGACAAATCATAATTCTAAACAATGTGAACCTCTTCTTGTAAAAAGCCTCCTGAAAATTCAAAGAACTTTTATCAAGGACACTTACAGTTCTTGCTTCTCAAGCAAAGGAAATCGTATTTATCGCTATGGTTTCACTGGAAGAATTTCATGTATAGCAGAAATTTGCTGATATCAAGAAAGAATTAAGTCTAGAAGACACCTATTATCAGGAGTCCCTAGAAAGTAGACTGTGTTCGCAGAAACCACTTTCCCAGGACTCTCCTCAAGGACCCAGTGACCTCATTATTCCTCAGGCTATAGATAAGAGGGTTCAAAGTTGGGGTGATAACAGTGTAGAAAACAGAGAGGATGTTTTCTTGTTTGGGACTGAGGTAGGAACTGGGTATGACATATCTAACTGTGAGTGCCCCATAATACAACCCAACCACAGTCAGGTGGGAAGAACAGGTAACAAGGGCTTTCTTCCTGCCCTCATTTGAGGGCTTGTTGAGCACTGTAAAAAGAATTAATGTGTAAGAAGCCAGGATGGCAGCAAGAGGGGGAATTAGGAAGGCCACACCCATCACATAAACCATGAGCTCATACTTGGAGGTATCTGCACAGGCCAGCTTTAGCAATGGAGGGATCTCACAAAATAGGTCTCTAATCTCCCTGGATTTGCAGAAGGGATATTGCATGGTATGAATTGTATATCCTAGAGCACTCAGGAATCCTAGGATCCATGATGTAGCTACTCCAAGCCAGCAGATGCTTGGCCTCATAAATATTATATAGTTCAGAGGATGGCAAATGGCAACATACCTGTCATAGGCCATGAAGGCCAGAAGGAGGTCCTCTGCACCACCTAAAGTCAGTGCCAAAAACATTTGAAGGGCACAGCCCCATAAAGAGATAGTGTTGTCTTTGAGCAGAAAATCTATGACAGCCTTGGGAATGATAATTGATGCTAGAAAGAAGTCTATGAGAGAAAGCTGCCCAAGCAAAAGGTACATGGGTACATGGAGTTGTCCATCCACATTGATCAGCAGAAGTAGCAGTCCATTGCTGGTCAAAGCCAATATGTACAGGACTGTTATCATGGCACAAAGCAATTCTGGAAAGCCACTGTCATCTAGAATCCCCACCAAGATGAAGGCACCTTCCAAGGTGGAGTTCCAGGGATCCATTTTGTGTCATTTCTTTAGCTGCCAAAATAAAATGGTTCAATTTAGTTTTCCTAATATAGATCTTGGTTTTGTAACATCAGAGTCTACTTAGGATACCTAACATATCTCCAGTAAGATGACATTTTTCCCCACTATAAGTCACTTTGCTTCTTGGTTTCCAAATTTCGAATTGGTAATTCTATCTTGAGGAGAGACTTACCTAAGTGGAAATGACATGTGATGGCAATAATTTAAAAATAGGTTGTAGTCTGATAAAAATATTGTAAAGATAGTAAACCTAAAGAATTATCTTTCTAAAAAAACCAAACTACATTTTTGTTAATATTCATCAAATACCCCAGCATTTCTTCAGTATAAATTTGGTTAGTACCTTTAGTATTACAGGTTTTTTTAAATAGATATATGAATTTAAATTAATTAAATATAAAATTATCAGCTGATACAGAGATGTGACTTTCCATTGTTCATACCCATATCTGCTTTTTCTTCAAGATAGTTCTCTGGGTAGCCCTAGCTATCCTAGAACTTGCTCTGTAGACCAACTCAGCCTCAAACCTGAGTGCTGGAATTAGAGGCAAGGGGCACCACTGTTACAATGTGGTTTCTCACCCTGGGCAGCCAGAGGTCCAGACCTACAGACCTACTGCCCCAGACCTCTTAGCTGCCGCTGCTGCTCAGGCCCTCAAAATGATTCAGACACTTATATTAACTTTATGCTGTTTGGCCTGTGACTCAGTCCCATTGCTAGTTTGCTTTTACATCTTAAATCAACTCATTTTCATTAATATTTCCTGCCACATGGCCCGTGGCTCACCTGTGTTCCTTACATGTTGATCCTTTGGGTTTCTGGCTCCATCTGTCTCTGACTCTGCCCCTGATCCTCCTACCTATTCTGATTCCTCCTCTTACTTTTTCTATGGTGCCTGTCATGGGCCAAAACATCTCCTTTATTTAAAGATTGCTAGTCACAGCATACAGAAAGGCATTCCCACATCACACCACTTCCTGCCTTTTATGTCCTTAAACAGGGTTTTTTTTATGTAGTTCAACAAGAACCTTTTGCCCCAACCTTTGCAGTGCTAGCATTTTGAGTATGCACCAAAATTCCAGCTTATTTTCTATATTTTGAAAGTCAACATTTGTTGGACATAAGAAATATCACTGCAAGAACCCAACATTGTCCACATTAACTACTTGTTACAAAGACCGATATTCTTCATGATTCTGAAGAGGATTACTACCTAAAGCTAGGAGAAATTAAATTTGATAAAATTTTTGAGGGCTTATAGTTAAACCTTTAGGATCAATATGAATGTTTTTGTTAATTTTATTATTTTAATAGGCTACTATACAATGTGTGCCTTCAAAGTCATAGAAATAAAAGATACTTGCCATTCATATAAAAAATGATCTACTTATGCTTATGAGATATGACAAAATTCCACAAAGGAACAGGTACTGTGTGATATAATGTGCTCAAATAATCCTATCCTGACAACCATTGATCCTATTAGCCTTGCTCTCTTCTATAAATACAGAGCATTTGCATTAGATAGAAGGGAAACTGGGACATGGGTGCTTCCTTTATGGGAAGCTGCTATTGAAGCATGATATCAACAGCCATGAAGAAGCCAACAGAGTAAGGGGTCTAAGACTGACAGGAACCTTGCTGTGCATCATGGAACTAGACAAATAAAGCTAACTCAGAAAATGAACTAAAAATAAATGTGAAAGTAAAACATTTGCATAATTCGTATATTAGCATCTCTGTCTGTTTATGTCAACATTTCATTCATCTATATTGGCTTCTCTGTGGGACCAATACTACTTTGAGAATAAAAAGATATGAGAATGTCGAACAAGTAATCTCATTAGTTCAAGTGTCCCTTTAAAGACATTCATCTATCTGGTAAATATTAGCAGAAGCCAGGGACATCCACAGGTACAGAAAGCCTGTACTGAGATTCCTACCAGGAGGAGTTACTCAGGTATAAACTATTACATAGAATCAACCAGTCATAATGATACTCATTTTAAATTCAAAAGAAATCAAAAGTATATTCCATGCAGTAGAAATTTAAAAGATGTCAGTTTAAGTCAGAGTCCAGGTATTTCTCTGGACTCCAATTCTTGACCCAAAATGCCTAAAAGCTACAGATGTCATTAATAGAGATAAAATTTCTTACCTTCGGTGCTGAGAATCCTAACTGCCTGTGCCTGGCTTTGCATTAGACTGTTAAGTAATTAGGGGTGCTTTACTACAAACAGGGAGATCAGGAGTGATTTCTTTCAGCAGTTTTTGATTTGTTTAAAATTTGCTAACTTAGTGAAATACATTAGGATTCCATACAATGCCAGGTGTTGGTTTCTTTCATCTGTAGACATCACTGGAAATAGCCATGGGAACAACCAAGCAATTAATAGTTTTTGGTCAGTATTTGGTCAGCTGCAAGAAAAAAATACCATTCCTCTTCTCATATATGAGCAGAAGTACTAGAAACTATAGGCTCAGCAACTTGCGTAGACTTAATCAGCATCTCTAGCTTCCAGTAAGTCTTCAGACCATTCACACTAAGGTTTCCCTGTTACTGCTGCTGTCTGGGAACCAATATCAAAGTTTCAGGAAAGAGATAGAAAATTTGATCTGATACTCAAATGGCCCTGTCTTGTGCCATTAAACATCCCTGGGGTCAGGAGTATATGCAAGCCTTTCTTCTCTTCCCAAAACCTCCTTTTTTCCATTTTCCTATACATATATCTAAATGAATTTATATATTATCTCAAATGACCTCCTTAAAATGTTTATCTTGGAAACAAGAAAGCTAATGAGTCCTCTTGGGAGTGTTTTATGGCTTGCCTTTCCTGAGGCCTTTTGTCACTAGATGAGCTCTGAGGCTTTAGGTTTTTCCCATTGAATGTGGAACCAAATTTCCTTAGCCTCCCACCTGAGTTTCTATGTAATTCTAAACAAAAACAAAATTTAATTGAATAGACAATTCTTCAAATGTGCTTAGAGACTGTCTGGGCTGACTGAAGGCATCCACAAGCCCTGGTGTTGCCATTTGTCTCATGTGGGTGAAAGACACCCATTGGCCAGCCTGGGGTCTCCACATTCCTGGCAGACTGAAGGCATCCACAGACCCAATCAGTACTGGTAAGTCCCATTAGGCTGAGAACATATATGGTGTAGAAATGGGAGAGAAAGTTGTAGAATAGTTCTGTTTGTGGATAGAGGCAGAACTAAAATGATGAAAATTACTGATGCAGAGCCAGTTTGAAATCTGAGTACCGGCTGCGCAACAGTCTATATCTGAGTCTGTGGTAATACCACACCAGAGTCTGTGTTGACATCTATGACCCATGTTGCCACCAAAGGCCACTAGGATGCCTGGGTGCTGAGATACCATCTATTGCTGTTCAAGGGTCATGCCACTACTGGGGCCATGTCAATCTGAGTGGCCTGTGCTGCCACCTGGGTCCATGGTGTCATTCAGACCCCAGATACTGATGAAGGCCATGTCTGTGTCTGTGGCTCTATAGCAGCCCGGTTCCAAGTTGATATTTGTGCCTCTTGTTATCACTGAGGGCTGTGCAGATGTCAAGGGTTTGGTCAGTTATCTGAGACCATGTTGGTATCTCAGAACCATATTGGCACTGGGGCCATACTGATCTGGGTGGCCTGTGTTGTCACAAGGACCATGGTGATGTCTTGGCCAGAGGTTCTGCCAAGGACCATGTCTGAGTCTGTGTTCCTACTGTACTTGTGGTCTGTGTTGATGCTCATAGATAGTGTTACCACAGAGAGTCATAGAAACCATGCATGTTGAAGTCCAAGAGCCTTGCTGTGCCAACTGTGCTCTTCACTGGCTTTGGGGTTGGTGGTACTGACCCTCACAAGACACTGCAGTAGGAAGGCTAGCCCTGTCCCACATGAGAGAACTGGTCCTTATACTCAGGAGAGACAGCCCTAACTCTCACTGTGGGCAGGGTAAAGTTGGCTCTGATGACATGGGCCTAGGAGAGCTAGCTCTGCCTCTCACCTGAAGGGGCAGTTCCACGGGCTGTGTCTGACCACTTCAGCATTCATCCAGATACATATGATGGTTATTAACTTGTCCCACCCAACATGTATCCCATCTATGACCTGTTGGAGCATGTAAAGGAACTGGTCCAGCGGAAGAATAACTATAGGATCTCCATGACTCATGGCAATAGAAGGATATCTCACAGTAGTTTTTGTGATGGCCCAGTGATGATGGTAGACCAATGATCCATTGTAATGAACATTTTCATGTGGGGTGGATTGAACAAAAGGGTATACTTTGTGTCACACAAAGCTTTCAATGCCACTAGGACAAATGAAGAGATATTAGAGACATGGGAAAGACAGAGGAGAGAGGTGAGTTCTTTTGTTTTATTTTGATTTAAATTATTTAGTGGATGAGGTCTTTTAGGGGGTACTGTGAGGGTAAGAAGTAGATATGGATGGTCATGGAGGTAAAAGGGATTGGAGTGAATGGTATAAAATTTCCAAAGAATCAATAAAGAATTATGTTATAAAAATGCTTAGAAAATAAAACTACATGCTTTGAAGTGGGTAGGGTGGAGGTAAATAGATGCAGTTCTTTCACATAAATTCCTTCCAAAACATGTTTAAATCATCAATCCTACACAACTTTAAACACTACAGCATCTAGAAATGACCACCCTGGCAAGATATGACCACTGATTGAAGGAATGTGTTTGGAGTAAACAATCATTTTCTAGTTGGCTATAATACCAAATCCACAAGATGAATTCAATAGCTGACACTATATTATGGCCAAGAACCTGTGGCTAAATGCGTCATAGTCCCTTGGGAATAACCTATTACTATCACTCTGCTAAATGAGCATCGTAAATCAACTCTTAATGACATGTCATTACACTCACAGATTTTTATTAGAGAAGTTTATATTTGTAGATGATAACAATTAATACAGAGACTACAAATGATCCAGGTGCAAAGAATAAGAGGCTATAAAATGAACATATCACATAACTTCTCCCAAGGTTCTAAGGTCACTGTGGAGGAAAGTATAGAAAGATTGTAAGAACCGGAGTCAGTGGTTCACTATAAGAAAATAGTGTTTTCTGGAAATAAAAAGGTAAATTGTACATGTGGGTTTACAACAGTTTAGACAGCATGTACAAGACTTTCCCAAGCTAAAGCCAGACAAAATGCAAACATAGGAAGATGAGGTTGGCATAAAGTCCAATTCTTGGATATGGATCTATTAGCAACTGATGGCTGCTCAAAGAAATAGAATAAGCTTTCTTTAAGGGTGTGGCCACTGGTGAGGTAACCATGCTCCAGAAGAAGGCCATACATCCAAGAGCTAATGAGAACATCAAGTGTGTCTTATGAATTTAATAGAGAAGAAGGAAGAGAGTGAGCAAGGGAGAGAACAATAATTCAAGATTGATTGGAAAGGAAGGAGGGCTATAGGTAGGAGGCATGGGAAAAAAAGGAGAATATTTTCAAGATACATTGTTCAAAGTTATTTTAAAAAATCAAAAGGAGAAAAAAATTTTAACTTCCAAAAACAATGGCAGACATATATACAATTTCTTCCCTTCAGATCTTTATGTATTCCTTGAGTACACTTTTTAAAGATAAGCCTTTAAAAACAATTAGTGCTGCCCATATATATATGGGTATGTGGCCATATAATGGACATGATGAGTCTACCAGTTGTCACATCTTCAAAGAATGATTCTCCTAATCCTATCAGGTATCATGTGATAAGAAACTCCTGACTTAGAGGCAGAACCCTAATATTTCACTTTTCTTCTAGGCTTGAATTTTATGGATTGATAGTCTGCATTTTTACAAGAAGCTAGTTTCTCCCAGTTTATGAATGCATGCAGTATCATGTCCAGAAAAATAGCACTTTATAGCACTTCTTCTATCCGTTGGCTCTTGCATTCTTTTTCCCCCCACATATTATTTTTTAAGTTTTTTTAAAAGTTTTCAGTTATCCTTAATTTTTATTTAAAAAGTTATTTTTCCCATGCCCATCACTGCTACTACTCCCCCCCTTCTCCCAATTCCCTCTCAGCCTCCTCCATATCATCTTCCCATTCACTCCCCAGGGATGGCAAGGAATCCCAGGATCAGTCAGTTCATTCTGGCATATTCAGTTGAGATATCTTGATAAAAGGAGCCATTGTGGTATTAGAGAGACACCTGGTGCCAGGAAACATCTCCAAGATCCCACAAGATGTCCCTGGCTATACTCCAAGCAATGGTGGAGAGGGTGGCTAAACAGGACTTCCCCAATAATCAAATGAATGACCACCTTAATTTTCATTATAGAACCTTCATCTAGCAACTGATGGAGACAGAAGCAGAGATCAATAGCTAAGCACATGGTTGAGCCCCCAGTTCAGCTGAAGAGAGCGGTGAGAGGATATTATATCAGCAAAGTAAACAGGATCATAAGGAGGAGACTTCTGAAATGACAGCTGAGGAACATACATGGAAAGGAACTAAAACTTAAAATGTACATGACAGAAAGCATGGGCAGTTTGTGGAGCCTCTTACAGTAGGATCAGAGTTTATTCCTGGTGCATGAACTGACTTCTTAGAGTCCATTCCCTACAGTGGAACACCTTACTCAGCCTTGATACTGGTTATTGTACTCTTTAACTACATAATCTACAATGCTCCCTGAGTCATGGTGTTGGGTTGATGATAAAGCACTTATTTTCAGAGCTTTGACCACTTATTCTCTTCATTGTCACCTCTCTACTCAAACAATAAACTTCTCTGATCAAAGCTAAGAACAATTCAGTTCTATGATTATGTGCCAAATATTTAGAATACAATTTATCAAAATAGTAATGCTGGATTCTACACTAGGGCCTCTGACCTCTGGAGACATGGACTTTAGAACACATTTAGAGTATCATTCCTGCCTGAATTCTTACCTGTGCTTCAGGACTTAAATACACAGTAACAATCATATCATTAGTAGACCTAACATGTCTTGCTTACCAGGTCAATATTTTAGCATCCATATTCCAGCAGTGGGTAAGACTGTTTCTCACACACAAAGCTTCTTAGTATCTTCCATTACTATTTAGTTAGTATTGAAGAACTTATCTGATCTGTTTGAGATTTATTTCTCTATATCCTTCAATAAAATTGGATGGTGTCTTCAGCAATATTGTTTTGTCAAATAATTGTGAAGAAATTAAAATTTCATGCATTAATTTGGAGATCTCTAGGCCATCACTGATCAATAATTTGTGGGATGACATCCTATGCCATGCCCTGCGATTTTAATGACACGTCTTCTTGAACCCCTACAATCTACACATTCAGGATAGCTCCATTAGTATTTCTTGTATAAGCTCATGGTTTGAAATGAACTTACTAAATTGTGGGGTTTTATAAGACTTTTTGATCCATTGTTATTTTGGGTTAATTTAAACACTGTATATTCTCAGTTCTTCATACCCACGCATGCATACTTCAGTTACATTTTCAAAGTTGTGTTGAAAAAAAGTAGGTTTCCATGTATCTTTTTCATGAAACCTTTCTTTAGGCTGACCTTCCATTGACTTCTTCATTTCCCCTGCCCTTATTTGGCCTTCCCTGTTTAAACCTTCTAATCATCATTACATTATTCCACTTCTCTATTTTATCTATAATATCTCTACTATCTCTTAATACATTTCTCTAATGGCCTTTTTGAGGTTACATAGATTTTACATGGATTGTGAAGTATACAAACAAAAGATTTGTAGCTTCAATTCTCATATAGGAAACAACAGCCTATATTTGTTTTCTGGGTCTGAGTTACTTCATTTTAATTTTTTTATATCATTTATCTATAAATTTTATTTTTCTTTACTGCTGATTAATAATCTATTGTGAAAATGTATTGCATATTCGTATCTGTTTGTATGCTGACAGATATCAAGGTTGATTCCATTTATTAGCTGTTGTGAATAGAATGACATTGAAAACGTAGATGAAAACTTGTCTGTCGTAACTTGTAGGGTCCTTTCACAGTATGCTCAGATGAAACATATTTGTGCCATATGTTATTTCCTTTTATATATTTTGGGATATCTCCAGACTGATTTCCAAGTAGTGCACTAGTTTACACTCCCATCAATGGTAGATATATAAGAGATCTCTCTGGTTGCACTTTGTATTTCAGGTGTTGCACCATTTGACTGGGTGAGATGGAATTTTAAAATATTTTTAATTTTTATTTTCTAAACAATTAAGGATGCTGAGAACTTTTTATGTTTCTTAGCCATTTGTATTTTTTTTTCATTTTTAAAACTATTTCCTTGGGAATTTCTTAAAACATAGTTTGATTATACTCCACTCATCTCTGCTCAGATTTACCCTCCATTTTCTACTCACCCAACTTAGTGTGCCTTTCATCAACTCTTCAAGATCAGTTTGTGCTTCTCAAATATTTATAGATGTGCAGTCTTTCAATGTAGTGTATATCCAAGGCTACACTTTTAAAGAAAAGTGCCCCCCACCAGCAACTAACAATTACCAACTACTTTATAGAGGCAATTGGGTATTGAAATACTCTCCTCATACTGGGACTTGGTCTTCTGGGGACTAGCACATGTCTAGCATGAGTTCATATGTGCAGTTTCCCTTGTATTCAGAGTATAATGCTTTCTTGTAATCATCTACCACCACTGGCTCTTATAATCTTTCCTCCCACACTTCACAATTATCCCTAAGACTGTGTGATATAAATGTTCCCTTTCAGAGTGATAATTCTGCAGCCCCTTATTCTCTGCACTGTTGGAAGTGAAGTTCTTTACATTAATCATCATCTATTATTAATAATGGCTTCTCAGATAAATGAGAGTTAAGATAAAAACTATTCACAGTTCCTCACCAAGATCCACACTTTCAAAACTCCGTTTTGTTTTGTTTTGTTTTGTTTTGTTTTGTTTTTTCATAAACTCTATTTAAACCATTGAGTTCAATTAGTGCTTTTGATACAGGATCAGCCACTGGTACATTTTCTTTATGTCCAAATAAAATACCATTGTGTACATGTGTCAGAATTTCATTATCTATCTATCCATTGATTGATCTAGGCTGTTCCCATTTCCTAGCTGTTATGAATCAATGAACATGGAAGATCAAGGACTTCTGCAGAATAAAATAGCATCCCTTCAGTATAAATGCAGAAGTGGCATGAGGATGTCAGACAGTAGTTTTGTTTCTATCTTTGTGAGAAATTTACAGGCTATTTTTTAAGTGGCTACAGGGCTTTGGCTCTCACAGACAGTATGTAAGTGTTCTTTCCCCATGCCAACGTCAGTGTTTATTATCATTTGTATTCCTGGTGGTGGCTATTCTGACATTTAAGTAACACAAACTTCATAAAATTATGCATATATAGAGAATGCTGTAAGACGTTTTTACACATATATACATCACATAATGTTCACATCAGACATATATACCAAGCATATAGACCCTTCAAAATTATTAATTTTTCTCAAGATGTACTTGAGGAAAAAATAGAAAAGCACAGGTTTTTTAATAACTGTTTGCTTTTTATTCGTAGTTTAGAAGCATAAATGTTCACTTTAATTATCATCACTGCAAAGGAAGAAAAAATGAAGAGAAGGAGGAAGAAGAACAGGAGGAAGAGGAAGAATTAAAGATTAGAATAGAAAGAAAGGGGAA
Organism: Phyllotis vaccarum; assembly: GCA_033318265.1. Taxonomy (NCBI): domain Eukaryota; kingdom Metazoa; phylum Chordata; class Mammalia; order Rodentia; family Cricetidae; genus Phyllotis; species Phyllotis vaccarum. Next base: position 13,133,518 of record JARWLC010000019.1, read on the forward strand.
AAAGAGACACCCCTTCACAGTAAAAACATCTATTGTGAGAACATCCACAAAAGATGATTTTTATTAAGAAAAGATCTAAAGAATAGCTAAGTTTTATCAAATGGAAATTAGATAAAACTGTCACTATTAACTCTAATTTTTAGCAAGATTCGTTGCTTCAAAACTTTTTGCAAAGGTCAAGCACCTTGTCCTACAGATATCTAAGAAATTCACTTGTATTTTTTCTAGTCTTGATCTAACATCTTAAATGTTCAGGATTAATGTCCAGAGGGTGATACATTTGCAACCTGTAAGTAAACAGATACCTTAGAAAATAAAGGTTAGCTTTTAAAGACTGGAAAAAGTAATTTTAAATATGGCAAATCACATTTCATAAATATGTCATGAAGAGCAGAATCAAAGAGCAATTAACATGTATAGTCAATTTCCAAACCTCTAATCAAAAGAAATATATTGGTGGTGTTTTGATTTACAGGAAGAATTTCCTTTATAGCAGAAATCATCTGATTTTGAGAGAAATTAATGTTATAAGAGAGTTGTTTAAAATACTTATAATGCGGAGTGTGCTGGCAAAAGTCCCCTCAGGACTCTCTTCAAAGCTCCAGTCACCTCCTTATTCCTCAAGCTGTAGATGAGGGGGTTCAAGGCTGGGGTGATAATTGTATAGAAAACAGAGAAGATATTGTCTTGTTTGGGGGTATGGAAGGAACTGGGCAGGACATACATGAATGAAGCACCTCCATACCACATCCCAACCACAGTCAGGTGGGAGGAGCAGGTGACAAGGGCTTTCTTTCTGCCCTCATGTGAAGGCATGTGAAGCACCGTGAAAAGAATTAGTGTATAAGAGGCAAGAATAGCGGCAAGAGGAAGAAGTAGGAAGATCACACCCATTACATAAACCATGAGCTCATATTTGGAGGTATCTGCACAGGCCAACTTCAGTAAGGGAGGGATCTCACAGAACAGGTGTTTGATCTTCCTAGATTTACAGAATAGATGGTATACCCTACTGCACTCAGCGATGCCAAGGACCATGATATGGCTACCCCAAACCAGTAGATTCTAGGCCTCATAAAGATCATATAGTTAAGAGGATGACAAATGGCCACATACCTGTCATAGGCCATAAAGGCAAGAAGAAGGTCCTCTGCACCACCCAGTGTCAGTTCCAGAAACATCTGAAGGGCACAGCCTCCAAAAGATATGGTATTGTCTTTAAGCATAAAATCTATAACAGCCTTCGGGGTGATAACTGATGTGAGGAGGAGATCCATGAGTGACAGTTGCCAGAGCAGAAGATACATGGGAACATGGAGCCGAGCATCCACTGTGATGACCAGGAGTAGTAGTCCATTGTTAGTCATAGCCAACATATATAGGGCTGTGAATGTGGCACAAAGCAGTTCAGGAGAACCACTGTCATCCAGAATACCCACCAAAATGAAATCACTTCCCCTGGTGGAGTTCCAGAGCTCCATTTTATGAAGCTTCCTTACATTCCTAGGAACAGATAGCTCATTGAAATTTTGCTAATATGAACCATAATTTTACAACATTAGATACCCACATGACTTTAATAATAAGATACTCTTTTCCACAGGTAAATTATATCCACACATATATTTGTTTCTCAATTTCCAAAAATCTAGGTTTAAATTATATTTTGATAGTAATGTTATCATATACTAATAATAGCTAAGAGCTAAACATTAGTAGGCCACCTCATGGAAATATTACCCATGACATTATACCTGAATAATAATCCTTTAAGAAATATTAACTACTATTTTGTTAATAGTAGAAAATTACTTTGACATGAATGTACTACAGTGTAACTATTTGGCCAATGACTTAGATATCATAGCAAGTTTCCTGTACAGATTTATTCAAGTGGGACTTTCCTATTGTTACAAAAATGTGGATTCAATAAATTACTTCCAATGCTTTTGTCTTGTCCATATATCTTTGTTGTTATTCTTTTATACATTTTTGGACAAAGTCTTTCTATACAGGATGGCCTCAATCTATGTACCTCTTGACTCAAACTCTCAAATGCTAGAATTTTAGATGTACATAAACCAGATTATTTTCTATAATTCATAAGTCCACATTAACTTGAAACAAATCACATTTTTATAGAATTTTTTTTCATATTGGTGACCTCTGTTACATTCTCCAAGACCTGAAGTAGATTATGTCTGATGCTAGGCAGTATTGTGTTTGAGAAAGTGTTGATCTTAGAATTAAAATTTTAGAATCAATGTGTGCATAGCTGTTTTACCAAGTTGTTATATCATGTGTGCCTGGGAAGAAACAGAAACATAGTTTTAAAAAAAGAGTCTGTTTTTGTCTTAGAGAAATGATTAAAGTGAACTAAAGAGCAGATATTCCATCTTATAACCAGTCCCAGTAACCCTACCCCCCAAAAAAACCATTGCCTCTGATGTCTGCTCTCCCTGTTGTGAGTGCAAAATGTTTTCTCTAGAAAAAAGTGGGCATAGGAATGTGATTGAAGAGCTTCCTTTCTTGTAAGCTGATGATGGTACATGGTGCCAAAAGCCATGGAGAAGCCAATGTGGAAAGAGTCTAAGATTGACAGAGTCTGTGTTGTAGATCACCAAACTGGACAGATGAAGCCAACTCAACATGAAGTTAAAGATGTGAAAATGAGGCATCCTTTTACAAATCATTTAGGTGTATTGTATACATTAGCATTTCATTAGTCCCCATTGACTTCTTTGGGGGTTATAAACACCCAAACACTTAAAAGGTATGAGAATACAGAACAAATACCATCAGTTTAGTTGGTACTTTGAGGGCATTCATCATTTATCTAATATATATCATTTATCTAATATATATTATCAAAGTCCAGGGATCCCTACAGGGTCTAAAGATAAGTATTGTGATTCCAATGAGAAAAAGGTACATAGGCCCAGGTAGTTCTTTTAATATTCAAAACATTAAAAATAGAGATTGAAAGAGTCATGCATTTAAAATACTAAGAAACCTGATTGACACAGTAATTTAAATTCCTACGGTTTTCTCTATGCTGATTTTTGAGTCAAAACCCACGAAGGAAGCTTACACGCTTCATTTAAATAGATAAAAATTTCTTACCTTGGGTACTCAGAAGCCTAACTACCTAACCACTCCAGATCTTCTTGGGATTTCTTAATGATGGATGATGCATTACAAATGAGAAAGGCAGATGTAGTATTTTTCAAGTTTTTATTCAATTGAATTAAGCTTTGATAAATTAGCAAAGTAGGGCAAGCACCCTTCCCATATCAGGTGTGAGTGTTGTTTTATCTCTTTCTCTCATCTATAGATGCACTCAGAAGGTGGCCATGAGAACAGCCAGACAGTTAACAAATTTTAGAAAGTGATCTATGCAACAAGAAAATGGCTTTCCTGTTCTCACACTTGATAATTAATAGAAACCACTTGCATTTGACAGGTTGTATAGATGGAGCCCCTCCACCTTTATGTAAGTTTCCAAACTATTCTTCAGTGTTCGAGTTTCTCTTGTCTGGCTGTCATCCAGAAGCAGAGATCAAATCTTCATGAAGCAAGTAGAAATTCAAGAAGATGCTCAAAAGTTTCTGGTGTTCTCCATCTAAATGTCCCCAAGGGTGAGTGTAAGTCAGGACCTTGGCTAGGAGCAAGCTGCTTGGTTTTCGGATACCATGGCCTCCTCTCTGCTTTATCCCATTCATATTGTCAAAGGGACTCATATCCCAACAGAGACAGAAATGTTGGTTTAGAAAATAATGAGTTAATTAATTCTCTTGGGTGTGTTTTCTGGCTTGTTTCTCCTGAGGTCTTCTGTCAACAATGAGCTCCAATGTCCTAAGTTTCTTTCTCCTTTGCATAAAATGTTCAACTTCCTTATATTTTTAAATTCTGAGCTTATATGCACCCAGCCTTGGCACACAGCCCAAATTGCCTACATTTTGTTTAACCCTAAATAAAATAATAACAAGAAATGTCTGCCATGTGCTCTAGACCATAAGGAGTATTTTCTAGGTCTTTGCAATGCTGCTTCTCATTTTTATAAGCCTCCATGGGCCAGATTATTCCCTTTTACCTAGAACAGTTTCACATATAGTTTATAGATGGGAATGTTTTATTCCATTGACTTCTAGAAACCCAGGACTCATGTCTTGATGTCACAGGTGATTGTTAAAGAAAATCTCAATTTTCCCAAAATTATATAAGAAATAATGACAAAAATCACACAATACTAGAGTTATAGAAATTATTTAAGCATTATTTAAAATATTTAAATACTCTCAGAGATTAAAGAAAAATTATGAATTATGTAAATATGTTTTGATGTCAGTAATTGAACAAGAAAGAAATATCTTCCTTAAAATGTTAAGAAAAAAATAAAACTATACAGTTATACACTCTGTGCACAGCCAAACTATCATCAGTGAAGAATGACAAGTGAAAAGGGAAAAATATTCACCTTCAAACACTCTCAATAAAATAAATTCAGCAAGAAAAAAATTATGCCTAAAAGTTATATAATATATAAGGAATATGGTAAGCTAAAAAACAAAACAAACACTAAAAACAGACATAAATCCATATACCTATTAACACCTGATATTTTATAAAGAAGCCAGAAATACAGGATTTGAAAAAAATCACATTCAACAATGGCACTGTTACAACTGGATGTCAGCATATAGAAGAATACAAATATATCCATATTTACCATCCAGCAAAACTCAAGTTCAAGTGGATCAAAAATCTGAACATAAGCCAGATGCACTAAACCTGAAAGAAGAGAAAGTAAGGAATAGCCTTGAACTCATTAGCATAGGAAAAAAACTTCCTGAAGAGACCTCCAATCACACAGGCACTAAAATCAACAATTAATAAATGGGACCTCCTAAAACTTAAAAATCTCTATAAGGCAAAGGATGCCATCGAATGGACAACATGGCAGCCTACAAAATGGGAAAAGATTTTCACCAACCCCACATCTGGCAGAGGGCTGATCTCCAAAATATATAAAGAACTCAAAGAACTAAGAATCAACAAACCAAATAATAAAATTAAAATGGGTAGAGATATAAACAGAGAATTCTCAACAGAGGACTCTCAAATGTCTGAGCAAAAGGTAAAATAATGTTCAATGTCTTTAGCCATCAGGGAAGAGCAAATCAAAATTACTTTAACATTCTGTGTTACACTTGACAGAATAGCTATGATCAAAAAGTAACAGCCTATGCTGGCCAGAAAGCAGAGCAAGAGGAATAGTTCTGCATTGCTTGTAGGAATGTAAGATTGTACTTTGAAAATCAATATGGTAGTTTCTCAGAAAATTGGGGAAAGATGTACTTCAAGGTGCAGCTATATTCCTGGGCATATACTCAAGGGATGTTCTACCATACCAAAAGGACACTTTTGCTCAGCTGTATTCATAGCAATTTTAGTCATAATAGCCAGAAATTGGAAGCAACCTTGATATCTATCAACTAATGAATCATTCTCAGTGGGGTAACCTAGACTAAGAAAGGCAAACATGGCATGCACCCACTTACAAGTGAGCATTAACTATTAACTAAAGGATAATCCTGCTACAATCCCCAGACATAGAAAGTCTATAAGTAACAAAAAAGATTCAGGGAACACAAATAAATCTCCCTGGGATGGGGGAAATAAAATAGATTTTCTGAGTATAATGAGGAGTTTGGGATGGGAACAGGTAAGATCAGGCAGGGGTAGGTATCAGGGAGATATGGAAGGAGAGGGTACTGGAAAAGATGACTGGAATTGTGGGACATCTAGGGAGTTATGTTTTAACTTAGTGCAATGGAAACTCTCTTTAATCTATGAGAGCAACCTTCTCAAACAGGTTTAGTAACGGGATTCTGATCATGAACTGATGATTTTCTGTTTTTTTTTTTCCTTTGTGGAATTTTGTTTATTTATTATTATATATTTTATTTAAAAGATTTAACATACTCACCATGTTCCCCTTTTCTCTACTCTTCCAAGTCTTCACCCAGCTTCCCCCACCCCATCCTCAACTACTCCTCAGAGAGTATATAAGGACTCCCAGTGTGAGTCAATGCAGTCTGGCATATCCAGTTGAGGTTGAACAGGTTGTGTCCTTCCGTATCAAGGTTGAGCAAGGTATTTCTCTGTAGGGAAAAGGCTCCAAGAAGCCACTTCAAGCACTAGAAATAAATTCTGATCCCAGAGCCAGAGGCTCGACAAACCCATGCCATTAAATTGTCATCTACATTCAGAAAGCTTAATTCAGGTTCTCATGAATCTTGGTGTGGTTTGGATATATCATGGTGACTGTGGCCTTATTAACAGACTGTGGTCTGTTTCCTGTTACTGATATTCTAGCTAATCCCCAGTATCTGGCTCTGGGTTTTCATTATATACTAACCAGAACTTGTAAAATATTCTATCATCTTCACAAATTATTTTTAAGGTCATTTTTTTCTCCTTATTCTATATTGGGATGTTTAGGTCTTGCAGTTATAAACTGCAAAGTTCTGGTGGTGCCATATTGTTCTACATGTTATTGAATATATTTTTGCACTACCATCTACCTATCTATTCCTCCAATGGATGCAAGCATTTTATGTATTTCAGGGAACTGTTCTTGGTCCAATAGCTGCCCTTGGTTCAATTGGAGCTCTCGGCTAAATCAGGGCCAGTGTAGTTGATGTCTCAGAAAGCAGTTGAGGTCTCCAGGGGATAGATTTATTTGAAGGATGGTGTGGGCTTATAGACTACAAGATCTGATGAAGGGTGGTAGTGTGCAGATCTGCCTGTAGGGGTCCTACTTTCTGGCCTACAACTGGAGCTACAAGGGGGTTGGGGTACACTGTTTGTGCCCTGTTGTTCAGACCTGAAGACCGGCCTGGCTGGCTAAGAGGAGAGGAACTCACCTCTTATGATGGAGCTCTCCAAAATCTGCATCTCAGAAGCCATTGAGGTTGGGGGTGTTATCCTGACCTCCTTCTTCAAGAAGGCAAGGATCCCAGCCATGACACTGGCACATTAACCCAGTCATAACACCTTTGAATGATAATTTATCCTGCTTATAAGGTATGCTAGGGTAATGGTATTACAAAATTTTAGGGGGGTGGGTGGCCAATCAATTATTGGTACAAGAGGGAGTCTGCTTGTTACTTCCTGGATGACCAGAAACTAGAAGCTGGATAGCACAAAGACCTAGACTAGAACCTGATACAACGAGGAAAATGTCAATGAAATGATTCCTAATGACATTTCACTACAGTAATAAATTGATGCCTTGCCCAATTGTTACGAGAGATGTTTTATCCAGTAACTACTGGGAACCAGATGCAGAGACCCACAACCAAACATTAAACAGACCTCAGAGAATCCTGTGGAAGAGTAGAGTAAAGGATTGTGGAACCAGAATGGTCAAAAACACAAGAAAATCCACATAATCAACTAACCTGGGCTCACAAGAATTCATAGAAACTTAACTGACAACCAGAGACCCTGCATGGGACTGAACTAGGCACCTCTGCATACAGTTGTCTAGCTTGGTCTTGTTGAAATCTTAACAGTTAAAGCAGAAATAGTCTCTGACTCTACTGTCTGCTTTTGGGACCCTTTATGGAGGTTGTATAGTTCAGCATTAAGAGGAGAGGACGTGCCTAGTCTCGCTACAACTTAATACACCATGACTGGTTGATAGCCATGGAAGTCCTGCCCTATTCCAAAGACAGGACTGGGGAGTGGTGGATGAGGGGAGAGAGGGCAGTTAGAAGGGAGGGACTTGGAGGAGAGAAAGGAAGAAAAACCTCACTAGGGATATAAAAACAAACAGTGTGTGTGTGTGTGTGTGTGTGTGTGTGTGTGTGTGTGTGTGTGTGTGTGTACAGAGAGGTTGCATTTTTAAAATTTAAAGATGAAAATGGGGGACTATGTTATCATATACAGTAAAGGATGTATATAGCATTTACATAGAAATTTATCCTCTAGATAATGTTTACATAGGCAGTTGTCCTCTAGCATTTGTGCCTGGTTAACGTCTTCATGAAAGAGGCTTTGGCTGAAAAGCTTGACAATGAGTAGCCACGAATGAGAAGGCATGCAAAGAGAAGGAGATGGAAGCAAAATTCAAAATGAAAAAAGCTGCTCCCAAGAATAGCAGAATGAAGAAGATACAGTTATTGGAGAGGAAGCTTAATGGAAACAGAGACAAAGCCGTAACCTGTGGACTTTCTAGAGTGACTGAGGCTAACTTATGCTGAGAACAGGGGGATCTGAGCATTTCACACTTGATTCTTGAGGATCATTCACCTTGTGTTTCAAAAGTACTAGGGAAAGAAAACATTTAAGCCTGTGTTGGAAAATAACTGTAAAGAAAGCATGGCTGCAGCTAAAATTCAGACCTTATCTAGAAACAGATGTATAGAGTGAAAACTTTGCTCAAATATTATCAACGAGAGAGTTGCATAGTACACTAATTCCATCTGATGTTCACTGCATCCAACCTATATGTAAGCCTGTCTTAATTTGGCTTTTAATGCTGTGATAAAGCAACAGCAACAAACCAAAACACATGACCAAAGCAACTTATAAAAGAAAGCATCTTATGTGAGGATTATGATTTCAGAAGGTAAGAGTCCATGGCTATTATAGTGGGGGCATGGCAGCAGAGGAAGTCCAAAATGAGATCTCATGTATAGAGACAAATCATAAACAAAGGAAAGAGGAAAAAATGACAGAGACAAGGATAGGCAGACAGAGACGGGAAATGGCAGAAGTAATTTGAAATTTCTGAAGTATGCCCCACTAACAAACCTCCTCCAACAATGCCACATACGTTAATCTTTCCCAAAGCTGTTATACCAACTAGGTAACACTCATTTAAACAGATGAGTCTATCAGGGCCATTCTCTTTCAAACCAAGAGAGGGTCCTTCCTCTCAGATGACCCATACTTATATCAAGTAGACAAAACAAAACAAAAACAAACCAGCAACCCCCCCTCCAATCAGCATATGAGGAATAAATGTTCAGCATCATCTATCCACCAAGCATAATACAAATATCTCCCTTTTCTGATAGATTCATATCAAGTGTCATCCCCCTTTCCCAAATTATTTCATTGGCAGTGTCCAGCTGCCTAGATATTTTCTTTAAGGTCATAGCTTAATTTTTACATTCTAGTTTATTCATGAATGCCAGGATATAGTCAATTTGAATCTTGAAGCTATTTGGTTTCTAACTTTAAGTTTGTTTGGTCTCCCTTGGAGAATCCTGTAGAATCAATGTTGACATTATCAGCCTGAGACACTGACTTTGTAACTCTCAGATTAGCTTTACTAAAATTAGATAGGCAATTGAATACCAGGATAAAGGGTATGGCCAATTGAGCCACTGTATATGTCCCACTTGAGTGGAAGGCTTGAGTAAATGTTTCCCTGTCCATGGTGTCACCACTTACTAGTTTGGGAGACTTTGAGTGTAGAGTAGTTGCTGTTCTCTCTCTGTTGTTTGAGTCACTCAAATTGCGGGTACAAACTTCATGTTTACATATTGCAAGATGGCAATCTACTCCTGTTCTATGAGGCATGAGGAGAGATAAGGAGATTTGGATGGGCCTGTCTCTTTAGCCAGAAACAATAGCTATAGCCCCTGGCTAGTCTTACCTTCCTGCATGTTCTTATCCTGCAGGGAGGCTAGCATTCAGTTTATTTCAGCGGTCTTTGTGTTCTAAGAGAAAAGTGTACTACTTGAGGCAGGGGTGTCCTGCCATGCAAACATTACAATAATTCTTTTGAGCACACATAAAATTAATCCACTCCAGATATTCAAATCTCTATATCCAGTTTTATCAGCATAAATATCAAAAGTAAAAACAAAGGGAACCATCCTAACATGCCCTTTAGGTAATAAATTATTGTCAGGTTCTTTTGAAATTTAATATTAAAATCTCCCTAGATGACACTTAGGGTAAAATTTAGAACATACATGTTTGTTCTTCTAAGATTCACAGTATAAGATTATAATGCATTAAATGAACAGTTAATGAAAAGGATATTTTAGTTACATTAACCACCAAGTTTCCCATTGTTTGTTCCATGTTAAGCAGACTAACGACAATACTTTCTTACTCTTAATTTCAAATGGTGTCCTTAATGCAAGATTGTCTAGTTTCCCTAAGTACTTTATCTAGCCCCACCTCTTTCTGCTCCTGAACTGCAGTTTCGGTGGTTAGCAGCAGCAGAAAGGAACTCTCGCAGGATAGTTCCAACATGTTCCCTTCTAAGCTTTGGTATTTAGTTCTCAGGGCAAAAAGAATGAGCAGGAAATTTTAATAACCTGGTTCTCAATTTTCATGATGGGAACATCTGTGTACCTACTAAGATATAGAAGGCCATAACTATCCTTAGAGATATTTCAGTACTAAGCAAAGCTGGAAGGAGATTGCTATGATTTACGATGAGATAATTTTAATTCATTGCCATCTGCAACATCAGGAAAGGGGAAACATCTGTCTACAATGGAGAAGTAATCCATTATCACTAATATATTTTAGTTTTATTCTAACTTTGGTAATTCCTGTGAAGTCCATTTGAATACTTTGATGAAAGGTTTTCAACTCAGGAAACCCTGACCCTAAATCTAGTCCTAACCCTTAACCCTAAGCCATGTGCCTTTTTAAGTAACCACCCTATCTTCCCTTTTGGCAAATAACCTATCACTCACATATTTGTTTAGCAATGATAAGAAGCCCCATACATTTATAACTTTTGTGCTGCACCCCAATTACCCTGTGTACTCCAGTAATGTCACTTATAAGATATACACTGGTTAGTGTCTAATCTCTGCAGATACCAAGTCTTCTCTGATGGAGAGGAAATGCAATTTATCAGAGAAAATTCGCTGTTCCTGGGGTCCTGACTGATCCTAGAGAGAAGGGTCAAAAATATGGGTGTCCTCTTGTCTCTTTTGCTCCTATTGATATGGGCAGTATCTGTGTGTTGTCCTAGAATTCTGAGTAGTTGAATTCCATAGCTACAGGTTCTAAGCACAAGACCACCAGAGCACACAAATGAGTAGGTAGAGAGGAGAAACATAGGACTGAGTCAGAGTAGTAAGAGCTGACAATTCAGTGTTGGTGGTGACTGTAGATAATAGAATAAGACATGATATCAGCTAAAGTACTTGGCTACCACTTATAGCTTAATAAGTCTTAATAAGAGAAAAGTAGATATTACAGCACTCACAGGACCACAGCCATTCTTTGTAACTTGAAAGAAGCTACACAGAGGACCTTTGCTGTTTGGGTCAGGTCCTGGCACTATTTTTTAATCAGAGACTCCTGAGCAAGACAATTTTGGGCAGAAAAACCCAGATCCCACAGCTGATTTAACAGATGAAGTGTACAGAAGTGGTAGACCAGATGATAGCACTAGAAGATTCATTAAAATACAGTTTCCACAAGTACCATTTACCAGGGAGGTCATGTTGGGAACATTACATTGTCAAACCTCCCACAGGACAATGCATAGGATTCACTGTTCCCCAAGGGTGATGAAACTAGACAGTCATTGGTCTTATTTAAGCAGCCCTACCCATAACTCTTCCTTCAAATTCCTACAGTGCTTATCTTATAACACAGAAGCCTAAAAGAAAATCTAATGATATGGTTTAGAACAATTCAGATATGTTGTTTGCTGTATTGATGAATCCTGTTTTGATTTGGGGTAAAATGGAATCTCAACTTACTTTTTATTTGCATTTCAATGCTTGCTAAGCATGATGAACATTATTTATTCTGAAACCATGTCTGCTTCCGTATCTCAGAAGGAATTTTCAAGAGAATGAATGAAAACCATACCACAAGATTCAGTTTCTTGCCTTCAAAGATCTTGCCTTGTCTCAACTGGTCACCTACACCTATCTCCTTCACCAAGAAGACTGGCAACATCAGTGACTGCAGGGCTTTCTTTCCCTGATCTTAGTGTCAGTCACACAAGCTCTGAGTGTTATCCTAACAGAAGAAACACCTCTTTTTTCTTCAGCATTTTTAATTTCACTGCCTTTTGGTGTCACAGGTAAGGGATCAGTCTATGATTTAGACAATATATACGTTTGTAAGTTTTAAGAAGCAACATCAAAAGCCCCCACACTTCACAGAGTCTCTCATTCCTCACTCTTCAGATCCCAGTTTTTCCTTCCTTACATTAGACACACCTCATACAGGAATGTTCTTTGAATGTTTGGGGATATTTGCAATCATTTTTCTCTTCTGTCTAAACATCTAGAATTTATGCTGCTGAATCACTGGTAAAGCTCAGTACTTGCATTTCTGTATAGTTGGATTTTTCTAGCCTTCCATCATCTGAATCAGACCCCAAATAAATATTACATCAAAGGGGTCAGTTTAAGTTCCTTCTGCCTACATATCTGCTTGACATTGAAAGTAATACAGAAAAGCCATTTGAAAATAATTTTTAAAATTAAATATGCAAGGACAGAGGGAACAAACTAATAAAAACACATTTTTAAATCTAAGTTCCATTTCCTGAAAATTGTTTTCTGGCCTCTGCTAACAACCCTTGGTTATGAGATCATGAGCTGCAAAGCTGTTTTCCAGGAATAGATTTTTTTCCTCTGCTAACCTCATGTGTATGTCCTGCTTTCTCTCTTTAGAGGACAGAATGATCAGAATGATAACAATAGGAGAAAAAACATGAATCTTGATTCAAAAAGAAGTAGGTGAGATCTGGGGCTCTACTTATATAACTCTAATATAACCCCATCTACCCACTCTCCTTTGAAATATTGTTCAAATATTGGCATAGAAATCTGAAAGAATGTGCTACGTAATTGTCTCACTCCCTTTGTGTCTCTTTCCAAACATCTATCAAATCTATACAGAAGCAGTTTTTTTCAAGTCTCACATGTGCCAGGAATACTATCCTAAAATGTCTTTTTTCCCCTTATATAGGCAAGGGCCTTCCACACAGGTTTTCTGTGGTAAGACACATCATTTTGATAACATAGACCAAGTGGAAGATGAGGTGACAGAGAAGGGTAAGACATCATTTCTGAGAGGGCATATCTTGACTGACTCTGCCTACAGTTCAAGGAGTAAAGAGTATGAGAGGACATGCTGAGCTGCTTTTCTATACATGGACCATCATGGTGCAGTCTTCCACCATCTCCTTTTGAACTACTGAGCTTTTGTCTTAGCCAGATCCTGTTTGCATATAACAAACACTTCATGTGCTATTTCCTCAAGAAATTTGTTCCTGAAAGTACCTTTTATGTTATACCTATGTAATATTTTAATTCAACTATGCATAATCAAAATTGTATGAAACCAATTTCTGTGTGATGTGGGTTCATATTTTTTGAAGACTCAAGTGTAGTTTCTGATACATTGTAGGGTCTTAGGAAATTTTGTTCCAGTGAATGAAAAGAATTGGATTATGTGACCCTTCCAATCATCATCCTCTCACTTAAATAAAGTTCATGATCTGAGATAACTGAAGTGGACACACCTAACATAGAGGAATAAATACACATGGTGAAAAAATAGAGATACATTATGTGGTGAAATTTTTACTTCTCTTTACATCTCATGCTTTTGTTTTCTTTTATCCAGCTGGAAAACTTAGGCTGTGAAGTGTAGACTCTCTCTCTCTCTCTCTCTCTCTCTCTCTCTCTCTCTCTCTCTCTCTCTCTCTCTCTCTCTCTCTCTCTCCATCTATCTGTCTCTCTTTTCTTACACACACACACACACACACACACACACACACACACACACACTATATTTCATTCCCTTTACTTCTCAACTTTTACAAGTGGAATGGTCATATGAATTCAGTATGTGGCAGACGTCCATTCTTCCTTCTGGTAAGATCTGTGAAGACTATGAACTATTACGTACAGTGAGTCTTTCTATAAATCCTACATAATTGTTTGCCTTTTGACATGTCTTATTTTTTTAACTAACACCATTTATCACATGCTATAAATTTAGACATATGCCATGTCTCTGTGAAGCCCGTTTGATTTTTTGTCCACTCCTAAATAAATATCTCATCATTACTTTCATAGAGGGATATACCTATGTACTTCTTTTATTAAGTTGTCATTAATTTGTATCTCAACCATCACATTATCCAGTTTAGAATTGCTTTTTAATTACAAAGTGTAGCAAGTAGTCAATACAGGAGAGGACAGAGTTTGAAAAGTACAAGATATCATATGCTCCCAGGACCCAGGACCTATTGTGAGAAAGATGTTAATTAGATCAGGAAGAATAGACAGAACAGTTAAAAGAAGAAAATTAAAGTATTTTATGAACTGATCTTTAAAATCTGAATTGTAATCACAAGCAGACTTCAGCTTGAAACAAAATTTAAATCAATGCCCAGTATGTTTGTTAATACGAAGACAGACATGAATATATCTACCTATAAAGATATTTGCAAATGTACAATTTACTTAATAATTTAAGAAAAAGATTTTCAATGATTTGGAGTTCTCAGTGTGTTGCTTCCCATTAAAAACCAAAATTGAGCGGAAATATCCAGAAACCAGAAAATAAGAGAATATACTTAGGTTTTTTGTTTTGTTTTGTTTTGTTTTGTTTTGTTTTGTTTTTTAAAGATGTTGCATAATATCCTTGTTGATCATCACACAGTGTCCTAGGACAATTCCAGATTGGGGTGAACTCCCTTAGAAAGGCTTTCACTGAGAATGCATTTGTTTCTAGGCAACAAAAAAGACAACACAAAATGGAGCTCAGGAACTCCAGCTTGGGAAGTGGATTCATCTTGGTGGGGATTCTGGATGGCAGTGCCTCTCCTGAACTACTCCTTGCCACAATAACAGCCATGTACATGTTGGCACTGACCAGCAATGGCCTGCTACTCCTGGTCATCACAGTGGATGCCCGGCTCCACGTGCCCATGTACCTCCTACTCAGGCAACTGTCTCTCATTGACCTCCTCTTCACATCAGTTGTCACTCCCAAGACTATTGTGGATTTTCTGCTCAAAGACAACACCATATCCTTTGAGGGATGTGCCCTTCAATTGTTTTCAGCAATGACACTGGGTGGCTCAGAGGACCTCCTTCTAGCCTTTATGGCCTATGATAGGTATGTGGCCATTTGTCATCCTCTAAATTACATGATCTTGATGAGTCCAAAGGTATGCTGGCTCATGACAGCCACATCATGGATTCTGGCATCCCTCAGTGCACTAGGACACACTGTGTACACGATGCACTTCCCTTTCTGCATGTCAAAAGAAATTAGACACCTGCTCTGTGAGGTCCCTCCATTGGTAAAATTGGCCTGTGTAGACACCTCTCAATATGAGCTCATGGTTTATGTGACAGGAGTGACATTCCTTTTGCTTCCCCTTTCTGCCATTTTCACCTCCTACTCACTAATTCTGTCTACTGTCCTGCATATACCCTCAAAGGAAGGCAGGAAGAAAGCCCTAGTCACCTGTTCCTCCCACTTGACTGTGGTTGGGATGTTTTACGGGGGTGCTACTTTTATGTATGTCCTGCCCAGTTCCTTTCACAACTCTAAACAAGACAATATCATCTCTGTGTTCTATACAATTGTCACGCCAGCTCTGAACCCCCTCATCTATAGTCTGAGGAATAAGGAGGTCATTGGGGCTTTTAGAAGGGTCTTGGGGAGACATATTCTGCCAGTACATACCACCCTTTAGGAAGGGTTTACTATTTGCCTCTTACAGCTCCATTTTTTTAAACAAATTGCTATATCCAGTCATTCTGTTATCCTCTGACTTAGATAAAATATATGCACTATTGTTTTCATATTATTTTCAGATGTATATTTGGTGTACATAAACAGCTTAAATTGAGTAATCTAACACTAATCATCCCAGTCTTAGATGCCCCTTCATTTTTAAATATTTACAACAGACAATGAGAGGAAATTCCAATCGAATGTTTTAGTCACATTATATAGTTGATGTCATTCTGGTACAGCAGCAGGTAGACATAGTCAGGTATTTGTTTTCCATCTCAACATGCAGTATCAGGAACACTATTGTTTTTTTTAAAAAAAATCTCCTGCTCTGAGAATCAAAACGTTGCTCCTTTTAATCTGGATTCTTAATTATCATTAAGATAAATATTCAAAAAGATATTTTTAAATTTGTACTTATTTAAAAATTAGAAATTAATGGTGAAGAATAATTGACATATATCCCGGATTTGAAAGGCTTTAACATTGACTTGTAAAAAGACATAAATACATTGATAGTGAAAGGGAAATTCATAATGAAATCTGATGTTTATATTTAGGAACTTTCATATTATATTTACAATGCCTAAAATTATTTTTTTTAGAAGTGAGATTAGTAAAATACAATTGAAAGCATCTG
Organism: Phyllotis vaccarum; assembly: GCA_033318265.1. Classification (NCBI taxonomy): domain Eukaryota; kingdom Metazoa; phylum Chordata; class Mammalia; order Rodentia; family Cricetidae; genus Phyllotis; species Phyllotis vaccarum. The sequence goes on from JARWLC010000019.1 coordinate 13,149,929, forward strand.
CATATAAAATATATCAAATTAACAAGGAGAAAACAGTTGTGTATGTTTATAAATTATTTTATGTACAATTGCATAGCCATATTTAGAAACACCTAAAGAAATAAGACATAAATTCTTGAGGCAAGTGTATGGATATGTCTGTATCTACAGGAAAGAATAAATTATGCTTTTATGTGTTCTCTTTCATCATATCTCTTACTGGTGTGGTATTATTCATGGTGCACAGTATGTGCTTGTATATACACAACATGAAGCTAATTCTTGCAAGTTTTATCTCATGTACACACAGAAATTTTAAGTGTGCAGTATATCCTTAGTGTAATTATAGTCATGGTGATATACAATAGACCTGTGAACTGTCTTTCTGTCTAAGCTATATTTTTAGCTATTTGGCCAACGTATCCCCAACAACCTACCTTAGGTAACCCACTATCTTTCCCTGTTTTATGAGCTCAACTTCTTTAGAATCTACAGACAAATGAATTTACACAGTAATTTTCTATCAGTGCTTGACATTTCTTTTAACATTCACCAGATTCATCTTTATTGCAATAACAAACAAAAATTCTCTCTGAAGTAAGTTTAAAGAATAGTTCACAAATTGAGATGAATCTATGTTGTAAAAATGCTTAAAATAAAAGCTTACATATCTATATAAATGCATGTATGTGTTTATATACAGTTGTACACTCTTAATGAAGGTAACATCTTATCACATATCGATCATCTTTTTCTCCTTGTGTTGCCCACTTTTAATTTAAAGTCTCTCTTTTCATCACACAGAGTTTTTCTTGTTGTTTGGGTTCTCTATGTGGAATGTGTTTTTTATGCCTTCACTTTAAACTGGGTGTTTTACTAAGGAAAAATAAGTGACAAATATTATAGATGACATATAGGCACACTTTTTAAATACAATTCAATTCAGCCTTTCTGTATTATTGTTCATCTACATTTAATGTACTGATGAATCTTAGTATTGTTGAGTTTAAAATTTTTAACTTAATTATGAGAATTTTATATATAGACACTGTATGTACATCATTTCTACATTCCAATATTTTTTTTAGTTTCCCACAGTCTTCCTTTGTGATTAAGTAATTTTCCCTAGTAATAGGTTGAAATTCTACTTTACTAATTATAGCTCTATACACCTTGGTGATTTATTGTTATTATGGGACTTAACAAAACAATTTTGAAGTAGTAGTGACTTGACATGGTTATAAAGTTAGGGGAAGCAAGAAGTAAAAAGAGAAAAACGACTAACGAAATCCACAACACTACTTCTGCATTTATTTCTACCTTTTTAATTTTTGATCAGTCACTCACATGCTTCTATATTTATCTCAAGATATCATTGGACTTATCATTTTAATTTTTTTCAATTTTCATATTAATGATGTACATAGGTTATGTTCCATGTTCACATGAGAACGTTCAAAATTATTTTGTAATGTTTCTTCTGCCAATGAATTCTCCAGTCTCTGATGGCCTTTCATACCGAAGAACTCAATTCTTATATACATTTTTGCTAGTATAAATTTTTTGTCTTTCATAAATTTCTAAGGAATCAGTTTGTTGGTTATAGTCATTTTGTGTATAAGTTCTCCCTTCAACTCTGAATCATCTCCCAATCCTCCTCACGTGTGACCTTTCTGTTGAGAATTCTGTCAGGCATGCCACAACATCTTTACTTATTTTTTTCTCCTCCAGTTTGTAAAATACCATTCTTGTCCTTCACTTTTTGAAAATATGATTATCTTGTGATGGGTTTGGTTTAGTTGATCATAACTAGTGTTCTTTGAACTTCAACTACCTAGATTGTTGTAGGTTTGGGGAAATTTTCTGTTCTTGTCTCTTTGAATAAACTTTCTATAGACTTGGCATTTTAAGTTCCCCTTGAAAGCTATAGCAAGCTTAGGTGCCTTTTTCATACCATTTCAAAATTACTATAAAATTTCCTCATTATCACTATACTTTTGAAATTTTCTCCACTGTTTATTTTCCAACAACTATTTTTGTTTCTGTTTCTTCTGTTTAAGGTATTCTGATTGTGGCATTTTCTGTTATGTTTCTAATGCTTTCTTAGCTAAACATTTCGGCTCCAAGTTTTCCGAGTGTTTGCCTTTTAAAAATTACTTAAATATCTCTGTTTAGTTTCTTGTATAAGGTACTAATTTTGTTGTTGTTGTTGTTGTTGGCTGAAGTTCATTGAGGTTTTTTGTTTGTTTGTTTGTTTGTTTGTTTGTTTTTCTAACAGCTTCTTTGAATTCTTGGTCCAGGAGTTCACTCATGCAGATTTCTATAAATTCTCTTTCTGTAATCTTATTTATTTATTTGTTTTACAAGGACTAAAAATTCTGATACTTGTTTGTATACAATAGTTTCTGTTTGTTTAAGGTTGGATTTTTGTTACAGTCTTCATAACACCCTTTTTTTTTTCTATTTGTAAACAGGCTTCTCATTTTTCTCAGGGTATGTTACTCAGAATTATTAGTACTAGGTGGTATGTTGCATAAATTTTTCTAACTTTGTAGTTCACACTAGAGAGTTCACAAAGCCCAAATTTGTACCAAACCCACAGTTGGCATATTTCTCATAATGAATTAGGAGGAATGTCTAAAGGAGTAGCCCTTTTCTATAAGGCCCCACAAGAACCAGGTCACAGTCAGAGTCCTCATGTACAGTTATGGTCCATGTAAATGTTGTTTGGCCCCGAGTCCCATTGTGGAAGAACTAATCCCCAAATCCTATGCAATTACTTTGTGGATACCTTTTTTTAATGAGGGGAATCTTTTTCTCATTGTTGTGTTACCTATGATTAGGGACGATATGGAATGGGAAGTTTCATAGTCACCAACACAACAATGTTGTGTCATATCGGAGCACACAGACTTCTAAATCTGCTTCCACCTGGGTGGGGGGCAGCATTAAGGTTCACACTACTTTCTTTTATGGTGTATTGATAACTTTTTACTACTGCACAATTCCCAGTCAGGGCAGACAGAACAGATCTTATAACAGCCCAACTCTGAATAAAGTTGGAGGAGAGGTGATAGCAAGTTTCTCAACTACCCGAGTAACATGTCCAGAGACCCTACCATAGAGTAAGAGATGTGTTGCCTGCTAAGCACTGGTTTTATTTCCATACACTTAAGGCCCTGTATTAAAGCTTTCTCTCTGTCCAATCAGGGCACTGCCCATTTTTATACTGTATTGTTTGGAATTTCCATGCCTTATTTATTGTCCTATCTAAAGAGTCTCCATGTGTCTGAGATATAATTTACCTTCTAGTTCCACATAATCCTAATTCTTTTCTCAGTAAGATTCTCCATGATGATGTCACCAGACTTGCCATCTAGCAGAACTAATCAGCACTTAACTGTCACCATCTCTAGCAATTATTTTCAACATTATCCTTTATTTAATTGTGATTATAATTTTGGTGCCTTATTCCTTCCAGATGTCTACTCTGTGATCTCTGTTTAAGCTTTTTCTAAGACAGGTTTTAAGGTTCAGATTTATAAAGTATAATAATTATAATACTAACAACAAACTACAGACTTGTCAGTCACTATAATAAAATGTTCTCAGTAATTACACATTATCTGAGAAAATGACAAAGATATAAGCAGTTGAGACCTATATAGCACGATCAAGAACAGTCCTTCAAGTGCAAAACCAATGAATAAGATGATTATTATGCTCAGATAGTGAATATCACAGAGCTGATAGCTGAAAAGAAAGTTTGGGATATAAATTAATTGAGAAATTGTGTGTTGTGACCATACAAATTGCTCAAGATTATTCAATTATTGTCTTTCAAAATGAAGCTCCTAAGGAAATGTTACATTTCTATAGATTATCTGCCTACAGTCATTTCTATATGTTATCTGCCTGCAAGGAAGGCTGGTCAGTATTATACACAGGAGCCTCTGCTGAACACGGAATAACTAGTTAGCCTTGTGACCCACTCCTCATAATTTTTAAGCTATGTTTCTTGGCAATATTCCTTTTCTCTCAGTGTGTTCTTGCTGAATATCTCTGTGATTTTGATCCTATCCAAATCTTCTTTAGCTTTGTTTTCTAGCTCCTTGGTAGTGGCTGAAATTGTACATATTTTAATTAAAACTTTTCTCAGAACAGTAAAATTGTGAAATGTTTCTGGTCTTAAAATAAGCCATTGCCTGTACTTTTGATCTTCACAGTATTTTCCTTCTACCTATTATTTTTTTTTTGCTATTGAATTTCTAAAATTGTTGTTCCTGTATTTGTAATAACTTCTTGATAGAGTCCCAAGTCATTCAAGGGAGGCAAAGGAAGGAGTGTAATTTGCTCATGTTTTGAAGTGTGAGCAAAGAAGGCAAGGTAAAGAAAAGATATGGTGATAGAACTAGTCTGTCAGTTGAAAGGTTCCAAATACCTTTTAAATGTCTGAGTTACCAGATTTGACTATGCAGAGTCTTCCAACCAGTTTCCCTAGAGCCCCCTTCACATCTTTGTTCCTAAGGCTGTAAATGATTGGATTCAACATGGAAGTCATTACCGAATAGAACACAGAGATAACCTTATCCTTTTCACTCATCGTCTTGGAGTTGGGTCTCATGTAGGCAAATATTCCAGAGCCATAGTAGAGGACAACAACCATGAGATGGGAACCACAGGTAGAGAAGACCTTAAGCCTTCCCTCCCCGGACTGCATCCTGATCACAGAGGAGACGATATGCCAGTATGACACAAAAATGAGCGAAACAGGAACTAACAGGATAATCACCCCCACTAAAAATAGGGCCATTTCAGCAGTGTATGTGTCAGCTGATGCCAGCTTTAGGATGGCAGGTGGCTCACAGAAGTAGTGATTAATTACATTTTGCCCCCGATAAGGAATGCTCAGTGTAAAGGCACTGTCCACGGAACATGCAAATGCTCCACTTATCCAGGAAACTACAGCCAACTGGACACAAACCCTCTGAGTCATGATGGCGGAGTAGTGCAGAGGCTTGCAGACAGCTACATATCGGTCATAGGACATCACAGCTAGCAGAGCACACTCTGTACACCCTGCTAGGAGAAAGACCACTATCTGTATTGAACATCCAATAAAGGAAATGGTTTTCCTTATTGAAAGAAAGTGGACCAACATCTGAGGGACAATGCTTGTAGAGAAGCAGAGGTCAGCAAAGGATAAGTTTTTAAGGAAAAAGTACATAGGTGTATGAAGTCGAGAGTCAGTTTGAATAAGGATTATGATCAGCAGGTTTCCCAATACAGAAAGGAGGTAGATGATTAGGAAAATACAGAATAACAAGATTTGGATTTTAGGATCTTCTGAGAGTCCCAACAGAATAAATTCAAGAACATAAGTTTGGTTTTCTCCTCCCATTGATATTTATTCCTGTTGACCTGTCAGAAGGAAAAACAATGTTTTCAGTCCTTTAGAAACAAGTGTATAGTTTGGAAGTTCATCCTCTTGATGCTTGGCTTTCATCTGATTCCCACCATGTCCCAGTTCCTATGCAAATGCACATGGGTGCATCTGTACCCAGTAAAACTTATTGTGTTTTGTTTGTTTTATTCTTTTTGAAAAAGGAGCTCACCGTGTAACTCAGGCCAGTTATGAACTGAAGTCTCTCCTTCTTTGGCCTCCGAAGTGCTGTAATTACATGTGTTCTTCACTACAACTAGTTTACACATAGATTTTAAGTACATTTTCCTTAATTATTTTTCTTGATGCATGAACATTATGTGCTGTAGGGGCTCTTGTGTCTAATTTTAATATCCAATTAAGTAAGGGTGAGCAAATAACCATGAGGCTATAGTAAAAGTACCTTTGGCTTAGTTTCATTTACAAATTAAACTTTCAATCTCAAAACTAATCTTTAGTCAATTCTATTTACCTGTATTAGTTGTCTGAAAATAAAACAAACGTGTTTCATCAGTAAAAGATGTATTTTGTGCTTTTAGATTTCAAAACAACTAACATTTTGTTTGAAAAAAAAAACTGTGTTTGTAAGATGTTTATTACTACAGGAAGTTCAAATAAGGATCTAAGGCGTAAACAGAGAAACTATACATATTACTTATTGTTTTCCATAAGTAGATATTTGAAAGTATAAAACAACTACTGAAATGATGATTCAAGGTTATAAAAGAGAGAGAAAATTTTTATGTCCATGCACTGTGTAACCCTGGACTATAAACAATGTTTTATATGAAAAAGAGGAAAAAACATGAAAAAATATGTTACATTAAAAAATTCAATCTACATAAAACCTGTATAATGAGACTCCAGTGTCCTGAACCCAGCTATGTGAGTGAGCAAATATTCAGGAGGGTACAGGGAACTTGATACCCTGAATATAATGTCAGAGCCTCATGTTAGAAAATCTCAGATAACCTGCAACTTTAACTGTGGTAACCTGTTTTTAGGATCAATTCCCCTACCTGATGGGGTCCATGAAGTGTTTAGAGTTAGCCTTGACTACATAGTAAGACTTTACCTTTAAAAATGCACAAAAAAATAGAGTTATCGTCTAAAATGGTATAGTGATATTGAAAAGATTAAAAGGGATTTCTGGAATTATGATGATTTTTATCTTTTAAAACAGTGCATGACTATGGCTAAAGCCTGTATTCATAATTTAAAGTTTCATTTCAGTTTGCACTTAAAACGTCTATATTTTTCTGAAAATACATCACCTTTTAATGAAGAAGTTTATTGTATAACGGTTTAATCTTTTAATATATGTGTGTGTATGTGTGCATCTATGCACATGTGTGCAGCTGTGTGCATGTGTGTGTGCATGTATGCATGTGAGTGTATGTGTGTGCATCTGTGTGTGTATATGTGTGCATGTGTGTGTGCTTGTGTGTGTACACATATGTGCATGTATGCGGCAATATGTATGTGTGTGCATCTGTGTGTGTGCATCTGTGTGTGTGCATGTGTGCGCATGTGTATATGTGTGTGCATGTGTGTATGCGTGTGTATGTGTGTGTGTGTGTGTGTGTGTGCATGTATATGGAGAATGACATGAAGCCTGAAAATCCCCCAGCAGCTGGATTTACAGATGGTTGTTAGCCACCTGACTTTTGAGCTAGGCATGAACTTTAGTGCTGTACAGGAACAGGAAGTGTTGACAACCTCCAAGAAATACCATCAGCCCAGAGAAGTACATTAGAAAACAAGAAAAAAAAACAAAAACAAAACAAAACAATACCATTTGGTAACTAAAATTATATGTTTCAGAATTAATTGTCCAAATAAGGTAACTGGTTCATTGGACATCCTGTTATTTCTAAATTCTGAACTGAAAATTACATTTTTGAAAGATGAAAAAGAGAAAAAGCCAGCATTGAGAATAGCATAGAAAAACACATAAGGGAGTTGGGCAAACAAGAGCTTGATGCAATGCCTGAGACATGGAAGCATAAGGGACATAGATCCGGGGGAGGGGAAGAAAGCCAGTGAGAGGGGATCCAAGAAAATGAGAGAGGATGGCGAGGAGGAGATAAGTAAGAACAAAATATAATAACATACACACAAAAATAATGAAGCTTATTTCGTTATATGCTCACTTAGAAAACTATAGGTAAAATATAAAGTAAAAATGGGAATTTTAGTCATATATGTTACCTGAATGTCATAGTAGGAATAACTTCAGCAAGTTTCTAGCCAAACAGTCAATATATTTCTGTACATGCTGCCACGTGGTCTTCAACTGTCAGCTTCATCCTTAGAATCAAGAACTACATGCTTCTTTGCATGAGTCACACAATAAAAATAATCTTTGTAATAGCATTTAACAACACTAAGATAAAGTCTAATGTAGAAAATCATATTCTCTGAGGAGCATGCATGTATTTACAAATGAAACAAAAGATATTGTGAGCAAAGGAAAGTGGCTATTAGAACAGTAATTGACAAAAATGTATTTTTAATGTTAGTTTTTATCATTTTATATATGTGTGTTTATCTATTTATTGTTGTTTTTCAGTTTGGTTGACAATATATGCAAGACATAAAAACAAAATACACAGTGTTCAGGCTTTTCCTTTTGATTTAAGATACACTCAAAGGCTATAATTCAACAACATGTCATATACAGAGACACGATTAAATGAATTCATGTTCACTAAGTAAGATGTTATCAAATTATAAATCTATTTTTATGCATTAAAACCATATGATGACACTGGCACAAAAACACAAGCACACAGAACACAATCCAGCTCTAACACTGTGCAGAGAACTGTAGCCAACCCACTCCCCTCTGAAAGCAAAGCTAAGCCAGAAAGGCCTTGCAAAGAGAAAGGGTGGCAGGCCCACTTGTACTATGTTTTTCCCATAAGGAATTTGTTGGTTGTCAACCAACAATGAAAGCCCTATGAATATGACATGAAGTGGGAATCCAGGAAGTGAAAGGCTAAGGAAGCCTTCAGTAGTTTTACAATAGTAGATAACGCAAGACAAAAACTGGAGCATAAGCTTTACTAATTTCCGTGACATTAATCTAATATTTAAGGTTGTATTTCCATTCTCTGATGACCCTGGAGCAAGGACTAAGTTAGAAATATATAAGCTGTCTATTATAAATCAACAGTATCTGTTTTACATCAGAAAATCCACTCTTACCTCCCTGATACAATAAAAGATAAATTCTTTTATTTATATTTAAAAACTTAATATAAAATTCAAACAACAAGTAAGAGACAGAGAACAAAACAGGAAATATTATAGGAAACAGTGTTGAGTGATCACACACTATTTTTAAATATTATAAACAATATATATAATATTCAAATTAATAAATTACTAAAATTCACTAAAAATTACAAAATAATAAACAATGTGTATTTTTATTTCAGATCCTAATAATTGAATTATTAAAACTAAGATGTAAATATGTTTAACAATATGTTAGATAAATAGTGTTAGCTAACAAGAAGGTAAGAGAACATTATGAAAAGCAATGGTGAGAAGGACAAAGATAGGAAATGAGCAATATAAAGACATCAGAAAAGTAACTCAGTTCCCAGAAGGAGAAGCGTAGACACCATAAAAAAGGACATTTATTCAAAAGAACAGATAATTGTTAAGAATTTACAAATTTGATGAAAATATTCACATACACAAGAATGACAAAGTTAAACATAAGGATGTGTGTGTTCATCAGAATCTCATTTTCTTTTTAACTCAAAGAAAAATAATGGAAAGTCTAAACCTATTATAATTAAAATGCAAAACATACCAAATATTGTTACCTGAACGAGAGAAAGAAAACATTCCAGGAAACTGTCCCTTTTGCACGTGATATTATTGTTCTCCGTCTTAAAAATCTTCGAAGAAATAAAAGGGTAAGAAGCTGGAGTAAGGCTTCAGATCACCAGGAACAGAGCCCCCCTCCATGAGCATGAAATGGATAAAAGGACCCCTGGGGTAAGAGAAGTGTGGGCTGGGAAGGAATGAATTTGTGATTCATGGTAACAGCTTTGGCAGAACTTCTCACACCCAGGAGATTTAAAAAGGCAACACCAATACACCTTCAATTCCAGCACTTGGGAGGCAGAGGCTGGCGAATCTCTGTGAGTTCAAGACAAGCCTGGTCTACAAAGTGAGTTCCAGGACAGCTGGGGCTCTTACATTGAGAAATCCCACCTCAAAAGACCAATGAAAAGGGGAAACGGTGAGGAAAAATTAGGATCCCTACAAGACAAAAATGAACTCAAACTCAAATGTTATATAAGATTTTATAACCACTCCACAAGAAACAAAGCCACCTGCCACCTTCTTCTATGCCTGCCATATCTTTTAATACAGAAATAACAAAATAGAGGAAAAAAAAAAAGCATTTATCTTACCCTTCATTCACACTAAGCTTTCTAAGGAATATTTGTCCATGTATGTCTCCAACAAGCTCCAGGTGATACTTCAATGGCTGAATACACTGCTTTTCCCATTTGCTTTCCTAGATTTATCTCAGTCACGTTTAAAGCTGTGGCACTGTATTCACTTCACCTGGACATGTTTTTCTTCGCATGATACCTCTTTTTCTTTATCTCCCTATTCCTACTGCTCATTTTTCTCCTGTCACTTTCTGAGTAGCCTACACATCACTGTGTATAACCTCTTCTACCCCTTCAACTTCAATTGTCAATTAATGATTGCAGGTTCTTAAGTCTCTATAGCAACTGGAACATGTTTTGCAATCAGAATTTGGCCTCACAAATGAAACTTTGTCTGGAAGGTCCATTGAAAATTAATTTAAATGGGATTGAGAATTCTCCTCACCTGGGAGAAAAAATACATAAATACCTCAAAGTAAAAGAAGATATTAATTCTCATCTAAGTTTTGTAGAGATACAATTTGATTTTAATCTGAGCTCTCTGAATTAATAATTCTTCTTTAATAAGATATTCCAGCCTAGTAACAAGATATTTATATCATTTCCCCACCAGGAAAAGAAAATACATTAATGTATAAAACATCAAATGGGAATATGCTTCATGATAACTTTTAGTTTTCTAGAATACTAGTAAGTGGAAATTCTTTATTATGCATAAAAATGCATATTTTATGTGCATTTTATCAACTGTTATCAGATAAAGACAACCGAATGAAAGCTATTACACTCACTCTCTTTTTTCATATTATACACACATAACTACTAAGTAGTCTCCTACACTTAAAATAGCAGTGTTTGACCCTCCTCCCTCATTGACTTGATACTTCTTGGTCAGTTTAAACAGTTATGACATGTTACTTGCACCTCTCTCTATATTCCTAGTGTATCCTAGCTGAGGTTCAAGTGCTGTAGATTATGTTTATTTTACCTCTTATGCTGCCCAGCTCAATGCATTCACATATAAAAGAACATTTGTAAATCCCTACCTTGCTATTTGAAATTCTCCCATTTAAACTGAGTCAATAATTTCTGTGCAAGCTTTAGTCCAAACTCCCACTTTAGTCGTACAGCATCTCTGACTGACTTCAGAAGTCAGTTCTCCTATCTCTTGACTCATTCAATATCCTTGTCAGATTAGTGCATGGATCTGTGCTTTGTTCCTATGGCTTCTCCAACTGAAGTTCACTTCTTGCTTTATCAATTAGACAAATCCCTCGTCATCTATCAGTACTTTCCTCTACTACCCCCTTAATGAAGTTTACACTGACTTCATTAAGTTGAGTTATTTTCTATTTATCAGAGCCTGATAGTTTTATAGTTGTGCTAATACATTTATATTATACATATTTAATTTCAAGTCACTATTTTTCATTTTATATACCAAAAGATAAGTGAAGTATAAAAAGAACAATGTTTACTAGGCACCCTAGAATGACCAGCAGGAAGAATGAGACGAGCTTGTTTGGGTATGCGCCCCTCTTCTGAGTGAAAACCAGGAAGTGGCTTCTAAGAACAGTGTAAATGTGTTTATTGTGACAGGAAGGCAAAGCATGGTACTAGACCTGATAGTAACAATACCTCCCAAATAACTGCTATCTCCATGACCTTTATGGAAAGCCATTTTCTAGACACATTGATTTTTAAAACCAAAATTCCACATTTTGTTTTTTCCTCCTGTATATCAGAGACTGGAAAAGACAGAAAGGCACTAATAAAGGTCTGGGTTATATCTAATAGGGTACAGCTGTAACAATATAAATCACTATGAGAGGCTAACAACCTAAACATTTATGGCAATATTTTGTAGGATGTGACCCATGCAGATGTCTGAAGGAGGACTTCTGCATAATTGTGTGCAAGAACAGAAGAGGAGGGGAGAACAGAAAGAGAAGTGGAGCAGTGGGGATGGGAGAGAAGGGGAGAGGAGGAAGGAAGGAAAGAAAATGATGCTGGAGGGGAATGGCTGATTCCTCAAAGACTGGCAGAATCTCTTGATGAAATGAACACATGAACTTTTGATGAGGTGACAAAACCCTGTTCTCACCTGGTGGACTAATTTGAAGAATATTCAGAAAGGCTGGGTCACTGGCAAGGGGACTGTGACTGTGAAGGTCAGACCCCCACCCGGCTTTCCTCATTATATTTTTATTCCTAGGCAGTCTGAGTGCTTCTCCATACTGAACCTTGTCCAAACACTTGTCTCAAAGACACACATCCAAATTCTCCCAGGAACTGAACAGAGGAATTTCCTAAGAGAGATTTATTTAAAATGAGGCCTTAAGGGTTGATGTAAACATGTTCCCTTGAGCTTTCACTTTATGATGGGAGATTTTTGTATTATGAGCATAAACACATATTAAAATCTCTAAATCTCTTCTGATTTCAAACTCCATTTAAAAGCTGAAAGCTTAAATGAGTATATAGAATTGAAACAAAATATAATTCACCAGGAATATGACTATTTTTCATAAATGAGACTATATATATACATATATATATATAATGACTATCACTGCCATTGTTCATCCAATAATCAAAGAAAAATAAGTCCTTTCTGTTTGCAAAGAAATTGGCATATTGTCCATTATGCTATAAATACGCAAGACTTAACAAAGAAGAATCAAAAACTTGTTTAATTTTTTAATTGAAATAAAATTATGCCACTTTTGCCTCCCTCTCTACCCTCCAGCACCTCCCAGGTGCCCTCCCATGCTACCCCAATCTCAAGTTAATGGCCTATTTTTCTTTGATTATGTTTATTGCATGTATATGCATATATACACAAATACAGCATGCTATGTTCATTTTTGTTTTTTTGTGTATGTATTGTTTCAAGGCTGACGTTCTTCATATACAACCAATAAGTTAGTATTAAAGTGTAAATTAATTACATCTTTTAATTCAAATTATTTGTTATGTTAGGTTTGATGGCACAGGCTTATAACTTCGGTGGTTAAGAAGCTGAGTCAGGAGCATTGAAAACCCAAGGACAACTTGGCTCTATTAAGACCTTAACTCAATATAAAATAAGTAAATACATGTGGTTTACTAAGTGGATTATAAATAAGTTTATAAAATGTATTTCTTTGACAGATGGCCTAGCAAACACTACTCCTTCCAGCACTAAGAATAGCTTACTTCAAAAAAAAAATGATATACTAAAATTTGCAGGCAAATGGATGAGTTTGGAGAATATCCTCCTAAGTGAGGTATCACAAGCTCAGAAAGAGAGGCGAGGGATGTACCCACTCATAAATTGTCTTTAGACAAAAAAAGCAAATAATCCCCAAGCTGCAAACCAAACCCCCTGGACAGCTTGGGATCAGAAGCAACCTAAGAGAGACATTCAGAGATTCCCCTAAGAAGAGAAAATAGCGATCAACTAACCAAATTAGGATTATAATGGGTAGCAACCAAGAAGAGTTGGGAACAAATCATGAGAGAAGGAGATGGTTGAGTGAAAGGAATAACAAAGATAGAGAAAGAAAGAGATCATTATCTCAATAGAGGAAGCCAATGTGGGGTTTGAAAGAGACCAGCTACTAGGGAAACCTCCAAGAACTCACAGAATGTCCCTGGCTAGGCATCCAACTAATAGTGGAAGAGGTGCCTAAACAGCACTTCTCCTATAATCAAATGAATAACCACCCTAAGTGTCATCACAGAACCTGCATCCAACAATGAATAGAGGCAGAAATCCATGGCTGAGCACTGGGCACAGCTCATGGTCCAGCTGAGAGCAAGGTAGGAGAGTCTGTATGAACAAGGGGATAGAGATTATGAAAAAATTCCCACAGAGATGGCTTGTTGGAGTTCTGAAAAGCTCATTGAATCAAGAACAGCTATTAGGGAACCACCAGGAAAAGGAGCTAGGCCCTCCAAGTGTAGGCAACTGTCAACTGGCATGGGCAATATGTAGAACTTGAAAAGTGGGATCAGACTCTGTTCCTTTCCATAGACTGGCACCTTGGAGCCCATTCCCTGAAGCCTAATCCAGTCTTGACTTTGAGATGAGTAAACTGTATTTGGCTGAAGTAGATGTGCCACACTGAGCTGACCCACCTTAGGACTTCTTACCCTTTTGGGGCAGGGTATGGGGGTATTTGAAGAGGGGAGGTTGAAGGCTGACTGGGAGGGAAGTGAGGGAGCAGGGGAATACATGGATACAAAAAGATTTTTTTATTAAAAAAAGTAATATAAAATGAACACTCGCACACACACTCAGGAGAAAAAAAATTAATGGAAGGAAATAGATTCCTTCAAGGTATGCCTTGAGGAAAGTAAAAGAGAATTTTTGTATTCCGAAGTCCCAGGGTTTGAAGGAAAAATATACCTTTCAAGAGTTTGTTTCTAAGTGACCTATATCCTCTAGCTAGGCCTTACCCTAGAAGTTACAGTACCTCCAAGCATCACCACCAATGTATTCCAAGCCTCTTACCAGCTAGCTTTTTGGAGGCAGTTTAGATGCAAACTGTAATACATATGCATATATGTTCTATTTCATCTGGTGTTGTATCTAATATGTTAGCTCTCTAACAATCTCATCAGGGTTTTATCTTATCTTTAAAAGATTGAAGCTTATGCTTTATATTTAACACATTTAATTAAAATTGTTTTTATACTGCTCTATATTCATATGTACATATATATATTATTGATGGCAATGAATTTCAGAAAGACAATTCTATTAAAGCATATTATGTACCATAGCCACCATATTTGATCTCAAAATTACCCCCTTTTCCCACTCCACCTACTTCTATCTTTAATTTTCCAGCTATCCTTCTTTTAGGTCAAATTCACATACATACATGTATCTATATAAATATATATGTTTATATATGTGTTCAGTAATCTATAAAATCTGGGAGACACAAATGATACAAAAATGTATTTGAGTATAGCTTATTTAATTTGATATTATGATATTTAATGCCATTACACAGACATATATCTCATTTTCATAGTTTTTCTTCTATTGATAATTACTTAGGCTGTTTCCATAGTTTAACTATTGTGAATAATGCTGAGATGAGCATGCACATGTAGGTTTCTTTGTGGAGTTTAGCCTCAGATTTCTTTGGGTATATTCCTAGGAGTATACAACTGGATTATCTGATACTGCTACTCTGAGGTTTTGGTATAAACTGCTTATTGATGAACATAGAAGCACAAATTAAATGATTGAAGGCAGACCTTTCCTAGGCTTACTCCATCGTCTAATTAGATCATCATTAGATTTACTAAGAGTAATCTGAGAAACTCGTGAGGTATATCTGGACAGATGAACAATATTACACTTTCAGTATAAAGAAGTCATTCTTAAAGTATGTGGAGAATAGAAGGAGTGTAGTGGAACAGAGAGAAAAATCATAAGGATGCATTAGAGTGATTAAACAAAGGGAAATGACATGATGGCTTGGAGGAGAGTTGTAGATAGCATTGAACATATGAAAGAGTCAAGAGCATGGGGTCTAAGAAGTTTATAGGCAAAGCTTAATGGTACAGGATGTCAGGGGTGTAAAAACCAGAATGAAAAAAAAAAAGTAATAACTGTAGACAGGGGAGTCTATGCAGCTGAAGTTTCAAAGGGAAATTTAATTTCATCAAGTCTTAGACTAGCAATCTAATGATAAGAAAACTATGATCTATAGAACCACAGAGGTTAGATATAGCATAAGGCAATGAAGGAATGGGTATATCTTCTTAGGAAGGGAAAATGGAATAGATAGTTATGGACAGATGAGTGTGGCTGAAGGGGAGACAGGAAGGGAGGACCAAGTAGGGAGGGGCAAGGAGACAAGAAAGAGAATACAGGAAGAGAAAGTAAAAGGTCATTTGAGAGGTAGCATGAAAGCAATACAGCAAAAGCTTATACATATATGAAGGTGATCTAACTGAAGTCTCAAAATAATGTGAAGGACAGATCCCTAACTAGATATCTTTTGTCACCAAATGAAGTTTTTGGTACCAGGAATGGGTTACATCTAATTGAGTTGTCAGCCAAAGGAGTTTGAGAGGAACTCCTAAACAATACAGGTTGTTGTGAAAGGTAGAAATTGTTGACAGCAAGGCTCTAGTGATGAAAAGATCACCTCCATAATTTAATGAACATGGAGAAGTCAAGATGGTGCCTACTTAGAGTGTTTGCCTCTACAGACTAGTGTTCTTGATCCCAAAAGATATTCTGCATGCCATCAAAGGAGAAAGGTAAACATCAATCCAGCTACCTGCAAAATGTGCTAGTGCAATGGTGGCATAAAGCTTTCAGGAGTAGCCAATAAATGTTGTGATGTCATTTTTTTTAGCACTTGAGTAAACATTGTGTAAGTGTTCCATATTATCCTTACTCATTCTTCTGTATGAGGAATATCCAGTTTCCAGTTTCTGGGAACAATAGAGAGGAAAATAGCAAGGCAAACATGACCTGCTCAGATAAATGAAAAAGGGGCTCTTCAGGGTAGGAGGAAAGGGTGGTGGAAGGAGCGGGATGACAAAAGGGAATAGTAAGGTACAAAAAAATTGTTGGAGAAATGATAAAATCAAGAGTTCTCTAAAAAAAAGAAAGTAAATACAGAAAGTGGGAGGGGTAAATAATTGAGTGTCTAAAAGAACGTAAGGAATTATTATCTAAGAAAAAACTACAGTACATGTAATTTACTTTATGAATTCTTATATATAGCTTTGATGAACCTCTCTCAACTGAGCTAACAATGTTTCCTTGAAAAGCCATGACCACCTAATAAAAGCCCCAGCACCAAGCATGAAAAGTCCTCTTTGACTTGTTAGGTAAGGTTTTTCCAAACAGAGGGCCTACCACTATTGCCCTTGTTTGCACCCTGTGGCAATCCTTGCATAAAGAGAAGTAAGCTACACAAAGAAATAAGAATAAAAACCTTGTGCAGATTGATGTTGTAAACCAGATCAGACATGGTGGACTCTAATACCAGGTGGCTCATTCAAGCATTTTTAAAACAGTATGTAAAAGAAAATTTGTTGTATGACTGCTCACCCTCTCTTGTTAAGTAAAGAATGTGTTTAAAGTCCATGACCACCCTGTTCTCAAAAATATTATGACTACCCTGTTCTCAGAAAAATGTTACGGCCAAACTGTTCTCAGAAAAACACGATAATAAAACACCTGCTTCTTACATAAGGCTACCCCCATGATCTGACTTAAACTTCCCCAACCAATGGCTTATAAAAACCCTGCTCAAATTTGACTCCCAGCTTTCTGTTCCTGAGTGTTCATTGAGCTCCACGCATGCCTGGTAAATAAAAACCCCCTTGCTTGTTGCATGAGACAGCATCTCTTGGAGTCCTCCTTTGTGCGGCGAGTTCCTCTACCCTTACAAATAAAACTTTGAAAAAGGTTTCCAGGCAATAATCAGTCCCATTCCAAGTGCACAATTAATTTTAAAGTGTGATTACACAGAGACTAATTTACAAAGTACATGTAACCATGTGGGTGTGTTGTGTACTTAACAAACCTAGAATTTAAAAAGGTCTCTAATTGATAACATAGAGGTCAGCCTGCCATAAAAAATATTTGACATCTCCCCTAAGAATGTGTAATTGTCTAGGAAGGGAAGAATCTTAGATAATCATTCTGGGGAATTAAGGTTAAGAGGTGAGAGGTCTGTCCCTTATGAGAGAGAAAAGCTCACCAGGTAGTTAACAAAATTCATTCTTAGGTTTCTAAATGACATGCAGGTATTTGGTTTGTATCTCCTCCATTAAGGAGACATGCCTGCATGATTAATATCCCTGGATCTCTTTGTGCTTCTCTGTGAATACAAGGATCTCTGTTCCCCCAAGTGCCTCCAGACATGGATTTTCCCATAGTTAAGTCCCTATTGTTGAACATGGGATGCTCTTCAGAAACATGGCCCAGATGGCCCAGATCTGGACCTAATCTGACTATACCCTCCATGAGATCTAGCTTTCATTTACAAACGTCATTGTGTAAACTTCCAAAGGAAGGAGGAAACCAAGAGTTCTAGCCAATCATCATATCTACAAACCACATCAACAACCAACATGGTACAATAATCATAAGAGTATGGTAGTGATACACATACCTGGACAGTAACCAAAAGCTCTCCAGACTTAAAATCTGTTCAACAAGAGGGAAACTATGACGGGTACTAGACTTCTAGCTAATTAGTTCTAGTGAAGTCATGCTTATTCAAGTATAACCTACAACCACTACTTTACTAAAACAGCATATTCTCTAAAAACAATTTAAAAATTCATCCTTATACTAACAGATAAAGGTTTTCCTCACTCCTCATCAAAGAAATTTTTCTCTGCTACATAAGGAAAATCAATACAGACAAACTACGATAAATCAAAATGCAAAGTTGTGGAGCTCCATCTCAATGGTAATATCTACAGTACATTTAAAACTTAAGACTCAAGGAACATTGTTAGAAGAGAAGATAGGATGATTGTAAGAGCCAGAGGTTCAGAGAGTTTGCTGTGAAATGAGTCTATCAGAAATGTGAAAATCTACACCCAAAAATGCATACCAATAAGGCTGCCTAAGTATGAGCTGACCAAGAACAAAACCAAGACATGCCAAAGTGAACAAGGAAAATCCCATGGGGCTTCAATTCTGCCAAAAAAAATAAAAAAAAAAATATAGACTAATAATGAATGCTGAGAGAGGGATAAATAGCCTTCCCAATAGCAGAACACACCAATTGGTTATCCAAATACATACACACACACACACACACACACACACACACACACACACACACACACACACACACTAAAAGGCTAATAATCCAATGGTACGTGACAGTACAATATAGTAAGAGACATAAATGTCAAAAGGTCAGGAAGTTGTTCAAAAGTTCAGAATAGGGGATATGAGTGACTGATCATTAAGGAATTCTTTAAAAAAAAAAAAAAATTCCAGATCCAGATGGATTACAGGCAGGCTCTACTAAAGAGGCAAGGAATTTTAACCATCCTATTACATCTATTACAAAAATATATTCACAGATCTCACACCAGGAGGCTAATGTAAATAACAATGAGACAGATCAAAAACAGGGGAAAATGTTAGGCCCTTCAGAATGTGCAATTACATTCAGCCTAATCTTACACAAGTAAACACAGACTAAAGAACCTAATACTTAATCCTATATACAAGATTGATAAATCCAGCAATGAATGCACAAATTATGTACCAAGAAAAACATATACAAATTATCAAAAACAAGCAGGGAAGTTATCAAAAATACAAAAAAAAAATGATTTGACACCAGAAAAACTATTGATGTTTTGTTAGTCTATTAATAGATTATGTTAGGGTCAAGAAACATGCCACATGAATGAAGACTCTAAGAGGTGCTCTCTCATGTAATCAAGCAAGGGGATTTTTATTCCATGCGTGTGGGACTCACTATCTCAGAAGAACAGAGAGCCCCAAGCTGAATTTGAACAAAGCTTTTATAGGGTATTTAGACAAGAAAATTCAGGCATAGGTTAAAGGAGGGTTGCTATGTGCAGGAAAGCAGTGGGCTGATAACATGTATCCTGTGAAATAACATTTCCAGGGGGAATTAGGTCATGGGAGGCTGTTAGGTACAGGAATGCAGGTGGCAGATAACGTATACCTACCTCTAAGTTCCCTACTCAGTGATTCATCAGTTACACAGAGTTTAACAAAATTCTCTCTAACAATTAAAGGCAGGGGAATACTGGGGATTTGGCACTGAGTAGGGGACATGCTTAGCACATGGCAGGCCCTGAGTCAGACTCCAATACTGCACAAATTAAAGGGGAAGGGGTAGAACTGCCTTAGTAAACATGGTGCATCATTTAATTAGAAATGCTTCTTGAAAAGCTCAATAATTAAATATATTTACTTAAAAGAGACTATGAAAATATAAAGAAAACATTCTTTATGTCAACATATAAGAAGTGCTCTCTCTAAAGTCAAGAGTCTAAAGCCACACTCAGAAATAAATTACCTCAGGATAGAAAAGGGTTCTTGAAAAAAATACAAAGAGTGCACAGAAAAGAACTCAACATGACCACATTCACAGACATATACCCTTGTAGAAGAGACAATAAGGGATAGTACTACTATTGTAGAAAGACTCCAAGGAATCTAAGGCAATAAAAATAGCCAAGTCTTTAAGGAACAGCCACAAAGGATAAAGATGCTGCTTGCAGGCCATACTGAACATCTAGAAGACTGACAGAACAGCATCAGAGTTCCTAGTTTCCTGTTCTTCCTCTAACTTGAGGTGACCATGGACAATTCTTTCCATACAACTATGCACTAGCTTCTATATTTGCAATATATTAAAACCTGTATTCATTAGATAATTGTAAGAATTTCTTCACTGGAAAAGTGTAATTGTTTTTCAAAGGATAATGATAAAGATTGGATAAGGAATTTTTTATAGGGAGGTTCTATCTGAACTTGCCTTAGAAAGAGGAACTGGTTTTGCCAGCTCCTATTAGACCAAGAGGGAAGTGACTCTCTTCCCACCCCAGCTAGAGAGCCCAGTTTCTGGAACTTAGGCCTGGAGACACCATGATGTCCTCCCAACCCACCCTTTGCTGCCTGTCCCAGTTTCAGGAAAGGAGGAAAGACTACTGCAGGCAGGCATCCCTACTAATGTGTCTGTTGGTTAGACCCTTCAACTGCAAGTCTTACTGTCTTCCCCAAATCTACCCATCACCCTGAAACCTTAGCAGCTCCTTGAGCACAGAACCCACCATTTACTGTTGGACTAAGAGGATCTGCCAGCTCCATCTGGACCAAGAGCTCCTATTGGACCAAGAGCAGCTTTCTAAGACAAAATCTGTCAGCTCTTATTGAACCAAGGGCAGCTCCAAGAGACATAGAATCCACCAGCTCCTATCAAAATAAGATCTCATATTGGACCAAGAAAGACTTCTGGAGACAGACACATCCAGAGCAGATTGGACCAGAAACAGCTCCCTGACACAGACACTGCTTGCACAGTTAAAGAAAGAGATGGGAAGACAACAGCACAAGAATATATTCAACAACATAAAGAACAAAATGGCACCACCAGAATATAGCAGCTCTACAACAGCAAGACCTAAACATCACAGTGTAGAAGAAATAGAAAAACAAATGCCTTAATTTATGAAGAGCATGGAAGCTTGTAAAGAGGAAATGGAAAATTCCCTTCAATAAATCTTATCTATTTACTCTTCCCAGGGGATCAATGAATGTCTTCCTCCCTATTACCTAGATGTTCTGGTGTTGTGGACTGTAGCCTGGTTACCCTTGGCTTTATGTCTAAAATCCACATATGAGTGACTACATACCATGTCTATTTTTCTGGGAATGTGTTACCTCACTCAGGATGTTTTCTAGTTACATCCATTTGAGACCATACAATGGGAGGTGAGGAGAGAATATGAGGGAATGTGGTGGTTGAGGTTGGGCAGTGACAGAGAGGGAGAATAACAAAATAGATAACTTGATAGAAGGAGTTATTGGAGAGTTAGCAAGAAACCCTGTAGGGGTATTGTGTTGTCTCGTGGTAAATAATTGTCCCACCCACTGGTTTAATAAAAAGAGCTGATTGGCCAAAGGCAGGCAGGAAGTGTAGGCGGGGCTACCAGACTAAATACTCTGAGAACAGACCACCCGACAGAATTCCAGAGAAAGGCCTGGAAGAAGCAGAGGACAACTATGCTGCCCTAAGAAAAGGTACCGAGCTGCATGGCTGAACAGAACAAGAGACATGGGTTAGGTGAAGGGTACAGAGCTAGCAAGTGATATGCCTGGGCTTGAGGCTGATCAGCCTAAAACTATTGGAAGCTTCTGTGTGTCTCTGTGGGACTGCGAGTCTGTGGGTCTGTGGGCCTAGACCTTGAGGTTAGGCCAGAAAGTCCAGGCCAGAAACCTCTTACTACAAAACCTGGTGCTAGGGAAATACTCAAGAACTCACAAAGATCACCTTGACCAAGACTCCAAGCAATGGTGGAGAAAGTGCCTATATTGGCCCTCCCCTATAATCAAAGTAATGGTCACCCTAATTGTAATCATAGAACCCTTATCCAGAAACTGATGGAAGCAGATGCAGAGATCCATATCTAAGCACTGGGTCAAGCTCCCAGTCCAGTATGATAGAGGGAGGAGGGATAATATCAGCAAAGGGGTCAAGATCATTATCTTGACAGGGACGGCTGACTTGAGCTACTGGGAGCTCACTGATTTTGGATTAACATCTGAGGACTGAAGTAGGCCCTCTGAATGTGAATGACAGATGTGTGGCTTGGGCAGTTGGTGGGGCCTCTGCCAGTGGGGCCAGGATTTATCTGTAATTCATGAATTGGCTTTTTGGAGTCCTTTCCCTCTGATGGGATACCTTGCTCACTTGATGCAGTGGGTAGCAGCTTGGTCCTGCCTAAACTTAATTTGCAAGACTTTGTTGACTTCCCGTAGGAGGCCTTACCTCTTTGAAGATTTGATGAGGAAGGGAAAAGGGAGACTGTGGTTAATATGTAAAAAAAATAAATTAAATAAAAATTTTTAAAAATAAAAGAAAGATGAACTCAATAAGAAATATGTTTTCAATGTATTAAATGAGATACATTTTTCACCTCTAAAGTAAGACTCTTTTAGGGGCGATATAATTTGTTCAGCTGTGAAGAACACTACCCCAGCCCACAGGGGTCTAACAATGTAGACCTATAAGAAGGGAGGGGACAAATGAAGTGACAAAAAAACACAACAAGAGCAAAACAGTATTCTGATGAAGCTCTGAAACTTTATTCTTCTCAGCAGTACATATAGTCCTTTAGCTGGAAGGGTAAATCAAAGATTAAGCAAATGAGGAATTCATACAGCTGCAGGATATTCTGCCAACAGGATGTATTGTCATGGAGACCTATTTAATTTTAGCTATTGTTCAACCCCAGGAAGGTTACCTAATTCCTGGGATGGAACTCAACTAATTAGGTTAACAAGGGAGAAGGCTTCCTGGCTTCTGGAGAGGAATTCTTTTAGAGAAAAGAAAGCTTAATATGTTGTTTCAAAATGGCATTTTCCTTGCAAAGATTTTTCTGGCTCCCGGCAGAATACTTGTTGCTCTTGCAGAGGGACTGGGTTTTATTCCCAGCACCTACATAGTGGCTCAGGACCATCTGTGGCTTCAATCTTACGACATTTGGTGTCCTCTCTGTCCTCTGTGGACACCAGGCAACCATATGGTACACATATACACATGCAGGGAAAACAACCTTGCACACACACACACACACACACACACACACACACACACACACACACACACGTACAACCATATATCTTGAAAAGTCTTTTAATTGCTTTATTTACTTACATAGATGTGTTTTGTATTTAAATGGCCATTGAGTCATTGTATATTACTGGGGATTTCAGTGTATAGCATGATCCCCATGTAATGGGTGGGCGCCCCTAACTTTAGCACCCCTAGACACCCCAAGACTATGGCTAATGACCACTACCTTTAAAGAAAAAGAGAGTTTAATGAATGATATACTGATACACACATGTGCGGGCTCAAGGCACTGTGAAAGCCAAGAGCCCCAAATGCTTTCAGAGTAAAATTCATATACCACACTCTGAGTAGGGGAAGGGATACGTCCAGGCTCGGCATGCTAGGAAAGTTACAACAGGGCTGGGCCAAAGGTCAGCTTAGGACGGAGTTTAGGAATGTGACAGGCAGACAGGCATATTTCCTGTGAAACAATAGAGAGTCTTGGGCAAGCGAGGGACTGGCAAGCGGGGGACCAGCAAGTGGGGGACCACCTAAGGATATTCATTTCCTGGAGCAATGGGCACAATGAGAAGCACAGGGAGTCAGGCGGCCAAGCAATTCAGGAAGTACATCCTTATCTTGTGGTGGTACCGCTCAGAGTGATTAGTGTCCAGAAAGTCAAGCTGACCGGGTATGTCCCAAGTGTGCAGTTGAGCAAGCAGCCATTAATCCTGTGAACAAAGCTTTTGTGAGAATCTGAGTTCTGAGCAAACTGCCTCTTAACAATGGAACCAAAACTCTGTCAACCTTGGCTAGATTCAGGGACCTCAGGAAGGGGGCCGGAGAGGGGAAGAATCAAGCAGGATTTTTCTATCTTCACACCCAACCTTAAATGTTCAGTGTCCTAAATAAGGGTTCTAAATGGTGAATCATTGAGTGAGAGTACCAGTGATCAGAAATAAAGAAAACAAAAGCATTACCCAAACAAGGAGGACTTGCATAAGCTGATTGTTTATGTCGAGCAAGTTTAAGAAGTAGAGCATGATATAACTCTTTTCAGGAAGGAATTCCCCCAAACAGTGAAGACTTAAGTCAGACAATAGTGTCAAAAAGATGAGGGATACTTGAGACACAGCTGCCTGTAACACAGCTTCCTACAGACTGATAATTACGGCCTAGGGAAAAGAGTCTCTACTCTTGTGCTGCTTCCTTCACTCCCATAAATAGATAAATATTCTACTGCTGAGAAAGATTAATACAGCAGCTTTGTCATCTACCCTGAGATTCTTCAGTGAGGTATAAAATACAACATTTAAGAGTAGATAGATACAAGGCCAAAGAGTGTGGGATAGCAAATAAAAAAGTCTTTAGACAGTTGAAAAGCCCAGAGCTGATGACACAATGACATTTTCCAAAACAAAGGCCATCAGAAAGGAGTATGGAGGATGGATTTGGAGAAAGATTAAAGCATTTTCTTCTCCAAGATAGATAGAAGAGAAATGAGCATTTATCTGAGTGATTAAAACTGGAAATGAACTATGAGTTTATAAGTAACTTAAGTGTGCTCCAGTTTAGAATTTGTTTTAATTGAAAGGAAATTCTAAGAAGTTGCAACATATAGGAGGTTGAAATACTCCATGAAACCTCAAGTAATTCATTAGAAAAATAATATATTTAAAATACATTCCTGTGGCTGAACACCTTTGATTTGAATGTGAGAACATTTTTACCTCCATACCTAGTTTATGAGATGAATTCAGATATTTGCCTATAGGACAAATAACCACCTTTCTAGAGAAAGTATGTAGATTAACAGAGATTAAGGAGGGTACTTGGCTATCTCCAGAGGAGACTCCTTGCTACTTAATAGTATTTGGTCTCACTAATTACACAGCGGTTGTCTAAAGTGTCCTTTGGGACTCAGCCCATGCCTGGATAAATGGGGATAGATGGAGTGAAGCACTGTTTTCTTTTATGTTGACTCTACAATAACATGTCAGCCTCCAGGAGCAATGGAGCCAAGGACTGGGTAAGCTTTCACAATGCAACAAACATAATAACAACAATAGAAAAAAAAAAGAAGACTTTGCTACTGTCTTTTTATTCCAATACCAAATGAAGTATATGTTTGGAAAGTGACAGAAAAAGAAAAAAAAATGAAAGAAATGGAAGTATAGGGGAAAGTTATCTTTAAAAAAGAAAAATCATTGGTTAATTAACAGACATCCATCCAGCTGACAGACAACCCTCCTCTCATCTGGGATTATAAATAAACATTTCTATGAAATGGGCTTTGACTGAGAAATTAAACTTAATGTTTCTGTTTCATTGCAAAACAGGCCTGATGTTGCTTAAAAGATTAGAGGAAATGTTAATGGACATTACCAGCAGGAGGGGAAGTTGGGGAAGGGTAAATCTGCATTAAGTTTCGTTCAAGGCTGACTGATTAGAACTCCATTAATTTTGAAGAGTTGAAATGATGTATGTAATTCAAGTTGGGCTATCTTAGCCCCTAAATAGTCATTTGTGTTAACTTCTCTATTTAACCTAACAATCTTGTAACTATGAGATAAGCATTTCAGAAATTACAAGCAAACTCCTGACTTGTACCCACTGAAAGGGTAAAAGTGTCATCAGATAGGATCTGAGGCCCAGATCAGGGATTTCCTCACTTTGCTGTAGTCTGCTGCACTCACATTTCTGCCAATGTCTTAAAAAATGAAGTGATTCATGATTTTCACTTCTCTGTGGCTATTAAAACTTTATTTAACTGCTATCATATTGGAGCACAACATTTGCCACAAGCTGAACCATCTCTCGGCATGGTCACTCATATTTAGAATCTATTACAGAATAGATTATCTTATTCCTGTTGAGGTAAGAGTATTTGTTTTAATAGTTTAGTTGGGTTTTTTGTTTGTTTGTCTTTGTGTACTTCATAAAGCACAATACCGTGGTCCCTCCATGTATAGTCACTGTCATCTCTAAAACCACAGGTGTATAAGACATGTCCTAACTCTTCTTGGATCATAGCATATGACTACAGAAGCACAGAAGCACTAATTAATGCAAGACTTAACAGAATGTAAAAATATAAATTATTGTGAAGATAAAGATCTTTTGGAAATTTGAAAATTTTCTCCTTTATTCAAGATTTACTGGCTCACTAGAATTATATGAAAAGAAAAACACAAACAAAAAAAACCCCAAAAGAACACAAAACAAAAACCATGCAGATGGGTTTTACATGCTATGCTTTGTCCTACAAGAGTCCATTTGACAAGCAACTCTGGACTCCAGTTTGATAATAGAAGGTGCTCCCCCTCCTAGTATCCCCCAGGAACATAGTTACCTGTCCTAGAATCTGGATCTTCTCAGCATGTCTCAACCTACCCCTCAAAGTGAATGTCTCCAGCACTTGACTGGGGTTTCTGATCTCCTTCCCCAGCTTCTCTTCCCTGTATAACCTCAGCCATTTTGGATACAAATTTTTCCTCTTGTTCCCTAGGTTCACATCCACTCTCTCTATTCTTTCTATCTCTCTCTCCACCCTCCATCTATAGTCCTGTTTAGTCTGGACACCTACAGATGCCTCTGGCTGTTTTCTTCCTCATATCAACACTAAACCTTCTCCTTTACCATAGCTAGAACTGTCCTATCTTCATTTTTTTTTCTTCAAGGAGAAACACCCACACACCATAACCTAGGAAGTGGCTGTTTCTAGAGTGGGAACAGTATTTATAAGAGTGAATTGAAATTGTAGCTATTAACAGTGATGTTGGGATACCCCATTGGGTTATTGTTTGATTAACAAAACAATTTAAGAATTAACTTCAAACAACAATTTTATTTGTATTTAATAGAAAAATCTCAGGGCAGACAAATCTTGAAGCAGAGAGAGAGAGAGAGAGAGAGAGAGAGAGAGAGAGAGAGAGAGAGAGAGAGAGAGAGAGAGAGAGAGAAATTCAAGCCTTATAATTAAGCTATCATGGAATTCAGCGACATGGTGGATGGGCAACCACATGGAAAGAAGAGTAACTTTAGAAAAATAGTGAAGTCAAAGGGGTTAGGGGAAGCATGCATACAAAGGAGACAGAAGGAGAAAAGGGAGAATCATACTTTCCTGAGTAATGCAGTACAAGAGATAGGTGACAACAACAGAATGGACAAACTTCCAGCAAGAAGGCAGCAGGCAGTGGAAAGCCAGCTTCACTTCTCTATATCCTTTATGAGGATGCCATCAGAAGGTTGTTGGCCATACCTACAAAGGTCTTAACAGTTCACATTGTCAATAAGAGAGTCCCCACAGACAGTAGCCAATGGCTTATTTTAAAAGTGACCTTACAATAGAAACTGGAGCTGAGAATTTGTAGGCACTCAGCCTCACCTTAGCCAGACTGCTTTGTTATGCCTCCACCTACTGAATAGTTGCTTTCTGTAATGATCACTAAGATAAACATAGGGAAGGGAGATGTCTATTAACCTCTTTATGCTTCTCCCCAATGTGACAACATGGAATAGAACCTTTTCCTGCTTTTTGCTCTTAATTTAGCTCTAAATTGGTTTACCAAGGACACGTGTCAGAACCTGGCTTGCTGGGGTACAGGATGCAGCCTAAACTTTTTAACAGAATCACTAAGGCTGCCTGCTTTTTTTAGGCTCTGATTTAGAAATCATAGCTTCCCTCCTCTTACACAACCACCTCCTTTTGGCAGCTACTAAAATTGGCAAGCAGCCTCCTTTGTTTATTTCTCTAAAATTCTAAGAAATCGGTCCTTGACTTTCTTTTTCAGATAATTGCTAGGATTTTTAGCTACAGGAACTTACACAAAGGACCCTTTTTCTAGGGTGACAGTAAAAATATAAACAGGAAAGAAACAAAAACTCAGTCCAGGAAGGGAAACGGAGGCGCCTGGTCCTGCGGGGTGGGGTGGGGGAGTTCAGCCTCTGTCTTCATAAAGCCTTCTCTGGACCTCAGCTGATGATCAGCAGCCTAGCAGCCTCAAGGAAGGGGCATGACCTCCTCTCATCTCTCTCTGGAGCAACAACCTCAAGACAGGAACTGGGCTTCAAGGAGACAAGTAAGAGAAAAGGGAGAGATTGGGTAGACAGAAGTTAATGCTTAAAAATCCATATTTCCTCCCACCATGTGAGCTCTGAGAATCAAACTCCAGTTCTTGGGTTCCTTTACCCACTGAGCCATCTCATGGACTCAATATACTATTTCCAATTTTAATTTTTTAGAATGTTTTATGATGCTTGTTAATTTTCAGTTTTATTCAATCTCTTTTTAGTCTTACTTTGAAAAAAAATCTATCTTAAAATAAAAACCTACAAATCAAATGCCTGCTCATATAAAATTGTACTTTTAAAATCTATATAAAATCTTTTTACCAAAATATATTTTCCATGAATAACTTGTAAACTTTTTATATATTTCATTTTACTTGATATTCCTTATAGTGATATATACATATTTGAGCTGGCCGACTTTCTAAAAGTTTTGCTTCTAAACAAGATATCTGTATTTCAAATGGATGCATAGGAAGCTGTATTTGAAATGCAAGCAAAAATGTTATCAACTCTGGAGATATTCTTTTCTTTATACTCTCTTGTCTTTGTGGTTTTAAGATGGCCAAGATAAGAAACTTGAGAGAAAATTGTCTTATTTTTCTTTTAAGAGGTGAGAGCAGAGGAATATAGCAAATCATTTTTACTTATTAATGGCACAACTGTGTTAAAATTCATCACTAAGATGTATTATATTGTCTTAGCAACACTAAAACTCTTAAACGAATTGGATGTAGTCAGCTTACTTACATTATTAATGTTACAGTTTGTGGGGTTGTATCTTCTTCAAATTCAATTACAAAAAGAAAAAATTACATCAACATATATGACAAACGTCTATGTAGTTATATTTATTATTTCATATGTATCACAACCTTAATGAAAATTTTAAATTTATCATTTGTATTCAGGGATTATTTCTTAAAACACAAATATTTCAATTACTTTAATCAGAAGATGTATGTGGTTTACAAAATATTTAATTAAATGAAACATTTCATGTTTTTATTCCATTATTCTCGACTATTTTAATTGATAAAATTTGTGAACATATTTAAGAATAATAAGCTGAATGTAGTCGGTGCTTAATGAAAATCATGTTCTGAATTAGAGTGTTGTTCTAAATTTACTATGTCTTAAGTATTTTAGATGTTTATAATCTCTTTAAATATTTACTTCAGGAAATCAAATATCATCTAAGGTTGTATTTAAATCCTTTTATTAATTTATGAAATAGAATTTTAAAAACACTTTCCTAGATTTATAGACACTAAGACTACCTAAACAGTACAGATACATTAAATTTAGCAGTAGATGTATAGATGTCATCTGTGATTTCCCTGTCCCATGTTTTTCTTTGAGTTCATTTTTAGAGAATTAGATATACATCAAAAAATTTTTAAATATACATGAATTTGGATATAGAAATTTCCAGGGCCATATACTGGATAAAACTATCTTTTTCTCAATAACAATGTCTTTGATCCTTAGTCTAAGACTACTTAATTCTATTTGTGTGAAATATATTTAACTCTACTATTTTCCATTGATTTGATTTTTAAAAGTCCCAATTAATACCATATGTCATTGATTAATGTATCTTTCTGTTAAGTGTTGATTTCTTCTTTAATGCTGTATATAGGTTGATCTACATCTTTTCTTCTCTCATGTAAACTTTATCTGATTTGTTATACAGAAAATAACTTGGTGGGGCTTTTGTTAAAATGATAGTGAATCTATAATAATAAAGAGCTGGTGTGATAGGTGATCTGAAGTGAAAACCTAACTAGGTAAATGATGCCTAGAATTCATGAGATACATCTGAATGTGTGTGTGTGTATATATATATATATATATATATATATATATATATATATATATATATAATGTCTACAAATGTTGGAAGCATGACAACTCAATTCATCTCCCAAAAGTTACATATACTTCTGTAGTTCTCCTCTTAATCAGAGTTCTCACCAAAAATGCCCGTAACACTGTATTTGTGGTAATGCAGGCTTGATTTCCTCATGCTGTTCCATCTTCTTTTCAATACTTACTTGCCATGATCCTTCCACATTATCAGGTGTTTCTGATAATCTGCCGGCTTCCACATCAATTATTTCTGTCTTCAGAGACTCCTTGAGACTAAAAATTTATAATAAACAGAATTTGGGGCTTACAGTTCTGGAAACTGGGAAATCTAAAATCAATACACAGATACTTAAAATGAGACTTTTTGATTCGTCACTACATAAAAGCAGAAGAGCTAAGAGGTAATGGCTGTTGAACTCATGATTTGATAACGGTGTGAATCTCATCTTTTGAGGTGGAGATTTACTGGTGAGAAGAGAGGAGTAAGGGGTTTGTGGTCTAGTTTTAAGGGGACAGCAGCAAAGATATGTCTAGTATTTTAATCTACATTTTGATGTGAGAAAGAGATGAAATGGTTTAGTTAAGTCACTCTAATCAAAAATATATTTCAATCAAATATATAACCTCATTGACTATCTTCTGCAATAAATAAGAGGAACACACTATAAAAGCCTGTACGGTGTAATCATAATTAAGAAACTCTAATCCACGCTCTACTGTGTAACTCTGAGAATAAATCCTCCTGTGCTTGGCAGTGTTTGTTCCATATGTCTGAATTTGTTTCTCCTGGGGATGAGAACCAGGAAATACTCATAGAAGACACTCTATCTGGTCTTTCTCTCATTATTTCCAAAGTCCTCACCACTGGCAGTACATATATGGGCAATATATGGGTAAAGCAGCTTTACAAAGCATCAGTGGTACTGTAATAATGCTGAATTACAATTGATTTAAAAATGAATCTTTAAGGGTAGAAAAGGAACAAACTTTAGATGTAATGTCTGTTATAGCCATTACAGTAAGTGCTTATGAAAGCAAAATGTAAGGAAGAACTTACAGGACTAAAAAGATTGAAAAGGAGATTAGAGGAGTTGATTAAAAGCCATGGGGTACTAAGTTTACATGAAGTGGAAGACGAACTAATATATTCACTGGCTACTAGGAGAGTGCCTCTGAATAAGACAGGAATTACAGGAGAATTGGAAGTATAAATAATGAATGTAGCTGAAGCACATACAGTCTCATTTGCCCTTGGATAGATGGTTTGACTCTCTCTCTCTCTCTCTCTCTCTCTCTCTTTCTTCTCTCCCCCCCCATGGGGTGTGTGTATGTGTGTGTGTGTGTATGTGTGTGTGTGTGTGTGTGTGTGTGTGTGTTTGTGTGTCTCAGCCAGAGGTGTGAGAATAATAGTAAAGAAATTAGTTGAATAGACTAGTGTATATAGAATATACATGAAATATCTGAAGGGAATGTAGCCCACTACAGCATGTGGCTCTGGTGGGCCTTTCTCTTCTCATTAATTCCCTCTGCCTTGATAAAACTGTTAAATTACACACCTGAAGCCACTCCAAAGATAGTCCCTTATTTAACCAATCTCTCCTCCTGAGGTTGACTACCAATGTACAGCTATCCAAGTATTGAAATTCAGCAATCAAAAGCTCCCTTTGGCTCACTGAATTAACATGCCCAATTAAAGTTAAACACTTCATCCTAACATGGGGCTTTTCTTTGCATCTTTATAAACTGCCGTTTTCCTATGTGCCACATCTGTCTCCTCTCTATCCAGAGGCTATCTTTTGTCCAATTCCAGGTCAAATACCTCCTCCCCTTTCAATTGCTCTTTTCCCTCTCTCTATTGAGTCCACTGTTTCTTTTCTCTCTCCCTTTACCTCCTGTCTTTGTCCCTTATCCCTGTCTCTATGGGGAAAATACATCTTTGTGTTGAGAACTTCATCTTGGAGGTCATGAACTGATACTTTTCTTTTTATTGATGCCAAATGCCAGGATTCATGGTGGGACCCTCTACAACCAACCCAGTTCTCTAACATTTGAACCTAGTGCCTGATCTCCTTCCTTAATCATAGGTAGTTGATACATTTCCCCTCCTTTGCTGTCCTAAACCTTCCCCAGATTATGAGATGACAACTGTTACATGTCAAGTGCCATTGTTCTGTCTTATGAGATTATGGAGACTGCACCCACTACAGCCTTCATTGGCTATTCTGGGCTCCCTTTGGTGGTCATTAGGCCCATTCCATTCAGTTCAACTTGGTTGGAAGTTTTCACTTTTGGTGGCTACACTGCTAGAGTCCAGTATCTCTCTCCAATCTTTCAAAAGTCCTTTTTGACATGTCCTGGATTTATCATCAAACTATAATTCCCCTCATAGTGAGTCCTCTCTCCCAGAGGTCTCCTTAGGGACATTCAAAAAGAGGGGATGGCCTAGGCCCAAGGTCACCATTAGAAAGGAGAATCTGTTCTCCTTATCCTAAATGAAAGTTCCAGCACTCACTTAAAATTACTGTTATATTCAACATTCAAAAATAACCCTTATGTTCTCTAAAATCAAACAAAATAACAACCTTTACAATTCTGTTATAAGAACAGAAATAAAGAGATATAGGCCCCCTATTTCTTTTTCTGAGACATCCCACATCTGTACCTGTCCCTGCCTCCTTTCTCTGAGAGGCCCTATACCTCTGACTGTCCCTGCCTGCTTTTCTGGCAGCTTCTGATCACAGCTTTAAACTATTCCCTTATACTCTCTTGCTATTCAAACTCCAGCTGCAGCTCTGTAGAAACACTGTGAATGATAGACTGCTGTGCACTTTGTACCTGAACACCTCTGCAGATTGCTCACAGTCACAACTACAAAAGTCCCGTGAGTACAGCCATGCCTACTAGCCCTGTCCTGCTGCTGCTGTACAGCCCATGGCATGTTACAAGGAAAGGAAAGCTCCCACCTGCACCTCTGCTGGCCTACAACCTCAGCAGATCAAGCCCTGATGTAGTTGAACATCCACTCCTCACCGTCTCTCAGGCACCAGAGCCACAGCTCATGTTTCTCAGGACCTAGCTGTACTGATAGCTAGCACCACAGGCCATACCTTCTTCCCTCTGCAGTCCCCCCCCCCCCACACACACCTACAGTGGACACATCCCTCATATTTTCTGCAGGCAAAAAGACCCACTGCTGCCTGCAACTGTTAACAGGAGCTGCCTGCATTTCCTCCTGATGCCCCTCCCAGCCTTCCTCCTTGAGTTGCCACCAGGTCATTTTTTGCCCTGCTCTCTATTTGGCCTACTATGGCCAGCCAGACTCTCCAGCTCTCTGAGCAACAGGAACCCAAACATATCCACTCACCTTCTGAGTGTCTGTAATATCCCACTTCTGTCCATGCCCAGCCCATCCCTAGCTCCTGGTCACTGACTCCTATGACTTTCAAAGATTTGGAGTTTGAAGAATTTAACTTTATAATTTTTGTATATATTCTCAGTGTGAATCAACAGCCTGAAATATATTTGACATAGACATTTCCATTCTGAGGTTTGTCTTTCATTGTGTGATAATTTTCTTTGCAAGGCAAAAGCTTTCATTTTATTTCACTTGTCAGTTTTTCAGGTTATTTCCTAAGCTACTCCAAGTGCTTTTCCAAAGGTCCTTTCTTTAGATATTATCTCCACTGACACCTGTTTACATCTAGAAATGTAGGCCACAACCTGAAAATGAAGGCAAGCTGATGTTTTCTCATTCTGAACTTGTGCTTTCTCACTTAACACTAGTTTTCCATATCCATCGAGCTCAGATGCTGAAATCACATGAGTTAGCATGGGAACTTGGTAATATAGAAGTGACTTATCAGTTGAGGTCAGGAGTATTTTCTGGTGTGACTGCTGCACTCAGAAGTGCTTTCTGAGAAATGATTCAGTTTCTGTTTCTCAGCAAAACCAAGTCTCCTAGTAAGGGCAGGCCTCGTGAGAACCAGCCAGACACCCTAAATTATTGCCACTACTGTTGTAATGAGGTTTCTTGGTTCCAGGTGGCCAGAGGTCCCAGACCCACAGACCTGCAGCCCCAGACCCCTTAGCTACCTGCCGCTGTTGTTCAGGACCCAAAAATAATTCCAACACTTATATTAACTTCATGCTGTTTGGCTCAGGCACATTACTGGCTTGCTCTTTCATCTTAACCCATTCTCATTAATCTGTCTGCCACATGGCCTGTGGCTCACCTGTGTTCCTTATGTGTTGCTCCTTTGGGCTTCTGGCTTGGTTTGTCTGACTCCACCCTGCTTCTCCTACCTATGCTCTGACTTCTCCTCCTACTTTTTCTATGGTGCCTGTCATGGGCCAAAACAGCTCCTTTATTTAAAGATTGATATTCACAGCATACAGAAAGACATTCCCACATCACCTCCCCCTTTCTGTCTAATGAAAAGGAAGGTTTAAATTTTAACAAAGCAAAACTTTATATAACAAAACAGTTATGAAGCAAGAATTACAGTTACAACACATAGTCTATTTGGACTTAGCAAAATTAAAGAAAATACTCTATCATCTACCTTATCCTTATGAATATAGTTTCATATCTAATATACCTTTCAAATGACTAAGAAAAACTATACCTATAACTATCTAATCTTCAACTACATCAAAGACCACAGAAAGATATATTTAGCCAAGTAAACCAGAAGTTCAAGTAACTTCCAAAATCTAGAAATGACACAGATGACACCTATCTGCCTGGACAGTCACCTAAAGTTCCCTTATAAAGTTGGGGCACCTATCTTCAGCCTACAGGCCCAGGTCTCTTTTCTTTTCAGTGAAGCAGAAAATCTGCTCTGCCCATTCATCAGTTGCTTCTCCTTGAGTCCTGAAGTATGTCTGACAGTTTTCTCTGCAAAGCAGGAACTTGAATGACCATCTCAGCTTGTTCTGCCAAAGTTCAGAGGTCACTTTCTCATGGAACTTGCATGTCCAGTTTAAACAGCATACTGTCAAGCAGTCAATATAAGAACAGGTTTATGTCCATTGGCTAACCATTGCCACAAAGAGAGTATACTCCATATGGAGTTTCTTCGATGTCCATCCTTACCTTGAAGTAAATTAGTGCTGCCAGGAGCAGACCCGTCTCACTGTCCAGAAAAGTCCAAGCTCTCAAAACACTTTAAATTCCATACTTTGTAGGTCTTAGAAGTATTTGAAGATTACCTATCTAATTGAATTATATCTTTGTATACCTAAAAATCTAACTAACATGCATTTCTTACTTATACATTACAATGTTAAATCATTTATATAAACATCATATCTTAAACATGGGTAGAAAAATACATACAGCATAAGAGAAATGACCTTAAATTTGTATCAATAACCCAAAATCCATAGCAATGTAAAACATTTTGAGATTAACAGCTGATTTCCTAATCTAAGTAAATTCAATAATCTAATTTTTAAAAAAACATTCATATACCATATCTACTTTTTCTTCTTAGAAAGAGATTAACTATGATCATTAACCATTTATAATGAAAACAAACATTTACAAACAATACTCTGGGAATTTGGGTGTAGTTTTCCATTACTATTTCTTGCTGATTATGGGGCATTGAAAATCTCACAAGTTCCTGAGACTGGATCATAGTCTGTAGCCCTGATGCTGATATGGCCATCTCTTCTCATCAGAGATTTTTTTCAGGGGGTCTTGGTTGATGAAACCATATTTTCCTGGAGGCAATCCACAGGTTCTCATCTTCTGTGGAAAAAAAAGCAGAACTCTACCAAAGCAATAAATCCTTAGACACAAATTTCAAAATGAAAATACCTTTAAAATATATATTCACGTTTAACTCAGTAGCTTTTGCATTTGCAATCCATTGTTTTTCTGCAGTTAGCTCATTAACAGTTAAAAAATTAAAAGAAAACACAATAACAACCAAAATCCAGATTTTGTGTTTATTTTCCATCTTTACGTAGCTTATTATTATTACTCTATTTATCTTTTTAAAGACTTTCTCTACCTTCTTTCTTTTTTTTCTGAAGCCTATGTACCTTTTACACACATTGTAACCCATTTACAGGTTTTTCTTTTCATCTGAATCTGTTTTATTGTGAATCCTAATTATCTTCCAACCAAAAGAGCTTTTTACAATATTCATACTCTCTTAAAGAGCCACACAGTGTTTGTAGATAAAGCTGAATCAGTAAGTTCTCTTTAAGGGATCACGACTCATCTCTGTTCACCGCTGGCAAACAGAGAAGACACAAGAAATACTGCTAGTATGAAACCATTTTTGTTTCCTTTTTGTTCAAAATAAACAGAAACTTTAAATCAATCACATGCTACTGAGTCTTCTGTTAGATTTCAGGAACTGGCCTGGTTGTAGCTTACAATGCCTGCCACCAGTCTGCTGGCTCCATTTTGAATGTGACCCACTTTGTATACACAATTTGGAAGCTGTCTTGGCTCAGTTTCTGTGATCTAGAACCATTTATAATTTATCTCAGGCTTTATGTGGATATTCGACCCACATTGGATACCATTGTTGTAATGAGGTTTCTCAGTTCCGAGTGGCCAGAGGTCCCAGACCCACAGACCTGCAGCCCCAGACCCCTTAGCTACCCACCACTGCTGCTCAGGCCCCAAAAATGACTCAGATGCTTATATTAACTTCATGCTGTTTGGCTTATGGCTCGGGCACATTGCTGGCTTGCTCTTTCATCTTGACTCAACCTATTCTCATTAATCTGTCTGCCACATGGCCTGTGACTCACCTGTGTTCCTTATGTGTTGCTCCTTTGAGGTTCTGGCTTGATCTGTCTGACTCCACCCTGCTTCTCCTACCTATGCTCTGACTTCTCCTACTTTTTCTATGGTGCCTGTCATGGGTCAAAACAGCTCCTTTATTTAAAGATTGAGATTCACAGCATACAGAAAGACATTCCCACATCACACTACCACTGAGATTTAGGAAGCCCCATCTTGGAGATCTAACATCTCTCTGCTCTCATCCTAGTGTTAAATCTGGATGGGAGCTGGATAACTCAAGCACTCCTAAAGAGATTTGGGAGAGTTTCTTTAACTTCAATGTATCAAGACAGGGCAAGACCTTCTAAACTTGGAAAGTGATGATAAAATTAAATGAAATATAAAAAAGAAACAATAGTGCCTGGGGGAACAGTTTATAAGAATGTTTATTAATCAAATAAAGATCTGGCTCACTTTGGTAAGAATAGACATTTCCATGAATCTGGATATGTATAAGTCCTATAGAAGCCCAAGCCAGACAACATTACATCATACAAAAAGAGTTCAGCACAAAACCCCAGTGCTAACTGAGGCACCATTGGCATCTGATAGCTTCTAGGGTAGGAAAGTCATCATCACTCTCCAGCATAGTCCCTGAGTTCAATGGGGTTATAAGAAGTAGAATGAAGAGAAACAGGAGATAGGTCAGGGGGAAGAGGAGCAGGGGAGGAGGAGCAGGAGGAAGATCAGAGAGAGGAGGGGCAGAGGGAGGAGGGAGAGGGGAGGAGGGAGGGAGGGGAGGAGGGAGGGAGGGGAGGAGGGAGGGAGGGGAGGAGGGAGGGAGGGAAGGAGGGAGGGAGGGGAGGAGGGAGCAGAGGGAGGAGGAGCAGGTGTAAGATCAAGGGGAGGAGGAACATGGCAGGAGGAACAGGAGGAGGAACAGGGGGAGGAGAAGCAGGGGAGGATGATCAGGGGAGGAGGTGCAGAGGAAGAGGAGTGGGGGGAGGAGCAGATGGAGGAGGAGCAGGGGAGGATGATCAGGGGAGGAGGTGCAGAGGAAGAGGAGTGGGGGGAGGAGCAGGGGAGGAGGAGCAGGAGGAAGATCAGAGAGAGGAGGGGCAGAGGGAGGAGGGAGCAGAGGGAGGAGGAGCAGGTGTAAGATCAAGGGGAGGAGGAGCAGGGGAGGATGAGCAGGGGAGGAGGTGCAGAGGAAGAGGAGCGGGGGGAGGAGCAGAGGGAGGAGGAGCAGGGGAGGATGAGCAGGGGAGGAGGAGCAGGGGAGGAGGTGCAGAGGAAGAGGAGTGGGAGGATGAGCAGGGGAGGAGGAGCAGGGGAGGAGGTGCAGAGGAAGAGGAGTGGGGGGAGGAGCAGAGGGAGGAGGAGCAGGGGAGGAGGTGCAGAGGAAGAGGAGTGGGGGGAGGAGCAGAGGGAGGAGGAGCAGGGGAGGATGAGCAGGGGAGGAGGTGCAGAGGAAGAGGAGTGGGGGGAGGAGCAGAGGGAGGAGGAGCAGGGGAGGATGAGCAGGGGAGGAGGAGCAGGGGAGGATGAGCAGGGGAGGAGGTGCAGAGGAAGAGGAGCGGGGGGAGGAGCAGAGGGAGGAGGAGCAGGGGAGGATGAGCAGGGGAGGAGGAGCAGGGGAGGAGGTGCAGAGGAAGAGGAGTGGGAGGATGAGCAGGGGAGGAGGAGCAGGGGAGGAGGTGCAGAGGAAGAGGAGTGGGGGGAGGAGCAGAGGGAGGAGGAGCAGGGGAGGAGGTGCAGAGGAAGAGGAGTGGGGGGAGGAGCAGAGGGAGGAGGAGCAGGGGAGGATGAGCAGGGGAGGAGGTGCAGAGGAGGAGGAGCAGGGGAGGAGGAGCAGGGGAGGAGGTGCAGAGGAGGAGCAGGGGGGGAGGAGCAGAGGGAGGAGGAGCAGGGGAGGAGGTGCAGAGGAAGAGGAGTGGGGGGAGGAGCAGAGGGAGGAGGAGCAGGGGAGGAGCAGAGGGAGGAGGAGCAGGGGAGGAGGTGCAGAGGAAGAGGAGTGGGGGGAGGAGCAGAGGGAGGAGGAGCAGGGGAGGATGATCAGGGGAGGAGGTGCAGAGGAGGAGGAGCAGGGGAGGATGAGCAGGGGAGGAGGAGCAGGGGAGGAGGTGCAGAGGAGGAGGAGTGGGGGGAGGAGCAGATGGAGGAGGAGCAGGGGAGGATGAGCAGGGGAGGAGGTGCAGAGGAAGAGGAGTGGGGGGAGGAGCAGAGGGAGGAGGAGCAGGGGAGGAGGAGCAGGGGAGGAGGAGCAGAGGAAGAGGAGTGGGGGGAGGAGCAGAGGGAGGAGGAGCAGGGGAGGAGGAGCAGGGGAGGAGGAGCAGGGGAGGAGGTGCAGAGGAAGAGGAGTGGGAGGATGAGCAGGGGAGGAGGAGCAGGGGAGGAGGAGCAGGGGAGGAGGAGCAGAGGAAGAGGAGTGGGGGGAGGAGCAGAGGGAGGAGGAGCAGGGGAGGAGATGAAAGGAAAAGGAGGCACAGGGAGAGGAGGGTCGGGGAGGGGAAGATGACCACAATTCAAAGTTCTGTGAAAAGGAAGATAAGGATGGAGAAAGTAGACAAATTATATTGTCTTAATATCTCAAATAATTAATAAAGATATCATCTTTTAAAGTATGTTCTAGATCATCTGGAAGAAATTTTTATTGATTTAAGCAACTGTTTATAACAATTTGTAACAACAGCAATACAAAACCAATATACCTGCTATTTTAGTGTTTTTGTTCATGGTGGTGGTACAAATAGTGTGCATGTGTGCGCGCACATGTGTGTGCATATGTGTGTGCATTTATGTGTGTACATGTGTGTGCACATGTGTGTGCATGTCTATGTATATATGTATGTATGTATATATGTATGTGTGTATACATGTATGTGTATGTGAGTGTGTATGGGTGTGTACATTGTGTATATATGTGTGCATGTGTGTGTATGTGTGTGCATTTGTGTGTATGTGTGTTTGTGCATGTGAGTGTGTGTGTGTGCGTGTGAGTGTGTGTGTCCCTTCTTTCGCTTTTGCTGATATGA
The DNA here is from genome assembly GCA_033318265.1 of Phyllotis vaccarum. Classification (NCBI taxonomy): domain Eukaryota; kingdom Metazoa; phylum Chordata; class Mammalia; order Rodentia; family Cricetidae; genus Phyllotis; species Phyllotis vaccarum. The sequence continues at coordinate 13,189,804 of JARWLC010000019.1, forward strand.
GATCATTTCCTGGCTTTTATAGGTGTAGGTCACCTCCTTAGTTTGGAGGTTTTTTATTTTCTAGCACCATTTGTAGGACAGTGTTTGTAGATAGACATGATTTTAATATGGCTTTAATAAAAGATTCTATTTTCATAATATGGTGACTGAAAGTTCTGCTGGATATAGTAGTTTGGGCTGGCATCTGTGATCTTTTAGATTCTTTAGCACAACTGTTCAGGTCTTTCTGGTTTTTAGAATCACTATTGAAAAGTCAGGTTTAATCCTAATAGGTCTATTTTTATAGGTTTCTTGGTATTTTTCTCTTGTAGGTTTTGGAATTATTTTTTGTTCTGTACTTTTAGTATTTTGATTATTATATATGAAGGGAATTTTTTTGCTAGTCCAATCTATTTGGTATTCTGAATGTTTCTTATAGGTTAGAAAATTTCTCTACTTTGATTTTGTTGATTTTTTATGGACTTTTGAGCAGGAATTCTTCTCTTACCTATATTATTCCTAATAAGAGCTGTTTCTACCTCCACCAGCACCACCAACTGGGACACAAGTATTCAGTCACACAGCACATCAAGAACATTTCAGATTCAAGCACACAGGAGGCACCCAAGTTACCACCATCTTAGTTAGCAAATATAATAAAACTCCAAAGCCATCTGTATACAGATGTTTCTTTAAATTAAGTTGTCAACTTCTTTATGAAAATACCAAGGGATTATTTCATTCTATAATTAATGATTAATTTTGCAAAAACTTAGAGTCTTCATAAATGGTATTAGCCAATTTAAATTCATATGACTTGCTCCACTTCCTCACAAGTATTGAGTGTTATGAAGAACATAGATGTTGTTCTGTTTAAGAGTAGTACTATTTCATGATTGCTTTTGCTTTAATTTCCAAATGATGATGCCTCTGTCATTATCATCTTCTGGATTGTCCACATCCCCATCTCCCTCTGTGCATCTCAGTTTGCTAATTTCTGCTACTGCTGAACCTTGTTCCCCGTCCATATCACCTGCCTAGATGATATATAACTCAGAGCATAGAAAAACATTTAGCAGCATGCTCTTATGGAACTGTTCATAATGTGTACAAGCACATTCCTTTTAAAACATGAAGCACAAATGTGACCTATTAGTAAAAAAGATAATTGTGTCTCTTTCCATTCATACTTTCTCCATCTGAATATCCTGTAATTTTACCATGAAAAGAATATCTTTTTCCAGGTAAATGAAAGACTAAGTCTTTTGGCACATAAACACTTATGTTTTGATATATTAATGACAACTTTGTTAAAGTTCAGAATTAACATATTAACTACCATTGGAAAGGAAACCACAGCAATAATCCAGTAAATGGATTTTTTTTTATAATTTCCATATAGAGACATTTTAAATTGATGGACAAATATAATCATTTTTATTTGAATTCTTTGTTGCTTAAAGGCTATTTTGTCTAAGATACAAGCTTACTGTAAGCGGAAATAGACTTCACATAAAATCATCATTCATAGATAATTGTTTTCCTACTATAGAACCTGCTCTAAAACATTATCAGATTAAAGCTTTTTCTATTCCCATAGACCCAGTCACTCACTTGTATCCTTAGTACAGATCACCATATGCAGCCTCACTTCTCCAATGCCCACCACACCTGTGGATTCTACAGACCATCCCCTCCTAGTCACCCCTTACACACTTGTTGCAGTATCCTAGGCCCCACTCTATCAGGAACCTCCTGCTCAATCATAGGCCATGTCTGGCAGAAAACCAGGTAGGCTTCCCATAGATTTTCTCCCTTTTCCCTGTCTGGTTCCTGGAACACATCCCTCAGTCTACTCACTCCCTGGTGCTATAACAGACCTCCTTTCACCGAATGACATCTCCTGTGAAGCACACAAATGATCACTTTCTCACCTCCTTTAATTTATCACCGTATCTCAGCCTCAAACACAGCAGACATTCCACGTGAACACACCAGCGATTAGGCCTGAAAGATAGGCAGCACGCAGTGATCACACTCTGGAAACCACAGAATAAAACACCTAAGTAACACAAACAAACTAGTAGGTAAGTGCATAGAGCTCTAAACATCTCAAACCTAGAAGTCTACTTAATCAATAATATCCAGGACAATAGAAACCTTCATGAGAGCCTGCTATTTTACCATAGCATATTCTGAATATTTCAACATAAATGAAGCACAAGAGAAAAAAAAAACCTTAAATCTAACTATATAAAGATAATAGAGATCCTGAAAGAGGAAATGAATATATCCTTTAAAGGAATCCAAGAAAACACAAACAAACCATTGGAGAAAATAAATTAATCCAAAGAATATTTAAAACAACAGTTTAAGAAAATGGATAAAATGGTTCAATACTTGAACATGGAAATAGAAGCAATAAATAATTTTTAAAAACCCACAAACTGAAAAAATCCTGGAAATGAAAAATCAATGAACTCAAGCAGTAACTACAGAGGCAAACTTCACCTACAGAACATAAGACATGGAAGAGAAGATCTCTCTTAGGGATTAAAAATACAGTAAACAAAATGAATATATCAATTAAATAAAATTTTAAATCTAAAAATGACACATCATGTGTAAAAAGATGTTTCCTAAACCTGTAAATCTTTTTGTGAGGAAGCTTGTATCGTTGACACAGTATTTAACTATGCTGTTTAATTTCATGATATTGGTTTTTAAAGGTTGTATTTTAAATGACACTTTATTAGATAATTTATATTGTCTCCATGTGCAGTTTAAAGTTCCTGGCCTGGCCTCTCCAGCCTAGCCCTGAGGTTCAGATCCTTTGCAATCCCACTGCCACTTACCCCAAATAATCACACAAAAGCTTATCTTAATTACATGCTACTTGGCCTATGGCTCAGGCATATTGCTAAGTAACTCTTGCATCTTAAATCAACCAATTTCTATTAATCTATGTCTTCCCATATTGCCCATGTCCTACCTGAATTCCTTTATATCTTCCTCCTCAGGAGCAGCTCACAGGGTCTCTCTCTGACTCTGCTCTCCTTCCCCTTTATCTACGCTCCAATTTCCAGCCTACTTTTAAGATGACTTGCCACAGGCCAAAACTGTTCATTTATTAACCAATGATATTCACAGAATACAGAAAAGACTTCTCACTTTATTCAAGCCTTTCCCTTCCTGTTCTCTTTATTTGCCTTTGAAAGGACAGAGATTTTTACATTGAATGAATACACTTGACAGTTTTCTGTCACTGTGTCTAAATATCTGATAAAATCAACATAGAGGACACAGACTTGATGCTTCTTATAGTATCTGAGAACTCAGTCCATGATCAGCTGATCCCATTGCTATGGGTCTTTGATGAGGCACATCACCACAGTGTTAAAGTAGGACAGGACAAAGGTTATCCCATTCTTGTTAAAAAAAATACAGAGGGAAATACAAATAGACAAAGATGAAAGAAGAAAGGAAGAATAACAAGGTGAAGAAGAAAAATAAGAAGAAGAAGAAACAACAAAATGCATCTTTCAGAGACTTGCTTACTAATGACCACTGTCTTCCAACTAGGTATCACATCCTAAAATTTACATCATCTAGTAGAAGCACCAAATGGGTCCTAAACTCTTTAGCATCTCACTTTGGGTGACAGTTAAAAACAAGTTGTAACACTAACTGATTCATGTTTTATTTCATTTGATTTATATAAAGAATGTAATAATTATGCCAGATTTTTTCTATTTTACTTTAGATGAGAGTGAAAATTATGCTTTACATTTAAGTCCATATTCCATTTAAGCTTCTGTTTCATTTTGCTTTATAAATACTTTGTGGGTTTTTTGAGAATTTCATATGATATATTTCGGTCCTATTTATCCACTTCCACCAGCTCTTCCTGGCACACCTCCCTACCCTACTAATGGAACTTTGTGTCCAATTTTTAAATTGTTTTTACTTTTTTCCAAACCCATCAGATCCAATCTGGATTGCTCATATATTCTCGGGTGTGTAGTCATCCACTGAAACCTGGAAACCTGCAAAGAGATTTTACCTTTTACCTTGAGAGAAAACTAAATATCGCTCTTCTAGCAGCTATCAAATATCAATAGCTCCTCAGCTAGGAATAGGACTTTGTTCTGACTTCCATTCTCTATGATAGGATTTTTTTCAGGCCTTGGTTTGTACAAATTTAGTACATGCTTTCACATTGTTTTAGCTCACATATTCACCTTCCCTGTTCTGTAGACAAAACAATGTGTCTTTGTAATTATCAACCATGAATGGCTCTTATAATTTTTTTGTTAAATCTCCTGCATTAATCTTAGAGCCATGGAAGGTGGACATATGAGATAGGTGTCCAAACTTGGACTAAAAATTCCACAGTCTCTTATTTTCCACAGTCTCCTATTAACCACTGGTAAGTCTCTTTATAAATTACTGCCTACTGCATAAGAAGATTCTCTGATGAGACTTGTGTGATGCAATAACCTGTGAATAAAATGATAAGTCATTAAGAGTCATTTTAAGACTATGTCCATTTATCAGAATAGTAGGAGTAGGTTTCCTTCTAAAACATTTAAGCTCTAGCCATCGATTCTAGAAATGGTAATTGGTGTGGGTATTATCTTTAAAAAGTCTTAAATATGAACAGAAAATTATTAATTACTCCTGTTATATTCATGTTACTAGTGCACTAGAAAGACATGAATTTCCAGGAAGCTGGACAAGTCATTAATATGGGTTATAATGTTCTCAGATAGTTAGATTGATGATGTCTTTGGTGTGGATCAGAGAACTGACTAAATGTTGAAAAAGCAGATGAAGTCCTTAGTGAATGTATATTATTAACATGACTCTACTGTATATCAAGGGCCCCCAAAACCCCAGACCCACAGAAGTGTCAGTCTTCTACAGCTGAGGCCCATAGGGAAATGGCAAAGACTTAATCTAGTCGGAGTGCAAGTATTGAGTCTGTATACATGACTATCAACTTGACATCCATTTTCTGGATGACTGAAGCCTGAGACTGCTCCCCTACAAAGACCTCCTACCAAAATTAGATAATCTGCCTCCTCATGCAGAAGTACTAAATAAATATATGAGTTTCTAGGCTGCAGTTGGTCCCTTCCCTCAGAGTGAGCATAACCTACCCAATCTCAACTTTTCTGTCTATGCCTGTCCTTTCTTCTTTCCCTGCCAGCTTATTTAGTTCAATACCTGAAGCCATGTAGAGCAAAGAATCCAGTGGCATGTTTAGCAACATTAGTACTGTGAAAGCTATCCAGGGAGGATACAAAAGTAAAGGGAATTTATAATAGTTCTCCATTGTTCAGGAGAACCACTAAATCCAACGATTAAAGTGGGGGCACTGAATGAAGGTCTTGAAAGGATATATTTTTTTTAATCTGTAAAAGAGAATCCTAGTTTCTTAAAGAAACCACAAGATACTTGAAATGTGAGACTAAGCTATCTAACAAAAATAACATGCAACGAGTTACCAGCCAAAGCAAGAGACATGCATTGTAGTCAGAAAAGGTGGAAGGGTAAAGCCATCTAAGAACTTTGACATAAGACAGAGAACCATTATGGGATTTAGAGTCTGTGTTGCTGTATTTTGATTTTACCCCATTTACACCCTCTAAAATGGTAATTTATATTATGTGTTATTGTATCTTGAAAACATATAATTTGATTCTTGATTTTATTGGGAGTTACAATTCAGGAATTATCTTAAGTCTCAGAAGAGCCTTTGAATTTTAAACAGTGTTGAGACTGAAAGAATATGAGGACTTTTGAAATTTTACTAAATATACTTTGCATCCATGTGTTGTAGGGGTTTGGGAGTAATATGTGGTGGTTTGAATGAGAATGGTCATTGGCTCTTAGGTTTGAACGTTTGGTTCCCAGTTGTTGGACCACTTGTGAAGGATTAAGAGGTGTGGCCATGTTGAAGAAGATAGTGATAACTAGAGGTGGGCTTTGAGGTTTCAAAATATTGAAGACATTTCCAATCTCTCTGTCTCTCTGTCTCTTTTTCCTGTCTCCCTTTCTCTGTTCAGTCTCTCCAAATATTTCACTCTCTCCTCTCTCTCCCTATTTACCTGTCTTTCTCTTTCTCTCTCTCTCTCTGTCTTCTTATTTCTTTTCATGTTCTCTCTGTGTATTTCCCTGTTTCCAATCTCTCTTTCTCTCCATCTCCTTCCCTCCTTTCTCTCCACATCTCTCTTTCTGTCTCTATAATCTCTCATATCTTTGTCTCTCAGTTTCAAACTCTCTTTCTCCCACTCAGTCCTCACTCACTCACACACATACACAAACATGAAAACTCTCTAATTTTCTCTCTGTATTGTTCTTATGTCTACAACAAGAGCACTCTGTTATTGTCCCAGTACCATGACTGACTACTTCCATGTCTCCTGACATGACAATTAAGGTCTCTAACTCTGACATTATAGAGCCTTAAATCAAATTCTTTTAGAAGTTGCAGGGGAAAATGAAAAAATTATAAGTGAGTGACAAGAATTACAAAGTAGAAATTATGATAGCATATCAAAACAATACTATATAACTTAAGATATATTCAGAAAGATTTCACTGAAAACAGTCAATATAAGTTTTATAGAAAGGAATACAGAAAAATTAATGAGCATATGGAAGTCACTATTGTTGTAATATACAAAATCAGTTGTCACCTAACTATGTGTTCAAATTTAACCACTACATTTATTGTTCTGATGTTGAGTCAATGTAGAAGGAAATACCTAAAATCAGTTTATTGCACTAAAACTCTTAAAAAGAGCTAGACACATAAATTATATTCAGTAAACATAAAATGATATGACAAAAATTTAAATAAGTTGTAAATTAGACAATTACATAAAGGTATGAAAAACTTGGAACACTAGAATCCTAAGGACACTCAACATTGGAACATGTAGAAAAGAATTTGTATGGTTGCGACACAGACTAAATAAGATCTGTTCTTCACAGAGTCATGGAAACATCAAAGGGCACCCCTGATGAACCTTAGCATAGAAGATGGCAAGATCTCCAGGAGATGCTGACAGAAGTGGGGCTGAATGCTGACTATTGGCTGCCTAAGTTTCAGGAAGACCTGGGTGTGACCTGTGCCCAGGCCTTACAACACTTAGAAAAAAAAGACCTCCTGAAGCTGAAGTCCCAGACACAGCACACATGGGAGAAAAAGGCTCTGGAGAAGCTGCTTGACCTCTCACAGCCAAATAGTGCTGCAGAGTTCCAGCAGACTCCAGGGGAGATGATAAAGAACAGGCAGAGGCTGGCAGGACAAGCACTGCAGGAACTGAGGGCCTTGCAGTCAGAAGGGAAGAACAGACAGGATGAGGCAGTGAGGAGAAAAGAAGCAGAACTGAGGCAAGCAATGGAGATCCCTGAAGAGTGCTGGCCAATGCCTGAAGTGGCCCTAAAAGACATCACTGAATCTATGGAGAGACATTTCAGTCCCACAGAACAGACACTGGCAAATACTGAAAACTTCTCAGACAAAGACCTGATAAGATTCATATCTGGCGGGCTGGCCCTTCAGGGAATTTATAAGACCTGCCACCAAGAGGACCTGGTAGCAAGGAAAGAACAACTACTCAGCGTCCCCAAGGAATTCTTTCTCTTTGGATCTCAGCAAGGAAAACAAATGGAAACAAAAGAATTCACATCTTCTAATGAAGAATCCCTCTTCACTGAATCTGTGGAAAAGCTCGGTTTCAAACTAACACTGTCAGCAAACTGTGGAGGCTGGGGATTTAATTTAGAAGGTGGGATGGATAAAGTCAGGCATTCAGAATCCAAAGATGTCAACCAATCACATTCTAAGCACTCTTATTTCTGCTCATCAATGTTCAGTTACAACCCACTAGCTTCCTTCCACTTTGGCAGTGATCAGCTCCAGCTCTCCGCCGCTGCTCTCAAGGAACTGAAAATCATTGAAGAACAACTGGAACACACTGACAGACCAGACAGATTCCTTGTAGTTAGGGAAAGGACTGAAAAATTCTTCAACAGATTTGGTTCTCATGCTAACAAAGGGCCTTTCCACCTTGGGGGAATATACTGCTGGAAAGCCATTTCAGAGGGTTTCGAAAGTGACCAGCTGGATCATGTGAAACATCATACAGCAGAGGCCTTGAATAGTTACATAAAGGGGAGCTACAGTGGCTTTGGAGTTGAAGTTGGGGGAGGGATGATGACATCAGACTCAAAATCTGTAAGCTCTTATAAAACTGTAACTAATCAACAGCTCCAAATCAAAATCCAATTATCTGTGGCCCAGATAGGTGGACCAGCAGAAGCAAATGGAATTGTGCAGTGGACAACTGGTCTTCTTGCCAGCAACAAAACTTGGTCTGTCATTGATCGAGAACTTCAGCTGGTTCCTGTTTGGGACATCATCTTAACTAACCATAGAAGCAATTTTAAGGATGCCTTATTGGTTTCAAACTGCCTGGCAGACAACTATTATGCCCTGACTAGTCTTGCTGCCCACATCCAGTCTGGGGAGGAGTTGCTGAGCTCCATAACGGAAGCAGAACATTTCCTGAAGAATATAAAATCCTGGGAGATCTCTGACCCTGAAGAACAGCTTAAGAACCTGATGGATTTCATGCAAGCATTGGCTCACAAAACAAAAGGTTATGATGTTTGGATTAATACATGCCTCACAAATTTGGATCTGCAGAATTTTCTTGTAAACACTATCAACTTTTGCAAAAACTCTTCCATCCAAAAAACTCAATTTATTAAATCTCAGTTCTGTAGCCTTCTAGAACCTCATGTCTACAAAGTGAAAGCTTTTCCTCAGCTGAAGTCAATCATGCAGTGGATCTACCAGAAGGAATCAGAGGAACAGACAGTCAAAATCACTGAATTTTCAGAGTTCTTAAAAAAATTAAAAGAAATTAAAGAATCTCTCACAGAAGCAAATATCACATCTGAGTCCCCAGAAGCGGTGGAAGAGGCGCAAAGAAAAGCTACATGTGGTGTTACCACAGCCCTGAGCTCTTTCTTGAACTATCTCAGAGAAGCGGAACAATCAGACATGCAGCTATTGCTTCTCTCCATTTCAGCTGGTGCAGGCTATCAGCTGGAAAGGAATGTTTTCCAGCCTCTCCTTGGGTGTGCTGAGTTAAACTTCCTCCTGGATGAAATAGAAACTGTCCACCACAGATATCAGGAGCTCCAAAGTACCTGCACTGACAGGGCACAGGCATTCCTTGTACTCAAAGCTCTGACAACCACAGTTGGAGTCTCAGCCATTTCTCCAAAAGAAAAAGCACAACGCCTGGAATTAACACAGCAGCATATGGAGCACTTACTGTCTACTAAAGTCTTACATGTTGTCACAAAACTTGGAGCAGATCACAATTGGGAGAATCTAGAGAACAACTTGCAATTACTCATTGATGGCAACTATGAAGACACCATCTCTTCTTCACAGATAGAAGAGGTCAAGGAACAACTCCAAAGTCTCCTGAATAAAAACAAAGAAACTTATGAACAACGAAATGTAGATAACAAAGCAAAAGAGGTAGTAGGAAAAGGACCTTTCCTAGACTTGCTCCAGCGTCTAGGTCTAGAACAATACTACCCAAAGAGGATGAGCAGAGCTGACTTCCATCTGATCTATAAGACTCCTGTGTACAATACACAGCCAAGATCTGAACAGGAGCTTCCCTTCTACTTTCTGCAAAAGCTACTTATGCTAGATTGTGGGTTTCGATATTTGATTTTCCAAAATGCTGGAAACAAAGATACCCAAGATTCCGTAGGTCTGCCCAACCATGAAAATGATGTTATTGATCCATATGAAGAGTTGTTTGATGACATAGACAAAGACACTAATTCTTCAGTCACTGAGTCCCAGCCTCACATTCACCCAATGGATATCCAGATGGCCATTTTTCACTGCACAGATGATCTTGCCAGACAGTACATTCTGTCCAAACTTTCTACTTGTCAATTTGCACTCCCCCTCGTGGTGCCAAATCCCAACACTTCTCAGATAGAATTCTCTCTCTGGTCTCTCAGACAAATTAGAAAAAGTTGGCAAGAGGCAAATAAAACACCACAGGATAAAACCTACAGTCACAATAAGCGGCAGATATGCCATGTCTCTACCCCCATTGTGTCCTTCATTAGAGTTGGAAATGGCCTCTTGGCTTCCAAATCTCAGATCATCAACTCTCTCCTCAGTAAACATAAACATGATGCATTTTTCCACAGACACTGCAGAGGAAGCAGCAAACATTGTCTCTTGATGCAGGGAGTAGTGGAGATCTGCTGGTTCTGTCCTGGGGGCCAAAGTGAGGACATGTTTGACAAGTGTGTGGCTTTCACCAATCTTCATGGAGATGCCAAAGAACACATGCGACAACTCAACTTCTTACAAGATGTTTCTTCTCTCATTGTGATCCTCATGTCAGCTTCTGAAAACAATAAAGAAAACCAACACCTTGTCAGACAACTGTGGCAGTCATCAAGACCTCTGATCTGTTTGATTGATGACAAAGAAAAAATTATGACTAATAAATCAGGGAGAAGGGTGAGAATCGGTATTAGGAACAGGAATGAGGCAGAATTAACAGAAGAACTCATGACTACCATCCAACGTTTACTTGAAAACTGTGGCACTGCACGCAGCATAGAAGACTGTTCACAGATGGCTCGAATACAAGGATTCATGATTGATGAGGATCAAAGAGAATTGAAAGAAGCCAAACAAACAGCTCAGACAAATAGGACAATACTAGAGCAATACAAAGTATCTGAGACTAAAGAGATGTTGCTGCCTCTCCAGGGACAACTGTGGCACCTTTGGTGTAAGAAGGACAAGGAACTCTATCATCTGCAAGAAAAAGGGAATCGAAGCATTGAACAACACAAGAGTGGTATTGAGACCGAAAAACAAAAAATACGGTGGCAGCAATTTAAAAAGGCCTTTCCTCTGAATAAGTTAATGCAATCTGTTCTACAAATTCTCAAAGGAGACTCAGAAAATGACTTCAAACTCTACTTTTTATACTGGTTAAGTGTAGTTTTGGAAAATACAACCACGGAATACTTGGAGACATTACATGAAAAGCAACAATATTTGTGGTCAATGGTACAAGCAGAAAAACAAAATGTACAAAAGAGTCACTCTCTGACACTCTGGCAGAATCAGATTGAAGCCATCTCTACTGAGATTCTTAACTGCACTTTTGGAATTGAACACATTCTCAGAGAAGTTGGCCAGATCTATGAAGCTCTGGAAGAAGCTTCCTCCTCCAAAGATAGACATTTTCTCTGGCTCCCCCAAATTGCTGCAGACCTGATGATAGCTGGTGTTCCCATTGAGCTGATGGATGGAGACGCTTCATATGTGCCTCTAAAGTGGGTGGCAGCTCTTTTTGACAAGATCTCAGAGAAAGTTGGAGACAAAAGACTATTTGTTCTCTCTGTTCTTGGCCTGCAAAGCTCAGGGAAGTCCACCCTACTGAATGCACTGTTTGGGCTCCAGTTCACAGTGAGTGCAGGCAGGTGTACCAAGGGGGCGTACATGCAGCTCCTGAAGGTAGATGAGACATTCACAGAAGAATGTGGCTTTGACTTCATGCTTGTTGTAGACACAGAAGGACTTCGAGCTCCAGAACTCAACAACAAATCCAAAAATTGGGACAATGAGTTGGCCACATTTGTCATTGGCCTGGGAAACTTGACTCTGATCAATATTTTTGGGGAGAATCCATCAGAGATGCAGGATATCCTACAAATAGTTGTCCAAGCCTTTCTTAGAATGAAACAAGTGAAAATCTCCCCCAGTTGCCTCTTTGTCCATCAGAATGTGGGAGAAGTTACAGCCAAAGACCAAACTATGGAAGGACGAAGGAGACTGGAGCAGAGACTGGATGAGATGACAGCATTAGCTGCTGAACAGGAGGAGTGCTCCAACATAACCCGCTTCAGCGATGTCATTAAATTTGATGTCAATAGTCATGTCTACTACTTTGCCCACCTCTGGGATGGCAATCCACCAATGGCCCCTCCTAATCCTCAATATAGTCACAACGTTCAGGACCTGAAAAGTGGAATTCTTAGGATTGCCCAACAGGAATCTAGGGGAAGGATCATGAAAATCTCAGATATAAAAGTTAGAGTTCAAGATTTGTGGAAAGCTCTTATCAGTGAGAACTTTATTTTTAGTTTCCGGAACACTCAAGAGGTCATAGTCATGAATAAACTAGAAACCATGTATAATAACTGGACCTGGGAGCTGAGAAGTCATGTGCTAGACTTACAGAATCAGCTGAACAACCAGATTCAAAATGGGAAAATCCTAAAACTCACAGCTGATATACTAGAGGTTCCACTTAACAAGAAATATGAAACCGTCAAGCAAGAATTTGACAAGTATTTTGAAAATGACCCAGATAGTGAAACACTGATTCAATGGAAAGCAAATTTTGAACATAAGCTACTAATCCTTAAAGATGCACTTATATCAGACACCAGAAGGAAAGTCAATGAACTTATCAATCTTAAAAAGAGCCAAGAACGACTTGATAACCAAAAATCACAGTATGAAAATGAACTATTAGAGAGGAGCCAAAAGCTGGCTTTAAGTTTGAAGGGGAAAGAATTAAATGATGAAGAGTTGCGTGACAAATTCAATCAACTCTGGAAAAAATGGATCTACAACTTGTCTTCCACTGCACCTCATGTCACAGAGCCTGACATTGATTGTGATGCTGAAAGCATTTTTCTAGCATATTTCAAAAAGGATAAAAATATTGCTGAAAGACTAAAAAAAACAAATGGAGAAGTGTTTGATATCAATTATGACAAGCATATTCACATGAAAACGAAATACTATGTAATGACAAAGAGTTTGGAGTCTTGCCATAAAGAGTCTATAAATGAAACTACTAATAACATTTATTTAAGGTTTAATGAAACAATTGAAAATATTTGGAAAGAAAAGCGTGATTATAGTCAGAATGATTTTCATAAAATCCTGACTATAGTAGAAAGAGAACTGAGTTCTGTATCTCCTAAGGAAGACTATGTATTTACAAGAGACTATACAATTGACTTGTCCTTGTGCTTATTCCAGAGAGCATCTAAGAGTTTCAAGGATATGCACAAGGCATTCAAGAGAGCCAATGATCCTGTGAACTACCTGGAGAGCAAAAAGGATGATTTCTTCATGAGTTTTAAGATCTCCTGTCAAGGTGCCACATCTGTCACATGCCTTGTTGACTTCCTGTGGCTCAAGCTCACTCCTGCTATCTCTGCCACCATATGGAGTAAAATGGCTCCTCAAATAGCTGGGGACATGCGAGTAAACTGCCCTGCATTCAATGGAAATAGGGCTAACCTGGAGAAACATGTTCTTATTTCCCTGGCAGAAGAAGAAAATTTTGATAAATATTGGCAATACATACATCATCCAAAATTGTTTTTCAAGGACTACATCAGGGAGCATATTATAAAATATTGCTCAGAAAAAGAAGGTGAAACAGTAAAAACTTTTTTAAAAATATGTTTAGGTGACATCAAGAATGCCATTCTTTCTGCCATTCATAAAACCACAGAAGTAGCTAATGGTAAAGGCAGCACTGCATCTGGCTGGTTGGATTTGTTCTGTGATCACCTAGGGAGCAATCTGATCTTTCCAAGAAGAGACCTGATAAGCATCGAGCACCAGGAGATAAAGGACACCGAGTTTCTCAAAGAAGCCATGAGTGCAGCTTTGGATCCTGCACTAAGGAAAGTAGAAGAGAACTTTTCAAGTAAGCCCATAGATGAACTGGTTCCTGAAGTTGAGAAAATTCTCTATGAGCATCTCTGTGGCTGCTGGGCACAGTGTCCTTTTTGTAAAGCGATTTGTACCAACACTGTTCTCCAACATGGAGGAGACCACAGTGTGACTTTTCATCGCCCTGAGGCTGTAAAGGGAAGGCATTGGTCTGGAACAAACAACTTTGCCATTGAATTTTGTACTACTTCAGTAGCAAGTGATGATTCTTTTATTTTAGCTGGCCTCCTGAGTGTCCCATACAAGAGATATCGAGATGCAGGAGGTGATTATGCTAAGTGGAGCATCACCCCAGATTCATCTGCCCAGTCATATTGGAAATGGTTTGTCTGTCACTTCAGATCAGATCTCGAAAAGAAATATGATAAAAGATTTATAAATAGAGGAAGCATACCAGATTCATGGACCAAAATCTCAAAACAAGAAGTACTCGATGACTTAAAAAAATAATTACCACAAAGAGAACACTAGCACTACCAAACAAATTTTACATTAACCTAAAAAGTCTAATATCAATTTAGGTGGAAACTTCAAGATTATACCTTATAAATGAAATAAGTAATACCAAATTAGTTAACATTTCAATATTGGATGATTTTCTTCTCAAAAGAATTTTTCTTGATTTATTTGCTTAAACACGGTATACTAAATATGTTAATGTATGATAAAATTGATATTCATTCAAGGGTTATTTTTATTTTTATTATTCATAATATTTGTTTAAATGTTCAGTGAATCAGGAAAACTTGTCTCACGAGAAGACAATCCTAATATTTTCAACTGCCCGAGAATCTTTCAGAGCAAATGAATGGGAAATTTAACCATAATATACATTGAGGGCAATGTTACAGTTTGTCTTAAATTAATTTAAATTGATATTTTCACCCATTCTAGTTATGAGCAAACTTTGCTGACTTTCAATGTATGAACCTTCATTGATTACTGAGGATGGCAAAGTAGAGCAGTTTAAGTTGTCTCTGTCCTGGAAAAAATAAACCAGATACGATCAGGACAAAGAATGAAATCAGAAAATATTTCAAGCAAATAAAAATAGATATTTTAAATAGAAATTATTTTTCAAATTATATTATTACTCTTTTTTCCATTATATTTTTGTAGAAGGGGAAATCTGAGCATAGGTAGGACAAGGGTGGAATCAGGACAGATGGTGCCAACTGCCAAAGAAGAAACATGTAAGGAACACAGGTGAGCCACAGGCCACATGGCAGACAGATTAATGAGAGTGTGTTGAGTTAAGATGAAGGAGCTAGCTAGCAATGTGCCTAAGCCATAGGCCAA
This sequence comes from Phyllotis vaccarum, assembly GCA_033318265.1. Classification (NCBI taxonomy): domain Eukaryota; kingdom Metazoa; phylum Chordata; class Mammalia; order Rodentia; family Cricetidae; genus Phyllotis; species Phyllotis vaccarum. The sequence goes on from JARWLC010000019.1 coordinate 13,204,922, forward strand.
ACAGCATGAACTTAATATAAGTGTTTGAGTCATTTCTGGGAGCCTGGTCAGGTGTGGTCGGCTAAGGGGTCTGGGTCAGCAGGTCTGTAGGTCTGGACCTATGGCCGCCCAGGGTGGGAAGCCATATTGTTACAGATGGTGTCCCTGGGTGGGCCAAACACCCATATAAAGCCAGAGAAAGATTAGAAAGGGCTCTAGAGCACAGAAACTGAGCCAAAGCAGCTTCCATATTGTGTATCTGAAGCAGGTCATTGTACACAAAAGCTTGGCATGTCCTGCCACATTCAAAATGGTGCTGGTGGACTGTCAGCAGGCAGTGTAAACTGCAACCAGTCTGGTTCCTGAAGTCTCACAGAAGACTTGGAATCATATGATTGATTTAAGGTTACTGTTTACTTTGAACAAAAAGGAAACAAAGACAGTTTCTTAGTAGCAACATTTTCTTGAGGTCTGCTCTGTTTGCTGGATGCAAACAGAGACAAGGTCCCTTTAACAGAACTTACTGATTCAGCTTTATCTTCAAAATATGTGGCTCTTTAAGAGAGTGTGAGTATTATTGTAATAGCTGTTCTGGTTGGAAGATGATTAAGGATCCACAATAAAACAGAATCTGATGGAAAAAAAACCCTGTACATGGGTTACAATGTGTGTAAAAGGTACATAGGATTCAGAGAGAAAAGAAAGAAGGTAGAGAAAGTCTTTAAAAAAAGAAATAGGGTAATAAAAATATAATAAGCCACGTAAAGATGGAAAATACACCAAATATCTGGATTTTCGTTATTATTGTGTTTTCTTTTAATGTTTTTAACTATTAATGAGCTAACTGTAGAAAGACAATGGTTTGCAAAGGCTGCTAAGTTAAACAAGAATATCTATCTTCAAGGTATTTTGATTTTGAAATTTGTGTCTATGGATTTATTGCTTTGGAAGAGTTCTGCTTTTGTTTCCACAGAAGATTAGAACCTGTGGATTACTTCCAAGCAAATATGATTTCATCAACCAAGGCCCCCTGAAAAATATTTCTGATGGGAGGAGATGGCCATATCAGCTTCATGGCTGCAGACTATGATCCAGTCTCAAGAACCCATGAGATTTTCAACACCATTTATTCAGCAGGAAGTAGTAATGGAAAACTAAGACCAAATTCCCAAAATATTCTTTGTAAATGTTTGTTTTCATTATAAATGGTTAATGGTCATAGTTAATTTCTTTCTAAAAAGAAAAAGGGGATATGGTATATGAATGATTTGTTAAAAATTAGATTATTGAATTTACATGGATTAGGAAATCAGCTGTTAATCTCAAAATGTTTTACATTGGTATGGATTTTAGTTTACTGATACAAATTTTAAGTTGATTCTCTTATACTGTATATATTTTTCTACTTTTGTTTAAGATATGATGTTTATGTAACTGATTTAAAATTGTAATGTATAATTAAGAAATGCAGATTAATAGTCACCTATGATAACCAAACTTATAGTTATGTTAGTTAGGATTTTTTAGGCATACAAAGATATATTTCAATTAGACCGGTAATGTTCAAACACTTCTAAGACCTACAGAATATGGAATTTAAAATGTTTTAAGAACTTAGACTTTTCTGGACAGTGAACCAGGTCTGCTCCTGGCAGCACCAATTTATTTCAAGAGAAAAATTGGCATCAAAAAAACTCCATATGGAGATTATGTCCTTGTGGCATTTCTTTTTGGTCAGCCACTGGACATGAACCTGTTTTTATATTGACTGCTTGACAGTATGCTGTTTAAATTGGACATGCAAATTCCATAGGAAGGAGACCTCTGAATGTTGGCAGAACAAGCCAAGATGGTCCTTTGGTTCTTCCTTTACAGAGAAAATTGTCAGACATTCTTCAGGACTCACGGAGAAGTGACTGATGAGTTATACCAGAATGGGAAGAACAGATTTCCCGCTTCACTGAAATGAAAAGAGACTCTGGGCCTGAAGAGTGAAGATGGATGCCCCAATTTTATAAAGGAACTTTGAGTGACTATCTAGGCAGATAGGTGTCATCTCTGTCATTTCTAGATTTTGTAAGTTGCTTGCACTTCCAGTTTACTTGGGTAAATATATCATTCTGTGGTCTTTGAGGTAGTTGAAGATTAGATAGTTATAGGTATAGTTTTTCTCAGTTATTTTAAGGTATAATGGATATGAAACTTTATTAGAGTATTTCCTTTAATTTTGTTAAGTACAAATAGACTTGATATTGTAACTGTAATTCTGGCTTGATGGCTATTTTGTTATATGTAATTTTGCTATGTTAAATTGAAACCTTCCTTTTTGATTAGACAGAAAGGGGGAAGTGATGTGGGAATGTCTTTCTGTATGCTGTGAATATCAATCTTTAAATAAAGGAGCTGTTTTGGCCCATGACAGGCACCATAGGAAAAGTAGGAGGGAAAACCAGAGCATAGGTAGGAGAAGGGCATTGTAACATAGTCCAGCCTCAACATTATATATCATAAATTGCTGATAATCAAGGGAGGCGGGCCCCTTTCTGAACAAAACAAAGGAATATATTGAGGAGAGGGTAGTGCGCAGGCAGAGGGGAAAATGGAAGGAGGGGAGTAAGGGAAAACCTTGGTTATGATATAAAATAAATTAATTAATTAAATTTTTAAAATGAGTTTTAAAATCTGAAAAGAATGAAACAAGGAAACAAAAATTTATGCACTTGAACGGGAACTACAAAAGTAAGATTCAACAACAAAATACAAAAAATAAAACAGAGAATATTATTGATGATACTAATTAGAAAATTTCATCCGAAGTGATGTAACCCAGACCAAGAAAGACAAATATGGTTTGTACTCATTTATAAGTGGACACTGGATGGAAAGCAATGGATAATCAGACTATAAACCTCAGCCCCAGAGAAGCTACCTAGCAAGGAGGATTCAAAGAAGGTTACATAGATTGTCCTAGGAAGGAAAAATAGATAAGGTATTCTGAGTAAAGCAGGGATGAGGAAGGAAATAGAGGGGAGGGAGTCGGGGATAAAAACATGAGGAAACAGGATGGTTGAACTGGGGGAGGGATGGAGAGGGAGAGCAATGAAAGAGATCTCTTGATAGCGGGAGACATTGTGTGATTATAGAGAAATCTGCTGCTATGAAAATCCCAGGAATCCAGAAAGATGACCCCAGTTTAGACTTCTAGCAATAGTGAAGAAGGTACCTGAACTGGCCTACCCAATAGTCAAATTGCTAAGTACCCTAACTGTCGTCATAGAGCCTTCATCCAGTAACTGATAGAAGGAAATGCAGAGATTCATAGTCAAGCACCAGGCCAAGGTGCAGGAGTCCAGTCAAAGAGAGAGGAAAGAGGTATTTGATGAGCACAGGGGTCAAGATCATGAATAGAAAATCTACAGAGACAACTGAACCAAGCCTATGGGAACTCATAAACTGTTGAGCTTATATGGGATCAGAATATGCCCTCTGCATAAGGGAGACAGTTGTGTAGTTTGGACAGTTTGAGGGGCCCCAGACAGTGGGATCAGGATTTATACCTGGTGCAAGAGCTGACTCTATGGAGTCCATTACCTATGGAAGGACACCTTCTTCAACCTTGATGCAGGAGAGGATGTATCAGGCTTTGATGACTCCTCATGGGAGGGCTTATCCTTTTGGAGAAAGGGAGGGAGGTGGGTGGGGTGGGAAAAGACTGGGGGAGCTGAAGGGATGAGGGCAGTATTTGTGGTTGCTATATAAAATGAATGAAAGTTTCTTAAATTAAAAAAAAAAAGAAAAAGACACATAAGCAAAAGAAGATGTTAAAATCAGAAATATCCTGGCAGAATACTTCTGGGATATCTGTGAAACTATAAAGAAACCAAATATAAAAATAATAGAAATAGAAAAATACATAAATTAAAGGAACAAAACATACAAAATCATAGAAGAAAATTTTTCAAATATAAAAGTAAAGATGCCTTTCAAGGTACAAAAAGTATACAAAACACAAATTAAAATATATTAAAAATTGTTTTATATGTACAAAGCAACTTGTACATTAATATAAAATTAAATATATAACTGTCATATAAAATTAAATCTATAACTACTATATTTTACATACGCTTCTACCTCTGTTTAAAATATTTGCACATTATTGTCATGTCTGCTATACAATTACTACCTCCATTTAACTATACTAGACATAATGTATGATTGTGCTAATTATGATATGTGCACAAGATGTTTTATATACCTCTGTTTAGATAATTTATATATTATATATAATGGTAAAATGCTTTTATACCTCTGGCTAATGTTTGATAGTCATACTAAAAGTCATTTTCAGAGATTGTACACCCTTTATAGGTAACCTAATTTTACAATACAGGCTTCAATCCTTAAGATGATAAAAACTACAGTCAACATTACTTAAGTTGCCATATCACAGTCATCCCAGATACAGGCTAAAATACCATAGATATTCAAGAGTCTTCAATCATTTCATAGACCCCCAAAATATGGAATTTAACATTTTGTTATTCAAAATTTGGCTGTGAGAGACGCATTGACTCCTGTTCTCCCAAAATGGTGTTGAGCATCAAAGACACTCCTTTAGAGTTTGTCCTTTTGTCAGAGAATGGCCGGTTGGGTAAAAAACTGCCCTTTACCTTTGACTGCTGATAATTCACACAGAATGTCCAATCTACATAAAAAAGATGACAGATAGAGACTGAACCTGCCTAAAGAAGATGAGACAGTCCCTCCAAAAATGCCCTGCTTCTAAAAATATCTGTCAAATATCATAGCCAAAGTGATAAATGCTCCACTGACACAAAAAACATAAGTGATTGTGCAGGTAACTAAATGTTGCTGTCCTCTCCCAAATTTCGGAAACTACTACTCATATTTTCCTTCTCAAGTCTTAATAGAGTTAAAAAATAGATAATTAGGGTTACTATGCTATCATCCCTTAACAAAAAAACATTCAAATGTTAGATTTTTGCTTTCCCAGATAAACAATTTTAAAATAATTTATACACCCCACCATCTACCAATATTCCAAAAATAAATGATATATCTTATATGTGTTGAGTTTTAGTTTTAGGTTGACCATATTTGTGCTTGTCCTCTTCCTTCCCCAAACTTATCTTATAGTTATTCCTATTATATATAGTCTTAGTTTAGAACCTTCTTAGTTAGACAAAAGAGAGAGATGTGGTGGGATTCAGGTGCTAGCTGATAGGTTGGGAGGCGTGTCTCTAGAGTCCTGGGAGCCTGAAGGGGGTGTGGCCAGCCCCATTCAAAAGGGGCTTCTGGGATCTTGAGTGCCCTGTTCTGTTTCTGCTTTCTTGAAGATTGAAACAGCATCCATCGCCTGAATCGTCCTATCGCTAAGGAATCATCCTAAGGTTGAACTTGTAATTGTGAGTGTTAAAATACCCTCCAATAAATATTAATCCTATATTTGGTATATTGCAAGTGAGATTTATTGCAATAACCATGGATGGATAAAATAAGATACTCCATGACAAAACAAAATTTAAGCAATATCTATCTGGAAAGCCAGCCCTACAATAGGTAGTAGAGGAAAAACTCCAACATAAAGAAGTTACCTTTACCTAAGAAAACACAGGTAACAAATAATTACAGACCAGAAAATTCAAAAGACATAAGCATACACACACACACACACACACACACACACACACACACACACACACACACACACACACACATACTACTACTACTACTAATACTACCACCATCACCAACAATAACAACAAAATAATGGGAATCAACAATTAGTAATCACTGATATCTTTTAACATCACTGGTCTAAATTCTCCAATATAAAGACAAGACTAAGAGAATGGATATAGAATCCATCCTTCTACTGTGTCCAAGATAAATATCTTAGTATAAAGGATATAAATTACCTCAGGATAAAGAGGGAATTATTTCAAGCAATTGAACTAAGAAGCAAGCTGGTATAGCCATTTAACACTTGACATAATTGACTTCAAACCAAAAATAATCGGAAGAGAAAGGGAAGACAATACATACTCACCAAAGGAAAAATCTACTTGGAAGACATTTCAACAAACATATAGGCACTCATATATATGTACAATATATCTTCAATCATTTCATAGACCCCCAAAATATGGAATTTAACATTTTGTTATTCAAAATCTTCTACTACAGCTTATATCACATGTTGACACACACTGATAGTTGAGAGTCTTCTAGACTCCACTTCTGGCAATATACAGTTCATCCAAACAAACATTAAATAAAAAATGCTAGAGGTAACTGATATTATAAACCAAATGGACCTAACAGATAATACAGAACATTTTACCCAAACACAAAGAACATAATTTCTTCTTGGCACCTCATGGAACTTTCTTCAAAGCCAAACACATTTTTGGACACAAGGCAAATCTTAATACATAAAATTGAAATAATATCCTGCATTGTATGTGATCACCACATATTAAAACTGGATACAAACAAACACAGAAACAGCAGAAAATTTATGAATTCATGGAAACAGAACAATTCACTATGATATATAAAACTGGGTCAGAAGGAAAATAAAAAAAAAGAAATTAAAGAATTTCTAGAATTGAATTAATATGAATACACAGCATGCTCAAAATTATTGGATACCAAAATGCTAGTTCTACAGGCAAGTCCATAGACCTGAGTGCCACATAAAAATTTGCAACTATCACATGCTCACAAATTATCAGTACACCTGGTAACTCCATGAGAAAAAAAAAGAAACCACATCCAAAAGGAGCAGATGACAAGACATAATCAAAGTAGGGGCTTATATAATATATAAAATAGAATTTAGAAAACACAATCAATGAAACAAATAATTGGTTTAATTGGTTCTTGGAGAAAATCAGTAGCATTGACAAACCTCTGTCAAAAATAATGAAAAGGTAGAGAGAAAATATCCAAAGTATCAAAATTAAAAATGGAAGTGATAATATAACAACAGACATCAATAAAATCCAGAGAATCATAAGGTCATACTTTAAGAACCTATACTCTACAAAACAAAACAAAAACAAAAAAGGATAAATTTCTCAATACACAAAACTTAGCAAACAGATCAAGATTAGGTAAGAAATTTGAACAGACCGAAAACTCATTTTGAAATAGAGACACTCATTATAAAGCATATGTCCAGATGCTTTTATTGGAAAATTATACTTCTCTACTTATTATACAAGATAGAAACAGAAGAAACATAGCCCAGTTCATTTTATGAGGCTACAGTCATCCTAATTCCCAAATCAAGTAAAGACCCAACAAAGAAAAGGAATGACAGACCCATTTCTCTTATGAACATAGTTGCAAAAACGTGAAATGTAAAATACTTGCAAACTAAATCCAAGAACATATCATAAAGATCATCCGACATGACCATGTGAACTCCATAGCGAGATACAAAGATATGGTTCAATAGACGTAAAGAGATAAATGTTACCATAAAAACAAACTGAAATGTAAAAGTTACATGATAATTTCATTAGACACAGAAAAAGCCTTTGAAAAAAAATCAAACTCCCTTTTATTATAAAAGTATTAAAGATATGGAATATATAATGGAAATACCTTAACATAATAGAGGCAGTTTACAAGAAGAACATAGCCAACATCACCTTAAATGGAGAGAAACCCAAAGCAATTCATCTAAATCAAGAAAAAGACAAAGTTTTCCACTTTCTTTATATATCATCAATATAGTAGTTGAAGTCTTAGCTGGAGCAATAAAGCAATGGGAGGTGATCAAGGGGTTGCAAATTGGAAATTAAGAAGTAAAAAATTTTATTGCAGATGATACAGGGGTATACATAAGTGACCTTAAAAGTCACAGCAAGGAAATTGAACACTTTCAGCAAAGTAGCTATATACAAATTTAACACAAAAATCAATAGTCCTCTGTATACAGGTGACAAACTGAGAATGAAACCAGAATCACACGTTTTAAAATAGCCTCAAATCATATAAAATATCTTGGGGTAACTCTAATAAGGTAAATAAAAGGTTTTTTAAAATAAAAAATTTAGATATTGGAGAAATAAATTGAAGAAGATGTCAGAAGATGAAAAGATCTTCTGTGCTCTTGTATTGATAGGATTAACGTATTAAACATAGGAATCCTACCAAAAGCAATTTACAGGCAGTTTTCATCAGAATTCCTACAAAAATTCTTTAGACCTTGAAAGAAAATTTAAGAAATAGCTTAAGGAAGTAGCACTAGTCACTATTCCCAGTTTCAATTGGTGCTGCAAAGCCATAATATTTGTTTTAAGAAAAACTGCATGGGATGAGCATAAAAACAGACATAATGATAAGGAAATTGAATTAAGACTCATACATAAATACACATACCTACTGACACATGATTTTTTTTTGGATAAAAATAGAAATGCACACTAGAAAACACCACCATATTTATTAAGTGATGTTGTTCAATCTGGTTAAATGTAAGTAAAAGAAACTAAATAATACTATACTTACTACTTTGTACAAAGTTCAAGTTTAAAATAGATCAAATACCTCACCATGAAAACAAATACGATCAACCTGATAGAAGAAAAAATGGTGTGTGAAGGGGAGAAAGCCTTGAATGCATTGGCATAAAAAATAACTTCCTGAACAGAACATCATCATAACAGGCAGTAAGATCAGCAGTAATAAGTAAAACCCAAGACACTGAAAAAGCTTTTATAAGGCAAAGGACATTGTCATTCTGACAGCGCATCATCATACAGAATGAAAAAAATATTTTTACCAACTACACATCACATAGAGGACTAATATCCAAAATACATAAAGAACAAAAAAAAAACTAGATATTAATCTTTCTCAGGCTTTAAGTAGATAACCGCCCCACATTGGGTGCTATCTGTTGCAGTGGGGTTTCTTGGTCCTGGGTGACCAGAGGGCCAGACCCACAGACCTGCCCGCCAGACCCATTAGCTACCTGTTGTTGTTGTTTAGGTCCCTAGAAATGACTCGAACGTTTATATTAGCTTTATGTTGTTTGGCCTATGACTTAGGCACATTGCTAGCTAGCTCTTACATCTTAAATCAACTCATTTCTATTAATCTGTCTGCAACGTGGCCTGTGGCTCACCTGTGTTCCTTACATGTTGCTCCTTTGGGCTTTAGCTCGGTCTGTCTGACTCAGCCTTCTTCTCCTACCTATGCTCTGATTTCTCCTCCTATTTCTTCTATGGTTCCTGTCATGGCCCAAAACAGCTCATTTATTTAAAGATTGATATTCACAGAACACAGAAAGGCATTCCCACATCACAAGAGCTCACAGGATGTCCCTAGCCAAGCCCCCAAACAATGATGGATGGGTTGCCTAAATAAGATTTCCCCTATAATCAAATATTAAACACCCTAAGTGTCATCACAGAACCTACACCAAACAATGAGTAGAGGTGGAGGCAGAGATTCATGGCTGAGCACTGGTCAGAGTCCCTGGTCCAGCTGAGAGCAGGGGAGGAGAGTCTGTATGAGCAAGGGGATAGAGGAAAATTCTCACAGTGATGGCTGACTGGAGCTCTGTGGAGCTTACTGAATCAAGAACAGAACAGCCACTGGGGAACCATGGGAAAAGGAGGTAGGCCCTCCAAGGGTAGGCAACTTTTGACTGGCATGAACAATATGTGGAGCCATGAGAGGGGAGATCAGACTGTTCCTGTGTGGCTGGAATCTTGAAACCCATTCCCTGCAGAGGAACACCCAACCCAACAATGACTTTGGGATGAGTAAATCGGACTTGTCTGGAGTGAATGTGCTAAGCTGAGCTGACCCACCATGGAAATTCTTGCCCTTTTGTGGGAAAGGATGGACAGATTGGGAGGGAGAAGCTGAAGGCTGACTGGGAGGGTTTGGGAGGAGGGACACATGGAGGAGTAGGGGGATACATTGATAAAAATGACATTTTTTAATAAAATAAAAAGAAAAGAAAAACTATATAGTAAGAGATAACCTGGAAACTTAAATTTCCAAAGCCAAAGATCACCTAACAAAAACACAACACTACATAAGATAAGTCATATATTGACTCATTTAACCAAGCTGCCAAAAGGCTCCCAAAACATACAGCCTATTGCTATTGCTCTTGGTTGACCCTGAGAGGTGGAAGATATAAGTCCCTTTTAATGAACAAACCGTGCACTTAAGTAGAAGGCCCAGAGGACCCTGTACTGGGACTAACATGACTATCCTTTCCCTGAAAACTAGCTCTTATGGTGCCTGAAGGTATCATGAAAGTTTCCAAAGGTAGCATTCTTACCTTTGTAGTAACCAACAGTTCTCTATTTGGACTTAAAATTTGCTCAAAAATAAGGAAACCTCAATTGCTTCTGGAAATCTAGTTAATGACCTTCAAGGCAAGTGAATTCATGGTTATTTGAGGAGAACCAACAACCACTACCTTACTAAACCAGCCAAATACCTAGCAATAATTTAAACATTTGCCCTTATACCAACAGATAAGTAAGTGTAGTCTCCATCCCTCATCAAAGAAACTTCTTTTTGCAATAGACTAAAGTCAGTATAGAGAAATCACAACCAATCAAAATGCAGAGTTGTGGAGCCATGTCCTAATAATACAGCTACAAAATACTCCAATACTGGAAGCTCAGAGAATGCCATTGTAGAGGAATTATAAATGTTATGAGTCAGAAACTCACAGGTTTCCTGAAGAATTATGTCTTCCACTAATATCAGAATCTACACCCATGAAGTCACACTGGAATGATTGCCTAAATATGAGTTGATTATGAAAAAAACCAATAGACACACAAAAGTGAAAAAGGGAAAGCCCATGAGACCTCAATTCCATACAAAGAACTATAAGAAACTAAAAGATACTAGAAGACAGAGAACTACTTTTCCAAGAAAACAGTACATCAATTTGTTAACCAATACCAAGCAACCCTAAAATTAACATATAAATAACAATATACAGACTGAATAGGTTATGCTTATGTGTGGGGGGGGTTGGGGGTGTATTTCAACAATTTATGTAAAAAGAGACCATAAATTTTAAGATGAGTTGAGAGGAGTATGTGGGAGGATTTAGAGAGAAAAAGGGGGTAAATGATGAAATGGTAATCTCATATATACAAGTATCATTATACAAACTGATTAGCTTACATTAATAAAAATAAAGATACACAAATACATTCACATATTGTTTAGAACAATTAATAAAAAAGGAGCATGGATTTGAAGAAGATTAGAGAGAGCTATATGGAAGGGTTTGAAGAGAGGAAAGAGAAGGGGTAAATAATGTAACTGTAATCTCAAAAATAAAGTAAATAAAAGAATTGGACAAGTATGCTATAAAAAAAGAGCTGACTGGCTCATGAGATGGAAAAAAAATACATAAACTATTAAGAAACTAAATTTAAGAACATAAAGTAAAATTGACTTGCATCTTTTATTCAAGAGGTTAAAATCCAATAGTAAGGGATAATAGAATATGGAAAAACACACAAATGTTATAAGGTAGAAAAGAGAGTCAAAAGGTCAAATTTAGGAGTGTAACTAATTTATCATTAAGGAATTCTGTAAAGAGAGGCTGCTTCTGAACAGGTCTTAGAGGTTGGAATCTAGTAGTGTAAGAAATTATTTTCTCAAAGTATTAAAAGAGATACATTCTTCAAATCCATAATAAGACTCTTTTAGGAGCCAGAGAATTGGTGCAGTAGCTAAGAACACTTGTTGATCACGGAGAGAACCCAGGTTTAATTTCCAACACCCATATAGTGGTTCAAAACCAAAATTTTAGTCTTAGGGGATTCAAGGAACTATTCTATTTCTGAAAGAACCAGGAAACCATGGAGCACATAAACATACATGCAGGGAAAATGCTCATGCTCACAAATAATAAAATAAATCTTGAAAAAAGAAAAATTTAACCCCATTGTTTACTTGTATAGCTCTTTCTACAGCCCTAACACAGAGATGTGTTTCATATGGACAATGACCATTGATTCATTGAATATTAAGGGATTACATGGTATAATATCCACACATAGATGCCTCCTAATCTAAACTGGCAGGAATAAGGAGTTTAATAGGCAAGATGTTGACTTGGAGGACAGGGGTAGGTAAATAGAGAAAACCAGAAGTTAAGATAACAAAAGAAATATCTTGGACCAGGAGGTTTTCCATAGGTGATGTCTTATATCAATCAAGAAAGTTTATTAAGAAATATAGCATCATATTACTATGTGCAGAGGAAAGTGCCCAAGGCCAGAAGGAATCTATGTCAGAATATTTTGGGAAAGAGAACAAGGGATGCCTCAGACATAACTGCCAGTAAACTGATAACTACAACTCAGGGAATTAGATCCAGTTCACAAACAAACAATGTATCCTTGATTTCTCTGAGGAGCAACTGGCTCTAGCCATACCCCTGCTTTGCCAAGCACACCCTTGAATAGGGACATAGAACTGAAGTTCTTCTCTTTCTATGAGAGCTTCAGAGAAAACCTTCAATTTGTTTGGATACCCACAGTTCAACAATGATCTCTTGAGATCCTTTCAAGAAAATTATTCAAGCTTCTTTTGCATCAAGATAGAAGTGTGCTTTCAAAAATCAACACAGAATAACAATAAAAACAAAAAAGATTTCTGGAGCAAGAATGATAAGGATGTTGCTGTTATTTCTGCATTGTAGACCTGAAAAAAAAAAAAAACCAATGAGTTTAGTTTTCCCTTCTCCTTCCTGCCCATATGAGTAATGTGACAACTGTAAGGAAGATGGAATAGGAAAGAGAGGTCCCAAGTAATTTCAATATATTCACTGAACACTGAAACTTGGATATTCTCCTATCTGATCTCATTTCAAAAGTGTTATCTAAATCCATATTTTTCACATGGAAAATCCAAGGCTCTGTCTGCTAATTATATCTTTGTCAGTCTTTCCAACAGATGTATTCTAAATAGACATGGCTTGATACTAATGAAGAAATACCAAGTACCAATGCCAAGCCCCTATACTGAAATGCAAGTTAGATGATACTACTTAGTCTACAGGGCTTATGGCAGGAATATATGGCTGGGTGTGTAAACTTTTCTTAAATGCCTTGTATCCTATCAGAACATCATGCTCTAAAGTTAGAGTCCAACAACAATACAAACCACAGAAAGCCTACAAACTCATAAAAACTGAACAACTCTTAACTAACCAACCTTGGGTCCAGGGAGAAGTAAAGAAATGACTTCATAGAAATTAAAGAAAATGAATCCACAACATGCCCAAACTTATAGGGCATAAAGAAAGTAGTCCTAAGAGGAAAATTCATAGCACTAAGTCCCTACATAAAGAATTTGGACAAATCTCATACTTTAATACTTACTTTAGGAAACCAATTCAGCTATTTGTCTATAGGCCTCATAATCATATTCTAGGGATAGTGTGTAGATTAATACAAAGTGAAGAAGACATGTGGCTGTCACAACAGGAGAATCTGCTTACTTACTATCAGATTTGTTCTGGACATTTGCATAGCTATTATATAAATTTGCTTTTGAGACTTAGCAAACCACAGAATAATATGGATTAAAGCAGATTTTCCTTTAGTTCTGGCTCCACTGTACCTAATATGCCATTCTCCAGGTGATAATGGTATTGAGGACTGGGGAAGCTTTAACAATGCACTGAACATATCAGAAAAAAAGGGACTATACCTCAAAATCTTCTTAACTTCAAAATATTTTAAGTACTTTACATTTACGGAGCAACAGAAAAAAAATTAAAAGCAACAGGAAACCATATGAAAAAATAACTCACACGCGCGCGCGCACACACACACACACACACACACACACACACACACACACACACACACACAAAACTTATGCAACAGACTTGCTACAATATTTTCACTTGTGGGTATAAATAAAGATTTCTGGGAAATGGAGTTTGACTGAGAAATGAAACTGAATGTCTCTGTTCAGTAGAGGGCAAGACTAGGCTAGACAATAAGAGGAAATCATTAACTGAAGTTTCCATGGGGGTAAAGGCTGTAACTTCATTAAGCTTTCTACAAGCCTGATTGATTAGAATTCAAATTATTTTAGAGAGTTAGAATGTTGTATGTTACTTAAGTTATCTTGAAATACCTTAGCCCCTAAATAGTAATTTTTTTTTACTTCTGTATTTAAGTTATTCTTGTAAATGAGGTACATAATTCAGAAAACACAAACAAAGCCCTAACTTTTACCAACTCAAAGGTTGGAAATGTCATCAGATAAGATCTGAGGCCCAAAGCAGAGATTTCCTCACTTTGATAAAAGTTTGCATCACTCATGTTTTATCCCATGTGTTTGAAAAGGTTCAGAGAAGTTAGAAATGTAGACCCAAACAATCTAGAAGCTCAGAAGACTGCAGAAGGATGATAAGATTTAGAAACGTGGTTGTTAGATAAAATTGGATGTGAATCTAGTAAGTAAATCTAATGTGACACATAAACAAATGAGGAAAAATCTAGAAAGAGGGCTGTGTAGGGGGCCTGCCCTACAATGCGTTTGAAGGAGCTGAAGCTAACTGAGTTTCAAGAATATCATATAAGTGAAGCAAAGCACTGGAGAAAAGACCTGTTCAGAACAGTTGCATTTGATACATTATTTTAACTAAGTGTGGTTTGAGAAGGATGTTGCTGTCTTCTTCCATTCCTGAGGACTGGGGTCTGTAAGGGGATATGAAAGAATACTTAATACCTGAGGTGATAATGAGTTGTTGAATTATGTTACAAATAATACAGGTCTATGTCAGATTGTAGAGAGGTAGGTGCAGGCCAAAATGAAGAGCAGGCTGTGAGCAACCTATTTCTTAGGCTCTCTCAGACATGATAGAGAAGCTAATTACAGACCACCTGAGAATATGCTTACCAATGGAAGAAGATAGCAGAGTCACTAAGAAGGTGGCAATCAGTTTTTTCAGTCCTGTGTGGGAAATGATCTCAAGTCTGGTGGCTTGGGAAGGGATGTGGTCTCAGAGCCCCTTGCTTGTCAAGTTGAAAACAGACAGTATATTGGAAAGTGAAGAAGTGGAAGACATGTTAAAAGGTAAGAGACTAGAGTTAATTGTTGAATAAGGGGAAAATACATTGATAATCTACCTGGAACTTATCATAATATGTGGTCTTGGGCAGAAAAAGAATGAGGTACTGAAAAAAGACCAGAATTCTTTGAAGATGGCCTCTGTTTCATCTACTTGGATAATTGCATGATCAGGTTCAATAGACTAAAATTAGCAAGGAATAGAAGAATAAGTTCATCAATAGAGGGGAATACAGAATGAGAGTGTGGGATTTAATGAATTGGAAAAATATGGAGTTGAGATTAATGATTTTAATTTAGTTTTGACATCAAGTCTATGACACCTTTGGATAGCCACTCAGAAATATCCTGGTGAAATATGTAATAAATTACAAGGTAGGCTATAAGCATTTGTAGGTTATTTTATGGTAAGGCAATAAAGCTTCACCTTTACCAAATTAAGGCTGGTAAGTGGAATGCATGGAGTTTTATTTACACCAGTAGTTAATATGTTACTTCTGAAAATGTTAATTCTGACTCTTAATAAGGCTGTCATTAATTTATTAAAACACAAATGTTTATGTGAGCCAAAGTCTTTGTCCTTCATTTATCTGGAAAAAGACATTTATTTCATTGTAAAATACAAGTAATTCAGGTGGAGAAAGAATGGATGGACATAGACACAATTATCTTCTATACTGTAAGGTCACATTTGTGCTTCTTGTTGTAAAAAGAAATGTGCAGGTACACATTATAAAAAATTCCATTAGAACACGCTGTTAAATATTTTTCTATGCTCTGAGTTATATATCACCTAGCATAGGTGATATGGACATGAGGAAAACAAAGTTTAGCAGTCACGGGAATTAGCAAACCCTCAGAGAGAGAGATGGTGATATGGACAAGTCCAGAAATCCAGAAGATGATAGTGACAGACGCACCAACATTAGCATTCTCAAAGACAAGGATGCTCACAGAATGGGACTCAACTTTGGGATGACTGACTGCCTTTGTACATAATTTTTTATGAAGTGTCCTACATGGATATATGATAGGAAATGTCTGTAGGATAATTCAACCTTCTCAGACTGAAGCTTTTAAATGGGGTGTGATATGGGAATGCCTTTCTCTATGCTGTGAATATCAATCTTTAAATAAAGGAGCTGTTTTGGCCCATGGCAGGCACCATAGAAAAAGTAGGCAGGGGAATCAGAATAGGTAGAAAAGGAAGGGTGGAATCAGGGAAAGACTGACCCAGCCACCCAAGAAAAAGCATGTAAGGAACACAGGTGAGCCACGGGCCACATGGCAGACAGTTTAATAAGAATGAGTTGATTAAAGATGTAAGAGCTAGCTAGCAATGTGCCTGAGCCATAGGCCAAACAGCATGTAGTTAATATAAGTGTCTGAATCATTTCTGGGGGCCTGAGCAGCAGTGGGCGGCTAAGGGGTCTGGAGCTGCAGGTCTGTGGGTCTAGACCTCTGGCTGCCTAGGGCCAGAAACCTTATTGTTACAGATGGCACACAACGTGGAGCAGAATATCCACTTAAAGACTGAGAAATTTGAAAAAGGGTTTTAGCACAGAAATTGAGCCAAAGCAACTTCCAAATTGTGTATCTGAAGCAGGTCATTGTACAGAGAAATCGTGGCACCCGGGCAACATTCAAAATGGCGCAAGTGAACTGTTGACAGACAATGTAAGTAGCAGTCAGGTCGGTTCCTGAACTCTCACAGAAGACTCCATAGCATGTGATTGATTTAAGGTTTATGTTTATTTTGAACAAAAAGGTAACAGAGATGGTTTCTTAGTAGCAGCATTTTCTTGGATCTGCTCTATTTGCTGGCTGTGAACAGAGATGGAATAGAGATGCGGTCCCTTCAAGAGAACTTACTGATTCAGCTTTATCTGCAAATACTATATGGCTCTTTAAGAGAGTGCTAGCATTTTAAAAGCTCTTCTAGTTGGAAAATGATTAAGGATTCACAATAAAACAGATTCAGATTAAAAAAAAATCTGTAAATGGATTACAATGTGTATAAAAGGTACATAGGCTTTGGAGAGAAAAGAAAGAAGGTAGAGAAAGTCTTTAAAAAGAGAAATAGAGTAATAAAAATATAATAAGCCATGTAATGATGGGAAATAGACACAAAATCTGGATTTTGGTTATTGTTGTGTTTTCTTTTAATTTTTTTAACTGTTAATGAGCTAACAGCAGAAAGACAATGGTGGTAGACAGGTGAATCAAAACGTATTGATCAGTAAAATTGTGAAATCGGATGTGAAGCCCAAGAGCTTCATAAAACAATTTCTGACCATGTAGAAAGAAGTTCAAGGAGGTGCATCGACTTTGGGTTTGGTTAACATTAGTGTGTAATATTTTCTTTGGCTGTTTTTGTTTATAACAAAGTTAAGTCAAACAACAACAAAAAGAACTGACGTTTTGGTAACATGTTACAAGACATCCTTGAAACCTTCTATTTAATAAGTTACACAGAAATCTTCACTGCAGCATGTGACTGAAGCCTCCTAGAATTCCAGGCTTTAAAAACCACTCCTGGCTGCAAAGTGATTTCTCAACTGTACCTTTACATTTCCTGGATCCCTGAAAGGCTACAAAATTTTTACATAACAATCTGAGTTCATGTACTTTCTGGCTTCCATCCTGGGTTAAAGCTTCTTTGCCTCTGCATTACAAGGGCTTTATGGTCCATTTTGTATTCCTTTCCAGGATATAGTCTCTGTAGTCTCTGGTTTGAAGGAACCTTTCTGCTCTGCTCTATGTTTGGCTGTTATGCAATTTCAGAGCTTTCCTTGTTTCCATGGGTGCACAGCCTCCATTCCTAGGAAGAGCTCCTCTAAGCAGGTTTTAGCACATTCTTCTGACCATCTTATAATCCTGGGCAAAGAAGAAAATGTTCTCTTTCATCTCACTGAGCATCTAGGATAAAGAAGTCATCTGATATCTCTCCAAGTTTTCCAGAGAACAGGTATCTCTTTTACCCAGAGCTGTGTTTACAGGGTGAACACCTAAATATTAAGTCTGCATTGCCTCTTCCTCTATCTCTGCCTATAAAAAAATAATGCAAAACAGGAAATGTGAACTTGGCCAATTAATGCTGGAATATAACTTTCTGTAACTTTAAGACCTTTGGAGACATAGGGTGGGTGTGGGGGGGAAAGATATGAAATAAAGTACTTCAATTTTTTAAATCCAAGTGTAAATAAAGGCTGCCTAGAGTTTAGAAGATATAGAAACTTTGTAATTTAATAATGTGTATGCAAGCACTTCCCTGTTTTTCTCTTTTCACTTATTGTTATATATTTTCTTAGTATAATGTGTGTAAGAGCCTGGGTTCCCTTCTTAGCCCATGCCCTTCTTAGCCTGTGCTGACCTTTGTTTATAACCTCTGAAGTGAGGCCTGAGCCACAATACTCAAAAACGTTAGGTTTTCAAACCCACTCCTGTGTGTAAAGTCCTACTTTCTTTTTCTTTTTTCAAAATAAATAAATACCTCAAAGTACACCCAAGAAATGTATTTGTAGTCAGGCATTTTTACCTTCCTCATTTGTTCTGACATTCATGAACATAACCATTACCATTAGAATGTTTACTTCAAAAAAAAAAGACAGAGGAGCTCACTTCCTGTCTGACTGTTGTGCTCAGTCTCAGTGACCCCCAGGAAAATCCCCAGAATCACACTGACTCTGAATGCAAATGCCAGGCAAAGTCTGTCTTATCTCTACTGCTGAACCCAGCTCCTGTCTGTCATTGACATTGTTCCCCTGCCCTCTCCACTGAGGCAGACTTTAAAAAAATAAAAAATGCTGTCAACAGACTGGGAGGAGAGGAGCCCAGGGGAAGCTTCTTTACTGTGGCTAGCTGTCAGGTTCAGCTGCTGGCTGATGAATTATTTTAGTGGAAGAATATACTTTATGTCAGGGCTGAAATTTGTTTACCCAGGACCTAGGGCCCACTGGAATGTACTCTGATTACCTTGGGCACTTGGGATGGATGTTTGGCCTTGGGGGCTATGAAACTTCTCAGCTCCCCAAATAGATTCAGGCCTCAAAGTAGAAGACCTTTAGTTTCCACATGAGCATCACTGAATTCTTGAATATTCATAGAGTTTATGCACTTCTCTGAAGCTGTTAGGTCCCCCAAAAACACTGATATTAAGAGTAAGTATCACCTCTGCCCCCCTTTAGAATTTGAAACTTGTGAAAGAAGGGAGGAAGCATCATACAACTGCCTCTCCCCCAGCTTTAAAACAGAGAGGACAGGTGAGAAGCAATAGGAGGTGAGGGACATACTTTGAGATAGAAGACCAAACAATATGTTCTGATCTTTCTGTCACAGCATGATAAAGCAGAACAAATGGTAAACTTAACATTTGGATTAGGAAGAAAGGGGAGAACTATCCCAGTACTTCCTTATTTTCAGAAAGCTTGTAAACATCAATGAAACAGTTTAAGTCCAAATTGCTGGATCCCTCAAAACTATTACAAAAATAATAAATCTAAAATTATGGAAGGATAATGAAGACATATGTTAAACAGAAATTGCTTGATTATTTGTATGAACAAATAAAATCAAGACCACATGTAAGGAGACAGGCCTTTTTGAAAATTTATTGTACACAATAAAAAGGGACATTTGGAACAGGAAAACTAATCCAATAGTAAGATCTATAATATAAACATATGAAAAAGCAATGAAGAAAGAGATCTTTTCTTATCTTTTTAACATTTCATTGTTATTCTGTGATTGTACATGACAGGGACACTTAACAACACACAAGGGAACATCAGAGTACTCTGGAGTCTATTTGGGTTCCAGGGATCAAATCAGGTTGTCAGGCTTATGTGGGAAATACTCACTGAACCATGTTGCTGGTCCAGAGCAGGATCTTTCTTATATTGTAGGAAAGATATGACTAGGAGAAGGACAATATGGGTCAAACAACTACATAGAGACTGCTTTCCATGAATTGAGCGTGGAGGGAAATAGGAAGAGTTATTTATAGTCTCTCTCTGGTGGAGAGTCAGACAGAGTTCAGGAGCTGTGCTTCAGGAAAAAAAACTCTGGGGTTTCATTTGCTGTTTGGCTTTTAACAAATCATCACAAGTAAATAACTACACTAGTCTTTTATGAGGCAATGAACTGTGAATTTTAATGGGCTATGTCTGGTTTGTCTTCACTTCAAATGTCAGATACCAGTCTCATCTAACTCTGATATAATTCTTCATCTAGTACTCTATATTTTTTATTCACTTAGGAATAAAGGTCATTCTGTCAAGAGCAAATTTTTAACTAAGAATCTCACCAAAGCTTTTAGCATAAAAAATAGAATAAAACAGTTCCAGTTATCTTGGCTTAATATCCACTTAAGCAAATGTATAAACAGATACAGGATATTTACTCTGCTTGGCCATGCTGGGATGAACATAAACAGGGAAACCAGTGGTACTTAAATGTATCATCAAGGTATTGGTGTGGGACATTTAGGTTCAAAAAGAGAAAAATGCATGCATAATTGAGGTTCTTGCTCTGGTTGTGGTTCTATACACCATGGACCCAAAAATGTCTCAGCTACTAGAAGGTGGTCACTTCTGTAAGGTTATGTATTAACTGTTAAATTGTTCATCTACTCACATATCATGGAGAATGGAGCACAGCCTTATGATAAAAATCTCATTTAAGAGGTAATTAGATTATCGCTCTGGTTTTTCATCATCTAGGAGTCAAGTTCCTCAAGAGAAAATGTTAAGGACTATAACTTATTGCTGTGCCTTCAGCCCGAGTACACTCACACAAATGTAGGCTTCCATCATGCTTCAGTGGCTGTAGACAAAACTAAGGAGTCAATGTTTTCTTAATAAAAGATGTTTCCACCTCCACCAGTTTCACTAGCAGAGACACACGTGTTCAAACATCTGAGCCCCTAGAGGTCATTTCAAATTCAAACACAAAATAAGCATCTTAGTTACCTCCATTTTAGTTAGCAAATATGAACAAAGCTTTAATACCATCTGCATACAGATGGTTCTGTGAAGTGTTTTCAATTTCCTTGTAAAAGTACCAAGGGATATAATTGTTTCATTCTATGATGAATGTTTAGTTTTGCAAAAACCCAACGAGTCTTAATAAATGATGTTAATCTATTTGAACTTACTTGTCTTGTTCTGCTTTCTCACAAGAGTTGACTATTGTCAGGGACACAGATGTGCTTCAATTTAACAATAGTACTATTTCGTGATTACTTTCACCTGCATTTCCAAAATAACACTTCATGTAAACCTATAAGTAGCCTGTAAATCTTCTTTGTGAAGAGTTTTCTAGATTCTTTGATCCAGACTTAAATGTACTGTTGAATTTCTTTCTGTTGGTTTTAAAATGCTGTGCTTTAAATGAAACTACTTTATTAGATATTTTATGTTTTCTATAAGCCTATGGATCAAATTCCTATTCTCTTCATTTTGCTTTCTACAGAGCAGAGATTTTTACATCGAATGAATGGTATTTGTCAGGTGTCTGTGACTAAATATATAAGAAGATCAATTTGAAGGACAAAAACTTGATGCTGATTATAGTATCTGAGAACTTAGTCCATGATCAGTTATTCTATTGCTCTGTGTCTGTGATGAGGCACATCACCACACTGTTAAGAGGGACAGGGCAAAGGTTATGCTCTCCTTGTTAAAAAAACAAAACAAAAAAAAAAAAACAAAACACTTACACAGACTAGCAGACAAATAGACCAAAATAGAAGATGATGAAGAAGGAGGAGGAGGGGGAGGAGGAGGGGGAGGAGGGGGAGGAGGGGGAGGAGGGGGAGAAGGAGGGGGAGGAGGGGGAGGAGGGGGAGAAGGAGGAGGAGGGGAAGGAGGAGAAGGAGGAGGGAGAGGAGGAGGGGGAGAAGGAGGAGGAGGGGGAGGAGGGGGAGGAGGGGGAGAAGGAGGAGGGGGAGGAGGGGGAGGAGGAGAAGGAGGAGGGAGAGAAGGAGGGGGAGGAGGGAGAGGAGGAGGGGGGAGGGGGAGGAGGGAGAGGAGGAGGGAGGAGGAGGAGGGAGGAGGAGGAGGGAGGAGGAGGGGGAGGAGGGAGAGGAGGAGGGGGAGGAGGAGGGGGAGGAGGAGGGGGAGGAGGGGGAGGAGAACAAGACTAACAAGAAGAACAAGAAGCATAAGAGGAAGAAGAAGAGCAATGACAAGAGAAGAACACAGGTAACAAGAAGAAAGAGAACACACCATTCAGAGACTTGCTTATTAATGACCACTCTCTTCCAGCTAGGCTCCATCTCCTAGTAGGACCACAAACTGGGTTATAAACCCTTTAGCATCTCACTTTGGGTGACAGTTTAGAAAGAAAATTGTAATTCTAATCTATCAATCCTTTATTTCATCTGGTTTTTATCTAAAATGTAGAAATCACACCAGGATTTCATCCAGGATTGTACTATTTTGCTTTAGAAGAGATTGGAGTTTTATGCTTTCAGTTTAAGCCCATATTCCATTCTTTGATTTCATCTTGTTTTTATAAGTACTTGTTAGATATATGGAAAATTTCATAGAATATGTGTTGATCCTATTTATCTATTTTCACCAAGCTGTCTGATTCCTGGTTACAGGGATGTAAGGAAGTCTCCAGTCAAAGACCTTTATGCAAAAATCTGCTGTGAGGGTGGAAAGAGTAAAAATCTATAAAAACAAGTTCATGAAAAAGCATTTTAAAATGGCGTGGCCCTATCTCAATATATCCTCTTTCCATACCATATCCTTTTTTCTTTTAACCCCTATCACCTTGTCCACTTTGGTCTCCACAAAATTTTGATAATATTTTTCTTGTTGTTATGTATATGAGTGTTTCCTTCATGTTGTACAAGCATTGCATACATGCCTAGTGCTTGTTGGGGACCTGAAGTAGAAACAGCGTTGCTCTTCCTTTCCCCTGGCACCCAGACTATCTGGGCGACCTGTGGTCTTAGGGACCAGGGAAGAACAGAAGATAGGTAATCTATGCCTGTAAATGCATAGGAACAAAGAAAATCTTGGAATTCTGCATCCTGGTGAGCTAGTTTATAGAGATAATGGGTTAGTTTATATATAGCTTGAATGCAAGAAAACAGGTGAAATACACCAGATTTACATACACAGGTCAGACTGAAGGCAAGCAAGCATCATCAAATACCACAAATCCCCCCCTGAGGAAATATAAGGAGGGAGCAGACATCACAGCAGCAGGTGTGGTACAACCCTCAGTTTGTCAGCTGACAGACTGTCAGTAAAATGTTGACACCAGCTTTGGTGGGGGAAAGTTGGCTTTTTAAATGATGTGACATTTTCTACCTATTAAGTGAACGCAGGTGCAGAGTCCTACTTGACTTTTAGGACAGTCCTTGGTATAAGAGTGTGTGGATGAGAAATTACAGAGATAGAAAGAATTAGACCCAGAGACATAAAACTTAGAGTGGAGATGACACTGAATGAATACTATTCTGTCCACTTATATTTCCCCTGGGCTTTTTATACCAAGTAAAGGGAAGATGCAAGAACAGACAAAATGACAGTATACCGAATGGGATAAGATCTTCACCAACTCTACATCTGACAGAGGACTGACCTCTAAGGTACAGAGAGAACTCAAGAAACTAGAGCCCAAAAACCTAAATAACCCAATTAAAAATGGGGTTCAGAGCTAAAAAGGGAATTCTGAACAGAAAAATTACAAATGACTATAAGGTACTTTAAAAAATGCTCAGCCACTAGAGAAATGTAAATCAAAACAACTTTAAGAAAGCACCTTACACCTATAAGAAATGGCTAAGATAAAAAACACAGATGACAGCCTATGCTGGAGAGGATGTGGAGCAAGGGGAACACTCCTCCATTGTTGCTAGGACTGTAAACTTGTACAGCCACTCTGGAATGCAGTATGGTAGTTCTTTGGAAAACTCGCAATCAATCTCTCCAAAAATCCAGAAATAGCACTATTGAGCATATATGCAAAAGATGCACATTCATACCCCAAAGGCATTAGCTTGCCTATGTTGATAGCTGCATTATTTGTAACAGCAAGAACGTGGAAACAACCTAGATGCTTCTCAACCGAAGAATTGATTACCAAACTGTGGTATATCTACACAATGGAGAACTACTCAGAAGAAAAAAAATCCTAAAATTTGCATGCAATTAGATGGATTTGGAGAATATCCTCCTAAGCAAGGTATCAAAAGCCCAGAAAGATAGGCATGGGATGTACTCACTCATAAGTGGACTTTACACAAAAAGCAAAATATACCCAAGTCACAATCCCCGAACAGTTTGGGATTAGGAGGAATTTAAGGGAGACATCCAGAGGTTCCCCTAGGAAGAGAAAAAAGAGATCACCTTAGCAAATTGGGATCATAGGTGTTTGCAACTACGAAGAGGTGGGAACAAATCATGAGAGGAGATGGTTGAGTGAGAGGAGCAACAAACAGGGAGGAAAAAAACGACATGGATATCTTGTTAAGGGAAACCAATGTGGAGTTGAAAAGAGATCAGGTGCTAGGGAAGTCTCCAAGAATTCACAGAATGTCCTTAGCTAGGTCTCCAACTAATAATGGAGGTGGTACCTAAACAAGACTTCCCCTATAATCAAGTGAATAACCACCTTCAGTGTCATCATCGAACCTACATCCAACAACGAATAGAGATGGAGTCAGAGATCCCTGGCTGAGCACTTGGCTGGGCTCCTGCTCCAGCTGAGAGCAGAAGAGGAGAGTCTGTATGAGTAAGGGGATAAGTATTATGATGGAATTCCCACAGTGATGGCTGGCTAGAGCTCTGGGGAGCTCACTGAATCAAGAACAGCCACTGGGGAACCATTTGGAAAAGGGGCTAGGCCCTCCAAGGTTAGGCAACTGCCAATTGGCTTGGGCAGTTTGAGGAGCCTCTAGGGGGTGAGATAAGACTGTGTTCCTGTTCGTGGGCTGGCACCTTGGAGCCCATTCTCTGCAGAGAAACACCTAACCCAGTCATGACTTTTAGATGAGGAAATTGGACTTGTCTGGAGTGAATGTGCCATACTGAGCTGACCCACCTTGGTACTTCTTGCCCTTTCGGGGGAGGGAATGGGTGGCATAGGGATGGGGAGGCTGAAGGCTGACTGAGAGGGACTAGGTTGAGGGAAGGAAGGTGGAGTAGGGAGATACATGGATAAAAAGACTATTTTATGAAAAATAATAAATAAAGTGAACATTAATAAAGAAAATCAGGCAAGTTTAAATGTTTTTTTAATTTTCAAAACTGAAGACACCTGGTACCCACTCCTTTGGCCAAAGCATTCTATTTTGCAGCCTTGCAAAACAAGTTCCTGCTCTCTGACCTTGAGTCAGGATCACCTCAGGACACACATGTGAGTCTCTACATCCAGATTTTTTTAACCTATGTCGGAATAAATGCCTGCATCCTACTGTAAACCTTTGAGAAACGTCCATGTGCAAGCATCCTCCATGGACTCATTTGATTCTGGAATTACACACAAGATCTTGTACAACTGGAGTTACAGATGGTTATGAGCTGCCATATGGGTACTGGGAACTGATCCCAGATCCTCTGCAAGAACAAGTCCTCTAGTTTTATTTCTACTTTCATTTCATACAAAGGATAGATTATATAAATTATTTCATCTATTCATGTAAAATCTTAACTCTATAAAAGAAAGAAAATATGATTTTATCTTTGCTGAGACAATTTTATTAAATGTGAACATTTTCTTCTTTATCTACTTTCCAGAAAACAACATAAACACATTGTGTGTATGTGTCATATTTAAACTATCCATTCAATTTTTTGTGAATAAGATGTTTTCCCTTTATTTTATTATTCTCAGGTTTATTACTAGTTTTTGGAAAGTTACTAACATTTTTAGCATTTATATAGAACCCTAATACTCTGTTAAAGTGTCTGTCAATTCTCAAAGTTTTATGATGGTGGCTTTAGAATATATATAGATATAGAATATATATAGGATAATATTATCTACAGATAATGAATCATGGAGTCTTTTCTTTATTATATACCTTATTAATTTCTCTTGATTTATTACTTTGGCTAAGGCTTCAAGGGCCATATTAATTAATAGGTAAGAAAGTGAAAACACTTGTCTCAATTCCAATTTTAAAGCAGATACTATTATTCTGTCCTCGTTTACTATACTATTGGCTATGTTTTTCTCAGATGTGGTCTTTAATATGTTCATGAATGTTCCAAAATTCCACCTTCTATCTTGTCCACAAGCCTTGATATACTATTTGTCATTCATCAGTTCTTTTGGATTCCCACTAATTTTTTAAGCGAATTATTGCTCTTTTCATTAACAATATTTTAATGTTTTATTCTTCTAATTTCTTCACTAAAATTCTGTTTAATATCCTATGTTTATATTCTTTTTTCAGTTATTTGATTCTATTTTCTTATAACTTAATTCATGTCCTCTTTGATCTCATCGAATATTCACTCCTTGAAACTCTTTGTCTATGTTTTAATTCAGTCAACTCTTATTGCCATCTTTTTCTATTTTATTGGTCATTTTTGAGTATGTCTATAGAGCGGGTAATTTTTTTGTGTCATCTTGATTTTTCATGTTTCTTATGTTCCTGCATTACACTTGCATTATTTGAACTAGTTTCTTGTATTTTAAAACTTATTTATATGCTTTTAGTTGGAGCATTTACAATATTCAAGAATGACTAGATGGTAGAGTTGCAGTATCATTTCTCTCCATTGAAAGTGATGTATAGTTCACTAACTCAAACATCAGTCTATATATTCAAGTCAATAGGTATGATGTGCAGCACCACTCTAAGAGTGATGGGCTAATGACATACACAACCACAACTGATATTTAAAAAGAAATCAAGTTAAAAATTACACCCCTGCAGCTCCAATAACTGAGAGTCAATAAAAAAGGTCATATTGTACCTATAAAGTTGAAAGGACAAGTGAGCATAAACATGGTTTTTAAAAACCATGCTCCATAACAATTCTATCTGAAGAGATGAGGAGAGGGATGTGTGCAGAGAAATAAAGCAGTGAGACTTGGAACCAAAGGAAAAGCTGGTACAAAGTGACACAATTAAACACCATGAGAATAATCCCTAGTCTGAGACTCACTTGTTGGCCTATATTGAATAATGGTCATTCACACCAAAACAAGATGTATCTGGGGATCTTGAAATGAAGAGATATTGTATTTTTTTGTACATGATATTAGTTAACATTTTATGCACCTGAAATGGGACTATCAATGTGTATGCATACTATTTCATTAATAAAAAATTCAGTTTTCATTGCAAAACAATACTAGGTAACAGATTAAAAGATGAATTTTACCGTTACTCGACTGACATTGAAATTTCTTTGAATGACTAAAAAGAAGAATTAGGCAGCATTGAGCATTGTCTATGCTAAGATACTATGATATTAGCTGGGAATGATATGGGCAGAAGAAACTAGCAGTTAGTATTAGAACAACACTGGAGGAAAATACTGGGGAAGGAAAAGCAAATAGAAATAAAGTGCAAGAGTAGAATAAGACAAGTTCCAGCTAAATTAAAAATGGAAAGAAAAAGTGGGGGAAAAAATGCAACTCACAATCCAAAAATTGAGGCATGAGAATTTCAAACACAGATCATAACTTGTGTTATAAAAGAGCTTATCACCGAAAAGTAGGGTTGGAGGGGTAATAGACACGAGGGAGAAAAGGGCAAGATAAAACTAATACAAAATAATATTAAAACCTGCTATTAAATGAGGGAAATGTAAAAGTCAAAGACATTTGATTGACATTTGAACTGGTTTGCAGAGGTTGACTCTGCACTCATCTGGACACAAATACAAGGTTATCTTTAGAAGGTCACTGTCCTAAACAAGACATGTAGAGTCTGTATTGTTACCATAACTCAGCCAAGCAAAAGTACAAAGCCTATCTGAAATATGTGTATTTTTTTCTTTCTTTCTTTGGCTGCAACTCTTGATTTCTGGCTCAGTTAATTTGTATTACAGTAACAAAATGTGATGATCAAGAAATGAGTCTACTGTTGAACCATTTTCTGTCTCTGTCTCTCCTTCCCTGCTTTCTCTCTCTCTCTCTCTCTCTCTCTCTCTCTCTCTCTCTCTCTCTCTCTCTCTGCCCTCTCCCCTCTCCCTGTCTTTCTCCCTATATCCCTCTCTCTCCCCCTGCCACTCTCTCTTCCCCTCCCTCCTGGTCTCTTTACTTTTTATCTGACACTGAAAGGCAAAGAAAACTCTGTAGGTATTTTGTATTTTTATTATTATGAATGTTAAAATTAGCATACAAAGTAAGGGGCTTCATAATGTTTTTTATATGGTGTGTAGGTATACTGTGTTCTACAATTTTCTTTTTCTGTTAAATTATTGTGTTTCAGGGATCAAGATGACTATGGCCTCTATATAAGTTTGTCCATTTTCCTTCTGTTTCTATTTTGTGAAATAAATTGAGGAGTGTTTGTATTAGCTCTTCTTTAAAGGTCTAGGAGAATTCTGCACTAAAACCATTTGGCTCCAGGCTTTTTTTGAGGGGGAGGGGGACTGACTTTTATTTACTGCTCTTATTTCCTTAGCAATTTTAGGTCTATTTAAATTGTAAATCAGATTTTAATTTAATTTTAGTAAGTGGCATTAAGAAACTTATCCATTTCTTTTAGATTTTCTGATTTTGTGGTGTACAGGTTTTTCATGTACAACTTAATAATTTTTGAATTTTGCAGTGTCTGTTGTTATATCCTCCTTTTCATTTCTGATTTTGTTATTGAAATTTTTCTTTCATTCATTTAGTTTGGATTAGGGTTTCTTTATCTTGCTGATTTTCTCAAAGAACCAATTCTCAGTTTCATTGGTTGGGGTGTTATTGTTCTCTTGGTTTCTATGTTTATTGACTTTACCCTTTGGTTTGATTGATTCATCTCCTCCTTTTAAGTGTGTTTGCTTCTTTTTTTAACCTAAGCTTTCAGATGTACTGGTATATTCCTAGTATCAGATCTATCCAGTTTCTTCATGTAGATACTTAGTGCTATAAATTTCTCCTTCAAATTTTTTCATTGTGTCTCATAAGTTTTGGTATGTTGTGCTTTCATTTTTACTGAATTCTAGGAAGTCTTTAATTTCTTTCTTTCTGCCTTGATTCAGGAGTGATGCAATAGATAGTTGTTAAGTTCCCATGAGTGTGTATGCTATCTCTTTTTTTTTTTCAAATCTAGCTTCAATCTGTAGTAGTCTAATAGGATGCAGGGGGTATTACCATTTTCTTGTATCTGCTGAGACTTGTTTTGTGACTGTGTATAACTCAATTTTGAAGAAAGTTCTATGAGGTGCTGGAAATTCTCTAGTGTATTTTTTCACGGTTGGGTGAAATGTTCTGTAGATATTTTGTAGGACTATTTTGTTCATAACTTCTGTTAAAACCAGTGCTTTTTTGTCTAATTTTTGTACAGATGATCTGTTTATTGGTAAGAGTATGGTATTGAAGTCTTCATATATTGAAGAGAAAAGTCCCTTAGTTGAGGCAAAGAAGGGCCATTTTTCAAATCTATGAAAGGGAATCCTAGATTCTGAAGGAACCTCAAGATACTAGAAATGTAAGAGTTATGAGATGTCTACCATAAAAATTGGGATATAGAGAGTAACCAGCCAAGGGATAGAAGTGTGTTATAGTGGGCAAAGCTGGAAGGTTGGAGCCATCTAGGGCCTTTGAAATTAGACAGAAAGCAATTTATAGTTTGTGCTGCTGGATTCTGGTCTTGTCCCCATTTATGCCACCTGGAATGGTAATTTATATTCTGTACCATTGTATGTTGGAAATGTGTAATTTTAGTTTTAATTTTATGGTGAGTTAAAAATTCAGAAATTGTCTTTGGTCTCAGAAAAGCCTTTGACTTGTAAACAGTATTGGGCCTGAAAGAATATGAGAATTTTTGAAATAGAACTAAACACATTTTGCATTAAGATACAGCCAAGGTTTAGGGGAGGTGCTGGGAGTAGTATGAGGTAGTTTGGATGAGAATGGCTATAGGAACACATGTTTGAATGCTTGACGACCAGTGTGATACTTCTGAAACATTAGGAGGTGTGGCCATATGGAAGGAAGGATGTCACTAGAGATGAGCTTTGAGGTTTGAAAAGATTCAAGACATTTACACATATATAAATATATATGTACAATCCTCTCCCTCTCTTCCTCTTGTCACCTAATTATATATTCAGATTTAACCATTAACTTAGTGTTTATGGTACTGAGTCAATGTCAGAGCAAATGCCTAAACTCAGTCTATTACATAGAACCAATTAATAGTAGATAGAAACATGAGTTATATTTGGTAAACAGAAATTGATATGACAAAGATTTTAAGTAAATGTTAAGTTAGAGAACTAGATACAGGCATGAGAATCTTTGGTGACTAGCATCTTAAAAATATCATACATTGGATCATATAGTGATAATTTCTTGCAGTTGGGACACAGGCTAAATAAGTATCTGTTCTTCACAGAGCCATGGCAACAGCAAAGGGCATCCCTGATGAACCTCAGTCCAAGAGCAGAAGACAGAAAGATCTCCAGGAGATGCTGACAGAAGTGGGGCTGTCTGCTGACTACTGGCTGCCTAAGCTTCAGGAAGACCTGGGTGTGACCTGTGCCCAGACCTTACAACACTTAGAAGAAAAAGACCTCCAGAAGCTGAAGTCCCAGACACAGCACAGCACACATGGTAGAAAAAGGCTCTGGAGAAACTGCTTGACCTCTCACAGCCAAATAATGTGGCAGAGTTCCGGCAGACTCCAGGGGAGATGATAAAGAACAGGCAGAGGCTGGCAGGACAGACACTGCAAGAATTGAGGGCCTTGCAGTCAGAAGGGAAGAACAGATAGGATGAGGCAGTGAGGAGAAAAGAAGCAGAGCTGAGGCAAGCAATGGAGATCCCTGAAGAGTGCTGGCCAATGCCTGAAGTGCCCCTAAAAGACATCACTGAAACAATGGAGAGACATCTCAGTCACACAGAACAGACACTGGCAAATACTCAAAACTTCTCAGACAAAGACTTGCTAAGATTTGTATCTGGTGGGCTGGCCCTTCAGGGAATTTATAAGACCTGTCACCAAAAGGACCTAGATGTGAGGAGAGAACAGCTACGGATGGAAACAAAAGAATTCACATCTTCTAAAGAATAATCCCTCTTCACTGAATCTGTGGTGAAGTTTGGTTTCAGATTAACATTGTCAGCCAAGCAAAGAGGCTCGGGATTTAATTTAGAAGATAGAGTAGATAAAGTCAAACATTCAAAATCCAAAGATGTCCACCAATCACATTCTAAGCACTCTTATTTCTGCTCATCACCCACTTGCCTCCATCTGCTTTTGCAGTGATCAGCTCCAGCTCTCCACTGCTGCTCTTAAGGAACTAAAAATCATTGAAGAACAACTGGAACACACTGACAGACCAGACAGATTCCTTGTAGTTAAGGAAAGGACTGAAAAATTCTTCAACAGATTTGGTTCTCATGCTAATCAAGGCCCTCTGCATCTTGGGGGAATATACTGCTGGAAGGCCATTTCAAAGGGTTTCAAAAGTGACCAGCTGGATCATGTAAAGCAGCAGACAGCAGAGGCCTTGGATAGTTATATAAGGAGCAGCTTCAGTGCATTTGGAGTTAGTTGAAGTTGGGGGAGAAATGATGACATCAGACACACATTCAGTAAAATCCTACAAAAAGTCAACTAATCAACAGCTCAAAATCAAAGTCCAATTATCTGTGACCCAGATAGGTGGACCAGCAGATGCACATGGAACTATGCAGTGGACCACTGGCCTCCTTGCCAACAAGAAAACCTGGTCTGTCATTGGCAAAGTACTTCAGCTGATGCCCATTTGGGATATTATCATATCTAATCACAGAAGCAATTTTAAGGACCCCTTACTGGTTGCTCACTGCCTGGAAGATAACTACTCTGCTCTGACAGGCCTTGATGCCCACATTCAGTCTGGAGAGGAGTTGCTGAGCTCCATGAGAGAAGCAGAACATTTCCTAAATGATATGCAATCCTGGAAAATCTCTGACCCTGAAGAACAGCTTAAGAACCTAATGGATTTCATGCAAGCACTCGCTCACAAAACAAAAGGTTATGATGTTTGGATTAATACATGCCTCACAAATTTGGATCTACAAAATTTTCTCATGAACATTGTCAACTTTAACCAAAACTCTTCTAACCAAAAAACTCAGTTTCTTAAATCTCAGTTCCACAGCCTTCTAGAACTTCATGTCTACAAAGTGAAATTTTTTCCTCAGTTGAAATCAATCATGCAGTGGAACTACCAGAAGGAATCAGAGGAAGAGATAGTCAAAATCACTGAATTTTCTGAATTCTTAAAAAAATTAAAAGAAATTTTAAAATCTCTCACAGAAGCAAATACCAGATCTGAGTCCCTAGAAGCGGTGGAAGAGGCTCAAAGAAAAGCTAAATGTGGTGTTACCACAGCCCTGAGCTCCTTCTTGAACTATTTCAGAGAAGTAGAGCAATCAGACATGCAGCTATTGCTTCTCTCCATTTCAGCTGGTGCAGACTATCAGCTGGAAAGGACTGTTTTCCAGCCTCTCCTTGGGTGTGCTGAGTTAAACTTCCTCCTGGATGAAATAGAAACTGTTCACCACAGATATCAGGAGCTCAAAAGTACCTGCACTGACAGGGCACAGGCATTCCTGGTACTCAAAGCTCTGACAACCACAGCCGGAGTCTCAGTCATTTCTCCAAAAGAAAAGGCACAATGCCTGACATTAACAAGACAGCATATGGAGCACTTACTGTATTCTAAAGTTGCAGATGTCATTAAAACATTTAGAACATATCATGATTGGGAGAATCTAGAGAATAATTTAAGATTACTCATTGATGGCAACTATGAAGACATAATCTCTTCTTTGCAGATGGATGAGGTGAAAAAGCAATTGCAAAGTCTGCTGCATAAGAAGAAAGAGACATATGAACAACAAAATGATAACAATGAAAAAGACGTGGTAGAAAAAGGACCTTTCCTAGACTTGCTGTAGCATCTGGGTCTTGAACAACACTACCCAAAAAAGATGGGCAGAGCTGACTTCCATCTTATCTATAAGACTTCTGTGTACAATACACAGCCAAGATCTGAACAGGAACTACCCTTCTATTTCCTACAGAAGCTGTTAATGCTAGACTGTGGATTCAGACATCTGGTCTTCAAGAAAGTTGAAAATGCAGATACACAAGACTCTGCAGGTCTCTTGAACCAGGAAAAGAATATTACTGATCCATATGAAGAGTTCTTTGATGACAGAGATGAAGTCATTAATTCTCCTGTCCTTGAGTCCCAGCCCCACATTCACCCAATGGATATCCAGGTGGCCATTTTTCACTGTGCGGATGATCATGCCAGGCAACACATTCTGTCCAAACTTTCCATTTGTCAATTTGCACTTCCACTTATGATGCCAAATCCCAACACTTCTCAGATAGAGTTCTCTCTCTGGTCTCTCAGACAAATTAGGAAAAGTTGGCAAGTGGCAAGTAAATCACCACAGAACAAAATGTACAGTTATAAGAAACAACAGATGTGCTGTGTCTCTGCCCCCATTGTATCCTTCATTAGACTTGGAAATGGCCTCTCTGCTTCCAAATCTCACGTTATGAACTCACTCTTTAGTAAACATAAACATGACATGTTTTTTCACAGACACTGCAGAGGAAGCAGCAAACACTGTCTCCTGATGGAGGGAGTAGTGGAGATCTGCTGGTTCTGTGCTGGGGACCAAAGTGAGGACATTTTTGACAAGTGTGTGACCTTCACCAATCTTCATGGAGATGCCAAGGGACATAGGAAACAACTCAGCTTCCTGCAGGATGTTTCTTCTCTCATTGTGATCCTCATGTCAGCTTCTAAAAATAAAGAAAACCAAGACCTTGTCAGATACCTGTGGCAGTCATCAAAACCTCTTGTCTGTTTGTTTGATGACAAAGAAAAATTCATGACTAATAAATCTAGCAAAGGGGTTAGAATTGGCATTAGGGACAGAAATGAGACAGAATTAATAGAAGAGCTCGTGACTATCATCAGACATTTACTTGAACTCTCTAGCACTGCACGCAGCATAGAAGACTGTTCACAGATGGCTCGAATACAAGGATTCATGATTGATGAGGATCAAAGAGAATTGAAAGAAGCCAAACAAACAGCTCAGACAAATAGGACAATACTAGAGCAATACAAAGTATCTGAGACTAAAGAGATATTGCTGCCTCTCCAGGGACAACTGTGGCACCTTTGGTGTAAGAAGGACAAGGAACTCTATCATCTGCAAGAAAAAGAGAATCGAAGCATTGAACAACACAAGAGTGGTATTGAGACTGAGAAACAAAAAATACGGCGGCAGCAATTTAATAAGGCCTTTCCTCTGAATAAGCTAATGTAATCTGTCCTACAAATTCTCAAAGGAGACTCAGAAAATGACTTCAAACTCTACTTTTTATACTGGTTAAGTGTAGTTTTGGAAAATATAACCACAGAATACTTGGAGACATTAAATGAAAAGCATCAATCTCTGTGGTCAAAGGTACAGGAAGAAAAGCAAAAGACACAGAGGAGCAGCTCCCTGACACTCTGGCAGAATCAGATTGAAGCCATCTCTACTGAGATTCTTAAGAGCACTTTTGGAATTAAACACATTCTCAGAGAAGTTGGCCAAATCTATGAAGCTCTGGAAGAAGCTTCCTCCTCCAGAGATAGCCTTTTTCTCTGACTCCCCGAAATTGCTGCAGACCTGATGATAGCTGGTGTTCCCATTGAGCTGATGGATGGGGATGCTTCATATGTGCCTCTAAAGTGGGTGGCAGCTTTTTTTGACAAGATCTCAGAGAAAATTTGAGACAAGGTTGTTTGTTCTCTCTGTCCTTGGCCTGCAAAGCTCAGGGAAATCCACCTAGCAGAATGCACTTTTTGGGCTTCAGTTCACAGTGAGTGCAGGCAGGTATATCAAGGGGGCATACATGCAGCTCCTGAAGGTAGAAGAAACATTCACAAAAGAACTTGGCTTTGACTTCATGCTTGTTGTAGACACAGAAGGACTTCGAGCTCCAGAACTTAATGACATATTGCAAAATTGGGACAATGAGTTGGCCACATTTGTCATTGGCCTGGGAAACTTGACTCTGATCAATATTTTTGGGGAGAATCCATCAGAGATGTTGTTCAGGCCTTTCTTAGAATGAAACAAGTGAAAATCTCCCCCAGTTGCCTCTTTGTCCATCAGAATGTGGGAGAAGTTTTCGCCAAAGACCAAACTATGGAAAGACGAAGGAGACTGGAGCAGAGACTGGATGAGATGACAGCATTAGCTGCTGAACAGGAGGAGTGCTCCAACATAACCCGCTTCAGCGATATCATTAAATTTGATGTCAATAATCATGTCTACTACTTTGCCCACCTCTGGGATGGCAATCCCCCCCATGGCCACTCCTAATCCTCGGTATAGTCACAATGCCCAGGAACTGAAGAATGGGATTCTTAGGATTGCCCAACAGGAATCTAGGGGAAGGATCATAAAGATTTCAGATGTAAAATTTCATGTTCAGGATCTATGGAAAGCCCTTCTCAGTGAGAACTTTATTTTTAGTTTCAGGAATACCCAAGAGGTTATAGTCATGAGTAAGCTAGAAACCATGTATAACCATTGGACCTGGGAACTGAGGAGCCATGTGCTGGACTTACAGAATCAGCTGAACAATCAGATTCAAAATTGGAAAATCCTAAAACTCACACCTGATATACTGGAGGTTCCACTTAACAAGAAATATGAAACCATCAAGCAAGAATTTGACAAGTATTTTGAAGAGGACCCTGATAGTGAGACCTTGGTTCAATGGAAAGAAAATTTTGAACATAAGCTACTAATCCTTAAAGATGAACTTATTTCTGATACCAGAAGAAAAGTCAATGAACTTATCAGTCTTTAAAAAAGCCAAGAGAAACTAGATAACCAAAAGTCACATTATGAAAATGAATAGTTAGAGAAGAGCAAAAATTTGGCTTTAACTTTGAATGGTAGAGAATTAAGTGATGAAAAGTTACATGAGATATTCAATCAAGTTTGGACAAATTGGATCTATAATGTATCTTCTACTGTACCCCAGGTCACAGAATCTGACATTGATTTGGATTCTGAAAGCATTTTTCTAGGGTATTTTCAAAAGGATGAAAATATTGCAGAAAGTCTTAAGAAAAAGATTGGAGAAATATTTGACATCGATTATAAAGAACATGTCCAAATAAAAATGATACATGATATTCATCAAAGAGTTTAGAATCCTGTGAAAAAGAGTCTATTAAGAGAATTACTAATAACATTTATTTCAGGTTTAATGAAGTAATTGAAAATATTTGGAAGGAAACGCGTGATTACAGCCAGAATGATTTTCATAAAATCCTGAGAATAATAGAAAACGAATTGAAATCTGTATCTCCTATGGAAAACTTCACATTTTCCAGAAACTACACCATGGACTTATCTTTATGTTTATTCCAAAGAGCATCTAAGAGTTTCAAAGAGATGCACAAGGCATTTAAGAGAGCAAATGATCCTGCAAACTATCTGGAAAACAAAAAAGATGATTTCTTCATAAGTTTTAAGATCTCCTGCCAAGGTGCCACATCCATTACATCCTTTGTTGACTTCCTGTGGCTCAAGCTCACTCCTGCTATCTCTGCCACCATATGGAGTAATATGGTTAAGAAAGTAGCTGGGAATATGAGAGCAACCTTTCCTGCGTTCAGTGGAAACAGAGCTAACCTGGAGAAACATATTCTCATTTCTCTGGCAGAAGAAGAAAACTTTGATAAATATTGGCAATACATCCATTAGCCAGAATTATCTTTTAGGAATTACATTAGAGACTACATTAGAAGATACTGTTTAGAAAAAAATGGTGATAATGTAAAAACTTTTTTAAATATAAGTTTAGGTGACATCAAGAATGCCATCCTTCCTGCCATTCATAAAACCACAGAAGTAGCTAATGGTAAAGGCAGCACTGCATCTGGCTGGTTGGATTTGTTCTGTGATCACCTAGGGAGCATCCTGATCTTTCCAAGAATAGACCTGATAAGCATCGAGCACCAGGAGATAAAGGACACCGAGTTTCTCAAAGAAGCCATGAGTGCAGCTTTGGATCCTGCACTCAGGAAAGTAGAAGAGAACTTCTCAAGTAAGCCCATAGATGAACTGGTTCCTGAAGTTGAGAAAATTCTCTCTGAGCATCTCTGTGGCTGCTGGGCACAGTGTCCTTTTTGTAAAGTGATTTGTACCAACACTATTCCCCAACATGGAGGAGACCACAGTGTGCCATTTCATCGCTCTGAGGCTGTCAATGGATGGTATTATCATAAAACAGACTACTTTCCATTGACTGCTGTACTACTTCAGTAGCAAGTGATCGTTTCTTTATTTTAGATGACCTCCGGAGATTTCCATTCAAGAAATATAGAGATGCAGGGGGTGATTTTGCTACATGGAACATCACCCCAGACTCTTCTACCCAGCCATATTGGAAATGGTTTGTTTGTCACTTCAGATCAGAGCTTGAAACAAGATATAACGAAAACTTTACAAATTTAGATACTATTCCATCTCCTTGGACTTTCATCCCAAAACAAGCAGTACTTTATGAATTGAAAATTAATTGCCACATATCACAATTTTTAGAAAGACTTTTCTTTAAAATTTGATGGCACCCTCAAGAAACAGTTCCTTATAAATGAAACATATAAAAATAAATCACTTCCTATTTCAAGACCTGAAGATTTTCTACTAAATAAATATTTTTCTGTCCTGATTTCTCCTGCTTTGCATATAATAGACTAAACATGAGACTATCTAATAAAAATTAATATCCACTTAAAATCATATTTACTCTTTATTATTCTGAATCTTTGCTCAAATATTTACTAGCTCATGAGAAATTGTCTTATTAAAAGAAAACTCTAGCACTTACATTTAGAACAACTAAGCAGCAAATTCAACCAACATATATGTCTGGGAAAATATATAACTTGCCTTAAAGCTCTTCAAGTAAATATTTTTACCATCTTTGGTTATGAGAAAATTTGGCAGTGGTATTTTGAAGGTAATTGGCCCCCATAGCAAATGGCACTATTAGGAAGTGTAGCTTCTTTGGAGAGGATGTGTCCTTTTTAGAGAAAGTATTTCACTGTGGGGGCTGATTTTGAGGTTTCCTATTCTACGTATACAGCACTGTGTTTGAGTTAACTTTCTGTCACTTACAAGATGTAGCAGTCTCAGCTCCAGCACAACATCTGTCCCCATGGTGCCATGCTTCCCACCATGATGATGATGAACTAAACCTCTTTGCCAGGAACTGTAATATTACTGTGATAGACCTGACCATGTTTTTGTTTGGAGTAATATGGACTTTGAGAGTTTGGGTTAGGAAATGCTTTAAGGGCTGCTTAAGGAATCATACTAGTATGAGCATGGGTTACAGTGGTACTGAACGTGATTTGATGAACTGTGGGGATCAAGAGGTTTTAGAGGAGAAGAATATTAGTATATGACCTAAATACTCATCATACTATTTTGGTGAAGAACTAGATACTTTGTGCCCTTGTATGAAGAGTCTGCCTAAGGTTTAGATAAAGAGTTTTGGATTAATTAGATTGGCAGAAAAAATTTCAAGGCAGCCAAGTATAGATTCTGTTATGTTGCTGCTTATAAAGATTTATAATGAAAAAGAGCAAAGTGAGCATGGTAATTACAAAATGAAAATTTTGAGGGAAAAAAAGAGCATTAGAAAGTAGAATTGAGCTAAATATTGTATTCAAGAAGATAAATATATTAAGAAATGGAATAAAGGGATTGATGACCTTATGGCAAGAGCACAATAAGTTCCCAACTTGTGGGGGAAAGTGCTAAAGAAAAGCATAGACCCTTGTTTGGTATGACTAATCTTTAATCCCAGCACTGGGAAGGCAGAGGCTGACAGTGATAGCAAATGGCCTGGTCTAGAGATCCAATTTCAGGACAGTCAAACTAAGGCAATAAAGAAAGCTGATGAAGATATAATTAAACAAGGGGAACATGTTCCGGTCCCAGTAAAGAGCAGAACTTGTCAGATTCAGCCACGTTGTTCCAGCTTCAGAATTAAGGATAAAAGAAATAGGTTATAGAATTTGCCACCAAGATTAAGGAAAGCTTCTGAGGATAGGCATGTGTGAGGAGTATCTTTGAATGGAGACCTAATAAAAAGCAATTTTATGAAGCTGTGAAACTGAAACCTAGACTGTCTTAGAGAACCCAAAATCTTAGAGATACCAGAGTTGTGGGCTACCTGCCAAAGAGAGTTGCTAGTAAGAGTGGAGCTAGCCAAAGAAAAAGATATGTGCTGCAGTCAACACAGATGAAAAGAATTGAAAATCTGGAGAGCATGTTGATATCAGGCATGGAGATACAACATTTGGATTTCTCTCATCTGGTCTTGGTCTTTAATTGGTCCAATATTTTCTTTATTCTACTCCCTTCCCTGTGTGTTGAAATGATAATGTACATCCTGTGCCATTGTATGTTGGAAGTAAGTGATATGCTTTCTAATTTTGAATTATACATGATTATAGCTAAGAGACTGCATAAATCTGAAAAGAAACTTTGAACTCTAGACTTCCAAACATTGTTGAAACTGTGATAGACTATGGAGACTTTTGAAGTTGGACTAAGTGCATTTTGCAATATGAGTGTTGTTAAAATCTTATGGGGAATGAATGTGGTAGTTTGAATGTAACTGCCTCCATAATTTCATAGGGAGTGACACTATTAGGAAGTGTGGCTTTATTGTTATTATAGAGGCCAAATCTCCAATGGAGAGTAAGTGTCCTACTGTCCTTGTTTTTGTGTGAATTAAGGTGGCTATTACATGTCTGAGTTCATCTGGTCTTTCCTGATTGTGTTCTTGTGTTGGCTTTCTACATTGTTATTTTAGGGAAAAGAGGCCTCCCAGAAATATCAACTGATTGGTACAAGTTACAATAAGGTTAGTTACAAATTCTCATATCAAGGCGAGGCTAGGCAACCTACTAGTAAGGAACTCTCAAATGCAGGCAAAAGAGTCAGAGATATCCCCCACTCCCATTGTTAAGAATCATACTTGAACACCAAACCACAAAAGTATAGTGTACATGCCAAGGACCTCTTCAGACCCATGCAGAGTCTGTGTTTGTCACTTTATTCTTTGTGAGCCCCAATGCGCCATGTTTAGTTGAATTTATGAGCCATGTTTTCTTGGTGTCCTTAACCCCTATGGCATCTACAATCCTTTCTTCCCCTATTTTTCATGGTTCCCCTGGCTCTGCCTAGTATTTGGCTATATATCTCTGCATTTGCTCCCGTCAAGTGCTAGATGACATCCCTCTGGTGATAATTGGGCTAAGCATTGATCTATGAGTATAGTAGAATATTGCCAAGATCCATGGCATATTACAGCAGACAGAAACTAAGTTTCAATGTGTCAACCCACCAAATGAATAAATTATTTCATGGAGGAACTTTGTTAAAGCATGGTTGCAAGTCTAGACTCCAAATATTGTTTGCTTCTGTCTGTAATTTTACATGTGCATAAGCACTATGGGAAATTCCCTATCACTTGAATTGTTAATATCTGTTTCTTGATTAAATTTAAATCTTATGGGCATTTATATCTGTGAATTTTCAGAAAATTCCATATAATTTTTATAGTCATGATCTATTGAGTTCCACTAAGAAGCTACTTTATTTACAGCTTAGATTTATGATTTAGGAAATCAATTCAGTCAAGACTGGCTCTAATTCCTTTAACCTTTATGTTGAGAATTGCAGTTACAAGTTTCTTGTACATTGTTAAGTCAAAAAAAGCTTCAAAAGAGCTTTATATTAGACCAGATGCCTTGCTATCACAAGAACATATCTCTGAGTTGCCTGGCTAGGTTGCAAATGCGAAGACAGCCCAATTATTGCCCAGTTCTGACCTCAAATTTTGAAAATATATTCTGACTAATCAAGGCTACATTAAATAACTTGACTTTGTAGCCCCTTAGGAGGCCCACAGATGTTGTTAGATAATTAAATGTTACATGCAGGAAAGGAAAATATACTTCAAGATTTAAATGCTTCTATGTCATTGTGCTTTAGGAAATGCCAAATGGGCTTTTATCAGGAGATTTAAGGTAAATCTCAGTTTGCATCAAAGCATTTAAGACAGAGAGTCTAAGAAGGCCTGGCATTTCTGTCTATTACAAAATGTTAGTCTAAAATGTTTACTACACTTGGAAATACAGGATGTTTGCACAAATTTCTTACTTCTCTTAGACCCTTAATACTTAGTTTTATAACACTATCTCTCTAGAGTACAATACTGATTATTTGCAGCTGTAGCTGAACTTTACAGACAATTAAAAAGCTAAGATTTATCATGTGTGTTGTCAAAATGGCTTTGTTTCTTATAGTTTACTGAAATGTGACTTTAAAATGTAACTCCTATATTCAACATGAAAGTTTCTGTTAAATGTATACAGCTGTAATAGCAAAGGAGAGAGGAAGTCAAGATAAGAAATAGACAAAGAAGCCAAGATGAGAAAAGAATGCAAAAGAGAGAATAAAGAAAATTACCACCAGAAGGTCTATTTTCTAAGACCCTCAGAAAGAAATTATCCCTCAAACCTCAATAGTCTGTGATATTCTCTCTACAACCCTGGAGAAACCTGGAAGCTGGTCTTTTGGACTGCAACAGAATGTAATTAAAAATCATTCTTTGACTCCCCCACCCCTCATAATATTTATACTACGTCTTTGGGCTGTCCTGCCTTGAGTTCCTGACTATGCAGGCAGTGTAAGGTATGTGTTCCTTCTTTTGACACAGGCCTCAAATTAGAGCAGTAATTAGTTGGCCACTCCTACAAGGTCTGTACTTCCATTGCTCAAAGCACATCTTGCAGGCACAATAGATTATAGGTTCTGAAGCTTTGTGGCTAGATTGGTGTCACAGTTCTACCACTGGAAGCCTTACATATTAGAAAGGATGGTCAGTGCTTTATAATCCCAGTTTATGGCATTAACCTTGAGAAGAATAAAGACTTAATGTTCCATACCACTGGTATTGCAGAGATCCTGGCTGGACTCTAGCCTCAGCCTCCAGGATTACGAAGCTTCTGGGGGCGATTACTTTATCATTATATAATACAATACATTGAACTTATTATGGAGAATAATTATAAAATCTGAGCAGTAGTGGTACACACCTTTAATGCCAGAATGTAGAATGCAGAGGCAGATAGGTCTTTGTGAATTTGAGGCCAGCCTGGACTATAGAGGGGGTTGCAGGACAGCCAAAGCTACACACAGGGAAAGATCCAGTCTCAAGGTGTGGGGAAGGGAATACTCTTTCTGATGCATCAAAATCCTCTGATCACAAAACATGATTTGAACATGATGCTGTAGATCTTTACCACACATTAAGCGTACATAAAAGTAGCATTTTAAAGAAAAAAAGTTGTAACTATATACTTAATATTGTTTGACCAATGTAATTGTAAAAATGGTCCAAGTGTATTTGTCTACTCAGGTCTTTGGTAGGCTTGTAGCCTGCCATGGGAAAATAACCAAAAAATTGATTTTTCAGTTTTCTCTGTTTCCAATACAGTGTGCATATTATAAAACTCTCTGAATTTTCTTTTGAGTGAAACCTCTTTACACAACCACAAGGTGAGGTCTAATTCAATCTAGGCAACTCTTGATGGCAAGGAGGAGATGGGAGACATATGGGAAGCTCAGCAAAAGACTTTTGTAACCTAGCCTGTCCTCACCCCCAGCTAGGACAGGCTAGGTTTTTTTTTTTTCATGCATTGGTGTAACTGTTTATGGATTCATTAACCATAACTAATTCAGTTGGATCTACCTCTCACCTTCTCTGTCATTCTTACATGATACTCTGCCCCTAGCTCTGAAATACAATGTGTACATTTTAAGAAAGGCCTTAGCCAAAATAAACATTTAATATATAAATCCTGTAATATTTCAACCACCAAATGATATTGGGAGTCTATTAAATATAAAACGTGATAATCTAAAATTATCATGATGAATGAGATACAAGTTTCCTCAATGAAAGCACAGTCTAAAGGGAGAAACAGATAAACCTGAGAACAAGTTCAAGATAATCTGGAAAGCTGTCTGTTAATCAAGATCAGTATGCTCTGACACATCAGAAAAATACCCAGCCCTCTGGGAGTTGAATGGGAAAAGACTTCCCAGGAAAGGTGGCACTTGGCTAAGTAGTAGCCGCCATGTGAAGAAGGAGAAAAAAAAATTCAGAAAAGGAGAAGTCTAAAATATAAATTCATAAGCAAATCAAAGAGCTGAGAGAAGTATCATTGTACAAAAGAGAATGTACAGCTGATTGGTGGAATGTGAATGGTGATAATAGGATGAGCCTCTCCTCAAATGTATCCTTCTCAGGCACTCAGTCACGACAATGAGAACAGTAACTATGCACAGTGTAAGAAAAACAGCAGCTACCACTTGCTGAGTCCTCAATACAGGTCATTAACTATCCCAGCTGTTTTCATGACTCCTTTAATCCTCAAAACAACTGTAAAAGATAAATAT
Organism: Phyllotis vaccarum; assembly: GCA_033318265.1. NCBI lineage: Eukaryota > Metazoa > Chordata > Mammalia > Rodentia > Cricetidae > Phyllotis > Phyllotis vaccarum. The sequence continues at coordinate 13,248,728 of JARWLC010000019.1, forward strand.
AGTTGTGAAACTCATTACAAAAACAAGAACTGATAGACCAATGCATCTGTCCAATGCCACCAGCAACAGTACTAGTTTAAAGCAGAGATCAACATGAAATTAATCCATGACCTTATTCATCATCTTCACTCATAATGAAGTTCTTAAATTTTAATGCTGAATACAACTCAATGGCCAATAAGATACAATTGATGAAGTTTTTTCTTCTTTTTTTTAATTTAAATTTTTTTCCATGTATACCCCTGCATTCCCTCTCTTCCCCCATCCAGTCCCTCCCAGTCCTCCCTCAGCCTTCTCCACTTCATCCCTTCATTCATTCCCCAAAGAGGGCAAGGAGTCCCAAAGTACATCAGTTAAGTCTTGTGTATCCATCTGAAGTAAGTCTGATTCCGTCATCCCAATATTAGGGATGGGTTAGGTATTCCTCTGTAGGGAATGGGCTCCAAGATTCCAGTTCATGCACAGGAACATACTCTGATCCTACTCCAAGAGGCTCTACATACTTCCCATGCATGCCATTTGACAATCATCTACCAGAGGGTTTAGTTCCTTTTCCTGAAGGGTCTCCACAGGCTGTTTCTGATTCAGTGAGCTTCCAATAGCTCCAACAAGCCATCTCTATAGGTCTCCTCATGATCCCGATCTTTGCTCATATACACTTGACAAAGCTTTAAACTAGAAATAAGCAAATGATGCTGGCTTTCATATGGTCCCACCTTTATGTCAGCTACTATTGCAGAAATATATTGCAATATATCATATAAAATATTAATAACTCTTAAGGGGTATATAAACACTCATGATAGAAATTGAACCTTAAAACAATTCTTGGAGAGTGGAAATGTCCCACAATGGATGGTTTAATCCTCTCCCTGAGAATGCAGGAACAAGCAGGAAGGGAGGTCAGTGTTCCCAGGGTCTAAATGGAGTCTGGCCATGCCCCATAGGGGTCCTGATTCTCAGGAGATACTAAAACTTCCCTAAATAATTCCTGAATCCCACTACAAGCTACAGGTAAGTAGGTGTGGACTGACAGAGCTTGTGGAGTTGCTATTACAACAGCTCTCAACATTTAGTTTTGCTATTATTTTTAAGTAAATTGTATTATTTGTTTATAACTGGGTCCGGAAAGGGAGAAAAATTTCTACCTACAAGCCAAACTGTCTCTCCCCTGTCTGACTAAACTGGAAGACACAGGATTCAAACTGGTGAGAATCCTCTTCCCTCAGGACTGACCCCACAATGAAGTTAGCTTTGCCTTGTTCCAGAGGGGATTAGAACATACATACCTAAGAGACGATTGTGCCTCAAGTCTTCTTGTTCTCCAAGATGCAGAAAGTCTTTTGTTCTTGGTTTCTGCTTCCTTCTCTGCCTCCCTCCTCCATCTTCCCAGATGCTCCCCAACCTCCTCTTTATTCTCCATTGCTCTTTTGTCACCTGTTTATTTCATTGTCTCACAATTCCTCAAGGTCCTACCTTAAACATACGGCTTTGAATCTTTGTTCTTTGTTTTTTGTCATAAGAGAAAGTCATTGCTGAGTACTCTGAAGCTGAACTGGTAATATGAGTGATACGTACAGAGCATAGGAGGACCGAAGGACATCTGTGATGTGGAAATGCCTTTCTGTGTGCTGTGAATATCAATCTTTAAATAAAGGAGCTGTTTTGGGCCATGACAGTCACCATAGAAGGAGTAAGAGGAGAAATCAGAGCATAGGTAAGAGAAGAAGGGCAGAGTCAGACAGATCAAACAAGCTGCCCAAGAAGAAACATGTAAGGAACACAGGTGAGCCATGGGCCACGTGGCAGACATTTTAATATAAATGGGTTGATTTAAGATGTAAGAGCAAGCTATCAATATGCCTGAGCCATGGGCCAAACAGCATAAAGTTAATATAAGCCTCTGAGTCATTTCTGGGGGACTGAGCAGCAGCTGCGAGCTGCTAAAGGGTTTGGCAAGGCCATGGTCTGGGCCTCTGGCCACCCCGGACCAAGAAACTCCATTTCAACACATCTGTGCTTTGTCAGTCTGAGCACAGTGAGGAATAGACAATGTGAGTCAGAGAAATGATCTCTGGATCACCTCAAGGACTAGGTCAGACACCTAGCTGAGGCACTAGTAAGTAGAAAACTGATTAATCACAGTCTGCCTCTAGGTTCTTGATTTTTTATCCTCAAAGTGAAAGGTGGGCAAAGTAACTTGTAAAATAATTTCCTAGTGAAGAGCTTGTTTGCCTGTAAAATTGCTAGAACCTGTGTTCATTTGGGATTATCATTTTTACTAAAACTGGGGGAAAGGCTGATATCCACATTATGTTCAACTAATTTACCTAAATCCATCTTCATCCTAAATAGCTTTTGTGAGTGGAATCCTGTACCTATGTCCTCCACCAAACACTAAACTTTTTATAAGTCTTTCAATTCCAACATAGAGTACCTGGCCTATGTAAGCATAAAAACAGTTTAAAAAATTTTATAGTAAAGTCATCTTTAATTTCAATTAATATGGTTTTTAAACTTGTGCATGGTACACTTTATTTTTTATTATTTTTTTATAAAAATGTTTTTAACTATGTATCCTCTTTCTCCCCCTCCCATCCTTCCTCCCAATCACTCCCAGTCAGCCATCAGCCTTAACTCTCCCCATCCACCTATCCCCACCCCAAAAAGGGCAAGAAGTTCCAATATGGGTCAGTTTTAAAGATGTATTTATAAAACAGAATAGCTAAGTTCACATTAAAAACCTCATCCAGACATGAACAGGAACAGATTCCATAGATGGTGGTACATGGCTATTCTTAGATGGTGGAAAATCAATCTGGCTAATTCTGATAATAAGGCTCTGACATATTAACTATAAAGAACAGAATGTGTTCTCCAACTTCTTCTAGGAACAAGAAGTCCATGATTGAAAGTGACATGTCTATTGAGCCAATAGGAGTTCTAGTTTCATTTCTGTGGTGAAAGACAAGATTGTGAGGGTCTAAGAGAAAATGTTTTTATTGGCCTAGAAAATGTGAAATTCTTAGACTTAAACCAGATCTAATCAAACAAAAAAGCACTTTCCAGGAACTTTATAAGAGAAACAATTTATCCTAGTTCCAAGAACTCGTAACTAATAACCATTGTTGAAAGTTTCAATATAATCAACTATATGATGATGGTTCCAGACAAACTATAACTGAGAGTTTTACTTTTTATCCTTTTAGGTTTTGCCTTTCACAATGCTGATTCCTGTGATTCTGTCTCTTGTGAGTGAAGAAAAAACCTCTGTCAACTATGCCCCAGTAGTCAATTGACAAATTAAAATTTTCAGAATAAACTAAGCTTAATTGATGATTTTGAACTAATAAAGTTTTTTTTAAATTTCTTTTAGAGTGCCATGAATTGCTTAAACCAAAATACTGCTATACAGTCTTACCTATATTTGAACATTTACTCCAATAAGACCAAACTTTTCAATGAACTTCTCCTTGTGTCTCTCAAAGAATTTTTTTTTTATTTTATTGGAATAATAAAACCATTTTTTCTTTAAATTGTTTTTTATGCACCAACCACAGTTTCTCTTCTTTCTCTTCCTTCCACTCACACTCCAGCTTCCTCTCACCCCACCCCCCACTCAATCCTCAAAAAGGATAAGGCCTCCAGTAGTGAATAAATAAAATTTGTCCTATCAAGTTGAGGAAGGACCCAGATCATGGCTAAGAAAAGTATCTCTTTTATAGGGATAAAAAGGCAGTTAATGAACTTGGGATAAATCCTGGTCCCATTTCCAGAGGCCCCACAAACTACCCAAGCTACACAACTTTCATTCACAATCAGAGGGTCTAGTTTGGTTCTCTGTGGGTACCCCAGCTGTCACTCCAGTGTCAATGAACCCCCAGTAGGTCATCAGATGCCTCTATGGGTTTTCCCATCATAATCTTGATCCCTTCACTCATAAAAATTCCTCACCCACTTTGATAGGGAGCTAAACCCAGTGCTTATCTGTGCATCACTGCATCTGATTACATTATTTGCTGGATGAAGGTTCTATGATAACATTTAGAGTGATGGTCAATTTGATTTCAGAGGAAGCCAATTTATGCACCCTCTCTACTATTGCTTGGAGTCTTAGCTTGGATCATCCTTGTAAATTTCTGGAAATTTTCCTCATACCAGGTACTTTCCTAACCTAAAAATGGCTTCCTCTATCAAGATATATATTTTACTGTTCTCTCACTTTATACCTCCCCAAACTTTACCATCCTCTTTATTCATGTTCTCTTCTCACTTCTTCTTACTGCGCCCCAACCCCTTGTTTCAATTTCTCAGATCTTTTCTATTTCCTCTTCCCAGGTGGCTCCATGGATGTCTCTCTTAGGGTCTTTCTTCTTCCTACCTTTTCTGGGGTTGGGTTGCAGATTGTAGCTTGATTATACTCTGTTTTATGTCTAATATGCACTTATGAGTGAATACATGCTGTCTTTTTCTTTCTGGGTCTCGGTTACATTACTCTGGATATTTTTTTTCTAGTTCCATCAATCTACCTGCACATTTCAAGATGTCATGTTTTTACTGCTGCATACTACTCCATTGTGTAGATGTAACACCTTTTTTTTTTTTATCCATTCTTTAGTTAAGGAACATATAGGCTGTTTCCAGATTCTGGCTAAGAGTACTATTGTTGGATTGTGAGGTAGATTGATTTACACTTTTAGCAAACCTGCCATAATGATTTCCAAAGTAGCTGTACAAGTTTATATTCACAACTGCAAAGTAGGAGTGTTCCCCTTGCTCCACATCCCCTTGAGCGAAGGCTGTCCTCAGTGATTTTTATCTTAGCCATTCTGACAAATGTAAGATGATATCTCAGAGTTGTTTTGCTTTGCATTTTCTTCATGGGTAAGGATACTGAGCACTTCTTTAAATGTATCTTGACCTTTTGAGATTCTTCTGTAAATAATTTTCTTTATATTTGTACTCCGTTTTTATTGGATTATTTGGTATTTTGATGTCTACTTTCTTAAGTTTATATATCTTAGTGTAGTGAAAAGCAGGCATTATCACTTTGAGCTACAGACATGGCTATTGAACTTTGGGCTACTGGAAGCCCTGCTGGTACCTTTGAAAGAGGCCAAGAAATAGCCTTTTGTCAGACAGACTAAAGCTACACAGTTCTGAGCAGCTTTGGTCTGAGAGTCTAGAGTAACTATAGCAGATCTATATATCAAACGCCAATCCACAGCTGATTTTAAAAGGGGATATTATCTGTCCAGCAGAGCATGCTACCAGTAAACTCCTGGATGCTGACTCCTTGTGTGTAGGTAGATGCCAAACCTTTCTTGCAGCCGACCTGAACCTCAAAGCCTGCTTAGGTCACAAAAAAGCCACTTTCCTCAGTGTGCTACTTCATTTCTTTGTAGTAATTTGTTCCAATTTTATGAGAATTGCCTCAGTCAGACAGTATATCCATAGAAGACCAAATCTGGAAGCCTGGATCACCAGTGGTTGACTGGTGAAACACATACAATGTCTGCTGGCTAAACATCACTATTACATTCAGAAACCATCCCACCTGATATAAAAAACTGAGGTAAAAATACAATTTTCTTATCACAAATTAAGTCTACCTTATTATGCCCTAGAGGACAATATAACCATTCTGGAATTTAAAAGCTTCTTTTTTTTTTTTTTTTTGCTACAATTGAAGAAATTCTGCAAGATATAAACAACATCTCTGGGATGTACATGTTTTCAACTGTGTTGGTAGTTCTGTCATTCATATTATATTCTTAAAATTGGTTTGAAAACAATAGTAAATATGAGATATTATTGAACTGAGAGAAACCTTGTAGACCAGTAATGATAAATTCTCACAGACTTGGCAAAATGCTGAAGAGAAATTACTCAGATTCATGACATAGAATCCACCAATAATAAGATTGCATACAAAGTTAATTTCATATAAACTGGTTATGACAAACTTTTAAATAGAACATCCTTCTTGGAGACAAAAATGAATATCATGTAGGTACTTTCTACAGATGACAATAAACCAATGATTGAGAAGTTTAAATCTATAGAATCATACATAAATAAGAAACATATTAATTCCATGCAATCATTAGAAAGATTAGCTGTTCAAGAGATTCAAGTCTTGGGAAAATCCATGGTTTCTCAATTTCAACAATGGGAAGATCATTTTTATTTAAATAATAAGAATGGTAAAGCATGGTCTATAGAAAAATAGTGCAGAAAAACATTATTGATGTCCAGTGGTGTTAGAGATAATTACTGAAAGTTGTAAATATACAGGGTTCTTTTATTTCCCCCTGCTATAGTCTGTAGCCTGATGTTTCTAGCTTGTCTAGCTGGAGGTCTGTAGTAGCACGGTTTCTTGGTCCCAGGATGCCAGAGGTCTAGATCCACAGACCTACCATGCCAGACTCCTTAGCCACTCGCTGCTGCTGCTCAGGCCCCCAGAAATGACTCAGACACTTATATTAACTTCATGCTGTTTGGCCTATGACTCAGGCACATTGCTAGCTTGCTCTTACATCTTAAATCAACCCATTTCTCTTAATCTGTCTGCCACGTGTCCCATGGCTCACCTGTGTTCCTTGCATGTTGCTCCTTTGGGCTTCAGGGCTTGGTCTGTCTCTGACTCTGCCCTTCTCCTACCTAAGCTTTGATTTCTCCTCCTACCTTTTCTATGGTGCCTGTCATGGGCCAAAATAGCTCCTTTGTGTAAAGATTGATATTCACAGCATACAGAAAGTTATTCCCACATCAGAGGTCCAGACCCACAGATCCACAGTCCCATAGAAACACACAGAGGCAAATATTAATTACAAGATGTTTAGCTTATGGCTCAAGCTTATTACTAGCTAGCTCTTTCAACTTAACTCATCCCATTTTACTAGTCTATGTTTTGCAATGTGGCCAGTGGCTTTACTTGTATTCCATTACATCTTCTTGTCTGGGTGGCAGCTTCCAGGGTCTCTTTGACTCCACTCTTCTCCTTTATTTATGATTGGAATTCTCACCTACCTATAAGCTGTCTTGGCATAGGCCAAAGCAATTCTTTTACTAACCAATATTAAAGCATATTCACAGTATACAGAAAGAATCCTACATCAATGATCTAGCCATTACTCTTCAGAAAAATGCAACAAGAGATAAATATCTAGGAGGTAGAATATAATTGGGAACCTATATGTATGAGAGATTTAAAAGATATCAAGGAAACTAAACTCTACATGATATTCAGTCTATGTTAAACAAATGTTAAATGGTTGGTCTACAAAAAGTTAAGTAACACCCAATGTTTGAATGCAGCTAGTAGCTGCTGTTTTAGACTATAGCCAAAAATTACGATGGAGAAATTGGCTGAGAAGAGATTAAAGCTTTTTAACAATAAGTGAGGATTGGAGGTTTTTAATATTTTTAAGATCAAATTCTCGGTGAAGTTCAGTTTGCTGAGGTAAAGATTAAGTCTACCTACTTTTGATGAACATACTTTATTATGCTGTAATACAGCCTTAAGTGCTTGAGGAAAGATTTTAGAACTAGGACAAACAACAAAGCCAAATACTAAGGTCAAGCAAGACTCAAAAGAACCTTATACTGACTTTCTTTAAAAATTGACTAAAGCATTACACAGAGAGGTATCAGATCCAGAAGTTAGAACACAACTAATTACATCTTCAGCTTTTGATAATGCTAATTTAAATTGAAAATGGTATTTATGCTTCTAAATAATGATGTTATAATGATGAGTTTTCAAGTAGGACAAGCAATTTCTAATGTTGTGAAGGGAAATAATGACTAGCAACTGATTATATGAAAACATTAATATTTATTAAGAAATTTACATGAAACACTCACTGATAAAAGGAATGAACCATAGGGCATTTCCTGAAATGGTGGACTGATCCCTGCAGTGGCAACAATGTGTCAGGTTCTCTCTCCAAAAGCATAACAGGATAAACAGGAAGGGAAGACAATGTGTACTAGATCTTATACTGGCCAGGCCATGCCCCATACATGGGTCCTCAAGACCTAAAAGCCATACCTTCAAATCAAGGTAAATAGACCCCACTAACATCTCCCCCTTTTGTCAAAATGAGAAAGTTCTAAACATAAATATGAAACTAATACAATAAAAACAATTATAAGGCAATGACTAGAAGAGGGAAAATGCTAATAACATAAACAAGGTCAGACTACAACTAGAGAACAACAAACATCAATATATATGTATATGTGGTGTGTGTCTAATGTCTAGAATATGGGTAAGTGGCAATATACAGAGGTTACTTCAAAACTATTTATCTTTGATAATATAAATCTTAGCTAAGATATGAGATGGTCATAATCTTAACTATTTTGTCTTCAACCCCATCAAAGACCTGAGAAGGAAAATATATTACCTGAATAAGCTGGAAGCATGAACAAGTAACTCCTAAAATTCAGTAGAAGACAGAAATAGTCAGCTGCCTAGATAGTCACCCATAACTTTTTGCAAAGTTACGATCCACTTTTTTCCACTTTTTTGTTGCTACAGGTCTAGGATATCTGACAGATCTCTTCAGAAGCAGGGTATTTTGAAAAAACTACCTTACCCTATCTTGGCAGGTATCATCAGTCTCTGTCTTTCATCCTGCTTATCTGGATTGGTCAGCAATCTTACTGTCAGTGGTCCAAGTAAGAACATTTTCTTGCCCAGTAGGCCATTATCTTCTGAGGTAGACAAACTCCATGTGTCTTTGATGTCCAACAACATCTCAGGAAAGGAATGGTGCTGCCAGGAGTGATATTGTCTCTCAAAGTCGAACTTCAAATAACAAAACATTTAAATGCCTTATTCTCTAGGTCTATGAAGTGTTTAAAGACTTCTATCTATCAGAGATATTCTACCATATATCTAAAAGACCTGAACAACATGACTAGTACAGAGCAAACATAGGTAGTAACAGAAACCTGTAATTTTTACCATCCTAAAGACTAAAGCTTATCAAGTAGATAATCTATAAATGAGGGTACAGCTTTTGGATAATGGTTTCAAGTATAACTGTCATATAAATGTTAAACAAAGGTACATGTATAGGGCAAAAATGACAATAGTATCCAATATATATTATTATGCAAAGGTATATTAAACAGAGATACACAAAATATCTTAAATCAAGGTAGAATATGTATGAAATATCTTAAAAGGAGGTAGAATATATATTTATACATATTATGACTATCATAACTAAACAGTGCTAAAAATTGCATAGTGAAAATGATGATATGCTTAATATGCATTAATATGTAAAATATTTTATACAGAGGTAGAAGTATGTGCAAAATATGACAACTACAGTTTCAATTTTGAATATACAAATTACCCTAAACATACTCATAAGATAATTTCACATTTGTATCAATATATAAGAATCTATACAAGTACAAATTGTGTATGTCTCATTTTGGCTAATAATTGTTTACCAGTAGATACAATAATCTACCTATATCTGTCCTGACTAATCCCCTTTCTATTCTTTAAAAGAGATCCCTGAGTCTGTATTACTGTTCTACTCTCAATCCAAATATAAATTACAATTATCCTAAAATAATAATAATTATCCATAACCCTTAGAGGACAAAACTTATGGTGAAAGGGGACTAGTTTTTCATAGGATTACTTCCTGCTGACTTGTGGGTGACAGTACCTCTGTGGGGTTCTATAAAAGCTAAAAAAAGTTGTTAGGTTCTGAAGGACTGGCTATAAACATCTATAATAGGTCTCACAATACTAGGTAAGGCCATCTAGAATTTTTGTTAGAGGTGAGATATGATGGATAATCATGTCAAACTATCTTGCAACTGTCCTGAACAGTCTGTATTTCAAATTAGTCATTGAGTGGTGTCCACCAGATAGAATCAATGTGGTGGGGTCCCATTTTCTTTTGGGATACTTTGGAGATTTCTGTTATGAGAATTTATTGCTTACAGTGGAAAACATAAACATTATTAATATCAAGTGGAGAATTTATGTATTTATGAAAAAAGTATATGCAAAGAAGATTTCAAAAGGCTATGAAAAATAAGTACAGAGAGGTATAAGATGAGAAATAAAATTATAATAATTAAAGTCCCCATTTATCTTGGCTTTTGTCTGTCCCACACCAGCTGACTTTTTTTGATATGAGACAGAATCCTTAAAAAATTTTTCATTTACCAATGTGGTTGGGGTTGGAAAAGGAGAATTCCTCTTACTCCAACTCCAAAGCCAGCTTGATTTGTATTTAAATCAGAACCAGTTTTGTTGTTGGTAGTGGTGGTGGTGTTATAGAGATATGGATGTCAAACAGTGAGAACCGAGTATTTACTCTGTATTGCACATTGGTACCAGTTGGCCTAAGCTCCTTTACTTGTAATTCTCCCAGAACTGACCTTTTAGCCTTAGGTGACTAAGCAACCAGCATCATTTTATCTTCTTGAAAGTGGTTATGTCTATCTTTCTGTGAAGACAAAAGTTAAACCCAGCCCCAACCTTTGTTAAGTAAATTTTCCTTACCATTTATCAAATTATCATATTGATGGGTGAGCCATTATTTTTCCTCTTCAATAGATGTCTCCTTTTAAAATTGGATCTTTATCAATCTTGTTAGTACCCATAGTTTTTCTTCTCATGTGGAAACAAAAGTAAAACTTCCTCCCCAATGAAGCACATATCCTGGCTTCCATTCTAAGGTCAGCACATTCTTAAAGTAGACAAGTTGGTTTATCTCGGAAGTTTTTTGTATTATTTGGTGTCTCTCCACAGCAGTTGTTTTTAGTAGGAGGTTTCTGTCCTGGACTTTCAGGCCTATCCTCAAGGTTTAGACCAGCAGACTCACAGACCCACAGAAACACACAGATGCTTACAATAGTTTTAGGCTGATCGGCCAAAGGCCCAGGCATATAACTTGCTAACTCTTTACCCTTAAATTCACCCATGACTCTTATCCTGTTCAGCCATGAAGCTCGGTATCTTTTCTCAGAGCAGCATAGTTGTCCTCTGTTTCTTCTGGCTTCTCTCGGGAATTCTGCTCTGTTCTGCCTGTTCCTAGAGTCTTCTTAGTCTGGTAGCCCCACTCATACTTCTGTATGCCCTTGGTCAATCAGCACTTTTTTTTAAACTCATAGGCAGGGACAATTATTTACAATGGAACAACAAAACCTCCCTACAGTTGTTCCTTTCTCATCAGCATCAAAAAAATTCGATGTTAGTAAAACATGCAATTTCTTTCTGTTTTTTTCATTCCTCCTTTCTTTTATGAAGTACTTCTTTTAAGGTATGATTGGAAATTTCCACAACTGCTTATCCTGTAAGACTGTGTGGTATATCTGTAATATGCTTTATATAATAATACCCAAAAATCTGTTTTATCCTTTAGGAAACATATGCTGGAACGTTGTCAGTCTTAATTTGTACAGATATTCCCATAATGGCAACAACTTCAAAAAGGTATGTAATTATAGAAATAGCCCTTTCAGAGTACAGGGAAGTTGCCCATTGAAGTTCTACATAAGTGTCAGCAGTATGGTATGTATATTTTATCTTTCAAATTCTGCAAAATGAAACACATTCATCTGCCAAATCTCATTTCTTTGTGTGCATTTAAAATTTCTTCCTGCAATAATGATGATTGGTTATAGAAGAAGCAAGTAGGACATTTCTTTACAATTTACTTGGCCTAGTGACAAGTAAAGGAAAAACTTTTAAAATCCTTTGCTATTAACATGGTGTTTCTTATAAAATTATGAGGCCTCCAGAAAATTTTCAATTAATAACCAATAAATATCATTATTACCTTGTGCTAGAGGACCTGGCAGACTCAGGTGGAATCTGATATGTGTTATGGATGTAGAATAATTTTATTTCTAATAATATCCTGTAGTTGTATAAATAATGAGGTTAATTCTGTATTATCTGGAATAAAATCAGCAGTTTCAATATAAAAAACAATTATTTATGAATACTGAGAATCAGTTACTATATTAAGGGTTTCTGTAAAAATTCATTAATACCATCATAATAACATATAATTTTGACTTCTAGGCTTTGAGCCACTTTACTTAATTTTCTAATTTGCAACCTGTTTTTCTTGATTTTTTTTTATCAGTATAAAATGTAGGGGCTCTAGAAATTGGTTTATCTATATAACACATGGAAGAATCCGATTAGTTTCTTTAAAAATTGAACTTTCTTACTTTGGGGATATCTGTTATTAATCTCTCCAAAAAAAAATTACTGCAATCTCTTAAACAAGATCCACTGTCTTTCCATATACAATCAATTTCTTCATTAGTTAAACGTACAACAACTTCATTGGGGTTTATGTGGAAGTCTGTGGCATATGTTGCCATCAGGGGCCATAGGATGCCTGGGGTTTGAGTCACAACCTGTGTCATCACTGGAGTCTGTGAGCCATGTTACAGCCAGGAACAAACAGGTCTGTGTGGCCTGTGCCTTCATTTTGGGCCATGGTGACATATAGACATGGGTTTCTGCCAAAGACCATGTCTGGATATGTGGTCCTACTGTAGCCATAATCTGAATTGAAGCCCATTGTCCACAAATCCACCAAAGGCCATATGAATTCCCAGGGTCAGGACAGTCATGGAGTCTATATTGGTGAGCAAAGAAAATGCTACATGAAAGACCATGCAGATCTGATCATCCTGCACCGCTACCAAATGCCATGGTGACATATGGACCAGAGCTGCAGCTGAGGGAATGCCTGGGTCTGTGGCCCCAGTGTAGCCAGGATCAGTGTTGATGTCAGAGGTTTCTGTGTACCCTTGAAGATGACATGAATACCTAAGATCTGGAGACAAATTAGTGTTTGAGGTCCATGCTTCCATGGGTGCTATGCCCATCTGAGTATCCTTCACTGCCACCTGGGGCAATGGTGACATTCAGACCCACGCTGCTGCTGAGAACCATGTCTGGTTCATGGTTCCACCCAAAAGGGTCTACATTGCCACAAGAGGTTACCCAGAAACTGATGTCAGAGACAAATCCTGTGGTATTGTTGGTGTTCGGGAACCAGGCCATCACCAGTGCCACCATGATCTGAGTGACCTGTGCTTCCACCTGAAGACCAGGATGTCCTCCAGGCCCAAGATGCTGTCTAGGACCATGTCTGGATCTGTGGTCCTGCTACATCTGAGGACTGTGTTGATGTCGGTGGCCAGTGTTGCCTCATGGGGCCATGGGGACTACTCAGTGATGGAATCAGAGGGCCATACTGAGCCTAGTGGGAGTCATGTGACTTCCTCAGGGGAAAAGGCCTGAGAATAAATAGTACTAATAAATCTCCTGTGGCAAGGCCCTGGAGACCGTAACCCATTTGTCAAACCTGATGGACAGTTTTCTGCATAATTCTGGACATAACCATAGGAGCATATGTGCAGTGTGCTCTCCTTACATTTATTATACAAGCATTGTATATACGCTTGCTGCTTTAGTTTTATTTGCTCAGTCATGAATAAAACAGCTGTTACCAAAGGAACAATTCCCTTTCATGACTCTTCTCTGAACCACAGGAAATGCTGTGAAAAAAAAAAAAATACACATTGGACCTGGTTCAACCCCTAAAGTCTTTGATGTTTCAAGTGTGACCATAAATTCAGGCTTCTTAAAAACAGGATGTTGCCTTTCCAACACACCCTGCAAATAGCTTGAAGAGTCTCAGTAGCTCATAAAGCTTAATATTATATGTTTGCATAACTGTTCTGAAAAGAATTATTTAAACAAGATTCTAGGAAAAATATTAATAGATAAATGATATTATGAGTTAATAGCAAGAATCAAGAAAGAAAATAAAGTAGAATCAGAAGCCCAGGGCTCTCTGATAGCTGTGCCAATTCCCAATGAAGTTGAAAGAAGTACGTGAGAACAAAAGATAAACAGTACAGAATACATTTCTAAGTTATGTTAGTTATAGGATAAAAAGGAAAACACCTGGCTTCCCCCTAGAGGAGAGAGAGTAGTTCAGAAGGTAGAACGAATTGATCCAGCTTTGGCTGGTGAGTTGATTGTGAGAACTCTGACCCTGCAAGATGTAAATGTTAACCATTAATGACAAAACTGTCCCTCGCCACGCATGACATTGTAACAGCAAATGCTGCCAGCTGGGCACCTGTCCTCCCTGTAGGTGTGCCTAGTGAGAAAACATTCTTTGTGGTTTTCAACCCTGCTTATGCTTCTAATATTGAAGCTATGGATAAAACAAGTAATGGTTACAGGTGAAAAAGTCAGAGGAATGAGAGGGGAAAGAAGCAATGGAAGAAACTGGTAATTATTGTAGCCATTTTTAGAAACTTAAAGGAACAAATCTGACTGTAAAACTGTTCAAGAAATTCATTACAATTGTATATATAAAAACATCCCAGGCTATCTGGAGCCTTTTCTTTGAAACACATGGTCACAATTTCTTTGTTGATCTGATATCACACATCAGTCCCAGGTCATTGGACCAATTTGAACAAGTCTCCCAAAAGAGAAAGCCATATCCATTTTTGGTGCCAGTATACCTGGCTCTGCCCCTTGATGCTGTAGAAAAGATCTGGCCCCTTGATCTAGGAAAAAATGGCCTCACCCCTCACCATGGGCAAGATAGAGCTGACCCTGATGACCTAGGCATAGGGGAGCTGGCCCTGTCCCTCAACTGAGGAAGCTGTGCCCAGTGGCCTAAACTGACCAAGGCAACTTACCAGGCCCATAGCTGGGCCTGTGTTGGCCCACCCTAACATTTACCTTCTCTAGACATGCTGGATCTAGTGAAGGGTCTTATCCTGTGAACAAAACTGCAGGATCTTCGTGATGATGGGCAGTTTCAGGATCTCTGAGAAAGTTTTGGTAAGGACCCAGTGATGATGGTATACCAGAAACCACAGGCCTTGAACCAGACCAGTTACTCATTGCAGTGAACATTTACAAGTAAAGGTGATTGGACAAAGAGGTGTAGCTTGACAGACATGGCTTCCAGTGCCACCAAGACAAACAAAGGGGCTTTGGAGAAGGGAAGAAGTTATTGTTTTTGTTTTGTTTTGTTTTTGTTGTTCTGAGTTTTATGTTTTGTGTTTCTCTTTGTGTTTGTTGGATTTCTTGCTCATTTTGCTTGGTATCAGTTTGTTTTGTTTTGAATTTTCATTTAGAAGGCCACTTCAGAAGAGAGGGGAGAATATGGAGGGAATGGGAGGTGAGTAAAGTTTGGGTTCGTGATGTAAAATTACCAATGATGCAATGTTGGAAGCTTGGGAAGAAAAGACAACACTTTGACAGTATTTAAAAGTGATCTTTATTTGTCATGTCATCCTGATAGATGTTTGCAGATGAGCGATGGAAATACACATCTACTAATCATGCACATACAAATATTTATAATAACATTTATTGATAAGAACAGGATGAATTAATTCTACTACCTAGGAATGAACAAATAAAGAAGTGGCTATGCCACAACAAGTTTTAAGTTCTATAAAATGATACTGTCTAGGTCCAGGACAGTGTCACAAGAGGTATAGGCACATGCAGTAAAGCCTTAGGATCTGAGCTAGATCACTAAGATGTACAAGGCACAAAGAGAGAACTGATTGCTGCTAGTCATCTGATTTCTCCACAATGCCTCTGCATGTGTGCCCACAGACATACACAGCACAAATAAATAGATATGCAATTAAAACTTTAAAGCTCTAGATAAGTGGAATAAAATGTTTTGCCTTTCATCTTCCCTGATAGGCCCTAGATCTGTTTATACAGGAGAGCTACATATTCAACAACAAAAGCCTAACCAAGCTTTATTCTTAGAAATGTGAAATGCAACTTACTTGAAAACTTAAGCCATCCAAGTTTTTTTAAAAAAGATCAGGTGCTCATTTATGTTCATTGATAGTCTATTCACAATATCTAAGAAATAGAAACAACCTAAATGTCCTTTACTAATGAATGGGTAGTAACAATGTAGTACATCTACACCATTAAAGGATATTCATCTGTAAAGAAAAATGAAATAAATTACATCTGGAACTAGAAAAGATATTACTGAATGAGGGAACCCAGAATCAAAAGCACAAATGACATGTATTCTCTCTCATCAGTGGTTTCTAGATCCAAATCCTCAAATTTGTGAGAGATATATTGGGCTAACAGCAGAAGCTCAGATAGGAAAACAAGACCATTGCCAGGATGGGGGGGGGGGTGAAGAGAAATCAAGAGGGTATAGTATAGTGAGATAAAAGTCATCTGATCAGATAAGTAGGCAAAGGAGATAAATACAGAAGAAAGGAGGAAAAGGTAAAATAACAATATGTCTGGAAAAGTTATAAGGAATCATACTACTAACAATCTAAGAAAACACTTATAAGACATATGATTATTTATATAAATATACATATACACTTTTAATGAACTTTTCTCCTCTGGGCTGAAAATGCTCCCTCCAAAGCCAAAGAACACCACCAAAAAACCCCCAAACTAAACATGAGAACCCCTCTTTTGACTATTTGTTCAAGGTTATTAAAAGACTCTCAAAACATACAGTCTATTACTATAGCTACATATGGATTGACCCTGAGAGATGGATAATAAGTCCTTATTGATAAACACATCATGCACTTAAGAAACAGGGACCAGAGGACTCTGGCCTTGGACTAGACTGAATGTCCTTTCTTTGACAACTAGCTTTTATGGTACCAGACAACATCTCTCAATCTACAACGAGCAATTAACCCCATTGTTTACTTGCACAGCACTTTTTACACCCCTACCACAGATGTGTGTTTTGTGTGGACAATGACCATCAATTCATTGAGTATTAATGGCATTACATGGTATAATAACTACACGTAGATGTTTCCTGTCCTGAGCTGACAGGAATAGGGATTCTAAAAAGGCAAGATGTTGAGTGGAAAACAGTGGTGGAGAAAACAAGAAGTTAAGGCAACAAAATTAATATCTTAGACCAGGATGTCTTGCATAGGAGATCAAGCAAGAGAGGTGGGCCTGGAGTAAAGAGACTGATTTTTATCATATATTTACAGAGGAAAATGCTCAAGGCCAGGAAAGTTCTATGTCAGACAAGAGTGGCAAAGATAGCATGAGATACCTCAGACAAACTGCCTATAGACTGATGAAAACAGAAGCTGTAACCTTGAATCCTCTAAGGAGGAACTGGCTCCAGCCCTAGACCAGCCTTGCTAAGTCTGTGCCTGGACAAAGACACAAAACTGAATATTTGTTTCTTCTTTTATCAGAGTCTCTGAGAAAGTTTTTATTCTGTCTGGGTTCCCACAGTATGGCAAGGATTTCTTGAGATCCCTTATAAAAAATTATTCTAGCTTTCTTGCATCAAGGTAGAAGTATGCTTTGAAAAATTAACAGACAGTATCAGTAACAACAAAAAAGAGATTCCTGGCACAGAGGATCAAAATCACAGTTCCCGTTATTTCTGCAGTGTAGACCTGAAAAAAACATGATTATAGTTTCTAGTTGTCCTTCCTGTCCAGAAGAGTAGTGTGAACAAATGTAAGAAAGATGAATGGGAGATTGAAAAGGACATCCCAAGTAATTACAACAGTCACTAGAGACTGAAATGGCTATCTCATATCTAAACTTACTTCAAAATATCATCTAAATCCATAATTTTTACACAAAAATTTACAAGGGTCTGTCTGTTCATGGAAATCTTTGTCAATCTGCCCAAGGATGTATTATAAATAAACATAGCTTGAATTTAAAGAGGAAATGTCAAGCACCTATAATGAAATGCAAATTAGGTGGAGTATCACAGGGCCTCTGGCAGAAATATGTGACTATTTTAAACTTTTCTCAAATCACTACAAAACTGTTGTTTTCACTAATAAGATCTCTCTCATCATTGCTCTTCTCATAAAGTTTCTTAGTGTGGGAGGAGACTCGAGTAAGGAGATTTGCTTATTGGGGCTCCCTACTCTTGTATGGTTTCCTCCATGTCAAGCACTAACTCTCTAATACACTGGTGAGGACAGTGTTTCACAAGGATCTCTGTCCTCTACACTGAGATTCTTCAGAGAAGCACAGTGTAAGATATTTTTTGGAAGCCCAGCAAAATTTTCAGTCACCATAGATAAAATAAACTAGATATTCCTTGACAAAAACTAGATTTAGGTAATACTTATCAAAAAAATGCAGCCCTACAGAAAGCACTAGAAGAAAAACTCAAACCTAGGAAGGTTAAATAAACCCACAAAACCACAGGCAGTAGATAATCATACAAAGGAAACCCTAAAAAGGGGGGGGGGAATACACACTAACACCAAAAATGACAGGCATTGACAATTAATAGTTATTGGTGTCCCTTAATATAAATGGAATAAATTCCCCTACAAAAGACACAGGCTAACAGAATGGATACCAAAACAAGATCCATCTGCTGCATGCAAAAAGCACACCTCACCTTCAAAGACAGACACTACCTCAGATTAAAGGGATAAAAAAAAAAACTTTCCAGTCAAATGAACTTAAATAAGCTGGTATAGCCATCCTAATATCTAACAAAATAAACTTCAAACTAAAATCAACCCAAAGAGATTGGGAAGAATATTATATATTTATTTCAGGAAAAATATGTCAAGATGATGTCTCAATTCTTATGATTATGTCACAACTACAAAGGCATTTATATGTAAAATAAACATTATTTAAGCTTAAATCACAATCAAATCCTATACACTAATAGTGGGAGACTTCAATACTCTATTCTCAAAAATGGATATTTCTACCAGACAGAAACTTAACAGGCATCTCTCTAGAGAGAGAAGAGAGAGAGAGAGAGAGAGAGAGAGAGAGAGAGAGAGAGAGAGAGAGAGAGAGAGAGAGAGAGAGAGAGAGAATACTTTAACCAAAAGAATATACTTTCTTTTCAACATGCTGGGGAACCTTCACTAAAATTGACTACATACTCAATCATAAAGCAAATATTAATATATACAACAAATTGAAATAACCCTTGTGTCTTATCAGACCACCATAGCCTAAAGTTAGAGTTCAACAACAACAACACAAACCACAGAAAGCCTATAAAATCACAGAAACTGAACAAGTCTCAACTAACTGTATCTGGGTCAAAGAAGAGATAAATAAATCAAAAACTTCATGGAATTAAACCTAAATGAATCCATAACATACCTAAACTTATGAGACACAATGAAAGCAATGATAAGAAGAATGTTCATAGTACTAAGTGCCTACATGAATAATTTGGAATAATCTCACATGAATGATTTAACAGCATACCTGAAATTATGTACATATTTCATAGTAACAGCTCAGTCTTTTTAGTCTTGGTAGGGATGCCATCTAATCACATAATAGAAAGAATAAAAATCAATCTCATATAACAGGCATGAGATAGTCTTACCAGCAATGGACAGCATTGCCATAGTTTCATGAGGGGGATGGAAAAGGGAGCAGTGAACCCTGGGCCCATCAGTCATTGACAGCCTCAGCAAGTTCAGCAAGGCTGAGTTATTTGAATGAGACCTGGAAGGGAAAAAGAGGTCCATGGGAACAGGTGTCTTCTGAACAAACACATCCTGATTCCCAGTGTCCCTTCTCCTACACAGGGACAAGTACACAGTCAGCAGCCATAAATTGGGACAGGCTATTGCTCAGTGGCCTATTTGGCCACAATTTAAGAAGATCCCTGGTGAACCACACATGAGCAGGGTTAGTGTCACACTCTGTTCAGGTTATCTAGCACTGAACCCTGGCATAAGGGTTCTCCAAGCATTGGATGTTCATCCTGACTTCACTTGAGTCTGGTTGTCTCAGTGTCTTCCTCTTTGTAATTAAAGATCTTCAAGGCTACTTAATAAAGTCTCTTTGAGGGCTCTGAGAACTGACCTCTAATCTTTGAAGCTATTTCTAATGCAAGATATTAATGAACGTCACTGGTAACTGACAAAGAAGGTTATTATTTATTTAGGGGTTCAGAGTGGAAATTCACTGATGCAAAGATTAAACAGTCAATTCATGGTTCCTGGAAAACTGGACTGGTCCATGTGGCTTCACTCATCAGGTCAGGTCCTTCATCCAAGTAAAGAGAGTAACAAGTAAAAGGGTCTGGGGCTTACGTGTATTTGATCTTAAACTAGCCCTCCAGCCATGTCCTGAATACCGGGGGTTCAAGATACTGGCCACACCTCTAGATCAAGGTGATAGTGCCTGCTCACCATTACATCTCCCTTTCTTGTTTAAATAAGATAGTTCTAAACCTAAATATTAAATCATTTACAATAGAAACAATTATCAGGTAATGTCCAGGAGAGGGAAACAGAAAAGAATATAAACAAGTTGAAACTACAAACGTCAAGCATGAAACATATATTAAATATCCAAGATACTGGTAAGTGGCCAAATACAGAGATTACCCAGAAGCTGTCTTATCTTGCATAATATAAATCTAGTACCTAAATTCTCTTAGTTAAATTATGAGGTGGTTGTAACTGTAACTACCTTGTCTGCCACATGACATTTGAAGTGGGGGTAAATAAATAATTTTCTCTCATTAATCTCTGACACTTAATCAACATATCAACTAAACTCATGACTGCACATTTGTAATTTTGAGTGCCTGGAAGGCTTATCAATGTCCACATATATATATATATATATATATATATATATATATATATATACATATATACATATATATACATATATATATATACACATATGCCTTATAAACATTGTTACATATATATATATATATATACATATATATATTCCAGACAGATAGATGATAGATAGATAGATAGATAGATAGATAGATAGATAGGTAGGTAGGTAGGTAGGTAGGTAGGTAGATAGATAGATAGATAGATAGATAGATAGATAGATAGATAGATAGATATCATATTTGCATGTTATCTGTCATTTATGAACTAGGAAAGAAAGCCTGAAACAAATCAGGATTTGGGGGTAATAAGAAAAAGGGCACATGGAAGAGTGAAGTAGACGTAGAAAAAAGATAAAGGAATTATCAATAAGAAATACATGTAGGTCTGAAAATATAACAGAGTCTCTTTAATTCCTAATTTGTAATAACAACTGACAATTATAAAGATTTGTACAGTCAAGGACAAAATATTAAAGAGTTTGACTGTCTTTGTAAAAGTATTTTCTCATTTAGTATAATTTTGATAAAAAATCCAATTTTAAATTACCAAAATTTATTTCAAATCTTCCAAAGAATCTAAATTTTAGGAATACTTATATTTTAAAACCAAGCTCTTCATTTTATTTAATAAAGAAAAAATAATTGATTAGAATCAATTGGATTTCAATGTTTCTATTAAAAAGAAAAGATTTAGTGAACTCTTAAAGTCTCTGTAATACCAGATGGTTCACAAACATTTATTTTAATTCTATTTACAGCATTTAGAGATGAGTAAGCTTTCTCATTAAAAGATACAAAAGACATAAACCTCTAATAATAACATTCATGTTGTTTGATATCTTAAGGACAGATTTGTCTTGATTATATAAGATACTAGATAGTGTACTTACTTATAATTTTAATATTCATGGTACTGGTAAAAAGATTTTTTTCAAGAAAATAATTGAATCTCTACAAAATTATATTTTTCAGCTCAAGAAAAAAATAGAGAATATCACAGTAACACCTCCCAGACTTCTATTTCTTTATATCTATTAAAATTAAAGATAAGTTTTATGTCTACAGGACCTGTAAAGTTCTCATTTCTAACTGATCAGGCCTGTAGTGTTATTAACATTTATGACATGGAAAGTTAGAATTTTGCTGAAAGAATATTATAATGTTTTTTAACTTCCTCTGTAATTTAGCTGTTGATTTATTTTCTCAAACAAAGGCCTGAGGT
Organism: Phyllotis vaccarum; assembly: GCA_033318265.1. Classification (NCBI taxonomy): domain Eukaryota; kingdom Metazoa; phylum Chordata; class Mammalia; order Rodentia; family Cricetidae; genus Phyllotis; species Phyllotis vaccarum. The sequence continues at coordinate 13,270,631 of JARWLC010000019.1, forward strand.
AATAAAAAGATAAAGTGAGTAACCACAAATAAGTGTTATAGTCATCTATCTATCTATCTATTTATCTATCTGTCTATCTATCTATCTATCTATCTATCTATCTATCTATCTATCCATCCATCCATCTATCTATCTTCCTTTCTATCTATCTATCTATCTATCTATCTATCTATCTATCTATCTATCTATCTATCTATCTAGGCCAGCCTTTTCCTAAGAATTAGAGCTACCCATGTCCCAAAACTTAGGGATACAACATGTGCCCCAATTAGCCAGGTTTGATTATCAGTCCTTGGTAAGCTCATTATAGAGTAAAACTAACAATACAAAACATAGAAAGGAAATTTATTCAGTGTGGCCCCATTGTGGAAAGGGGGAAAAAAAAAGATCCACTAACATTCCCTAAGTCCATCTTCAGATACCTTAAGTGAGCTGAAGCTTTAAAAAGAGTACCAGGGTTGGGTATGCCTGAGTGAGAAGTTCAGGCGTGTGGGTTTCCTTCCTTCTCAGGAATTGTTGGCCACTGATCTGTGATGAAGGAGGGAGCAGAAGCAAATAGCAGGAGTCAGAGGACTGTTAGTATAATGGAAATAGCTTTCTAGGGAATGGTTTCAATATTATAGCTCAGCTTTAATTTAGAAAAATATATATGATGGAGACAGTAGCTGGATCACTGATTTGCATTTGGAAGCATGATCCTACCTTCCAGCTGGAGTACTACCGTCTAATAATCACATAGGCAGCTGTGTAAAAACATTTCTATGGAATTCTATAAAGGGTCCCATGTAAGATAACACAGCTCCTTTTTTACACTTAAAGTATTTAAGGGAATGGGAGGAAGGTTAAAGTCAGTTAAAAGAAGGTTGCTTCCTCCTCAGAAAGCAGAATTGTATGACAGACTTTTTTCTTGTGTTCTTACTTAGTTCTTTAAAATCTATCCTGTCACATCATTTATTTTCTCAAAATAAGGGTATCCACCTTGTAATTCTGGCCCCAGGTAGAGACATGACAAATTACCCAAAAGATTATACGATCACAAAGTCACACTATTATCTCCTCACATAAGGGTTAATGCAAGTAGCTCTGATAATTATTGGACAGAGAAGTACTTCACATAAAAGTTATTGTCCCAGAAACTTCAAGAAATGTAATATGGTGGAAAACATGGTAAGAAGATGTGATGGTCTGAATAGAAATGTTCTGCATAGACTCATGTGTTTGAACAATTGGTCATAGAGAGTGGTACTAGTAGGAGTTGTGGCCTGTGGGAATAGGAGTGACTTTGTTGGAGGAAGTGTGTCACTATGCAGGTAGGTTTTGAGGACTCAGAAACTCAAGCCAGTCCACTTTCTTCTGCATGAAGATCTAAATGTAGCACTTTCAGCTGTCTCTCCAGTATCACGTCTGTCTTTATGCAAACCTCTGAACTGTAAGCCAGCCTCCATTACATTTTTTATTGTTGTTGTTGTTAGTTTTTTTAATTATAGTTGTCATGGCCATGGTGTCTTTTCACAGCAATAGAGACCCAAAGACAGAAGGAAATAACTGTTTATTCAATCACACACTACTACAAAACCTCTTCCCTTAACATATTTGCTCACTGAAATGCCAGCATACTTTCCGAGTTTGACTCAGAAAGCAAAAGATATTTTCCATGTTTCTGTTACCTAATACTTTTTATTATTTTCATTTATTTATGTATTTGTTTGATTATTTATTTATTTATGTATGTATTTATTTATTTGGTGGGTTGAGTCATGTACATGTCCCAGCACCTAAGTAGAGGAAAATTTGTAGGAGTTGGTTTTACCATGTGGATCCAGGGTTTAAAATAAGGTCACAAAGATTAAGGAAAAGTGTCTTATCCATGGATCTATCTCACTGGTCTCTCTCAATTTTTTTTTGACAAAAACAATACTCTAAGCCTCATCAGTGTTGGGATTTCTTGATGTGCCAAGAATGGCCCATTCAATCTTTTAATACAATCTAAAATACTAAGTAATCTCTGAACACTCTGGACATTCTCACTCTCTCAATGACCACTATGCCCATCCACCAACCCACCCCCCACACACAGATACATACATACATACATACATACATACATACATACATACATACATACATACATATGTAGGCGGAGTTTATCCACAGGGACACCAATACCAGATAGATATTTATTAGAATATAAGCCAACACTCACGGTACAGGCAACAGATTACCGTAGCACCTGAACAGGGACCGAAGTCTGCAGACGGACGGACGATGGGATCCTTCCTCCAGCAGCCAGAAACTAGGAAGAGAGACTCCCAGCGTCCCAGCAGCCCCTTATCAATGGGTTCGGCCACACCCCCTCCAGGAGCCCGGGATTCTGGATAAGCTTCCTTGGACCCCATCAGCTGACACCTGAATCCCACAACATCTCCCCCCTTTTTCTAACTAAGAAGGTTCTAAACTAAGACTATGTACAGTAGGAATTATTATGAGGTAGTATCTAGGAGAGGTTAAAGTACAATTGCTAATCAAAGCCTAACTTATATAAGGTACATCTAATAGTTCTAGAATATTGGTAGATAGTAGGGTGTATAGATTATTTTAAAGGGTTAATCTGGGAAAGTGAGAATCTAACACCCAAGTGTTCTTATCTAAGGGATACTAGGGTGAAAACCTTAAACATCTATTCTTCAACCTCTTCAAGACCTGAGAAGGAAGGTGAATTTGTCTGAAAGACAGAAGTACATAGAAGCAGCTACTTCCAAAATTTGGGAGAGGACAGCAACACAGCTACCTGGACAATCACCTCTGGATTTGTGTACCGTTAGAGCATCTATCGGATTGGCTATAGGCCAATGGCATCTGACAGATCTTTTTACAAGCAGAACAATTTTGAAGGGACTGTCTTATCCTGTCTAGGCAGGTTTCGTCAGTCTCCATCTATCAACTTGTTCATCCAGCTTGACATCATGTGTGTACTGTCAGCAATCAAGGTAAGGACAGTTCCTTACTCAGCTGGCCATTTTTTTGCCAAAAGGACCAACTCCAAAGGAGTATCTTTGATGCTCAACACCATCTCGAGAAGGGAGCAGTGACACCAGGAGTCGTCGTGTCTCTCGTGGCCGAATTTTAAATGTTAAATGCCATATTCTCTGGGTCTATGAAACGGTTGAAGATTCTTGTTCATCTATGATATTCTAATCTGTATCTGACATGACTGGGATATGGTACCTTAGATAGTGTTGACTGCAGATCTTATCGTCTTAAGGAATAAACCCTGTACTAAAAATTAGAATACCTATATAAGGGGTGTACAATCTCTGAACAATGACCCTTAGTAGAACTATCGAACATTAGCCAGGGGTATTTTACCAGGTAAAGTGTCCACAGCATTTTAGACATGTAAATGCATATATATCATCCAAACAGAGGTATATAAAACATCTTGTGCATATATCATAACTAGTGCAATCATACATTATATCTAGTATAGTTAAATGAAGGTAGTAATTGCATAGTATACATGACAATGATGTGCAAATATTTTAAACAAAGGTAGAAGCATACATAAAATATAGCAATTTCAAATTCAGCTTTACATAATAGTTACAGATTCAGATTTATATCGAAGTACAAGTTGCTTTGGTTACATAAAACAATCTCAGATTAAACTTTGTACCAATGTACAAATTATCACAATTAAACATATAAAATGATTTTGCATTAGTATCAATATACAGATATCTATGACAGTGCAAATTGTCTTTAGCTTAGCCCATACATTCAGCTAGAATGGAGTATAGGTAGGTAGAACAGTCTACCTTTATCTATCCTATCTATTCCCCCTCTCTTCTAAAAAAAAAAAGATCTCTGATGCTATATTATAGTTTTGTCTTTTATCTAGTTTTACCCACAACCTTTGGAGCATAAAACTTATTGGGAAAGGGGGCGTAGTCGTTTATAAGGTTGCTTCCTTCTGACTTAAGGGCGATGGCATCTCTTTGGGATCCTGTAAAAGCTAAAACAATGGTTAGTTCTTAATGGACTGACCACATACATCTATAACCATTTTTAGGATAGTGGTTAACTCCATCTGGAAACTCAATTAGCAGTGTGATCTGAAGGATAATCATAAGGAGCTATCTTGCAGCTGTTTTTGAATAATCTATTTCTTGAAAGCAATTATTGATTGGTGCGCAACAGGTTCTTGATTTTTCTATTTTTGTCTCTGCTGTCTGTCTATCTGTCTCTTATTCTCTCTCTCTCATACTCTTTCTTTTATTTTTGTTTTTCTAGCAGGAGTTGTTCCGGTGGAGGCCCCATCTCGGTTCCAGATTCTTTGTAGATAGCTGATAGGAGGAAATGTTATTTACAGTGGAAAACTTAAGCATTGTTGATATTCAAAAGATATTTATATCTTTCATGACTTTAGGAGACTGGAAGCAGACAGAATGAGATGTTTGAGAGGTACAGAAACAGGGAGTAACAAGGTTTAAGATGAAGTCACAGTAATATTGGTCCCTAAATATTTTGCCTTCTGTCTCACACCAGGTGGCTTTTATGATGTGAGACAGAATTTTTCATATTCCTTTACCAATATGCTTGGGTTTAGAGAGGGAGAAAGCCACAAGTTCCCAATCCAAATCCAGCCTTATTAATAGTCAAATCAGGACCATTTTTTTTTGAGATGTAGATGCAAGATGTAAGGCAGTAAAAATTGAGAAATTACCCAGTAGTGCATGTGTGTATCAGTTGGTCTCGTAGTCCGTCTTGTACATTCTTTAATCCTCAGTCTGTCTTCTATTGCAGGTGAGTAATTATTCAATGTTTAGTCAATGCCGTAAAAATAGTTGTATCCATTTTCCTGTAAAGACAAAACTGAGAGACCCTGCCCCAGGTTTGTTAAGTGTGTTTTCCTTACCACGCATCCGTTTGTCATGTCAGGGATGAGCATTTACTTTTCTTGTTCAGGAAGAGACTCCTTTTCAAAGCGGACTTTTATTAGTTTTGTTGGTACCCATATCTTTTCTGTCCCTGTTGAAACAAGAGCAAAACCCCTACCCCATCGAAGCACATACCCTGGCTTCCATTCGGAAGTCAACACATCATACACATGCACATATACACACTCAGCTGCTTACAAACTTCCATTGTAACCAGTCTGTATAGGGTCTTTCATTTTGACTATCATACTATTGAAAACCTGTATACCAAAAAATTAGAATGTCTATCAAAATATCTCCTTGGGAGAAGAAAAGGCTAATGCAGATGAGAAATGTTGAGCTGCAATTTTCTCTTACATAAAACAGTTGTTTATCATGCTGTATTATTCCATAAAGTGTCCCTTTTACAAGAAGCTTTGAACTCCACTTTGAGTGTAGAGGGAACTTGCACACCCAGGAAGAAAGATAAATCACACCTTGTGATCAGCACCATCCATACAGCACAGAATGGGAAATAACTGTTTCAGGAAAGAAGAAAGGTATTATATTATAGGTTTACCTAGAACTGTAACTAGCAATTAACAGTGAGAGTTATGATAAACTCTTTGTTTCATTCATAAAATATTTAAAGAAAAGGAATCTCAAGAACAATTCTATTCACATTTAAATTAAAATTTTTTAATTGAAAACTTCAGGGCAGGCAAGTTGGAAATCTTGGAGCAGAGAGAGAAAAAGCCATACTTAGAGTTACAGGGCATGGTGTTTGGCCACATGGGAGATGAACAGCCACAGTGCAGGAAGAGTAGCTTTAGAAAAGAAGGAAAACCAAAAATATCAGGAATCATGCTCAGAAAGGAGAAAGAAAGAAGCAAGAAAAGGGTTATACTTTTCTGACTAATTCAGTAAAGGGAACAGAATTATGAAACTGTATAGCACTGGCTCTGTTGTCTACTACACTATAGGCAGAAAATCTGGAAAGAAAAAGTATATTATTTCATTAAGGAATAATTATTATTCCTATCTCCTTATCATGGCTTAAGGTGATTCCACTTTCCTGGGATAAAGGGGGAGTTCATCAGTCAAATGACTGACTATATCCATTGGATTAACTCTTTATTATTCTCTTATACATCCTGACCTCAGCCTCCCCTCCTTCTACTCCTTTTAGTTACACGTTACTTTTCCTCTTCTCTAGATCTCCTGTTCCTTTGATTCACTTCAGAAAATAGGACGTCTCCAAGGGATATCAACGAAGCACAGAATAACAGGATTTAATAAGACTAGGCACAAACCCTCATATCAAGGCTGGACACAGCATTCCATTGAAAGGAAGAGGGTTCCAAGTGCAATCAAAAGACTCAGAGATAGCCCAACTCTCAGTGTTCAAATTTTCATAATAACCCCAGCTAAACAATAATAACATATATGCAGAGGTCCTAGCTCAGACTGCTCCGTGATTGTCACTTTTGTCTCTGTGAGTCCCTATGAGCCCTGCTTAATTGGCTTTGTAAGCCATGTCCTCCTGGTGTTTTCAAGTCCTCTCCATTTTACAATTCTTCTCCTTCCTCCTCTGCAGTGTTCCCTAAACTCCACCTAATGTTTGGCTGTGGGTCTCTGTATCTGTTCCCTTAAGCTCCTGGATGAAGCCTCTCTGATGACAAGTGGGCTAGGCACCAATCTATGAGTATACCAGAATATCATTAGGAATCATCATGTCATTGACTTTTTTCTAGGTTTAGTTCAAGGATCTTGTGGCCTTCCAGCTTCTACTTTCTGGCCATCAAGGTAGTGTAAGGTAGGGAATCCCTCTCCTGATGATGTGTAATTGCTAACTCTTGTTATTTTGTTGGTGGTGATGATAGTGGTGTGTACTATGAGGTTTCTGGCCTGGACTTTCAGGCCTAGCCTCAAGGCTTTGGCCCCCAGACCCACAGACCTGCAGAGACACACAGTTGCTTAAATTAGTTTTAGGCTGATTGGCCTAAGGCCCAGGCATACAACTTGCTAACTCTTTACTTTTAATCTAACCCATGACTCTTATCCTGTTCAGCCATGCAGCTAGGTACCTTTCCTCAGAGCAGCACAGTTGTCCTCTGCTTCTTCTGTCTTCTCTCTGGCATTTCTGCCCTGTTCTTCCAGTTCCCAGAGTTCTCCTAGTCTGGTAGTCCCACCCATACTTCCTGTCTGCCGTTGGCCAATCAGCGCTTTTTAAACCAATGCATGGGACAATTATTTACAATGGAACAACACGATCCCCTACAGTGGTGGTTGTAGTGTGTGTATGTGTGTTCTTCCCTTCTTTTGGTTTTGCTGATGTGATTATCATTTATTTTCTGTATTTTCATGAATGTAGTTAATTTCCTTGGTTTGAAGTTTTCCTTTAGTACCTTCTGTAGGGCTGAATTTGTAGATAGATAGGATTTAAATTTGACATATTCATGGAATATCTTGTTATCTCCACATACAGTAATTGAAAATTAAGCAGGAAATTGGTATCTGGGGTGTCATCTGTCCTCTCTTAGAGTCTGCAGGTTATCTGTCCAGGACCTTCTGGCTTTTAGAGTCTCCCTTGAGAAGTTGAGTATAATTCTAATAAGTCTGCATTTGTATGTTATTTGTCCTTTTTCCTTTGCAGCTTTTAATATTCCTTTATTGTTCTATATGTTTAGTGATTTGATTATTATGTGATAAAGGGAGTAGCTTTTCCGGTACAATCTATTTGGTATTCTGAATGCTTCTTATACTTTTATAGGCAACTCTTTATTTTAGAAACATTTCTCTACTGTGATTTTGTAGAAAATATTTTTCTGGTCTTTTGAGCTAGGATGATGATGATGATGATGATGATGATTACATTCCTAGTATACTCATAGGTTTCTTGTTTTTCATCAAAACTGGATGTTTTGTGTCAGAAATTTTTAGAATGATCATTTTCTTTGACAAATATATCTATTTCTTCTATGGTATCTTCAATGCCTGAGATCTTTTTTATCTCGTGTATTCTGTTAGTGATACCTGTATCTTTAGCTTTTGTTCACTTACCCAAATTTTCCATTTCTAAGATTTCCTCAGTTTATTTTCCTTATTACATTATTTACAATTTCAAGTCTTGAACAGTTTTATTACTTTTCTTTGAATCATTTTATTTTGTCTCTGCACAAGTTGGGGACTTGGACAGGGTGATGAGGAGGGGATAGGGGATTGGGTATAGTATTGGTGGGTACAGAGAGTGGAGGAGTTGTATAGGCTTGCATTCTACCTGTTGTTCTGGAAGCCTATGGCTTGAGTGGCCTCTGTGTTTCACATTCAAGGTAGAGGCTGGTACAGGGTGACCAGAAGAAAAAGAGGGATGAGGAATAGTGTTGACAGGGGTAATAAGGAGAGCAGAGTTGATCTGCATTTTGATGGCCTATCTACTCTTCTAGCAAGCATTACCTCCTTTAAGCAGGAGGCATCTGCCCAGGTTGGGGGCTGAGGCATGGAAATGAGAGGAGAAACAATTGAGCTTTGAGTTTGTTGGAAGATACAGGATGGAAAGGTTCTGTGGGCAGACAGCCTACCTGGTCTTTGTTAAGTATTGTCTTTATCAAGCAACGAGTGTCTGCCTAAAAGACTAGGAGAATGAGAAAATTTTAAGTGTGGCTGGCTTATCTTGTATTTTGGCAGGTATACACAGTGGTTGGGCAGCAGTGTCTCTGTAAGAGTTCAAGAAAGGAGGATGATGATGAGAGGGTGGAGGAAAAAAGATGATCAGATCATTTGGAGCTAGACAATAAAGAGGCTCCATGGGATGGTGGCCTATCTTGTTTCTGGTATGTGTGGCTTGCACTGGGCAGAGGGTGTCTGCTGGAGCTGGAGACTAGAAAAAAAAAAGCCAGATTAACTAAAAAGGAAGAAAACAATGACATATTTCCACCAATAGCTTGATGCCATTCTTTAATCTGGGCACATGTGTGTGTTAAAATCTTATCTCAGAAACCAGGCCAAAAACTTGCTAAAGAAAGGCTATAACTCCCTCATCATAAAGTGGAAACAGTCTGCTACTATGATGTCTGTGGCCTCCAAACAAACCTGTCTTCCATGGTGTGTACATCAGGGGCCAAAAGAAAGAGACAAAGAGAATGAATTCAGGCTGCCATAGATCACTTTAGACCCACTGAATGGGAAATTCGACAAACATATATGTTTGAATAAAAATTACAATTAGCCTTTTCATTAATTGGATGTTTTTACTATCTCAGGATATGAAGTAAAAACGGCTGACCTTAATGTGAAAACCTACCGTGAGAATTGCGAATTCCAAAGAAAAGCAATTTATAAAGCCTCTATCCTTGAAGATTAAATCAGATTTGATTAGGATTAAGCCATGACTTCAAGAAAAATTATTAAGCAAATAAAGAAAAGAGAAATAAACTTTTCTCTGATTTTATTATTACTTGTTTCATACTTTTTCAATTAATTATTAAGTTTTTACTTTTTATTTTTTACATAGATGAGCTTACTTTATTTTTCTCAAACATAATATTTTTATTCATTATTTGGAAAGTTCCTACAATTCACCCCATTACACTCACTTCCCATTTCTCCAAGGTCTACCTCCTTACCCTTAAACCCTTTCAACCAAAAAAACTCACCAAGTCCAATTTATATTGCCTAGATATTCAATGGACCTTGGCCAAACACCAGTGTGCAATCCTTTAAAGAAGACCGAGTCCTTCCCCACCCCTGCCAGAGGCCAACAATTTTAAGAGCTACACTTCAGCAACTTTATCAGAGTTTTCAAGGACTATCTTCAACAGCATCCAGTCTGAACAGTTTTGTGTGTGTGTGTGTGTGTGTGTGTGTGTGTGTGTGTGTGTGTGTGTGTGTGTGTGTAGATGTCACAAAAGACTTCAAAGTCTCTCATTCTCAGGTATGAGTCTGCAGTCATCTATCTATGCCACTGGAAAAGAAGCTTCCTTGCCCATAGCAGCCAGCAGCAACACATATCAGATACTTCTACATGGTTTCTGACAGCAACATTAATCATGGATTTCAACATGGTTTCTGGCTGGTATCTTTCTGATTATCGAAAAAGAAATTTTAAAAAAAATGACAAAGATCAGTATTCAAAACATGGTGTTTCCCAGCTACAAACACTGCAGCCTACAATAGTAACTGCATGAAAGGTATGCTCATGCAACCCTAGCACAGATTTTGGAAGGTTAAACAAAGACTTTCTCTTGGATTTAAGGCTCACTACAAAAGTAAAATATTTTCCTCAAATTCTGTGTGGAAGAGGAGGCTTAAAGATTGTAAAAAGAGCCAGAGCTGATGTATGACTCCAAGGAATTAGTATCTAAGAAACATAACAGGAAATATGTGCATAGGACCTTAGAGGGGTTGTGGCAGCATACACAGGATCTGCGTAAGTCCAAGCTTAACAGGGTCTCAGAACTCACAGGGGAAAATGAACATAGGGTCCCACCTTTAAAAGAAGGTATCTAGAGTTGATAGTTGCAGGCAAGGGAAAAATCAATTTTCTACATTGATATTTGGTATATTGTGCACACTGCTGGGCAGGCTTCACATCTAGGAATAGTTGATTAACACAAAACAAACTCAATGGCATTTTTTGGACATTTTGTCTCATTATGCTTTGTGTACCCTTTTTTCCTTCATAGATTTTTACTCATTTCAATTTACATTTGTAGTAGAAGGTTTAGTGGTTTGTGATCATTTTTTGTTTTCTGTTTGTATGCTTCTGCGTTTGTTTGAAAGAGAGAGAAAAAAGAACAAAGTTTGTGGGTAGGGGGATGGTGAGGACCTGGAAGGAACTGAAGGAGGGGGAAACATGATCAAAATATAGTATCTAAAAATCTTTCAACAAAATAAAATGTACAAAAAAGTTAAAAACTGCTGCTATATGTAGGTCTCAGAAAGAACCATTTCTAGAGGCAAAACATGGTAACTAGGTTTAAAATGGGGGAGGCTATGAATTTAACAATGATTGTAAATTTGGCAGGGTCTAGATTTATCTAGGAGCCAAGCCTCCAGATACACACTTGAACATAAATTTTACTAGATTAGCCTATATTTATGAGGAATTATATAAAGATTAGATTAATTAAGAACAGAAGTCACTTGGAAAGCCCCATTTCCTGAGCTGCAATCAGGGGCTCTGTCAAATGCAGAAAGTGATTTGGATATAGATTGTTAACTGCTCTAAGTTTGTTGACAAAAGATGTAGGGAGGTCATCTGGTAGTTTATGACTCAGCAATAGTTTAATAAAAACCTAAGTGACCAATACCTTGGCAAGATTATCTGGGACAGAAAGAAAAATTAGAAGAAGAAGGGCCTAGATATGGGACAAGTCAGACGCACAAAATGGGACAGATTAATTTAAATTACAAGAGCTAGTTAGAAACAATTCTAAGCTATTGTCCAAGCTTTTACATTTATTAATAAGTCTCCATGTTATGCATTTGTCCCCAGGTCTCCAATCCTACATATTTGATATACTCAGGAATACAGTTGAGCAGATTCATTGACATCTCTCCTGGAGGGCAGTCTCCAGCTGTGTTCATGAAACATGTAAGGATTTCTGTCTTCACTTCTGCCCATTTGTCTTCATGGACTGATGACCAGTAGACCTTGAGTCAAAGGAGAATCCCTCATTATATTTAAATATTGTTTATGTGGTCACAGTTAAGAATTTGCCTTAGTCTCAAAATTGATTTTGGAATTGTGATCAATGTTGAGACTACTGAATACTATGGGGATTTTTTTTTTATTTATTTTTTTGGAGTTGGACTAATTGAACTTTATAACTTTGGGTGAGGAGCAGAATTCTGGGTTTGGAAGAGAAATGGTTTATAGGTTTATATATTTTAACATTTGGTCCCCACCTGGAGCAATTGTTTAGCGAGATGTAAAAATTCTAGGATCTACATTTTTCTCAGACCTGTGTAGTTCTGCTGTGGGAAGTAGAACATTAGAGTCAGGTTGGAGAGTGTATAGGTGCATTTGCTTACAGTTGGGGCTCTGTTTCCTGTGTGCAGTTGAGATGTGATCTTTCAGCTTTACTCTTCTGTTTCTTATTGCTGTGATTCCATACTATGATGTATACCTAGACTTCTGAAACCTTGGATATGTTTATGTTCTTCTATAAGTAGATTTGGCTATAATATTTTATTTCAAAAACAGAAAATTTCCTAATATAATTAGGTAATATTACACATTGCTGGGTCAAAATACCTAACAAAGCCAAATAAGGGAAGAATTCATCCAGAAACTGGTTTTAGCTCAGAGTGGGGGAAGTTACTGAGGCAGGAACCTGAGACACATAGTTTCCCTGTATCTTTTTATTTTTTTTGCAGTCAGGTTCTACTTCCAACAAAATTTTTTATGGTTCTCATTTTTTCCAGGCCATCATTGATAACATGTGAATCTTTAGTATTACCCCCAGACATTTCCTCTAATTTGTTGATGGCCTTTCTTGAAGTTTCTTCCATGGGCCATTTCAGCACAAACTTCATCCTCTTTAATTTTATGGCTGATAAAGGATATCGTGCATATTTGACAAATAAAGTCCAAGAAATGGCATAAATATTTATTGATTGGTGATTTTTTTGTAATAGCTTATATGAAATTATCTGGATAGTCCAAGAATGATTCTCATATTAGAGAGGCTAAGAATCTGGTAGTTGCTCACTTCACAAAGCTGGATATCCCTTCTCTCTCAATATGGTACCGAAGGCTTAGATGATTCCAAGAGATTTCAGGTTATTCTAGAAGCTTGAGGAAGCTGATTCTAATACTGTAATAAGAAAATACAGTAGTGGCATCATCAAAACAGGTAAACTTGTCAACAAATGTGAATATAACGCAGCAAAGGGGAAAGCTTTTTATCTCTCTTTTATCTGTTTATAGTGATCATATTTCTGCTTGGCCCTTAAAATTCAAATAATCTGATCAAGAAAATCCTTCATAAGAGTGCTGAGTAGCTTATCTTTTAGTTGATTCCAGTCTAGTTTTGTCTGATTCTAGACAAATAAGATTAACTTTTATATCAGGCATCTCCCTAAAAACCTTACCATGGCTTACCTTAGCCTTACTCTAATACTCTCTTCACTCAACATACAACAAAGCTGCAAATCTCTAAAGCAGAAAACGTTTCTCTGGTTCCAGAATGAACTTGATCTTCTCTCCTTTCTTGGTCTAATGAGTTTCATTTTTATTTGGATCCCATAATGTGGAGTCTTAGCTAAAATTCATTACCAAGATATCCATGGTCCTCTCTTGGGCCCTTAAAGCCTATGCAAATTTTATGATCTAAGCTTAAAGAGGACTTCTGTCCTCTTCTGCTTTAAAAATCCTAGACCCCAAAGAAGAACTTCATCCAGCTAAAGGCTGTGTCACTGTCACTATTAATATCATTATAGAAGTATACATGCCACTTCATAAGATGCAGAATTCATTGACCATCCACAAGCCTAAAACCATAAGGTTAATGCCCTCACTGACCACAGGTATGAATACTACATTCTCCACTGTCAATCCTTACAGTGGTAAAAGTGAAGTTTTCTCACCTCATAGAAGACTCCTCTAATTAATAGGAAACTTACCTACAAGCATACACAACCTGCCTTGTCATTCACTGCAGAAGTCACTGAGACATTTATGAGCAGACAGGAAAAGGCAATACTGAAGGTGATGCTCAACTGGAAGCACTAGACTCTAATTCATATCCATCCAATTCTACCCAACATACCCTCCACCTCTCTCTTCCTCTATTGATGAACTTGACCTTCCATTTCTTATCTCATTTTAGCCTATTTAACCTCATCATAGAGTTCTCGGACATGAAATAAGGAAAACCATCTTCAAAGAATCATGTTCTAGTTTCAGGACCTTATTCCTTTTCTTATCAAGACTTGGGCCCCTTCCACACTATATAATTTCCATATGGGATATCAATATCTTCTCATCTTATTCAAAATTTAACTCTATTCCTTCACCTTGTAACAGATTTTTCCACTTCATCACCCTCCTGTCATCCAAGGAGCTCTCAGACTACTTCTCTTCCCAAGCCACCAGACTTGATTCCATTTCCCACAACAGGGTGGGAAAATTGGCTGCCATCTTATTAGTGACTCTTCTATCTTCTTGTATCAGTAGACATATGTTCAGGTCAGTTATTAGCTTCCTTACCGTGTCTGAGCGGACACAAAAAAGGGGTTACTCTTCATTTCGGCCTGGAGCCAGCTCTTTAGAGTATGAGCAAGACCCGATTTTGTTTCTAAGATAACATAAAATCTCACTCATACTTCAGATACTAGATATTCTTCCCATATTCCCTAAAAATCCCAGTCTTCAAGAAAGATATAACACAACAACACACTCAGCAAACAACTTAGCTAAAATAATGTGTCAACTCAAAATGGATTGACCAGCTTTTCTTCCCACTGCACTCCTTTACTAAAAACTTATACTTAGGAGTGTGTGTGTGTGTGTGTGTGTGTGTGTGTGTGTGTGTGTGTGTGTGTGTTATAATTACTATAAAAATAGTTTATGGGTTTGGAGAAAAGTAAAGAAGCCTATGTTGGAGGCATTGGAGAGAGGAAAAGAAAGGAGTAAATTATGTAACTGTAATCTTAAAAAAATAAAATAAATAAAAGAATTGAACAAGTTTATTATAATAAAAGAAAATGCAGATCAGACTGGCTCATGAAATTCCTGTAAAAGTCTTTTAGGGGCTAGAGTATTGGTTCAGTGGCTAGGAACACTTGCTGGTCTTGCATAGGATTCAGGTTCAACTCCCAGCACCCACATAGTAGCTCAGAACCATCTGTTACTCTGGTCTTGGGGGATCCAAGGCCCTCTTAGGATATCTGCAAGCCCTAGGGAACTATGGGTTACATATAAATCTATATTCAAGGAAAACACTCATAAAAAGCACACATGTAACCCCACTGTTTACTTGCACATATCTTCCCATACCGCTAACACAGAAGTGCTCTGTTTGGACAATGTTCACTGATTCATTGTGTATTACTGGCACTGCATGATATAATATAATGATCACACATTGATGTTTCCTGTCCTGAACTTGCAGGAATAAGGATCTGAAAAGGCAAGATGTTGAGTGGGAGTACAGGGGTTGGTAAGTAGGGAAAACAAGAAGTTAAGATGACAAAAGCAGTAGCTTGTACCAGAATGTCTTCCATTGGTGATCTCTTATATCAAGCAAGCTTATTAACAAGTATAGAATCATATATTTGTAGAGGGAAATGCCCAAGGCCAGAAGACATCTAAGTCAAACAACTATGGCAAAGACAATAAGGGATACCTCAGACACAGCTGCCCATAGACTCGTAACTACAGCCAAGGGGGACAAGTTTGGTTCCAAAACACTGCAACCTTGACTCCTCTGAGGAGGAACTGGATCCAGCCCTAGACTGGGCTTGCCAAGTACACTCCTGGACAAGGTAATAGAATTGAAGTTTTCTTTCTCCCTTCATGAGAGCATCTGATAAAGTCTTCAGCCTGTCTGGGACCTCATAGTTCCGCAAAGATCTCTTGCAATCCTTTCAAAGAAAATTATTCTAGCTTTTCCTGCATTAAAGTGAAAGTGGGCTTTAAAAAATCAACACACAATAATATAACAACAAAAAAGAGATGGCTGGAGCAAGGATGATCATAATATTCTTGTGATTTCTGCATTGTAGACCTGAAAAGGCCTGGAATATAGTTTTCCCTTCTCCCTCCTGTGTAACAGGGGGTTTCTGGTCCAGACTTCCCCATGGTTCAGACCTGCCTGCAGCCACTTTGCCACCCTCCCAAAAAATGACTCAGACACTTATATTAATTCTATGCTGTTTGGCCTATGTCTCAGGCATAATGCTAGCTAGCTCTTTCATCTTCATTTAACCCATTTCCAATAATCTGTCCTGTCATGTCTCCCATGCCTCAACTGTTTTGTTACATGTTGATTCTTCGGAAACTGGGTCAAGTCTCCCTTAATTCCAGTCTCCTTCTCCTACCTATGATAATTCCTCCACCTACTTCTATGATGCTTGTCATGGGCCAAATCAGTCCTTTATTTGCAACATATAGAAAGACATTCCCATATCACTTCCCTGTGGCGGGATTAAGGTGTCAGCTGATAAGGTCAGAAGACACTTCCGGAACCCTGGAGGGGGTGTGGCCAAGCCCATTGATAAGTGGCTGCTGGGACACTAGGAGCTCTCTTCCTGGTTCCTGGCTGCTGGCTGCTGGACAGACAGAATCGGAATCCATCGTGCTTCCATCGCGCTTTCATCGCTCGTCCATCGCTTGGATCCACCAGTCCTTGTTCAGGTGCCACCATAAGCTGTTACTAATACTGTGAGTGTTAATTTATAGTCTAATAAATATTAATTTTGGACTGGCGCCTTGAAAGTAAAACTCCGACTACATCTGGTGCCCAACGTCCTCGGCCCTGTGCCCTAAACTGTAAGAAGCCAGGGGACATACAGACTGTTCACTTGGGCTTAAAGCTCCCTCTTGCTAGCCAGGCGCGGTTTCCAGCCAGCTGATCCAGTGTGTAGGCGGGGGGTTTTCGGCTCATTGCCTGGGTGCGAGATTTCAGTGCAAGACGCGAGATCAGCTCAGTGTGCAAACGCAAGACTTCAGTTCAGTGTGCAGATGCGAGACTTCAGTTCAGTGCGCAGGACCGGTTTTCAACTCGCCGGCCTACTACAGCACTTGGCTCTGCTTTCAGCCCGCTGCAGCACTCGGTTTTCAGCCCGCAGCTTTCTGCTGCTGAGAGTCTTTGCATCTACCATACAGTGGGTAGGAAATTGAACGATACTGTGACACCTGTGTACTAAACAGCATAATTACATCTGAATTGACGCAATGGCTGACTATTATTCTTTTGAAGAGTTTAGGTCATATTTTGCCATGGTGGTTGATAAATTTTTAAATGAATATCTTGAAGGATTCAATACCCCAGTCCTACTATTTTTTGGCTTATTTCTCTATTTTATTTTTCAAAATAAGAGGATGATGACAGAGTTGTCAAATGGAAACCAACAATTATTGTCCAGATTATGTATTATGGAACTATCAAACTCTACAGTGGCAGATGAGGTTAAACAGGTGCAAAATGTAAATCAACAGTTACTGTCCAAGGTATGTGATGTGGAACTGTCAAGCACTAAAATGGCAAAAAGGATGGATACTCTGGAAATTGGTTACAACAAGCTTTCAAATAAGGCTTCCTCTGTAGATAAGGATAACACTGTACAAGAGAAATATAGGCTCTATGTAAATTATGAAAACAAGAAACTTGTTGACTACATTAGTGATGAGAACAAGAAAATCATTAATTATGTTAATGATGGGGATCGAAAAATTGCTGACTCAGTAAGGTCTTTGGAAGGACTGCTTCATCAGGACACTCAAGCTCTAGAAAAATCAATAGTATCTAAACTTCAAGAATGGAAACCAGTAGTATCCAAAATCCAGGAATGGAAACCTGTAGTATCCAAAATCCAGGAATGGGAACCCATAATATCCAAAATTCAAGAATGGGAGGATCGCATTGCAATACTGGAAAAGGGTAGTGATGCATCTTATGCTCATAACAGTTCAGGTCAACCCCCAATGGGATATTATGGTACTGGAGATACTCTACCCAAAGTGGTAAACATAACAGGGCTACCCCCTTCCACACCACTATTGTTCCCAGCTGCTATTCAGACAAAGATAGCACCTGATGGATCCCCAGAATATGTAGAGTATAGCTATGAGCCAGTACATATGAGAGACATCAAGGATTTTAAAGAGGCAATATCAATGCACGGTATACACTCTACTTATGTGAAGCAGCTTCTAAATTCATGGTCAGCAAAAAAACGGATTCTACCAACTGATTGGATGCAGCTAACAGCTGCTGTCTTGGACCAAAGTCAGAATTTACAGTGGAGAGGCTGGTTTAGAGAGGAGGCCAAGACCTTGGAACAACAAGGAAAAATTAGGGGTTTCTTTGCTTCTTAGGACCAAATCCTTGGTGAAGGCATGTTTGCTGATGTGAGGACTCAATCTACTTATGATGAGCATACTTTATTGCTATGCCGTACTGCTGCACTGAATGCTTGGGAAAAGATTTTGGACCCAGGTCAAAAAATTGAGCATTATACTAAGGTCAAACAAGGCTTAAAAGAGCCTTATACCAACTTTATACAGAGACTCACCACAGCTGTTCATAGAGCAATATCAGATCCAGAAGTTAGGAAGCAATTAATACTTTCTTCTGGCCTTTGATAATGCTAATACAGAATGTAGAAGAATACTTATGCCTTTAAAGATCAGCGCTGCACCGATAGAAGAATGGATTCAATATGTAATAAATGCTGAATGTCTCCATGGCAACGAGGAGAATTGGGTAGGCCAAGCTGTTGCTAATGTTAGGGTGAGAAACCAAGACATCACTTGTTTCAACTGTGGTAAACAAGGCCATATAAGACAGAACTGTGCACAAGGTACTCTTGGAAAAAATACCCAATCTAGGTTTAATTCGAACAGAAGGCCATTGCCTTCTGAATTATGCAGAAGGGGTGGCAAGGGACGGCATTGGACCAATGAGTGTAGATCTACCAGGGATAAAGAAGGCAACCCTCTACCATCGGGAAACGCCTTTCGGGGCTTCCCCTGGGAGGCCCCCAAAAATCAGACTCCAAATTCAAGGATGGTGAGATCATATCTGGTCATAGGAGAAGACCAGAATTCTCAGGACGAATAGAGCATCCAAAACCTGATCTAGAAAACCATATGCTATTAGATAATAATATAAATTCAAAAGAAAACTCAGAAATTCCAAAAAGAATCACAAAATGAATATTTTGTCAGACTTCAATAAATGAACAAAGACCAAAATTGGGGATACGGATAGATAATATTTATATCCAGGGTTTAGTCGACACGGGGGCTGATGTTTCGATCATAATCCCACAATCATGGCACCCCAGATGGCCTTTACAGGCAGTAGATATCCAGTTTCTGGGTATTGGAACAATATCGCAAGTAAAACAGAGTGTGAGATGGCTTGAATGCATAGGACCAGAAGGTCAGAAAGGATGGTTGAAGCCATATATGGCTGATATAGCAGTGAATCTATGGGGTTGCGACCTTCTAATGCAATGGAATACCCAGATTAATATCCCTCCTGGTTCTGATATCAACCGGAGACTCAATTATGTTTCCAGAAATGATGCTCTAAGGTACTATGAAAAAAATTCACCAGCCATTCAGGTTGTACAAAAGAATTGCCCAATAACCACAGAACCTCAAAGGAAACTCACAGCATTGCCTTTGAAATGGTTAATAGAAAAGCCTATTTGGGTTCAACAATGCCCTTTGACAAGAGAAAAACTTCAGGCTTTGGAACAGTTGGTACAGGAGCAGTTACAGGCTCAGCATATCGAAGAATCAACCAGTCCATGGAATTCTCCTGTTTTTGTTGTCAAGAAAAAATCTGGAAAATGGAGGATGGTAACGGATTTAAGAGCAATTAATAAGGTGATTCAACCTATGGGCTCCTTACAATCTGGAATTCCCCTGTCTTCTCTGCTACCTAAAGGATGGCCTATTGCAGTTATTGATTTGAAGGATTGTTTTTTTACCATACCTTTACAGGAACAGGACAAAGAGAAATTTGCTTTTACAGTGCCTACTCTTAATAATTCAGGGCCAGCTAAGAGGTACCAATGGAGAGTCCTTCCCCAAGGAATGTTGAATAGTCCCACCTTATGCCAATATTTTGTACAACAACCACTAGAAATACTGCGCAAGCGCTTCCCTCAATCTATCATTTACCATTATATGGATGATATTTTGCTGGCAGACCCAAACCCAAAGACATTAGAAACATTGTTTGAAGAACTAAAGAAAATATTGCCTGATTGGGGACTACAAATTGCTCTGGAAAAAGTACAGAGGGGAGATTCTATCAATTATTTAGGATATAAAATAGGTTTACAAAAAATTAGGCCACAAAAGGTAAAATTAAATAGAGATAAATTGAAGACTCTTAACGATTTTCAAAAGTTACTAGGAGATATCGCTCATATACGGCCCATGATTGGTATAAAAAACTATGAGCTAGTTAATTTGTTCAAGACTTTGGACGGTGACAAGGATTTAAATAGTCCAAGAGAATTAACTGATGAGGCTGAGAAAGAATTAGAGTTGGTGGAAAAGAAACTTCAAGAAGCACATGTGGATCGTGTGGATCCAGAACTGGATTGCATACTTGTTATTTTACCCTCTAGACAATCTCCAACAGGAATACTAATGCAAAGAGAAAGCATTATATTAGAATGGATATTTCTGCCACATAGGCCAAGCAAGAAGATGAAGACATATATTGAAAAAATTGCTGATCTGATTTTTAAAGGTAAATTAAGACTTCGCCAATTGACTGGAAAGGACCCTGCAGAAATTGTTGTGCCTTTGACTAATGAAGAAATTGAACGATTATGGGCAGACAGTGAACCTTGGCAAAAAGCTTGTAGTGACTTTTTAGGAGAGATTAATAATAAATATCCTCAAAACAGGAGAATTCAATTTATAAAGGAAACTAATTGGATCTTTCCTCATGTGGTACAGGATAAACCCATTTCTGGAGCCCTCACCTTTTATACTGATGTGAACAATTTAGGAAAGGCTGGCTACAAGTCTGAAGACTTAATTAAGGTGGCTCAGAGCCCTTATAACTCTGTCCAGAAGTCAGAACTATATGCAATTATTATGGTGTTGTTGGATTTCACAGAGCCTCTCAATGTAATTACTGATTCTCAATATGCAGAAAGAGTTGTTTTACATATTGAAACTGCTGACTTCATTCCTGATGATTCAGAATTGACCTTACTATTCATACAACTACAGGATATCATCAGAGGTAGGATACATCCTATGTACATAACACATATCAGGGCGCACACGGGTCTCCCAGGCCCTCTAGCGCAGGGTAATGATGAAATAGATCGGTTGCTGATAGGAAATATGCTAGAGGACACAGAATTTCATGAGAAACATCATGTCAACAGCAAAGGATTAAAAAAGAGTTTTTCCATCACTTGGAATGAAGCAAACGAAATAGTAAGGAATTGCAACACTTGCTCTTTCTATAACCAACCGTCTTTACCTGCTGGAAGTAATCCTAAAGGTACACAGAGAAATGAGATCTGGCAAATGGATGTGTTTCACTTCCCAGAATTTGGAAAGATGAAATATGTACATCATACTATCGATACTTACTCTGGAATGCAATGGGCAACTGCTCTGAGTTCTGAAAATGCTGATGCTATACTAACTCACCTTTTGGAAGCCATGGCCATAATGGGAATTCCCACTCAGATTAAGACTGACAATGCTCCAGCTTATGTTTCCCGAAAAATGAAGATAATTTTTGGATACTATAATATAAAGCATATTACGGGGATACCACACAATCCCACAGGACAGGCAGTTGTGGAGAGATCTCACCGTACGTTGAAAGAGATGCTTTATAAACAGAAGAAAGAAATGAGAAAACCCAGGGAGAGATTGCACAGTGCCTTATTGACTTTAAATTTTCTTAACGCTGATGAAAAGGGAACATCAGCTGCTGAGAGACATTGGGTGATAGAGAAATCCTCTGAGTTAAATCAACCCATCTACTTCAAAGATGTGTTGACTTCTGAGTGGAAGCCAGGATATGTGCTTCGATAGGGTAGGGGTTTTGCTTTTGTTTCAACAGGCAAAGAAAAGATATGGGTACCGACAAAACTAATAAAAGTCCGCTTTGTAAAGGAGTCCCTTCCTGAGGAGGAGAAGTAATTGCTCACCCCTGATATGACAAATGGATACAAGGTAAGGAAAACACATTTAACAAACCTGGGGCAGGGTCTCAGTTTTGTCTTTACAGGAAAACAGATACAACTGTTTTTAAGACTAATTACTCACCTGCAATAGAAGACAGACTGATGATTAAGGAGTGTACATGACGGACTATTAGACCAACTAATACACATATGCACTACTGGGTAATATTTCAATATTTACTGCTTTGCATCTTGCATCTTCACCTAAAAAAAAAAAAAAGAAGGCGTGGTCCTGATTTGACTATTAATAGGGCTGGATTTGGATTGGGAACAAGTGGCTTTCTCCCTCTCTAAACCCAAGCATATTGATAAAGAAAATGTGAAGTATTCTGTCTCATATCAGAAAAGCCACTTGGTGTGAGACAGAAGACAGAATATTTAGGGACCAATATTATTGAGACTTCATCTTAAACCTCGTTTCTCTCTGTTTCTGTAACTTTCAAACATCCTGTCTGCATACAATCTCCTGAAGTTATAGAAGATATTAATATCTTTTTTGAGTATCAACAATGCTTAAGTTTTCCATTGTAAATAACATTTCCTCCTATCAGCTATCTACAACGAATCTGGAACCAAGATGGGGCCCCCAACGCAGCAACTCCTACTAGTGAAACAAGAATAAAAGAGAGAGTAAGAGACAGGTAGACAGACAGACAGAGGCAAAATTAGAAAAATTAAGAACCTGGTACACACCAATCAATGATTGTTTTCAGAAAATAGACTATTCAAAAATGGCTGCAAGATAGCTCTCTATGATAATCTCCAGATCACACTTCTAATTAGAATTCCAGATGGAGTTAACCACTATTCTGAGAATGGTTATAAATGTATATAGTCAGTCCATTAAGATCTAACCATTGTTTTAGCCTTTACAGGATCCCAAAGAGATGCCATCGCCCTTAAGTCAGCAGGAAGCAACCTTATGAAAGACTACGCCCCCTTTCCCAATAAGTTTTATGTTCTGAGGGTTGTGGGTAATTCTTATTCTGTTAGAATAGTTTTAAGTGAAAATTGGGTGGAGGACAGAACTATAATATAGCATCAAAGATCTCTTCTGAAGAAGAGAAGAGGGATAGATACGATAGACAAAGGTAGATTGTTCTGCCTACCTATACACCATTTTAGCTAAATGTATGGGCTAAGCTAAAGACAATTTGCATTGGCATAGGTATTTGTATATTGATACAAATGTAAAATCATTTTATATGTTTAATTGTGATAATTTGTACATTTGAACAAAGTTCAATCTGGAATTGCTTTATATAACCAAAGCAACTTGTATTTCGATATAAATCTGAATCTGTAACTATTATGTAAAATTGAATCTGTAATTGCTATGTTTTATATATGCTTCTATCTCTGTTTAAAATATTTGCACATCATTGTCATGTACACTATGCAATTACTACCTTCATTTAACTATACTTGATATAATATATGATTGCACTAGTTATGATATATGCACAAGATGTTTTATATACCTCTGTTTAGATGAAATATATGTATATACATGTCTAAAATTCTGTGGCCACTTTACATGGTAATATACCCCTGGCTAATGTTTGATAGTCATACTAAAAGTCATTGTTCAGGGATTGTACACCTCTTATATAAGTATTCTAATTTTAGTACAGGGTTTAATCCTTAGGACAATAAAAACTACTGTCAACATTACTTAAGGTACCATATCCCAGTCATCTCAGATACAGGTTAGAATATCATAGATAGACAGAAATCTTCAACCATTTCATAGACCGGGAGAATATGGCATTTAACATTTGAAATTCGGCCATGAGAGGCACGACGACTCCTGGTGTCACTGCTCCTTTCCCGAGATGGTATGAGCATCGAGGATACTCCATTGGAGTTTGTCCTTTTGGCAGAGAATGGCCGGTTGAGTAAGGAACTGTCCTTACCTTGATTATTGACAGTGCACACATGGTGTCCAAGCTGGAGGAACAAGTTGATGGATGGAGACTGACGAAACCTGCCTGGACAGGATAAGACAGTCCCTCCAAAATTGCCCTGCTTGTGAGAAGACCTGTCAGATACCATAGGCCTGTTGCCAATATGCTAGATGCTCCAACGGCGCACAAAACCAGAGATGATTGTCCAGGTAGCTGTTGCTGTCCTCTCCCAAATTTTGGAAGCCAGTACTTCCATATACTTCTGACTTTCAAGTGATATATCTTCCTTCTCAGGTCTTGAAGGGGTTGAAGAATAGCTATTTATGGTTACTAACTCATAATAATTCCTATTGTACATAGTCTTAGTTTAGAACCTTTTTATTTAGACAAAAGGGGGAGATGTGGAGGGATTAAGGTGTCAGCTGATAAGGTCAGAAGACACTTCCAGAACCCTGGAGGGGGTGTGGCCAAGCCCATTGATAAGTGGCTGCTGGGACACGAGGAGCTCTCTTCCTGGTTCCTGGCTGCTGGCTGCTGGACAGACAGAATCGGAATCCATCGTGCTTCCATCGTGCTTTCATCGCTCGTCCATCGCTTGGATCCGCCAGTCCTTGTTCAGGTGCCACCATAAGCTGTTACTAATACTGTGAGTGTTAATTTATATTCTAATAAATATTAATTTTGGACTGGCGCCTTGAAAGTAAAACTCCGACTACACTTCCCCTTTTCTGTATAATCAAAAATGAAAGTTTCAATATTAACATAGCAAAATTACATATAACAAAACAGTGATCAAGCAAGAATTACAGTTACAATACCTAGTCTATTTGTATTTAAAAAAAATAAAAGAAAATATTCTATCATCTACCTTATCCTTGTGAGTCTAAAGTTTCATATCTAACATACCTTCTATAATAATAAGAAAAACTAATAACTATAACTATCTAACCTTCAACTATATCAAAGACCACAAAAGGATATAATATTTCCTGAGTAAACAGGAAGTGCAAGCAACTTCCAAAATCTAGAAATCACAGGGATGACACCTGTCTGCCTGGAAGGTCACCTTAAGTTCCTTTGTAATGTTGGGGCATTCATCTTCAGCCTATAAGCCCAAAGTCTCTGGCATACTTTCAGTAAAGTAGGAAATTTGAAGCACTGTGCTTCCCATTCTGGTATAGTTCATCAGTCTCTTCTACTTGAGTCCTAAAGGCTGTCTGGCAGTTTTCTCTGTAAAGTATGAACCTGTAGGACAATCTCAGCTCATTCTGCCAAAGTTTAGAGGTCACTTTACTATGGGTCCTGTATGTGCAGTTTATCAAGCATACTTTCAAGCAGTCAGTACAAAAACAGTTTCTTGACCAGTGGCTAATTGTTGCCACAAAGAAAGTAAACTCGACATGAAGTTTCTTCAATGCCCATTATTTTCTTGAAGCAGATTGGTCCTGCTAGAAGCAGACCTGTCTCACTATCCAGAAATTTTGAATATTTTAAATGCCATATTCTATAGGTCTTTGAAATGTTTGAAGATTACCTATCTAATTGAAATATATCTTTATATACCTAAAAAAATCCTAACTAACATGACTATAAGCTTGGTTATCACAGATGACTACTAATCTACATTTCTTAATTACATATTACAATTTTAAAGGAATTGCATAAACATAATACCTTAAACAAGAATGGAAATATACATACAGTACTGTGGGAGGTTGTGTTGTTTCATTTTAAATAATTGTCCCACCCACTGGTTTAATAAAAAGAGCTGATTGGCCAAAGGCAGGCAGGAAGTGTAGGAGGGGCTACCAGACTAGGAAAAATCTCTGAGAAAAGAATGCCAGTCAGAATTCCAGAGAGAGGCCCAGAAGAAGCAGAGGAGAACTATGCTGCTCTAAAGAAAGGTACCGAGCCGCATGGCTGAAAAAGAGACATGGATTAGATGAAGGGTAGAGAGCTAGCAAGTGATATGCCTGGGCCTGAGGCTGATCAGCCAAAAACTATTGGAAGCATCTGTGTGTCTCTGTGGGATTGCGGGTCTGCGGGTCTGTGGGACTGTGGGCCTATACCTTGAGGTTAGGCCCAAAAGTCTGGGCCAGAAACCTCATACTACACAGTACTACAAAATTGACCTTAAAATTGTATCAATAAACCCAAATCCATAGCATTGTAAAACATTTTGAGATTAATAACTGATTTTTGGACAAATGTAAATTCAATAATCTATCTTTTAAAAAAATTCATATACCATAACCCCCACTTTTTCCTCAGAAAGAGATGACTATGACCACTAACCATTTATAATGAAAATAAACATTTATAAATGACATTTTGGGAATTTGGGCATAGCTTTCTATTATTACTTCCTGCTGATTAAGGGGTGCTGGAAATCTTTTGAGGGTCCTGAAGCTAGATCATCTTAGTCTGTAGCTTTGAAGATAATGTAGCCATCAATTCCCATCAGAGAATTTTCAGGTGGTCTTGATTGATGAAATCATATTTCCCTAGAAGCAATCCACAGGTTCTCATCTTCTGTGGAAACAAAAGCAGAACCTCTTTTCCAGAGCAATCTATCACTAGACACAAATTTCAAAGTCTAGATACCTTTAAAATATATATGTTTATTTAACTTAGCAGCCTTTGCAATCACTTTTCTTTCTGCAGTTAGTTCATTAACAGTTAAAATAAAATAAAACACAATAATAACCATAATCCAGATTCTGTGTATTTTCCATTTTTATGTGGCTTATTATATTTTTTACTCTATTTCTCTTTTCTAATGACTTTCTCTATCTTATTTCTTTTCTCTCTGAATCCTGTGTACATTTTACACACATTCATCATCTGAATCTGTTTTATTGTGAGTCCTTAATCTTAACCAGAAGAGCTTTTAAAATGCTAGACTGTGAAGCATTGCTTTGACTCCCAACTCTGCCCTGCTTAGCAGATTTTCAAGATGGTGGAGATGTCATGTTTACCTACCCAATTCTTGGAAGCAGTCCTAAAAATTGTGAAACTTTTTACCACTCCAACTCTGGGGAATCTTAGGGTCCACACTATCAACTAGAGCGCCATGGCCTACTGTTCATGCCATTTAAGTGTCTGGCAGCAGTGCCTCTTAAAGAGCCACACAGTTTTTGTCACTAATGCTGAGTCAGGAAGCTTCTCTTAAAGGAACCCCATCTGCTCACTGCCAGCAAACAGAGTGGACCCAAGAAAATGCTGCTTCTAAGAAGCCATTTTTGACTCTGTTCCTCTTTTGTTCAATATAAACAGAAACATTAAATCAATCATATGCAGCTTGTTACTAATACTGAATCTTCTTTGAGTCTTGGGAAGTGGCGTGGTTGCAGAAATAGACTATGAGTTTATTAGTAATTTTAAAGTTCACACATGAGAATATGGTTGGGTTGGATAGAAACTACAAGAAATCACAATATATATGAAATTGAAATTCTCTATGAAAATTCGAGTAATTAAGAGAATATCTTTAAATACATTCTTGTGAATTTTATGGCTGAACACCTTTGATTTGAATGTGAGATTATCTTACTCCACATTTATTTTTGGTGATGAATTTGGATATGTGTCTATAAGACAAATAGCAACTTTCTAGGGAAAGAGTGTAAATTCAGGGAGTAAGAAAGGTACATGGCTGTCACTAGAGGAGATTCCTCCTTACTTTTTACCAGCATTTGGTATGGCTATTTGTATGGTGGTTATCTAAAGTGGCCTTGGGGATCAGCCCACCCTAGCATATATGTGTTAAGGTAGAATTTTTCCCTTTAATCCCGGCTCTACTGTACATAAGATGCCAATTTCCATAAACAGGAGTATTGAAGACTGAAGAAGCATTCATAATTCACTGAAAATAACAGAAAAAAGAACTGTGCCACCAAGTCATCTTACATCAAATTTCAATGGACTATAAATTTGGGAAGTGACAGCAAAATAAAAATTAAAAAGCAACAGGAAGGCATAAGAAAAAAATAGCTTGCAAGGCACATTGAGCTACGAATAAACAGACATCCAGCTGACTGACAATATTGGTTTCACTTGTGGTTATAAATAAGCATTTCTGAGAAATGAACTTTGATGGAGAAATGAAACTGAATATCTCTGTTCAGTAGTTTCCTAAAAATTAACTTGAGGGATTTGGTGGATATTTTTGTCCCTCTTCCCAGAGGTATCACATTCAAAAGTCTCCTTTTTATTGTCTTCTCTAATAATATGGCTCCTTTAATTGGCTTATTGATGATGGGTGCAGAAATGGCTTGGAGCACAAATTATAAATTCAAAAATCAATAACAGAAGGCCTATAAAGGTTAGATGAGTAGACATTTGGGTATGAGTGTCTGACCAGATCAGACCAGAGAGATTTTGACAAGATGAGTTGAGTAGAATAATAAAGAAAGCATATTTGAGTTTCAGGGTGAAGAATTTAGAAAAGACTACTAAAATATAGAAAGCCAAGACCACAAGTAGGTGGAAACTTTAGTTTACTTAACCAGGCATGTCTTCTATTCAGAGGTAAATGTCATCTGTTTTTAGACTGCTAGAATAGATTGTTGTGGAGGGAGTTAGTAGACCATAAAATGTGGGCTTAGAGCATGGTGGATAACTGCAGAAGAGTAGGAATGTGAGGATGAATTGATGGTCGGAGAGTGATAAGAAAGTCCCTGAAAGGGTGTGAGTCAGAAGGACAAAATAGCAGGAAGGAAACTGATTCATGGGGAGCTTTATAATGAAAAGATAATAAAATCATGGAAATTTTCTAGAATGTCATGTTCCAAGAGGGGTTCTAATAATCAGAAATGACCAGAAAGTAATGGAGAAATAAATTCCTAAACAGATTGTACAGGTATAGTTCAGTCCCTTCAGGCTTGGTAGGAATGCCATCTAACCACATAATAGAATCAAAATTAATCTCATATAACAGGCATGAGATAGTCTTACCAGCAACCAACTGCATTGCCAGAGTTTGGTGAGGGGGATGGTAAAGGGAGCACTGAACCCTGGGCCCATTAGTCATTGGCAGTTGGAAGCCTCAGCAAGTTCAGAAAGACTGAGTTATTTGACTAGAACCTGGAAGGGACCAAAGAGGCCAATGGGAACAGGTGTCTTCTGAACACATCCTGTTTCCCAGTGTCCCTTTTCCCACAGAGGAACAAGTATCAAGTTAGCAGCCATGAGTTGGAATAGGCTATTGTTCACTCACCTATTTGGCTACAATTTAAGCAGGTCTCTTGTGGACCAGACCTGAGTAGTGTAAGTGTCACTCCCTGTTCAAGCCACCCAGCATTGAACCTGACATAAGTCTGCTGCCAACATTTGGTGTTTATCCTAATTCCATTGGAGTCTTGTGGTCCAAGGACCTCCTTTATGTATGTAATTAAAGACCTAAAGGCTACCCTATAGAGATTTTTTTTTTGAGGACTGCGAGAACTGTAATTTGATCAATGATTTTCCTACTATTAAATGTCAATTGATAGATGGAGTGAATATAGAGAAATAATTTTTCATCATCACTCTGTGTGGCAACATTTCCATATCAATTAAAATATATAACTACATGCTTATAAATATGAGCATCTGGGAGACTCATTAAAGATCATATAAATAAATTAATACCTTTTAAACATTACATTGCATATATCTGTCAGATAGATAAATGATAGATAGGTGATAGATGGATACATACTTGATTGATGATAGATAGATAGATAGATAGATAGATAGATAGATAGATAGATAGATAGATAGATAAAGATATATTTATGTTTTCTGTATTAAATAAAAATGGACTTTATGAGGGCAAGAATTCTGGGATGAAAAAGTATATTATCTAATTATGGAATAATTATTTTTCCTATCTTTTACATGGCTTAAAGTGATTCTACTTTTCTGTTACTGGGTGTGTCCTTTTCCTAGTGATTTACCAGTCCCATTGGATTTAATTCTTTTTTCTTTTTATTTATTCTTCTCTCATATAATACATTCTGACTTAAGTTTCCTCTTCCTCTGTTCCTGTCAATATTTTCCCTACCTCCCCTCTCTCCCAAGATTCTGTGATTCCCTTCAGAAAAGAATATGACTTTCAAGGATATCAACGAAACACGGCATAACAATGTGCAATAAGACTATGTACAAACTCTCATATCAAACCTGGATGAGGCAATCCATTATGGGGGAAAATTATTCAAAGGCCAGAAAAAAGATTCAGAGACACCCCCACACCCACTATTAGGAGTTTCATAAAATATATAACTAAACAAGCACCAAATATGTAGAGGACCTAGTGCAGACCCATGCATACTCAGTGATTGACACTTCAGTATCTGTGAGTCCCTGTGAGACTGGCTTAGCTGATTTTGTGGGCCATGATTTTCTGGTATCTGAAACCTGCTTGTAGTAAGAGGTTTCTGGCCTGGACTTTTGGGCCTAGCCTCAAGGTTTAGGCCGACAGACCCACAGACCCACAGACCGCCTGAGACACACATGCTTACAATACTTTTAGGCTGATTGGCGTAAGTCCTAGGCATATAATTTGCAAACTCTTTACCCTTAATCTAATCCATGACTCTTATCTTGTTCAGTCATGTGGCTCAGTACCTTTTCTCAAAGCAGCATAGTTGTCCTCTGCTTCTTCTGGCTTCTCTTTGGCATTCTGCCCTGTTCTTCCTGTTCTCAGAGTTTTCTTAGTCTGGTAGCTCCACCCACACTTCCTGTCTGCCTTTGGCCAATCAGTGCTCTTTGTTAAACCAGTGGGTGGGAAAATTATTTACAATGGAACAACATAATCCCCCTATACCTGGCTCCTACAGTCTTCTTCCACTTCTTATGCAGGGTTCCCTACACAGTGCCTAATGGTTGACTATGGGTCTATGCATTTGCTCCCATAAGGTCCTGCAAGAAGCCTCTCTGATGGCTTTTCCTGGACTTCTTGTCACATTTTGCTATGAGCATGGTTTTTTTTTTTTTGTCTCAACAGTTGTTCTCTTGTTTATTTTTATTTTCATTTGTTGTAGGGGCTTTGGGACTTATCATATGTTTCTCCTCTTTTATGTTTGGTTCTGTTTTTGTTTGAAAAAGAGAGACAAAGAACAAAGTTGTTTGAGTAGGGAGATGGGGAGGACCTGGAAGTAGTTGAAAAAGGGGTAAACATTGTGGAATAATGTTCTTGTACACTGTATGTATGTCTTACTTATATTGGTTTAATAAGACACTGATTGGTCAGTATAGGTGAGGCAACCAGACTAGTAGAATGCTGGGAAGAAGAAAGGCAGAGCAACAGACACCAGCCAGACACAAAGGAAGGAAGATAAAAATGCTACACTGAGCAAAGGTACCAAACAATTGGCTAAACAAAAATAAAATTATAGGGTAATTAAATGTAAGTACTGACTATTAATATGCCTGACTTACTGGCCCAGCATTTACTATAATATTAAACCTCAGAATCAATTATTTTATAAGCACTGTGAAAACCAGGCAGAGCTGAGAAAAGCCAGGTAGGACAGAAAAACATTCAACTAAATGAAAAGCTTCTATGTTTCTGAACCTTATAAACTTTGACAGCTTTTTTCTAAGTTCCTTTTCTAAGTTTGCAACAAAGGAAATGATAAAATGATTTATTCTTCAACCCCATCAGAGACATGAGAAGGATAAAATATTACCTGTGTAAAAAATAAGTACAAGGTAAAAAAATTCCAAAATTATAGACATGATAATGGCAACTGGCTGCCCAGATAGTCACCCAAGTGTCTTCTGAAACATGGCCTGTAGGCCTAGGATATCTAACAGACTAATTTGTGAAATAGGAATTTTAAAGAACTGGCCTACTTTGTCTTGGCAGTTTGGCCATTGTTTTTTTGTGTCCTGCTTGTCCAAATTGGACACCATATTGTCAGCAGTCAAGGCAAGGGCAGTTTCTTGACAAGATGAATAACTTTGCTGCAATAAAAGCAAACTCCATATGGAGATTCTCTGATGCTCATAATCTTCTCTAAAGTAGATTGATCTTGTCAATTCCAGATATATCTCCCTGTCATGAAGAACCTAAATTTATGAGGAGCTCTTAAAGTCCTCTCTCCTTGTGAGAAGCTATTAGCAGTTGATAGGTGCTGGACTGAGAAGTCACTTTTTCTCAGGGATGTAGGCTCTGAGAAGATACCATATTCTCATGTCAGTAATCCATATAAGTGTCAAACTAAATGGACTTAATGAGTATTTTTTAAAAATATGGTAATGCAGACAAGTAGAATGCAAAAGTATTAGGGGACTGAAGAATTGGAGAGAAGAAAATGGTGGAGTGAATTTGATCAAAATGCAGTATGCATCTCTATGAATATGAACAAAATAATGTGATTTTAGGCTTAGTTATTTTTTCTTCATCTAGGTTTGTCAGTTCAGTTCATTATCTTATTTAATCTCTTAAAAACTTGAAATATTTCATTTTGTAAATTTTTATACATCTCAGTATGAATTAACTGACATATATCTGATAGAAACTTTGCTCCCATTTCATGGGTTGTCTTTATTTTCTTTGTAAGGCAAAGCTGTTTTAATTTTATGTTACTTTATTTCCTGAGAATTTATCTACATTTACACTTCTTTACATCTGTATGTGTATCTATTATAGGCCAGGATCCATACATGAGGAAGCATATTTTGTTTTCTTTCTGGATTTGTGCTACCTAATTTAACATAATTTTTTCCCATGTTCATCTATCTCAGACACTGGAGTAAGCAGATGGGTTAGTGTGGGAACTTTGTCAGACAGAAAAAAACAGGTCAATTGTGGTCAGAAACATTCAGGTGTAACTGCTGCATTTAAGGGTGCTCAGATCGCTCTTAAGTGCTTTCTGAGAAATGATTCCGTTTCTGTTTCTGCGAAAAACCAAGACTCCTTGTAAGATCTAGCCCTCAGAAGAACTGGGATATCGAGCTAAATTATTGCCATCAGCACTGAGATGTTGGAGGCCATGTCTTGGAAACCTAATATCTATATACTCTCATTTTAATGCTAAGCCTGGATGGGAGCTCTATGTTAAGCTCTCTTGAAGACATTTTGGGGAACTTCTCTAACTTTAACGTATCATGAAAGGCCAGAATTTTATGCTTGGAAACTGAAAGTAAAATTAAATTAAGAATTAACAAGAAACAAGAATGCTTGTATGAGAGGGAAAAGCAATGTATAAGAACATTAACTAATCAAATCTCAGCACAATGGTAATACCTTTCTGCTTCTGCTAGTTACTGTTGGCTCCACAGCCCAGTTTGTAGTCGGTATTTTTAACATGTTCATTTGTTTTGTATTTTTTTCTATTTTTTTTATTTAATTATTTGATGTATGTGTGTATGAGAAAACTTACCCAGGTTGCCTTAATATGTAGTCTCCTTCTTATTTTTGCCACCCAAGTGCAAGAATTATAGTCCTGAGCCACAGCAATCAGAACAAGGACAGGTTTTGGGAGCTTTTCCTGTATCAAAATACATACTTTTTCCCCTAAATATCCAATGCAAAATATACACAAGAAATATATTTATAGTCAGGTATTTGGGGTTGTTTTGATTTTGTTGTTGTTTGTTTGTTTTGTTTGTGGTTTTATTTTTCTTTTCAAAATAAGTTTTCTATGTATTCTTGGTTGTCCTGGAACTTGATCTGTAGACAAGGCTATCCTAGGATTCACAAGAGATCTACCTGCCTCCGCCTTCAGAGTGCTAGGATTAAAGTTGTGCACCACTGTAGCCCAGCTTGTCGTCATGTATTTTTATTTTCCTCATTTATAACTGCTTCTGACATTCACTAACATAACCATTACCATTAGAACATGCACTTGAATAAACCAGATCAGACAGACAAGCTCATTTCCCATCTGACCATCATGAAATTCTGAAATATTCATACAGCTCATACATGTTCTCTGCAACTGTTAGGTAGTCAGTAAGACATTGACTGGCTTAGAAGTCATTTAGAAATGTACTCCACATCTGTGATGAGCTTTCCACCATCTCCTAAGTCCCTAGAAACACTGATGTTAAGAATAAGTATCACCTTTGCCACCTCTTTAAAATTTGAAAAAAGCTATGAATTTTAAGAAGTGTGCAGATGGGTACATGGGTGTATTTGGAAGAAAAAGGGGGAAAGGAGAAA
The DNA here is from genome assembly GCA_033318265.1 of Phyllotis vaccarum. Classification (NCBI taxonomy): domain Eukaryota; kingdom Metazoa; phylum Chordata; class Mammalia; order Rodentia; family Cricetidae; genus Phyllotis; species Phyllotis vaccarum. The sequence goes on from JARWLC010000019.1 coordinate 13,304,521, forward strand.
TATTTAAAATTATAATCTTAAAAATAAAGCAAAAAAGAAAACATCTGAATTTGTAAAGATGAAATTTCCCTGCCTAACCTAAGATTTGATCTCTTGTGCTGTCATGCTAACTTTCTGTTTGCTAAGAAGATACTTGTTCACTAACCCCTCCTGAGCAACACAGGATGTGCTTCCTCCATTGCTTGGCTGGAACTGCATTCCTGATGTAGCAACCTGGGTGGGACTGCATTAGTAACCTGGGTGAGACCACATTCCTGATATAGCAATCTGGGTGAGACCACCCAGAAAAGCCCTACCATGAGAGCTGTTAACCAAAGCAGGACCTTTCTGAAGCTTGCACAATGTGCCCATTGTGACCATTGCTCCAGGAAATGAATATCTTCAGGTGGTTCCCAGCTTGCCCAAGACTGACTATTGTTTCACAGGAAATACACCTTCCTGCCTGCCTGCCTGTATTTCTAAACTCCATCCTAAACTGACCTTTGGCCCCACCCTGCTATAAATATACCCTCCCCTACTCAGAGTGCAGTATAAGAATTCTACTCTGAAAGAATTCCACAGTGCCTCAAGCCCACACATATGTGTGTACCGGTATATCATTCATTAAACTCTCTTTTTCTTTAAAGTTAACAGTGGTCATTAGCTGTGGTCTTGGGGTGTCTAGGGGAGCTAAAGTTAGGGGCACCTGCCCTTTACAAATTCTATCTCTGGCTCTAGGTATACATATTACATAAACTACCCAAAAGATTATAAAATTGCGAAGTCATATGATTGCCCCCTCTTTTAACACCGAGTACAAGGACTGGAGAGGTGACTCAGCCATAAGTAGTGCTGTGATAGCTAATCTTGGCTGTCAACTTCTTTTAGGAATCCCTGGCTAATATGTTGTTCTTACAAAAGACCAGAATTCAGCTCATATCACCTATATCACACGGGTTACATATGCTTGTACTTCTAGTACTAGCCCTCTACTCTACTTGTCTTCCCAGGCATGTAGTGCATATATGCTTTCATAGACACATAAATGCACACAAAAAAAAGATTTTTAAAAATAGTTTCCTTCCAAATGGACTTTCCTGTCATCTAGATGTGAAAATATTGCACCAAAAGCTGTCTATCCCAGAAGCTTTAAAAAATATAAATCACATGAAGACACCATAAAGAACAAAAACCATTCCCTTGATGATGATGATGATGATGATGATGATGATGATAATGATGTGTGTGTGTGTGTACAGCAGAATTTAATTTCATGATGCCACTTTAAAAATTCTCTTGAGAATCCTGCCCAATTTGTAAGTCTTAAACTATAAAACATTTTTTTCTCTATCAATATTTTTGAATACCACCCAAAATACAAAGGCTTCTTGCCCGGACACATGAGGAATTTTTATTCTTTCCAGGAACTTCACATATACAGCTATTCACAAACATATCGCTGAGCCTTTCTGGTGTGTGTGTGTGTGTGTGTGTGTGTGTGTGTGTGTGTGTGTGTGTGTGTGTGGCATGCATGCACATGCAGGCATGCACATTTATATAGAGAAGGCATATTAGTGTGTATGTATATGTGTATGAAGATCTAATACTGCAATTTGTAATCTTCAAACACTTTCCATTCCATATACTCAGCAGGGTTTCTCATGAAAGCTGGAGCTAACTAATCTAATTTTTTCTAACAGCCAGCTAGTTTGCTCCTGGCTGTCTCTGTCTCCTTTGGGTTGGTATCAGAAACACCCATTGCTCCTGACTAGTCTATATGTGGATTCTGAGGTTGCAAATGCTGATTCTCATTCTTATATAGCCAGTACTTTAACTGAACCTTCTCCCCCACAGCTGCCTAATGTTCTGCCTCTGATTTATAAAACATAACTTTCTTCTCTCATCTAGCTCCCTAAACCTAAAGGCTACTAAAATCTCTAGTTTGCCTGCCCTTGTTGGTTTTCACTCAAATTAAAAAAAAAGTAGATTGTTAATTTTAATATGAGACTAGCTACTTAACTATAATCTACATTTCCTAGGAATATAACTAATAACATAACAGAAACAAAACAAGACTCCTCCCAGCAGAAGGCCTACTTGGAGACTTGCCCTACTGAGAGGAAATTCATCCCCACCCTCAGATAAAGTACTCTGACTGTACTGTAGTTGACAGTCTGCAGCCTTGCCTCCTTCGTGAATGATCACATTCTTCCTGCATTTCTCTCTGGAGCAGCACACTGGTCTCAAGGAGACAAGTAAGTAAGAGAGTAGGTGGGAAACAGGGTGGAAAGATAAGTACATTAGAGAATAAACAGAATAGACAAAGTAAAGTAGAAACTGATGGAAAAGTTAAGGGAGCTCTTGGAGACACAGTGATTATGACATGCTGAGGCCACAGACATAATTTGGCACTGAAACTAAATTTCATACTTCCAACTGCTCTTCTGAAAACATGAGATAAAGACAACCCTGAGGAAAACAGACTTTACCACCTCCAATTTCCGCTTCAAGAGTTAGTTAATGATGTGAAAGATTTTTATGTCACCTGAGGGAAAAGAGATAAATGTCTCACTGGATAGTCTTCCACTTTAAGCATAGAGATTTTTCTTTTATTGCAAGGTTTAGTTGGACCTAAAATCTTTATCTCTTGGACCTTGTAGCTTCATTTTTTTTTTCAAACAAACACATTAATTTTTTTGCAAATGACCAAGCAAGCTGTAGTGATAGAGGGTGACACACGTACCTCTCTTTAGACTTTAGCACACCAGGAAAAAGAGATAGGTCCTTAAAAGGTGATGGAAGTAACTTGAGATAAAAGACAGAATAGTTTCTGCTTTCACTTGCTGCGGGCCAGCAATTGACAGGTTTCAGAGAAGAGGCAAGGAGTGGGTAAGGGAAGAAGTGAGTCAGCCATCGTGGTCTCTTGTAACCTGACTGACTGAGTGTGCTTCTTTACACAGATCTCAGAAATCAGGGATAAATTCATGTTTTAAAGCACAGATTATATCATTTCTGTCCCCTGGCAAGTTTTAGCTTCCTCTTGCATATCTTTCAGTCAGCATTGATAAACCATGACAAGACAGAGATATCTTCTACAGTAATTTTTCTCATCAACCCATAACTCAATAAATATCTAGGCAGCTTTTACCACTTCAAGGATGCTAGACAAAAATGAAAGCTCTAAATTACCTTGAGCAGACTGCTATATCCTGAGCAGTGTTTTACTAACTCTTAATATTCAGAGTTCCAGTTGGTAATAGGCTCAAGAAAAAAAATTTTGAGGTCACAATTGCTGCAATTATTACTCAATTTCTGGTATAATATAATGCTTGCATTTTATATCTTTATAGAAATTATTCATATGTCTAATTCTGGAATTCTTTGATTTTTTTTTGTCATATGACACCATACTGAATTTTCACAGGCTAACTTTTCTAAAATGGGAGGAGATTCTTATTATTTTATTATTTTTATCACAATTTATTTACCCATAAATATAAGCCTCTGTGTAGGGCAGAGGCAAGTCCAGTTAAATCTGACTTTGTTGCTATCTATGCCATGTAATACTCTTGAGTATATGGTGAGAAAAGGCTTATAATCTGATCTTCAGCCAACTCTTTTAGCCCACTGAATCTTATTGACCTTTTTAAGTTTATTTGTTCTGATTATCTTATTCCTGAGTAAGTACAGGGCAGATGTTTCTAGAACGTCTCAGAGCCTCATAAAGAGATCTTTGACATTTTTATTTACCCCACAACCTCCAGGGTGCTAGGAAGATCTTCAAGGAGATAATATCTCCCTAAAAGCAGGAAGAATAGTTTTGTTCAGAACTACCCTGAAAAAGCTTGGAAGCAGTACTTCAGGGAAAGTGCTTACATGATTCTTAAGACATTTTCCATCAATAAAATATCTCCAAGTTGTGTAATTATTAAAAGTCCCACTAGGATGGAACATGTGATGACCAACAGCAAAAGTAAAGGATGGTCACAAGGGCAATCGTGTGGCTCAGTGCTGCTGGGTTTTTATCAAGCAGATGTGATGGCTTTATGACCTTTGCCATTCCCATCAGATCTGACTGTGCCACCTTATGTAGACTATCTTTTCTCCTTTGACATTTATGTAGGTTCCAGAAATTCAATTTATTTGTTAGGCTTGTATATAATGGACCATATTTCTGGTCCAGAGCAGAATCATTCTTATATAGGAAGATGGTTATGAAGAGGAAGAGGTTAATATGGGACAGTTAGATAGTTAGACACTATTCCCTTTGTGGCCAGGAAATTAACCTAGGAGAAGGAAAGGAAGAGGTAGTTGTGGCCTACCACTGAAGGAGGGTCACACAGAGTCTGGGAGCTGTTAGAGAGGGGAAATTGAATAAAGTTATCTGAGTTACTATTTAGCTTTTAACAGATCACAGTGAATAAATAATTCACTAATATTTTTTGAGGCAATAAACTGCAATTTTAATCAGTTAAGCATCTGGCCTGTCTTTAGTTAAAAGTGGGAAGGAACAGACACAGGTATTATCTAACTCATACATAATTCTTCATCCAATACTTTCAATTTACATAGAAAGGAAGGTCATTCTGTAGGAGTAAGTATTTGCACTAAGGATCTGACAAAAGCTTTTAGAATAAAACCAGAGACCCAGCAGACCCAAGATCTTGGCTTCACCACCAGTTAAAAAGACATATACTGGTAAAAAGAGAGAGAAGAGATTTACTCTGTGTGGCCAGGCTGAGTGAGTATACAGGGGAACAGTGGTCCCTAAATCTATCACTAAAATATTGGCATGAGAGACTCAGAGTCAGAGAGAGAAATGTATGCATAATTGAGCAGTCTTGATCTGGTTGTGGTTCCATACATCATGGATCCATCAATGTCTAAGCTACTAGAAGGTGGTCACTCCTGCAAGATTGTCCCATGATTCTTAAATTGTTCATTTATTCACCAGTCACAGAGAATGGAGTCCAGCCCTCATGAAAAATTCTCTTTATCTAAGAGGTAATTAGTTTATCCCTCTGGGCTTTCCTCTTCTTGGATTCAATGTTCCTCAAGAGAAAAAGTTAAGGACAATACTTATCTCTGTGTCTTCTGCCCAAACACAGACACACAAAGAAGGTAGAAGTGTCAGCTTCCAACCTACTTCAGTCACCTGGTGGGGAAAAGTGAAGTCAGAGTTTTCTTAACAAGAGCTGTTTCCACATCCTCAAGTGCCACAAACTGGGACATAAGTGTTCAAACACAGGATCCCATTAAGGACACTTCAGTTACAGCACATAATAGGCATCTTATTTATCTCCATGTTAGTTATCAAATGTGACTATATCTTCAATGCAGTCTGTATGTGGATATTTCTGTGAACATGCTGCCAAGAAATATAATTGCTTCCTTCTATGATGTTTAGTTTTACAAAAACAAAGACAGATTTTTTTAAATGGTTTTAGCCCATTTGAATTCACATAACTTGCTCCACTTCCTGAAGAACTTTCAGTATTGTCAGAAACACAAACGATGTTCAATTGAATAATGTTACTATTTTTTATTGCATTCCCTTGAATTTTCAAAATAACACATCATATTTAAAAAGTCATTATATAAATCTATAAACAATCTATAGATCATCTTGGTAATAAAGAACATGATATAGACTTTGACCTAGACTTTAACCATGTTGTTAGTTTTTAAATCACTTTATTTATTTTATTAATTTATTATTATTATTCAGTTCTAAAATATTTTATTGGACATTTTATATTTTCTTCAGACCTGTCTATCAGCTTCCTGTTATACTTATTTTGATTTTCACAGAGCAGAGATTTTTATGTTTCATGATGTTGAATAGTGCTAGTCACTTTTCTCTCTGTGAATAAATACCTGAAAAAATCAACTTGAAAGAAATTTGATGTTGTTTATAATATCTGAGAATTCAGTCTGTGAGAATCTTCATTGCTGTGGCTCTGTGATGAGACATATCACAACAGTGTAAATGGAGAACAGAGCAAAAATCATCACCTCATTGTAAGCAAAATACACGGACAGGCAGACAAAGAGACAGAAAAACACAATTTACCATAAGTGGGCTTTTGAATGACCTACTTATTCCAACTAGGCCCCACCTTCTAAGGTCCCATCTTAATTCCCAGTAAAAGCACCAAATAGGTATTAAGCCCCTTAGCATGGTATTTTGAGATAGGAGTTAAGATGCAAATTATAATACTAATCAGTCAATGCTTTATTCCATTTGATTTGTATCTAAAGACCTACGATTGTTTTAGTAATTTCATTTTTATTTAAAAAGCTTTTCTCATACCCTTTACTACCCCCTTTTGGTCCTCTCCTACCTGTCTTCCCTCAGCCTCCGCACCCAACCCCATCCCCCTATCCATTATTCAGGGAGAGCAAGGAATCCCAAGGTGAGTTAGTTTGGTCTAGCATATCCAGTTGAGGAAGGTCCCCTCCCCAAGTATCAAGGCTGAGTTAGGTTCCTCTGTAGGGAATGAGCTCCTAGAAGCCAGTTCATGCACCAGGAATAAACTCTGGTTCCACTACAAGAGGCTCCACAAACTGCCTATGCCATTTGACTGTCCTCTACATTTGGAGGGTTTAGTTCCTTTTCATGAAGGTTCCTCAGCTGTTATTTCAGAAGCAGTGAGCTCCCAATAGCTGCAGCCAGTCGTCTCTGTAGGTCCCCTCCTCATGATCCCAATCCCTTTGCTCATATACTCTCTCCTTTCTCTCTTCTACTGGACCAGGAGCTCAACCTGGAGCTTAGTTATGGATCTCTGCTTCTACCTTCAGACATTGTTGGATGAAGGTTCTATAATGGCGAGTAGGGTGGTCATTCATTTGATTATAGAAGTCCTATTTAGACACCTTCTTCTCGAATGCTTGGAATCCTAGCCAGGGACATCAGTGGGTTCTTGGATGTTTCCCTAGCACCAGGTTTCTCTCTACCCTTACAGTGGCTCTCTCTATCGAGATATCTATTTCTTTGTTCTCCATCTCTGTTGCTCCTCCCACTCAACTATCTCATTCTCTCATGATCTTTTCCTACCTCCCCTTGCTTGCTGCCCCATACGATCCCAATTTACATTCAGAAGCTCTCTATTTTCTTTTCCCAGAGGGATATAGGGAGAAGTGTTATAATTATACCAGGAACAGTCTAGGATTTCTACTGTTTTGCTTTTTTAGAGACTGAGTTTTCTGCTTTACAGCTAAGACAATCTTTCTTTTAAACTTCTATTTTGTTTTTATAAACAATTATCAGATTTTTTAAGAATTTTATAAATGTAATTTGATCATATTTTTCTAATTCTAGCAACTCTTCCAAGACCTACCTTCCTTCCTTATTGACTCAACTTTGTGTTCTATTTTGCTCTTAAACTCAGAATCTTTTGTCTGTATTGACCATACACTCAATGGTATACAGCTATCCACTGCAGCATTGTCAACCTATCAAGGCCAACACCTTTAAAAAAAATTAACCCTCACTCTCCTTGAAGCCATCAATTACCAACATCCTCACAGCTATTGCTGAGACTTTGTGCCTACAAGTGCTGCTCTCCATGATGGGCTTTTGTCAGGCTTGGGTTGTGCAAATTATGTGCATCCTATCACAACTGGTGTATGTTCACACACTTGCCTTCTATGTTGTATCCCCCAAACACTGTTTTCTTGTAGTTATTCACCACCTCTGGATCTTAAATCTTTCTGCCTCATTTGCTGCAAGGATTCCTAAGCCTTGGAAAATGTGGGTATGATACAGATTCCCAATTAAAGCTAGAAACTCTAGTCTCTTATTTTCTGGCCCTGACAGCTTTTCAAGATCTTTGTTTATTGCTTCCAGATATAAAACGAAGTCTCTCTAATAAAGTTTGAGAGATGGACTAACCTTTTGGTCTAATGATAAAAGAAATTATATGACAAAGTCAACTGGAATTTATTGTGTGCATGACAAAATATCTTAACATTTAAAACTACGCCAGTTTTATCTTCTATTATCAACAAATACTGGAAAGCATTTAACCAATTCCAATATGCAGATAATTAGAACATCCCAACAAGCTAGAAAAGAGGAGAAATTGCCCAATTTTTTTTAAAAAAATTTGTTGTATATAAATGTGTGTGTGAGGATTCAATAAAAGCTAAAGAAGTTTCAGAGATATCAGAGGAAATCTACCCACAGTGTTTGTGGGTTTTTAGTAAAAGCTCCAGAAGTTCCGTAGCTCTAACCACAGTCAGAATAGGAGAATCAGAGAGTGGTAATACACACCTTTAATCCCAGCATAGGGACTATCCTGGGAGTGGTGACCTATGCCCTTAATCCCAACTAGGTTACAGAAGGAATTCCAGGCATGCAAGCAGGCAGTGGAGTGGCCACACCTTAATTTACCATAAGAGTATTTAAGATGGGGATGGAAAGCCAGGCTGAGGAAGCTGGAAGACAGCTGGGTGAGATCTGACTGTGATGTTTATTCTCTCTAATATCTTTGACTTCCTCAGAGATCTATGCCTGAGTCTTATTTATTCGTGCAACATGTGTATGCATATATATATGGAAGTTATAAATAAAGACCAACTTTATTCTCAGATGACATGGTTATTTCTACAGATAATCTTGAAGAATGAACAAACTGTTTCAGGTTATAAGAGTAAAAGGAAAAAATTTCAGTTCTCTTATATCAGAGAAGAATATGTGGGATATTAAATAAAAATCACATTATTCTATGCATGCATTTATAATGTAAACACAACAAAATAGCTATGAAATTTTTATGTATAAAACTGCCAATTTTTGATGGGCCAGGTTAAAAATATGTAAATTAAGAGAGCCATACTTTGTGTTTTGTATTGTTAAAATTGCATTTGCACTAGGCAGAGTCCTATTTCTAGAGAGAAGGAATCCATACAGTGTTATGTGTATCCATATTTTATAAAAGAACTTGACTTGCATGAAAGAAACTGGGTAGTACAACCAGGATCATCTGCATAATGGGGAGGCAGAGCCCCTGGTTTCTAATCTAGGAAGACAAATTAGCAGTCAAATCGGTGCCAAAAGCCTGTAAGTCCCCCAGAGTGTCGTTGATATTGAGCACATTCTGATAATCTGAGAGATGAGAATCTTATGTCTGAGGACAGTAGCGGAAGCAGTCACTCATGAAGAAAAGGGACTTGTAAACATGTGTGCTGCCTTTATTCCGCTCTTCTCTTCATGTGTCAGCTTTACCTTATTCAGGGTGGTCTCTTTGCAGACACTGTGCATCATGGCAGTCCTCTCTGGAACAGACTATCTAGGCACATCACCAACTGAGGCGTCTTTTAATCGAGCTGAATTGATAGATTATAACAACTATCACACTAGATATTCGCAAGTTGATCCATATAGAATCGATGAGTTTTCAACTCCCCCCCCCCAGCAAATTCTTTTCTAAATATCTACTAACTGGATTTAATATTTATATGAAAGAGGAAATTACAGAATAAGCAATATAACAATGAAATAAAATATAATGATACTTCAAAACTTAATACAATGATGTACTAATCAGTGACATACAGTATTGATGAAAGAATTTTAAGGGATAAAAACAGTAGGTTCCAGGAAGGAAATCACATACGTAGAATCAGCTAATGTTTTTCAAAAGAGCAGACATAATATTGTTGAAAAAAGATAGATTTCTTTCAACACCTACTAGAGAAAACACATCTAAATCTACATACAGTACAAATAGTTTTGACATAGACCTCCATTTTTAAAAAATTAATTTAAAATGGAGCATTGTATTGCCTAATAGGGTATAACATCCAAGTACTTAGAACCTACTAGAACATGTAGGAACAAATGAAGGGTAGTTAGAGAGCAGCTATTCTGATGTGAATAAGGACAAAACCCAGGGATTTCTGCAGCAAGGGCAGAATAAAAACTCTTTTAAGTGCAGAAGTGAAGAACAGAGTCTAGATTCCATTCCAGAAGGTTGAGCCTCAAGCAGAGAATGCTCAGCTCCAAGGACAGAATGGTGCATGTTTACAGGGTTGGACAAATGGCTAAAGATGAAGAGAGAGTCAGAACAAAGTGTACTGACTCTCCTTATGTTTTCTATTCCTTTCCGTCACAACCAATATCTTAATGTCTTAGTACAATGTGCAATGCTATCTTGTTTCTTTTTTCACTTAAAGTGATTTTAACTTTAGTACAGATGTAAGCAAAAGTGGATTTTTTTTTAATCTAGTAGTATCTAGTAGTGGTTATCTAGTAGTATTTTGCAAGACAAAATGAAAATTTTAATTAATGAACTCATATGCGTATACATTGAAATAGTACCATTTCAGTCATATAAAATATTATTAAATATCACAAACATGCACACACACATTTTCTTATTTTCACCCCCAATACAACATAATTTAAAGTGAGGAGTGTGTATTCTCACCCTCACATTAGATTCTGAATACAGATCCCAAGCTGACAGATTCACTTCCTTCCTTACAACCAGGATTCAGAGTTAGCTTGACTGCCTGTCAATCACATGACATAGACCCTAACTCCTCCTCTAAAATGTATAAGAAGAGAGGGTGTTTCTTCCCATTCTTCTGTCTGCTTGTTTGTCTATGAAATTAATAAGTCTTCTAAATCTATATTATATGCAAAGGACAGCCCTCTTTGAACCTCTATTATTAAACCTTTTACAATATGGATAAACTACATGATATACTTGAACAGAAATATCTTTTGTGAAATTTATAACCATCTTTTACTATGAGGCCATGGGAGCCATTTTAAAGAAGAGGGGATGCGATGCAATGGTTTTAATAGGCAAAAGAGAGCAATGGATTGAATGTGTATGTGAGTGAAGAATGGTGGAGCATGAGAGGGCAAGGTAAAGGTGGAATATATAAAGGGCTAACTAACACAGGAGACTCTTCAAGAATTCCTTAGGAAATCTACTACTGTAGATGCTTTCTAAAATATATAGAGGTACCTGTATTTTAAAAGAGTTTAAATGGAGTTACTTTATAAATAGGCAATTGTTCTACTAAATATCACAGTGAAAAAGCTCCATCGCCCTTCATGTAGTTGTTGGCTAGTGGAATCCTATGGACCCAAAAACATTACATGCTATGGTTAATCATATTGATCAATGCTCTAGAATCTGATGGCAAGCTCTTATTACTGTGGATACTGAATACCTACATCCTAGAACATGGATAAATCAAGCTGATACTTGCTCGGTAGCTTCAGTTCTACTGGGTATATCTCATAGTGCTGGAAGATGCTAAACATGCTGAAGAAGAAAAATTCCATATTCTGCAAGGCTTCAGGGACTGACCTAACTAGGATGACCGTGGAATGGAGAAATGACAGATGCATGTACAGAAAATCTGAGATTGGGTAGGAAATGCCTACGCTGATGGAACACAACAATTGCATCCCAGAGAGCCACCCTGTTTGAAGGGGCATGCAGATGTGGAGATGCAGGATTTCGAGGTTAACTACTAGTTTTAGGTCTTACCCTGCTCCAGTATTTTCTCACTTTTACCTTTCCTCCTTTTTGGTATGCTAAAGTATGTCCTGTGCCGTTGTACATTGCATATAATTTGCTTCTTAATTTTACAGTTCAGAATTTTTCATCTCACAAGAGACTTTAGATTTTGAACTTTTGAAACAGTGCTGACAGCGAAAGACATTGAGGACACTTGATGTTGGACTGAATGCACTTTACATTATGATACAGCCATGGGTTTATGGGAACCCGGGAGTGAAATGTGGCGGTTTGCATTAGAACAGCCTCCATGAGCTCATATATTTGATTGTGTGGTCCCTACTTGGTGAAACAGCATAGAAATGATTAGAAAGTATAGTTCCATTAGAGGAGGTGTGCCACTAATGGTGGGTTGTGAGAACTTAAATTACTCCAGCCATCGCATCTATCCTCCCCTCCCCTCCCCCCTCCCCCCGCACCCCGCTCCCGTTCTGGGCTTATATCTCAAGATGTGAGCTCTCAGTTGCTGATCCAGTGTCATCTCTCCCTGAATTCTGCAATGCTCCCTTCCATTATGGTTTTTGATTCTCACCCTCAGACATCATAAACCCCAAGCTAAATACATTTTTACAAATTTTCTTAGTCATGGTATCTTATCACATCAATAGAAAAGATTCTAAGATGATATACTACTTTGTTTTCCACCATATCTGCAGCTGCACCTGAGTAACTGAAGTTCCACAGTTACTTGCCGGATTCTCTGACAGTGGCACGGGGGAATTTTTATGTCTCACTGGATCTGCCTCCTGCTGCTGACACCAAGTGTAATTTTTAACTAAATCTGTAGTCTTCAATTTACCAATATAGACTCATGAGTCAGGGGCTGGAGTGAAAACCTTATTTCTCAGAGAGGTTGAGGAGCAACTAGCTTATATTGGCATCACAGAAAGAGCATCTCTTCAAACTCTCCAAACCAAAAAGCACAGCCACACTGAAAGCTGCTCCCAATTATTTCCTATGTGTCTCCCTATATGCTTTTCAGAAGCACACTAATTCTCTATGATTATTTTGTGTCAACTAGCTGCTGAATCTACCTTGTGGCTCAATGTTATTGTTATTTAATTAATGCAAATGCAAACTCAATGTTTATAGAGCTACTATATATTCCTCAACATTTTCACCCTTTGTATAAATATCTTAACTCTAACCTAGTAAAATGATATACAAAAAGAACAATTATCAGGTAAGAATTACATTCACAATGCAGGGAAAATATTATCCTATTTTGCTGAGCCCGTAGTTTTATACCTTAATTACTTTCTATAAGAACTTGTATTACCAACCTACAATATCTTTTTAGATCTTAAAACATTACTTAGATAAACAACTTAAACTTTTATGTCACCCAAGTTTGGTAAACTTTTATCTCTTTTTGAATTTAGTAGCAAATAAAATGGTAAAAAAAATAAAAAATAAAAAATCTTGTCTTCAACACCATCAGAGCCCCCAAGACACATAAAATATTTCTTGAGTAACAGAAACTGTAAAGCAGACAGCTGACAAAATTATAAGAAAGACTGAGACATCTGGGTGCCTGAACAGTCACACAGGTTCCTCTGAAACATTGGAGGCCATAAAATCTGACAGACTATTTTGTGAAGCAGAAATTTTGAGGGATTGGCTTACCTTGTCTCAGCAAATTTGGCAGTCAATGTCCTTTATGTCCTGCTGGTCCAGTTTGGACAAAATGCTGTCAGCAAATTGATGCAAGGGAAATTTCTTGCCCAATGGCTAGTTTGACTCATTGAAAGTAAACTCTATATGAAGGTTCTTCAACATGCATCATCTTCGCTGAAGCTAAATGATGCTCTCAGGAGCAAATGTATCTAACTGTCATGAAAAGTCTTGTGTTATTAAAACACCACCTTTAATGTCATATTCTGTAGCTCTCTGAAGTGTTTAAAGTCTATCTATTTAAAATATATCTTTGTATGACCTAGAAAACATACCTAACATGACTAAAAATTTGATTGTTATAGATGACTAATAGCTTGCATTTCTTTTTTCTATAACTTTGCCTGATAACAGGACTGCCCATTACAAGCCTAAGTTTCATTTCCTTAATAGACATTCTGCAGCATGTTTATCACATCATGAATAGGAAGAAAGTACATTCCCACCCCCCAAAAATGATTAAACCCGATTTAGAGCCAGAAAGCTTCCAATTCTTTACCACATAATTTTCTACATTATATTTGAAATTTTATTGAGATGTTAATATATCAGTTTCCCCTTCAACTCCCATGTACCACCATTGTGCTTTTTAGTGAGACTTTGTACTCTTTAGTGATTCCGAGTGATCATTCATAGTTAGAAAATTTATACAGTATCTTCGTGGTGAACTGAGATAAAAGTAAGCCAGTTAAATATTAAAGTAATATATGTGGACTTTCCTTAGTAAAAACAAACAAGGAAGCAAAAAAACACCTCCCCCCAAATTATCATAAGGACTCTGTCTTGATGAGACAATTATTCTTAATACTGTTTTTGTCAGGTCAGCCATTATTTCTGTTTTAAAATGTTTTGAAGTAATTACACAGCATAGTTCTGCTTGTTTATTAAAAAGACTTTGCTGTGTAGACCAGGCTGGACTTGATCGTATAATTATCACCCAGCATCTGCCTTCTGCATATAGAAATTACTAACATACACTACCCGGTTTCATTTAAACACAACACATATGGGGTTATGATGAGGATGTAATGTTCAAACACTTGCTGCACAAACATGAAGCCTGTAATTCAGAACTCGCATAAATGGTGAGAGGGTATTGTGACCTAGAAATCTCAAAATTGGCTCTAAAGAGACTAGCAATATTCGTAAGCTCTTTGGGAGAATCTGCCTCAATGAAGCAGTTGCAAATGTGATCAAGGATGATTCCTAATACCAATCTCAGGCATCCACATGAACAGCCATATACCCATGTTCCTGTACATATGTAAGCATGCATACAAAAACATGCATACCATACCATACTGGTTACTATACACATTAATGTGAAGAAAGAGAAAAATATTACACATTTTACAATATTTATTTGAAAGGAAGGGCATTAAACACACAGAAGCTGTGAGCATCTTACTATTAAGAAGTTTCTGCAGTTTTATTTGAATTTAATTTGTTACATTCATCATCTGAGATAGAAGCCTGAGTACCAACTCTTCCAGGCTGTGGAGTTGCACTTCAAACAGTTCAGAATTTATATAGACTAGAGAAAGGAGTGCCAGGAAGGCCTCTTTTATAGCTCTCTCCTTTCATTGGGGTTTCTCCCATAATGGAGAAGTCAGTTGTTTAATTTTCTGACTAAATGTTGTACATTGACAATGGCTGGACATGTTCCATTTGTATTATTGTCAAAAGTGATCAGATAAATTTGCCTGAGCATCAGTATGAGGGGGACTCAGTTTGAAACAGATTTTATTTTTTGCCTAATAAATCCCAAAGATGCTGTCATTATCACTTTGCCTATCTCTCTCACATCTCCTGTGACCTTGGTAGGGTGCTTCACAATCACATTGTCTACATGTATTACCAGGTCTTTCCCCAGCTAGAAAAAAAGAGTGTTCTTTTTGTTTCCACACTTAGATTCAGAATTTTCACTTTTCTCATTTCCTGTATGTTTCTTCTTCACTTTTTTTTCTAGTATTTTATTTACCAAATATTTTACAGTGAGTATCCACATCATTACCACCCTGATTCTAGCTTTAGTTATGGCTTTTAATATGGAATTAAGATTCCAGGTCTTCCTCTATGTCATTTTTCATTTGTTGGAAACTCACCATGGAGTGTATAAAATAATAGAAGAGAGATATCTAAAATACTTCTTCCATTTTCTGCTATATAGCCTTAACTGAAGAAACCATTCTACATAATTTTCTCTTTTTCTTCCCAAGTTCATTTCTATCATAAACTAAAAACATTTTTTTTCTCTTTTTTCTTTCCCAGGTTTCTTTGGCATTGTAGAATTTGATAGAACTCACTTGGAATTTTCTGCAGCTTGGTGTCAGAGCATCAGATTCTTCAGGTAAAGCTAAAGGAATCGGTCCATGTAGGTTCTAACATAATAGGTCTCCCCCTACGACTTTTTTTTAAAAGCTGTGTGGTGCTGATATATGTAACATAAGAAATGTATGCTTTCATTAAATAAGTTGTGGAGGTACATGAATGGGAAAGACAGAATTTTATTTTCTATTCCAAGTTTATTTTGAATGGAGTTTTCCTCCTTATATCTATTTCACTAGATTTGGCATTATGTCATAGTAAGTTTTTTTTTTAAATATTTTACGAGTTGAGATTAGATTTGTCTATCAGAAAAGTCCATAAAGACAAAGGTGTTGTAGTTAGTTTGCGGGTCTGGTGCAGGCAGAGGTCCCAGACCCACAGACCTGCCGCCGGAACTGCTTATCCGCCAGCCGCCGCCCGGGTCCCCAGAAATAACTCAGACGCTTTATTTATTTCAGGCTGTTTGGCCTATGGCTCAGGCACATTGCTAGCTAGCTCTTACATTTTAAATCAACTCATTTCTATTAATCTGCGGGCCACGTGGGCCCAGCCCGTAGCTCACCAGTGTTCTTTACATGTCGGCGGCTTCCGCGCGGTCTCCTTCTAACTCCGCCCTGCTTCTATTACCTAAGCTCTGATTCTCCTCCCACTATTCTACGTACCTGCCATGGTCCAAACCAGCTCCTTTATTTAAAGATACAGTACGCACAAATATATTCCCACATTTCCCCCTTTTTCTCTAATCAAAAAGGAAGGTTTCAATTTTAACATAGCAAAATTACATATAACAAAATAGCTATCAAGCAAGAATTATAGTTATAATATCTAGTCCACTTGCACTTAGCAAAATTAAAGAAAACATTTTATCTACTTTATCTTTATGAATCTAAAGTTTTATATCTAATATACTTTTCAAATGACTAAGAAAAACTGTACATATAACTATCTAATCTTCAACTACATCAAAGACCACAGAAGGATATAATATTTATCTAAGTAAACCAGAAGTGCAAACGACTTTTAAAATCTAGAAGGGACAGAGATGACACCTATCTGTCTGGACAGTCACCCAAAGTTCCTTTATAAAGTTGGGGCATTCATCTTCAGCCTACAGGCCCAAAGTCTCTTTTCATTTCAGTGAAGTAGGAAATCTGCTCTGCCCATTTTGGCACAGTTCATCCGTTGTTTTTCCTTGAGTCTTGAAGAATGTCTGACAGTTTTCTCTGTAAAGCAGGAACCCGAATGATGATCTTGGCTTGCTCTGCCAAAGTCCAGAGGTCATCTTCTTATGGAACCTGCATGTCTAGTTTAAACAGCATATTGTCAAGCAGTCAATATAAAAACAGTTTGTTCTCCAGTGGCTCACCATCACCACAAATAGATGAGATTTTATATGGAGTTTCTTCAATGCCCACCTTCCTGTTGAAGTAAATTAGTGCTGCCAGGAGCAGACCAGTCTCACTGTCTAGAAAAGTCTAAGCTCTTAAAACATTTTAAATGCCATATTCTGTAGGTCTTAGAAGTATTTGAAGATTACCTATCTAATTGAAATATATCTTTGTATACCTAAAAATCCTAACTAACCTAACTATAAGTTTGATTATCAAAAGTGACTATTAACCTTTATTTCTTAATTATACATTACAATTTTAAAACAGTTACATGAACATCATATCTTAAACAAGAATAGAAAAACACATACAGCATAATAAAATTGACTTTAAATTTGTATCAATAAACCAAAATCTATACCAATGTAAAGCAGTTTGAGATTAACAGCTGATTACCTGTAAATTTAATAATCTAATTTTTTAAAAAAGCATTCACATACCATATCCCCCGTTTTTTCTTAGAAAGAGATTGACTATGACCATTAACCATTTATAATGAAAACAAACATTTAGAAACAATATTTGGGGAATTTGGGCGAAGTTATTCATTACTACTTCCTGCTGATTAAGGGGCGTTGAAAATCTCACAGTTGTTGAAGATGAATCAGTCTGCAGCTCTGAAGCTGATAAAGCCACCTCTTCTCATCAGAGGTTTTTTCAGGGGGTCTTGGTTGATGAAACCACATTTGTCTGGAAGCAATCCACAGGTTCTCATCTGTGGAAACAGAAACAGAACTCTTCCAAAGCAATAAATCCTTAGACACAAATTTTAAAATCAAAATACCTTTAAAATATACATTCTTGTTTAACTTAGTAGCCTTTGCAATCCATTGTCTTTTTGCAGTTAGCTCATTAACAGTTAAAAAATTAAAAGAAAACACAATAACAACCAAAATCCAGATTTTGTGTCTATTTGCCATCTTTACGTGGCTTATTATCTTTTTATTACTTTATTTCTTGCTTTAAAAACTTTTCTTAACCTCTTTCTTTTTTCTGTGAAGCCTATGTACCTTTACAAACATTGTAACCCGTTTACAGGTTTTCTTTTTATCTGAATCTGTTTTATTGTGAATCTTTATTCATCTTTTAACCTTAAGAGCTTTTAAAATACATTTTCTAAAAAGAAGCACAGTTTTTGCAAATTAGGCTGAATCACTAAGTTTTTTTTTTTTTTTAAACGGACCGTGTATTTATTCGTGGCCAGTAAACAGAGCACACCCCGAAAAATATTGCTATTAAGAAACCGTCTTTGTTTCTTTTTTGTTCAAAATAGGCAGAAATCTAAAATCGATCACATGTTACTGAGTCTTTTGTGAGACTGGTTGTAGCTGCAGCTTACACTGACTGCCGACAGCCCGCCGGCGCCATTTTGAATGTGACCCGGACCATGCTTTCTTTGTACAAAGACCCGCTCTACACACACAATTTGGAAGCTGCCCTGGCTCAATTTCTGCGATCTAGAACTCTTTTTAATCTTTGTCAGGCTCTAAGTGGATAATCGGCCCACGTTGGATGCGCCATCTGTTGTAGTGCGGTTTGCGGGTCTGGTGCAGGCAGAGGTCCCAGACCCACAGACCTGCCGCCGGAACTGCTTATCCGCCAGCCGCCGCCCGGGTCCCCAGAAATAACTCAGACGCTTTATTTATTTCAGGCTGTTTGGCCTATGGCTCAGGCACATTGCTAGCTAGCTCTTACATTTTAAATCAACTCATTTCTATTAATCTGCGGGCCACGTGGGCCCAGCCCGTAGCTCACCAGTGTTCTTTACATGTCGGCGGCTTCCGCGCGGTCTCCTTCTAACTCCGCCCTGCTTCTATTACCTAAGCTCTGATTCTCCTCCCACTATTCTACGTACCTGCCATGGTCCAAACCAGCTCCTTTATTTAAAGATACAGTACGCACAAATATATTCCCACACAAAGGCCTGTTTTTTCTCTCATTTAAAAGTTAAAGTACTCACCCCACAGCAGTTGTGAAGTCTTCTAATGTCATAGATCAAGGTTTGGCCCTAAGAGAACCTTGGTCCTTTGATTAAGGGGTTATAGTTCCATTGCCAGCGATGAAATGGCCAGCTTAGCTACATACATTTGAAAGATGTGTTTCTTATTCCTGTAGCCAAGGATACAGTGAAAAATCCTGTCTTGTGGAAAAAGAATTAAAAATAATAATAATGAGTTTTAATATATCCTACATTTCAAAAAATAAATTTTTTAAAATTTCTACCTAGTAGCTTTTGACCTACACATGTAAGAGTTTATCCATATCAAGTTAATGTGGCTAATTCTTCCCATAGTAGCAATACCAAAACAGTAAGTAAATATTCATGGTAAATGTACACAAGAAGTGTTATTTTTATAAAAATAGTATGAAATAAATTAAAGATAAAATTTTTAATTGTATATGTTCTTTAAAGTTATTTTAAAAAGTCTTTTCTACATACACACCACTCTTTCCTCTCTCTCCCTCCCTCTCTTATCAGTCATCTACAGCTTACTGCTGTCCCTCCGTATCCACTCCTCAGAGACTGAAAGGACTTCTGGTGTGAGTTAATACAGTCTGATAAATCAAGATGAGGCAGGACCACACCATTTTCCCAGTATCAACACTGAGCAAGATATCCCTCTATAGGATATGGGCTCCAAAAGCCAGGTTATGCATTAGGAATAAATTCTGGACCCAGTGTCAGAGGCCCCACGATATGCCCATGCCATTTGACTTATCAACATTAAGAGGGCCTAGTTCAGTCTCATGCAGGTTCCGAAGATGTCAGTTCAGATGCAGTGAGCTCCCAGTAGATTGGGTCAGTTATCTCTATGGGTTTTACCATCATAATCTTCACCGCTTTACTCATTTAATTTTTCTCCCTTTCTTTAACTGAGCTGGGTATTTAAAGCAGTACTTAGCTATTGGATCCCTGCATCTGCTTCCATAAGTTGCTAGATGGAAGTCTTATAATGACAATTAAGGTGATCATCAATATGATGACAAGAATAGGGCACTTTAGGCACTCTTGCCACTTTTGCTTGGAATCTTATCTGGGGTCATGTCTATGAACTCTTGGCTATTTCTATAGCACCATGTTTGTCTCTAACACCACAGTGATTCCCTCTTTCGAGATATCTATTTTGTTCTTCTCTTTGTCTGCTTCTCCCCCAATTCAACCACCTTTTCCCCTCATGTTCTATTCCCATCTCCCCTTATCCCCTCCCCCTATATTGTCCCAATTTACTCCAACAGATCATATCTATTTCTCCTTCCTCAAGGAATCCATAAATGTCTCTCCTTCATACCTAGATGATCAGAAGTTGTAGATTTTCACCTGGTTATCTTTTGATTTACATATAAAATCCACTTATGAGTAATTAAGTACCATGCTTATCTTTATAGGCCTGTGTTGCCTCACTCAGGTTTTTTCTATTCTATCCGGTTGCTTGCAAATGTTAGGACGTCATATTTTTTTTATTGCTGAATAGTGTTCCATTGTGTAAATGTACCACATTTTTAAAATCCATTCTGCAGTTTAGAAGCATCTAGAGGTTTTCCAGGTTCTGATTATTATAAATAATTCTGTTATGAGCATAGTTGAGCAAATGTCCTTGTGGTAATAATGTGAATCCTTTGGGTAGATATCCAAGAGTGGTGTTGCTGGATCATTTGGTAGATTGATTCCCAGTTTTCTGTGGAACCACCATACTGATTTCCAAAGTAGTTGTACAAGTTTGCATTTCCAACAGCAATGGAGCTTTCCTCTTACTCCACATTCCCTCCAGTATAATCAGTGTTTTTTGATCTTATCCATTCTGACAGGTGTAAGACGGTGTCTCAGAGTTGCCTGGTTAAAGATGTTGAGCAATTTTTTAAATGTCTTTCAGTCATTTGAGATTCCTTTGTTGAAAATTCTCTATTTAGTTCTGTATCCCATTTTTAATTGAATCTTTTAGTTTTGATCTCTGCTTTCATATGTTCTTATATATTCTAGAGATCAGCCCTCAGTCAGATATAAGGTTGGTGAAGATTTTTTTCCCATTTTGCAGGCTGTCATTTTGTCTTATTGACCATGACCTTTTCTAACAGAAGTTACTCAGTTTCAGGAGGTACAATTTTTTGGTTGTTGCTCTCAGTGTCTGTGCTACTGGTGTTATATTTAGAAAGTGACCAATGCATTCAAGGTTATTTCTCACTATTTTCTATCAAGTTAAGTGTAATTGGATTTATGTTGAGAACTTTGACCTACTTAGATTTGAGTTTTGTGTAGGGTGATAGATTTGGATCTGCTTGCAATCTTCTACATTCCATCATTCAGTTATGTCAGCATCATTTGTTGAAGATGCTTTTTTATTTTCACTGTATATTTCTGGCTCGTTTGTCAAAAGTGAGGTGTTCATAGGTACATGGATTAATATCAGGGACTTGAGCTTGATTTCATGAATTTACATCTCTGTCTTTATGCAAATGCCAGGAAGTTTTTATTACTCTAGCTTTATGGTAAAGTTTGAAGTCAGGAATGGTAATGCATCCAGAATTACTTTTATTGAAAAGATTTTTTTTGGCAATCTTGGGGTTTTTGTTTTTCCATATGAAGTTGATATTGTTTTTCAAGGTTGTGAAGAATTGTTTTGGGATTTTGATAAGGATTGGATTGAATCTATATATTGCTTTAGGTAAGACTGCCATTTATACTGTGCTGATCCTACCTATCCAAGAACAAGGAAGATCTTTCCATTTTCTGATATCTTCTTTAATTTGAAGATAGTCTTAAAAGACTGAAAGCTATTTTCATGCAGATCTTTCACTTGTTTGCTTAGAGTTCTCCAAGATAGTTTATTTGCAGCTATTCTAAAAAATGATGTGTGGGGATATATTGCATATTTCATAAAAGTATTCTGGAATATCAGAGAACAGAGTCCCCCACTGAGCCAAGTCACAGATATCAGGGAGTAATGACCCATACCTTTAATTTCATCACTCAAGAAGTAGAAATATATCTGGATCTCTGTGAGGTAAAGGCCTAAAAGAGCCAGAGAGTAGTGACAGACATTTTTTAATCTTAGATATAGAAAAGTTGAGCCAGGAAGTAAGATTTAGTGTCCCCTGGCATTTCTCTATTTAGCTGAGGACCAAGAAGTTCGAAGTTGGAGAATTCCTGGAGAGAGTCCTGAGGAGTAGGGTGGGTGAGAAGTAGCTGTGGTTTGTTTCTCTTTCTCTCTGATTTTTCAGT
The DNA here is from genome assembly GCA_033318265.1 of Phyllotis vaccarum. Taxonomy (NCBI): domain Eukaryota; kingdom Metazoa; phylum Chordata; class Mammalia; order Rodentia; family Cricetidae; genus Phyllotis; species Phyllotis vaccarum. The sequence goes on from JARWLC010000019.1 coordinate 13,326,654, forward strand.
TTTCTTCATCATCTGTCTCTGGGTTTTTATTATAATTCCAAATAAATTTAAATTTATGTAATAGTGTTGTTTCCTGAATGTCTTTTATAGCCCATTTATAATTTTAATAGGAGGGATATTGGGGTTTTTGTTGTTGTTACTCTTATATCTTGCCAGATTGGTGAAGGTATTTATCAACTCTAGATGTTCTGTTTCCTAGTAGAATTTTTGGGGTCACTTACGTATAATATCATATCATCTGCAAATGGTGAAAGTTTGACTTCTTCCTTTCCAATTTCTTTCCCTTTGATCTTTTGTTACCTTCCTTGTCTAGCTATAACTTTGATTACTATATTGAATAGATAAAAAGAGAATGGATAGCTTTGTCTCGTTCCTAATTTTAGTGTGATCACTTTGAGTTTTTCTCCATTTAGTTTGATGATGGCTTGCTGTATATTACCATTATTATGCTTAAGAATATTCCTTGTATCACTGATCACTATAAGACCTTTATCTCGAAGGAGTGTTGAATTTTGTAAACAACTTTTTAAGCATCTAATGAGATGATCATATGATTCTTTTCTTTCAGGCTGTTTATATGGTGGATGATACTGACAGATTTTTATATGCTGTACCATCCAACATTTCTGAGATGAAGCCTACTTGATCATGGTAGATGATTCAGATGATTTTTTGATATGGTCTTGAATTCATTTTGCCAGTAGTTTATTGAGTATTTTTCCAACAATGTTCATGAGAGATATTTGTCTATAATTATTTTTCTCGTTTGGGTATTACTTTGGTTTCGATATCAGGGTGACTATAGCCTAATAGTTAGAGGTTATCAATGTTTATTCTGTTTCTAGTATATAAAACAATTTGATGAGTATTGGTATTTGTTTTTATTTGAAATCCTGGTAGAATTCTGTGCTAAAATTATCTGGTCCTGAATCTTTATGGTTGATAGATACTTAATATTTTTCTTTCTATTTCCTTTTGGGTTACACATCTACTTAAGTCATTTATCTGGTCTTGGTTTAATTTGTAAGTGGACCTTATTCAGAAAACTGTGCATCTCTTTTGTGTCTTCCAATTTATAGAGTATAGGTTTATAAAGCATGACTTATTGATTCTCTAGATGTCTATGTGTCTGTGGTTATGTTCTCATTTTTATTTCTGATTTTGTTAATTTGGATATTCTCTCTCTCTCTCTCTCTCTCTCTCTCTCTCTCTCTCTCTCTCTCTCTCTGCCTTTTGGTTAGTTTGGATAAGGGTGTGTCTATCTTGTTGACTTTCTCAAAGAACAAAGTCTTTGTTTTATTGATTCTTTGTGTTGTTCTCTTTGTATTAATTTTACTGATTTCAGCCCTGAGTTTGATTATTTCCTGCCTTCTACTCTTTCTGAGTGAGGTTCCTTCTTTTCTGTTCTAGAGTTTACAAGTGTACTATTAAGTGGCTTGTGTGAGATTTCTTTAAATTTTTTATGTAGGCACATAGTGCTATAAAATTTCCTCTTAGTACTTCTTTCATTATGTCCTATAGTTTAGGTATGTGGTGAGTTCATTTTGACTGAATACTATGACGTCCTTAATTTCTTTCTTTATTTCTTCCCTAACCCAGCAGCTCTTCAGTTGAGAGTTGTTCAGTTTTCATGACTTTGTAGGCTTTGTGTAGTTTGTTTTGTTGTTGAACTTTAACTTTAGGCTATGGTAGTACTATAAGATACAAGGGGTTATTTCCATTCTCTGGAACTTTTCATATTTACTTTATTATTGAGTATGTGGTAAAATTTATAGAAAGTTACATGAACTGCCAAGAATAAAATAAATCCCTTTGTGTTTGCATAACATATGTATATTTCTATTAAGTGCAATTGAGTCATGATATCTCTTACATTCCTTATTTCTCTGTTAAGTTTCTTTCTGGTAGATCTGTTCTTTAGTGATAGTGGGATATTGAAGTCTCCTACTCTTAATGTGTGGAGTTTAACATGTTATTTATGCTTAAGTAATGTTTCTTTTTACAAATATGAGTGCCATTGTATTTGGGGCATAAAAATTTAAGATTGATGTTTCCTCTTAATTAATTTTTCCTGAGTTAAATATTCTGATCTACCAGATCTTTTTTGATTGATTTTAGTTTGAAATTGACTTTGTTATTTATTAGGGTAGCTATACCGGTTTGCTTCTTAAGTCCATTTGATTGGAAAATATTTTCCCAACTCTTTACTCTAAGGTAGTGTTGGTTTTTGAAGTTGAGGTATGTTCTTTTATGCAGCAGAAGAATTGATCCTGTTTTTGTATCAGTTCTGGTAGCCTGAATCTTTTTATATGGGAATTGAGTCAATGAATATTAAGGGAAATTAATGACCAGTAACTGTTAATTCCTGTTATTTTTGGTGGTTGATATTGGATGTCTTTCTCTACACTGTGAATTAGCATTTTCAAAAGCCAAAAATTCAATTAATATGTATATCCTCTGCATATGATATTATTCTATTTACTGCTGAAGTTAATCTAGAAAAAAAATCAAGCTTTTTTGGCCTTATATTATCTTAGTAAATGACTCAGATATCTTTTGTAATCTTTCAACTATATTCCAAGCATTTAAAAATGTAAAACAACATAGCTCCAAGGTATGATCACTGCCTTTACAATTCATCATATTGGCCAATACCTGATAACTGATATTGGTAAGTATTAATATTTCTAGCCCTATGTAGTTCCATGATCCTAGCTTTCTCATTAGACCATGTTTGGCCATTGAACTGAGAACCAGTTTCCAATGTTGCTCTGACAAAACCTTTCCAGTCTTAGGGCATAATTTTATTCTGAGTTTTCCATGAATTTAACATGTGCTTTACATGGAGTACATGTATATGAAAAGACCACTTTCTTAAATATTATCAAATCTAATATTCTTATAGGATACTATTTAACTTCTGCATAACCTTTGGGGTACCTATCATCTGCTGGTTGTTCTTATATAGTAACTGGATAAACTAAGTTTTTTGTTTTTGTTTTTAGTAATATTGGGCCTCACCCTCCAGTTTTATCATGAGTGGTTTGATAGGTTCTTGTATATATTCCTCTCTCTGTGTCTGAGTAATTTTAATTTCATTAGTAGGCCTTTCTAAGGTTTTGATTTTGCCAGTCAACTTTTTAAACTTTCATTGATATGTTTTCTAATCCTCTTGTATCTTATCATTCAACTTTTTATACTAGGTACAATTATCAGACCACCCTTTATTTGGCATAAGAAACCACTTATGGATGTTAAGAATAAAATAAAAATTCCCAGCCTAAGGATAAAAATAATAAGTAATATGTCAAACCCAGTTAATTCATATATTCCCTCATTAATTGTTTCTGCTCTTAAGCCATCCATAGTTGCACTATACAGAGCCTTAACTCCTGTATTATATTTCCCCTCCTTGACATAGAAAAGATTTTTTTCAATATTATTTAACTCTCTCCTAAAGGACTTCACAGTTATATAACCAAACCAACTAAATTATCTGTTTGTCTATAGCTGACCATCAAAAAGCTCAGGCCCCTTCTACAATTTCTGAACACAAGCCTTATTTCCAAAGTCCCCAAGAATGGCAGTGTGGCATCAGCTTTGATTTTGTATGGTCATGCCACATATTGAAGTGTCAAAATATTTTTCTGCCAGCAGTGAAGCTGTACCTGAACCTACTTCTGTTTAACCAGTAACTCAGTATCCACACTTACTGGCCTGTTTTTCTAAGAGTGGTCTTAAGGTACTTTTATGGCTCACTGGATCTATCTTCTGCCACTGCCACCAAAAATAGATTTTAGCTAAATCTCTATCATTTTTATTTACCAACAAATACTTAGGAATCAGAGGCTGGGCAGAAAACCTAATAGATCACAGAAGTTGATGAATAACTAGCTGATTCTGTGCTCTCTGCTGGAATCTGAGAAAAAGACCCTTTTTCTGTTGCTACAAACCAAAAAGTACTGCATACTGTAAGTCCCTCTCTATGACTTCCTGTGAATTTCTCTACTAATTTTATAAAATCTCTCTAGCTCTCTAAGCTTTATTTCTGTCAACTAGATAATCCATTTATAATGATGTATTTAGGGATATATGAATGAAAACATTCAACACAGATTTCATAGAAACAAATACAGAAAAGGTAATCAGCAGATAGAGTCACTCTTACTTATAAAACAAGAGTTTTCATCTATGTTTGAAAATACCAACCATTAACTTATTGGGTTTGATGTTGAGTAAATGTAGAAGGAAATACCAAAAGTAAGCCCATCACATTGAAGCTTATAACACAACTATAAATAAAAATTATGTTCAGTAAAAAATAAATAAAGTTGTTAAATAAATATATATCAGATAATTAGATAAAGACATGAAAACCTTGGAACTTGCCTCCTTGAAACACTCACACATTAAATTATGTAGAAATGATTTCTTACAGTGATGACACAAAATAAATAAGTATCTGTCCTTCACAGAGCCATGGCAACAGCAAAGGGCACCCCTGATGAACCTCAGTCCAAAAGCAGAAGACAGCAAGATCTCCAGGAGATGCTGACAGAAGTGGGGCTGTCTGTTGACTACTGGCTGCCTAAGCTTCAGGAAGTCCTGGGTGTGACCTGTGCCCAGGCCTTACAGCACTTAGAAGAAAAAGACCTTCAGAAGCTGAAGTCCCAGACACAGCACACATGGGAGAAAAAGGCTCTGGAGAAGCTGCTTGACCTCTCACAGCCCAGTAGTGCTGCAGAGTTCCAGCAGACTCCAGGGGAGATGATAAAGAACAGGCAGCATCAGGCAGAACAGGCACTGCAGGCATTAAGGGCCTTGCAGTCAGAAAGGAAACAGAAACAAGAACATCTTTTGAGGAGGTTAGAAGCAGAGCTAAGGCATGCAATGGAGATCACTGAAGAGGGCTGGCTAACATCTGATGTGTCCCTAAAAGATGTCTTGGAAACAACAGAGAAACAACTAGGGAACATGGAGCAGAAACTGACTTATAGGAGAAACCTAACAGATAGAGAACTGATAAGGTGGGCATCTGGGGGGCTGGCCCTGCAGGGAATTTATAAGACCAGCAACCACCAGGATCTGATAGCAAGGAGAGAGGAGTTACTCAAGGTCCCAAAGGAATTCTTTCTCTTTGGATCTGAGCAAGGAAAAAGGATGGAAGCAAAAGAATTCATGTCTTATCAAGAAGAAACACTATTCACCAAAACTCTGGAGAAGCTGGGATTTGGAACAATTATAGCAGCCAAGGGTGGATGCTGGGGATTTCATCTAGAAAATGATAAAAATCAAACCAAACATTTAGAATCAAAGTACACTGATGAATCATATTCACAGCATCCATATTTCTGTTCAGCCAAGTTCAGCTATACTCCACTTGCCTCTTCCCACTTTCAAACTGATCAGCTCCAGCTCTCCACCGCTGCTCTCAAGGAACTGAAAATCATTGAAGAACAACTGGAACAAACTGACAGACCAGACAGATTCCTTTTACTGAGAAATAGGACCGAAAAATTTTTCAACAGATTTGGCTCTCATGCTAATCAAGGCCCTCTGCACCTTGGGGGAATCTACTGCTGGAAGGCCATTTCAGAGGGCTTCAAAAGTGACCAGCTGGATCATGTGAAGCAACAGACAGAACAAGTCTTGGATAGTTACATAAGGGGGGGTTACAATGACTTTAGAGTTGAACTTGGGGCAAGAATGACATCAGACTCACACTCAGTAAGATCCTATAAAAATACAACCAATCAACAGCTCCAAATCAAAGTCCAATTATCTGTGGCCCAGATAGGTGGACCACCAAATGCAAATGGTATTGTTCAGTGGACAACTGATCTCCTGGCTAGCAACAAAACCTGGTCTGTTATTGACAGAGAACTTCAGCTGGTACCCATTTGGGACATCATCTTATCAAATCACAGAAGCAATTTTAAGGACCCCTTTCTGGTGGCAGACTGCCTGGCAGACAACTACTATGCTCTGACTGGTTGTGATGCCCACCTGCAGGCTAGAGATAAGTTTATCTTTGAAAAGGAAGCAGAACATTTCCTGAATGATGTGAAATCCTGGGCCGTCTCTGACCCTAAAGAACAGCTTAACAAGCTGATTGGATTCATGCAAACATTGGCCGAAAAAACAAAAAGTAATGACATTTGGATTAATATGTGCCTCACAGATTACCATCTGCAGAATTTTCTTATAAACACTGTCAATTTTTGCAAAAACTTATCCATTCAGAAAACTCCGTTTATTAAATTTCAGTTCCACAGCCTTCTAGAACCTCATGTCCACAAAGTCAAAAACTTTCCACAAGCCAAGTCAATCATGCAGTGGGTCTACCAGGAAGACTCAGAGGAACAACAAATCAAATTTACTGAACTTTCTGAATTCCTTGAAAGTTTAGAAGAAATGCAAAGAGCTCTCACAGAAAGCAAATTCCAAATCTGAGTCCCCAGAATCAGTGGGAGAAGCTCATAGAAAGACCAACAGTGAGGTCACCAGGGCTCTTAATGCCTTCTTAAACTATCTCAGAGAAACAGAACAACCAGACATACAGCTGCTCCTACTCGCCATTGCAGCTGGTGCAGGCTATCAGATGGAAAGCAATGTTTTTCAGCCTCCCCTTGGGTGTGCTGAGATAGACTTCCTCCTGCATGAAATACAAACTGTCCAAGAGAGATATCAGGAACTCAAAACTCTCTGCACAGAAAGGGCACAGGCCTTCCTCGTACTCAAAGTTCTAACAACCACTGTTGGAGTCTCATTCATTTCTCTAGAAGAAAAACTGCAACGTTTGGCATTAATAAAACATCACATGGAGCACTTATTGCCTCCTAAAGTAACACATGTCCTCACAAAATTTGAAACAGATCACAACTGGGAAAGTCTAGTGAATAATTTGGGATTGCTCATTGATGAGAGTTATGAAAACATCTTGTCTACTTTGCAGGTGCATGAGGTGAAAAATCAACTGCAGACTCTCTATCCTGAGAGGAAAGAGACTTATAATCAAGAAAATAATAAAAACAACCAAAAGGAAATTATACAAAAGGGACCATTTCTAGACTTACTCCAGCGTCTAGGTCTAGAACAAAACTACCTAGAAAAGATGAGCCGACCTAATTTCCATCTGATTTACAAGACATCTGTGTATAATACGCAACCAAGATCTGAAAAGGAACTTCCTTTCTACTTCCTACATGTTAGATTGTGGATTCAGACATCTAGTCTTCAAAAATGTTGAAAACTCAGAAAGTCAAGACACTATAGATTTTTGCAAGCAGGAAAATGAGGCTTTTGATCCATATAAAGAGCTATATAATGACAAAGATGAAGTCACTAATTCCCAGCCTCACATACACCCAATGGATATCCAGATGGCCATTTTTCACTGTGCAGATAATCTTGCCAGGCAATACATTCTGTCCAAACTTTCCCTTTGTCAGTTTGCACTCCCCCTTGTGGTGCCAAATCCCAACACTTCTCAGATTGAATTCTCTCTCTGGTCTCTCAGACAAATTAGAAGAAGTTGGCAAGAGGCAAGTAAATCACCACAGAATCAGAGCTACAGTCACAAGAATCAGCAGTTGTGCTGTGTATCTACCCCCATTGTGTCCTTCATTAGAGTTGGAAATGGCCTCTCAGCTTCCAAATCTCAGATCATGAACTCTCTCCTTAGTAAACATAAACATGATGTATTTTTTCACAGACACTGCAGAGGAAGCAGCAAACACTGTCTCCTGATGGAGGGAGTAGTGGAGATTTGCTGGTTCTGTCCTGGGGGTCAATGTGAGGACACATTTGACAAGTGTGTGGCCTTCACCAATCTTCATGGAGATGCCAAGGAACATGGGCAACAACTCAGCTTCCTGCAGGATGTCTCTTCTCTCATTGTGATCCTCATGTCGGCTTCTGATGACAATAAAGAAAACCAAAAACTCGTCAGACACCTCTGTCAGTCATCAAGACCTGTGATCTGTTTGATTGATGACAAAGAAAAGGACAAAACCAATTATTCTGGTAAAGGAATGAGAATTGGTATCAGAAATATAAATGAGGCAGAATTAACAGAGGAGCTCACAAATGCCATCAAACATTTTCTAGAACTCTCTGGGACTTCTCTCAGCCTAGAGGACTGTTCACAGGTGGCTAAAAAACAAGGATTTCTGATTGATGAAGACCAAATAGAAATAAAAAATGCCAAAGAAAAAGCACAGACTATAATGGACCTTCTGAAAAAATTAAACTTACCTGAGATGAAGGAAAACTTGCTGCCCCTTCAGGGACAACTGTGGCACCTTTGGTGTAAGAAGGACAGGGAACTCTATCATCTGAGAGAAAAGGGGAATAGGAGCATTGAACAGCACAAGAGTGAGACAGAGAGAGAAAAACAAAAAATAAGAATTCAGCAATTTAAAAAGGCCTTTCCACTCAATCCCTTAATGTGTTCTTTCCTAGAAATTCTCAAAGAAGATTTAGAAATTTATCCCAAACTCTATTTTTTACACTGGTTAAGTGTGGTCTTAGAAAATCTAACCTCACTACAATTAAAGAATTTGCATGCAGAGCAACAATCTTTGTGGTCAATGATACAGGAAGAAAAGCAAAAGGCACAGAGGAGCAGCTCCCTGACACCCTGGCAGAAGAGGATTGAAGACATCTCTGCTGAGATTCTTAACTGTACTTTTGGAATTGAGCACATTCTCCGAGAAGTTGGCCAGATCTATGAAGCTCTGGAAGAAACTTCTTCCTCCGAAGATAGCCTTTTTCTTTGCCTCCCTCAAATTGCTGCAGACCTGATGATTGCTGGTGTTCCTATTGAACTGATGGATGGGGATGCTTCATATGTGCCTCTAAAGTGGGTGGCAGCTCTTTTTGACAAGATCTCAGAGAAAATTGGAGACAAAAGACTATTTGTTCTCTCTGTCTTTGGCCTGCAAAGCTCAGGGAAGTCCACCCTACTGAATGCACTGTTTGGGCTCCAGTTCACAGTGAGTGCAGGCAGGTGTACCAAGGGGGTGTACATGCAGCTCCTGAAGGTAGATGAGACATTCACAGAAGAATGTGGCTTTGACTTCATGCTTGTTGTAGACACAGAAGGACTTCGAGCTCCAGAACTCAACAATAAATCCCAGAATTGGGACAATGAGTTGGCCACATTTGTCATTGGCCTGGGAAACTTGACTCTGATCAATATTTTTGGGGAGAATCCATCAGAGATGCAGGATATCCTACAAATAGTTGTCCAGGCCTTTCTTAGAATGAAACAAGTGAAAATCTCCCCCAGTTGCCTCTTTGTCCATCAGAATGTGGGAGAAGTTACGGCCAAAGACCAAACTATGGAAGGACGAAGGAGACTGGAGCAGAGACTGGATGAGATGACAGCATTAGCTGCTGAACAGGAGGAGTGCTCCAACATAACCCGCTTCAGCGATGTCATTAAATTTGATGTCAATAGTCATGTCTACTACTTTGCCCACCTCTGGGATGGCAATCCCCCCATGGCTCCTCCCAATCCTCAATATAGCCAGAATGTCCAGGAACTGAAGAGTAGGATTCTTTTAACTACCCAGAAAGAATTCAGAGAAAGATTTATGAAGATCTCAGATGTAAAATTTCGAGTTGAAGATTTGTGGAAAGCCCTTGTCAGTGAGAACTTCATTTTCAGTTTCAGGAATACCCAAGAGGTCATAGCCATGAGTAAATTGGAAACCATGTATAACCACTGGTCCTGGGAGCTGAGGAGTCATGTGCTAGACTTACAGAATCAGCTGAACAATCAAATTCAGAATGAGAAAATCCTGACACTCACTGCAAATGCATTGGAAGTTCCACTTAACAAGAAATATGAAACCATCAAGCAGGAATTTGATAAATATTTTGAAGAAGACCCAGATAGAGAAACATTGGTACAATGGAAAGCAAATTTTGAACATAAGCTACTAATCCTTAAAGATGCACTTATATCGGATACCAGAATGAAAAGCAATGAGCTAATCAGTCTTAAAAGAAGCCAAGAAAGACTTGATAACCAAAAGTCACAGTATGAAAATGAACTATTAGAGAGGAGCCGAAAGCTGGCTTTAAGTTTGAAGGGTAAAGAATTAAGTGATAAAGAGTTGCATGAGAAATTTTTTCAACTTTGGGTACATTGGACCTGTAATGTGTCCTTAACTGTGTCTCCTGTCAAAGAACCCAATATTGATTTGGATTCTGAAAACATCCTTCTTGAGTATTTCAAGAAGGAGAAAAACATTGTGGAAAGAATTAAAAATTACTCTGGAGAAGAGTTTGAAATCAATTATTCCAAACATGTCAAAGGGAAAAAAATATTTGGACTACTTCAAAAGAGTTTAGGAAACTGTCATAAGGAATCCATTAAGAGAATTACTAATAACATTGATTTAAGTTTTAATAAAAAAATTGAAAACATTTGGAAACAAAGGCGTGATTATAATCAAAATGATTTTCATGAAATCCTTAGGATAATAGAAAATGAACTGAAATCTGTACCTCCTGAGGAAGACTACACATTTACCAGAGACTACAGCATTGACTTATCCTTGTGCTTGTTCCAAAGAGCATCTAAGAGTTTCAAGGAAAATCACAAGGCATTCAAGAATGCAAACGATCCTGTGAACTATCTAGAGAGCAAGAAAGATGATTTCTTCATGAGTTTTAAGATCTCCTGCCAAGGTGCCACATCCATCACATCTTTTGTTGACTTCCTATGCCTCAAGCTCACTCCTGCTATCTCTGCCACCATATGGGAAATAATGGTTCTTAAAGTAGCTGGAGACATTCGAGCCACCTGTCCTGAATTCAATGGAAACCGATCTAATCTAGAGAAGCATATTCTCTACTTTCTAGCTGAAGAAGAAAATTTTGGTAAGTATTGGCAATACATTCATCATCCAAAATCTTTTTTTACGGATTATATTAGACATCACATCAAAAGATACTGTTCAGAAAATGAAGGTGACAAAATAAAGACTGTTTTAAAAATATGTTTAGGTGACATAAAGAATGCCATTCTCTCTGCTCTTCATGAGTCCACAGCAGTAGCTAAGGATAAAAACAGCACAGCTTCTGGCTGGTTGGATTTGTTCTGTGATCACCTAGGGAGCAATCTGATCTTTCCAAGAAGAGATCTGATAAGCATCGAGCACCAGGAGATAAAGGACACCGAGTTTCTCAAAGAAGCCATGAGTGCAGCTTTGGATCCTGCACTCAGGAAAGTAGAAGAGGACTTCTCAAGTAAGCCCATAGATGAACTGGTTCCTGCTGTTGAGAAAATTCTCTCTGAGCATCTCTGTGGCTGCTGGGCACAGTGTCCTTTTTGTAAAGCGATTTGTACCAACACTATTCCCCAACATGAAGGAGACCACAGTGTGCCGTTTCATCGCTCTAAAGCTGTCAGTGGACGGCATTATCATAAAACAGACTACTTTTCCATTGACTTCTGTACTAGTTCAGTAGCAAGTGATGATTCTTTTATTTTAGCTGACCTCCAGAGTTTCCCATACAAGAGATATAGAGAAGCAGGAGGTTATTATGCCACGTGGAGCATCACCCCAGACTCTTCTACCCAGCCATATTGGAAATGGTTTGTTTGTCGCTTCAGAACAGAGCTTGAAAAGAGCTATGAAAAGGAATTTACAAATTTAGGAACTATTCCAGATTCATGGGCCAAAATCACAAAGCAAGATGTACTTGATGACTTGAAAAATAATTGCCAGAATAGATCATTGGCACTGCCACACAAATTTTACATTAAGTAAGGGAGCCTAACATCAACTGAGGTAACATCTTCAGGATTGTAACTGATTAAGATAAAAATAAATCAGTTACTTTTCCAAGACCTGAAGATTTCGTATGAAAGATTTTTTTGGCATCTTAATTTCTTCTGCTATGAGTATTATGTACCAAACATGAAAATATATGACAAATATCAATTTCAATTCAAAAGTCTATTTCTTACTTTATTATTCTGAATACTTATTTAAATATATAGTGACTCATGAGAAGTCTTTTTAGTAGAAAACTCTAGCATTTCAGCTGATACATACCAATTTAGAAGAAGTAAATTGCAAAATCAACCAACATGTATGTCTGGGGAAAAGCTATAATTCACCTTATATAAAGCTATAATTAAATTTAAGTGGGTGTTTTTACTTTCTTGGGTTATGAGAAAACATGGCTGTGACATTTTGGAAGTAATTGGCACCTGAAATCTCGTAGGGAATAGCACACTATTAGAAGGTGAAGCTTTGTTGGAGTAGTTATGACCTTTGTAGACAATGTGTGTCACCCTCTAGGATTGTCTTTGGGGTTTCCTATGTTCAGTATATAGCTGAGTGTTTCAATTTATTTCCTGTTGCCTTCAGGATGTAGCACTCTCAGCCTGAGCACCACATCTGCCTGCATCCCCACCATGCTCCCCACTATGATGATAATGAACTAAAACTAAACTGTAAATGGGTCATCCCTCAAATAAATATTTTCCTATATATAACTTAACATAAAGAAACAGAGTTTGAAGTTTTCAAAGCTACTATTTGGTATTGCTTTGGTCCAGCATTTTCTCACTATGCTCCCTTCCCTGTGTTTTGGATTATAATGTATATCCTGTGGCATTTTAGGTCAGAAGTATGTGATCTGCTATTTTATTTTGAATTTACAGGTGATTTGAATTTACAGGTAAACAGATTGCATGAATCTGAGACTTTGAACTTTGGACTTTAAAACATTGTTGAAACTGTGATAGACTGAGAACTTTTAAAGTTGAGTTAAATTCATTTTGCATGATGACATTGTAACAAGTTGATGGGGGTCAAGGAATGAATGGAATGTGAATCTATAAATTTAATTGCCCCCCCCAATTTTATAGGGCACTATTAGAAGGTATATCATTTTTGTACTGGCATGGTCTTGGAGGAAATGTGTCACTGTGGTGGCTGGCTTTGAAGTTTCTATGCTCAGGGTACCACTAGGTTCTTCAGTAGACTTCTATTATCTACAAAATGTAGTTCTCTCTGCTATTCCAAAGACACATCTGCCTTTATGCCACCATGTTCCCTGTTAGTATTATATTGGATGAAACCTGCACTGTAAGTGAGTCACTCCAATTAAGTGTTTTCTTATAAGAGATGCAGTGATCATGGTATCTCTTCATACCAGTAGAATCCCTAAGACAATAACTGACCTCAGTGTATCAATTTTTGTTTAGAATGAGGACTCCAAATTAGAGCAATTTAAGAAGCCTTTGCTCTAGAAAAGATTAAGCCAGATTTGATCAGGACAAAGCCATGAGTTCATAAAATATTATCAAGCAAATAAAGATAAATAAAATCTACATTCCTGATTTTATTATGACTCTTTCCATGACCCTCTATATCAGTATTTTTCTATCATTATAGAATAAAAATAATAAATCACTAAGACTGGTATTCAAAACATAGTGTTACCCAACTATAAATCCTGCAACATATATCAGTGACCTGCCTGCAAAATATACTAGTGCAATAATAGCACAAATGTTGGATTAACCACTTTATGATTATATTTAAATCCACTCTTTAGTATGGTATGCATATTGACAATGCTAAAGTGGCCAAAAATCTAAGGTAAGACAGGCTTAGGGGAAGGCCTACTACCATTATTTGGCTAATAACACAGTAATAAAATGATGACTATACCAATAGCTTAGTGCTGTAATCAGTCAAAGAAGCAGCTTCTTATAGTAGATGAGAATTAATTAACACAGAAACCCACAACTGGACAATGTGCAGAGAGTGGGAGACTTTGATCACTTAGTCCTGAATGATGTCTTCACAAATCCTTCTTATCAAGACTCAGAGTGCTACACAGAAAAGAGACTGTGTAATGGATTTTTCAAATTCTATTTAATGCTACGCATCCACCTTGGAACCCACTTTGTCTCTAACTCTAGTCCCTAGATTATAAATTCTCACTTTCCCAGACTCATTGATTACCCTCCCACACCCCCACACATACACACAAGCACACAAAATGTATAACCATGACCATCTTACTTGTTATGTGACTAACTGCTTTTTGCCTTCTGTAACTTGTTTATTAAAATAGTTAAGAATTATCTTAGGTCATTTTGACTACTTACATTAGCATAATGAGAAATTTTTGATTGTTTGAACAGATTGAAAGTCTTCTAAAAGTTTTTACCATAAGAATTCTTTTCTCACTCTTCATGACAATCTCAAGTTTGGCTCAGAGATTGTTGTCCTGATATTTGCTAATAAATATAACATTTCATTATAATCAAATTGAGTCTTTTGCCTTTTGCAAAGTGGCACAAACTCCATAACATTTGAATTTCCCTTGCAAGAAGATCCCTGGGAGTACCTAGACTAAGCACGAAGCATCTAGGATGAGTCCCAGTGTAGGTTGAAGTTTAGGGAGCAAAAGACCACATGGCTCCACCAACTAAAGGTTAATAGCAGGTGATAAACCCCAGAAGGAGCAATTTCACCTTTTTAGGTCCCTGGGAGTCTGTATTGCAAAGTACCAAGTTTTGCAATAAAAGCAAAAACAAATTAAGAATTTCCAATACACATGCTAAAGTCAAGACTGATCACTTACTTGTTCCCTTCAATTTTAGAATCCAGACATTTGGAGAGACAATGACAGATCAGACAAGATCACAGACCCAACATCTAGCGCAAAGTGAATGTCCTACTGTCCCTCTGGTTTTTGCATATAATTGAAGGTGGTGACTGTATGTCTGAGTTCATCCAGTCAACCCTGATTGTGTTCTTGTGTTGGCTTTCTACATTGTTATCATGGAACAAAAAGGGCTATCCAAAATAATACTCCCTGACCCTGAAACCAGAGCCAGCCAAAGAAACACACCCTGACCCTGAAACCAGAGGCAGTGAAAGAAACATACTTTAACCTTTTGGGAGCTTCCATTTTCTACCTTGGCAGAGGTAGCCACTCTCCTGGATTCCTCCCTCCTAATAAATCTCTTAAAAGAGTTTTAAGTGCAGGCCTTCTTTTGCCAGACAGAGAGAAGCAATGGATATCTCTACTGGGAAATGTCCTTTGTAGAGTGGAGCAGAGAAGCAATGGGTATTTCTGCTGGAAAACTCTGTTAGCAGAGTGAAGCAGAGATCAGTTGGAATGGCTCTCTTGGAGAAGAGCAAGATTGTCACATCCGGGGGGAACCATCCCCCACCCAGAACACAGCTATAGGTATAACTGACTTTCAGACAATCAGGAAATATTTCCTTCACAGCTGCAAGTGTATCCTGACTTTATGACTGTCAGGATACCTTTTCCTCCAGAGCTGTAACACCTCCATTATTTTTGTCAATTGAAATTTTTAAGTTTGTTGCAGAGATGGAAGTCACAATAAGTACAGCTACATTGCGCCTTAGCTGCATGCCACATTTTCAGAATTTCTGAGAGGCAGACTTCTACCCGACTCCATGTCAGGCACTTCTCTATGTACAGCCTTTTGTTTGCAATCTTTCCCCCTCCCTCTGCTTCTCAAGAATTTTTTTCTGTTCGGCTTGTCTTCCTTCTGGTTCCTATCCCTGGCTTCTGCGCTCTGGCTGTTACCACCCCATCCTGCCCTTGCCTCCAAGCCTGAATGATGTAAGAGCCCTGTGCACATCCTTTTTGAGTACCCTAATCCCCCATTTCTCCTACGGTTACTCACTATGCCGCTGCAGCTACTCAACATACAGAATTTCTTATATCTAAACCTTCTTGTCTCTCCTCCCATCACTGGCTTTGGTTTTTGCAGAGATTCAAGTGTCGCTGGAGTAGGGATAATACTGTTTTATGCTGTTATACTTTATTTAATAACTGATTATGGACTTGGGTTATGGCCTCCTTCACCCAAATCAAACTGCTTATTTAAGAATGTCCTCTTTTGTCCGAGGTCAGAAGCTCATCTTACTCCAGGACAAAGAGAAAACAAACATGTCAGGAAAAGTCACTATATGCCTTTTATATCCTTTCCTTAAACATGAAATCTTGGCCCCAACTTTTTTTTCCTCTGCTCCTCCCAGTCCCTCCCCTACCTCCAGTCTCCCTCAGATCAGTTTCTCCATTTTCCTTCCTTTCCAAAACAAAAGCAAGCTTCCCAGGGCTATCCCAAACTTCACAGGACATATTACAATAAGACTAGTTATATACATTATAAACTAGTTATATCAAGGCTGGACAAGGTAACCTAGGAATAGGTAAAGGGTCTCAAATGCAGGCAAAAGTGTCAGAGATATCCCCCCACACCCACTCTTAGGAGTCCTACCAAAATACTAAGCTACACAACCATAATGTATATGCAGAAGACATAGGTCAGACCCATGCAGCGTCAATGTTCCTCACTTCATTCTCTGAGGGCCCCTATGAGCCCTGCTTAGTTGAATCTAGGGGCCATGCTGACTTGGTGTTTTTGATTCCTCTAGCTTCTAAAATACTTCCTTCCCCTCTTCTGCAGATTTCACCTGGCTCATCTAGTATATGACTATGTGTTTCTGCATCTGCTCCCATCAGTTGCTGGAGGATACCTCTGTTGCAATGGTGTGGTTTCTTGGTCCCAGGTGGCCAGAGGTCTGAGACCAACAGACCTGCTGCCCAAGACTGCTTAGGAACCCACCACCGCTCAGACCCCAGAAATGACTCAGACACTTATATTAACTTCATGCTGTTTGGCCTATGGCTCAGACACATTGCTAGCTAGCTCTTACATCTTAAATCAACCCATTTCTATTAGTCTGTCTGCCACGTGGCCTGTGGCTCAACCTTTCATGTTTCTTCTTGGGTGGCTTACTCAGATCTGCCTCTGACTCCACCCTTCCTTTCCTACCTATTCTGATTCTTCCTCCTACTTCTTCTATGGTGCCTGTCATGGCCCAAAACAGCTCCTTTATTTAAAGATTGAGATTCACAGCATACAGAAAGGCATTCCCACATCACTTCCCACTTTCTGTCTAATCAAAAAGGAAGGTTTCAACTTTAAAATAGAAAAATTACATATAAAAAATATCTATCAAGCAAGAATTACAGTTACAATATCTAGTCTATTTGTATTTAGCAAAATTAAAGAAAATACTCTATCATCTACCTTATCTTTATGAATCTAAAGTTTCATATGCAATATACCTTTCAAATGACTAAGAAAAATTATACCTATAACTATCTAATCTTCAACTACATCAAAAACCACAGAAGGATATATTGACCCAAGTAAACCAGAAGTGCAAGCGACTTCTAAAATTTAGAAAGGACAGAGATGACACCTATCTGCCTGGACAGTCACCCAAAGTTCCTTTATAATGTTGGGGCATCCATCATCAGCCTACAGGCCCAGAGTCTTTTATCATTTCAATGAAGCAGGAAATCTGCTCTGCCCATTCTGGCACAGTTCATCCATTGCTTTTCCTTGAGTCCTGAAGAATGTCTGACAGTTTTCTCTGTAAAGCAGGAACCTGAAGGACCATCTTGGCTTGTTCTGCCAAAGTTCAGAGGTCATCTTCCTATGGAACCTGCATGTCCAGTTTAAACAGCATACTGTCAAGCAGTCAATATAAGAACAGGTTCTTCTCCAGTGGCTAACCATTACCACAAATAGAGTAGACTCCATATGGAGTTTCTTCGATGCCCATTTTTCTCTTGAAGAAGATTGGTACTGCCAGGAACAAATCTGTCTCACTGTCCAGAAAAGTCTAAGTTTTTAAAATATTTTAAATGCCATATTCTGTAGTTCTTAGAAGTATTTGAAGATTACCTGCCTAATTGAAATATATTTTTGTATACCTAAAAATCTTAACTAACCTAACTATAAGTTTGATTATCAAAGGTGACTATTAACCTTCGTTTCTTAATTATACATTACAATTTTAAATCAGTTACATGAACATCATACCTTAAACAAGAATAGAAAAACACATACAGCATAACAAAATTGACCTTAAATTTGTATCAATAAACCAAAATCTATACCAATGTAAAGCATTTTGAGATTAATACCTGATTTCCTGATCTAAGTAAATTCAATAATCTAATTTTTTAAAAATCATTTATATACCATATCCCCTTTTTCTTCTTAGAAAGAGACTAACTATGACCATTAACCATTTATAGTGAAAACAAACATCTAGAAACAATATTTGGGGAAGTTGGGCGTTGTTTTCCATTACTACTTCCTGCTGATTAAGGGGTGTTGAAAATCTCACGGTTGTTGAGGCTGGATCAGTCTGCAGCTCTGAAGCTGATATGGCCATCTCTTCCCATCAGGTTTTTTCAGGGGGTCTTGGTTGATGAAACCATATTTGCCTGGAAGCAATCCACAGGTTCTCATCTTCTGTGGAAACAAAAGCAGAACTCTTCCGAAGCAATAAATCCTTAGACACAAATTTTGAAATCAAAATACCTTTAAAATACATATTCTTGTTTAACTTAGTAGCCTTTGCATTTGCAATCTGTTGTCTTTCTGTAGTTAGCTCATTAAGAGTTAAAAAATTAAAAGAAAACACAATAACAACCAAAATCCAGATTTTGTGTCTATTTTCCATCTTTACGTGGCTTATTATATTTTTTAAAACTCGATTTCTCTTTTTAAAGACTTTTTCTATCCTCTTTCTTTCTCTCTGAAGCCTATGTACCTTTTACACACATTGTAATCCGTTTACAGGTTTTTCTTTTTATCTAAATCTGTTTTATTGTGAATCCTTAATCATCTTCCAACCATAAGAGCTTTTAAAATACACTGTCTTAAAGAGCTGCATAGTTTTTGCCGAGGAAGCTGAATCAGTAAGTTCTCTTAAAGGAACCGTGTCTCTATTTGTGGCCAGCAAACAGAGCAGGCTAATGAAAATGCTGCTACTAAGAAACTGTCTTTGTTTCCTTTTTGTTCAAAATAAACAGAAACTTTAAATCAATCACATGCTGCTGAGTCTTTTGTGAGATTTCAGGAACCCACCTGATTGCAGCTTACACTGCCTGCCGCCAGTCCGCTGGCACAATTTTGAATGTGATCCAGCCACCATGCTTTCTTTGTACAAAGACCTGCTTCATATACACAATTTGGAATCTGCCTTTGCTCAGTTTCTGCTAAAACCCTTTTTAAACTTTCTCAAGAATTAAGTGGATAATCGACCCACATTGGATGCGCCATCTGTAGTAGAGGGATTTCTAGGGTCCCAGGAGCCAGAGGTCTGAGACCAACAGACCTGCTGCCCAAGACTGCTTAGGAACCCACCACCGCTCAGACCCCAGAAATGACTCAGACACTTATATTAACTTCATGCTGTTTGGCCTATGGCTCAGACACATTGCTAGCTAGCTCTTACATCTTAAATCAACCCATTTCTATTAGTCTGTCTGCCACATGGCCCGTGGCTCACCTGTGTTCCTTTCATGTTTCTTCTTGGGTGGCTTACTCAGATCTGCCTCTGACTCCGCCCTTCCTTTCCTGGTGTCAAGCTGGACGAACAAGTTGATGGGTGGAGACTGATGAAACCTGCCTGGAAAGGATAAGACAGTCCCTCCAAAATTGCCCTGCTTGTGAAAAGATCTGTCAGATACCATAGGCCTGTAGCCAATATGATAGACGCTCTAACGATCCACAAATCCAGAGGTGATTGTCCAGGTAGCTGTGTTGCTGCCTTCTCCCAAATTTTGGAAGCCACTACTTCCATGTACTTCTGACTTTCCGGTGATTCACCTTCCTTCTCAGGTCTTGAAGAGGTTGAAGAATGGGTATTTAAGGTTATCACCCTATTATCCCTTAGATAAGAACACTCAGTTATTGAATTTTCACTTTCCCAGATTAACCTTTTGAAGTAATGTATACACCCTACCATCTACCAATATTCTAGAACTATATGATGTACCTTATATAGGTTATGTTTTGATTGGAATTTTTACTTTATCCTCTCCTAGATACTACCTCATAATAATTCCTATTGTACATAGCCTTAGTTTAGAACCTTCTTAGTTAGACAAAAGGGGGAGATGTGGTGGGACTCAGGTGTCAGCTGATAAGGTCCAGAGACACTTATCCACAGCCCCGCTCCTGAAGGGGGGTGTGGAAACCGAATTGATAAGGGGCTGCTGGAACACAAGGGAGCTCTCTTCCTGGTTCCTGGCTGTTGGAGAGAGGATCAGAATCCATCGTCCATCCATCACTCATCCACCATTACAGACTTCAGTCCCTGTTCAGGTGCTACTGTAATCTGTTACCTGTACCATGATATTGGTTTATATTTTAATAAATATCTATCTGGTATTGGTGCCATCTAAGTAAGCTCCACCTGCATACCTCTCTGACAACAATTGGAGTAGGTATTAATATGAGTACAACTTCATTCTCAAATAATGTTTGTCTCTATGCTTGGTTCTGGACTGTCCAGCCTCGAATTTCTGGCTATCCAGACAGTATAAAGCATGGGCTTCGTTTCCAGACATGGGCCTCAAGTTGGAACCATCATTAGTTGGCCACTTCCTCCCACAAGTTCTGTGTCTCCATTTCCCAAGCATATCTCCCAGGCAGGATAGACTATAGGTTCTGAGGTTTTGTGGCTGGATTGGTGTCACAATCTCACCACTGAAAACCTTGTCTGCTTATAAAGGATGGTCAGTTCTTTCTAATTCCAAGCTTATGACATTAACCTGAGAAGATTGAAGGCTTAATGTTCCATACTACTGGTTTTACAGATACCCTGGCTGGACTCTAGCCTCAGCCTCCAGGCTTTATTCACACATGCTGGCATGCTTTTTCATCTGTCTCTTCAGCTTTCTTATTGATAAGTAAAGCAGAACAAATAGAACACTAAAGATGGAGAAGTAGGAGAGAACATGTGTTGAAGAAATCAGCCAGAATGTGAGGGGGAGGAAGGTGTAGTGGATTTATGATGTTACATTGTAAATAATTGCCCCATCTATGAGGTTCATAAAAAGTGCCGATTGGCGAAAGCAGACAGGAAGTGTGGGTGGGGCTACCAGACTAAGAAAACTCTGGGAACAGGAAGAACAGAGCAGAAATACCACAGAGACTCCATAGTTGCCAGACAAGCCAGAAGATGCAGAGGAAAACTATGCTGCTCTGAGAAAAGGTACCGAGCTGCATGGCTGAACAGGATAAGAGTCATGGGTTAGATTAAGGGTAAAGAGTTAACAAGTTATATGCCTGGGCCTTAGGCCAATCAGTGATTTTTATTAAACTCATAGGCGGGACAATTATTTACCATGTAACATCATAAATCCACTACATATCCACTTTTCTCTTTTTAAAACAAGAACCCTAAATCTAATTTCCTTTGTATAATTTTTTTTCAAGGAACTTTTTCTGTTAATAAAATAATACTTGAAGAGGGAAAATATAGATTAAAACTCTTCTCTGTATAGTGACCATGTTAGATATATAAAGAAAAATTCTTCTGGGTTAAGATGAAGTCATAAACCATTATATATACCAATTCTCCCTTTGTATTAATCTCATATATATATATATGAGATGTTATATATATTATATTATATATATAATTTCATATATAAGGTTTACTAGAAAAACTAAAGTCCTAAACAATGTTGATATAAACAGTCACAAAGATGGAAAATTTTACAGAGAAAAATCATGCCATAGAATGACTAATAACTGGATCCATTCTATACAGAATTTGTCAAGAGAAAGTACAGTAAAACCCTTGATATTTAGTTCTTTTCAGGTTGCTGTTGAAGGATGCAAAATAAAAATCTAGAGTAGCTTCTTATGAATAGAAAACACTAAGCTCTCTATGAGTGTGTAAGGTGTCAGGAGGTTCTAAAGTCTGATGATCACAAAAACATATCACTCTGCAAATTTTGGTGAGCAAGAAAAATAATTCCTGGGAAATTCCCAATGGCAAGAAACAGTTACAGCTTTCCTGAGCATAGGGAAATTTAAAAAGCTCAAAGATACAGAAAGGATATAGAAAGAGAAAGATAAGGATAAGAGAGATGTGAAGATGAATAGAGATCTGGAGAAAAGGTGTTAGAGAAAGTACTGAAGATGTAGGCATGCAAGGCTGTCATTCAGAGGCATGTCTACCAATGTTACCCAGGTATTAGTCTCTCCAAGATGTCTGGCCTAAACCAATAAGACTAGTGTCATATGCCAGACACAGAATCTCAAATTTATAACTCTTCAAATTTATGAAATGTTGTCCTAGAGAGGTTGTTCAGGGTTAAAAGCACTTCCTGCTATTAGAGAAGATCTGAGTTTTGTTCATAGTACCCAAAATTAAGAGACTCACAACTGCCTAAAATCTCAGGTCCAAGGGATCTTTTCTGGATTTGTGTACACAGAAACACACATACACACACACACACACATACACACACACACACCACTCACAAAGTTGTCCACACACACACACACACACACACACACACCACTCACAAAGTTGTCAAATATTTGAGTAAAAAAACCAACGTTCTTTGGGAACTTGTTAAAAGTAAATGAAATCCATTGCTTGTCTTGATACTTTAAAACATATCAGCATACATTTACCATCAAGAAAAGAATATACCTCAAAACTCAACCATGTGTCAACCATGATAGTATAGATACTTAACATGCAGTTAACTGGTCCCAAACATAACTGCATTTGTTACCTTTTTGAGCAGTTTTAAAGCATTTCAATTACATTCAACATAAGAAAAACTATTGAGTTTGAACTTGGTGCCAAAGTTAGAGTATGAATCTTAGAGCTACTACTATATCCCACCCTCCTGAATTTTAGGTAAGTAATTAAAGTTCTCTACGTCTTTGATTTCTCATCCAAAATGCTGATGGTGAGGGTATCTATCTCCTAGGATGCTATGAGGATAAAATAAATTATATACACATGATTTTAAAAATAGCCTCAAGTAATAAAAATCATTAGCCAATGGAAACTAGTAGAGGACTGTGACAAGTATTATAGGTTGAATGAAGTTTGGATTCCATTCAAAATGGTAGATGTCTCCTCCTAGCATTCACACTGAGCACATTCTACATTGTACTCAGATTGGCCCTACATGTGGTAGAAAGTAGAAGTGCACGGTTCTGGAGCCAGACAAGGAAAGGCCTGTAGAGCTCATCCTGATACAGTTCACTCCATCTTGAACCTGAGATGCCATGCAAAACATCCAGATATGTTAGGGTCATAATGTTAACAAGAGTCTACATTGGCCCATCTTGAGAAGCCTCCTCTAGGAAAGATAGATGCCCTCATCTGAATACCCACATCTACAAAAGTCATTTTATTGGTGGCCCTAAACATCATGGCATATCCCTACCAAACTACAGATTCATGAAATAAGTAGACGGTTTATTTCAGTTGTTTTATTATAAAACATCAAATAAGTAATCTGTTTCTTTTCTTTTGCTTCTGTTGTCTACATATTTTTCTATATGTAAATGATGTCTTGTCTTTTAAAGATCCTGTCTCTTTCCCACTTGGAAATCCAGCAAACATTCTTTTAATTTTCAAACTTTCTTAAGTTCTTATTATTTATTTATATGATATATATGAATGGATGTTCATGCCAAAGCACATATGTAGAAGTCAGGGAACAATTTTGGGGAGTAATAGGTGAATTTAAAAAAAGAAATTAAAAGATTAAAAAAAAAACAAAACAAGACTGATCCTAGATATGGTAGAGAAGAATATTTATTATAGACGTGTGGAAGAGCAAAACCAGAAGCAGTGCTATTTGGGAGAGTCCATACTAACAAGACCACACTTAACTGTGCCATGTGAGAAAGAAGGGTGGGGAGAGAGTGGGGGGACCAGGTGAAGCAGCCATATAGCCCAAAAGAGTAGGACAAAGGGACATGTAACAAAAATAGCTAAATAAGGTAGAGCACCCCAGGCCCTTGTGCTGTAGAGTTTAGGACAGGGCCAAGATATACCAGCCAGGAGGGCCTGATGACAGGTAGAAGATGAGGTACTACCAAGAAAATGGGTGCCGGTGTCCATTTTGATATGCTATGTTCATTTGTCCAGGGTTTGTAACCTAACAATGTTGTGACGTTACATTTGCCTTCAGGATTTACCTGAGTCCTCAGCAACAGCACTTTCAGCACTGAGTCGTCTCACCATTCCTAACCTACAATCTTGTAAAGTTCTCTTTTAGACATTTTTTTGTAGAAAAAGCAACACTAATACAAGTAAACAATAGAATTGATATGTAAATGAAGTCACACATCATCTATACATTATAATGTCTCATTCAACAAGTGAGTAATCAATCCCCCAAATCTTTGTTCTTATGTGCTTAATATCCTTTCTTTCTTATACAATTTAAGCTGTAGCCATCTTGTTAAGAGATAAAGATCAGATCCAGATCTTTCAGAAATTTTGTACTTGTTTTCACTTCCTCGTGTGTCCAGATGCGAATTCAATTATTGTGGTTCTTTCTTTCTGCAGTGACACTTACATTTCTATTATTTTTTCCTTCATTTTACTATTTTTTATTTTTAAAAAAATTTTTTTTTAAAAAAAACAAAAAACAAGACTGACCCTAGGTATGTTAGAGGAGAATATTTATTATAGACGTGTAGAAGAGCAAAACCAGAAGCAGTGCTATTTGGGAGAGTATTATTTGAGAGTAGTATTCCCCTGCTACCCCTCCCTTACCTCCTCCCAATCCCTCCCAGGCAGCCTGCAGCCTCCCCATTCCCCATCCACCCATCCTCTCCCCCAAAGGGCAAGAAGTCCCAAAGTGGGTCAGCTCAGTGTGGCACATCCACTCCAGGCAAGTCTGATTTCTTCTTCCCAAAGTCAAGACTGAGTTAGGTGTTCCTCTGCATGGAATGGGCTCCAAGGTGCCATCCTACTCACAGGAACACAGTCTGATCCCACCCCTCGAGGCTCCATATACTGCCCATGCCAGTCAACAGTTGCCTACCCTTAGAAGGCCTAGCTCCTTTTCCTAGTGAATCTCCAGTGGCTGTTCTTGATTCAGTGAACACCCCAGAGCTTCAGCAAGTCATCACTGTGGGAATTCTCCTCATAATCCCTCTCCCCTTGCTCATACAGATGCTCCTCCCTTGCTCTCAGCTGGACCAGGAGATCCTTGGCCCATTGCTCAGCCATAGATCTCTGCCTCTACCTCTATTCTTTGTTGGATGTAGGTTCTGTGATGACACTTAGGGTGTTTACTCGTTTGATTATAGGGGAAGTCCTGTTTAGCAAGGGACATCCTGTGAACTCTTCTTATCTCTCATCTCAAAACTACAGGAAACTGACAGGTAGTGACTAAAATCCTTGGACTACTTTACCTCATGGAGAGGAGTCATACTATCTTTGAAAAAATGACAAATATTGGCAGAGTTTTGAAATAGGCAGCTCCACAGAAGGTGTGTCAGGAGCCCCAGTAAGACCATTCATA
Source organism: Phyllotis vaccarum (assembly GCA_033318265.1). Lineage (NCBI taxonomy): Eukaryota > Metazoa > Chordata > Mammalia > Rodentia > Cricetidae > Phyllotis > Phyllotis vaccarum. The sequence goes on from JARWLC010000019.1 coordinate 13,352,067, forward strand.
ATATTAATAAAGCACAAGCTCAAGTAGATTCACACAAGTTCAGAATGAAGCAGTAGAAGACAACTAACAATGAGGATTGTAGAGGGAAGAGATGCACTAAAAGAACCAGGAACGTTAATCATTCAGGAGTGTCTTCTCCATGAGGAAAATAAAATCAAATACCTGCAATCCACCCAAAAAGCTGACAGTGGAGGTTGTTAATGACCTGGTCAACATTTTGCTATCTGAGGGACAAACCTCACCCTAACTTTCAAGTATCATTATTCCACAATCTTCCATCCTGAGACCATTATAAATCCATAGAAGAGAGGTTACCTGGACTTTAAGACCTGTGGATCTCTGTGCTATCAATCAGAGAACACGCTAGATTTTACACCTTTTGACTATGGAACCCACCTTCATGGTCACATGAACTTTGTAAAAGTGTTTCTATGTAGTCCTACCTTAAGCTTTATTGTACACCTGGAACTGAAATGACTATTGGGATTATTGTCTGAAGATGATTTTCCAAATTCTATTGTATTTAAGATATGCCTACAATGCAATAGAATACCTGGCAATAGACTCCCTGAAGTCAATCCAAGTAGAAGAAGTCAGTCTATACCAAGGAATTTATTCTTATCTCATTTCAAAGTTTACTTCCCTGTCTGATCTGCGGGAACCCCTTCAGAGGATAGTGATGATTTGATTAGAATATGAAACCTCTAGTACTATTCTTTGATCATTATACCACACAATAAACTGAACTTATTATAAAGAATAATTATTAAAGTATTCTTTCTAGGTAATGGTGTTGCAGGACATTAATCCCAGAACCTGGAAAGCAGAGGCAGATAGACCTCTGTGAGTTTGAGGCCAGCCTGATCCACAAAGGGATAATCTGGCAAGTTCTCAGTTAATCAAGATCAGTATGCTCTGATAGATCAGAAAACTATCCAACCCTCTGGGAGTTGAATGGGAAAAGACTTCCCAGGAGAGGTGGCACTTGGCTGAGTAGTAGCCACCATGTGAAGAAGGAGAAAATAATAATTCAGAAAAGAAAAAACCCAGAATATAAATTCATAAAGCAAGCCAAAGACCTGAGAGAAGTATCATTGTACAAAAAAGAATGTACAACTGATTGGTGGAATGTGAATGGTGATACTAGGATAAGCCTCTCCTCAAACATCTCCTTCTCAGGCACTCAGTCACGACAATGAGAACAGTAACTATGCACAGTGTAAGAAAAACAGCAGCTACCACTTGCTGAGTCCTCAATACAGGGCATTAACTATCCCAGCTGTTTTCCTGATTCCTTTAATTCTCAAAACAACTGTAAAAGATAAATATAGTTGTGAAACTCATTACAAAAACAAGAACTGATAGACCAATGCATCTGTCCAATGCCATCAGCGACAAGACTGGTTTTAAACAGAGATCAACATGAAATTAATCTATGTCCTTACTCATTATCTTCACTCATAGTAAAGCTCTTAAATCATAATATTGAATACTACTCAGTAGGCAATGAGATACAATTGACAAAGTTTTAAAGCAGAAATAAGCAAATGCTCCTGACTTTCATCTGTTCCCACCTTGATAGCAGCTACAGGTAAGTAGGTGTGGACTCAAAGAGCTTGTGGAGTTGCTATTATCTCAACTCTCTGGCATCAAAGAATGAGACTCGGGGATAGATAGATCTCTGAAGAAGTTGGAGATACCAGAGGGAATAAACACCACAGTCAGATCTTCCCCAGCTGTCTTCCAGCTTCCTCAGCCTCGATTCCCTTGGAATGGCTTTTTTCTGGGTTTCAATCCTGTCTTAAATACTCTTTCAGTAATTAAGGCGTGGCCCCACCACACCTGCTTGGGAGCCTAGAATTCCTTCTATAATCTTTGGGAGCCTAGAATTCCTTCTATAATCTGAAGTGACCTTGACTCAGTTAGGATTAAGGGTGTAGGTCACCACTCCCAGGATACTCCCTGTGCTGGGATTAAAGGTTTGAATCACCACTCTGATTTTCCTAGACTGACTGTGGTTAGAGCTCTGGGACTTCTGGAGCTTTTACTAACCCCCCACATAGACTGTGGGTAGATTCCCTCTGATATCTCCGAAACCTCTGAAACTTTATTAAATCCCCACATAACTCTCATTATTTAATCTTTTTTTTTTTTAAAGCAAACTGTCTTATCTGTTTACAACTGGATCCAGAAAAGCAGACAAAATTTTACCTACAAGCCAGACTGTCTCTCCCTGGTCTGACTAAACTAGAAGATCCTGGATTCAAACAGGTGAGAATCCTCTTCCCTTTCCAGGGAAACAAACAAGGTTTTCCTTGTTCTAGACGGGAATAGAACATGCAAACCTAAGAGAGGTTCATGGCCCAAGCCTTCTTTTGCTCCAGGATGCAGAGAGTCGTCTTATTCTCAGTCCCTACTTTTTCCTCTACCTCCACCTTCTACGTCTTCCCAGACGCTCCCCAACCTTCTCTTCTGTGTGCACCACATCTTTATTCTCCACTGCTCTTCTGTCACCTCTTCATTTCATTGTCTCACAACTCCTCAAGCTCCTACCTTAAACATACGGCGTTGAGTCTTTGTTGTTTGTTGTTTCTCATAGGAGAGAGTCATTGTTGAGTATTCCAAAACTGAAGTGGTAATATGAGCGGTGTGTAGAGAGCACAGGAGGACCGAGGGACATCAGTGCTTCATCAGTCTGAGCACAGTGAGGAATAGACAATGTGAGTCAGAAGAATGATCCCTGAAAGGTCTCAAGGACTGGGTCAGACACCTGGCTGAGGCACCATAAGTATGAAACTGATTAATCACAGTCTGCCTCTGGGTTCTAGAATGCTCATCCACAAAGTAAAAGGTGGATTATGTAATGTGTAAAACAATTTCCCACTGAAAAGTTCATTTGCCTGTAACATTTCTAGAATCTGTGCTCATTTGGGGTTGTCATTTTTACTGAAATTAGGGCAATTTCAGTAAATTAGTGTTCGACTGTCCCATCCATCTTCACCATCTTCATCCTAAGAAGCTCATGTGAGTCAAATCCTGTACCTATGTCCTCCACCAAAAACCAAATGCTTTATAAGTCTTTGAATTCTCAACCTAGAGTGACTGGCCTATGCAAGCATAAGCAAAGCTAAAATTTTTTTAATGATAGTTTTAAATATAAATATTCAAATCAGAATAGATAAGTTCAGTTAATAACCTCACCCAGACATGAGCAGGAACAGATTTCAAGATGATGGTACATGGCTATTCTTAGATGATGGGAAAATCTACCTGGACAGTTCTGAAAACAAAACACTGACATACTACCTGTGGTGGGAAGAAGGAAGAGGAAAAAGAAGACCATGATTGAGAGGTGGCATGTCTACTGACATGTCCTAGTGTTCTAGTTTTGTTTCTATAGTGAAAGACATGATTGTGAGAGTCTAGAGAGAATGTTCTCATTGCCTAGGAAAGGTGAAATTGGACTTAAACCAGATATACCAGAAGAAAAGCATTTCTCAGAAACATTATAAAAGAAAGAAATGGTTTATGCTAGCTCTAAGAACTCTTAATTAAATAATAAACATTGTTGGAGTTTTCAACATAATTAGCTGTGCAATGGTTCCAGACACACTATAACTCAGAGTTTTACTCTTATTTTTCTGAGTTTTGCCATTCACAGTGCTGCTTCCTGTCATTCTACCTCCTGTGAGCGAAGGAAAAAACCTCTATCAACATTGCCCCAGTATTCAATAGACTGATTAAAAATTTCAGAACAAAACTTTATTGATGATTTCAAACATAACAATTTCAATTTCTTTTCCAATTCCAAGAACTGCTTAACCCAAAAGACTGCAGTACAGACTTACCTGTATTTCAATATTAGCTTCAATAAGCCAAATCTTATAATACCACTACTCCCTGTATCTCTCAATGAACTTTTTCTCCATTTTATTTAAATCATCAAATCTTTCTCTTCTTTTATTTAAAAGTTTTTGTTTTTGTTTTGTTTTGTTTTGTTTTTTGTCTTATTGACCATGTCCTCTGCCTAATAGAAGTTTCAGGAGGTCCCATTTAGTGATTGTTGTTCTTAGTGTCTGTGCTACCAGTGTTACATTATGAAGTGGTCACCTGTGGCAATGCATTGAAAGGCACTTCCCCCTTTCTTTACTATCAAGATCAGCATAGCTGGATTTATGCTGAGGTCTTTGATCCACTTGGATTTGAATTTTGTGCAGGGCGATAGATATGAATCTATTTGCATTCTTCTACATACTACCATCCAGTTATGCCAGCACCATTTGTTAAAAATACTATCTTTTTTCCATTGTATATTTTTGATCTCTTTGTCAAAAATCAGGTATTCATAAGTGTGTGAATTTAGGTTGGGATCTTCAATTCAAGTCCATTGATCCACAAGTCTGTTCTTATGCTAGTACCAGGCTGTTTTTATTACTGTAGCTCTGTAGCATAGTTGAACTCAGGAATGGAATTGCCTCCTGAAGTTCTATTATTGAACAGGATTGTTTTGGCAATCCTGGGTTTCTTGTTATTCCATATAAAGTTGAGGATTGTTCTTTCAAGATCTGTTTAAAAAAAATGTGTTAGGATTTTGATGGGGATTGCATTGAGTATGTACATTGCTTTTGATAAGTTGCCATTTTTAATATGTTGATCCTCCCTATCCAGGAGCATGGTAGATCTTTCCATTTTCTGATATCCTCTTCAATTTCTTTCTTCAATGACTTAAGGTTTTTGTCAAACAGGTCTGCTACTTCTTTGGTTAGAATTACGCCAAGATATTTGATGCTATCTGCAACCATTATAAAGGGGAATGTTTTCCTGATTTCTTTTTCAGCCCTTTTATCATTCATGTATAGGAAGGCTATTAATTTTTTGAGTTAATCTTGTACCCTGCTACCTTGCTGAAGGTGTTTATCAGCTGTAGAAGTTCCCTGGTAGAATATTAGAGGTTAGTTATGCATATAATCATATTATCTGCAAATATGTGAAAGCTTGATTTCTTCCTTTCCAATTTGTATTCCCCTCAATTTTCTTTTGTTCTCTTATTACTTTAGCTAAAACTTTGAGAACTCAGTTGAAGAGATAAAGGGAGAGGGGACAACCTGTGTTGTTCCTGATTCTAGTGGAATTGCTTTGAGTTTCTGTTAGGTGCGGTGTGGTTCTTGCTGAGTCATCCTGACCTGGCATTTTACTGGCCTTGCACTGCGCATGTCAGATATTCTTGCTGAATCATCCTGACCTGGCATTTTACTGCCATTACACTGCGCATGTCAGATTTGCTGTTCGGCTTCTGACTTTGCTCCAACCAGCTCTGGCATGCTTATTAGGGCTTGTGATACACACCAATCCTATAGTGCCCTGTGAGCTCTTTCCAGACAGTAGCCTATCACAACGCAGCACATCCCAACAATTTTAATTATTTAATAGCCGCCTCCTAGGCTCTCGGGGTCCTTCCCTCCATCTTTCCTATCAACTGAGCAGAACTCCAATAAATTGTGATTAAGAAGAACCTCTGTGTGTAGTTGTGCTTCACTCTGCTGGCCAGAGGCTGCAGGCTACAAGTTTCTCTCTATTTAGTTTGATGTTGGCTGTCGGCTTGCTGTACATTGCCTTTATTATGTTGAGGTATTTTCTCAGTATTCCTGATCTCTACAGGTCTTTTTACCATGAAGGAATGTTGGATTTTGTCAAAGGCTTTTTTAGCATCTAAGAAGATAATCATGTTTTAGAGTTTTGTTTCTTTCTTTCTTTTTTCTTTCAGGTTGTTTATATGATGGATGAAGTTCACAGTTTTTCATATGCTGAACCATCCCTGCATCTCTGGGATGAAGCCTACTTGATCATGGTGAATGTTGTTTACATATGTTGTTGAATTTGATTTGCTCATATTTTACTGAGTATTTTTCCATCAATGTTCATGAGGGAGATTATTCTTTAATTCTCTTTCTTTCTTGCCTCTTTGAGTGGCTTGGGTATCAGGTAGACTGTGGCCTCATAAAAACAGTTTGGCAGTGTTCATTCAGTTTCTACTGTATGGAACAGTTTGAGGAATATTGGTATTAGTTCTTCTTTGAATGTCTGGTAGAATTCTGCACTGAAACCATCTATCCCTGGGCTTTTTTCTTGAGAGACTTTTTTTAACAGCTTCAATTTAGGGTATAGGGGGTTTAAAGGCCTATTAGGTAATTTATCTGGTCTTGATTTAATTTTGGTAAGTGGCACCTGTCCAGAAAGCTTTCCATTTCTTTTAGGTTTTCCAATTTAGTGGAGTATAGATTTTTGAACTATGACCTAACCATTCTCTGGATTTCCAGGGTATCTGTTGTTGTGTCCCCCTTTTCAATTCTGATTCTGTTAATATTCTCTCTCTCTCTCTCTCTCTCTCTCTCTCTCTCTCTCTCTCTCTCTCTGTCTGTCTCTCTCTCTCTCTGCCTTTTGTTAAATTTGGGTAGATGTTTATCTATCTTGTTGACTTTCTCAAAGAACCAATTCTTAGATTCATTGATTTTTTTTATATTGTTCTCTTTGTTTCAGATGTATTAATTTTAGCTCTAAGTTTGATTATTTCTTGACATCTACTCCTTCTACAAGAGTTTGCTTCTAATTGTTCTAAAGTTTTTAGTTATGTTGTTAAGTTTCTTGTGTAAGATTTCTCTAGGGTTTTCATACAGGCATCTAGTGCTATGAACTTTCCTCTTTGCACTGCTTGCATTGTGTCCCATAAGTTTGGGTATGTTGTTGGTTCATTTTCATTAATTTCTAGAAGTCATTGATTACTTTATGACTCAGTATGTGGTCAATTTTAGAGAAAGTTCCATAGGGTGCTGAGAAGAAGGTATATTTGTGTTTAGGTGGAAAGAACTGTGTATATCTATGAAGTACATTTGACTTGTAACATCTGTTAGATCCCTTATTTTGCTATTAAGTTTCTGTCTGTTAGATCTGTCTCTTGGTGTGAGTAGGGTGTTGAAGTCTCCCACTGTTAATGTATGGGGTTTGATGTGCAATTTAAGCTTTAGTGATGCTTCTATTACATATGTGGGTACTCTTGTTTTGGGGGCATTATGTTCAGGATTGAGATTTTTATCTTGAGTTTTTTCTGTGACAAATGTAATGACCTTCCTGATCTCTTCTGATTAAATTTAGTTTAAAGTCTATTTTGTTAGATATGAAAATAGCTACACCGGTTTTCTTCTTATATCCAGTTAATTGAAAATTCTTCCCCATTCCATTACACTGAGGCAGTGTCTGTCTTTGTAGCTGAGATATGTTTTTTGGGTGCAGCAGAATATTTTCATATCCATTCTGTTAGCCTGTGTCTGTTTATAGGAGAATAAAGACCATTGATATTAAAAGATATTAATGACCAGTGATTTGTGTCACAAACACAGTAACAACCAAAATTCAGATTTTGTGTCTATTTTTCATCCTTACGTGGCTTATTATATTTTATTATTCTATTTCTCTTTTTAAAGACTTTTTCTATCCTCTGTATTTTCTCTCTGAAGCCTATGTACCTTTTACACACATTATAACCCATTACAGGTTTTTCTTTTCATCTGAATCTGTTTTATTGTGAATCCTTAATCTTAATCTTCTTCCAACCATAAGAGCTTTTAAAATACACTCTCTTAAAGAACTGCATAGTGAATCAGTAAGTTCTCTTAAAGGGACCGCATCTGTTTGTGGCCAGCAAACAGAGTAGACCCAAGAAAATGCTGCTTCTAAGTATCCGTTTTTGTTTCCTTTTTGTTCAAAACAAGCAGAAACCTTAAACTGACTGTAGCTTTTCAAAAGGCTTTTTATTGTTATACAATTTACACCAATAACATGTTAATTACTGCATACCCAAATGTCTTACTTGAAGTTTCCCAAAGAGATATAATATAGAACATTTGTTTTCTGAGTCCTCCCACAACTAAGTTTTGCATAGGCTTTGAGCCTTTAGAAAACTCTCAGATAAGGTTTACTGCCCTGACCCAAGGGACTCGTAAATTGGTGGGTCTCGAGGGGGTTCCACCTGAAATATCAATTGGGGGGGGGGTGAGAGAGAGACAAAGACCAAGCAAGCAAAGAATGACAGAGTCAGTCTGGATTTTGTCAAGGTCTCCCGTTTATTGAGCTGCAAGCTGTAACATATATACTCTTCAGGGAAGGGGAGTGAGGAGGGGGATAGTGGATGGCAAATAGCAGCTGTGGGGGAAGGATAAATGGCATATCCATCGGCTCAGCACCATCCCACCCACTCCGGAAAGGCGGAAAGCAGACAAAAGAATATTCTGTGGTTTTACTAAGGGCTATTCTGGCAATCAGTTACTAAGAGCTATTCTAGCAATCAGTTACTAAGAGCTATTCTAGCAATCAGAGAAAACACCTTATCATCAGGAAACTTATGGCCTTGGGTTTCACAAGGCTTATGAAAAGGACTAAGTCCTCAGTCTCCAACAGTTTACATACTCAAAGCAAAAGTTAGCAATCACAAAAGGCAGATCAATGCCAGGTATTATTATTCTGCAGAAATGCTCCTTACATTTCCCCCTTCCTGTTTGTTACAATTAATTGTGTTGAAGACAGCAGAACCCTAACCAACGTAGCAGATAATGCAATAATGCTCATAATTATTGTAATAATCAGTCTGTTAGACCAAGTAGGGGCCTTAGATGTATACTTGATCAGCTACCTGCATTCATGTATGTAGCAGCCCCCATGACCTAGCTCACAGAAATGTTAGTCCACAGGACATTTGTTACCCACCCACTGCATTCTTTCACTTAGCCACATTCCTGCACATAGCAACCCTCCCTTAACCTATGACTGAACTTCCTTGCCTAAATATCCTATAAAGCTTTGTTCAAATTCAGCTTGGGGCTCTCTGTTCTTTTGTGACATTGAGCCCCATGTGCATGGTAATTGATTAAAACTTGCCCTTTGCTTTTGCATGAGAGTGTGTCTCTTGGAGTCCTCTTTCAGGCTGCATTTCTCAACCATTGCAAGTCTAAGCATTTGCCATGTTCTTCTTAATATTCTTTTAGCAAACTTCCATATCAGGATTATCACAGGTGAGTTTTGCAATGGCCTCAACAACTTCACTGGTATCCAGATTGCTGATCTTGCTCTAGGAATGTATAGACTTTCAGAGGTTATATTGAAGGACATACTAGAATTTACACAGATATGAAGGGTAAAGTGTATACAAGTAATGCTATAATTATTAGGATGTCATTGTACAGGCCCCTTCATTAGCAAAATAAGGTAATGTTATGAGTGTTATAACATTATAAAAGGATGGCATTGATTTATTCTAAAAGACAAAGTATACATATTATCATTAATGTTTAATTTTCCACACTTGAAGAGGGCATAAGTCACTTGGAATTTCTACAAGTTAGTCAAACTTGAATTGTCAAATCACAGGAGAGAACTTGACATTCCGACTCTATGCCTTTGAATAGGCTCATTAATGATAGAACTAATGTCTACAGTCCCATCTGATGTATATTTGTGCCATCTTAACACTGAATGATAATTTTTGTTGTTGTTGTTTGTTTGGTTTGATTGATTTTATTTATCTATTTTGAGAGAAGCCATAAGGGCTCCAACCAATGTCATCTCCATGGAAGATATTTGTTGTGATCATGTTTGATCTGATGTGATACAATAACTTGTTTACCAGGTCTGATGTCTTTGAATAGAGGCCTCATGCTCCATGGATGTGGGAGCCTGGGTGAGAGGCAGCAGGGGGCAGTAATATGGCAGGACACTTAAGCAGGGTCTGTGTAAAAGACTTTATTATCATTATAAAAGATAGAGAAGGGGGAGAAAGAGACAGAAAGTTCCTGAGAGGGAAGAAACAGAGAGTCAGGCAGTGGGAATTCTTCTTGAATGGAATTTAATATCAGAGCTCAGAGCAGGATGTGGCTTCAGGGGCCAGAACAGAATCCTAAGAATATTAACTGGCATGCAAGTTTTCTCACTCTTACATTGCTGCTGATGTTCCAGTCAGATTCCTGGTTGGTAACCCACATCTCACAGAATGGTAGATTTATGCAACTAACAGCACTAATCTCCTTTCTCTGAAACCAGATGCATGAAGCATAAACTTATTATGGCAATCTTGGGTAGTATTAACTAAAGATAGCCACTCTTGAACGGTTATATTTAGACATGAATTCCATTTCCCATACAAATAGAAATGTTGTGCATTCCCATAGTACATTTTCTAATTTCTTTATCTTCCTCCATAGGCTGAGCAGGACCTCATAAGGACTAGATACCCAAGAAGATATCCTTATCTCCCTAACTTACTCCTATGTTAGTTGGAGGATCAGGAACATAGGTCCAATGTGTTTAGTGGTCCTAATTACCACAGATAACATAGTAAGAAACAGTTTTGTAGCATTCAGAGGTTTCTGAATCAGTTAAAGGATAATCTCTCCTTTGTCACATAAACTTTTAGAGGCGGGAGGATCATCTGTCCATTTCAAAGTCTTTATGTATTTTTTCCCAGAGGCCTGTGATTTATCTTAGCAGCCAAAGCATCCTAGAGACTCCTGTTACTCATGCCAGATTTTTATCAATTTTGACGGAATCCACAACTTTTTATTTTCTGTAAAAACATAAGCATACCTTCAACCCCACCAAAACATTCCTTTGATTCCGTTTTGATGATAAAACATGTTTATAATATAAAGACTGATGCAATTTAATGTCTTTTAGCAGCTGTTGTCCCTGCTTCCTTAAACCTTAAAAAAATTAAAGTTAGTAAACCATTACTCATTCTAATCCTGGGGCTTCTCACATTCCTCTTTTGTTTAAAAAGCATCAACTTTAGAGTGTGATTAGAATTTTCAACAATTGCTTGTTCTATGCAATTTTTTTCTTATTTTTTATTTTGTTATTTTTTCATTAAAAAACAATGTCTCTTTTATCCATGATTCCCCCTGCTCCCCCTCACTTCCTTCCTCCCAATCTCTCCAGTCAGCTTTCACCATCCCCCCTCCCCATCTACCAAACCCCTCCCCCAAAAGGGCAGTAAGTCCCAATATGAGTCAGCTCAGTGCTGCACATCCATTCCAGGCAAGTCCAATTGACTCATCCCAAAGTCAATGCTGGGCTGGGTGTTCCTCTGCAGGGAATGGGCTCCAAGGTGCCAGCCCATACACAGGAACACAGACTGATCCCACCCCTTGAGGCTCCATATACTGTTAATGCCAGTAGACAGTTTTATAGTATCCCTGCAATGTGTTTTATGTTGTAACATGTCAAAAATTGTTTTCTTTTACTGGAAACATGAGGAGGCATTATCAGTTTTCATTTTTATGAAATAAAATAAGGCCATTACAGCTATTATTTCAAATAAATGTATAATTACAGAATCAGAATCAGCCTTTTCAGAACTTAAGGCAAATACCCCTTTGCAATCCAAAGTATGTATCAATGGTATGATGAATAAAATTTAACTTTTCAAATTCTGTTAAGTGAAAAATATCAATTTGTCAAATTTTAATTTTTTGTGCACCTTTAGGATTTGTTCTTTCGAGTGAAGGAACTTGACTACAAACAACAGGAATATTAATTTGGGCTCTCTCATTGTGACAAATCTCTTTCCCATAAATGTATGGCTATATTAGTTACACAAACTTTGATATCCCTATTTGTTCTTCAGACCATACATTTTTAATCTACTCTACACTTTGTTTTACATGAGATAAGGTTTCTATGACTAGAAATTAGGTAGAGACTTTTTATAAAGACCAATTGGGATTTTAAGATTCTTAAGAAATTATAGATATATCAGTATCTATATATACACACACAGAGAATGAGAGAAAAAGAATGATCCATTCTGTAAGTTCTATGGTAGCAGAAAACCCTAACTAATACATATTTTGATACTGGAAGTGGTTCTAGAGAAACAGACACATAAGGATGGATATTTTAAGTTTCTGGACTAGGCTTTTCAATTTACCAGCACCCTCAGCTACTGAAGTCTTTCCAATAATTCCCTCTCTTGGGATCTCTGAAACTAATAAAAGCTCATGATGTGAACTATATTACAAATTTTCAGAAATAAATGCATTTGGTTATCCCAATTTTGAGTGGCAATGGATTTCGTGACCTTAAATATGTAGCTTGTTTTGTTTGTTTAACAATTTGTGAGGAAATGGGAAAATGATGCTGGTGGTTGGTTGTTCTTAGCATCTCTAGATAAAATGATAGTAGAGATAAATGAGCTCTACTATTAACCAACTTCAGATTATAGTGAAAAACAATAAAGAACTTAGAGATAAAACTGACCAGATCCAGATGTACATAAACAGTCTAAAGTTTTCTTGGTGTGCTGTGACAAAGAATCATCTCTCCAGCAGCCACAGAAAGAGCTCAGGTTGTGGAAAATCAAAACAAAGCCCTCTTTATAAGGTTGGGTGAATTACAGTGAAAACTTAAATCACAGCAAAAGAGGGTTTTAGTGGTTAAAGTTAAGGCATTAATTGATAAAAACTGAAATTCTATAACTCAGAATGGGCCTGACTTTGTGGGAGACACCACTGAATCTGAGAAATTTAAACCCTCATTTTCTAAAGCAGATGTTTGTTATTTATTGTGAGGTGAGAACAGATTACAAAATACAAAGAAGCCTATTTTAAGAGTTTATTGGGAAGTGGTGAAAGAATGGGCAGGCCTGCTAGAGAGAAATGTGTCAGGTGAGAGAGAGGAAGTAGAGTGTTTTATTAAAATTAGCGCAGTGCATGCAATTGGGGGCTCACATAGCTACAGCTACATGTGCATGTAGATTACATAGCTGTGCTGTGACAGATTGCATAGGATACAAGGTGCTGGGATGACTAAGCATTCTGTCTGAATACTGGCCATGAACAGTTGTGGAATTTCAGAAGTAACTGGAAGATGTTGGAAATTGTAACAATGTCCCGCCTGAGAAAGTAGCATCCTCAACTCCACACCTTGAAATATTGCTTTTTTCACTCTTGACTGGGATGATTAATCCTTCATTGTTGGTTAAACCAGCCATGACTTTCTCTGAAAGAAATACTAGGCAAGACAATTCTAATATCCCTCAACACTCACCAATACCTGCCAATATACCTATAACCAAATATAAGGCAAAGAAGAATCCTAGAATGGAGATAGAAAGTATATTCCACAAGGAAACATGCTATGCTACTAAAGAGCTTAATGAGTTTTGTATTTTATTCAAGTAGAAGTCTAGGGAATATGTGTGAGAATGGATTGGTGTTTGGCAATGATGGAAGTAACACAGGATTAGATCAGGCTGATTTTATTGATATGGGACCTCTGAGTGGATATTCTAGGTTTAATATGGAAGTTCATACAGGAAAAAAAAAAGAAAGAAAGAAAGATGTAAAAGGTTTGCTTGAATAGTTAGCTGAAGATTTGTCAAAAGATAGCCTATTGAAAAGAAGTTGAAGATTCCTGATATCCCTTGGTTTAGTATTGGTGAAGGAATTTTTAGACTCAGAGAAATTGCAATACTACAAAGATTATGCTGTATAAAGCTTTATCGCTCACAATGAGTAGACCCAGAAGACAAGTCCTTCATTAATCCTATAAGATGCAAAATTGTGAGAGGGGCACCTGCGTCTGTGAAGAGTTTTGTTGTTGCACTTTTCCTTGTGCCAGACCTTAGGGTTGGTGATGCTGCTACCCAATTGTATTTGTAATGACCTAACACATAATGGTCATCACAGACAAAATGAATTTTATAGAGGCATGACTCATAGGGATCATTGGTACTAGCTAATCAAACATGGTGTTTCTGGGCATGAAATAGATAAATGACCAACTAAATTTTTGTTTGATTTATAAAAGTAGAAAAATTCTCAAAGAAATGAAAGAAAGATTACACTGAATATGGGAAAAGGCAGTCTTGACCAGTGAATCAATTTTCAGACTTGAGTCAGTTTGCAGGCACAGAAACTTCTGAATGAAGGGAATGCTCAGGTTCCCCTGAGGAAAGACCTTGATGAAACACTTAAAAGTTTTATTACTGTTAGCCTTTCTCTAGTCCTTCCAGAAATAGACCTACGGCATTTTGTTACAGTAACTGTACACTTGGGGGAAAGAAAATAATCAGACCTTTTGGGGTCTGTCAGATACTGATTCTGAACTTGTAAGGGTTGAGAAATGCTGCGTGTAAAAGAGGACTCCAAGACACACACTCTCATGCAAAAACAAAGGGCAAGTTTTAATCAACTACCATGTACATGGGGCTCAATATAACAAAGGAACAGAGTGCCCCGAACTAAATTAAGTAGGCTTTTTATAGGGTAAGGAACAAAGAAGCTTTAAGAATAAGTCATAGGGGTAGGGATGCCCTTGAGAAGCAGGTGTCCATAGCAACTTTGTGATTCTTTCAAGAACAGGGTGGCCATATAGCCTTGAGAAACAGGTGGCCATAGTAGCCATAGGAAGCAGATAAGGTTTTACTGATACATTTTTAACAGCTGGGTGGTTTTAGACCCCTGGGCACATTCTTTTTGCTTAGCAGAAAAAGGGGGTTGGACAGTTTGCACAAATTCTTTCTTAATATTCCCCACTTCTTATCAGGTAAATCTCTAATCTTAGAGATTGTTTGTTTAACAACCATTAATTTGACATTTTCAATTTGTCTTTGCAAGAAGTTTATCACTCTGTTTAGGACACATGGCTCTATAGAAATCATTAAAAATAACATAATCAATGGCCCAGCTAAAGTAGACAGCAATGTAGTAAGCCAGGGAACCATAGTAAACCGCAGGATGCGATGCCATCAGCCTTGACTGATATGGAGTCTCTCTGTCCTCTGGTTGATAGGAGGTAGATAGTTGTTGCCACAAGAACTGCTGTGTTTTTTTCTATGGCCCACAGGCTGTCGAGCAAGGGGGTGTGAAAGGGTGAAAGGAATCATTAACTTCTAGCATAGGGGACAAGTCTCTCACTGGAGGGGAGGTCTCATAAGGGGTCAGTTACACATGAGAAAGGAGGGGGTACTCTTAGCTTTAAACAGAGCATAGGGCAGGAACATAGTCCAATCTTTTATGCCAGTTTCTACAGCCAATTTAGTTAAGGTCTCTTTAATTGTTTTATTTTTTTTTTCTACTTGTCCTGAGCTTTGGGGTCTATAAGCACAATGTAATTTTTAATTAATCCCCAATATCCTGGCCACTCCCTGACTTACCTGGGCCACAAACACCGGCCTGTTATCAGACCCTATCACCTTTGGCAGGCCCAATCGAGGAAAAATCTCTTCTATGATCTTTCTGATGGTCAGTCTCTCTTTTGGTAGGAAAGGCTTTTACCCACCTTGAAAACGTATCTATAAGAACTAGCAAATATTTTTGAGAACAGAGTGATGCAGGCATTTATTTTTTATTTTTATTTTTTTAGGACCAATTCCAACATCTCTGGTGGCAGCAGCTTCTCAGGGCCTAGCTCTGCACACAGCATGGTCTGGGCCCAGCTTAGGGCCTGGTGGATGCCTTGCAACTCTTGGGGCTCAGGACCAGCTGGACCTGGGTCAGTAGGCCCTGCACCAGCTGACCCACCACTGTGTATCGGTTTTGCATTAGCATTGTGGCTGCCCAGCCCATCTGCCTCTCTGGTGCCAGCAGAGAGCAGAAATCAGAACGCATGGACCAAAGCAGAGGCCATCACTACCTTGGGCGGCCCAGGTGTGGGGAGGTTGTAGGGCTTTTTGGAGAACTGTGAGCTGCTGGGGAAGCAGCAGACCACCTCCTGAAGTGAAGGTAGGGGAGGAAGGCTAGGGTCTGAAGCACTCTCTGACTCACAATACCCTATTGAGCTCTCCCTCTGCACCAGTTGTCTGGCTGTCTGGGAGGCAGTTTCTCCATGTGTGGCTGACTGATGTCTTTGGCAGCATTGGGACTGGGTGGGGAGGAGGCACAGCAGGTGGAGACAGAGGGCTGGAAGTTTCTGTGGACACTCACACTTTGCTTGAATTTCTCACCTTTGGTTGGGCCCAGATCCCCTGGGAAGAGGGGATAAAAGAAGCAGAGGGCTGCACCAGTCCCCTGATTCAGTTCTTGAGGGGAGTGAGCCTCTAGCCCGGGTATCAGTGGGGCTTCAGAAGGCCTCTGAACCTTGGTGTTGAGGGAGGAACTCCAGTACTCTATGTCCCAATAGGAGATAGCCTCCAGCTCCTTTTGGGTGGCTGCCTGATGAATGGCTCTGAGAAGTCTGAGTGGGAGGGGAAGAATGTCCCTGCTATGGCAGTTTGCACAGATGAGCTGGACCAGGCCTTGGAATATGAGCTCTGAAACCTCTATGTCAAGTGTTTTCCTAGGGCTAGCATGGCATGCCAACATTCTTGAGCCTTTTTCTTCTTAGGACAGTCCTTGGCCCAGTGTCCAGTCTCTTTGCAGTAGGCACATTAGTTCGGGTCAGGAGGGCGATGATGTGGGCCCAGGTTGCTGCCTTTCCTAAACCTTCCTCTCCCCTCACTAGTACCTCTGATTACTGTGGCCAGGATTTTTGATAACTTTTTCGTTTTTCATTTTTTTTCTAGCCATTTCTTTTTTCTTTCTCTGTCTCTCTCTTATAAAAGACTTTCTCTGCCTCTTTTACCAGATCCCTTCAGGGTTAAATCCTGCAACCCATCCAGATGCTGTAACTGATTGACCAATGAAGGCCTTGGCGACCTAGGCCCTCTGTTCCTCAGCTCAAGGGTCAAAGGGAGTGAATCTACAATAAGCCTTCATTACCGAGTGAATCTCGGTGAGGACCTCCACTTACCGCGTCCGGTTTCTTTGTGGTCCGAGTTTTGTCCAGGCGAGGAGCGTCAAGATTAAATAATCTGCACTCAGGAGTCGTTTAGGTTCCATAATTCAGGCTCTCAACACACTGAGAGGCCCGAGCTTTATTCAGTACATCTTATCTCTTAGACCTGTCTGTCTCTTAGCCATGCTTCTCTCCTGCCACTGCATCTCGCCTAGCTTTTTCCCCTCTAGCTTCCCACCATGCTGGATTCCTTCTGCCCCTTCCACTCACACTGACTCTAATCCATGCTTGTCCCCAGCTTCTGCCTCTTCTCCCGCTTCTGTCTGTGTGTCTCTCCTCGTGTCCCCTTTGTCTCCTGCTATCACCTTAACTCTCTTTCACACCCTGCCCCCTCATCCGGCACACCCAAGGTCTCGAGTCTCCCAAGAGGCTAGCACTCAGCAGGTGGCAGCGTCTATAGTGCAGGAAAACAGGTTTTTTCCTATTTCCTCTATTAACATAGGGTTTTAGTAGGATGGGCCATTAAAGGCCAGAATGGCACTTATTTCGGGAGACAACATTCATTAATCTTTTCAGGAACACTGAGGGTGTCTCATTTAATCTCTAAATAACTTCCCTTACCTTGGCCAAATTGATGGGCCGCTGTGCAGGCGCTCCGAGACCTGCTACTAGAGTCTGGCGGTAGATACACAGATGCTCCCTACCTTGAGGTGTATTCGGATAACAATTAGGGTGACACAACGGGAGGAATCATCGATGACATTCTGGATTTGGGTGGGTCTCCCATCCTGCCCAAGAACCTGCATCCTGGCTTCTAAAAGAACTCTATTGTTCCTCTGTGGTAAAGAGAGTTCTTAGTAACTGCTGGCAATCATCCCAAGTGGGTGGGCTGATGAGAAAACATTTACTAACCTAATTAATATTAATTACTTTGATACCATAATGTATAAATGCAACTTAGTCACCACTCTGTTGTTCTTAATTTAAAGTTTAGGCGAAACCTTGTTTATATCTGCAGAAGACACTGACAAAATTCCTCTGCCTCAAATCCCACCTAGGCAAATCAGTCAGTGTGCGTGTTCCAACCCAAAGGGAGGTGGAACTTCAATGAGGTTCCTGTCACCAGTAGAGAAAGGATGATAGAGGGCAGAAGGCACAGAAGAAATGACCTCAAGATGTAAATCTCTGCTTAAGTGGTCCTTGTCCCTGAGCTCTCTGTATTCATCTCAGCCTCACTCCCCCACCTCAGTGCTCAGCAGGAACCACAGGGTTGGCCCTGCACTCCCTCCCTGACAGGAGACCCTCACATAGCTCTCATCCTTCTCACACCTTCCTTGTGCACTGCATCCACATGCTCACTGCTATTCCCCTAATAAATGTAGACCTTTATTCTACACTTTCTCTGCTTGTTGGCCCTCTGGTGTTTTTTTTACTTTTTTTTTTTTTTTCTGATTTGAGGCCCAAGAACATAGTCTTAATTTTCATTTGATGCCCATCTTTTTTTTTTTTTTTTAAGTGTAGACTCTTAGACTCTTTTACATCTGAGGTTAACTTTAATGTTGATATTTTGTGCTGTTATTTTCCTTTTAATCTAGAGAGAAGCCTTAATTTTTAACATCTCTCTTGGTCTGTGTGTAGCCTTCCCATGGATTCAGCATTGTCTGCTAGGTAAACATCATCTATATCATTTTATATAAAATCTAAACTATCTGCCCTATTCTGAGGTTTAATCTAACATTCATTTGTCTCTGTTTAATTTATCTCTAGACTCATACTCTGGCAACTTTATATTAAAAGATTTTATACACACATATACACACACAGAGAGATACTATCTAACTCTTAGACAGTCTGCTTTTAGGATTTATCGAGACAACAGACACAATTATAATTTAAGACTAAGATTTTTAGGACTTGCTTATTTTCTTATTGTAACAGACAATGTTTTTGACTTTGAGGAATAACTAAAATAAGAACAACTTTTTATCGGGTGTAAAAAGAAAACTCACTGCCTCTTTTTTTAAAAAAATAAATCTATAACCTAGAAGGATCTTTAGAGGAAGGAGGATTCTTATTTAGATTAGAGGAGGAAGCAGCCCGCAGCCTCAACCAGGGAGTCTCAGCCGCTTTTAATGGAGAAGAAGCCTTTAAAGACCCTCAGTTCTGATGAAGCTGCTGACTCTATTTCTAGGGTCTTTAACGGAGACACTAGCCTGAAGCAGACTGTAAAGAGCAACACCTATAGAAGAGCAGGAATTAAAACCAAGAATTTTATTCAGATCTGGGTCAAAGGAGCAGAGTGTAGGTCAAAATAATGTAAAAACAGGGACTTGAAAGTTTAAAGCCTGACTACAGTACTGTAAGGCGGGCAACTCTCCTGCGGGACATAGGGTCGGGGAGGGAAAGTCCTGGGGACCCTGGGCCTGCCTACTTCATGTCCCCTGGGCCTGCCCTTGTTCTGGCCTGTTGTTTCTGCAAAGGAAAGTCAGGGAGTAGGAGGAGGCGAGAGGGAAGGGAGAGGCAAGGAGGAGGAGCAGCAGAACTCAGAAGAATCAGGTAGGACTGGGACTCAGGCAAAACCGGAGGAGGAGGAGGAGGAGGAGGAGGAGGAGGAGGAGGAGGAGGAGGAGGAAAGGGATTGGGGGCTGAGGGAGCAGCTGGTAATCAGGCCCGCACGGCTTTCACCAGTCCAGAGTCAGGGAAGAGGAAGGGCCTTACTCATGCCAGAGGGTCTTTCTTTTTTTTTCATAAATCTTGCCATACTATAATATAGGGCTGTTGGTTGGGATGCCGGTGTTCTCCAGGGTGAAAGACAACATCTCTGACTGCTTGTATGAGTGGGAGGTGAAAGGACCCCTCAGGAGGCCATCCCACCTGAAAGGTGCACCATTCTGACATGCAAAACATCTACTGCTTGTCTTTATATATATATATATATATATAATCAATGAGAGCTTCTGAGTTCTCTCTTGAACTTCAGACCAATGGTCCAAGGTCAGAGAGAGGGGAGTTGAACTTGTGTGGCCCATCGTGGGCTGATCAAGATAGATCACAACACAAAGCAGAAGCACAAACAGCAAGGCAACAGACAAAGACACAAAATGTCTCTAAGACTTACACAAAGTGACATACACAATTTCTGATGGCTCTCTTTCCCTAATCCGTTTGTCTGCTGGCAACAGAATTACTAAATCAGAATTAACCGACAGGACATTCCAGGCATCCCCAGAGTTCCTTCACCTCCAGGGCATCCCCCCAAGTTATGGCTTGCAGCCCCCTGGACACGTCTGTCCACTGCAGTCATTCCCTGGCATTCCCTGACAGCCATACATTGCTGGCCTCAGAAACAGATGTCAGGCACTGACCAAAAACAGATACAGATATCAGGAGAGCATCTCGCATCCCACTGATCAAAAAACGATGTCAGACACTGACCAGAAACAGATACAGATATCAGGAGAGCATCTCGCATCCCCTAACTAAAAACCGATGTCAGACACTGACCTGAAAGATACAGATGTCAGGAGAGCATCTCGCATCCCCTGACTGGCAGCTACCGACGCCAGCCTGAACAGAAACTAAAATAAACAGAGCCTGCTGAACAGAAACAGAAACTAAAATAAACAGACACCAGACACTCTAGGCGATGGCAAAACCGTAAAAGAAAGGCCTTACTTACCCCGGGAGATAGCTGTTGGAGTCTCTTGTACAGGCAGGAATCTCGGTTGGACCTCCAAGTGTAAGGGTTGAGAAACGCTGCATGTAAAAGAGGACTCCAAGAGACACACTCTCATACAAAAGCAAAGGGCAAGTTTTAATCAACTACCATGGGCATGGGGCTCAATATAACAAAGGAAGAGATCCTCCAACTAAATTAAGTAGGCTTTTTATAGGGTAAGGAACAAAGAAGCTTTAAGAATACGTCATAGGGGTAGGGATGGCCTTGAGAAGCAACTTTGTGATTCTTTCAAGAACAGGGTGGCCATGTAGCCTTGAGAAACAGGTGGCCACAGTAGCCATAGGAAGCAGATAAGGTTTTACTGATACATTTTTAACAGCACGGTGGTTTTAGAACCCTAGACACATTCTTTTTGCTTATCAGAAAAAGGGGGCTGGACAGTTTGCACAAATTCTTTCCTAACAAACTGATGCTGATCTCAGGAGAGTCCCAAGAAACGTTGTGGTCCTCCAGTTAAAGGAGAGGTTTGTGAAGGCACCTAGCTGTAGTTTGTGCTGAATTCTAATTCTGGATAGGTCCTGTAGGTCCCCAAACTCATCCTGTGGTTATTTTACCTGCTTTGGGATGTATAATTGGGAAAGATGTACTAAGAAGTTGGCAGGATTCTCACAGTGCTTCCCTGACCTGTGGACTGAGGGCTATTATGGTTGGAAAGTCTAAATGAAAACCTTTAGAGTTGCCTCTACCAAAGAAAAGAGTGACTCAAACTAGCATTGCATCCCTAGATGAATTGTAGAAATTAGTGCCACCATCAAGGACCTAAAAGATGGGGGATTCCTACAAGATTTCTTTTAGCTCTTCTACCTGGCAAGAGAAGGAGATATATGGATCACTGAGAATGACAGGTGACTATCATAAACTCAGTGAGGTAGTAACTCCAATTAAGCTGTTGTACTGGGTGCAATGCTCTTAAGCAAGTTTACATCTTAGGGTTTATGACATGCAGTTATTGGTCTAGCAAAACCCATTTCCTGGTACCTGTTCACAAGGACCGCCAAAAGCAATTTACTTTTAGTCAGCAGGGCCAGAATTATACCTTTTCAGTTTATCTCAAGAATATATTAGCTATATTCCTAGTTGGAAGAAATCTTGTTCATGTATCTCATACACAAAATATCACATTGGTGCACTATAATGAAGACATTATACTGATTGGAACAATGAGCAGGAAGTATCAACCACCTTGAATTCATTGGTAATATATATGTATGTATGTATGTATATACGTATGTATGTACATATGTATGTATGTATGTATCAAAGGATAGAAAATAGATTCAAAAATATTCAAGAACCTTCTACCATGGAGAAGTTCTTAGGAGTCCAATAATGTAAGGCATGTAGAGATAGTCCTTCCAGATGAAAGATAAGTTATTTCACCTTATCTCCCCCCTCCCCCACCATCAAGAAGGTGGGATGAGCAAGCCATACGAAGCAAGCCAATAGTCAGTTCCCCTCCATGACCTCTACATCAGCTCTTGCCTCTGGAATCCTATGCTATATGAGTTTCTGTCCTAACTTCCTTCAATAATGAATAGTAATGGCAACGTGTAAGCCCAATTAACCCATTCCACACCAATTTACTTTTTTGGTCATAGTGTTTCATGGTAACAATAGAAACCTTAACTAAGACAACCAGCTAATAGTAGACAACTGCAGCATAACAATGCTTTTCTAGGACAACCCTGAAAACACCAGAGAAGGGAAATCTTCATAGAGGGCAGACCTTCAGGTAGAATGCATGCTAGTACATTTTGTTTAAAGAAGAAATTGCCAGATTTACTTTTTATTTTTTTTACTGATTCATTGACTGTAGCTAATGTATATGTGAAATGGTCAGGAACTTAAAAAGAGCATGATTGGAGAATTGGTGAGAAAGACATCTGGGAAAGAAGTATGTGGATAAATCTATCCAAATGAGTGATGGGTATAGATGCTTATGTCTCATGTAAATGCTCATCAAAAGATTACTGAGGCTGAGAAGTGTTTTAATAATCAAGTAGATAGGATGGCCCTTTCTGTGGAGAGTCAGTCTCTTTCACCAGCCATTCTTGTTATTCTCAGTAGGCTCATGAACAAAGTGGCCATGACAGAAGACAAGGGAGTATGCATGAAGTCAACAATATGGATTGCCACTCACCAAGACTTACCTGGCTACAGCTTCTGCTGAGTGCCAGATCTGACAACCAGAGACAACCACACAGCCCTGGTTATTGCACCATCCCTATGGATGAACAGCCAGCAATCTGGTGGCAGTTGGACAATATTAGACCACTTCCCCCATGGAAAAGACAACACTTTGTCCTTACTGGAGTTGGTACTTATTCTGGTTATGGATTTGCCTTACCTCCACGTAATGATTCTGCCTAAACCATTATCTATGGACTTACAGAATACCTTCTCCACCATCATAGTATCCCATACACTATTAAATCTGAACAAGGAGGAACTTACTTTAGAGCCAGAGAAGCGTGACAGTGAGCCCCCAATCATGGAATCCATTGTGTTTATCATGTTCCCCACCATACTGAAGCAGCTGGCCTGATAGAAAGATGGAATGGCTTTTGAAGCCATAGTTACAGTGCCAATTAGGTGGCATCAGTCTGGAGATATGGTTCAGGGTTCATCAGAAGGCAGAATGTGCTTTGAATTAGTGTCCAATATATGGTACAATGTTTATTATACCCAGGTTTCCAGGTGTAGGAATCAAGGGGTAGACAAGGGAATAGTTCCATTACTATCACCTCTAGTGACCCACTAGAAAAATATTTGCTCCCTGATCCCACAACCCCAAGTTCTTCAGCCTAGAAATTTTGGTTCCAGATTGGCTCCTGCCAGGGGCCATAACAAATATTCAATTGAACTGAATCGAAACTTCACCCTCCTCACTTTGAGTTTCTGTTTCCCTTAAACCAACAAACTAAATAAAGAACAACAGTTTTTGGAGGAGTAATTGATCCAAATTACTCTATGGAAATTATATTGCTTCTCTACAATGGGGGTAAGGAAGATTATGTCTGGAGTCCAGTAGAAGCATTGCCTGGTGCTACCCTGTGCTGTGTCTAAAGTCAATTGGAAACTAAAAGAGACTAATCCAGGCAGGATGACTAAAGGTACAGATCTGTCAGGAATTAAGGTATTGGTCACTGTGGTGGGAAGGTTTGAAGACGCTTATTCAGGGTCCTAGGCCTCTGAAGGTGGAGGGGCCAACCCCATTCATAAGGGGTTGCCAGGACCCTGGGAAGACCTGTTTCCTGGTTCCTGACTGCTAGAGAGACTGGTTTGGCATTCATCATCCACCACTTGGATAATCCAGTCTATCAGGCATGAATATAAGCTGTTATCTGTATCATGAGTGTTGGCTTATATTTTAATAAATATTAATTTTAGATTAGTGTATTTTAAGAAAAACTCCACCAACAGGTCACTCCTCTAGAAAAAGAACCAAGACCTGAAAAGATGCTTGCCTAAAGTACAGGAAATACAGAATTGGCAGTAGAGAAAGGTAGTTACAAATATCAGCTAAGACCATGTAAGCAGTTTTAGAAATGAAGATTTTAGTTGACATAACTATGCCTGATACATTTTGTTAATGCATTTGTACAGATTTGGGTGGGTTGAATAAAAATTCTCCATATTAGCTCATAGGGAATGTCAATATTATGAGGTGTGGCCAAGATGGAGTTTGAGATGCTTGGGCAAATACAGTGTCTGTCTGTTTCACTCTCTGTCTGACTGCTGCCCACTGATCCAGATGTAGAACCCTAAAATACCTCTCCAGCACCATGTCTGACTGTGAGCCACCATAATGATGATAGAATAACCTCTGAACTGTAAACCAGCCCCAATTAAATGTTTTTAGTTTTGTTGTTGCTGTTTTAGAAAAGTTGTCTTGGTCATGTGTTTCTTCACAGAAGTAGAAAATCTAAGACACAAATAGACACAAATATTTTGGTTTTCTTTATCACATGTTATAGTATCAGTAAAGAGTATATCAATGATTATCATATTTAAGTGAAATACTAAATGGATATCCCTGAAGGGCATTGCCATATAGCCTAGATTTATAATATGTTTGGCAATGTAATTCATGTTAAACTTAAATATGACCATATAAATATATAATGCTTTTCTGACTTTATGTGGAAAAGTTATTTTTAAGAATGTTACAACCTGGTTACTGTTTTCATTTGGAAATCAATCATAACATAAGGAGATATGTATATCAAGATTTCAAGAAGTGGACTTGTGATGTTATTCTTGGTTACCAAATTAATTGATAATCATTTATTTAGCAATAAGCATCTCTTTGTGAAAGAACATAAATTATTTTGACATCTGAAATGCCCATATTCTTGGCATATAACAGTTATAATTCCAAAACCTGTTGGAATAGGTTTTGAGTTTTGAAAACTCAAAAACATACAGTGATAGATATAGCTGAGATTACAGTTTGTACTCAGAACTAGGTGATTTTCGTGACCTTTACTTTATATTATATACCACTGAGAACTTCTTTATTGCCAGTGATACAAACCTAGATGGATTTTCTATGTTTCATAGTCATAGTTGATAGATGAGCCCATACATTAGCAACGAGTGAGCATTGTGTTTTGGCTTTAAAAGAAAGAAAATTGTCTCCTTAGTAAGTAGAACTAAAAATTAGTTTGTTATGACCTTACAGGAATAAAATATTAAGCACAGTTATAAAAGTAAGTTTCCATGACATTGGTTTTTACCAAGTTTGTACATTAGTCAATGGAAACAATATAATATAGAAAAATGAGGATCAGGCTCATTTTAGACACAATGATAGATTTTGAGAGGGGAATGACAGTAATTCATATCAATATTTGTAACAAAACCTACTTTCATGGTATTTTGAATCTCAAAGTATTGTCATTAACAGATAACTTTACCTCTTTTTATATAAAATCACTTACTGCAATTAACTCACAAATAAAAATATTGCTTTTATTCTGACTTTCTCTAACAATCTGTAATTGCCACCTAAGCATAATAAACCTAGATGGAGTCAGAGTGTGTGAAAGAATTGATGAGCATTCTAAAACTGTCAAGACCATGAAAGTGGCCTGAATAGTCTGAGATTAAAAAAATAAAAAGACCCAGCAAACTCAGTGCAAACATGATCCTAAAAAAGGATATAAATGGGTGAATATTTAAAGACTAGAGTTCAGTTAACAGTAATGTGGCTATGGGAGATATTGATATCATAGAAAACTAATTATGTACTATGAAAAACTATCCTACTATTTTACAAATATTGTTTAAAAGTAAATTTAAATAGTAAGTTGTGACTGAGGTACTTTAATTCCTCTCATTTGTCATCTTTAAAAATTTTCAGCTACTCTTAGTTCTTTGTACATCCAAAAAAATTTAAAACCACTTAAAATTCATTTTAAAACCTAGAATATTTATTGGCACTGAAATCGATGCATAAGCATTTCAATTTATATGAGACATCCAGAGATTCCCCTAAGAAGAGAAAATAGAGAAGATCACCTTAACAAATTAGGGTCATAACGGGTGGCAACCAAGAAGAATTGGGATAAATCTTGAAAGAAGGAGATGGTTGAGTGAGAGGAGCAAAGAAGGAGATAGAAAGAGATGGATATCTTGACAGAGGAAACCAACGTGGGGTTGGAAAGAGACTGGTTGCTAGGGAAACCTCCAAGAGCTCACAGGATGACCCTGGCCAAGTCCCCAAACAATAGTGGATGGGGAGCCTAAACAAGACTTCTCGTATAATCAAATAGTAAACACCCTAAGTGTCATCACAGAACCTACACCCAACAATGAATGGAGGTGGAGGCAGAGATCCATGGCTGAGCACTGGGCAGAGCTCTTGGTCCAGCGGAGAGCAGGGGAGGAGAGTCTGTATGAGCAAGGGGATAGAGGTTATGAGGAAAATTCCCACAGTGATGACTGACTGGAGCTCTGTGGAGCTTACTGAATCAAGAACAGTACATCCACTGGGAAACCATGGGAAAAGGAGCTAGACCCTCCAAGGGTAGGCAGCTTTCGACTGGCATGAACAATATGTGGAGACATAAAGGGTAAGATCAGACTGTTCTTGTGTGTGGGCTGGCACCTTGAAACTCATTTCCTGCAGTGGAACACCCAACCCAACACTGACTTTGGGATGAGTAAATTGGACTTGTCTCAAGTGGATGTGCCAAGCTGAGCTGGCCCACCTTGGAACTTCTTGCCCTTTTGTGGAAGGGGTTGGGGAGATGGGGAGGAGGCTAAAGACTGGCAGGGAGGGATTGGCAGCAGGGAAAGAGGGAGGAGTAGGGGGATACCTTAATGAATGGGACATTTTTTAATAAAAATAGATTGAAAAGAAAAATATATAGTAAGAAATAATCTGGAAACATAATTTTTTTTAAAAAAGATGTGTTATGTCTATAATGTTTTAGATGCTTTCCCATTTTTCAGTGCTTCACAGTAGAATGAAGTGAAAATTCATCTTTACTCATATCATCATGAGCAGGGTAGAGCTGAGCCTGATGGCATGGGAAAGGGGAGTTATGGCATGTGCATAGGAGAGCTGCTCTGCCCCTCACCTGAGGAGGATGGACCCAGTTGCCAGAAGTGACCAACTCAACTACTACCCAAGCCCACAGGTAGGCCTGGGGATGGCCCACCCTAACATCTACTTGCTCTAAGGCATGCTGGATCCAGTGAAGAGACTTATCCTGTGGAACAATCACTGCACGATCTCCATGACTTTGGTCAGTTTCAGGATCTCTGAGAGAGATTTGGTAAGGATCCAGTGATGATGGTGTACCAGAAACCAGAGGCCTTGAACCAGAACAGTTACTCATTTTAATTAAAATTTGCAAGTAAAGCTGAATGGACCGAAGGGTGTACTGTTTGACAGACATGGCTCCCAGAGTCACCAAGGAAAATGAAGAACTATGGGGGAGGCTAAGACTTTGGGTTTTGTTTGCTTGTTTGAGGTTTTTTTTTTCCTTTGCTTTGTTTTGTTTTTATCTTTGTGGTTGTTTCCTTGCTTGTTCATTTTGTTTGGTATTTGATATGGAATGCCTTTCTGTATGCTGTGAATATCAATCTTTAAATAAAGGAGCTGTTTTGGGCCATGACAGGCACCATAGAAGAATTAGGAGGAGAAATCAGAGCATAGGTAGGAAAAGCAGGGCAGAGACAGGCACATCAAGCAGTTGCCCAAGGAGCAACATGTAAGGAACACACGTGAGCCACGGGCCACGTGGCAGACAGATTAATAGAAATGGGTTGATTTAAGATGTAAGAGCTAGCTACCAATGTGCCTGAGCCATAGGCCAAACATCATGAAGTTAATAAAAGCATCTGAGTCATTTCTGGGGGCCTAAGTAGCAGCGGCAGGCTGCTAAGGGGTCTGGCGCAGCAGGTCTGTGGGTCTGGGTCTCTGGCCACCTGGGACCAAGAAACCTCAACTACAAGACGTATTGGTTTGTTTGTTTTAATTTTCATTTTGGAGGCCACATCAGGAAGAGGTGGGAATATGGAGTAACTGGGAAGTGGAATTGGGATGCATTATGTGAAATTGTGAAAGATACAATGAAGAAATTATGTTAAAATTTTGTAAAGAAAAAAAAGTCAGTATTTTAACATAAACTTCTATTTGCCATATCATCTTGAGAGATGTTTACAGATTAGTAATGGAAATATAGATCTAGTAATCATAAATATACTAATAGTCATAACATTATTGATAAGAACCACAGAATGAATCAATTCTAATGCCTAGCAACAAACACATAAATAAGTGGCTATACCATAGCGAGTTTTACAGATCAATACTATGTACATCCAGTGAAGTATCTCAGGGAACAAAGCAACAAGCTTTCAAGCCTAGAGAACTTAGCTAAACCACTAGGATGCACATGGCAGAAAGAGAGAACACATTACTGCTGATTGTCCTCTGACTTCCACACAATGCACTGGCGTGTGTGACCCCAGACATACACAACACAAATACATAAATAGCAATGTAATGTAAAATGTTCAAGGACTAGCTAAGTGAAATTGAATCTGTTTCCCAGTTCATCTTTCCTATAGGCCCCTAGATATGTTTATACAGGGTTATACATTCAACAACAAAAGCCTAGCCTAGCTCTATTTTGTAGGCATGAAAAATATAACTTACTTGAAAAATTAATTCATACAAGATGTTTTTTTCAAAAATTGGTACTCAGTGAGGCTCACTGATGGTCTATTCATAGTATCTAAGAAATGGAAACAGCCTAAATGTCCTTCAACCAGTAGATGGGAAAGGAATATGAAGTACATATAAAATATGGAATGATATTCAGCTGGAAAGAAAAATGAAACCATAAAATTTATAGATAAATTTCATCTGGAAAAAAAATATATGACTGAATGAGGTAACCCAGCATCAAGACCACAAATGTCACATGTTCCCTCTCATCAGAAGCTCCTAGATCTAAATCCTTAAATGTGAGAAATATCCTGGGCTAACAGAAACTAGGATAGTAAAACAAGAACATTTCCAGGATTGGGAGAGGGTGGAGAACGATTGAGATATTGAGATAAAAGTCGTCTGATTAGGTAAATGGGCAAAAGAAATCTTGAGGGACACTGAAGGAAGTAAATACAGAAGGAGAGAAAAGTAAAATAACAGTATGTCTAGAAAAATCAAAAGGAATCATACTATATAAGAAAATATTTATAATACATGTAATTATTTGTAAAAATATACATATATAGTTTAAGCAAACTTTTCTCAGATGGGCTGACAATCCTATCTCCAAAGCCAAAGATCACCTAACAAAAACCCAATACTACACAAGATAAGCCATCTTTTGACTCATTTATCAGAGCTGTCAAAAGACTCCCAAAACATACAGTCTATTGCTATTGCTCTTGGTTGCCCCTGAGAGGTGGAAGATATAAGTCCCTTTTGATGAACAAACCATGCACTTAAGGAACAAGGCCCAGAGGACCCTGTACTGGGACTAACGTGACTGTTCTTTCCCTGAAAACTAGTTTTCATGGTACCTGAAGGTATCATGGAACTTTCCAAAAGCAGGAGGCAACTAACAGTCCTACCCAGTGATGGTTCCTATGAATCACATGAACAACCATCATGCACAATAACCTTAAGGATATATTAGTAGCATTCTTAACTTGGTAGTAACTAACACCTGTCTAATTGGACTTAAAATCTGCTCAAAAATAAGGAAACCTCGATTGCTTCTGCAAATCTAGTTAATGACCCTCAAGGCTAGTGAATTCATGGTTATTTGAGGAGAACCAACAACCAGTACTTTACTAAACCAGCCAATACCTAGGAACAATTTAAACATTTGCCCTTATACCAATAGATAAGTAAGTATAGTCTCCATCTCTTACCAAAGAAACTTCTTTTTGCAATACACTAAAATCAGTATAGAGAAATCACAACCTATCAAAATGCAGAGTTGTGGAGCCATGTCCTAATAATACAGCTACAAAATACTCCAATACTGGAAGCTCAGAGAATGCCATGAGAGAGTAATTAGAAGTGTTATGAGTCAGAAACTCAGAGGTTTCCTGAAGAATTATGTCTTCCACTAATATCAATCTACACCTATAAAGTCACACCCGTATGATTGTCTAAATATGAGTTGATTATGAAAAAAACCAATAGACATACCACAGTGAAAAAGGGAAATCCCGTGAGGCCTCAATCCTATGCAAAGAACTATAAGAAACTAAAAGATACTAGAAGACAGAGAAATACTTTTCCAAGAAAACAGTCCATAAATTTGTTAACTAATACCAAGCAACCCTAAAATTAACAT
This sequence comes from Phyllotis vaccarum, assembly GCA_033318265.1. Taxonomy (NCBI): domain Eukaryota; kingdom Metazoa; phylum Chordata; class Mammalia; order Rodentia; family Cricetidae; genus Phyllotis; species Phyllotis vaccarum. The sequence continues at coordinate 13,382,394 of JARWLC010000019.1, forward strand.
ATAAGTAACATTATACAGTCTGAATAAGTTATGCTTATATGTGTGTGGGGGAGTGTGTATCAACAATCTATGTAAAAAAGACCATAAATTTTAAGATGAGTTGAGAGAAGTATGTGGGAGGGTTTTGAGAGAAAAAGGGGGTTAATGATGAAATGATAGTCTCATATATACAAGTATCATCATACAAACTGAATAACTTATATTTATAAAAATAAAGATACACAAATACATTCACATATTGTATAGAACAATTAATAAAAAGAGCATGAATTTGAATAAGAGTAGAGAGAGCTATATGGGAGGGTTTGGAGACAGGAAAGAGAAGGAGTAAATGATGTAACTGTAATCTCAAAAATAAAGTAAATAAAAGAATTGGACACATATGCTATAAAAAAAGAGCTGACTGGCTCATGAGATGGAAAAAATTACATGAACTCTTAAGAAACTAAATTCAAGAACACAAAGTAAAATTGACTTGCATCTTTTATTCAAGAGGTTAAAATCCAACAGTAAGGGACAATAGAATATGGAAAAACACATGAATGTTATAAAGTGGAAAAGAGAGTCAAAAGATCAAATTTGGGAGTGTAACTGGTTTATCATTAAGGAATTCTTTAAAGAAAGACTGCTTCTGAACAGGTCTTAGAGGTTGGAATCTAGTAGTGTAAGAAGTTATTTTCTCATAGTATTAAAAGAGACACATTCTTCAATTCTGTAATAAGACTCTTGTGGGAGCCAGAGAATTGATGCAGTAGCTAAGAACATTTGTTGCTCTTGGAGAGAACCCAGGTTTAATTTCCAACACCCATATAGTGGTTCAAAACCAAAACTCTCGTCTTAGGGTATTCAAGGAATATTAGATCTCTGAAAGAACCAATAAACCATGGAGCACATAAACATACATGCTTGGAAAATACTCACGCACATACATATTAAAATAAATCTTGAAAAAAGAAGAATTTAAGCTCATTGTTTACTTGTACAACTCTTTCTACAGCCCTAACACAGATGTGTTTCATGTGCACAATGACCATTGATTCATTGAATATAACAGGCATTACACGGTACAGTATCCATACATTGATGCCTCCTAATTTAAACTGCCAGGAACATGGATGCTAATAGGCAAGATGTTGAGTGGGAGGACAGGGGCATATAAATAGAGAAAACCAGAAGTTAAGACATCAAAAGAAATAGCTTGGACCAGGAGGGTTTCCATAGGTGATGCCTTATATCAATCAAGCAAGTTTATTAAGAAGTATAGCATTATATAACTATTTGCAGAGGGAAATGCCCAAGGCCAGAAGGAATCTATGTCAGAATATTTTGGAAAAGAGAACAAGGGATGCCTCAGAAACAACTGCCAGTAAACTGATAAATACAACTCAGGGAATTAGGTCCAGTTCACAAACAAACACTGTAACCTTGATGTCTCTGAAGAGGAACTGGCTATAGCCATAGCCCAGCCTTGCCAAGTGCACCTCTGAATAAGGAGATAGAACTGAAGTTCTTCTTCTCTTCCCATGACAGCCTCTGAGAAAGCCTTCAGTCTGTTTGGATCCCCACAGTTCAACAATGATCTCTTGAGATCCTTTCAAAGAAAATTAGTCAAGCTTCTTTTGCATCAAGATGGAAGTGTGCTTTCAAAAATCAACACAAAATAACAGTGAAAACAAAAAAGATTTCTGGAGCAAGAATGATAAGAATGTTGCTGTTATTTCTGCATTGCAGATCTGAAAAAACAAACAAACAAACAAAACAAAACAAAACAAAACAAAACAAAACGAGTTTAGTCATTCCTTCTCCTTCCTGCCCAGATGGGTAGTGTGACAACTGTAAGAAAGATGGAATAGGAAAGAGAGGTCCCAAGTAATTTCAATATATTCGCTGAACACTGAAACTTAGATATTCTCCTATCTGATCTCATTTCAAAAATATCATCTAAATCCATAGTTTTCACATGGAAAATCCAAGGCTCTGTCTGCTAATTATATCTTTGTCAGTCTTTCCAACAGATGTATTCTAAATGGACATGGCTTGAAACTAATAAAGAAATATCAAGTACCAATGCCAAGCCCCTATACTGAAATGGAAGTTAGATGATACTGTGATACTGCTCAGTCTACAGGGCTTCTGGCAGAAATATATGGCTGGGTGTGTAAACTTTTCTCAAGTCCCTTGTATCCTGTCAGACCATCAAACTCTAAAGTTAGAGTTCAAAAACAACACAAACCACAGTAAGCCTACAAACTCATGAAAACTGAACAACTCTCAACTAACCAACTTTGGGTCCAGGAAGAAGTAAAGAAATGACTTCTTAGAAATTAAAGAAAATGAATCCACAACATGCCCAAACTTATAGGGCATAAGGAAAGTAGTCCTAAGGGGAAAGATCATAGCAGTAAGTCCCTACATAAAGAATTTGTACAAATCTCATACAAGTGACTTAACACATCTAAAAGCTATAGAGCAAAAAGAGGCAAACTCACCAAGAAGGAGTAAATGCAGAAAATAATCAAACCCAGGGCTAAAATTCTTAGAATTGAAACAGATAATAATATAAAGTATCAATGAAACAGAGAGTTGTTTCATAAGAGAATCAACAAGACAGACAAACCCTTATCCAAACTAAGCAAAAGGCAGAGAAAGAGTATCCAAATTAACAGAATCAGAAGTGAAAAGGGGCATAACAACAGACACTCACAATATCCAGAGAAATTTTAGGTCATACTTCAAAAACCTGTACTCCACAAATTTAAAAAACCTCTAAGAAATGGACACTTTTCTGGATGGGTATTCCTGAACAAAATTAAATCAAGACCAGATAAATCGCTTAAATAGACTCATAACCACTAAGAAAATAAAAGCATTCATTAAAAGATTATTAACTATAAACAGGACAGGGCAAACAATTTTAGCACAGATTCTACCACAATTTCAAGAAGAACTACTACCAATAGTACTCAAATAGTTCCACACAATAGAAATAGAAGGAGCATTGCAAAACTCTGTTTATGAGGGTACAGTCACCTTGATAATCCAAAACCACACAAAGACACAAGAAAAAAAGAGAATTACATACCAATCTTTCTCATAAACATGGATGCAAAAATACTGAATAAAATACTGGCAAATTGAATCCAAGAACACACCAAAAAATTATTTACCATGATAAAGTTCATCCCCTACATGGAGGGATGGTTCAACATATGAAAATCGGTCAATGTCATCCTCCATATAAACAACCTAGAAGGAAAAAGCTCCTGATTGTCTCATTAGATGCTGAAAAGTCTTTGATAAAACCCGACATATATTCATGATAAAGGTGCTGGAAAGATCATGGATACAAGAACATACCTAAACATAATAAAGGTAATATGTAGCAAACTGGCTGCCAACATCAACAAAATGGAGAGAAACTCAAAGCCATTCCTCTAAAATCAGGAAGAAGACAAGGCTATACACTCTCTCCATAACTTTTCGATATAATACTTGAAGTCCTACCTAGAGCAGTAAGACAACAAAGGGAGATTAAGGAGATACAAATTGGAAAGGAAGAAGTCAAACTTTCACTATTTGGAAATAATATGATAGTATACACAAGTGACCCCAAACATCTTACCAGAGAACTCCAACAGCAAACACCTTAACTCAAAAAAATCAATAACTCTCCTATATACAAATGATAAACGTGCTGAAATATAAACCAGGAAGGCATTACCCTTTACAATAGCCACAAATAACATTAAATATCTTGAGGTAATTTTAACCAAACAAGTGAGGGACATTTAGGAACCCCTGGGAAAGGGAAATAGTTAAGATCTCTTGACTGAATTGGGAGCCTTGGTGATTAAGAGGAGTTGGGAAGAGAACATGAGGGAATGAGATGGTGAAGATGAGGAAGGGCGGGATAAAGACAGCACCAAAATAGATATAGGGACAGAGAAAACCGCTTGTGGGTTAGGGAGAAACCTGGTGCTAGGGAAACTCCCAAAAACCACAAGAGTAACCCAGTAGAGAGAGAGAGGAAGGAGGGATGATATGAGGAAAGAGGTCATATCACGATGAGGAAACACCTAGTAACAGCGAACCCAAGCAGGGAGCTCACTGACTCTGGACTGACACCTTGGGAACTTGCATGAAAGGAAGGAGGTTCTCTGAATGTGAATGACAGACAGTTGTGTGGCTTAAGCAGTTTGTGGGGCCTCTGGCAGTGGGACCAGGTCTTATCACTAGTGCATAAACTGACTTGCTGGACTCCTTTCCCTATAAAGAAACCTTGTTCAGCCTTGATACAAAGTGGGAGACTTGGAACTTAATATTCACGACTTTGTTGATTCTCCATGAGAGACCTTATCTTCTTTGAGGCATGGATGGATTGTGGGGGATTATTAGGTATGGGTGAGAAGGAAAAAAGAAAGCAGAGATGTGGTTGGTATTTAAAAATTTAAATAAAATAGGATGTCATAAAAATAATTGAAGGATATGTACAAGACCCAAGAGTATGGGGTAACAAAGGGAATAAGTCTACAGATGGTTGAGAAGCTCACAGCTAAGAACAGAAAGACATCTTCCAAGAAGAAAGCCATCAGAACTGGGATTGGAAAGATGGATTTGAGGAAAATTAAGACATTTTTCCAAAGTTCGTAGAAGAGAAATTTATCGGAGTGATTAGAACTGCAAAGGACTATGAGTTTATAAGTAACTTGAATGTTCTCCACTTGAGAATATAGTTGTATTGGAAGAAAACTATAAGAAATCACAAAATATAGGAACTTTAAACAGTTTATAATAGTTAAAGTAATTCACTAAGAGAATAATATTTTTAAATGCATTCCTGTGAGTTTAATGGTCTAACATCTTTGATTTGAATGTGAGAATACTTTTACTTTAATACTTACTTTAGGAAATGAATATAGCTATTTGTCTATAGGACAAATAACCACATTTCTAGGGAAAGTGTGTTGATTAATAGAAAGTGAGGAAGGCATGTGGCTGTCACACCAGGAGAATCTACTTACTTCCTATCAGATTTGGTCTGGACATTTGCATAGCTATTGTCTAAAGTTGCTTTTGAGATTTAGCCAACCACAGAATAATATGGATTAAAGCAGATTTTCCTTTAGTTCTGGCTCCATTGTGCCTAATATGCCATTCTCCAGGTGATAATGGTATTGAGGACTGGGGAAGCTTTAACAATGCACTGAACATATCAGAAAAAAAAGGGACTATACCACAAAATCTTCATAACTTCAAAATATTTTAAGTACTTTAAATTTAGGGAGAAACAGAAAAAAAAATTAAAAGCTACAGGAAACCACATGAAAAAAATAACTCATACACACACAAACACACACACACACACACACACACACACACACACACACACAAAACTGATGCAACAGACTCGCTACAATACTTTCACTTGTGGGTATAAATAAAGATTTCTGGGAAATGGAGTTTGACTGAGAAATGAAACTGAATGTCTCTGTTCAGTAGAGGGCAAGACTAGGCTAGACAATAAGAGGAAATCATTAACTGAAGTTTCCAGAGGGGTAAAGACTGTAACTTCATTAAGCTTTCGACAAGCCTGATTAATTAGAATTCAAATTATTTTAGAGAGTTAGAATGCTGTATGTTACTTAAGTTATCTTGAAATACCTTAGCCCCTAAATAGTAATTTTTTTTGACTTCTGTATTTAACTTATTCTTGTAAATGAGGTACATAATTCATGAAACACAAACAAAGCCCTAATTTTTACCAACTCAAATGTTAAAAAAGTCATCAGATAAGATCTGAGGCCAAAAGCAGAGATTTCCTCATTTTTATGAAAGCTGCATCACTCATGTTTTATCCCATGTGTTTGAAAAGGTTCAGAGAAGTTAGAAATGTAGACCCAAACAATCTAGAAGCTCAGAAGACTGCAGAAGGATGATGAGATTTAGAAAGGTAGTTGTTAGATAAAATTGGATGTGAATCTAGTAAGTAAATCTAATGTGACCACACATAAACAAATGAGGAAAAATCTAGAAAGAGGGCTGTGTAGGGGCCTGCCCTACAATGCGTTTGAAGGAGCTGAAGCTAACTGAGTTTCAAGAATATCATATAAGTGAAGCAAAGCACTGGAGAGAAGACCTGTTCAGAACAGTTGCACTTGATACATTATTTTAACTAAGTGTGGTTTGAGGAGGATGTTGCTGTCTTCTTCCATTCCTGAGGACTGGGGTCTGTAAGGGGATATGAAAGAATACTTAATACCTGAGGTGATAATGAGATGTTGAGTTATCTTACAAACAATACAGGTCTATGTCAGATTGTAGAGAGGTAGGTGCAGGCCAAAATGAAGAGCAGGCTGTGAGCAACCTATTTCTTAGGCTCTCTCAGACATGATAGAGAAGCTAATTACAGACCACCTGAGAATATGCTTACCAATGGAAGAAGATAGCAGAGTCACTAAGAAGGTGGCAATCAGTTTTTTCAGTCCTGTGTGGGAAATGATCTCAAGCCTGGTGGCTTGGGAAGGGATGTGGTATCAGAGCCCCTTGCTTGTCAAGTTGAAAACAGATAGTACATTGGAGAGTGGAGAAGTGGAAGACATGTTAAAAGGTGAGAGACTAGAGTTAATTGTTGAGTAAGGTGAAAATACACTGATATTGTACCTGGAACTTATCATGATATGTGGTCTTGGGCAGAAAAAGAATGAGGTACTGAAAATAGACCAGAATTCTTTGAAGATGGCCTCTGTTTCATCTAATTGGAGAATTGCATGATGAGGTTCAATAGACTAAAATGAGCAAGGAATAGAAGGATAAGTTCATCAATAGAGGGGAAAACAGGATGAGAGTGTGTGGGATTGAAAGAATTGGAAAACTATGGAGTTGAGATTAATGCTTTTAATTTAGTTTTGGCATCAAGTCTAATGATACCTTTGGATATCCACTCAGAAATATCCTGGTGAACTATGCAATAAATTACAAGGTAGGCTATAAGTGTTTGTAGGTTAGTTTGTAGTAAGGTAATAATACTTCACCTTTACCAAATTAAGGCTGGTGAGTGTAATGTGTGGAGTTTTATTTACACCAGTGGTTAATATGTTACTTCTGAAAATGTTAATTCTGAATCTTAATAAGGATGTCATTAATTTATTAAAACACAGATGTTTATGTGTGCCAAAATCTTTGTCTCTCATCTGGAAAAAGACATTTATTTCATAGTAAAATACAAGTTATTCAGGTGGAGAAAGAATGGATGGAAATGACACAATTATCTTCTATACTATAAGGTCACATTTGTGCTTCATGTTATAAAAAGAAATGTGCAGGTACACATTATAAACAATTCCATTAGAACATGTTGTTAAATATTTTTTATGCCCTGAGTTATATATCACCTAGAATAGGTGATATAAACAGGAGGAAAACAAAGTTCAGCAGTCACAGGAATTGGCAAACCATAAGAGAGAGAGATGGTGATGTGGACAAGTTCAGAAGTCCAGAAGATGATAGTGACAGAGGCACCAACACTAGCATTCTCAAAGATAAGGCTGATCACAGGATGGGACTCAACTTTGGTATGACTGACTACCTTTGTACATACTTTTTAATGATGTGTCCTACATGAATATATGATAGGAAAAGTCTGTAGGATAATTCAACCTTCTCAGACTGAAGCTTTTAAATGGGGTGTGATGTGGGAATGTCTTTCTGTATGTTGTGAATATCAATCTTTAAATAAAGGAGCTGTTTTGGTCCATGGCAGGCACCATAGAAAAAGTAGGCAGGGGAATCAGAATAGGTAGAATAGGAAGGGCAGAATCAGGGAAAGACTGACCCAGCCACCCAAGAAGAAGCATGTAAGAAACACAGGTGATCCACTGGCCACATGGTAAACAGATTAATGAGAATGGGTTGCTTAAAGATATAAGAGCTAGCTATCAATGTGCCTGAGCCATAGGCCAAACAGAATGAAGTTAATATAAGTGTCTGAATCATTTCTGGAGGCCTGAGCAGTAGTGGGTGGCTAAGGGGTCTGGAGCTGCAAGTCTGTGGGTCTGGACCTCTGGCTGCCCAGGGCCAGAAACCTTATTGTTACAGATGGCATACAACATGAAGCAGAATATCCACTTAAAGCCTGAGAAAGTTGAAAAAAAAGTTTTAGCACAGAAACTGAGCCAAAGTAACTTCCAAATTGTGTATCTGAAGCTGGTCATTGTACAGAGAAAGCGTGGCGCCCGGGAAACATTCAAAATGGTGCAAGTGAACTGGCGACAGACAGTTTAAGCAACAGTCAGGCCGGTTCCTGAAGTCTCACAAAAGACTCAGTAGCATGTGATTGATTTAAGGTTTATGTTTATTTTGAACAAAAAGGAAACAAAAATGGTTTCTTAACAGCAGTATTTTCTTGGGTCTGCTCGGTTTGCTGGCTGTGAACAAAGATGGAACAGAGATGCGGTCCATTTAAGAGAACTTACTGATTCAGCTTTATCTGCAAAAGCTATGTGGCTCTTTAAGAGAGTGCTAGTATTTTAAAAGCTCTTCTAGTTGGAAAATGATTAAGGATTCACAATAAAACAGATTCAGATTAAAAAAAAACCTGTAAATGGGTTACAATGTGTGTAAAAGGTACATAAGCTTTAGAGAGAAAAGAAAGAAGGTAGAGAAAGTCTTTAAAAAGAGAAATGGAGTAATAAAAATATAGTAAGCCATGTAATGATTGAAAAAAAGACACAAAATCTAGATTTTGGTTATTATTGTGTTTTCTTTCAATTTTTTAACTGTTAATGAACTAATAGCAGAAACGCAATGGTGGTAGACAGGTGAATCAAAATGTATTGATCAGTAAAATTTTGAAATCGGATGTGAAGCCCAATAGCTTCTAAAACAATTTCTGACCGTGTAGAAAGAAGTTCAAGGAGGTGCATCGACTTTGGGCTTGGTTAACATTAGTGTGTAATATTTTCCCTGGCTGTTTTTGTTTATAGCAAAGCTAACTCAAACAACAACAAAAAGAATTGATGTTTTGGTAACATGTTACAAGACATCCTTGAAACCTTCTATTTAATAAGTTACACAGAAATCTTCACTGCAGCATGTGACTGAAGCCTCCTAGAATTCCAGGCTTTAAAAACCACTCCTGGCTGCAAAGTGATTTCACAACAGTGCCTTTACATTTTCTGGATCCCTGAAAGGCTACAAAATTTTCACATAACAATCTGAGTTCATGTACTTTCTGGCTTCCATCCTGGGTTAAAGCTTCTTTGCCTTTGCCTTACAAGGGCTTTCTGGTCCATTCTGTATTCCTTTCCAGGATATAGTCTCTGTAGTCTCTGGTTTGAAGGAACCTTTCTGCCCTGCTCTATGTTTGGCTGTTATGCAATTTCAGAGCTTTCCTTGTTTCCATGAGTACACAGCCTCCATTCCTAGGAAGAGCTCCTCTGAGCAGGTTTTAGCACATTCTTCTGACCATCTTATAATCCTGGGCAAAGAAGAAAATGTTCTCTTTCATCCCACTGAGCATCTAGGATAAAGAAGTCATCGAGATCAAGTGTCTCTTTTACCCAGAGCTGTGTTTACAGGGTGAACACCTAAATATTAAGTCTGCATTGCCTCTTCCTCTGTCTCTACCTATACAAAAATAATGCAAAACAGGAAATGTGAACCTGGCCAATTCTTGCTGGAATATAACTTTCTGTAACTTTAAGACCTTTGGAGACATAGGGTTGGTGTGTGTGTGTGGGGGGGAAGATATGAAAATAAAGTACTTTAATTTTTTAAATCCAATTGTAAATAAAGGCTGCCTAGAACTTAGAAGATATAGAAATTTTGTAATTTAATAATGTGTATGCAAGCACTTCCTTGTTTTTCTCTTTTCACTTATTGTTATATATTTTCTTAGTATAATATGTGTAAGAGCCTGTGCTCCCTTCTTAGCCCATGCCTTTCTTAGCCCGTGCTGACCTTTATTTATAACCTCTGAAGTGAGGCCTGAGCCACAACACTCAAAAAAGTCAGGTTTTCAAACCCACTCCTGTGTGTTAAGGCCTACTTTTTTTTCTTCAAAATAAATAAATAAATAAATAAATATCTCAAAGTAAACCCAAGAAATGTATTTGTAGTCAGGCATTTTTACCTTCCTCATTTGTTCTGACATTCATGAACATAACCATTACCATTAGAATGTTTACTTCAAACCCAGACAAAGGAGCTCACTTCCTGTCTGACTGCTGTGCTCAGTCTCAGTGACCTCCAGAAAGATCCCCAGAATCACACTGACTCCAAATACAAATGCAAGGCAAGGTTTATCACATTTGTACAGCTGGCCCCAGCTCCTGTCTGTCATCAAATGAGTGAGTATTCCCTTGCCCTCTCCACTGAGGCAGACTTTAAAAAAATAAAAATGCTGTCAACAGACTGGGAGGAGAGGAGCCCAGGGGAAGCTTCTTTACTGTGGCTAGCTGTTAAGTTCAGCTGCTGGCTGATGAATTATTTTAGTGGGAGAGGATACTTTATGTCAGGGCTGAAATTTCTTTTGTTTACCCAGGAACTAGGGCCTAAGGGAACATTCTTTGATTACCTTGGGCACTTGGGCTAGATGTTTGTTTGGCCTTGGGGGCTAAAAAACTTCTCAGCTCCCCAAATATCTTCAGGCCTCAAAGTAGAAGAACTTTAGTTTCCACATGACCATCACTGAATTCTTGAATATTCATACAGTTTATGCACTTCTTTGAGGTTGTTAGGTCCCCAAAAACTTTGAATATTAAGAGTAAGTATCACCTCTGCCCCTCTTTAGAATTTGAAACTTGTGAAAGAAGGGAGGAAGGACCATATCACTGCCTCTCCCTCAGCTTTAAAACAGAGAGGACAGGTGAGAAGCAATGCTTTGTTGAAGCTTATTGAAATGGGCAATTTTCTTCTGTTATGTCTTTCTGGGGAATCAGGGTTTCTCACAGAAGCTGGAACTAACCAATTCTGGCTAACTTCACTTGCTCATTTGTTTCTAACTGTCTCGATCTCCTGTGTGTTGGTATCAATAACCCATTGCGCCTGCAGGATATTTCTGTTGGTTCAGAGGTGTGTACACTGGTCTTACATAGTGTACACTTGATCCCCCAGCACCTACCTGATTTTTTGACCTCTGGTTCACAAAGCATGTTTTACTGCTCTCATCTAGCTCCCTCTTTCTTAAAGCTCCTAAAATCTCAAGCTTATCTGCTGTTATTGCCTTTTCTCTCAAGGCTCAATAAAACTGGACTCTTCATTTATTTTATGTGAGGTTAGTTACTTATAAACTGGACTCTGCACTCCTTATCTAAGATGGGTAATGATCTGAAGAGGAATAACACAAACCTCCTCTCAGCAAGAACCTGGCCCTCAGATAAAGTACCCTTTTTATAAAGGAACTGACAGTCTGCAGCCTTGCCTCCTCCAGGAAGGATCACACTCTGGAGCAGCCACCTGACCTTAAGGAGACAAGTAAGTGGCACAGTAGATGGAAAGTTGGGTGGACAGATAAGTACAACATAGAATAAAGAGAATAGATAATGCAAAATAGATATTGATGGCAAAGTTAACAGAGCTGTTAGAGATGGTGATTTTGACATGCTGACACCACAAACATAATTTGGCACAGAGTCTAAATTCACATTTCCAATGGCTGCACTGATAATATGCAATGAAGCTAACTCTGACAAAAACAAACTTTTCTGACTATGACTTCCATCTTCAAGAGTTAGTGATGTGGGAGACTGTTTATGTTACCTCAGGATAAACAAGAAAACCTCTAACTGGACAGTCATCCTCCCCAAGCAGTGTTCTGACAAGGTTCGGTTGGACCTAAGACCTTTACCTCTTGAAGCCGCATTTTCCTTTCAGACATACACACTGCATTTTTGCAAGTTACAGGCAGGTTGAAGTGAAGGTTGATGACACATGTGCCTCTTAGCACCATGCATAAGAAAGGAGTTGATAGGAGATGAGGGACATACCTTGAGATAGAAGACCTAACAATAGGTTCTGATCTTTCTGTCACAGCATGATAAAGCAGAACAAATGGTAAACTTAACATTTGGATTAGGAAGAAAGGGGAGAACTATCCCAGTACTTCCTCATTTTCAGAAAGATGGAAACATCAATGAGACAGTTTAAGTCCAAATTGCTGAATCCCTCAAAACTGTTAGAAAAATAATAAATCTAAAATTATGGAAGGATAACGCAGACATATGTTAAACAAAAATTGCTTGATTATTTGTATGAACAAATAAAATCAAGACCACATGTAAGGAGACAGACCTTTTGAAAATTTATTGCACACAATAAAAAGGGACATTTGAAACAGGAAAACTAATCCAATAGTAAGATCTATAATATAAACATATGAAAAAGCAATGAAGAAAGAGATCTTTTCTTATCTTTTTAACATTTCATTGTTATTCTGTGATTGTACATGACAGGGACACTTAACAACACACAAGGGAACATCAGAGTACTCTGGGGTCTATTTGGGTTCCAGGGATCAAATCAGGTTGTCAGGCTTATGTGGCAAATACTCAATGAACCATGTTGCTGGTTCAGAGCAGGATCTTTCTTATATGGCAGGTCAGATATGACTAGGATGAGGCCAATATGGGTCAATGAACTACATAGAGACTGCTTTCCCTGAATTGAGCTCGGAGGGGAATAGGAAGAGTTATTTATAGTCTCTCTCTGGTGGAGAGTCAGACAGAGTTCAGGAGCTGTGCTTCAGGAAAAAACTCTGGGGTTTCATTTGCTGTTTGGCTTTTAACAAATAATCACAAGTAAATAACTACACTAGTCTTTTGTGAAGGAATGATCTTGGTATTTTAATGGGCTATGTCTGGTCTGTCTTCATTTCAAATGGCATGGAGCAGACACCTGTCTCATCTAACTCTGATATAATTCTTTGTCTAGTATTTTATACTTTTGTTCACTTAGGAATAAAGATCTTTCTATCAAGAACAATTTTTTAACTAATAATCTTACTAAAGCTTTGAGCATAAAAAATAGGATGAAACAGTTCCAATTATCTTGGCTTAATTAGCAAATTGGGATCATAGGTATTTGAAACTAGGAAGAGGTGGGAACCAATCATGAGTGGAGATGGTTGAGTGAGAGGAGCAATAAAGAGGGAGAAAAAAAAGAGATGGATGTCTTGTTAGGGGAAACCAATCGGGGTTATAAAGAGACCAGGTGCTAGGGAAACCTCCAATAACTCACGGGATGTCCCTGGATAGGTCCCCAACCAATAGTGAAGGAGGTGCCTAAACAAGACTCCCCCTATAATCAAGTGAATAACCACCCCAAGTGTCATCACAGAACCTACATCCAACAATGAATAGAGGTGGAGGCAGAGATCCATGGCTAAGCACTGGGCTGAGCTCCTGCTCCAGCTAAGAGCAGGGGACGAAGTCTGTATGAGCAAGGGCATAGATATTATGGGGGAATTCCCACAGTGATGGCTGGATAGAGCAATGGGGAGCTTCCTGAATCAAGAACAGCCACTGGGAAACCATCTGGAAAAGGGACTAGGCTGTCCAAGGGTAGGCAACTGTCAATTAACATGGGCAGTTTGAGAAGACTCTAGAGTTGTTATCAGACTGTGTTCCTGTGCATTCCTCCTGTTCCTCCTGGCACCTTGGAGCCCAGAGGAACAACTAACCCAGCATTGACTTTGGGATGAGGAAATTGGACTTGTCTGGAGTGGATGTGCCATACTGAGCTGACCCACTTTGGGACTTCTTGCCCTTTTGGGGGAGGGAATGGGTGGCATAGGGATGGGGAGGCTGAAGGCTGACTGAGAGGGACTAGGATGAGGGAAGGAAGGGGGAGTAGGAAGATACATGGATAAAAAAGACTATTTTATGAAAAATAATAAAATAAAGTGAACATTAAAAAAAAGAAGATCAGACAAGTGTAAATATTTCTTTAATTTTCAAAACCGAAGGCACCTGGTACCCACTCCTTTGGCCAAAGTATTCTATTTTGCAGCCTTATGGGGCAAAACAAGTCATGTCTTCTGACCTTGAGTCAGGATCAAATCAGGACACACTATGTGAGTCTCTACATCCAGATTTTTTTAAACCTATGTCGGAATAAATGACTGCATCCTACTGTAAACCTTTGAGAAACGTCCATGTGCAAGCATACTCCATGGACTCATTTGATTCTGGAATTAAACACAAGATCTTGTACAACTGGAGTTACAGATGGTTATGAGCTGCCATATGGGTACTGGGAACTAAACCCAGATCCTCTGCAAGAACAAGTCCTCTAGTTTTATTTCTACTTTCATTTCATACAAAATATAGATTACATAAATTATTTCATTTATTTATGTAAAATCTTAACTCTATAAAAGAAAGAAAATATGATTTTTTCTTTGCTGAGATAATTTTAAATGTGATCATTTTCTTCTTTATCTACTTTCCAGAAAACAACATAAACACATTGTGTGGATGTGTCATATTTAAACTATCCATTCAATTTTTTGTGAATAAGATGTTTTTCCTTTATTTCATTATTCTCAAATTTATTACTAGTTTTTGGAAAGTTGCTAGCATTTTTAATGTTTATATAGAACTCCAATATTCTGCTTAAAATGCATGTCAATTCTCAAAGTTTTATGTTGGTGGCTTTAGAATATATGATATATAGGATAATATTATCTACAGATAATGAAGCATGGACTCCTTTCTTTATTATACACCTTATTAATTTCTCTTGCTTTATTACTTTGGCTAAGACTTCAAGGGCTATATTAATAAACAGGTAAGAAAGTGAACACACTTGTCTCAATTCCAATTTTAAAGCAGATGCTATTATTCTGTCCTCATTTACTATACTATTGGCTATGTATTTCTCAGATGTGGTCTTTCATATGTTCATGAATGTTCCAAAATTCCACCTTCTATCTTGTCTAAAAGCCATGATATAGTATTCATTATTCATCAATTCTTTTGGCTCTGCACTAAATTTTTTAAATGAATCATTGGTCTTTTCATTACCAATATTTTAATGTTTTATTCCTCTAATTTCTTCACTAAAATCCTGTTTAATATCCTATGTTCATATCCTTTTTTCAATTATTTGATTCTATTTTCTAATCACTTAATCAATTCATGTCCTCTTTGATCTCATTGCATATTCACTCCTTGAAACTCTTTGCCTATGTTTTTATCCAGTCAACTCTTATTGCCATCTCTTTCTATTTTATTGGCCATTTTTGAGTATGTCTATAGAGTGGGTAATTTTTTGTGTCATCTTGATTTTTCATGTTTCTTATGTTCCTGCATTAGACTTGCATTATTTGAATTAGTTTCTTGCATTTTAAAACTTATTTATATGCTTTTAGTTGGAGCATTTACAATATTCAAGAATGACTAGGTGGTAGAGTTGCAGTGTCATTTCTCTCCATTGAAAGTGATGTATAGTTCACTAACTCAAAATCAGTCTATATATTCAAGTCAATAGGTATGATGTGCAGCACCACTCTGAGAGTGATGGGCTAATGACATACACAACCACAACTGAT
The DNA here is from genome assembly GCA_033318265.1 of Phyllotis vaccarum. Taxonomy (NCBI): domain Eukaryota; kingdom Metazoa; phylum Chordata; class Mammalia; order Rodentia; family Cricetidae; genus Phyllotis; species Phyllotis vaccarum. The sequence continues at coordinate 13,397,941 of JARWLC010000019.1, forward strand.
ATGTAAAAAGAAATCAAGATAAAAATTTCATCCCTGCAGCTCCAATAACTGAGAGTCAATAAAAGGTCACATTGTACCTTTAAAGTTGAAAGGACAAGTGAGCATAAACATGGTTTTTAAAAACCATGCTCCATAACAATTCTATCTGAAGAGATGAGGAGAGGGATATGTGCAGAGAAATAAAGCAGTGAGACTTGGAACCAAAGGAAAAGCTGGTACAAAGTGACACAATTAAACACCATGAGAATAATCCCTAGTCTGAGACTCACTTGTTGGCCTATATTGAATAATGGTCATTCACACCAAAACAAGATGTATCTGGGGATCTTGAAATGAAGAGATATTGTATTTTTTGAATGTGATATTAATTAACATTTTATGCACCTGAAATGGGACTATCAATGTGTATGCATACTATTTCATTAATAAAAAATTCAGCTTTCATTGCAAAACAATACTAGGTAACAGATTAAAAGATCAATTTTACTGTTACTGGACTGACATTGAAATTTCTTTGAACGACTAAAAAGAAGAATTAGGCAGCATTGAGCATTGTCTATGCTAAGATACTATGATATTAGCTGGGAATGATATGGGCAGAAGAAAGTAGCAGTTAGTCTTAGAACAACACTGGAGGAAAATACTGGGGAAGGAAAAGCAAATAGAAATAAAGTTGCAAGAGTAGAATAAGGCAAGTTCCAGCTAAATTAAAAATGGAAAGAAAAAGTGGGGGAAAAAATGCAACTCACAATCCAAAAATTGAGGCATGAGAATTTCAAACACAGATCATAACTTGTGTTATAAAAGAGCTTATCACCAAAAAGTAGGGTTGGAGGGGTAATAGACACGAGGGAGAAAAGGGCAAGATAAAATTAATACAAATTAATATTAAAACCTGCTATTAAATGAGGGAAACGTAAAAGTCAAAGACATTTGATTGACATTTGAACTGGTTTGCAGAGGTTGACTCTGCACTCATCTGGACACAAATACAAGGTTATCTTCAGAAGGTCACTCTCCTAAACAAGACATGTAGAGTCTGTATCGTTACCATAACTCAGCCAAGCAAAAGTACAAATCCTATCTAAAATATGTGTATTTTTTTTTCTTTCTTTGCTGCATGTCTTGATTTCTGGCTTAGTTAATTTGTATTGCAGTAACAAAATGTGATGAACAGAAAACACTAATGAGTCTACTGTTGAAACTTTTTCTGTCTCTGTCTCTCCTTCCCTGCTCTCTCTCTCTCTCTCTCTCTCTCTCTCTCTCTCTCTCTCTCTCTCTCTCTCTCTCTCTCTCTCTCCCTCTTTCTCCCTCTCCCTCTCTCCCTCTCTCTCCCTCCCACCCCTCTCTCCCTGTCTCCCTTTCTCTCCCCCCTGCCCCTCTCGATTCCCTTCCATCCAGGTCTCTTTAATTTTTATCTGACATTGAAAGGCAATGAAAACTCTGTAGGTATTTTGTATTTTTATTATTATGAATGTTAAAATTACCATACAAAGTAAGGGGCTTCATAATGTTTTTTATATGGTGTGTAGGTATACTGTGTTCTACAATTTTCTTTTTCTGTTAAATTATTGTGTATTTCAGATATCAGGATGACTATGTCCTCTATATGAATTTGGCCATTTTCCTTCTGTTTCTATCTTGTGAAATAAATTGAGGAGTGTTTGTATTAGCTCTTATTTAAAGGTTTAGGAGAATTCTGTACTAAAACCACCTTGCTCTGGTTTATTTTTGGGGGGGGGCAGGGGAGACTGACTTTTAATTACTGCTCAGATTTCCTTAGGAATTTTAGGTCTATTTAAATTGTTAATCAGATTTTAACTTAACTTTGGTAAGTGGCATTAAGAAACTTATCCATTTCTTTTAGATTTTCTGATTTTTGTTTTGTACACGTTTTTCAAGTACAACTTAATAATTTTTTGAATTTCCTCAGTGTCTGTTGTTATATCCTCCTTTTCATTTCTGATTTTGTTATTGAAATTTTTCTTTCATTCATTCAGCTTGGATTAGGGTTTCTTTATCTTGCTGGTTTTCTCAAAGAACCAATTCTCAGTTCTATTGGGGGGGTGTTATTGTTCTCTTGGTTTCTATGTTTACTGACTTTACCCTTCGGTTTGATTGATTCATCTCCTCCTTTTAGGTGTGCTTGCTTCTTTTTTTAACCTAAGCTTTCAGATGTACTGGTATATTCCTAGTATCAAATCTCTCCAGTTTCTTTATTTAGATACATAGTGCAATAAATTTCTCCATCAAATTCTTTCATTGTGTCGCATAAGTTTCGGTATGTTGTGCTTTCATTTTTATTGAATTCCAGGAAGTCTTTAATTTCTTTCTTTCTGCCTTGATTCAGGAGTGATGCAATAGATAGTTGTTAAGTTCCCATGAGTGTGTAGGCTATCTGTTTTATTGAAATCTAGCTTCAATCTGTAGTAGTCTAATAGGATGCAGAGGGTATTACCATTTTCTTGTATCTGCTGAGACTTGTTTTGTGACTGTGTATAACTCAATTTTGTAAAAAGTTGTATGAGGTGCTGGGAATTCTTTAGTGTATTCTTTTGTGTTTGGGTGAAATGTTCTGTAGATACTTAGTAGGTCTATTTGGTTCATAACTTCTGTTAGAAGCAGGGCTTTTCTGTCTGGTTTCTGTACAGATGATCTGTCAATTGGTGAGAGTATGGTATTGAAGTCTTCATATAAATATCCCTCCAGAACAAAATATTGGAAATCAAATAAAGAAACGTATGAAAGAAATTATAGAACATCGTCAACTAATATTTGTTCCATGTATGAAAAAAAATGGCTTAATTTAAGAAGTTTCAGAGGTTAATAATATAAGCAACTTGGCTTTAAAAAATTCTTGTGAGATTTTAAAATAAAATGTGACTGTGTTCTAGTGTTATTCCAAGAATCTTCTGGAAATAAAAATGGAAAAAAATATTGGAGTAATTTCCATGACAGCAAAAGGTTCAAGATGGCTCGATGTTGTTTGATTACTAGCAATCACTTTCGTACAAGTCCACAATAAAACAAAAGAAGCCAAGGTGTAAAACAGCAATACACAATGTGTAGCTTAAGGTGAAAAAAAAATCAGGAAATTTAGCATTGAAGCCTAGGCTTGTGCTGACAAAGATGTAAAATTTAAATAACACATGATCTGAAATAAAATATGAAGATGGGCGACCTCAAGGCAAGACAATGCTCACCTATGCTTCCAACTTGTGGGAAGAAAGGGCTAAGGAAATGTTCTTCTCATGAAAAGTAGTAACAATTCAAACCTTCTACAAATGGGATTCAAAGACGGCAAGTTTCATTCCAAGTTGATTGTCAAACTTTACAATATTGTCCACATAGTTGGGCTAATGTTCATGCAGATACAAGAGTAAAGGGATATCAAAACAATTTTCCATTGTTCAGGAGAACCACTAAAACCAACGAATGAAGAGGGAAGTCCCTTAGTTGAGGCCCAGAAAAGCCATTTTTCAAATCTGTGAAAGAGAATCCTAGATTCTGAAGGAACCTCAAGATACTAGAAATGCAAGAGTTATGAGATATACCCAAAAAAGTTTTTCTTTTTCTACCCAAAAAAGTTGGCATACAGAGACTAACCAGACAGGGAGAGAAGTGTGTTATAGTGGGCAAAGCTGGAAGGTTGGAGCAATCTAGGGCCTTTGAAATAAGACAGAAAGCAGTTACAGGGTTTATAGTTTGTGCTGCTGGATTCTGGTCTTGCCCACATTTATACCACCTGGAATGGTAGTTTATATTCTGTACCATTGTATGTTGGAAATGTGTAATTTAGTTTTAATTTTATGGTGAGTTAAAAATTCAGAAATTGTCTTTGGTCTCAGAAGAGGCTTTGACTTTTAAACAGTATTGAGACTGAAAGAATATGAGGATTTTTGAAATAGAACTAAATACATTTTGCATTAAGATACAGCCAAGGTTTAGGGGAGGTGCTGGGAGTAGTATCAGGTGCTTTATAAGAGAATGGCTATAGGCACACATGTTTGAATGCTTGACCCCAGTGTGCAGAAATACTTCTGAAGCATTGGGTGGTGTGGCCATATGGAAGGAAGGATGTCACTAGAGATGAGCTTTGAGGTTTGAAAACATTCAAGACATTTACACATATAAAAATATATATACATTCCTTTCCTTCTCTTCCTCTTGTCACCTAATTATATATTCAAATTTAACCATTAACTTAGTGTTTATGGTATTGAGTCAATGTCAGAGCAAATGCCTAAACTCGGTCGATTACATAGAACCAATTAATAATAGATAGTAACATGAGTTATATTTGATAAACAGAAACTGATATGACAAAGAATTTAAGTAAATGTTAAGTTAGGGAATTAGATACAGGCATGAACATCTTTGGTGACTAGCATCTTAAAAATAATCATACATTGGATCATATAGTGATGGTTTCTTACAGTTGGGACACAGGCTAAATAAGTATCTGTCCTTCACAGAGCCATGGAAACAGCAAAGGGCACCCCTGATGAACCTCAGTCCAAAAGCAGAAGACAGCAAGATCTCCAGAAGATGCTGACAGAAGTGGGGCTGTCTGTTGACTACTGGCTGCCTAAGCTTCAGGAAGACCTGGGTGTGACCTGTGCCCAGGCCTTACAACATTTAGAAGAAAAAGACCTCCAGAAGCTGAAGTCCCAGACACAGCACACATGGGAGAAAAAGGCTCTGGAGAAGCTGCTTGACCTTTCACAGCCCAATAGTGCTGCAGAGTTCCAGCAGACTCCAGGGGAGATGATAAAGAACAGGCAGAGGCTGGCAGGACAGGCCCTGCAGGAACTGAGGGCCTTGCAGTCAGAAGGGAAGAACAGACAGGATGAGGCAGTGAGGAGAAAAGAAGCAGAGCTAAGGCAAGCAATGGAGATCCCTGAAGAGTGCTGGCCAATGCCTGAAGTGCCCCTAAAAGACATCACTGAAACTATGGAGAGACATTTCAGTCCCACAGAACAGACACTGGCAAATACTCAAAACTTCTCAGACAAAGACCTGATAAGATTCGTATCTGGTGGGCTGGCCCTTCAGGGAATTTATAAGACCTGCCACCAAGAGGACCTGGTAGCAAGGAAAGAACAACTACTCAGCGTCCCCAAGGAATTCTTTCTCTTTGGATCTCAGCAAGGAAAACGAATGGAAACAAAAGAATTCACATCTTCTAATGAAGAATCCCTCTTCACTGAATCTGTGGAAAAGCTCGGTTTCAAACGAACACTGTCAGCAAACTGTGGAGGCTGGGGATTTAATTTAGAAGGTGGGATGGATAAAGTCAGGCATTCAGAATCCAAAGATGTCCACCAATCACATTCTAAGCACTCTTATTTCTGCTCATCAATGTTCAGTTACAACCCACTAGCTTCCTTCCACTTTGGCAGTGATCAGCTCCAGCTCTCTGCCACTGCTCTCAAGGAACTGAAAATCATTGAAGAACAACTGGAGCACACTGACAGACCAGACAGATTCCTTGTAGTTAGGGAAAGGACTGAAAAATTCTTCAACAGATTTGGTTCTCATGCTAACCAAGGGCCTTTCCACCTTGGGGGAATATACTGCTGGAAAGCCATTTCAGAGGGTTTTGAAAGTGACCAGCTGGATCATGTGAAACATCATACAGCAGAGGCCTTGAATAGTTACATAAAGGGGAGCTACAGTGGCTTTGGAGTTGAAGTTGGGGGAGGGATGATGACATCAGACTCAAAATCTGTAAGCTCTTATAAAACTGTAACTAATCAACAGCTCCAAATCAAAATCCAATTATCTGTGGCCCAGATAGGTGGACCAGCAGAAGCAAATGGAATTGTGCAGTGGACAACTGGTCTTCTTGCCAGCAACAAAACTTGGTCTGTCATTGATCGAGAACTTCAGCTGGTACCTGTTTGGGACATCATCTTAAGTAACCACAGAAGCAATTTTAAGGACGCCTTACTGGTTGCAAACTGCCTGGCAGACAACTATTCTGCCCTGACTGGTCTTGCTGCCCACATCCAGTCTGGGGAGGAGTTGCTGAGCTCCATAACGGAAGCAGAACATTTCCTGAAGAATATAAAATCCTGGGAGATCAATGACCCTGAAGAACAGCTTAAGAACCTGATGGATTTCATGCAAGCATTGGCTCACAAAACAAAAGGTTATGATGTTTGGATTAATACATGCCTCACAAATTTGGATCTGCAGAATTTTCTTGTAAACACTATCAACTTTTGCAAAAACTCTTCCATCCAAAAAACACACTTTATTAAAACTCAGTTCTGTAGCCTTCTAGAACCTCATGTCTACAAAGTGAAAACTTTTCCTCAGCTGAAGTCAATCATGCAGTGGATCTACCAGAAGGAATCAGAGGAACAGACAGTCAAAATCACTGGATTTTCTGAGTTCTTAAAAAAATTAAAAGAAATTAAAGAATCTCTCACAGAAGCAAATATCACATCTGAGTCCCCAGAAGCAGTGGAAGAGGCGCAAAGAAAAGCTACATGTGGTGTTACCACAGCCCTGAGCTCTTTCTTGAACTATCTCCGAGAAGCAGAGCAATCAGACATGCAGCTACTGCTTCTCTCCATTTCAGCTGGTGCAGGCTATCAGCTGGAAAGGAATGTTTTCCAGCCTCTCCTTGGGTGTGCTGAGTTAAACTTCCTCCTGGATGAAATAGAAACTGTCCACCACAGATATCAGAAGCTCAAAAGTACCTGCACTGACAGGGCACAGGCATTCCTTGTACTCAAAGCTCTGACAACCACAGTTGGAGTCTCAGCCATTTCTCCAAAAGAAAAAGCACAACGCCTGACATTAACACAGCAGCATATGGAGCACTTACTGTCTACTAAAGTCTTACATGTTGTCACAAAACTTGGAGCAGATCACGATTGGGAGAATCTAGAGAACAACTTGCAATTACTCATTGATGACAACTATGAAGACACCATCTCTTCTTCACAGATAGAAGAGGTCAAGGAACAACTCCAAAGTCTCCTGAATAAAAACAAAGAAACTTATGAACAACAAAATGAAGATAGCAATGCAAAAGAGGTAGTAGGAAAAGGACCTTTCCTAGACTTGCTCCAGCGTCTGGGTCTAGAACAATACTACCCAAAGAGGATGAGCAGAGCTGACTTCCATCTGATCTATAAGACTCCTGTGTACAGTACACAGCCAAGATCTGAACAGGAGCTTCCCTTCTACTTTCTGCAAAAGCTACTTATGCTAGATTGTGGGTTTCGATATTTGATTTTCCAAAATGCTGGAAATGAAGATACCCAAGATTCCGTAGGTCCCCACAGCCATGAAAATGATGTTATTGATCCATATGAAGAGTTGTTTGATGACATAGACAAAGACACTAATTCTTCAGTCACTGAGTCCCAGCCTCACATTCACCCAATGGATATCCAGATGGCCATTTTTCACTGCACAGATGATCTTGCCAGGCAGTACATTCTGTCCAAACTTTCTACTTGTCAATTCGCACTCCCCCTCCTGGTGCCAAATCCCAACACTTCTCAGATAGAATTCTCTCTCTGGTCTCTCAGACAAATTAGAAAAAGTTGGCAAGAGGCAAATAAAACACCACAGGATAAAAGCTACAGTCACAAAAAGCGGCAGATATGTCGTGTCTCTACCCCCATTGTGTCCTTCATTAGAGTTGGAAATGGCCTCTTGGCTTCCAAATCTCAGATCATCAACTCTCTCCTCAGTAAACATAAGCATGATGCATTTTTCCACAGACACTGCAGAGGAAGCAGCAAACATTGTCTCCTGATGCAGGGAGTGGTGGAGATCTGCTGGTTCTGTCCTGGGGGCCAAAGTGAGGACATATTTGACAAGTGTGTGGCTTTCACCAATCTTCATGGAGATGCCAAAGAACACATGCGACAACTCAACTTCTTACAGGATGTTTCTTCTCTCATTGTGATCCTCATGTCAGCTTCTGAAAACAATAAAGAAAACCAACACCTTGTCAGACAACTGTGGCAGTCATCAAGACCTCTGATCTGTTTGATTGATGACAAAGAAAAAATTATGACAAATAATTCAGGGAGAAAGGTGAGAATCGGTATTAGGAACAGAAATGAGGCAGAATTAACAGAAGAACTCATGACTACCATCCAACGTTTACTTGAAAACTGTGGCACTGCACGCAGCATAGAAGACTGTTCAGAGATGGCTCGAATACAAGGATTCATGATTGATGAGGATCAAAGAGAATTGAAAGAAGCCAAACAAACAGCTCAGACAAATAGGAAAATACTAGAGCAATACAAAGTATCTGAGACTAAAGAGATGTTGCTGCCTCTTCAGGGACAACTGTGGCACCTTTGGTGTAAGAAGGACAAGGAACTCTATCATCTGCAAGAAAAAGGGAATCGAAGCATTGAACAACACAAGAGTGGTATTGAGACCGAAAAACAAAAAATACGGCGGCAGCAATTTAAAAAGGCCTTTCCTCTGAATAAGTTAATGCAATCTGTCCTACAAATTCTCAAAGGAGACTCAGAAAATGACTTCAAACTCTACTTTTTATACTGGTTAAGTGTAGTTTTGGAAAATACAACCACGAAATACTTGGAGACATTATGTGAAAAGCAACAATATTTGTGGTCAATGGTACAAGCAGAAAAACAAAATTCACAAAAGAGTCACTCTCTGACACTCTGGCAGAATCAGATTGAAGCCATCTCTACTGAGATTCTTAACTGCACTTTTGGAATTGAACACATTCTCAGAGAAGTTGGTCAGATCTATGAAGCTCTGGAAGAAGCTTCCTCCTCCAAAGATAGCCTTTTTCTCTGGCTCCCCCAAATTGCTGCAGACCTGATGATAGCTGGTGTTCCCATTGAGCTGATGGATGGGGACGCTTCATATGTGCCTCTAAAGTGGGTGGCAGCTATTTTTGACAAGATCTCAGAGAAAGTTGGAGACAAAAGACTATTTGTTCTCTCTGTTCTTGGCCTGCAAAGCTCAGGGAAGTCCACCCTACTGAATGCACTGTTTGGGTTAGAGTTCACAGTGAGTGCAGGCCGATGTACCAAGGGGGCGTACATGCAGCTCCTGAAGGTACATGAGACATTCACAGAAGAATGTGGCTTTGACTTCATGCTTGTTGTAGACACAGAAGGACTTAGAGCTCCAGAACTCAACAACAAATCCAAAAATTGGGACAATGAGTTGGCCACATTTGTCATTGGCCTGGGAAACTTGACTCTGATCAATATTTTTGGGGAGAATCCATCAGAGATGCAGGATATCCTACAAATAGTTGTCCAAGCCTTTCTTAGAATGAAACAAGTGAAAATCTCTCCCAGTTGCCTCTTTGTCCATCAGAATGTGGGAGAAGTTACAGCCAAAGACCAAACTATGGAAGGACGAAGGAGACTGGAGCAGAGACTGGATGAGATGACAGCATTAGCTGCTGAACAGGAGGAGTGCTCCAACATAACCCGCTTCAGCGATGTCATTAAATTTGATGTCAATAGTCATGTCTACTACTTTGCCCACCTCTGGGATGGCAATCCCCCCATGGCCCCTCCTAATCCTCAATATAGTCACAACGTTCAGGACCTGAAAAGTGGAATTCTTAGGATTGCCCAACAGGAATCTAGGGGAAGGATCATGAAGATCTCAGATATAAAAGTTAGAGTTCAAGATTTGTGGAAAGCTCTTGTCAGTGAGAACTTTATTTTTAGTTTCAGGAACACTCAAGAGGTCATAGTCATGAATAAACTAGAAACCATGTATAATAACTGGACCTGGGAGCTGAGAAGTCATGTGCTAGACTTACAGAATCAGCTGAACAACCAGATTCAAAATGGGAAAATCCTAAAACTCACACCTGATATACTAGAGGTTCCACTTAACAAGAAATATGAAACTGTCAAGCAAGAATTTGACAAGTATTTTGAAAAAGACCCAGATAGTGAAACACTGATTCAATGGAAAGCAAATTTTGAACATAAGCTACTAATCCTTAAAGATGCACTTATATCAGACACCAGAAGGAAAGTCAATGAACTTATCAATCTTAAAAAGAGCCAAGAACGACTTGATAACCAAAAATCACAGTATGAAAATGAACTATTAGAGAGGAGCCAAAAGCTGGCTTTAAGTTTGAAGGGGAAAGAATTAAATGATGAAGAGTTGCGTGAGAAATTCAATCAAGTCTGGGAAAAATGGATCTACAACTTGTCTTCCACTGCACCTCATGTCACAGAGCCTGACATTGATTGTGATGCTGAAACCATTTTTCTAGCATATTTCAAAAAGGATAAAAATATTGCTGAAAGACTAAAAAAAGCACATGGAGAAGTGTTTGATATCAATTATGACAAGCATATTCACATGAAAACGAAATACTACATAATGACAAGGAGTTTAGACTCTTGCCATAAAGAGTCTATAAATGAAACTACTAATAACATTTATTTAAGGTTTAATGAAACAATTGAAAATATTTGGAAAGAAAAGCGTGATTATAATCAGAATGATTTTCATAAAATCCTGACTATAGTAGAAAGAGAACTGAGATCTGTATCTCCTAAGGAAGACTATGTATTTACAAGAGACTATACCATTGACTTGTCCTTGTGCTTATTCCAGAGAGCATCTAAGAGTTTCAAGGAAATGCACAAGGCATTCAAGAGAGCCAATGATCCTGTGAACTACCTGGAGAGCAAAAAGGATGATTTCTTCATGAGTTTTAAGATCTCCTGTCAAGGTGCCACATCTGTCACATCTTTTGTTGACTTCCTGTGGCTCAAGCTCACTCCTGCTATCTCTGCCACCATATGGAGTAAAATGGCTCCTCAAATAGCTGGGGACATGCGAGTAAACTGCCCTGCATTCAATGGAAATAGGGCTAACCTGGAGAAACATGTTCTTATTTCCCTGGCAGAAGAAGAAAATTTTGATAAATATTGGCAATACATAAATCAACCAAAATTGTTTTTCAAGGATTACATCAGGGAGCATATTATAAAATATTGCTCAGAAAAAGAAGGTGAAACAGTAAAAACTTTTTTAAAAATATGTTTAGGTGACATCAAGAATGCCATTCTTTCTGCCATTCATAAAACTACAGAAGTAGCTAATGGTAAAGGCAGCACTGCATCTGGCTGGTTGGATTTGTTCTGTGATCACCTAGGGAGCAATCTGATCTTTCCAAGAAGAGATCTGATAAGCATCGAGCACCAGGAGATAAAGGACACCGAGTTTCTCAAAGAAGCCATGAGTGCAGCTTTGGATCCTGCACTAAGGAAAGTAGAAGAGAACTTTTCAAGTAAGCCCATAGATGAACTGGTTCCTGAAGTTGAGAAAATTCTCTCTGAGCATCTCTGTGGCTGCTGGGCACAGTGTCCTTTTTGTAAAGCGATTTGTACCAACACTGTTCTCCAACATGGAGGAGACCACAGTGTGTCTTTTCATCGCCCTGAGGCTATAAAAGGAAGGAGTTGGTCTGGAACAAACAACTTTGCCATTGAATTTTGTACTACTTCAGTAGCAAGTAATTGCTTCTTTATTTTAAAAGACCTCCGGCGTGTCCCATACAAGAGATATCGAGAAGCCGGAGGTGATTATGCTAAGTGGAGCATCACCCCAGATTCATCTGCCCAGTCATATTGGAAATGGTTTGTCTGTCACTTCAGATCAGATCTCGAAAAGAAATATGATAAAAGATTTATAAATAGAGGAAGCATACCAGATTCATGGACCAAAATCTCAAAACAAGAAGTACTCGATGACTTAAAAAAATAATTACCACAAAGAGAACACTAGCACTACCAAACAAATTTTACATTAACCTAAAAAGTCTAATATCAATTTAGGTGGAACCTTCAAGATTATACCTTATAAATGAAATAAGTAATACCAAATTAGTTAACATTTCAATATTGGATGATTTTCTTCTCAAAAGAATTTTTCTTGATTTATTTACTTAAACACGGTATACTAAATATGTGAATGTATGATAAAATTAATATCCATTCAAGGCTTATTTTTATTTTTATTATTCATAATATTTGTTTAAATGTTCAGTGAATCAGGAAAACTTGTCTCACGAGAAGACAATCCTAATATTTTCAACAGCCTAAGAATCTTTCAGAGCAAATGAATGGGAAATTTAACCATAATATACATTGAGGGAAATGTTACAGTTTGTCTAAAATTAGATTAAATTGATATTTTCACCCATTCTAGTTATGAGAAATCTTTGCTGACTTTCAATGTATGAACCTTCATTGATTACTGAGGATGGCAAAGTAGAGCAGTTTAAGTTGTCTCTGTCCTGGAAAAAATAAACCAGATATCATCGGGACAAAGACATGAAATCAGAAAATATTTCAAGCAAATAAAAATAGATATTTTATATAGAAATTATTTTTCAAATTATATTATTACTCTTTTTTCCATTATATTTTTGTAGAAGGGGAAATCTGAGCATAGGTAGGACAAGGGTGGAATCAGGGACAGACAGTGACAACTGCCAAAGAAGAAACATGTAAGGAACACAGGTGAGCCACAGGCCACATGGCAGACAGATTAATGAGAGTGTGTTGAGTTAAGATGAAGGAGTTAGCTAGCAATGTACCTAAGCCATAGGCCAAACAGCATGAACTTAATATAAGTGTTTGAGTCATTTCTGGGAGCCTGGTCAGGTGTGGTCAGCTAAGGGGTCTGGGTCAGCAGGTTTGTAGGTCTGGACCTATGGCTGCCCAGGGCAGGAAGCCATATTGTTACAGATGGTGTCCCTGGGTGGGCCAAACACCCATATGAAGCCAGAGAAAGATTAAAAAGGGCTCTAGAGCACAGAAACTGAGCCGAAGCATCTTCCATATTGTGTATCTGAAGCAGGTCATTGTACAGAAAAGCTTGGCATGTCCCGCCACATTCAAAATGGTGCCGGTGGACTGTCAGCAGGCAGTGTAAACTGCAACCAGTCTGGTTCCTGAAGTCTCACAGAAGACTTGGAAGCATGTGATTGATTTAAGGTTACTGTTTACTTTGAACAAAAAGGAAACAAAGACAGTTTCTTAGTAGCAACATTTTCTTGAGGTCTGCTCTGTTTGCTGGATGCAAACAGAGACAAGGTCCCTTTAACAGAACTTACTGATTCAGCTTTATCTGCAAAAACTATGTGGCTCTTTAAGAGAGTGTGAGTATTATTGTAATAGCTGTTCTGGTTGGAAGATGATTAAGGATCCACAATAAAACAGAATCTGATGAAAAAAAAACCCTGTAAATGGGTTACATTGTGTGTAAAAGGTACATAGGATTCAGAGAGAAAAGAAAGAAGGTAGATAAAGTCTTTAAAAAAAGAAATAGGGTAATAAAAATATAATAAGCCACCTAAAGATGGAAAATAGACCAAAAATCTGGATTTTGGTTATTATTGTGTTTTCTTTTAATGTTTTTAACTATTAATGAGCTAACTGTAGAAAGACAATGGTTTGCAAAGGCTGCTAAGTTAAACAAGAATATCTTCAAGTTATTTTGATTTTGAAATTTGTGTCTATGAATTTATTGCTTTGGAAGAGTTCTGCTTTTGTTTCCACAGAAGATTAGAACCTGTGGATTACTTCCAAGCAAATATGATTTCATCAACCAAGGCCCCCTGAAAAATATCTCTGATGGAAAGAGATGGCCATATCAGCTTCATGGCTGCAGACTATGATCCAGTCTCAAGAACCCATGAGATTTTCAATACCATTTATTCAGCAGGAAGTAGTAATGGAAAACTAAGACCAAAATCCCAAAATATTCTTTATAAATGTTTGTTTTCATTATAAATGGTTAATGGTCATAGTTAATTTCTTTCTAAAAAAGGGGGGGATATGGTATATGAATGATTTGTTAAAAATTAGATTAGTGAATTTACATGGATTAGGAAATCAGCTATAAATCTCAAAATGTTTTACATTGGTATGGATTTTAGTTTACTGATACAAATTTTAAGTTGATTCTCTTATACTGTATATATTTTTCTACTTTTGTTTAAGATATGATGTTTATGTAACTGATTTAAAATTGTAATGTATAATTAAGAAATGCAGATTAATAGTCACCTATGATAATCAAACTTATAGTTATGTTAGTTAGGACTTTTTAGGCATACAAAGATATATTTCAATTAGACTGGTAATGTTCAAACACTTCTAAGACCTACAGAATATGGAATTTAAAATGTTTTAAGAACTTAGACTTTTCTGGACAGTGAGACAGGTCTGCTCCTGGCAGCACCAATTTACTTCAAGAGAAAAATGGGCATCAAAAAAACTTCATATGGAGATTATGTCCTTGTGGCATTTCTTTTTGGTCAGCCACTGGACATGAACCTGTTTTTATATTGACTGCTTGACAGTATGCTGTTCAAATTGGACATGACAGTTCCATAGGAAGGAGACCTCTGAACTTTGGCAGAACAAGCCAAGATGGTCCTTTGGTTCCTCCTTTACAGAGAAAATTGTCAGACATTCTTCAGGACTCAAGGAGAAGTGACTGAAGAGTTATACCAGAATGGGGAGAACAGATTTCCCGCTTCACTGAAATGAAAACAGACTCTGAGCCTGAAGGCTGAAGATGGATGCCCCAACTTTATAAAGGAACTTTGGGTGACTATCTAGGTAGATAGGTGTCACCTCTGTCATTTCTAGATTTTGTAAGTTGCTTGCACTTCCAGTTTACTTGGGTAAATATATCATTCTGTGGTCTTTGAGGTAGTTGAAGATTAGATAGTTATAGGTAAAGTTTTTCTCAGTTATTTTAAGGTATATTGGATATGAAACTTTATTAGAGTATTTCCTTTAATTTTGTTAAGTACAAATAGACTTGATATTGTAACTGTAATTCTTGCTTGATGGCTATTTTGTTATATGTAATTTTGCTATGTTAAATTGAAACCTTCCTTTTTGATTAGACAGAAAGGAGGAGGTGATGTGGGAATGTCTTTCTGTATGCTGTGAATATCAATCTTTAATAAAGAAGCTGTTTTGGCCCATGACAGGCACCATAGGAAAAGTAGGAGGGAAAACCAGAGCATAGGTAGGAGAAGGGCGGAGTCAGAGACAGACTGTTCCAGCTGCCCAAGAAGAAGCACATAAGGAACACAGGTGAGCTGTGGGAATTCATTCGTGTGTGCTGTATCTTTAAATAAAGGAGCTGGTTTGGGCCATGGCAGGTACTGTAAAATAGGTGGGAGGAGAATCAGAGCTTAGGTGAGAGAAGCAGGGTGGAGTCAGGCAGACCGCGCGGAAGCCGCCCAAGGGACGACATGTAAGGAACATGGGTGAGCTACGGGCTGGGCCCACGTGGCCCGCGGATTAATAGAAATGGGTTGATTTAAAATGTAAGAGCTAGCTAGCAATGTGCCTGAGCCATAGGCCAAACAGCATGAACTTAATATAAGCCTCTGAGTTATTTCTAGAGACCCGGGCGGCGGTGGGTTCCTAGGCGGTCTCGGGCGGCGGGTCTGTGGGTCTAGGTCTCCGGCCGCCCGGGACCGAGAAACCCCACTACAACAGTGAGCCACTGGCCATGTGGCAAGAAAGATGAATGGAAATGGGTTGAGTTAAGATGAAAGAGCAAGCTAGCAATGTGCCTAAGCCATGGACCAAAGAGCTTGAACTTAATATAAGTGTCTGAGTCATTTTGAGGGGCCTAAGCAGCAAAGGGTGGCTAAGTGGTCTGGGGCTGCAGGTTTTGGTCCAGGACCAAGAAACCTTGTTGTTACACATGCCTGCAACTTATACTGTTGCAATAGCAGCACAAATGTTGTAAGACTGACCAAACAATTTGTGATTAGAGTTAAGACCCAGTCCATGAGTGGATCCATATTTGGTATTGATAAAATGATCAGTAATCTGATAGCTTTTAGACCTAGGGAAATACCTATTATTTTTGTTATGATAAAGTAATCTAGGGATAAAATAATTGCTATTCACATAGTTCAGTGCTGTGGTCAATCTTCATCAAAGAAGCTACTTATAGTATATAGGCTACTTATAGTTTATAGAAACCCCCAAGTAGATGTGTTCAAAGTGAAAGATTTTAGAGCACTCAGACCTAAGTGGTATATGTTTGTTCATCAAATTCTTCTCATTGAGACTTGGAGCTATGCTGAAGAGGAAGCTGGGAGGTTATAAGGCTAGAGTTGATGCATAACTCCAAGAAAAAAGTATCTGCGAAACATATAATGACTGATGTACATGTGAATTCATGGAGACTGCGGCAGTACACATAAGATCAATACAGGTGCAAGCCTGGCAGGGTCCCAGCCGTGAGAATGGAAAGTGGACAGTTTCCCAAGCATAACTAAGAATATATCTGCAGCTGATACTTGCTGACCAATAAAAATCACTTCTCTCCAATGGAGTTCGACTAGTTATATCATCTACAGTGCAGGTAGGCTTCAAACCCAGGAGCATTTGATAAGCATAAACTAAAATCAGTGAAATTTATGTGGAATTTTTCTCATTTTGCTTTGTGTGGGATTTTTTGGTCTTATTCGCATGCTTCTTTATTTTGATTTTTACTTGTATGGTTTTGTGATGTTATCATATATTTTCTGTTATTTTGTTTGATTATAGGTATTTTTTGAAAGAAGGAAACTAGTAACAATGTTTTGTGTATATGGAGTTGAGAAAGATCTGGAAGAAATTGAAGATGGGAATAATATAATCAAAATATAATATTTGAAAATTTTAATAAAATTAGCATAAAAATTAAAGACCTGGTATTGTACATAGGCATGAGAAGGAACGATTCCTGGAATTATATTTGGTGATCACATAACAATAACAAAAAGCATTGTTTAACAATTATTGCCAATTTGAAAGGCTCTGCCTAGGAGATAAGACCCCAGGTACACATCAGTGAAGAGGTTTTTAGATTAGATCATTTTATGTCTGTGAGAAAATAGAATTAGATTAATGGGGGTGGGAAGATCTTCCCTAACTGGGAAGCACCATATCCTGGGCTTTGGCTCTAGACTTCATAAAAAGGAGAAAGTTACCTGAGCACAGAGCATTCATTGCTCTTCATTTTGACTAGAGATATAGAGAGACTCTCTGACTCAAGTTCCTGCTTCTGTGATTTTCCCCACTCTGAACTCAACTGTGACCTGGAACTCTCCTCCTCCCTCTCCTCCTCCTCCTCCCCCTCCCCCTCCCCCTCCTCCTCTTTCCCCTCCTCCTCCACTACCACATTATTCTCCTCTACATCCCCTTTTCCTCCCCAATGTGCTTCTCCTTTATTTCTATGCAGAAGAGAAAGATCTCCCATGGATGTCAAACAGCCCTGACATATCCAGTTGCAGTGAGACTAGGCACTCCCTCTTCTATTAGGGCTGAATGAGACAACCTGGTATAAGGAAAGAATCCCAAAAACAAGCAACAGAGTCAGGTATAGCCCTTTCTCCCAGTATTAGGAGGCCCACAAGAAGACCAAACTACACCACTGTCACACATTTGCCAACAGCCTAAATCAGTCCCATGCAGGATCCCTCATTGTAGGTTCAGTCTCTGTGAGCCCCTGTGATCCCAGATTAGTTGATTCTGTGGGGGTTTTTTTAGTGTCCTTGACCCCTATGGCTTCTACAATCCTTCCTCCCCCTCCTCTGCAGGATTCCCCCATCCCCACCTGTTTGGCTGTGAGTCTGCATCTGTTTCCATGAGTTGCTGAGTGAAGCCTCTCTGGTGACCATTGGACTATGCACCAATCTATAAGTACACCAGAATATCATTAGAAATGATTTTATTGACATTTTTGCCTGTCATAATTCTTTCTACCAGAAAGCTCTCTCTTCTGCCTGTAAGTCAAAGTGTATTTCTTTCTTTCTCTCCTTAACTGGATTCAGAGTATCAGTTTGTGTTGGTTAAGTATTGACAAAACTAGAGGCACATGGGAGGAATAAACATCAATTTGGGAATTGCCTATATCAAATTGGTGAGGGGCTGTGTGTCTATGAAGCATATTTTAAATAGTGATTGATATAGTAGGATACATCCTACTGTCAATGCCAATGGACCTATGAACCCAAATTGTATAAGAAAACAAGCTGAGCAGCTGTGAGGAACAAGCCAACAGGCAGAACTCCTACATGGTTCTGCTTGAACTCCTGCCTATAGGCTCATGCTTTAGTTCATTCAGTGATAAACTGTGATCAGAAATTGTAAGCCAAATAAACTGGCTCTTTTCCAAGTTAGATTCATTTAGTTTCTTATGACAGTAGCAGAAAAGCAACTAAGACATAACTTCTATGCCATTGTCTTTGATTCATGTATGACTGAGTATTATGCAGGGGTGAGGTAATGATCTAGTTATATCTGTCTACATGTAACTATACAAATTAACAGCACCAACTGCTAAAAATTCTGTTTTTTCTCAGTGTCTACGTTAGGGTTTCAATTGCTGGGAAAAAAACACCATGACAAAAAAAATCAAGTTTGAGAGGAAAGGTTTATTTGGCTTACATTTATATATTCCTATTTATCAACAAAGAAAGCCATGTCACAAATACTCAAACCGGAATAGGAACCTGGAGGCAGGAGCTGATGCAGAGGACATGGAGGGATACCACTCCAGCATATTACTTTTGGACAGCAGCTTAGAAAGCTTAGAATAAAATATATAGAGATAATCAATCAGTGTTTTTTATTACTTCTGATTTGTGTCTAAAATGGTATAATCTTGCCAGGATTTTACCTAAAATTTCTCCTGTTTTTCTTTTTAAAAGACTGGTGTTTATGATTTATATTTAAGTCTGTATCCATTAAAACTTTGTTTCATTTGGTTTTATATATATTTGTTAGATTTTTTTGTGAATTTTGTAAACTGTATTTTAATTTTATTTATCTACTCCCCCAAATCTCCCCTGTCACAATCCTTTTCCTATTGACTGAACTGTGTGTCTCATTTTTAAAATTTATATTTACTTTTTTCCAAACTCATGAAGTCCCATCTGAGTTGGCCCTATACTCATAGATATGAGGTCATCCACTGCAGCATGGTTTTCCTATCAAAGTCTAGATCTTTAGAGAAAACTAATTCTCACTCTCCCAGAAACTATCAAATACCAATTGTACCTCAGATAGAATTGGGACAATACACCTATTTCTGCTCTCCATGCTGGGATTTTGTAGGGCTAGGGTTTTTACAGATTTAGTGCACGCTGTACCAACTGTCTTAGTTCACATAATCACCTTTCCTATTGTGTCAATAAAACAGTGTCCTTGTAATTATGCACGATGTCTGGCTGTTTCACTCTTTCCACCTTCTCTCTTGCAAGAATCACAGAGCCTTGAATGGTGTGAGAATGGTAAATATGCCCCAATTAAGGCTTAGAACATCAGAGTCTTTTCTCTGAGCTTTGACAAGTTGTCTTTTTATGAATAGATTCATGCAAATCTAATGAATTAATAGAATCTAATGAACCTATAAAAAAGCTCGTCTTATGAGACTTGAGATATGCACTAACCTATGGGTATAGTGGATATAATGATAAGTCCATTAGGAGTAAGTTTAATAGTATATCCATTTAGCAGAACAATGGGGTATGTTCTCCTCTAAGACTTATGACATGTATGAATTAAGACTTGCACGGCTGCTGCCAGTTCCTACAAATTGTGATCCAATGTAGTACAATGCACCCACATAAAGCCTGAGAAATCTTACAAAGGGTTCTAGAGCACAGAAATGAAACCAAAACAGTTTTCTATTTGTGCCTCCCAAGTGGACCACGGTACAGAACTGTATGCAGTTTGAGTTGCAACATGGCATGTTCCCATAGTCTTACAGAAGCCTCAGTACAAACACAAGCTGTTTATGACAGATTCAAGATTTCTGTTTATACAGAAAAGTAGGAAACAGAGTCAAGCATGGCTTCTTTGTAGCACCACTTACTTGAGTGGCTTCTGTTTGCTGGTGGAAAGCACAGGTGTGACTTCTTTAAGAGAAGCTTTCTGATTCAGCACTAATGGCAAAAAAGAGAGCCCAGACTACTATATCCAGCAAAACTGTCAATTACCAAAGACAAAGTAAAAAATATATTTCATGGCTAAAATAGGTTTAGACAATACCTACCCACATCTAGCCCTACAAAAAGCACTAGAAGAAAAACTCCAACCTAAGGAAGTTAGATGTAACCCAAAAACATAAGCAATAAAAATCCCCATAACAGGAAATCCCAAAGAAGGACAGACAGACACACACACACACACACACACACACACACACACACACACACACACACACATTACCACCAAAAAATACCAGAAGTTAACAATTACTGGTCATTAATATTCCCTAATGTCAGTGGATTTAATTTGCCTTTAAAAAGAGATAGAAAGAGAAACAGACTAACAGAATAGAGAGAAAAACAGGGTCCATCCTTCAGCTGCATACAAGGAACACACTCATCTAGAAAGACAGACTCTACCTTGGCGTAAACAGTAAAGAAAAGATTTTCCAATTAAACAGAATTAAAAGGCAAGCTGGTGCAGCTATCCTAATATCTAATAAATAAGCTTCAAACTAAAATTAATCAAAAGAAATCTGGAAAATCATTACATACTCATCTAAGGATCAAACCATCACGATAAAGTCTCAGTCCTGAACATTTATGCCCCCAATACAAAAGCACCCACATATGTAAAGAAACATTAATGAAACTTAAATTGCATATCAAACCCCACATGCTAATAGTGGGAGACCTCACCACCACACTATTACCAACAGATATGTCTACAGGACAGAAATTTAACAGAGGAATGAAGGATCTAATAGATAATATGATTCATGTGGAATTGCTATATACAGAACTTTCCAACCAAACAAAAAGGAATATACTTTCTGAGCACCTAATGAAGCCTTCTCTAAAGTTGTTCAGATATAGGTCTTAAATCAAATATGAACAGATACCAAAATAATGGGACTAACCCCTTGTATCCTATTGAACCACCATGACATAAAGTTAGAGTTTAATAGCAATACAAGCTACGGAAAGCCTACAAACTCATGGAACCGAAACAACTCTCAACTGAACCACTCTGGGTCAAGGAAGAAATAAATAAAGAAATTAAAGACTTCCTAGAATTTAGTGAAAACAAATCCACAACATACCTAGGTTTATGGGACAAAATTAAAGCAGTGCTAAGGGGAGAGTTCATAGCACAAGTATCTACATAAAGAGTTTATAGAAACCTCACACAAGTGACTTAAGAGCACATATGAAAACTCTAGAACAAAAAGAGAGAAACTCACCCAGAATAATTCAAAGGCAGAAATAATTAAACTCAGAACTGAAATCAATAAAATTTAAACAAAGAAAACAAAATAAAAATTAATGAAACAAATAGTTGGTCCTTTGAGAAAGTCAACAAGATAGACAAAATCTTCTCCAAACAAACCAAAAGGCAGAGAGAAAATATCCAAATTTTAAAAAATCAGAAATGAAAAGGGTAGCATAACAACAAAGAAGAAATTCAGATAATCGTCACATTGCTGAAGGTGTTTATCAGCTATAGGAAATCCTTGGTAGAAGTTTTAGGGGTCACTTATGTATACATACTATCTACAAATAGCAAAAGTTTGACTTTTTTCTGATTTGTATCTCCTTTATCTTTCTTGTCTTACTGCTCTAGTTAGAACTTCTAGTACTATATTGAATAGATATGAAGAGAGTAGACAGCCTTGTCTTGTTCCTGATTGTAGAGGGATTGCTTTCAGTTTCTCTCTGTTTGGTTCAATGTTGGTTGTCAGCTTTGTATATTGTCTTTATTATGTTTAGTCATGGTCTTTGTATCCCTGATCTCTCTAAATCCTTTACCATAAAAGGATGTTGGATTTTGTCAAAGGCTTTTTCAGCATCTAATGAAATAATCAAGTGGATTTTCTTTCAGTTTGTTTATATTGTAGATGCCATTGACAGATTTTGTATGTTATACCATCTCTGGAATGAAGCCTACTTAATCATGTTGAATAATTCTTTATGTGTTCTTGAATTTGATTTGTCATTATTTTACTGAGTACTTTTGCTTTCATATTCATGAGGGATACTGGTCTGTAATTCTCTTTCTTTCCTGCATCTCAGTGTATTTTTAGGATCAGAGTAACTACAGCCTCATAAAAAGCATTTGGAAATGTTCCTTTTGTTTCTGTGCTGAAACCATCTGGAGCTGAGCATTCTTTGGTTAAGAGACTTTTAATAATTGCTTCTATTCTTAGGGGCTTAATCTATTTTAGTCTTTTATCTGGTCTTGATTTAATTTTGGTAAGTGGTACTTACCCAGAAAATCGTTTCTTTTAGATTTCCCAATTTTGTAGAGTACGGGTTTTTGAAGAATAACTTAATGATTCACTGTATCTCTTTGGTGTCTAACAGCTTTAATAAGGTATCAATAATATCCCAAGATTCACTGAATTAATATATATGTATATATACATATATATTAAAGTTTTGACATAATATTAATACTCATATAGAGTACTAACTAGTTATAGAAACTGGCTTTATCTAGCGTCCTAGACATGATTTCAGATTTGAGACTCTTTCAGATGACTAGAAATTAAGTTTTATGCTCCAGCTGAGCATAACAAATATTAATCCTCTAACTCCTCTGAGGTCTGTTGCATATGACATTTAAAATGTTGAAATTTTCTTTAGTGAGCCATGACCATGCCTAACAGCACACTCTTAAATGTTTAAAGGATGATGATGAGGTTTCACAAGAAAATTCCACCAGGACTGTAATAATATCACTAAACAAAAAAAAATTAAAAATTAACTTTGGACTGCAAACTGCTCAGGATAATTCTGAAATGGCTAGGTGAGATGGTTCAGCCTCACAGGCTAGCTGCCAGAAACTGAACAACAAACAATACAGCTACCACAACTGGGACTTGACAATAAATCCAAATTTTTCATTTCAAGATGCCTAAAAATTCCATCATCCTCAGAAATCAGGAAGTAGTTTTAAGAACAAGACACCCACATTCCCAAGAGACCAGGCAAGTGGTGTTTAGTCATTCAGTGGACATTTGTCACTGTTTGGGGAGGTTGGTTACAAGTTGTTATTGGTAATAGAAAAAAAATTGAACAAAAGAGATATAGACGCAGAGATCTTTTTTTGGAAAAAGGGATATAGATATGATAGAATAATGCTAGATTATTAAATCTACTTTTAAATCATAAAAAGAACTAATAGTCTTAAATATTTGACATTGATACTAATTTTTATATTTTTTGTTAGAACATACTGTACATACATTCTAATCTTGTTTAAGTTATTGTACCTATACAGTTTATTTAACAATGTAATGCAATTTTCTAGTCCTTGAAGGTTATTATTACCAACTATTTAGGATCATAAAAATAAGCAGGTTAGTAATTAGTCATATATTACAATTTAACTTATGGTCATGTGTATGTTTTAATGTCAAACAGAGATACCTTTTATATAAACAAGTCATTTTCAAACACTTAAGAGATGTAAAAGATATGGCCTGTCTGTTCCTGTCAGCTCCAGTCTATTCCAGAGAAGATGATGTTAAAAGAAAATTCTATATGGAGTTTATTTTCTTTCTTACAAAAGTAGACCACTGGACAAGAAATTGCTCTTGCTGACAGTATGAAGTCCTTCACAATATCCTGCTTCATATAATAGTCTGACAGATATGCTAGCCCTGTAGGACAAAGATGGATGCCTAAACATTACAGAAGAAACTTGTGCAATTGTCCAGGCAGCCAACTGTTTCTGTCACTTCTAACAAATTTGGAAATTGTTTGTTTATAATTCCTGCTTAATATTATTTCCTTCTAAGGTCTCTGATGGATTTGAAGACCTTCTAGTTATAGTTACAATTTTTATTGTTACCAGTTCCAGAAAAGAACTTGACTAAATGGATGTAATGTGTATTATTATTGCAATGAGGTTTTTTTGGTCCTGGGCAGCCAGAGGTCTAGACCCACACACCTGCAGCCCTAGTGTACAGAGTAGAGAGACATTAAAGAATAGTTTTAATAATGCAAGTGAGAATAGAAAGTGAATTAGGTACAATCTTTTGGACTTACCAAAATATGATAGATAATGGTGTATTTTCTCTGAATTTGTCAAATGTTTATGTACTAGACATTATTTATGTATTTATTGTCTGTGTATATTATATATAGTTATTGTGCTTATTGTATATACTTTTTCTTATATTAGTTATGAACTTTTTTATTTTAGAAAAAAAGAAGAAAGTGTGATGTTATTTTGTTTGTACTCTAACAAATGAAGCTTTCCAGAGATCAGAAGGTGGAGCTAGTCACTGGTTAACCATAGAGGTCAGGCAGTGCTGACACATACCTTTGATTCAAGCACTTGGATTTAATGCCTTTGATCCCAGTAGTTGGAAGATACATGTCTATCCCAAACTCAAGAGGCAAAGACAAGAGTAGAAGGCAGGTGGATACAGAGCTCTAGAATTCAGTCTAAGGATTCAGTAGAGGTAAGAAATCTCTCTAGTGGCTTGATCCTATAATTCTCTCATCTTTCAGCATTTACTCCAATATTGACCCCAAGGTTTTATTATTAAGATCAATTAGATTTTATGCTATACTATCAAGCATTGAAAATAATCTAACCTTTTTAATAATCATACTGCCTTTGCTCTTTTATCAAAGATTATTAATTTTTATTATTCTTCCTGTCTCTGAAGCATACCTTCTGGTAAATCTGCTTAACAAGACACCAAGTGGTCTCTTGGTCAAATTATTGACAGGCTTGGGTAGATTAGCTCTTATGGAAGAGTACAATAGTATGCACTCTGCCATATTCTATAGGGCAATGTCTACTCATGGTCAGTAGCTTTTCCCTAATGGGCCTCAAAAAGCTCTACTATAAACACATTTTGAAATGGCATTTAAAATTCTAAGGAGGGAAACTGTGAAGTTTCACTCTATACTGTTACCAGAGAAACTAGAGGTGGATCCCAAAGCCAACCATGACAGAGGGGTGTGTCATGAATGGCCTACAAACCTGCTAATAACTATCTAGCTACCTAACTGAAACATGGATATTTTGTTTGTTTGTTCGTTGATTTGCTTATCTTTGACTATTACTTTATTTTTGTTCAAGCAAATATTCATCCCTAAAAACATACATACAAGTAACATTAAATGGATTCATCAGGTTATATTTAGGAACATATATATATGCAATATGTATTATATATATAAGGTATATATATATGGATTTATATGTGAATGCTATTACAATTAGTGAAAAAGAGACTATAGATCTGAAGAAATGTTGAGATGGGGTAAATGGGAGCTTTTGAAAAGAGAAACATTTTAATTTGAATCTTAAGAATATACTAAATAGAAAACATCTGAATTCTATCTCTGGCCCAAATTATACATTTGAAATAAACTATCCAAAATATTATAGTATCACAAAGACATATGAATTCCCCTCCCTTATCAGTGAATCCAAGGCATGGAGAGATAGCTCAGCAATTAAGTACTAGTTGTGATAGTTAATCTTAGTTGTCAACTTCCCTTAGGACTGACTAATACACTGCACTTGTAAAAGACCAGAGTTCAGCTCATAGCACATACATCACACAGGTTACATGTGCTTGTATCCCTAGTTCCAGGGTATCTGATGACCTCCACTGGCATAAACAGGCATCTGCAAGCAAGTAGCACATATAAACTTATATAAACATACATAGACGCACATAAAATATAGGACATGAATAGGACTATGATAGTTTCATCCAAATGGACCTGCCAGTTATCTAGACAATAAAGTATTACAGCAACACCGTTCTATTCCAGAAATCTTACAAAATACAAATCACATGAAGGCAGTCTGAATGGAAAAGAAACAACAACCATACCTCCATACCTTTAAGGAATAGTGTGTGTGTGTGTGTGTGTGTGTGTGTGTGTGTGTGTGTGTGTGTGTGTGTGTGTGTGTAAGAAGGTAGATAAGAAGGCCTAATATTGCTATTTGTAAAACTGAAGCTCTCTTCATTCTACATACTAAAAAGGTTTCTTACTGAAGCTGGAGCTAAACAATTTTGGCTAATTTAGCTAGTTTGCTCCTAGCTGCCTCTGTCTCCTGAGGGCTGGTATCAGAGATACCCATTTTAGATGTCTGACATTTATGTGGATTCTGAAGGTGTGAACACCAATCTCCATTCTTGCATGGACAGTGCTTTATCCACTGAACTATCTCTCCCACACCAGCCTGATATTCTGCCTTTAATTTAGAAAGCATGGCTGTCTTCTCTAATCAAGCTCCTTATTCCTAATAAATATTAAGAATTCTAGTTTGATGGTTTTCACTTAAGCTCCAGAAAATTAGATTCTTAATTAGTTACTTAAAAACAGGACTCTGCATTCTCTAGAGAAACAACTAATAATATAAACAGTAATAACAAAAACTCCTCCCAGGAGAAGGAGGACATGGAGGCTTGCCCTGCTGAGAGGAAATCCATCCCCACCCTAGATAAAGTACTCTGACTGTACAGTCTAGAGCCTTGCCTTCTCCAGGAAAGATGACACTCTCCCTGCACTTCTCTGGAGCAACAGACTGGAGACAAATGAGTAGAAGAGTATGTGGGAAGCAGGGTGGATAGATAAGTACAGAACAGAATAAACAGAATAGACAATGTGAAATAGAAACTGACAGAAAAGCTAAGGGAGCTCTTGGAGACACAGTGATGATGACATGATGAAGCCACACACATAATTTGGCACTGAAACTAAAGTTCAGACTTTCAACTGCTCTGTGGAAAAATACAAGATAAAGCCAACCCTGAGGAAAACAGGCTTTACCGTCTCCAACTTCCATCTTCAAGAGTTAATGATTGGAAAGACTTTTATGTCACCCAAAATGTAGAAAAACGTTTCAGTGGGCAGTCTTTTTTGTTTAAGTATAATGGTTTTAGTTTTCTTAAAAAGTTTAGTTAAACCTAAGACCTGGGCCCTGCAGCTGCATTTTGATTTTCAGACAAACACATTACTTTTTTGCTAGTGACGAAAGCAAAGACACATGTGCCTCTCTTTAGATCTTAGCACACCATGCAAAAGAGATTGGTCCTTCAAAGCTGAGGGAAATAACAAAATAGAAGGTAAAACAATGGTTTTTTTTTCTCTGTCTCCTGAGGGCCAGCCCAGGGAGTTGAAAATTTCCAGACAGGATGCAAGGCCTGGGTGAGGGAAGAAGAAGTGAACCAGGTATGATGGTCAGGAAAATCTTGGAACCTGAGTGTATAGCTGTCAGAGTGCTTTTTTATTTACACAGAACTCTGTAAGCAGGGATAGACTCATGTTGTTCTAACACATAAATCATATCATTTCTGCCCACTGGTATCTGTTTATATTCCTCTTGCATATGTTTTAGTTATCATTGATAAACTGTGATGGTAATTTTCTCACCAACACATTAATCTAACTTCTAGGTACCTGCAACAGTTTCAAGGATGCTAGAAAGAAAAAAAAAAAATTCCAAGCCAGCCTATGTAAACTGCCATGTCCTGAGCAATGTATAATTAACTCTTAATGTTGAGAGTGCAAGTTGGTAAAACGTCCAATAATCTGTCTTTCCTCATGGCCCGTGGCTTACCTATTTAATTATGTTTTGCTTCTTGGGTGGCTGGATCACATCTCATTTACCTCTGCCCTCCTTCCCCTATCTACGCTCCAATTTCCCTACCTACTTCTAAGATGCCTGCCATAGGCCAAGACAGTTCCTTTATTAACAAATGACATTCACAACATACAAAAAGACATCCCATATCATCTCAGTAACTGAAAATGATAAACAAATAAAACATCAGTATAGAGATAAAAGATTCATAGTACACAATTAACTAATATTTCAGAACACAGATATTCAGCAGCATGCATTTTCAAGGAAGGCACAGGCTGAGAGAACTAATAATGTTAGGACCTATACTGCCCAAAGTGACCTATGCATTCAATCCAACCCCCACTAGAATACCAACAACATTTTTCACTGATCCAGAAGACAATCCTAAGATTCATTTGGAAGAAAAAGGAGTTCAGATAGTCAAAGCATTTGAAGCAAAAAATAGCAATGGAGGCCACATAATACCTGATTTAAATGCATAATATAAAGAGACTGAATCTTAAAAAAAGACAAAAAAAAAACAGCATGGAAATTAGCATTAGAAACCCATAGACTAATGAAACAGAGAATTCAGAAAAAATTTGGCAGTCATCTACTGCCAAATGAATGATAACAAAAGTGCCAAAAACATACTTCAGAGGACACACAGCTCCTTCAGCAGATGCTGCCAGGGAACTGAATAGCATCATTTAAAATACTGAAACTAGATGCCTATCTCTTACCTTGTACTAAAGTCAACCCAAAATGATAAAAAATGTTACTACAAGGCTTCAAGGTCTGAAATTACTAGAGAAAACTTTAAGGAAAACACTTAAGGTCATCATACAAGTAATAATTTTGGGGTTAGAAATCCAAAATGCCAGGAGTCCCACAAAATAGATAACATGGGACTACATCAAACTAAAAAGCTTTTGGGGGCTGGCAAAAGGACACTTACTGCCGAGTCTGAGAGCCAGAGTTTGATCTCCTGGACCTACATGGTGGAAGGAGAAAACAGACAAATTGTCCTCTGACCTCCACACACAAGCGATGGCACACACAATGTGGTACATGGGCATCCCACCCACAAAAATAAGTGAATGCTCCAGGCTGTGGTGGTGCAAACCTTTAATCCCAGAACTCCAGAGGCAGAGTTCTGTGAGTTTGAGACATGCCTTAACTACAGAGTGAGTTCCAGGACAGCCAGGGCTACACAGAGTAGGTGCAACTTAAAAATACAAATAAATGAAAAACTTTTGCATAGCAAAAGAAACAATGACCAGAGTAAAGAGACAGCCTCCGAAGTGAAGGAAAACATTTTTAGCTATTCATCCAACAGGATTAATAATCACAGCACAAACAATTAAAAAAAAAAAAAAAACAACAACAAAAAAAAACTTCATTTAGTCCTGACTACCCTGTAGCTGAGATAGCTTTTACTTGATGAGTAAACACGGAGTAGAGACCAGATATTGTATTTTGGAGCAGTCTAACTTGTTCTACGAAATTCTAAAATAGATGACATCAGAGATATGCAAACTCAAAAGACTAAATATTGGCTGCAGATGGAGTTCAAGGTCAGTCTGGTCAATTTAGTAAGACTGTCTCAATATAAAGAACAAAACATGACTGGAGGTCCAGGCCACTGACAGAACGCTTGCCTACCATGTAGCAGGCCTCCTTTCAATCCCCAGCACTGTGAAACAAAACAAAACCAACAAAAAAGACCAAGTGGAGCCAGTTGAGGCCGAACTTGTGGTAAGAAGTGAAAAGTCACAATCAGGGAGGTGGAAGATGAGCAAAAGTAAAAACATGTTAGGCAAAGTGACTTACTACAGAGACCTCCTGTGATGAAACCTGGATACTTCCCAGAATGGATAGGGCAAAGGTACATGAACCCTGACCCCTAGCTGAGGAGTGTATTGGCAGTTAATGACTGTTGGGGGATGGGAGTCACTTTGGCTTCTGAAGAGGAAGGTAAATTGTATGGTTAAATTGCTCATGGTCCAAAGTAACCCCATTACACACCCACACACAGACACACAGACACAAACACACACACAGACACATACTGTTACCGGTTGAAATAAAGAAAAAGACCTCGGACCCAGATTTCTTGCAAGATAAAAAGAAAAAGTTTAATTTTCACTCATGAGTGGACTCAAGGCACTGAGAGGCCAAGAGCCCCGAATGCTTTTAGGATAGAATTTTTATACTACACTTTGAATTGGGAGGGGGAGTGTGGTGAGGTAAGGAAGTTGCAAGGTTGCCAGGATGAAGAATGCTTGACTGCTTGTGATTGTCTCAGGTGGTCCCGCTGGAGAGATCACAGCATGATGCATGAGCTCCAGGAGGTCAGGCTGCTCCAAGGGGGGAGTCTCAGAACTCAGGGAGCAAGGTGCTATAAATCTTATGAGCAAAGCTTTTCCCAGAACCCGGGCCTTGAACAAACTGCTACTACATTACTATGAAACAATGGAGCCGAAACTCTTTGTCCTGAGCAAGCTGCCGTGACATGAGAGGGAAAGAGAAGCAAACAGGATTTTAGAATTTTCTATTTTCACATTCCTCCCTTTTCTCTTCTGCATATCTCTAATCTTAGAGAGTTGAGTCTCTTTGTAGCCTGTCATAGTGTTGCCTCATTATCATGAGCTTTACTGCACCTATTTGTCCCTGGAGGAAAGTTGAAAGTCTGTTTAGGATGCAGGGTCCAATAGTGACTATCAGTAGTAGTATAATAAGTGGCCCTGCTAGAGTTGAGATCAGGGTGGTCAACCATGGGGACTTGGTGTACCATCTTTTAAACCATCCCTGTTGTTCTAATAATTTTTGTTCTCGGGTTTTTAACCGTTCTTTGAGCTTTGCCATAGAATCTCTGACTACCCCGGTATGGTCAGCGTAGAAACAACATTCTTCTTTTAAGGCTGCACATAAACCTCCTTCTTGGAGGAAAAGCAAGTCTAAACCCCGTCGGTTTTGCAGTACTACTTCTGAAAGTGAGGTTAAGGACTTTTCTAAAGCCTCTATAGACTGTTTTATAGCTTTGAGGTCTTGAGTAGTTGCTAATTCTAGTGAGGCCATCTGCTTGGGTCCTTCTATTAGGGCTGCTGTCCCAGTACCTATTCCTGCCAACACTCCAGCCCCCAGAAGTGCTGCTAAAGTCAGGCTGATAGGTTTTCTTTTAAACCTGTTTCTTATATTGACTTTATTTTCAAAGCTCTCTCCTCTGTGATAGGTCAGGCGGGGAAAAATTCTGACCATAACACAGAAGTCTCTGGCATTATTAAAAATTTGTGTGGAGACACAGGGAGTTATTCCCGTGTTGCAGGCCCATCTTGTCCCTCCCTCTGGGATCAGGTAGGAGTTGTTTGGAACCACTGTTAAGGTTCGTTGGCAAAGGGACTTTTTTAGACTGGTTGGGGTCCCTAAACATGTTCCCCTCCCAGTTACTTCCGGAAGGGTCAACATATGACGTTTACTCCAATCACATCCGGAAGAGTTAGTACTCTCAATGTAATTCCCATTAATTGCTATTCCTTCATAATAAGGGGGGTCTGCTTGTAGGCATATCCAGCAGGAGTCAGTCAGGTTAGGTTGAGTACTGTTGAGGGCCTCGAATCCTCCCTTTACTAGATCTAATAGGCGCTGGCCAGTAGTTGACTTTGATTCCCCTATATAATGGGAGGATGCCTTTATTGTTCTAGGCAGGAGTGTCACCTTAGTAGGCTGGGGATCTCGTATCTGAGGCCTGCCCTGATCAACCAGCACTTTGTTGGGCCCCACCGGCCCTCCCTCCTTAGGACCAATGCGGAGTCTAAGCTTGAATGTGAGGCCATCGTCATATCCCCTTTTATACAGTCTCAAACCCCACTGTCTACCTCTTAGCCAATCTCGATTGACTTTTCCCTTGGTAGTGAAAGTAATATTTAGGGCGTTACAGGTAAAATCTGCACAAGGCCCACCAACCCATTTTCCCTGTCTGCAAATCGAGTCGGTGTAGTCAACTTGATGGGGAGCCCTTACTACACTTATTAAGTCCCAAGAGGAGGTGGGCCTCCAGTATGTATTCCCTGTTGTCTCACATCCCCAGGTTTGGCAGTAGAATGATTCTATCCCTCCATAGTTATAAGCTGTCTTTCTATCTCGTCCATCCCGGGGGCACACATAGAAAGGAAGCCGCTGTAAGGAAGCCCTATTCCAGGGCCCCGCGCATCCTGGCTTGTCAAATGCGTACTTCCGCTGTCGGGCCCCCTCATGGGCACAAGGGGGTGGATGGGCAGGGTCAGTGGTGGGTATATCCCAGGATTCTAATCCTGCTGCCAGCTGACACAGGTCAGGATTAAGTTCAGGCCACCATGTCCACTGGGGATGGTGTGAGGAGGATATTTCCCACACCGTGTCCCCAGTCCCAGATATCACCTGCCATGTCTGCTCAATCAGTTGGTGAGGGTTTCTCTCTAGAGGACTGGTGCCATACACGGAGCTTGAGGGGATTATCAGTCCTTTCCACGGTCCATCGAGCATCAGGGGCAGGAGCAGGCTTAAGATGAGAAGCGTGGATCCAAGCCGCGATGCCATCTACCTTGACTGCTGTTGGTGTTATCAGGAGGATCTGGTAGGGTCCTTTCCAGCGAGGTTCAAGGGTCCGGTGTTGGTGTCTCCGGACATAAACGAAATCTCCCACTTGATAGTGGTGTGGAGTTCCGTCTCCCTCAGGTTGGTATAGATCAGACAATTGTCTCCACAGGCTATGCTGCACTTTTGCCAATGCCTGTAACCTAACAGACAAGGGGGTATTTGGTACATTTAAATCAGAGTTAGCCAGGTCCCGTACAGGAGGATGAGTTCCAAAAAGAATTTCAAAAGGAGTTAGACCAGTTTGAGCAGAGGGAGTATTTCGGGCACGGAAAAGGGCGTAAGGTAGGAGCATTACCCAATCTCTATGGCCAGTCTCCATGGTTAATTTGGTTAGGGTCTCTTTAATGGTTCTATTCATTTTTTTTACCTGTCCTGAGCTTTGGGGTCGGTAAGCACAATGTAATTTCCAATCAATCCCCAATATCTTGGCTACCCCCTGACTTACCTGGGCCACAAATGCTGGTCCATTATCGGACCCTATTACCTTGGGGAGTCCAAATCGGGGAAAAATTTCTTCCATGATCTTTTTTACCACGATTGCAGCAGTCTCGTGCTTGGTGGGAAAGGCCTCCACCCATCCTGAAAAGGTGTCTACAAAAACTAAGAGATATTTTAGTCCATATTTGGTTGGTTTTACCTCAGTGAAGTCGACTTCCCAAAACTGACCAGGCCGGTTGCCTCGAAGCCGGATGCCACTCATTCCCCTGGACGGGTAGGCATTTACCAACTGGCAAGCTTCACATGTGCTGACCACAGCTTTTACCAGGTTTTTCTTCTCCTGAGTGGTTATGTCTCGGTTGTCCTTCAGTAGCTGCATCAGCTTGTCTGTTCCTAAGTGAGTGAGTTGGTGCACCATCTGAATATAGGCCCGCACATCTTGAGGCGGGGGCAAGGGAGGTGGTGCTGGGTCAATCTCTGCTGCCAAGATGTCTGCAGTGGGCTCCATTGCTACTGCCCGAGCTTCTTCATCTGCCCTTCTGTTGCCCTTGGCCACCGGGTCCTGTCCCTTTTGGTGTCCAGGGCAGTGTACTATTGCTAAATCACGGGGAAGCAAGACAGCATCTAGGAGGGCCAGAATCTCCTTTTTATGTTTAATGTCTTTACCGGCAGAGGTCAGCAAACCTCTTTCTTTGTAAATTGCTCCATGCACATGAGCAGTGGCAAAAGCATACCTACTGTCTGTATATATGGTAGCTCGCTTTCCCCTGGCCAATTCTAGAGCTTTTGTTAGGGCCACCAGTTCAGCTTTTTGTGCAGAGGTCCCTTCAGGGAGCCTTTGTGACCAAATGACTTTTTCTTTATCCACCACTGCGGCTCCTGCCCTGCGGCTCCCTTCGTACAGGAAGCTGCTCCCATCCGTATACCATATCAAGTCTGAGTGAGGCAAGGGAGTGTCTTTCAGGTCTTTCCGAATTCTGACCTCCTCTGCTAATATGTCCTGACACCGATGCAAGACTGATCCCCCTTCCTCTCTGGGTAGCAAGGTAGCTGGGTTCAAGATGGCTGGGGAGCCAAAAGTAATCCTATCTTTGTCCAGCAGGAGACTTTGGTAATGGGTAATGCGGGCGTTAGTCATCCATCTGTCTGGTGGCTGTTTAATGATGCTTTCTAAGGCATGAGGAGCAATTACAGTCAATTTCTGGCCCAGAGTCAGTTTGTCTGCATCTTTTACTAGAGAGGCTACAGCCGCAATGGCTCGCAGGCATCCTGGCCAGCCCCTAGCAACCGCATCCAGCCACTTGGAGAGGTATGCCACTGGCCTTTTCCAGGGGCCCAGAGACTGGGTCAAAACCCCTCGGGCCACTCCTTCTTTTTCATGGACATAGAGTGTGAACGGCTTCTCTACGTTGGGTAGGGTTAGGGCTGGTGCAGAGAGCAACGCCCTTTTGATTTGGTCAAAACTTTCTTGCTGTTCTTTTCCCCATATATATTCAGTCCCATCTTTTAACAGGGGGTATAAGGGGGCAGCCAAGGCAGCAAAGCCAGGAACCCATAGTCTGCAAAATCCCGCTGTCCCCAAAAATTCTCTAAGGCTTTTTCTGTTCTTCGGGGGAGGAATCTGAGTTACAGTTCTCTTCCTAGCCTCTGTCAGCCACCTCTTACCATCTCGAAGGGTGTAGCCCAGGAATGTCACCTCAAGCTGGCATATCTGGGCCTTCTTTGCAGAGGCCCGATATCCTAGTTTGGCCAATTCAGTCAGCAGCTTTTTAGTCCCCTTCATGCACTGCTCCATGGAGGTGGCTGCAAGTAACAAGTCATCAACATACTGTAATAGAGTAACCTCAGGCATGGAGGCTCGGAAGCTCCCCAAGTCCTGATGCAAGGCCTCATCAAAGATGGTAGGAGAGTTCTTAAACCCTTGAGGCAGCCGAGTCCAGGTAAGCTGTCCCGAAAACCCACTCTCAGGGTCAGTCCATTCAAAGGCAAACAGCTCTTGGCTGGATTCATGGAGGCGTAAGCAAAAGAAGGCATCTTTCAAGTCTAGTACTGTGTACCATTTTCTGCCAGGGTTGAGGGTACTGAGGAGATTGTAGGGGTTTGGAACTGTAGGATGGATATCTTCTACTCGACTGTTAACTTCTCTTAGGTCTTGGACTGGCCTATAATCTCCTGTCCCAGGCTTCTTGACAGGCAGAAGGAGGGTGTTCCATTCTGATTGGCAGGGTCTCAGGATCCCCTGTTTCAATAGTCTCTGAATATGGGGTTTGATTCCCTCTCTAGCTTCTTTGCTCATATAGTACTGTCTGACCCGTATGGGGGTGGCTGAGGGTTTCAGGCATACTACTACAGGAGGCCTCTGTACTGCTAGCCCTGGCCCAGCCGTTTCTGCCCATGCTTCAGGAAAGGCCTGGAGCCAGTCATTTTTCAGTCCTTGAGGGCCCAGAGGAGGTTCAGGTTCATAAAGTTTATACTCATCTTCAGTGGCCAGTGTTAGCATGGTTACAGCGGGCTGGCTGACTAACGGATTAGTAAACTGAACTTCTGGGCCCTGGGGATTGAAGGTGATTCTAGCCCCAAGTTTAGTGAGGAGGTCTCTTCCCAACAGTGGGGCTGGGCATTCAGGAATCACCAAGAATGAATGTTGTACTTTACCCTTCCCAAGATCCATAGTTCTCTTAGTTGTCCAGGACCGATGTTGGCATCCGTTTGCTCCTT
Organism: Phyllotis vaccarum; assembly: GCA_033318265.1. Lineage (NCBI taxonomy): Eukaryota > Metazoa > Chordata > Mammalia > Rodentia > Cricetidae > Phyllotis > Phyllotis vaccarum. Next base: position 13,433,367 of record JARWLC010000019.1, read on the forward strand.
GGACCAGGGACTTCTTACTGGACAAAGGACCTAGAGGAGTCTGTAAGGCTGAGTGTACTGCACCCGTGTCAACCTCAAAGTTGACTGGTGTCCCCTCCACATTAAATGTTACCCTGAGTTCGGGGAGGGGGGTCGAACTCTGACGTCCCTAATCCCCTAAAGCCAGGAGACTGGGTTTCTTTTTCTTTTTGGGACAGTCTTTGACCCAGTGCCCTTCTTCTTTGCAGTAGGCACACTGGTTGGCTCCAAGTTTCTGGCGTGGGCCCAGGTATCTATTTCTTGGCCTTTCCTGTCCACTTACTACGGTAGCCAAGATCTTTGTTAACTCTCTATTTCTCCGCTTGTCCCTCTGCTTTTTCTCTCTCATCTTGTTCTTCTTCCTTTTTCTTTTCTTTTTCTTCACGCTCTCTCTCTAATCTCTGTTCTTTCTCTTCTGCTGTTTCTCTCTTATAAAACACTTTCTCTGCCTCTTTAACTAGATCTCTCAGAGCCATGTCTTGTAGCCCATCCATCCTCTGGAGCTTTCTACGAATATCAATTGCTGATTGTCCTATAAAAGCCATGGCCAGAGCCCCCCGCTGTTCCTCTGAGTCAGGATTAAAAGGAGTATATCTCCTATAGGCTTCCATTAATCTTTCTAAGAACATAGAGGGGGATTCCTCTGGCCCTTGGACCACTTCCCTTACCTTGGCCAAATTGGTGGGGCGCCTTGCCGCCGCTCGGAGACCCCCCATTAGAGTCTGGCGATAGAGTAGAAGGTGCTGCCTACCGTCTGGGGTGTTTGGATCCCAGTGAGGCCGCCTTAAGGGGAAGGCGTCCTCAATCAGGTTAGGCAATTGAGTAGGACAGCCATCAGGGCCAGGAACCAATTTCCTGGCTTCCAGCAAGATCCGATCCCTCTCCTCAGAGGTGAAAAGGGTGCCTAGGAGCTGCTGGCAGTCATCCCAGGTGGGCTGATGAGAGAACATAAGAGACTCTAGGAGCCCAGTGAGCCTCACTGGGTCCTCAGAGAAGGGAGGATTATTATTTTTCCAGTTATAAAGGTCTGAGGATGAGAAAGGCCAATACTGGAGAGCAGGCATTTCCCTCCCTTGTCCACCATCTATGGCTGGCCCAAAGGGCCTCAGGGGCAGCGTAACTGCTACTTCTTCAGAGGGCTGGGCCCTTCTGCTGCGTGTGCACTGTGCAGGGCCCTCTGTTGGCTTGCCAAGGTCACGTCTCTCGGGAGGAGCCTGAACTTCCTCAGCCTGACCACCTGGTGGATACGGAGGGGGGAGACTAGAATCAAACAGAATGAGGTCAGACTGAGATTCAGGCAAGACGGGGGGAGGAAGAGGGGGGTACAGGGTTGGAGCAGAGGTGGAAGCTGAGGATTCTGGTGGTTTGAGAGGCAGCATCGGACAGGGAACAGGTTGGGGAGGAGCTGTGGGAGGGGGAGCCAGAGGCGGGCTAAGGGAAGAGGGTTGCGGAGGAGGGAGAAATGGCTGGATCCAGCTGGGAGGGTCCTCTGCCAAGTCCTCCCAGACCCAGATGTAAGATTGCTGGTCAGGATGGCCACGTGGTCCGGGGCTGAAAACAATAGCTTTAACTGCCTGGATAGTTTCCTTATGAAAAGTCCCTGTTGGCGGCCATCCAACGCCAAAGGTTGGCCATTCAGAAGTGCAAAAAGTCTGCCATCTATTTTTCTTAACACTGAGAGATAAATTATTAGCCCGGTCTGAAACTGCAGACCAGTGGGATAGGGTAAGTGAGAGTGGGGTCAAGTGTGTCTGACCCATGTTAATCAACAAAGAGACAGGCAAGTAGGGACGCACACTGACGCCAGTGGAGCCAGTGGTACACACAGACACAGAGCCGTCAACCAGACACACAGAGCCTGAGCCTGGCAGCCACTGGCAGCCAGACACACAGACACAGAGCCGGCAACCAGTCACACAGACACAGAGCCTGGCAACCAGACACACAGGCACAGAGCCTGGCAACCAGACACACAGGCACAGAGCCTGGCAGCCAGACACACAGACACAGAGCCGGCAACCAGTCACACAGACACAGAGCCTGGCAACCAGACACACAGGCACAGAGCCTGGCAACCAGACACACAGACACAGAGCCCGGCAACCAGACACACAGGCACAGAGCCTGGCAGCCAGACACACAGACACAGAGCCGGCAACCAGTCACACAGACACAGAGCCTGGCAACCAGACACACAGGCACAGAGCCTGGCAACCAGACACACAGGCACAGAGCCTGGCAGCCAGACACACAGACACAGAGCCGGCAACCAGACACACAGACACAGAGCCTGGCAACCAGACACACAGGCACAGAGCCTGGCAACCAGACACACAGGCACAGAGCCTGGCAACCAGACACACAGGCACAGAGCCTGGCAGCGCTGCAAATGGCCAAAATGAAAGTAAAAAAAAACTATCGAGCTCGTTCAAAAGAGAAACTGGTAGATCAGACACTGGCACAGATTTATTACAGATTCTGTCTAAGACAGCAGATGGGTTTCCAAGCATCCTTGGATACCCGCAACTACCCGCCCACGTCTGGGGGGCTCGTGGCCCGACCTTCCGACACGTCTGTCAGTCGCAGCCGGGGAGAGGCTCACGCCTCCAGTCCCCAGCAAACCACAGTCAGAGAGCCAGTACTCACCACTAGCAGAGTGGTCCACGAGAGTCTTTGAGAAGGCTTTCCCGGCCAACGCACCAAAATGTTACCGGTTGAAATAAAGAAAAAGACCTCGGACCCAGATTTCTTGCAAGATAAAAAGAAAAAGTTTAATTTTCACTCATGAGTGGACTCAAGGCACTGAGAGGCCAAGAGCCCCGAATGCTTTTAGGATAGAATTTTTATACTACACTTTGAATTGGGAGGGGGAGTGTGGTGAGGTAAGGAAGTTGCAAGGTTGCCAGGATGAAGAATGCTTGACTGCTTGTGATTGTCTCAGGTGGTCCCGCTGGAGAGATCACAGCATGATGCATGAGCTCCAGGAGGTCAGGCTGCTCCAAGGGGGGAGTCTCAGAACTCAGGGAGCAAGGTGCTATAAATCTTATGAGCAAAGCTTTTCCCAGAACCCGGGCCTTGAACAAACTGCCACTACATTACTATGAAACAATGGAGCCGAAACTCTTTGTCCTGAGCAAGCTGCCTTGACATGAGAGGGAAAGAGAAGCAAACAGGATTTTAGAATTTTCTATTTTCACAATACACACACAGACACAAAGACACACACACACACACAGACACATACACACACAGACACACAAACACACAGACACACACAGACGCACACACAGACACACAGACACAAACACACAGACACACACACACACACACACATTCAGACAGCCCTAATTCAGCTAATTAGGTTGTTTAAGAGGGGAAAAATCCATGAAAGTAGAGGAATATGGTGTTAAGAAAATTGAAGGTCCCTGGGGAGTGCCCAGCATGGTTAGTTAATGCCATCACTAAGGACATGTCATGAGGTTAGAGGAAGCATGACTAATGTAATTTGCAAGTGTAGACTTTGTCAAAGGATTTGTTACTAAAGGTGATGAATTTCTGCAGTTTGACAACATCATACCTTACTGTTCACAGAGCACATCAATTAGCAGTCCATGAAAACATAAAAATACTATTGTCTCATGCACAAAATTAGAGAACATGCTGATAACTTCAGCAAGTAGGGGTGAATATAAATCTACATGAATAAAATTCTCAGAGAGTAAGAATAATTTTTAAAAGAAAGGTAGACATTTACTGAGATTTTTGGGAGTATTTCTAGGCCTTTTGGTTTATTTTGATGTATGTTTTCCCTGTAGCCCTAGCTGTCCTGGAACTAGCTCTGTAGACCAGGCTGGCCTCAAACTCACAGAGATCCACCTGCCTCTGCCTCCCGAGTGCTGGGATTAAAAGCCTGTGCCACCACTCCCCAGCCTTCTACCCTGATATCTTTGGCTACAGGATTGACACTTGCAGCTTCCTCCTCAATCTATTTTTGTATGAGGCAGATCTGTCTGAAATGTCTTAAGTGTCCCTGCACTTCCCACATACATGTTGAGACTTAATCCCCACAGCAAGAGTATTTTATAAGGTGTAACAAAGATATTGGGACATGAGGCTTTGCCCTTGTGAATGCTGTTGTGTATCTGTGAGGACACAGGACACCTGGCTCCCAGGGATGAATAGCGAAATGTCATCCTTGAAGCAGAGAACAGTCTTCCTTGGATACTAACTCTGCAGGCACTTTAGTCATGGACTACTTTTTCTCCAGAACTATGAAAATGAAATTTATATCCTTTATAAGCCTAAAACTTACTCTTATTCCTGTCTCTGGTCTTTGCTGCAGCATTCCAAAGGAACACACGCCCTCCTGCATGCTGTAAACTCTGTCAGCTGTACATCAAGAGTTAATAGCAATTACTTATGAGAATAGAATCTCTTGCTTAAGTAACAGTGTCTTTTTCTTCTTCTCTTCTTGCCATCTTTAGCCAAGTTTTACCCTATTCTTTATGTTCTTAATTTTTCCTGCTAAAGCTGTGGGCAAGGATTCTGGGCTTAATAAATTACAAGTCTCAGGGAAGAGCCTAGGGATAGAGCTGGACACTGTGCGTGTGAGGCTCAGAGTTAAGACAACCATACACTCTATCTTCCATACACTACACCTTCTATTTTTGAGTGTGTATGGAGCATGATTAATACCAGATCTTTTGGATAATTAGACACCCTATGGATACAGGATACATGTCAGGGAAGATCCTCTTTCTATTATCTGACTACTTGAACTGTCTTTAGGGCCAGAGATGGACCAGTGAATGTGACAGAAGGCCCAGAAATGAGAATTGCCGGAAATCAGAGAGGAAGCTATCATTACATTTGATTATTGGGACAAATAAGTGCTTAATTTGGGGAAAACCTTTAGTGCAAAACAATTACTTTGAATCTCTTTGAAGCATTTGTAATGAGTCACTATGATTTTTTAAATACTTATACCTTTTGGTACTCCTTAAACGTGAAGCTACTTTCTGAGTATCATATGCACCTCTCACTTAGGCATCTTGTGTCTTCCTCTATGACTCCCCATAACCTTGGCATCCTCACACTTCCGAAGATTGACAAGACTAAAGAATTAGCAAAATCCTCCTATTTGTCTGATCATTCAGTCTGTTACTTGCCCACTCACTACCCTACCCCTGTTCCTTCCTTCTTTGTGCATTTCATCTGTATAGAGCTGTAAAACCACTGGGTTTATTGTCTTTCTACTTAGGTTGTTTGTTGTGCCCAACTTCTTTGATTCTGTGTAGAGAGGCCTGTGGAACATAAGTGCATGTGCCACACATGTCAGGTATATGCTTCTTTGAAAAACACTGTTTCTTGTAAAACACAGCTTATCAAACTCAGAAAGAAATCCACAAATTCCTTTTCTGAATCATTTATCTAATTCTACTATCCATAGTATATCTTTCTTAAACAATCCCAATAGTTGTGAACTCATTCACAAGAATGTACAGAATTTCTCTTATTAGCAAAGCTTTTTGAAGAAATCACAGTTTCTGGCCTCAGGCTTCCTAAAGCTTTGTAGTTATGCTGACAGTCTCAATAATCTGCTAAATGCCACAGCAGAGAAATTTCTTAAAAACAAAATAGCAGGAAAAAACCCTAAAGACATCAACAGTTTTGCATTCCAGGAAGTTGCATCTGGAAGAATTTTCTAGAATAAAAAATAGACATAAGTTTGAACCTCCTTCTCTGGGGCAGATACCTCAGGAAAACTAGTAAACATGCTCTTCACAAAGGGTAGTACATGTATCATGTTTAAATAAAGTTATTCGTACAAGGTTATGTAGTGGGAGAGCTAGAGGGTGAAATGTTTGGGTTTGATTCCAAAGTTGTTTGTGATATTTATTTATTTATTTTTTGAAATAAAAACATAATTGCATTTATCCTTCATTTTTTCTCTCTAAAGCCACCTACATACTCCTCCCCGATCGCTTTCAGATTCATTGGTCTCTTTTTTATGGTCTTTCTATGGCATATACTGCTTGCTTACAAGGCAAAATACTTTAACTATTGTACGATGCCATGTTGAAGAACAAGGACCATGTATCCATGATGAAACAGGCTGAAACTGTACATGTTAAATCCCTTTCAAATGAGACACCTCTGTGTTGTACAGGGTGGTCTTGAACTTGAGTGCTCCTAAAGAAAATCTCCTTCCCCAGCCTCCAGTTAGATGAGACTATAGGGAGATACCAATATCTCTGGATGTAGATACTTGGGGAAGACCGAGATTCAGATTTCTGGGCAGAATTCACAATTGGGCATATACTTTCAAAAAGCTATTGAATTACCAGGCATGGTGACTCTTGCCTGAAATTCCAGCATTTGAAAAGCAGAGACAGGAGAACTGCCATTAGTTCAAAGCAATCTTTTCTCAGTATATTAAAAAAAAATTTTCATTGAGATACATCCTTAAGGTTTGTTAACTTTATAAATATATCGTGGTAAAAGTGTAAAGAAAATAAAAATTGTTTTCAGTATTTTCATATTCTTTCACAGACTATTTTTATGAAAAATTAGTTGGTTTCCTAGGTGAGATCAGACACACAATACCAGATACTACACTAGAGTTTATTCAGGGGAGTTGCTGAGCCTGTAGGAGGGAGACAAGAAGACAAAGAAACAGACTTTCACCTGGTGGAGCCAGTGGGCACAGATTTACATAGCCACTCCTAGGAGTACTCCCTCAGAACATTTCTTTTCTGTGGCACCATGTGCCAGGAATCCTTACAGGGAGTTTTTAAATGTTTCTGCTGCCTGGATCCTTTGAAACACCAATGAAAGCAAAGCCTGGGAGTTTCCATCCAGAAATGTACACCGCCATAGAATTTTGTATTGGCTTTGGTAATAAACACACAACTGAATGCTGTGCAGAGCCATTTAGTGCCCAAAGATCTCAAAATATGGTCTACACTCTTTCCTACATTTGGGGGAGGGGAGAATAAATTACAAGAAAGAAAATAGCTAAAGGAAACAGCTCCCAGAGCTTTCAATGTTCATTGTTACTTCACAGCCATGTTAAATCCAGGTAGCTTCCCTTTGCCCCCACCTCCATCTGGGAAGTCCTTGAATTTAAAAGAACTTCTCCAATACTTTGAAGCCAATCTATTGCGATTGATTGAGTTACATCAGAAGCTCTAGGAATTTAGCTTTTATTTGAGAATAATCTACTCAAAACCAAGTTCCTTCCACTAAATGGGATTATTTTATTTTACACACGATCTCAAAACTCAGACTTGAAATAAAATGTAGTATGACCCAATAGTGAAGGTTTTGTTCCTTTAATAAAGTTGATTCTGAAGTCTTGCCTGTTATTTATTTACACTCTGATATTTAAAATGCTGTTCTACACTAGTATTTATCTTTGCTCTGAAACCTTTGCATGGTCTCTGATCAAACATAAGATTCCAGTCGGATCCAAGAAACTTTTGTAATTCCTGCCCACTTCGTTTTCAGTTTGGAACAAAAATCTTGTTCCCAATCCAGAGCCTCTGAGAAGCAGAAGACAACCTCTTCCTATAAAAAAAAAAAAAAAAACACCACTCTAGAAAGAACAATCAGCAAACAAAGCATTTCAAGCTACAAAGTCTCTAGGCTTTCTATACAGAGGCTGAAGTGGAGGAAACCACACAGACCTGGAGCAGGCATGAAAATACAAAAAAGAACACAGACACACCCGACGTGCACATACATTTATCCATAAAACCACTTGGTGAGCTATTATTTTGCACAACCCTCTTTGTTTTGTTTGTTTTTTTTGTTTTTTGTTTGTGTTTTTTTGCAACGGATGAAAGCACACCTTTATTGACTGCTTCACAGAATGTACCAGTTACTGTTCTAAAGGCAATACATCATTTAATCGCTCTTCACAACTATTTAACAGTCTTTTCTTTCTTTAAAACCAGAAAGAAAAGAAAAAACGATGCCTACTTTATGAAAGCTCTAACAGGTTCTTGAGATAAATAATCTAACCAGGTCATATAAATTGAACATCAGATGCAAACATCTGCTTGCAATTCCTGACACTGTACTTCTTCCTGTGGCAACAAGAAATAAGATACACTGATGTCTGGGAAATGGATACTTGGTCTTTCCCTAAGGCAAAGATTTTTTGAGATATAATACTGTATTGTTTTTTCACCAAAATCTCAGGCTCTCACACATAAAAGTCAGAAGGAAAGCGTGGAGTGGGCAGGAAGCTTCTAGCCAGGAATAAGACTGAAGGGGAAAAGCAAAGTGCTATTGAGTTGGGGTTTTAATCCCTGGGGTTTGGCAGAAAAGCTACTGGGCCCCTGGGGGTCTGGGGTCCTTGCAGCTCCCTTGCCAGCTTTCTCTAGTAGGAGGCTCTGAACAAGGGCCAGCCTCCTGGGCCGCATGGCCAATCAGTAACAGGCATGGCGCTCCGTCCCCGCCCCCGCGGCTGTATAAGGCTGGGCCTAGAGGGAGCTAGCGGCTCACTAGTCCATAGCATTTTCTCTGGAACCGTGGAGGCGCCCCTCTGTGGCCGCTCCTGGAGCAGGCTGCCTCCTTCCTAGCAGCTGGTCCCGAGGTGCTGGGGTCGCTGCTGCTGCTGCTGCAGTCCGCCGCCAGAAAGGTGGAGGATCAGCTTTCCCTGCAGGCTGAGCACTGGGGGGACCATGACCATGAGGTGCTGCTGGGGGTCTAGGTGAGGATGCCAGGCTGAGGTCCACACCACCACCGGATCTGTCCTGAGACAAGCCGGGCCACCAGGCGAGCCTTGGCTGGGGCTGTCTGCCAATGGGGGCTGGGCGGGGCTCAGCCTGTGCTCAGGGACCCTGAGGCCAGTAAAGCTGGTGGAACTGTTGCTGCTCCAGCTACATTCTTTATCCCTATTTCCTTCCACCCTTATGCCTTGCTGACTGTAGTGTTTGATGCTCCTGGGTATGTTTTTCCAAAGCAAAGGAAGACATAGATGAGTATGTTAAACGTGGCCATGAAGAGCAGCAAAGACGACTGTAGTGGACCATAAAGAAAATTGACTGGAACTCAGATAGTTTTCTCACTGCAAGTAAGGACTGTCTTACACCTACATTGCACCCCCTCCAGGTTGGCCACACCCCCTCCAGGGTCCTGGGCTCCTGGGTAAGTGTCTTCAGACCTTATTGGCTGACACCTTAATCCTACCCCAACTTTATAAAGGAACTTTGGGTGATTGTCCAGGCAGATATGTGTCATCTCTGTCCTTTCCAGATTTTAGAAGTCACTTGCACTTCTGGTTTACTTGGATAAATATATCCTTCTGTGGTCTTTGATGTAGTTGAAGATTAGATAGTTATAGGTACAGTTTTTCTTAGTCATTTGAAAGCTATATTGCATATGAAACTTTAGATTCATAAAGATAAGGTAGATGATAGAGTATTTTCTTTAATTTTGCTAAATACAAGTAGACTAGATATTGTAACTGTAATTCTTGCTTGATAGCTATTTTGTTATATGTAATTTTGCTATGTTAAAATTGAAACCTTCCTTTTTGATTAGACAGAAAGGGGGAAGTGATGTGGGAATGCCTTTCTGTATGCTGTGAATCTTAATCTTTAAATAAAGGAGCTGTTTTGGGCCGTCACAGGCACCATAGAAGAAGTAGGAGGAATCAGAATAGGTAGGAAAGGAAGGGCAGAGTCAGAAGCAGATCAAGCAAGCCGCCCAAGGAGCAACATGTAAGGAGCACGGGTGAGCCATGGGCCATGTGGCAGACAGATTAATAGAAATGGGTTGAGTTAAGATGTAAGAGCTAGCTAGCAATGTGCCTGAGCCATGGACCAAACAGCATAAAGTTAATATAAGCATCTGAGTCATTTCTGGAGGCCTGAGCAGTGGCTAGGAGGTCTCGGACGGCAGGTCTGTGGGTCTGGCTGCCTGGGACCAAAGAAACCCCACTACTACAGTAGTCTTTGGAAATCATTAAGTGTCTTTAATCTATCTCTCCTGATCTGTACCTTTTGGGGTCTAATTTTTTGTTGACCTATTTGATATCCTAAATAATTAATGGAATCCCCTCTTTGTATTTTTTATGGGGCAATCTGTAATCCCAAAGTAGGCAAAATTCTTTTCACTTCTTCAAAAAGTTTTCCAACGTATCAATATTTGAATCGGCCAACAAGATGCCATCCATATAATGATAAATTATAGATTGTGGGAATTTCTTGCATGTTTGTTCTATTGGCTTTTGAACAAAATACTGGCACAAAGTAGGACTATTCAGCATTCCTTGAGGAAGGACCCTCCACTGGAATCTCTTTATAGGCTGAGAATTATTATAAGTGGGCACTTATAAAGGTGAATTTTTCTTTGTCTTGTTCTTGTAAAGGTATTGTAAAAAAAAAAAAAAAACACACACACACACAAAACAGTCTTTTAAATCAATAATTATAGTAGGCCATTCTTTAGGTAATAGAGAAGGCAAAGGAATCCCAGATTGTAGAGAGCCCATTGGCTGGATCACCTTGTTTATTGCCCTTAGGTCTATTACCATTCTCCACTTTCCAGATTTCTTCTTAATAACAAATACAGGAGAATTCCAAGGGCTGGTTGATTCTTCTATATGCTGAGCATTTAACTGTTCCTGTACCAGCTGCTCTAAGGCCTGCAATTTCTCTTTTGTTAGAGGTCATTGATGAACCCATATAGGCTTCTCTGTTAGCCATTTTAGAGGTAGTGCTGTGGGTGTTTTTGAAAGATCAGCAGCTGTTTTGCCTTGTTTCTCTATAACCTGAATGGTCTGTGACTGTTTCTCATAATATCTTCTGATATTTCTTCTGGAATTGTGTGCTAGATCATGGCTTATTTCTGTATTTGTAGGAATATTAATCTGCGTGTTCCACTGTTGCAGTAAATCTCTTCCCCATAAATTTATAGCTATATCAGCCACATATGGCTTTAATATTCCTCTATGTCCTTCTGGTCCTATACATTCAAGCCATATTTCACTCTGTTTTACCTGGGATATTGATCTAATACCCAAAAACTGAACATTTACCTCCTGTAGGGGCCAACTTGGATGCCATGACTCAGGTGAAATTATGGATACATCCGCGCCCATGTCCAATAAGCTTTCAATAATAACATAATTTATCTGTACTTTTAATTTTGGCCTTTGCTCATTGATAGAAGTTTGCCAAAATATTTGCTTTCTATTTTTTACTGAATTTTTGTCTTTTTCTGTAAATTTTCTATTCTTCCAGTTAGTGTGTCTTTTTAAAATAGGTTTTAACCTTTTTAATTGTTCTGGGAAGGTATTTCCTCCACAATGGCAGGGTAAGACTGGATTGGACTTGATATCGGGCTTTTGAAAGCTCCCTTGGGGAATTTCCCGAGGGCAGAAAGTTACCTGACCTTGGTGTTTTTGAAAGCCCCCTAGGAGCATTTCTCAAGGGCAGAAAGTTCCCTTGTCTGTCTCTTGTTGATCTGCATTCATTAGTCCAATGTCTTCCTTTTCCACACTTTCTGCATATTCCAGAAGGGAGGGATGTTCTCTTGGGATTATTCCTACCAAAAGCATTGTTTCTGGGAACACCTTGTTTACAATCTCTTTTAATGTGACCTTCCCTTCCACAATTACAACATTTGACATTTTGATTTTTCTCATACCTCTTGAAATAAGCTCTCCTACCCAGTTATCATCACTGTCATAAGACTCCATATTAATTGTCTCACGAATCCAATCCTCCAAAGGTGCTGACCTTGCTTTTAAAGGTCTAAGTATTTTTTTACATTGTGCATTGGCATTCTCAAAGGCCAGTGATTCAATGATTATTTGCCTGGCTTCTGAGTCCAGCACCATTCTGTTTAGTGCTGTGCTTAATCTGTGCAAAAAAATCTGTGAAAGTTTCTTTGGGACTTTGAATTATTTTTGTAAATGTTTCACTTTTTTTTTCTTATTTCTTCAATACGATCCCAAGCATTTAAAGCTGCCATGCGACATAAATCCAGAAGATGGTCACTGTATAATGACTGCCTTTCAATATTGGCATAATCTCCTTCCGCAAGGAGTTGGTCTTGAGAGACTTCTATGCCTCTAGCCCTGTTTCTTTGTTCTATTGTTTTAGCCTCCTCCCTCCACCATGACTTGAATTGCATTAGTGTCTCTGCCTCAAGAATGGCTGTAACCATATCCAACCAATCTTTAGGGGAGACCAAATTACAGCATGACCAGGAGTTCAGCATTTGCTTAACAAATGGTGAATGCATCCCATATTATACAATTGCTTCCTTTACTCTCCGTAATTCTAATATTTTTACTGGAGCCCAGCTAGCTTCTCTTTCATCTTTTTCATCCTTCATTTTTTTGAAGGTTACTGGGTATAGTAATGTTGTCTGTTTTTGTCTAATTTTAGATGACCTTGCTGAATTTGGTTCTTCATATTTCTCTGTTTGAATTTGAGCATCTTTGTGTTCTCTCTCAACAGGCTTTTTAAAGACCTTTTTCTGTGGATTTACATTAGTCAACTTTTTCTGTGATATCGAACAATAAATAATCATAGTAAATAGTATGATAAACATTATGATATTTCCATCTATCTTATCTTTGTTTTCCTTCACTGGTTTTAATATCAAGTCATCTAACGAGAGGTTACAGTATGACCAATCACCCTCCATTGCTTTAAACAAATTCCCTCATTTTTTTAAAAAAAATGAGTTACTTACTGTTATTGTCCGTTGATAATTGTGAAGTGGGGCAGCTACCTAGTGTGATAGCAACCCAAGGAGGGGTCCAAAAAGGAAAAAAAAAAAAAAAAAAAAAAAAAACAACCCACCAGGATAAAGAGGCCACTGTCTGAAAGACTTACCCAGATGAGAGTGAAACAGAAACACTTGTGGCCAGTCTGCCTAAGGCTGGAGGCTAACCCAGAACAGAAAGAAAGCCTATCCACTAGTAATTACTCCTCTGGTCACGTGTTCTGGCCAGCAAGTGCGGTTTTTTGGGTAGGGAGGAGAGAAATTTGTGACCCAAAGTTGGATGCCAATTGTCGCATGAAATAATGAGACTCAGGGATAGATCTCTGAGGAAGTTGAAGATACTAGAGGGGATAAACACCACAGTCAAATCTTACCCAGCTGTCTTCTAGCTTCCTCAGCCTCGATTCCCTTGGAGTGGATTTCTCTGTGTTTGAATCCCGACTTAAGTATTCTTTTGGTAATTAAGGCATGGCCCCAGCATACCTTCTTGGGAGCCTAAAATTCCTTCTATAATCTGAAGTGACCTTGACTCAGTTAGGATTAAGGGTGTAGGTTATCACTCCCAGGATACTCCCTGTGCTGGGATTAAAGGTTTGAATCACCACTCTGATTTTCCTAGACTGACTATGGTTCGAGCTCTGGGACTTCTGGAGCTTTTACTAACCCCCCACATAGACTGTGGGTAGATTCCATCTGATATCTCCAAAACTTCTGAAACTTTATTAAATCCACACAGGTAGCCCCGCCCACACTTCCTACCTGCCTTTGGCCAATCAGCACTTTTTATTAAACCAGTGGGTGGGACAATTGTTTACAATGAAGCAACACAATATCCCTATATATCCCCTTTTCTCTTTTTAAAACAAAAAGAATTCCAAATCTAGTATTCTTCCCTCCCTTATGTATAACAACTTATAAACAACACTGTAAATAAACACAAACATCCATAATCCATGTTTTGGAAATGTGGGCATCTTTCTCTAGGCTACTTTCTGCTGAATGGGGACACTGGCAATCCCATAGGAGTCCAAAGAAAAATGTAGGATTATGGACAAGTCTTTAGTGGAGTAGTCTCTAAGGCTGGGTATCTTATCCAGTCTCAAATTGTTCTGGATACAGAGACCTGGAAACTTCAACAGAGGTTCTCTGAAATGCTGAATCATCTGGTCCATCCAGTTCCGTTGGAGATTTTTTAGGGGATCTTCCTCTATCAAACTTTATGTTCTTTATCCAGGAATAAATCCACAGTTTTTCATTTTCTGTGAAAATAAAAGGAAACCCTGTTCTCCAAAGTAGCGTATTTTTTGCATTTCAATTTTAAAGTAAACTCATTTACAAAATATATAGGTTGAATTATGCCAACAACATTTACAATCAACTGTCTTTTAGAAGCTTTTACTAAGTCATTTTCAGTCAAGAAGCTTAAACATAAGACAGTATCCAGACATTCTTTGTATTTTCCATTTTACGTGGCTTATTTTTATTTATTTATTTATTTATTTGTTTGTTTGTTTGTTTGTTTGTTTGTTTGTTTTACTCTTTCTTTCCTAAAGGCTTTCACTACCTTTTTTCTTTTCTTTCTCTAAGCCTATGTATATATTTTTTCAACACACTTTAAACCACTTAGACTTTTTTTTTTCAAACTGCCTTTACTGTATATTTATATCTTAATTTTTTCTGTCTCTGACCACACCTTTACTTGGCTAGGGTTATAGACTCCACCCAGATTCTTCTATTTCTTTCAGTTTCTGAACACACCTTTAATCTGCCAAAGTTCAAGGTTGGTAGGATGGATGGATGACTCCACCCAGCTCCTAGTTTAATTTCATAGAATTTATCTTTCTAACCCAGGTACTCTGGGGAATTTTAGGGTCCATATAATCACCAAGTAAAGCTTGGCCATCCGCTGCTCATTAACTCTATTTAAGTATTTGACACCAGGGCCTCTTAAAGGACTCATAAGTGTTTTGCCTATAATGCTGAATCAGGAAGCTTCTCTTCAAAAAGCCAGGCCTCAGTTTGCCTCAGGCAAACAGAGCTGATCCAAGAAAACATCGACATTAGCAAGCCACCTTCGATTCTGTTCTCTTTTTGTCCTTATGAACAGAAACCCCAAATACATCATTTACAGCCTTTTGCTTATATTTAGGCTCCTGTGAGACTTCAGGAATCAGCCATTTTACACCTTAAACTGCACTCCAAAAGCCTGCCATTGTAGCTCAAGCCCATGTGCCTCACCAGAGCATCTCTGTACCACAGTTCATGTGGGAGACACAATTCAGAGACTGCTTTGGGCTCTAGACCATTTTTAAGCTTTCTATGACTTTATGTGGGTATATTTGACCCATGTTGGGCTGTCATTTGTAGTAGGAAGTTTCTGGCCCTGACTTTCGGCCCTTGCCTCAAGGTTTTGGCCCGCAGACCTGCAGTCCCACAGTCCCACAGAGACACACAGATGCTTTCAATAGTTTTAGACTGATTGACCTAAGGCCCAGGCATGTAACTTGCTAACTCTGTACCCTTAATCTAACCCATGACTTCTGTCCTGTTCAGCCATGTGGCTCAGTACCTTTTCTTAGAGCAGCATAGTTGTCCTCTGCTGCTTCCGGCTTCTCCCTGGCGTTATCCCTGGCATTCTGCTCTGTGCTTCCTGTTCTCAAGAGTTTTTTTAGTCTGGTAGCCCCACCCACACTTCCTGCCAGCCTTTGGCCAATCAGCACTTTTTATTAAACCAGTGCGTAGGACAATTATTTACAATGAAGCAACACAATACCCCTATAGCTATATATAAGTATTTATAAAACAAATTACATGTACTGTAGTTTTTTCTTAGATAATTCCTTACGTTCTTTTAGACACTCAATTATTTACCCCTCCCACTTTCTGTATTTACTTTCTTTTTTTAGAGAACTCTCGATTTTATCATTTCTCCAACAATTTTTTTGTACCTTACTATTTCCTTTTGTCATCCCGCTCCTTCCATCCCCCTTTCCTCCTACCCTGAAGAGCCCCTTTTTCATTTATCTGAGCAGGTCATGTTTGCCTTGTTATTTCCCTCTCTATTGTTTCCAGAAACTGGAAACTGGATATTCCTCAAACAGAAGAATGAGTAAGGATAATACGGAACACTTACTTACACAATGTTTACTCAAGTGCTAA